>JAWNPR010000142.1:7866500-9208000 GCA_035047405.1 Drosophila stalkeri
ATGCATAATAACACTCACCGTATTGTTCATTTCGCTGTTGACAATGGCCAAGTTGAGGCCCTGCGGATCGCGTCCAATGGCCAGACAGAAGAGGATGACCTGCATCACGGGCAGGGCAAAGATGAACAGCATGACGCCAACGTTGCGCCACATGCGAAGCATATTCTTGGTCAGCAGAGCGCGTATCTTGCCCTTGGACGTAATTTTGCAGATATCCGCAAAGCAATCTTGGCAGCTCTCTTCATCGTTGGGACTATTCTGGCGCTTCGAAGGCGGCGGACTATACGGCTCCTGGTTAAGCTATTGGGATTAGGATTCGTTAGATTTTATCATTTAAAATCATCATGTTCCATGCAACTAACCGTATAAATGGATCCATTGCTATCGTTGATGAGCACCTCCTTGCTCTGGTGGAAGTTCAGACCCACAACGCCGCCCTCCTGACTGGAGCTGGGCTTATCCATTTTACTGCCAAACGCCATGGCATGTAACGAGATGTTGTTACTGTCATCGATACCAACACAAACACACACAGGCACACACACAAAGGGAGAGAGAGTGGGAGAGAGACACACAGAGATGGGAACACAGATTGCAAGCATGCGAGTGTTGGGACAAATGGAAATTAAGAGAGACAAAGATTAGATGAGTGATCATTGAGGGTATCAGTTACAGTTTGACTACGTGCAGCATGCAAATGGCAGTGCTAAAACTCACCTGAAGTTCACGTGACTAACGTCACCCTTCTGGCTCTGGATGCGAGACAGTTTCAGGAACACCTCCTCCAAGCTGATGCACTTGTACATGGTCAGCAGTACGCTGGGCGATTCCTCTGCCAACAAGTGGCCAGATCTCATCAGACCAATCTGCAATCGAACATAATGTCAAACTTTATCTGGCGCCATCTCATCAAGCTCTACTTACTGTGTGTGCCTGTCGTGCCTCCTCGATATAATGTGTAGTTATGATCACCGTCTTTTGGCCCGCCTTCGTGATGTGCACCAAATGATTCCAGATGCTCTGGCGCAGCAGTGGGTCTACGCCCACCGTTGGCTCGTCCAGAATCAGCAGCTCCGGATCGTGCATGAGCGCAACAGCAAAGCTGACACGTCGCTGTTGGCCACCGCTCAGATTCTTCACCAGACGCTTCTCCGAGGGCAGATCAAGGAAGTTGAGCAAAAACTGCAAGCGCTCCAATATTTCCTTGGTCTCCATGCCAAAGATCCAGCCGAAGTACATCATGGTCTCTTGTATGGAGAACTCGCCATAGAGCGCAATCTCTTGGGGCATGTAACCCACACGTTTGCCGGGCACGCCTGAGCCGCGTGTGCCAGGCTTGCCACCTAGCACAAAGATCTCACCAGAGTCGATGCTGCGACGACCCACAATGCAGGAGAGCAGAGTGGTCTTGCCACAACCAGAGGCACCCAAGAGGCCATAGCTGCAATCAAGCAAACGTATTAAGATTTCAAAATAAAATGCTGTTTAAGCACGTGGCATAGCGAATGCATGACTTAAGTGGGTTCTTTTTACCAGTGTATATGTATAACTGTAAAACAATGATTCAGCCTTTTTGTGACGGCTTAAGTAACACACATGAGTCAGATATTTATTTATATACAAATATATACTAGAGCCAGTCCAAAACTGAAGGTAAAGATATGAGTCAAAGAAAAAAAGTACTTTTCAGAGACTTATTCATATATATATGGTAATTGAAACACTTTTAGGTTTCTCAAGAAAAAACTATAATATAAATTTAACTTGTGAACTAAATATGAACTAAGAGCTCAGTATTGATATATATAATTTTATTTATTTTTTTTTATTAAATTAAAAAATATCTTTCAGAAGGGCAATTGAAGATAGAGATCGATAGCTGAAGCTAAATCCTAATCAATCAATTGATACTCAGCTAATATTGCTATTACGCCATCTAAACATAAGTACAAGTACTTGCCTACAGAATTTGAATATTTATTTTGTTTACATTTCTGTTTTCGTTTTTTTTTTTTTAGCAAGTGAGCAAACTGAGCTGCGCACGCGTTTTTAGCCGCTAGCAAAATGTGTGCTAATTTGTGCGCATTCAGCGCAAAAATTAGATAAATCGAGAAGTAAGTAAGTGCTGACGAGCACATTGCCATAGCAAAGCAACGTATTTGTGTGCGTTGCTATTCGTGCCATGTCAACGGCGATGTCAATGTTAATTTCAGCAGTTCAAGTTGAATTATTTCGAAATGTTCACCTTGAAATCGGAGACATGTTTTTCGCAGTCAACTAACAAATGCCGCAACACGACTCCACCTTCTTTGCCAGACCCACAATCATCACAGCAGCAACAACAACAACAACAACATCAACAATACAATTATTATTATTATTATTGTTATCGCTTGGTTATGGAGACCCCGGTCTCTGTTGTCTATCATCTGGCATTTGGTTTTGGCTCTTACAGCTTTCGGCCTTTGACAATATTTTGGAACACGTAGGTCGCACGTTTCGGTTTGTTATTGGATTTATTATTATAATTAACACGCTGCAGCATTTAACGAATCGACCATTTGAGTTTTTTTCTTCTTCTATTTCGTTCATGAAAATGTCGGCGTCTCAGCTATTAATTAACGCAGCGACTTTGACACGACCCAAAAACGAGAAATGAAAAAAAATAAACTCAAATACATAAAGCTGACTTAAGCTCTGAGGTTCATTGACTGCCAGCCTGACCTAGGTCAAGCCGAAATTGATCAAGCTTAACGGTTGTTGGAACGCTCAACTATATTTTAACATATGACAGGCATAATACTCGATTCTGGGTCAAGCACAGAATTAAATGCAGTTAGGAAACTTATGAGTGTGTGTATGTGTATGTGTGTGTGTGTCAGTTTGTTTTTAATGTTCGGCTTGCGCAATCAGTTGCTCGTATGCTGCTCGTATAAGAATGCCTGGTTAACAGTCATGCCAATGCCAGAGCCGAATATCATAAAAATAATTCGCGATTTGACTTTTATGGCCGCTAAATGTTTGCCAAAAACAAAAACTCAAATGAATGGCCAAAATCGAGAGCGAGCAATAAACACAGATAGGGTGGGAGAGAGAGAGAGAGAGAGAGAGAGATAACAACAAGCATTTTAATTGCTTTTGGGCGCATTTATAGTTTCATAAACAATTTTGTGCCACCGCAATGAATACTTATAAGAATAATTATAAGTGTCTGTCGGGGCTACCAAACAAACCTTAAGGAAACCCAAGTGTCAATTAAATTAATTCAATCGAAATTAATGATGATCTACCATAAACTACTTCATGCAATTTTTAAAACAGTTGTTAGACAAATTAATTGTTCAGTCTGCAGCTGTAATACTTCTAGACCAGGTACTCAGCCATAATTGATAAGCTCAATAAGTAATATATTAGTTTCGATTCTTGTCAATATTAATATTTCTGAAGAGCGCTTTCAATCCTATGCCATAAAAAGTTTACGCTGTAAACACGTTTCATTTGCCTCAGCATCACATTACGATGCAAAAATGTAGTTTCGATTGCAAGACGCTCGAAACTAGTTACGCTTGTATTCAGATCAAACAGCACATATATATAAATATATATATTAGAAGCATAGTTAATTACGGCTATTAAAGCTGGCGAGCATTCGTTTGACCTTTGATTAGGCCACACGGAAAATGCGCGTTAATTGTGTAATAGCATAGCAGGCACAAGGAAATTTAGATTCAAAGCCAATTTAACATTGAATGCAGTTGTATATGTCACATATATGTATATAATTAAATATATATCTGTATGTATACAGATATGTATGCCATAAATAGCAAGTATCACAGCGTGATGTTGGTGCCACAAATATGATATCGTGCTAAGTGATATGTGTGAATTACTTTCGCCGTTTCTAGTTCGTATGACCTGCTAATGGAAACTGTCAACATTTCACTTTTATTGTCAATCTCAAAAGCATAAATCTGTTGTCAATGTATTCATATTGTATGTGGGTAGGTGTTGGTATCTGTACTTACATTGTGCCCTTGGGCACCGTCATATTCAAATTGTTCAAAACTTGATTAGCATTCTTCTTCTTGCCGTAGGCCTTAAAGGCGTGTCGCACTGAGACCGCCGCCTGTGTATTCCTTGGCCCCGTCGCAGGCGCACCCCAAACGGTCGCCGGATTCGCTTGTGTGCCGCCATCATTGTTTGTGGCCGTCATCACGGAGTCTGTGGAGACGCTATAAATAAAATAGAAAGACAAAAAAAAAACGAGTATGTTAATAATGGAGGCTGTGACAATGTACAATAAACAGTAACTAAATCTCCGATACGTCATAAAAAAAAGAAAATAAAAGTGGCATCAAGTTTGTTGCCTAAGTCATTCGTTTTAGAATCGTGCACTACGTTCACCATTTCCTGTTGACCCACTCCTCAGTCAATGCAGCCAGCTGGCAGTCATTAATACACATAACCAGTAAGTATGCTGAAGTGGATTGTGAAATGATGGACTAAGAGATATCCTGTACTAAGATTAGCTGCATTATGTATTTAATTTATATATTTAAAATATTTATGTATAACTATGCACAGCTTCACGATAGCCTATCGACACATCTTTGGTTTACAGGGTATTACAACTATGTCAGCATCGCATTGCAAAAAAAAAAAAAAAAAAAAAACGCCATCGACTTATGTGAACAACAACAAAGCTGCTTGGCAACACTTTTCTTTTCAATACATAAATTGACCAAGCCATTTGGTAGTCGCACACACACACACATACACAGACATACACATACACATATAGACAGAGAGAGATACATTCATACATACACTAGACTATGCAGAGAAGAGTCTTACTCAACTTGTGTTTTTTTTCATTTTTTTTTTTTTTGCCAACACACTTTGGCTTGCAAGTGAATGCCTCCGAGTGGTTAGAGCTAGCCAGTTCGGGTCTGGCTTGGTCTGCTCGATTGCCCAACGACAGCAGCAACAGTTGGTCAGCCGTTAAGCAAATACATGTATCTATACTTATGCAAAATGCATTCGACTCTGTTGCCGCTGCTGCCCGTTTGCCTCTGTGTGTATTTGCATTTTCATTTGACGCGTTTATTGTGCAATTGCAATGCAAATACGCCGCCGACTGCCTAATTGAGTTAGCCGGCGCATGCCCGAAACTGCACTTAGACTATTCAGACGATATATTAGTGGCGGAGAGTGCCTCATTTGGGTCAAGGTTAGCTGCACCGTGGGCCATAATGATTATCTTTGGCAAAGAGAGCGACTAATTGGCTGGCAAACACTCAGGCAGACACATACTAACATGCTCTTCATATAATTTACACCTTTTTAACCTTTTCAGACTGCTTTCGGGCATTTTAAAGTCATTTATAAAGCGCAAGTCATAGCGATACAAAAATGAAGCCAGAAGCAATAATAAATGTGTTTAAAGCAAATAAATTTGGATCGGAAATTAGTTCAAGGTCATTGATCGAACGTTGCCAGCTCGATACAAGATTGTCGCTGGCGTTTTGCTAATCGATTGCGCTGTATATAAATATTTATAAGCAGCCAATCAGCAAAATAATGTTAGCATTTTGTATAAGCTGCCATCGCCGATCGAGACTGAGTGGGACTGAGAATTGCCCAACGATTTGCGCTGAGTGTCAAGCAAACATCCTCAAACGCCATACTTGGCTATAAAAAAAAACTATTTGCGTATAGCTGACTGTATGGCTGGGCGGGCACCACCTTAGGCTTTGGCCAAATTAATTCTGTAAATGAAACGCATTTCAGAAATATCATGCTGCAACAAAAACAACAATTAACGTGCAAATCCAAATGGTGACGAAATGTATTTCAAGTTCGTTGCTTGAGTCTTTCGATTTGCGTATTGTGTGTTGTCTATTATATTGAGTTAGTCAGAGCCAACAGCAGTTGTGTGTGCGTAAATTGCGTAAATTTCTGTGTGCCTTTGTACGTGTGGTATGTGCTTGTGTGGAAGTGTGTGTGCTCGTGTATGTGTGTGTGAGTGTGTGTGTATGTACAGTCAACAATGGACAAGGTCAGGCCAAGTAGTTTTTTATAATAACAACAGGCCAACGTTTTTTTTTTAGTTTTTGGGTGCGCTTGACATTTATGGTTGGAAATTTGAGCGCTTTGTTTGTTTGTTGTTGGTATTTGTGCATGGTTATTGATAATTTAATTAGCTATTAGAGCGCCATTTATTTTCAAACACACTGAGAGAGATAAATATAAACTATGTGCATTTTTTAAGCTCTTTTTTTTTTTCTGGTGACAAAATGAAATTTCAAAATCCAGCGTGAGAAATGTCACAAGCTTGAGTAATAACCTAAATATTTGTGAAGCAGGTAATGCTAGCCATTTCCTGAAATACCCGAAAATAACTAATTTTAATTAACTGGCTAAGTCTAGCGCTGTCATTTAAATAAATTTATTACCAACTAAAAAGTACAAAAAACTCATAAAACTTTTTGTATAAGTTGTCTCAGATAAGTACGTTAGACACCGGGCCAAATGCTGTTTAAACAGTTGAGAAACACTCGAATTGACAGTTTGTAATTATAATGTGGTCATAAGGTCCATACACCTACTCTGTCAATGAGCTCATCTGCTAGGCTGTGTAGCTGCCTGCAGCATCGGCGCTGGTGCTGGTCAAGCGAACTTTTTTTTCTGTGTAAATCCCAGGGAGTCAGGGCGCTGAGTCAGCAGACAGGAAATGTTTTGCAGCAGGCGGGAGTTAATTATTTTGTTTTGTTTATTTTGACAATCAGCCACAATGCACTTACATAAGCCTAGCTGATGGGACGAGCAGCAGCCGCTTGAGAATGATCGATGATTGAGCAATCTAATCATATGCAATCAAGTTAATGCTAAGCACGCAATGTAAACAAGTCCAGACGCACTTAAGATCTCGCTCTGTCTCTTTCTCACAGAGCTGGGCGTTCGTCACGGTTGAATGTGCGGCATGATGGGAATACGAATGAATACACTCAATCCTCAAGGAATGTTTGCACAGAGTGTACTTATTCTCTCAGAGTGTGTTCTCAGCCCGGGCACGTCTGGCGAATTTTAAGATAACAACAAGATAATTCTGGAATTTCCATTCAAATATGCAAATTGAAAGGCAAACAATAAAAGCAGGAACCGCAAGAAGACATAAACTTGAAATAAGTTTAACGATATTCCAATATCTGATAAATCTGATACTGGAAGAGTATCTGCTCGTCACATATTTATAATTTATTTTCGTTAGCGTGTGGCATATAAATCATCGAGTTCTATTTATGATCATTCATAATTCAGCGGAAGCCGCTCGAGCAATTGATCAATATATCAAAAAGCTATATAAACCATGTGAAATCGTCTAAAGATGCAGACAAATGAGCCATTGATATGGCAACATTATGCAATGAGCCATCGAGTATGAGTATTTGACACAATTACAAACTTGTTCGCCCTGCGTAAAAATGCGGTCGGACTTTTCGCTTGACGCAGCTCGCAAATATGCAAAAGAGACAAACACACACACACAGACACACACATATATGCATAGTCGCACACAGATATGCGAAAATGTTGACTGCGCGAAGGGCGAAGCGTAGGAAAAGTCAAATCTCAAGCTATAGGCGAGAGAGATCTCAACAAAGCTGCACAGCTTATGCAATATTTATGGGGCGACAAAGTGCAAAAGCAACATCAGGAAGACTAATTGACAGACTGACAGACTGACTGACTGAATGAATGACTGACTGACTGACTACCTGCCTGTGGGCCACTGTGGCCCACTGTATGTGTGACTGACTGATTGAGTCGACGCCAAGGAAGCCCGCAATCGAGTTTTTGTATCAAAAGAAAAAAAAAAAAGCTCGACTTCAACTGGGTCAACATCAGTGGGTCAAAAATTCAATTTTGTTGCTTTGTTTTATTTTTTGTGGGCTTCACATTTTGATTGCAATTAACAATTGTTGTTGTTGCTACTGCTGCTGTTGTAGTTGTTTTTGTTGTTGTTGTTGTTATTTATTTAACACTTTTACTTACGTTGATATCAGCATTTTGTTGTGCTTTGTTGTTGGGCCGCCTTTGGTGGGTGTTTGTTTGCTTTGATTATGTTTGGCTTTACTTTGTTTAGCTATTTAAATGCTAGTTACACTGCCTTTTACCCAAAAAAAAAATATTTCAAACAATTTTGAAAACGTAATTCGTAACTGTGCGTTGCGCCGAACCTTTTGCAATGTTCAAGTGGAGTTTAGCGTTTTATGCCCACATTGCTGAAATGTACATAAATAATTTTATATATATGTATAAATAGAGACAGAGTGAGAGAGATGGAGAGACAATGCTCATGTTAAGAGCATAAATCGTTGCTATATCTGGAGATTGACGAGCTTTCATGGCATAGTTTGTCGTTTTGCATCACATCAACTGAGCCAACTAAAGACACATTATGGCTATGAAACTAGGGTACTCTTACTGCCTGCCTGCTTGCGATAGTACTTACTACATATACTCGCGCTCAATGCATAGTAAATGCAACCGGTTTAGGTACTCAGCTATAAATGCTGATTGCTTATGAGTCACTGTACCAACTGAATTGGATGAAAATGAGAATAGGTCTGACAAGACTATCGATAACAATGACTATACATGTATAAATTGAATACCTAAGCAACCACTAAGTAGCGTATATAAAGATCGGTCTCATACGATTTTCTTGAATCATTCACAAACAAAACGGCTCTGTGGTTGAGCTTCTATTAATTTCTGGTCCCGTTATTGCCAAGTCATGCTGCAGTATTGAAACGAAGATCGTTTACATTGTGTACATTGAAACAATCAATTGAAATCGCATATCAAACCGAAGTCCATAAGCCGACCACATCGTCTTTTCGAGGACATGGCTTAATGATGATTACAACGGTGTTTTACTTTACACAGTTGTCAATCAACACAGTCACACTAACTGTTCCTTAAATATGAGTTTGTCTCAAGAGCATCTGTTGTTGCTATTGTTGTTGTTGCTATACAAAGTGCAAGTTGACATGCAAATGCAAACGGAAAGTTTTTGTTATGCATCAGCAAATTCTAAAATCATATTTAATAATCAAATACAGAATTTCAACAACATTTGCTGCACTTTGACGCATGACGCATTTGCCTAAGTGGCCGACAACAGCAACAACAACAAATACGTGGGGTTCAATGAATCTGCGGCACAAATAAAGAAACCACAACAAAGAGCATTTTGGTCCAATCAACTGGACTCACACACAGACAGAGCAGAACTGGTTGTAGCTAAAGAAATACTTTTATGCAAGTAAGAAACAAATAACAAAAAATGTTATATTCCCCTAGCCGAAGCATGAATACACTGTAATGTTGTTAATTTGTTGCAATTTTGGTTTCTAATTTATTAATGAAAATTTGAATGAAGTTCTAAATTTAATCTCAAATTAAAATAAATATAATACATAAATGAATATTTAAAAATTATATATAAATCAAATTATTATACAAAAATAATTTAATAAATATTTATTTAATTTTATAAATATTTTTATTTATGTATTATATATATTTTTTAATTTGAGATACAATTTTGCTGCATATAATAATAATATTTATTTATATAATTTGAAATTTACTATCAGAATTGGGAATATTGAAAATTACACATCCTTTTAATATTTTTGAATTTTTTTCTTTTAATATTTTTTAATTATTTTACCCTTTAAACTAATAGCATTCTCGGTTAGCGTATACAAGTGTACATGTGAGCTTGCCAAATATTGGGCAATACGCAGCAGGTGGACAAGCATTGGGAGCAGCTGTCTGTGTTTAAATGGCCAATAAAGACAATTATGTATGTATCTCTGTACGTAATTTGCATAGTTTTCATTTTTCAATTCACATTTCAGCTATCAATGAGGCAATTGATAAACTGCGAACGATCTGTGTGCGTACCGGAAAATCCTAAATGGATGTTTATAAATTTATTTGCTGCCCAAATAATTCGAATGGACGAACGGTTTTATAATTTAAGTGCCGCATGTTTTGCGTGCGTGACATTAAAAATGAAAAAAAAAAAATCAAGTAAAAAATAAAATGTAAATAAGCGCGGCATGTGACTGCCATTAAAGAGGCCTTTAGGGCTGGGCAACGCGTTGCCCATAGATATGGGCCTAGAACTGCTTTGGCCAAAAGCAAATCTGAACAGCTGAACAGTTGGCAAGACTTTCGCTCTCTGTTGGACACCCATGTGTTTTTCCCATGGCGTTTTCATTTTCCACTTTGCTTATTTTTCCGATGACATAATTTCAACCACGTATTGAGTATGTGTGTGTGTGTGTGTGTGTGTGCAGCTGTGTGCAGCTGTGTGCGACACAGTTTTGTGTCTGCAACGGCTGCAACTTCTTCGGCAACAACGGCAACAACTTGTTGCAGCAACTTGCAAACCAGTTGAGCTTAATTTACCCGTGGCTAACTTTAGTTTTAGTTGTTACTGTTGTTGTCTATGTTGTTGTTATGGCAACTAGTGGTGCGGCCTATCTATGTGATATTTTTGTAGCACACCCACAACAACAGGCATTTATTGCCATCCTTAGATAGTCTTTTGGAAAAGAATTTAGCAATCTAGCTCTCCGCCTGGCTTTATTAATTAATAAACTGAACTGCAGTTGTCGAACGTGTGGTAAACCAGTCTTTGTCTTAATCACACAATTGTAGTTACATTGTAAGAGAATGTATAATTGCCACAATTAATAAGTAATTTACTAAATTACTTGCTGTTACATAAGCAAACAGTGAAAGAAATAAAAAGCATTTCAACAGAAAGTACGCGAGAACGAAAGCAGCTGTGCCACGTGCGTGAAGGCCACAATTAAATATGTAAATAACTGAAGATTCGTTACCCCCTTAGAGCTTTTCGCATTATTGATTGATATTTAAAGTGCACAGTTCAATAGCACTCCTCTCAATAATAATTATTATAGGTAAAATAATATTTTGTTAACACAAAGCTGTCAACGTTGCTGTCTCATTAGAGCCTTTTCATTATAGCCTTTCATATTATATGCCTTAATGTCAGCGACAAACCGTTTCTAATTGAGCTATTAGAGGCTGTAATTAAATGGCACAGCTCGAATCGAGAATTCAGCTAAATTATGAAAGCCTCATTAGATATGCATTTCCTATCTTAACCGATCTTTAATATGTCTCTAAATGCTGCGGGTCGCCGATTTAATTGATATAAATGCTTAATCGAAACAACTAGAACTGTATGTTTTGCATAACACCTTTTTACCATATAAATACAGTAATTGCCTTGATTTTTATAACGAGCTAAAAACAAAAAATAAAAACTCATCTAGATTCAGATATAATATGCATTTTACTAGTTTTCTGAAGGCTCCTTGAACTCTGCCGCGCGTGATAAACACAGTGCAAACCGGAGTAAGAGAAAAAGAAGCGAACGAAAGAAGAAGAAGAAGGCAACAGAAACAATCGAAAAGAGAAGAAAAGAAATAAAGCCCCAAGCTGAAAATACCAGTTCAAGTTGAAGCTTTTCAGCGCTGCACAGTTCGGAAATGCACAGAGCATCGAATGTGGCAAGAAGACCTTGACAACAAATTTTCAGGGCCTCCCTCGACGAAGGTCGTCGTTGGGTGCACACAACATGCGACAATGAATGCAGATAAATGTTTATTTCAAGAGACAAAACACAGTCGGATTAACGCGGCTACTGTTGCCTGCTGGCTTGATCTGGCTTAAACTATATGTATATAGTATAAAACTATAAGTATATAGATAGATACATATACATATATTTGCACTGAAAATGCGAAAAAGTCATAACACCCATTTGCACTGAACTTTGCTCGCGAAATTGTTAGCAACAGCAGAAATGCACGTCAAAGCGACTTATAGACGTATAGACGGGGCTTACGGAGCGTATCTTTAAGGCCGACATTGCAAGCCTCCCTCCGTTCGCTCGAGCAAATTGCTGTTGACCTCTTGCCCAGTGCAGTCATCGTCGCCATAGTTGTTAATTATAGCCAATTAGAAACGACCTGGAAACGCGGCACAGCACTGAGCCCGATTTCTGATTTCTGATTTGTGATATCTGGGCAAAGCATTGATCAATTGATAATGATCACTTATAATCACTATATCATTAGTCAAATAAACAACATTGTGCAATTAGAGTAACTAATTTAGCCTAAAGACATTTACCGCTCCCAGACTCAATCAGCAAAATGTCATCATTGAGACAAATCAAACTTTGAGCTTTTCTTACAAGTATTTAAATATATAGGATTATATACATTACTTAATGATATGCCAGCCTAATGACATGAATTCAATATCAATAGCAGCTCGCTTACAGCCTTATGCGAAAGCCTCCAACTATGCAGCTCTACTACAACTGTCTACGAGTTGAGCTTAGCTCTGAATAAAGCTTTAGTTATTTAAATATTTTCACCTATTGATATCTGTAAATAAATAATATTGCTACTTTGCATAGCATTTAATCGTAGATTTTAAAATGATTATTACTTTTCTTGAAGGAAAATAGACTTAATAAGAAATATATATAACTTTGAGACTTAGTAATAATACACCATCAAAATCTTATGTATTCCGTTGTCAAATCTCAAATATTTAAAATCAAATCTTTTGATTATTATTCTATAGATATCAACGTAAAACTATTAAGACTCCTTATTTGTTCTCTACTGTATTTTTTTTCGCCAGTCTCGGATCAGTGGAATCGATCGAAATTCAAATAAAAGCACATATAAAGCTCCCAATTTATGAATACATTTCTCAAATGATAATCCATTAAAGCGTCATATGTAGAAAATGTGAGTGCCGATCCTAAGCAATGTTTCGTATTCGGATATGATTGCGAATATTCTAATGGCGTTTCGGGATTGGATACAAGGCACAAAGCTGTCCATTTGTATGCGCAGCGCTTGGGGCTGACGAGCATTTGCACATTTTAAACAAACAGTAGCCGGAGCCATAGCAGAAGCAGAAGCAGAAGCTTGAATAGGGGGCGTGGCGGGGCCTACAGTCACGTTGCTGAGTCTCTGTTTTCTTGTTATTTTTATTTTTATTTTTTTGTTTTTTATATGTTTTTTGTTTTCTGATGATGTGGACAATGATGGAGGGTCTGACAGAGCAGCACAAAGTAATTGTCGACTCGAAGAGGCAACAAAGCGGCGGCCATTTGTATTACAAAGAATATTTATATTCTTATTATTATACTGATATTCGAAAGATGTCTTTTGTTGTTGCCGTTTTGCCTGAGCTGGACTAATGATGTTTGCGCAACGATTTCCTGCAACATGTAGCACTTGAGGTGCCAAACTCGTCAAACTCCAAATCGAAAAGCTCTCGCAATTGTTGATTTTATAAATTCACACTTACAGTTCGCGTTCTTAAGACGTTTCCTGTCCGCTGATATAGTCTTTGTCAGTGTGTGTGTGTGTGTGTAGGTGTAGATGAGTCGATAAGTGTTGTCAATAGTGCAAATAAGCTGTTGCTATGCCTGCGCGTTGCTCCTCTCCGCTTGTTGTATTAAATCACTAATTGCTTGATTGCTCTCGTGTGTAACAGAAGACTTTAGACACAAACTTCAGTAGCTAACTGTACGCACAAAAATATATGTATGTGGCTTCTGATATCAATCAATATCGGCACTGTATTATCGTTAACGCTCACTAGATATCGCGGCGTATGGCAGAGCGGGAGCAAGTTCGCAGACGCGTGTGTTGCGGTTTAAGCTGCGACTAAGACTGACTTCAAGCCGTTGGCCAAGCTGAGAGCTGAGCTACGCTGATGCTCTACCACTGCGACGTCGCTGCCAGCTTTGCACTTTACACTTAATCTATGAGATAGCTGGCGTGTGTATGTGAGAGAGAGAGAGAGAGAGAGCGAGCGAACAAACTGAGCGTTTTTTTGCAGAGGCTGCTGCACTTTTGCACGTGCGTGTGTGTTGCTATCTCGCTGCTGCTAGAAGCACAACTGAATGCCAAAGCACCTGTGCGAACAGCGCCAGCGCCAAAAGCACTCAAAGAAACACTCAAACTCACCGTGAGCTATGCTTTGCGACTTGTGGAAAGAGCGCGTTTCGTCTGGCGCTTTTTGAGTGCCGTTCGCTGAGAGCTTACAAGTTTGTTGGCTTCGTTTGTTGCTCCTGTGCGCGGTAGCAGCAATAACAACACCAGCTCGTTCACCTTCAAAGCATTCAGCATGCGTGCGGGCTTTAGTTGTTGTTGTTGTTGTTTTTGTTGTTGTTGCTGCTGCATAGCACAAAAGGGCTTCTTGCTGTCGCTGCAGTTGGGTTTTTTGACGTCGTTGTTGTGACGTTGACGTTGACGTTAAAGTCGACGTTGACGTTGGCGTCGCGCCATGCTTATGTAAGTGGGCGACCTTGAGGGCGACGCTTTACGCGCCGCGCATAAAACAATGCGCGGCTTCTTCGTCTTCTTCTTCTTGTGAGCAACCAGAATTGCAACAGCCGAACCACTCACCATTCACTCGCACGCCACTAATTGCATCACCTGTTGAAAAGGCAGCCAAGTTCTGTCTGGCATTCGTGGCTGGGCCAAAAATGAAGCCGGAAGTACGTAGATAATAAAAAATATTATAAGATTTGAATTCATAGCTGATCCAGACAGCAAAACATTAAAAACAAATGCGAATCGCAATTATAAGTTATAATTTGTTGAAATTGCTCTTAATGCCAAATATGCGTGCGCATTAAGAAGTCACAGCCGCAGTCAAAGACACGTCAATGAGTTTTGGCTTTTTGCGCGTGGTCAAGGCGAAACTTAATACTTTAATTGTAATAATTAAAGCGGCACAGAATCGACTCGAGAATTGATGTGTGATGGACGGGCGTGTGCAGACGTCGCATCGGCAAACCGCAAAAAATCAATAACAAAACAAATAACAATAACAACAAACACGAGCAACGGCAACAGAAACAACATCAATTTGAGACTGGGTATTGCACAATTTCAATGTCAGGCATATGTTAACAGTTTGAGGGCCTCACTTAGGGCATTCCAACTCGAAACCATGTTAAAGAGACGCAGAAGAAGACGAATAACAAGAAAACGTAAAATTGATAATAACGAATATCAAATGCACTGAATATAATGTTACTGGATTAAATGTACATGTGCATATATGATTACATAATAAAATATTTTTTTTAAATTACGCAAAATACAAAATTCGTCCAACTGCACCAAAAAAAATATATTAATATTTATATATATTACATTTTTGTAATATATTTAGAAATAATATATATTTATTTTATTTAAAATATAATAATATAATGAAAAATTAATATGTAAAATATTATTCATAAACAAAAATAAATAACAAATTTAATAACATTTTCTTTAAACAAATTTAATAAATATATTATTTATTAAGGAAATAAAATATATCTTTTTTATTTTAATAGCACATAAATAAAATATACTTACTGAAATTTAAAAAAAAAAAAGTTTAAAAATTTGAAAAGAGTTTATATTTCCTTTCATTCATACATTGAAATACAATCTCTACCTTAAGCAAAACATTTCGTATTTACATAAATTTCAAGATTTTTGAAATTGAGTATTTGATTCCATTTGGTATGCCATCAAATTTGCATGAGATGCAGCCAGCTCAGCCTCAGTCAACCTGTTATGCGTTACATATCTAATGGCTATATCAGTAGGCCCACATCTACGGCATTCACACATGCTATATATACATATAAACCAGCTGGGCGACATTTGCGCAACGCTGACATTGAAAATGCCCAACTGCCCAGCGCTGTGGGTGTTTGTTGGTCAAATGTGCCATCAAATTGTATGTTGTAACAAATCGCGTATGAAATTGAAATTGATATTTTATTGTTGTTGCTGTCGTTGTTGTTGTTGTTGTTAGTCAGCCAAGAGCAATGCAAAAATGTTGGCCATTATACAAAAAGCATAAGCATTATTACAAATGGATTTCTTTTGAATAGGCAATTAAAAGGCAAGGTTTCACGTTAATACAAAATAAATACAGATTGCCTGATATGTAAAGCGTCTGTCATGCCAGGCAAGCTTTTTAATGCCGACGCTTATCTACTTGATTGCATCAATATTTAGCCTGTTCGGCTGCCACTTGAACTTCCTGTACGCAAACACACTCAGGCACACACACACTCACATACTCATGCACATATTCGTTGCGTATACGCCGCGTGCAACGTCTGTTTTGATGGCGCATAAAACAAAGTTATTTGCTGTAAACATCCTCGTTGCGCTGGCCCAGTAATTGCTGTCAAATAAATGTAATTCACAACTAAATATCCCCGCACAATAAATAAACAAGCTGCGTAAGTCGTTGCCAACGCACTTGACATCGTTTTCTCAAACTGTCCGCGTGCTAATGAGCCCTGCAAATTGAGTTCCATACCAGCCCGGCCCAGCCCGACTCTGCCCGGCCTGCTTTGCCTTTCCTCTCTCTAGCCAGCACTCCATCATCGCTGACAAATTGTGAAATACGCAGATGCATGAATCAGAGCGGCCTACTCCAATTTCCATAGACATAGACCATAAGCATTAACTTAGTCTACTAAATTAGTCAATTTGTATTGGGCCACAGCTCAGATTGTTTCAATTTGTGCAGTTCGAGCTGCGCTCAACACTCTCTGGTCTCTTGTAAAGACCTTCAACTAAGCAGCATAAAGCTGAGCTGGGAACGTTGCTTTTGCCTTTTACATAGACTGACTGTCGTAAGCTTTGCTTTATCTATTATATTAAACCGCAGCTCCCACATGCAAAGCACGAAAATGCATAAATTTGATCCATAATGGCAAAAAAGAAATAAACAAAAAAATATATATAGTAACAGCTAATCACTATAAAAATTTGTTGACCAATTTATGAAAGCTCTCTCATCAATTACATTTGTCATAGAAAATAAGTTTCCTTAAGCTTTCCAAGGAAAACTATTTTCGTAGCTTTAAATGTTCCATGAACCGAGCAAATATTGCAATTTCAATAATAATATATATTTATAGGATATTAATTTTACCTCGATCATAAAATATTTGTATATTATATGTAAATTTAAAATCTTACATGATTTTAATTACTCTCAATAAAGTTTTTAAATTAAAGTTGTATTCAAGACATCAATAAAATATTAACTGATAGCCAAAAAAAAAAAAAAAAAAAAAATACCCTGTATTGTAGACTTCAACTTTAATTATTATTTTTACATTTTATATTATAATTCATGATTTATTTTTTTTTTAATATTTAAAAATGTTATTAATTTTTGTTGTGTCTAAATTAATATATGATGATGATTATGGAAATAAATTTAATATGAAGATCGACTCAGCATTTGTCAAGTCAAAAATACCCAGTGAGACACCTGCAATAATTACAGGGTATGCATATAAGGAAACAAATATATTTCAAATCGAATATAGTACACATTAAATTTGCTACAGGTAAGCAATATGCTGCCATTGCCAACAACATGAAAATCTGAAAATGCTTTAAAAAAAACAGAGGAAACCAAAAAAATTTGTTGTTTTTCTTTGCAGCTCATTCGGCCAAGCGTTTTCCAGCTAATAGAGCAACAAGTAAAGCTTGCAATTTTCTAACTCTGTCTCAATTTCAGTTTCAGTTAAAGTTTTTGTAAGTCTGTCTCTGTGTCTGTTTGTCTGTTGGTCTGTTTGTCTGTTTGTCTGCCTCTCGAGCTTGTCTGGCAAGTCATGCGGCTGCGCCTTGAACAAGTTTGTTGACTTCGCTGCTGGACAGTGCAACAACTTACAAAAATGAAAAGACAAAAAACAACAGACAAAGCAACAGCAACAACAACAACAATGAAGACAAATGGCAAACAGTTTTAAAGAAATTGGTTGACAATATTTTGGTTTTTGCCCATGGCATCAATTTAACAACAACTTGACGCAGGCTTTGCCGCTTGCAACTGTTTCAGCATTTGGCTTTATGAGCACTTCAAATCTAAATTTTGTTTTATTTTTATTTTGCTGTTTACTTCATCGCATTTATGGCCAGAGAGACGAGCTGGCGAAGACCATGCCCATTCATTCATGTAAACAATTTCATTTCATTTCAGTTTCATTTCGTTGCGAGTGCTGCTCATAAAACGAGCACAAGGTCGCCCGAAAGAGAATTACGTCGAGGAAGACGGCTCTGGTATCTGGGAAGCAGTCTCAATCTCTCAATCGCTCAATCTCTCAACCTCTTTCAACTGTGCAACTGCAACAAGCGCGACAGCTGTGCAGCCATGCAACCGTGCAACCGTGCAACCGGCAACAGGGGGAAATTAATTGTATTTAAGGCGGTAATTTCAATCTAAAGTCGGCTCATAAAGCGCTTAACGTAATTTCATTTGCCACAAGTTTTCCCTTTCGCTGCAAAACTCGTTTTCTTGCTCTGCTGTGTCCTAATCACCTATTTCTTCTTTAATGCCTTTTGCGTTCGCATTTCATGTTTTTTTTTTTTATCGAATTTGCCACTAGTTGGCCGAAAAGCTTTAAGCGGCCATAATGCCAGCCATTGACTGAGACGACATGCGACACGATAGTTACAGCTTTGCATCATAACTGCCAGTTAAAATTTGCCAGCCACTTTATTAAATTGTCATCAAGTTTGCAAGCTCATTTGACTTGCTAACTAACCGTTAAAATTAATCAGCTAGTTTATCTAACTGGCAATTTCGTGCAATGTATCAATTGTTTCAAGCGAATGTATTTAAAACAAAATCCAACATCAATTGAAACGTGGCTAATAACACACCTATGAAACGTGACTAATAACTTGGCTGGCAGTTGAAATTAACTAGATTATTTACAATACTAGAACATTAGTGATAAATTAACATGAACATAATCTCAAGAGCAACCGCAAAGAAATCTAACTGCCATCTATTATATTTACAATTTAACATGTACTTTGCAAGGAACATATTTAAAGCTCAATCACGACTTAACGCTCATCGCTAACAGAGTCCGGTCCGGTTGTGCTAGTTGCTGCTGCTGTCATTTCTTGCCTGCTGTGGCAGCTGTTGCTGCTCGCCAAATATTATGCAATTCTTGAAGCTTGGAGCTTACAGCTTGAAGCTTGGACTCGACTTCTGCAGCAAATGCAAAAGAGCAGCAGACATTAGTGGCGACAATTTATTATAATTTCGCGACTGGCGCATTAAAGCCACACGCGCACTAAGGAAATTGCAAGAGTTTGTTCGCCTTTTCTGTGGCCATATCTCTTATTTGTATTTATTTATCTGCGGCGCGGTCCATTTGAAATTCGAATTTAAGTTGCCAAAACTTGACAGAGACTGAGCCAAAGGTTCAAACACACACACACACACATCGACTCATACGCCCCAAATGTGTCAAGGTCTTTTGTAAAATTCGACTGGCAAATGAGCTAAAGACGCCGAAGACGAGATACAGAGAGACAGTGAGACAGAGAGAGAGAGAGAGAGAGAGAGCAAAGTGGAGCTAGTGAAGCGTAGTCACAATACGCTCCGCATTTCGGGCATTGGCTTTTATAATTGGCCGAGGGAAAACTTGGGTGTACAATGCACGGCATTTGAATCCGAATTTTTGACATAGCTGAAAAAAATTGTAAGCTGATTGAGCGCCTTGTGCAAGCGCCTTCTTTTTTAAGCCAACACATTTAAGCCAATTAGCGTAGCGACCAAATTGCCGTTAATGCCGCAAGTAAATAGACATCAAATTGTGAGGCAGGCTCTAAGACAATGCAGGGGCTTCTTGCACTCAGTGAAAGCACTTGAAAACATTGGCAAAAATCGATTTAGCAGAAGAGAAAACATGCAGAGCATAGATAGTGAGGCAATAGCTTTAGAAATCAATTATGAAATAAAGGGTTTCATTTGATAGGAAACTAAATCTCTTATTTATTTTGTATATTTTATTTATTGCATATATCTAATTAATTATTATATTAATTTAAATAACAATTTGATTTTTTTTACTATTTTTATTAACAAAAAATATTTATAAAGACGTTTTAGCATATTGTTAATTTTTTTTTTTTAATTCGCTTACTTTAAGAAGATATTCTTTTTTATTTTCGCTCTCTTTACCCTCAGTATTTCACAAAAAAAAGACCCCTTGGTTCATCCTTTGCATACAAACAAAACGTGACAGAAAAGAATGTTGTAAGAAATTCGCTGAAATGCTACGTGAATGAGTTCACATTGTGTGGAAGATAATATACATTGGTACACAATCCAAAGCTTAGCCTCAATATGCACAAAGGTTGAACGAAAGCACAAAATAAATCTCATATTACTGGGAATTATGACCGCCGCGTACTGGCGGGTTAAACAGCCTGCTCCCTGGCCAATGGCCGTTGAGTTAAGTAACTCCATTTCCTAGTGATTTCTATAGTCTTAAAGGGCAACAAAGGCAACTTAATGGCCCCAGGGTATATCGTATTCTTGGTCACTTTTAATTTCCTCAAAAGCAAATATGCTAAGCCAGTAAAAAATGTTCTAAGTGTTTTTTTTTTTGGTTGGAAAGGCGCAATGGCCGTTTTCAAAGCTATTATTAATGTTATTTTGGGTTTAGTTGTTGTCAGCAGATTAATGTAATTTGCTTTAATATCGCTCGTCGACTGTGATCTTTGGAGTCCATTAGACCCGAGGTGGTGTTTGCACACACAGAGACCCACTCGGGCACATACACAAGCACACGCACACACATATGCGAGCGTTTCTATGAATGTGTGTTAATAAAGTCAAGCTTTAGTTTAGCCAAGCTTAAAGCTCAGCTATGACACTCTTAAAACTGGCTTAGGCGCCATCTGTTGTTTTTGAGCACAAGCTACAGCTAGAAAGCATACGCGCTAAAGCTGACTGCTATGTGAGCGTCGCAAAGCTGATTGCGTCGCCACTTGCTGCGCGCCATATTTGAATGAATGGCAAAGAGCTATAATTGAATTTCCATGTTAATTCTTATGGTTATATAAATATATATGCAGCTGCTGCAGTTAGCATTATCATTAATAACCAAATCTCACATTTCACGCCCAGTCATATAATGCTATTGGCATTTTAATTGTCTGGCAATTAGAATTGACATTGAGGCTCGTGCAAAAAACTACAGTTTCAGCTATGGGGGCGTGGACCGCAACTGCAACTGCAGCAACAACAAGCAAAAAATTGAAAAAATTGAACAAGTGCAATAATTAAGAGCACGCCATCTCTGTGTCTGTGTCTATGTCTATGTATGTGTCTGTGGGACATGCTGACAGACGCACGATAGCCGAGTTCGAGTTATCGGACAAGCCGAAATGATTTCCCAATGCAGCGGGTTGCAACTCAACGGGTTTGTTGCGGAAATGACGCTGAAGATCGTTAACAATCATCTAATGAGTGCCGCCTAAAACCAAAACAAATAAAAACCGTTAATCGATAGCGATAAAACGGCCGAAAACACACAAAATGTTGCAAGTCTGTCTCCAATTATTTCACTTGTTTAGACTAAATATGTACATATATCGTAGGGATTATGTCACGGGCAAACAGAAAAACTAAATTAATGCGAAATTTGTTAGTGCCCCAATTTGCATACCTAATGCGCGCCTAGCCCAAATTGTCGGGGAATCATATTGAAATCATGGCCAGGCGATTTTTCACACATTTTCTGTGACTGCCGGATGCGGTGCGCGGCTCACGCTAATAATAGATGCTAACATTTGTTGTTATTTCAGCTGATTTAGCTAGTGAAATTATTGAAATTTACAATTACTTAAGTTCACTCAGTGAAACCAAAAGTCGGCCCTGGGTTCTACTTAGGCGCAGCTCAGCTCAGCTCGGATCGGCACGGTTCGGAGCAGCTCAGCCTAGCTCGTGGCTCAAGTCGTGCGTTAAGGCAGTCGTTGGCAAATACCTGTAAACACCTGTGTAAGTGTGTGCGTGTGTGCGTGTGTGTGTGTGTGTGTGTGTGTGTGTGTGTGTGTGTGTGTGTTAGCATACAAATGCTCGCACTTGTAACATGTATTTATATAATTGCAAATTTCACCGTCAGTTTTTGTAGTTGCTTAGCTTAAGTGCAATTAAAACACGAAGCTAAAATAGCATGACGTGAACAAATTTATATTTAATGATTTTTTTTTATTATTTTAAGTGTTTTTTGTTGTTACTTTTTGTTTCTTTAACACAAATAGCGAGCAAAAGAAACAAATTGCACAATGTACGAGGACATTGCCTCAGTGCGACTGCAGTCGCAATTGCCTCTTTCAATTAGAACTGAAAGCGTCAAGTGAATATATAATTAAGGTGTTAATTTGAAAAATACCTGAAGCCTTAATGCCTTATTGGCTGAATTGACTCTGTTGACTGAACTGGCTGGCTGGCTGGCTGTGCTGGCTGTGCTGACTGTGCTGACTGCGTTGCCCATTGGTGTCAATTATCGGCATCTGAAACAGCTCTGATGTCATCTGCATTCAGAAAGCAGCTTAAACACCTTAATGATTTATTTTTCGATCTACGCTGCATTTCAATCGAATTCAGAGTCGAGCTCTTAAGCTCTCTTGAGCTGACATTAAACTCGTCTCAAAAATAGCTGAATCTGAATCAACTGAATATTGATTTCGATTGAATCAAAATTTGCTAACAGTTATAAATATCTTCTTCTTTGTTTTCTTCGTTCTGTTTCTGTTTTTTAGCTGATTTTAGTCAATAAAAATTGTTCAAAAAACATTAACATTTTAAATGCATTTCAGCATAAAATTTAGAGCTTAACAATTTGAAGTTTAAATATTTATTTTGTATTTCGTTATTTTTTCTCTGTTTATTATGAGCTCCACAAGGTCGCTTAAGCTTAAGTGCCTCCACAATTTTTCGTGCTAACAACGAATTTGTATTTTTATTTCTTAAATTAAAGTCGATTCAATTATTGCCAAAATAAATATTAATTAATTTAAAAATACATATATTTGTGTCTTTGATAAGAAGAAGAAGAAGATTGAATTGAATTATATATCAGTAAGAGTCAACGAGTCATACTCCAGCTATACCTGATTCTAGAATAATCAAGTAAAAGTGTTTTAGCCGAGGCTGCTCGACTGGGAGATGCCCTGCATGTCCCCAGTAAATGATAGAAATATCATAATAACAAGGCGATTGAATAATTTCCTCAGTCAGTCCTATTTATCATTTATCATTAATTTCAATAAAAATTTATTAGATATATTATTTAAAAAAATGTTTCCTTTATATTGTTGTTCCTTTATAGAATAAATAATAAAATAAATTTAATTTTAATATTTTCATATTTTTGTATTTATTTATTATTTTTTTTAAATTATTTTTTCTATTAGCATAATTTTAAAATGTAGTTTTTGTTAGCTCTAGCATTTGGTTATTGGTGTTAAAAATGTCAAATATATTATTTATTAAATTGTTTTCAACATAAAGTGAAAATGATAATAAAAAAAAAAAAAAGCTGGCCGTAAAGAACTCTCTCGCTATATATAGATATAATTGATAATAATCTGCTAATGCGCTGTTAAAAATAAGTTAAAGTCTAATGTTAGGTCGTAGAGTAAATTGCAATATTTAAACCATCAGGCATCAGAATGATTTACGGCTACGCTTTCTATAAAAAACTTTCCTTGATGGCAGAAGCAGCTTCAGGTTAAGTAGGATAACCCTAAGTAAACAAAGTCCATGTGCTCGAAATATTATTTGTGAAATATAATGGTAGAATATAATATATAATATGAATATATAATATTACAGAGAATATAATATATTTTAAAATAATTAATTAAATCTTAAATTAAATTTGGCGATATTCGCTCACTTTTAAATTAAAAAGTTTTAATACAAATTTAATTTATATATATTTATCTTAATGTTGAGTATTTTTTTGTTTATTTTACTATGGCAATTAACATCGTCGCAATTGATTAAAGCGGAAACATTTTGGAATTCAACAAGCCAAGAAATTCACTTCAGATTCTCGCTTCCAACACGTGCTCAAAGTCAACCGCTTTTTATACGGCGATCTACGATCTGTTGCCTTGCCCGTGAGATAAACAAAAGACTGGGCCAAAATAACAACAACAACAACAACAACAATTACAATAACGAAAACAGCAAAAACATGAAGAGCAACAACAACAATAACGACAATGGGAAATAAGAGACGAGCGCTGATTCCATCTGCTTGTCGTTCGCTTTATGTTGCTCTTTATCTTTATTTCTGTTTGTGCTTCGCTGTTGCTTCGCGCACGGCAATTAAATTGGTTTTGCATTGAGTTCCGTTTTGTGGTTTTGGCTTGTAACTTGTGGACCATTAAGTTGCCACTCGAGATTAAATAAACTATAAACAAAATGTGACTCACATGGCACTTGGATCCGACCAGCTGAAATGGCGTTTTATCCTTTCGAAGTCTATTGCTGGCAGCTGCTGCTGTTGCTGATGTTGTTGCTGCTGCTGCTGTTGCTGCTGCTGCTGCTGCTGCAGCTGCTGGCTCAAGGTTGCCTCTTTCTTGGGGGCCATTGTGGACGCTGCTCTGGGTGCTCTCTGATGTTACGTTACGCTGGAAGGAGCCGGCTCTTTGTCAATGGCTGCTAGAAATAGTTGCACAACGGGTTTTTGGACTCTGCTCTGATCGTGTTTATTTCAATCCATATACATACATATATACACACACGAAGACGCACACACGCACACGCACGCACACACTTTTGCTTCGCTTATTGTGATGAGATTCGCGCGCGTTTGCACTGTGCAGATAGTAGAAACAAAAGACTTAGGCAACGAACTTCATGTTCAAAACGAATTTGTAACTTGCTTTAGCTGTTGTTGCTGTTGTTGTTGTTGCTGTTGTTGTTGCTGTTGCTGTTGCTGTTGCTTAGCTACTTCTGACAGCTTGAACAGCTGTCTTTTTTGGCACGCGGCGCTGATGACAAGCTGTACGCAGACGATTACGCTTACGATTGCGAAGCTGCTCAACGGCGTGAAGGCAACGACAGCTCAACGGCGACAGGCAAATCACGTAATTGAGTTTATAGTTTCACGCACATAATGCACAAGTGTTTGCTTATTAATTTATCTACTTGTCTTTTTACGCTGTTTGCCTATCAAGTGATTTGCTGGCGCTGTTGCTGCCAAACGCGCCGAAGCTCAAAACGAAACTGAAAGCAGCCAAAGCGCGCGCCGCACACAAGAGCTGCCAAAACGACACTTAGGGAGCGAGAAACAAGCGAGAGAGAGAGAGAGAGAGAGTAGGAGAGCGTAGCCAACTGTTATAATATGTAATGCAATTGCTGCTGCTGCTGCTGCTGCAGCTAAGTAGTTGGGCAAAGCTCTTGCATTACAGTTGCCTGCAAAGGCAACGAACTTGCCTAGGAGAAACAATTTCAATTTTAGCTGCTGTTGCTGTTGCAGTTGCAGTTGCAGTTGCAGCTTTGCACACGAAATCAAATTCTGAGCTAAACAAACGACTTGGGCCAACCAACACTCGCGTAATCAATCAATGTGATTTAATGAATTTTATTTCCATTTAAATTGAATGCATTCATTTAGTTGCTCAATTCCAGTAGCTGGCCACAGATGCGCACGCCCACAGTGCCGCCAGTTAACAATGGGCTTTTGGTGCCACTTCATTAAGAGCAGAGCTCAGAGCCGTTATATAGCTGCGGGCAATGCGCTTAGGGCAACAATAACCATGGACTTAGTGTCAAATTAGTAACAGCAACAACAGCAACAACAGCAGAGGCAACAGAGGCAACAAGAGCAGCTAATGTTGAACTTTAATGAACCTCTTAAGACGCTTATCAAACGTTGGCCCAAAGATGACTCGCCTGTGAAATTGAACCGCAATGAACTTGTATATTAAACGTTAATTCATTTAACAGCAATTTGGTAAGCTGGTGAAAACTTTTCACTGAGCACAGAAGTATATGTGAAGATAGATTGAAATAGATATACATATATATACATTTATATGTATATATCTTAATTCACACATTTCCGTCAACGTGCCGGGCCACGGGCGAAATTAGAAAATCGCATGCTGTGAATGAGCCTCTCTCTCTCTCTCTCTCTTTGATATTGATGAGATTGATTGGAGTGTGGATGGCGTGTCAAATCAGAAATCAAAGTACTCGCTGTTACATAAGACTCGGGACTGCATTTATGCTAATTGATAGGAGCGCGCATCGAGAAGTCGAGTGAAAGCGTTTGCAGACGCCGCGCTTTGTTTGAATATTAATTTTCCGTTTGCAATGGCATTTAATTGGTATGCAAATGGCTAAAACAAAACAAAAGAAAAACCAAAATAAAAGAGGCAAAGTCAAAGCAATTGGTAAAGCAGAAGCTCAATCCATACACTGTTTGGGTCCACTCTATTCGTGCTGGGCCTGGTCTAGAAGGCAGAGACTCTCTCGCGGTTACCTCATCGAAATTGCAATAATTATGGCTGAAACTGGCGTCGCAGCTGCTGCAAATGAAAATCAATGAGGCGTCTTACAAAACGTGGCCGAAACACCGCCGACTGCCGACCGCCGACCGCCGGCCGCAGACCGCAGACCTCAGACCGAAGACAGCAGGCCGAGTTGTTGGCCACAGCTAAAAGTGGCACATAAAAAGAAAGTTCAACAGCAGCGCACAATGTATTTGTATTTATATTTATATTTATACTTGTATTTGTATTTGTATTGGTATTTGTATTTATTTCTGTTTCAGTTTCTGTTTGTGTTTTTGTTTTTCATTTGTTTGTTGTTCAATTTTATTGCCCGCTCTGGAAAGCATTTGATATGAGCCACGGCGAACAAACGTTTTGCCGGCTGGCCAAAAGCCGACGCCGACGTCGATGAAGTCTTGTCGCTGTCATTGCCAACGTCCGACCCAAAGCACGTTCACATTCACTAAGGAAACGGTAGCAAGTCAACTAAAGCGACCCATGTGCAAAATTTAAATGCAACCGCCGCATTTGATAATTGCCTGGGCGAATCGAAACTCGTTATTTGCTCAGCGTTAGCTTTGCAGTTGTTTTTATTTTACCTTTTTTATTTTTGTTTGGATTTTTTCGCGCGCGAAATAGCCAAACATTGGCCGAATTGCAACATTTGCCAGCGGTAACAAAGAATTTGTGTCAGTCACTTGCACAATCAACCAAACACATACACACATACACGCTCACACACACACACACACACATAAATAAAGTCGAACGAGGGCCAAACATAAATTGTTTGACCAGAAGAAGTAAAACAGCAATTCGCCTGGCCGTTACATAATGCGGCTGGGAGTTGGCCGAATCAACTGGGCTTGGCTAAGCGCACTTGACGGAAGTCGGGAAAGTGAATACAGACATACATATATATGTATATATATATATATATATATATATATATATATATATATATATATATATATGTATATATTATCTTATATTTGTCTATATGCATTCCCATAAAATTGTGCATGGCTCTGGTTGGGAAAATCACATAGTTTTGGAGCGACAACGTTAACGTTGGCTATGTGGAGTAAGCCAATAAGTAAATTGGCCAACAGCGAACCACAAATAATCACAACAACAACAGCAACAACAACAACAACAGCATTAACAACGAAAAGTGAACAACAATTGGCGACAACAAATTGTCATGAGTGCAACCTATGTGCAATAGACCAAAGAAAAAAGTTTCAATATCCGGTTTTGGCCAAATTACAAATGCAGGATATCAAATTGAACTTGATTATACACATAAGCAGCTGCTAATATTTCGTAATCTATATACACTGATGTAGTGCGAACAACTAGCATATTACTTTGCAGATTATTGAGACAATTAAGTTTCAATACCTTAATTAAATTTAATCAACTTAATGTGCGCAACGCCGTCAATTTAAATTTTCGCGCGCTCTTACTGGTCTCTATAGTCGTGCTACTTACACATCTATCGTTATCGCATTCACGCTCAACAGTGTTGCATAATTAACGGCGCCCTCTATATAAAAAGCACACAGTGTTGCATATGCGACTGGCGCCACCTATACATCCATATCCCCAGCTATCGACAGCGCACATTAAAAATACTACTACCACAATAGTATTTTATTTTCTTTACTCGTCATTATCGATAGCATGAACGATAGCAGACAGCTGTCAGCAAATCAAAGCAACTCTAGTAAAACGCCGCGTTTTTACGTAAACTTATTCTAGTTTGTAAATTCAACAAGTTATTAATGCAAAAACTGTGAGAACGACGTATCAGTAGAAAGTTTTAAGAGCTCAGGCAACACATAAAATCAATTCAAAATGATCTACACAACGACGCTGCTGTCGCGAGGCTCCATCTTCGGGTCGCTAATAAGCAAAGTCAGGCAAGTTGTAGCCAAAAATCCAGAAACTGCACATACAAATCAAATCAACAATCACCATTTCACACCTACGCCAAAACCAAACAGACCATTGGCCGCTGCCAGCCTGAGCAACAGCTCGGCGCTGCACTCCAAGACGCTGGAGGAGCAAATCGGCCTGCCACCCAGGCCAAAGAAGCCATTAACACCATATTTTCGCTTCATGCGCGAAATGCGACCCAAGATGTTGGCCAAGAATCCAAGCATAAGCACTATTGAGGTAGTGCGACAGCTGTCCAAGAGCTGGGTGAATGCTGATCCCAAGCTGAAAGAGCGCTTGCAATCGGAGTACAAAAGAGATCAGGAGCTGTATTTAGAACAACGCACCAAGTACGATGCCACGCTGACCGACGAGCAGCGCGCCGAAATCAAGCAGCTGAAACAGGACATCAGCGATGCCAAGGAACGCAAACAGCTGCGCAAGCGTGTCAAGGAACTAGGCCGGCCCAAGAAACCAGCCTCTGCATTCCTTCGCTTCATTGCCGTCGAGCGTACGAATACGCCGCAAACAGCACAGCAAACGTACCGTGATTGGCATCAGAAGGCGACCGCCAAATGGACGCGACTTTCCGACGAGGAGAAGGCCGTCTATCTGAGCGAATCTCGCAAAGAGCTCGATCAGTATAAGTACGCAATCAATCAATAAGCAAAGGTCAATGACCCAAATAATCATTTCATTTACGCTTGCAGAAAAAGCATCTCGATTTGGGAGGAGAAAATGATTCGTCTGGGCCACATCGATGTGGTGCGCCATGGCAATCTAATCGATCCGCCAGAGCCCAAGCCACGCAAACCCCTAGCAGCCAAAGAGAAATAGTCTGACTTGAACTCCATCATCCGCCATCACATGATCATACATTTGGTTTTTTCTTCGTTTAGTTTTTCATTTTGTGAAAATTTAATTTGTTAAGTGCTTTGCTTGCTTTCATAACTATGGAATAAGTCTTTTACTATATCCCAGTGAAATAATGCTGTAAGATCTGTTCTGAATAATCATTGCGAATTATGTAAATACCTTCAGCGTCATGTATTAAATACTTAAAGAGACAATAGAGTTTTGTTTTCAATGGAAGCTCTGAAAATTGACTATAAAATTTTTAAGAGCGGAACTACGAGTTTATTTTGTGTTTCTTTATTTTTATTATAATACAAGATATATATTTCTAACCAACCAAGCTGCCTAATATTCTGTAGCAATATACTCTTTATAAATGAATTTACAGGGTATTCGTATTTTCATAATCTTATATTTATTATGAATAAATAGAAACGTGTATATATATCTTTAGACTGATAAAGAGTAAAAAAGAGAAAAAAAATCTAAATTTTGTATTTTAGCTCGTTTCCTAAAAATGTGCCAAATGAGAAATTCATTTAATTTCAATTCGGATTATAGTAGACATATTTTCTAATTCATATATGTATACTATGTGCTATATATGTACATTTGATATATAATTTTCTAATATTCTGTTTCTTTCTTCTTTGGCAGAACTTACTTATGGCTAGAGAAACATTTTAAATTCTTAAATCTATACGTATTTAATTTAAAATTTGAAACTATAAATTGCCTAAACGTAGCATAAATCTAATCTACTTGCATTTGCCAGCTGAAGCAAACACGTGTTCGAGTCTTACGGGGTTAAGATCACACTTGATTTTCAGTTGATTTAACACGGTAATCGACACAATTTTAATCTATCTGCGTAGATCACGGTAAACAAATATGCATTAAATTTGTCACCTCAAATGCGCAGAATAAAATGATCAGAAACCTAAGTGTATATATAATGGTACAGTCAATCTGTCTATATATATGTATTTCTATAAATTAATGTAATTCTATTTGATGCGCAGACACAACCGCTCGCTGCTTGAGTCAGTTTCAAAGTGAGCGAGCTGCTCGCTGGCCGGAATTGGGATAGGCTTGGCTGCAGACTGAAGACAGCCATTTTCTGGCACTGGAAATGCTGCTGACTGGAATGGTCAGCAGCTCGCGCACACTCTCTCAATGGTTGCATGTATGCGTGTGTGTGTGTGTGAGCATGAGTGTGAGCAGCATTGATAACGGCTTAAGTTTATTGCTGATCAATGAGCATAAAATTCGTTACGCTCAGTATATTGTTACAGTTGCTCTGGCTACACTTGAAAAAATTAGTGTTTACAGAAATGCTGCATATACAATCACAGATATAAGAAAGATTAATGAAACATATTTATAAATGGATATAATTAATTTTATATAAAATGTATATAATTATATATAGGTATATACAGTTTATAAACATTTCATAGCAGACATAGTAATATACATGTAATCTTAACCATTTTTGCAACATATCTTACCACATGCAGTAACCGCCTCTTCCTCTCACACTATCTCTTTTTTTTTCTTTTTTGGCTCTCTCGCTTCACCTTCCATTCAGCGCTGCTTGGCTGACTGCGCTCTCAATTTATAGACAGTTGGCCAACAGGTAGTCGCATTTACTATACGGCTTGAATATTATTCATTTTAACCCTCGTCTGCCTGCAGTAGAACTTTGGGCAACACACACGCACACACAGACACACTATGAACTCTATGCTAATTATAACAGTCAAAATTTACAGCGCGTGTTAATTGTGCGCTGCAACTAGTTTCCAGTCGCATGGTCAAAGTGAGAAAAAAAAAGAATAAAATAAAATAAAATAAAAAAAAAATCATAGCTAAAAACTTCAATTTGGCCGCCACATTCTTTGCACAGAATTCAACTTACCTCCGATTTTCGGCCAAATAACACGTTCTGTGACAAAACTTAGAGCCGCCGAGCCCCAAGCGCAATTGCGCAAGCCATATTGGCTAAACCTTGAGCTACTCCAAAAGATACCAAAAAGTAAAAACAAAAAAAAAATAGAAACCAAAAATTAAGATTGTCGAAAAGATCTAACTGAGCGCTAGGCGCGCCTGGCGAATAAAACGGCTATCTGGTGGAAGCACTTCAGAGCTGCGGATTGATGATGCCTTGGCTGTCCATGGACAGGCGCTGCAGCATGCACTCGACATATGCATGTATGCATGCATGCATGTATGAATCTTTATGCATGCATGCATGTATGTACATACATACATATATGCATACATATAACACCAACACACACACACACACACATTCAATTGCTTTCAATGTTCTGTGCTGAGGCGCAGCCAGGTGGAACAAGCATTTGTTTTGCGACTCTAGCAGTAGCTGCTTATTAGCCAGCTTTGCGTTTAACGTTTGTCTGTTGTTGCTTATTATATTCGTTATTAGCCCATAACAGCGCCTAGTTAAGACCTCTACCCCTGCCCGCCTGCCCTTACAGACTCTGCTGCTTGAACTGGAGGCCAAGCTGCTGGCTGCCAAAGTGCTTTGCGCAAGAGAAATTCGTAAAAATATAATTTTGGTTGATAAAATAAACTTTTTTTTTTTTTATTAACAATTTGGCTCAATGTAAAAATATATATAAATGTACATATATATTTCTATACGTTATATCTGGTATACGTTTTATTTATTTATATATTCACTTTGATTTGTTGTTAAAAATTCATTTATATCCAATCGATAAGATCCCAATGAGAAGATTCACATGTCTCGATGTGCTTCAGTAATACGAAATATGTAGTTGCTAGAAAAATGATATAATACATAGTTATGATCTATGCCGACAGTTGCGGTCATCGTAACCTAGCGCTTAAGATCTAGTTGAATATATATACATACATACAATATAGATATCGAGAGTACATACAACAAGGAATTTTGGACGATTACAAAAGCAATAATTTAATACTCCGCAACATGAACTAAAATGTGTGATGAATTTCCTCATATATGTGGGTGAATAGAAATATGGATATAATTAAGGTTAGCCCCAACTCAAAAACTAAAAACGAAATAGAAAATTTTCTGAAGTTTTCTTTGGGTTTGAATCGTGCGCGACACAGTCAGCTCTGGGTTCACCAAGGAATGGTATCAAAAATATCGATGTATATGGATGCCGAATGATGCAATTAACTAAGCCAACGCCACTCAGCCGCGCTTGCTGCTCGACTGGGCGTGGCTGTGGCTATCCTCTGAGGGCGGACGCACCCAGCCGCCATAGCGACGCTCCATTTCGCGCGCCACGGCCAAACAGAGATGGTCCTGGCCGGGATTGGCCACGACCTGGATACCCATGGGCAGGTTGCGACGATCCAGGCCAATCATGCAGTTGGTCACTGGTAGACCAAGCGTATTGAAGATCGCCATGTACATCGGCTCCAGCAGTTTGTGGTAGATCTGGTAGTGCTGGTGCGCTGTGTTGGGAAATGTGGGGTAGAGGAAGACGCCGTCTGTGCCGAGCAGCTCCTTGAATTCAGTCTTGAGCGCTTCGATGATGCTGGCCAGATGCTTGTGCCGCGAATTGGGTATAATCTTCATGAAGTTCTGCAGATGACCGAAGATCACCGAGGGCAGGATGCTGTCCGAGCAGCCAAAGAAATACTTGACCGTCTCCTTGCACACGGTCTTCGGCTGCTCGCCCTCCTCGGTCTTGTGGTAGATGGTCTCGATGTTCTTCATGGTCAACATGGCCGACAGCGAGATGTCCAGAGACCACTTCATCTTGCGTATATTCACACGCTTCGCATTGAAGTCGCTGGCCACCCGATTGATGGCCGCATGCAGGTCCCGGCTGAGCGGACGCATCATTCCCGAGGGACCGTCGTTGTCCATGAAAAAGAATCGGATGCCATTCGCACTGATCTCCTTGTCCAGCGTCAGCTTCGGCCCGGTCGGATCGCTCATGCATTTGAGCAGCAGCGGCAGGTCCTTGGCATAACGTGTCATCGGCGCAATGGTGAAGAAGTCGCCCCACTTTGGAAAGTCGCTGGTCGGATGATGGCCGCGAAAAGAGACCGCATACGGGGTGGGCTTGTGGCCCCAGATGCCGCTGAACATGGCGGGCAAACGCGACGAGCCGCCAATGTCCGAAGTGAGGCCCAGCAGGGAAGCGCCACTCGCCAGCAGCGCCGCTTCGCCACCCGAGGAGCCGCCTGGTGTGCGCTTCAGATCGTAGGGGTTCTTTGTCTGGCCCGTGACATTGTTGTACGTCTCCCAAAGCAGGCACAGCTCCGGCGTGTTGGACACCAGCAAGATGATGCCGCCGCAACGCTTGATCTGCTCCACAACGGGCGCATCCGATTTGGCAATCTGTGGCGTTTTGAAGACGCGACCCGCCTGATTCGTCATGCCCTTGACGGCGATGCTCTCCTTGACCGTGACCGGTATGCCCAGCAGCGGCGTATGCTCCTCCATAGACTCGACGCTGTTAATGCCCATGGCAATCACATTGTCGATCTCGCGCGCCTCCTCCAGCGCCTCCTCAAAGCGATCCTGCACAATCGCATTGATCAGCGGATTTACCTGTGAATCACACACGCACACCTGTTAGGCCTTAGTCAATCAATTAATTGTGCGTCTCTAATACCTGTCGACATCGTTCGATGTATGCCTCAACGACTTCTTCGCTCTTAATCTGCAAAGAAATAAACAAAAAGACTCTCAGATCGTTTCCGCATTTGCTAGACTTTAACATTTATTCATTGTGTAGTTATTTGATCAGTGTTTCATTGCTCCATTCTTGTCGTTTAATTGTTTGTGAGAACCAAGCGACGACACAAAAGCAATTTACGTTAAATTAAAATCAATAAAAATTCACATTCATGCAGCACCCGCCAATTGTCTGCCTACGAGAGAGACAGTGAGAGAGAGACAGAGAGAGAGAGAGAGAGCGACAAGAATGCGAATGCCTCAGCGTACGATGCGGCGTATGAGTAATGTGTGGATTTTCAATTGCCTATTGCGTAGGGCTGGCAGCTGGCATTTGTGGGCGGGGCCAAGCTACAGTCTATTGAATATATGATACATATATTGATTAATGTAGACTGAATTGTAAGTCAAAAATTCTCAATTCAAGCAAAGGTAGAAACTTTGTAAAGTCATTAGACATGACTGATATAACGCTAATGACTGACTAAAATTAAAGTATCGCATTTATCTATCTATGTGATACAGTTGTCTAATTCAAGTTGACATTTTCACAGCTGCCTGCAATTCATCTCAATGCCTGCATTCATTTCTCAATGAGCTGAAGTGCAATGCAATCAGGCTGGCAGTACGCAGTTCTCTTGCCTAGCTAATAATACGTTCGGATGCAAACGGAGATCGTCAGCATGCATACACAGACATATCATTAAATTTAAGGCTACTCGACTTTTTCAATGACTTCCAGTGTAATATTAAATCAGTTGCAGCCACAACTCACACTCAAACTCAAACTCGAACTCAAGTTTCGTATGTATCTAGGTAGTTGACTACCTGACGTTAAGCGGCTGAGAGAGCTGTAACATGCGTGAGGTGTTGTAAGCAGCCAACAGTTACAGGTACGCACACATAAGACAGCTTCAAGACTTCAAGATATGACAGCAAACAGTTGTACAATCGAAATGTAGTCAAAAAGAAAACGAAATTCTGAAAATTCTGATTGCAAAGAGATATATTATTTACTAGTAAGTGAATATACAGAAATTTGTACAAGTTATATTTATGATTCTAAAAGATATACATAAAATGCATGTTCCTCTCATTTCTTCAAATCTCGTTGGAATTAATTGTTTTTTCAATCAATGATTCTTAGCATTAATTCTTAAATTTTTCTTAAATTTCTTAAATTAAAAAAAAAAATGTATATATGAAAATATATGAACCTAATTTCTTGCTTTACTCTCAGCTAAATTGGTTGAAAGTAAAGTGGTTCTGGAGATGTTCATCAATTTCCTAATGATTTGTCTCTCTTTTAAAAGATTAAAGAAATTTAATTTCAAAACTAGATTCTTTTCAAAAAAAAAAAAAAATGAAGAAAATATCGAAATTAATCAAAATCCCAAGTAGTTTCCGCATAAACAAAACTAAATATCACATAAGGAATATACTAAATATCACATAAGGAATATACAATATTATTCAATACTAACATATGATAAATTTATGTCGTACGAGCATAATACATATATTTATATATTATTTATGATATGCGAAATCCTCACTATCAATAGAGTATTTAGATATCCCATATCTAAAGGCATGAGCTTCTGTGCAACATTCGACATGCCCATCCACTTGTGTCTTGTTGTAATTGTTGATAAATCACTAGTGAAACATGCACTGCAAACGCGACACACAGACACAGATTCGGCACCTGTACATATCTATATATACAGATATACATATATACATACATATGTATATATACAGAAAATCACATATATCAAACTAAAGTCAAAAGGAAAGATAAACAGAAGGAAAAGCGAAACTGAAAACAAGTTTAGGCCGCAGTTGGTCAGTCGACTATGGCAATACCTCACAGTGTGCTAAGTGTGTGCGTGTGTGTGTAACTGTGCGTGTATTCGTGGCATGCAGCTGAAAAGCTTTACGTGCTCTGCTTTAGTTATTTAAGCTGTGCGTGTTCGTGTGTCTCATACGTGAGCCCCGAGAGAGAGAGAGAGAGAGAGAGAGAGATAGCATTTCAGCTGCGAGCTACGATCGATTATTGACAGAGAGGACCTAAGTATGACTGATACATATATATACATACATATATGTATGTATAAATTAAAATATAATTTGTCTTGCAAAATACTTAAGAGTCAATTAAAAATATGATTCACGCTACTTAAGAGTAGACTTCGAATAGACTTCAAGAATAGACTTTAGCATAATAAATGTGCAATAAACATATCTCAGATCTTGTCTCCACTTATTGTTTAAATAAATCTCAATTTGTGTGGTAATTAAGCAAAATGTTGTCGCAGTTGCCTGTGGCGATGACCCGACAAAAAATATACATAAATTGTGTAGACAAGATGCGACGGCAGCAACTAGTTTGGCCAGCGACAACTACAAGAGACAAAAATTTTATAATTGTTTTCAAAATTTGCGTAAACGAAATAAAGCAATTACTTAAGTACTGGCAATGAAAACACAAAGGAAAATTCCAAAAAAAAAAAATATATATATATATATATTAAAATTATAATAAAAATAATGCATTAAAAAGTTATTAAAATGTTATGTGAACGAGCGAATAAAATATAAAATAATAAAAATAAAAATGAATAATAATAAAATAAGGCGAAATTAAAGAAATACGGCTTTGCATGTGTGCGTGTGCTAGTGTGTGAGTGACTCGATAAGGTCTGTCAAGTCATGACCTTAAGTGCGTCGTGTGTGGATGTGGACCAATGAACGCAATGAATCTTACAGAGCAAAACAAACCGGGCTAAAGAAGCCCAAGCAACAACAACATTAATAACTACAATAAAACCATATAACCAGCCCAGAGCTTGCAATTATTTATGAGCACACATATGTATGTATATGTATCTATGTAAGTATGTATTTCGCAGATACTCTTTTTATAGTACATAAATTCGTCATCTCGCCACACTCGTCGTCTATCTGCGTACGTAATTTGAGGTAGTTACCAGATGTTATTGATATGGCCAAGATATGTATATATATATGTATATATATATATATATATATATATATATATATATATATATATGTAGCTGCAGCCAAGCAAACTCTCTAGGCCGCGGTTAGCTAACCAATTTGACGTATTGCTGCTCTGACTGGGATTTCTACAGGCCGATTTTGAAACAGCCAACTGCGGTCATACATGCGTACATACATATAATAAAATGCTTTGTTTAAATTCAGATTAGGATGAGTAATATGTGACATGTGTCTTGGCCAGTTAACTGACGAAATGCAATTGTAAATATTGTCAGCAGAAAGAGGAAGAAGAAGAGGGGAAAAAAACCTAAATGTAATGCAGAAATGATAAAAGTTTATGTGAAATAAAATAATAAAAGAATTGAGTGAAATGGACTTTAGTTAAATTTCTTAAAGAACTGTTAGACTATATGTAACTATATGTAAGGCAAAGACGTTAATAATCATTTAAGTTGTATACCTATTTCATCTATACAATGAACAATTCTGTCTGTTTCCAGAGACTTTTTTTTGCTTTCTTTTCTAAACAACAAGGTCTTCTTTATACCATCAACCTATTGAAAATGCTATTTCAGAATAAAATGGTTTTGTGAAAAAGTATATAACAAACAGTTGGAGGCGTGGCAGACACCATAAAGATTTTGATCACAACGATGAGGTAAATGAATATAGCCATATTCGTCTATCTGTTCGTAGAATATTTGAAATATTACCAGATTTCCGGGTTATTAAATCTAAAAGCCTCGACTATAGCACTATTCATTTATTTTTTAAAAGTTATTTTTATTTTATTAAAAATATGTAAAATGTTTTTATATACAAAACAGTTGCAGCTTTACGATTATAACTCTCTGATTAAGTCTGCTCTGTTGAAGATTCTACATGTTAAATTTGTGATGTGTGATAAGTGTATGTGTATAAGTGTATTTTCTTAAAAGCGATCTTTGGCCCAACCTATTTTTGAGCATATGTATTATAATTTATGGAGATACAGAGCAAAGGTTCTGACCTGGTATAAACATATCAGAAATATTTAATGTTATAATGCACCTAATGCTCTTTTAAAGGTCGAAAGAAAAAGTTCTAAAAAATGACTCCAGAATTTAATTTTAATATTTTTTTTTTTTTAGTAATCATGTATTTTCTTTAAATATTAATATATGAATATTTCAATTTATAATTTTTTATTTGCAATTCTTTAATATCATTTGAATGTTATCTAAAAAACAATTGACGTTTTAAAGTAGTGTCGTGATGGTAAAGGCGACAACCTCCGACACCTGCAAGCCAGCTTAAGTGGCCAGAGCAGTGTTGGTCAACGGCAACAAATTGCCTCAACTTTGCCACAAAGTGTCTAATTTATGTGGCAAGCGCTACGAGTGGCCTCTCTTGTCGTTGAATTGGCATTAAGTGGACTGTGGATTGAAAGCCCCCAAAAAGCATGCCCCAGCCCCTGTCCCAGCCGCAAGCTATTGCTCGAGGCTCGCCTGTCTATCTATTGATATTTTACAAGATATTGCCAATTTTGAGGTGCGTTCGATTAAAGCATATAAATTGATATGTGCACATATGCATATATACATATCAATGTGTGTATGTGTGTGTGTGTATTTGCTTGTACTTACCTTTCTGTTGCGAATCAGCTTGGCTAGATCGACGGCAGGTATCTCCAGCAGATGACTGCGTATGGGCGGCAGCTTGCGCCGTATTACCTTGATGTTGGTGTAGCGGCTGTAGGGCACCACAAACCAACTGAAGACAATCATGGCCGAGCGCAAGAAGCGGCGCATGATGTACCCCAGGATCCTGGAACACAGTAGGACAGCAATTTTGACGGCTTTACGTTAAACGGCTTCAAAGTGAAATTATTTCAAATTCAAATATATATATCTAGATATATAGATATATATGCAACTATATGTATTTATAGTTGGTATCCAACAGATACAAGCGAACAGGTTGGCCAACAAGCGAAAGGATTGTGCAATATGCAGCTGGTCTGCAATTGCAGCGACTACGACAGCAACGGCGACGGCGACGGCGACAGCGACGTAGGCAGCGACTGCGGCGGCTGCTGCGATTTGTGCTTGCACAACTCAACACACGACTCGAACTCGAATTCGAATTCGCTGTTTTGGTTCGAAAACTGACGATGGCTTAATACTTTTTTTTGTTTTTTGTTTTTACTATTTTTCTCTATATTTGGTCAGTTGGCTAATAGCTGTTGGCGAAACACTTTCTTGAGCGCGACTGCATCTCAATTTAGTTGCGGCAGCGATTGCATTTTTCTATCAGAATTTGTATGCGCTGCAAACGCATGCGTATCGTATCACTGGCTTTCATTTTGTTAAACTATGTTTTCGATTTTGTTTTGTTTATGTTTGTGTTGTCGTTGTTGTTGTTGTTGTTGTTGTTATTGGGCCTATTACATTTGTAACCGATCGCAGCGAATTGAAACGACTTGAAGCGAATTGAGCGAACGAACCGATGCGAACGACGCGCGCTAAGCAAATAAATGAGCATCTAGCGTAGGGCATAACATTTAAAGCTCTGCTTGGCTCGGCCGCAAGCTGCGCTCACAACAGCGCTGATTCGAAAGCTCGAACCGGTTCGTCTGCTGCACGATGCTCTCTTTTCGAATAGTGCTCTCTCTTCAGTTCGGCTTTCTGCATGCATGCAGTGCGCCTTTGTACTTCATTTGTGAATCCCATTCGGTCTGCGGGAATGCACTCAGCGAAAATTTAAAGAACTAAAAGCAATTTCATTGATGAATGGAATCATACTATAATTTAAACTGGATATAAGCTTGTTTTCTTAGAATTTCATTAACAATGTAATTTAGTTTACCTAAGTAATATCTTTATTAAGTATTACATCAGCCGAGCTAATGACTTGAAGTGCTTCCTGATAACATGCAATTAGACTAACTTATGAACTTTGAATTATTTGCATTTGTTGTTACTAGTGCACTGCGAAGAAAGACTAAGTTTAGTTGTTCCTTTGGACTGTTTGTTAATTATACAGATTATAGACAATCGACGCACGATTTATGCGAATGACGTATATGTGAAAAAGGCTTGAAAACTGAAAGTGAGATCATCGGGAGAAAAGCGAATATTGAATTCTGTCGAAAGACAACTCAAATATTAACTCAAATAAACAAATAAGTAATTTGAATACATCTATAAATATATATATCTCTGTCAACATATCTATATTACGGCTGAAACGTGGGAGAATGAGATTTTAGGGATAGATATATTTGGGCGCTCATGCATGACGAATATTTAATGGCAATTTAGCATTTTTTTCGCTTTGTAAATATTTTAAATGTTTACTATTAGCTGTCTACGAGATAAGAATTGTTTTTTAATTGCGTAGCCATTAGAGCTCATAGCTTTAAGCTGACCAATTTAGAGCGTTGTTTATAAACAAACAAAAAAAAACATAATTAAAGTACTTGGGGAATGTGCCACAATTTAGAAGCTTCCTAATGTCTTAAATTACAGTCTTTCAACCCGAGATCACGCAAAATGTTGAAGTAAGCAAAACCTAAAAGTTATCATCTTAATTTTTTTTATCGTATAGGACCTTTGTTCTTAGGGTGGGGAAAAAAAACACGAAGCAGGTTTTATATGATATTTATGATGTTTTTGGTTCAATTCGGGAAAGTACCAAGGTAAATGGTAATAAAGCGGAAGATGTAAAAATAGTTGTGTAATAGTTAAGGAACATTCCGAGAGCAGAGTAAGCGGAAGGCAAACGAACTCTAAAGAGCGCCAGTAAAATATACGAGTGTGTCCAGCTTAGTTAGTTATCTGCACTTAAGTGATAAACATGTTATTATCGTATATGCTAAAAACACTATACATACATGTATGTAGCAAAGAGAAACTAAGAGAGAGAGAGGGAGAGCGCACGTTGTACTAAGAGCGAATAGTGGGCGATGTTTTAAGAAAGCTCTCACATGTTAGCTGTGCTTGATTCAGTGGCTGCTCAGCAGTTGGCTGGAAAACTTTCCGTTAAGAATACTCGCACAGCGCAGAAGAACAGAAACAACAACAACAACAAAAACAAGAAGAGAGAAAGTGACTGTCAACAGCAAAGCAAATAACAATTGATTGGAAATAAACAGTTACTCACGATGGCTATGTGGTTACAGCGTTTGCGACTCTCATGTGCTGCCAGCGTAGCGCGACAAAGCTTGCGAAGCTTTGCCGCAGCCAGCCAGAATAACAACAACAATAACCTTGACGCTTCTCCTATAGATGAGCGGCATCCGCTGCGCGGCGTGCGTATTTTGGATCTCACGCGCATTGTTGCTGGACCCTACTGCACGATGGTGCTGGCCGATCTGGGCGCCGAGGTGATAAAGGTGGAGCGGCCCCATTTCGGTGATGAGGCGCGCAAATGGGGACCGCCGTTTCTCGAGGAGTGCGGCGACGCGGCCTATTTTCTGGCGCCCAATCGCAACAAACAGAGCGTCTGCATTGACATCAAGCGAGGCAAGAAGCTGATGCAGCAGCTGGTGGGCAAGTGTGATGTGCTGGTAGAGAACTATGTGCCTGGCACACTGGAGCGCTACGATCTGGGCTATGAGCAGCTGCGACAAACGAATCCACGCCTCATCTACTGCACTATCAGCGGCTATGGATCGGTGGGTCCCTATGCCAAGCGGCCGGGCTACGATGTCATTGCCTCCTCCATGGGCGGACTGTTGCATATTACGGGCGAGCGAGATGGGCCGCCCAGCAAGGTGGGTGTGGCCGTGACGGATGTGGCAACGGGGCTATACGCGCACGGCGCCATCCTGGCCGCCCTGTTGCAGCGGGAGCGCACGCAGCGCGGGCAGAAGATTGACGTGGATCTACTTTCCACGTGCTGCTCGCTGCTGATCAACGTGGCCAGCAATTATCTGAATGCCGGCACGGAGGCCAAGCGCTGGGGCACCGCCCACTCCAGCATTGTGCCCTACCAGAGCTTCAAGACGGCCGATGGCTACCTGACCTTGGGCGCCGGCAGCGATGCCCAGTTCGTAGAGCTATGCAGCCGCCTGAATATCGAGCCTGTCGCCCTCGATGCCAAATTCAAGACCAACAAGGATCGTGTCAAGAATCGCGAGGAGCTAATCAATGTGCTGGCAAAGATCCTAGCATGCGACACGTCCAAGAACTGGATGCGTCTCTTTGAGGGCGCCTCCTTTGTGGTGGGGCCCGTCAACAGCATACGCGAGGTGTTCGAGGACGAGCACATCCAGGCCATAGGCCTGGTCAAGACTCTGCCACATCCGCGCGATGGCAGCGTTAAGGTCGTGGGCCCTCCCGTTGTCTACAGTGAAGCGCGCAACGATGCACGCACCGCTCCACCCATGCTCGGCGAGCACACGGACGAGGTGCTAGCCAATCTTCTAGGCTATGGAGCAGACCAGATAGCCGAGATGCGCAGTCAGGGCATCATTCAGTAAAGAATTCTTTCAGAATGTTATTATATAAGAAACATGCTTTAACTACAGTCACAGAGCTTTACAACATGAAATGGAATTTCTACAGAGAAGAGCTTGAAACTTAGATCGCCTACCTTACGTCCATTAGGGATTTAGCTCAATGAATGAACGTGTTCATTAATTTAAAGATATGAATTAGTTAATGTTTCATATTTTTATATTCTTATAACATTATATTAAAGCCGAAGGTTATATTAAAGTTGAATGTTTAGAACTTGATCTTTATAATCAGCCGAATCTGTATAGACATTTGAAAAGTTGTCATTCAGCTTAAAGGCAATTAGCTGAGTAGACAGTATCGAAGAATTTTCTAATATAATTAATTGCAATGATATGTCGGTTAGAAATAAATATTTTTAAAAAAGTCTTCGAGTCTTCCAATGGGCGACAATGAGTTTCAGATGACGTAACGTAAGGTAAACTTTTTTTATATGTATATCACGATATCAAATTTACCTGTAAGCATGGTCAACTACACTAAAACATGGAATAGAATTTTGAGCAGTGTAAGCATCGAGTTAAAATTTCTTAGTCTGAATTTATTATCTAACTTCCAATGGGCGACAACGTATATACGACGCTAATCACAGCAGTAGCTCGACTTGATATGCCAGCAAGAAGGAATACTTAAAGAGATACGACTTATCTATATCACGCAATCGACTCACACTCACTCACTCACACACACACACACACGCACACACACACACGGGATCATGTTTCATGGGCTGACGGTAAGCGACGAGAGCAGCTTATTATCGTCATGTTCTGTGGGATTATGCTGGCCCTAATTGTCAATATTATTGGCTAGATAGCGTTCATCTGCGTCTTTATGCAACACGACAAATACTCAGCGCATCGCGCCAACAGCACGCCAGGCGGTGGCAACAATGCGACAAGCAGTTCCCGAGCACCCGGCTAGTGCACTTACCCGTCTTGCAGAATGGCTTCCAGATGGAAGCGCACGCAGGCGACTATCGATTTTAGCAAACGCATCACTGTGCTCGCAGGAACAAATGGGAAATGGAAAGCGGATGCGAGTGGAAACGAACATGGAAATAAAAACATAGAATTTGTAAGGAGTATGCAATGCATAAGGACGACAACAACAACACGAGCAACTAAATGGCGTAACTCACTTTTCTTCAATCACTTAAATTTTATTTCTCTTATTAGTTTCGTTACGTTTCTTCTTTTTTTTCGAAATGAGTGACTCGCACTTGCTTTGTTGTGAATAGGCGGCGAGCTCTGCCTAAACTAACTCTGGGCGGAGACAGTGCAAGTGCTGCTACCTGCATTACTTACATATATTTTATTTGTATTTATTTTTAATGCTGGCGTTGCTGCTGCTGTTGTTTGCTGTTGTTGTTTTGGCGAAAACACTACGACGACAAACACTCTGCTATGTGCTCTAACCCCCACTGCGAACTCGAATGTACCTTGCACCTTACCCAGAAATTCCATTGTTTAAGTGTTCTATGCTGCTCTATGCTCTATGTGAGGCCAGCATGAGAGGGAGAGAGAGAGCGGCCACGGGTTAGAGCGAGGGCGAGGGTGAGGTGAGTAATGATGAGAACAAAGACACTTGCCCATTTAATTACACAATATACATATGTACACATGTGCGTGTGTGTGTCCGTTCACAGCAGCAGCAGCTGACAATTTGGTCAAAGGTAAATTTACAGATAAACAAATAATCAGCCGAATGAGTACACCGACTCTCTCAATACACTAACATTATAGTTTTCTTGATATGAAGGCGCATTTACGTATTCAAATTGTGATAGAACGTTTAACAATGAATGCAACTGATTTTGCATTTTAATTTATATTTATGTAAATATATTAGTTAAGCTCCATTAACATTTGACACCTTTTGTACCTGTTGCTACTGAAATTGCATACACTATATGCAAAGTCTATAGTAATTGTTTGTACAGAAGCTAATCTTATGTAATTCCAAGTAATAAAATATGAGTATATTTTTAATTATTTGTACTCATTATATTATTTAAATGTAAATATTTAAGCGCCATTATTATGGCAACGCCATCTATTTGTAAAATTGTTTGGCCATTTTTAGTGCATTCGCATTCGTTAGTCGATAGTTCATTATCGATTCCCTACCAATGTTATCGCTATGCACTAACATGTTAAATAATAATAATAATCGAGAGCCTGTCATAATTTGTTAAATAGAAATGCCGGAAACACCGAAATCTTTTGTATCTCGTAACCTAGTTGCCATTGTGATTGTGCCCAGCCTAATTGCCGTGCACTTTGGCTGGAATATATTGCAGGATAATCGAAAACTGGTGTCCGCTGAGGAACAAATTGATCTGCCTCCCATTACGGTAAATGCAATATATAAACAGATAAATCAGATGAGAAGTATATATTTAAAAATGTATCTATACAATGACTTACAGTTTGCAAAATACGCGTGGAAACGACTGACCGGCAATGATGCTGGTGCCGTGGAGAAGAGCGACTCGAAATGAGCGCGAAATTGTGAATTGTGCGCAGGTTAAACTAGTTAAAATCTATTTATTGCATGCAACTGATGCAGTAATTAAATCTACAATAAACTTTAAACGTAATATACAAACTAACACATACACGGACGACGTACATACAACACATACATATACATATGCTTATGTAAAATAAAATTAAGCAGACCGAAAGAGTCTGTAACTAATTTACACTATTAATTAATTAGTTAATTATTGCGTCAGCGACGAATTAACTGTGAGATTGTCCAGTTGTGCATTGAAGAGGACATCGCTGATGAGCTTCTCGGCAATAATGCGCTGTGTGTGATTGATGGACCGCAGCTTACTAGCCACGTTCACCCCAATCGCGTCGTATTCATCCTCGTGCCGGTGCGAGGTGGCGGGCGCTGTGGTTGTGTACGCGGTGGTCGCTGCACTGCCGAACAGCGGCTGGTAATGATCCCGGCCAATCTGTATGGTCGGCACGGGCTGGCCATGTCCATTGGCCTGATGGTGTAGATGCTGCAGCTGCTGCTGGTGATGCTCGAGTGAATTTACAGCCTGAAGCAAAAGCAGACAGATAGAGATTTAGTTGACCTCATATGTAATATTTCAAACACTCACCTGTTGTATTTCCCGCTGTGAATTGGAGTCGAGCGATGTGATCTCCAGCACCTTTACGGCATGTCCTCCTGCCGCAGCAGCAGCTAACGAGGATTGTGCAGCATTGGCCTGTGCCACCAAACGCTGATGCGCCTCTGCTACTTCATTGTGCGCCTGATGCGACTCGTCCTTCACCAGTGTGACGCAATCCGCTGGCGTCACTGAGATGGTGCTCAATGTGGCGCCCTGACTACTGACTACCACATTATTGGCGGCGACAGCGGCCACCTCTGCCTCGACTTCGTCGCTGGGATTGGGAACGATAGTTTCAATATGCTGTGACTGTGGTGTATGGTGTGACTCCTCCTCGTAGTCCATAGAGTCCTCGTCGTCGAAATTGATATGAAGCTCTCGCTTGGGCTTGCCGGCCAATTCATTTGAGTGGCGTTTGGGCTTGTGGTCGGCTATGAAGAGCAGCTTGTCGTAGTACCAGAGTCGCGTCTCGTAGTCGGTTTTGCTGCTGGACTTGCGAAACTCGCGACGAAATGCGGATCGTAGGGAGTTGATCTTTCTAACGACCATCGCGCGATCTGGATTTGGCTCAACTTCTTTTAGTTTTTCAACCAATTTGTCGTAGGCTTTATTTCTGGCGGCGTGATTGCTGTAGTCATGGTGTTTCGGCTGCCACAGGCATTCCTCCTCCTGATATTGCTCAATAAATTCGGTTAGCCAGTGTCGTGAATACGATCGCAAGTCATTATTTATGTTCGACACATTCATTGTTTTCCTTTTTGTTTTTGTATATCTTTATACTTTGATATTTTTCTGTTTTTCTCCAAGTGCGTCGCGCGTGAAGTTGGCTGCTTCTGCTGCGCATTAGTGCTGCCTGATGCCTGGTAAATGCAACACTATTGTATCGATGTGGCATCGCCTCGCTGATTTAGCAACGTTACAGCCCTGGTACGCCATACAGCTCTCGATGTTTTTGTCAAATGGTCAGAAAAGACGGAAAGGCGAAGCCGCGCTGCGAATTCTTATTATGTATTAAATAATACAAATTACGTGTTGTGAAATACATCAAAATAAATGAGTGTGGCGTCTCGAATTCTTAGCTACAGCTAGTGAGTGCATGAGCGTGGCGCTGCAAAACGACATCGTATTGTTGTTGTTGTTGCTGCTGATGCATGTCAAAAAAGAATACGCAAAAAATCTTTGTTAACAACAAAAACAAAGGTGCGTTATCATCGTTGTCTTGGCAGCACATTTTAAAATCTCTAAATTTGGCCATATTATATAATATGAATGTGTATGTGTGTGTGCATAAGTGGGCAACAAAATACGTGATAAATAAACGCATATAAATCAAAACAGAAAACGCATGAAATGTAGTTGTGTTGGAATGTGTGGGGTGATGTGAAGGGTACGCGGGCTGCCACACTGTTGGGGTGCATAACAAAGGCACAAGTGAACTGAAAGTGAAATACAGTTAAGCAACAGCTGTTTCTTGTGGTCCGTTTCCAGACCAGCCAACTCCAATCAGAATTGCAACACAATAAATATCTTCAAATTGTAAACGAAATGCAACGAAGTAATAATTAATCAATTTAATATGCTTATACAATTTTTGTATGTGTACTTGGAAATATATTTTAATATCACATATATTTACATAGGTTAAGCATGCGTTCGCCAGCAAAATTAAGTCAAGTGCAAAGTCCATTCCAATCAGAACTATAGCTGTTATTGCCACATGCTTCCTATTAGACGAGCCAAGCGTCAAATCTAATATGAGTGAATCTATTTATAACCACATTCAATTGCGCATGCAAATTTATATATGGATGTATATAGGTATATCTATGCATTTACATATGTAAATCATTTAGCAACAGCCTTGACTCAATGGCAAACAACAAATAACGTTTAACGAACTTGTTTACATTCGTTTTGCCGGCTCCGTGCGAAATCGCACTCACCTAACCGAGCAAGTAACCCAACCAACCCATCCCCAGCATCCATTTCACAGTGGAGCAAAACTGATTTGCATGTGGCGGGAGGTAGGCTGTAGGTAATAGAAATTCCATTTATTGCAATTATACATATTTTAGAAAATCTTTTTATTAGTATATTTCTCTTGGCAGACTGATCTTAAGATCTTCAAGGTCTTTCAAAATAGTCACAAACAAATCATTAAAATCATTTCAAAATGGATTTTCAAGTTAAAATTTAAATATATAATATATGTATATAAAAATCGAATATATATAATCAAATAAATTTGTTTATAATACAATGGATGAAATCGGAACTGTTTTAATGCGGAAATTCGAAGAACTTTATATGGCAATTGTAGCTAGAATTATTTCCATAGAAAAACTCAAACGTTTTTATTTAAAAAAAAAAATATTACAGTTAGTAACTGTAATATAATAGATTGTGAGATGTAGAAGCACCGCTAAATCCTTGTTCAAGCTCAAAGGTAAAGTCTCTTTAGTTTTTTTTTTCTCTTCAGAATACCCGTCTTAATTTTATCTCTCAGACAGCTGCTGTGTGCCCAGGTGTATCTTATCATTAGAGATATATATGTATATGCATATATATTTTTATCATGAGTTACGCTCGTTTTTGCTTAATACTAAACCTGTTCAAGGTGAAACGGTTCACTGCTAGAAACTAATTGCGCCGGGCTGCTCTCTAAATATATGTATTGACATGGATGTTTTGAAATATGCCTATATAGAAGTATAGATGTGTGTATGTGTGAATCTATCTATTATATACTTATCATAGTTGCTTGGGAGGTGTGTGCCAGCATATGGGCTTGTTATAATTAACTTTTGGTGATAATTTGTTGCTTTTGTTTGCTTGTTTACATTTTTTTTAGTAAATAACAGGTTTTTATGCTCTTATCATCTAGAGAGCTTTAGATTTCTCATGGAATATGGAACGCTTAAACAGCTGAATAGCTAAGAAATTAAAGCATATATAAATGATATTCCATTTCCTATCTTCCGAGTCTAAAGAACTCGAAGGCATATACAACTTTTGTTGTATATCAAATAGTCAAAGGCAAGCGTTCAAATACAATCAATTTTACAATCTTATCGGAACGGCTAATCAATAAACAATCTTCAAACGGTAGCTGTCCAAGTAAAGTACAATTGAAGTTTTCAGCAACAGATTTTAGTTTGATCACATTTGGTTGCATAAATCTTAATTGTTTTCCATTTTATTGAAACAATGCCAAAATACAAAGTATATGGCAAATGATTTTGTTGCGTTATGAAACAGTCGTGAATATTCTCGTTCGATGCGATCTCTAAGCCTTGCGAATTTTTCCCTTGCCTTGTCTTATCAGCGCGCCTTAAGCTGATAAGAGCTTAAGCTCAATCGTAATACATTGGCGACTCTGATAAGTGATAAGTGGGATCTGTCGGGGTGTATCGGTGCTTAGGCATATAGCCGGGAATTATAATTAGAATTTCAATTATAATTATATTTCCAATTTGTATTATCTCTCGCCCCATTGCAGTCTGCCATGAGCCGCCTTATAGAGAAGCCAAACATTGCCATGTCCATCACATCCACAGGTAGTCAATTATCCAACACAGTTGCCGCCGGCTCGGCCAGTAATGCGGCCACAGCGGATGACACACCGGCCACGGCAGAGGACGAGGATGGCCACAGGACCACAGCGAGAACCCAAATGTCAACTGCTGCTGCCGATCAGAACGCGAAGTCCTCAAATAGTAGGTTTCCCTAGTCGATAGCATTTCTTTACTAAATATTCTATACTACCGATTAATACTGATCGATATTTCTCGATAATGAACGTAATACGATTAATATCGGTTATTTCCTCTCGAGAATTTACTAGTTGCTTAGCTTTTTTAGCTCATGAAATATGTTGTTATTCCTATATATCGATATTTATCGAATGCCAGCAAGTATTAATTAGAATAATAACAACAACAGAATTCGTCAGTTCCCTTCAGTAGTTATCGATAGAAACTAGATTAATCTAATCAATATTAATCTGTTTTTCTAATCAAATATTATGTTTTGTTAGAATATATCATCTTGTAGAGAAATGAACTGAAACTGTTTAGCTATAAAGTATAATCTAATTTTTAAAATAGATATTACTTAAAAGCTATTTCATGTCCTTATACTATCTGAGCTCGATATATTAGAATAGATAACAAATCGAGCTGACTATATCGAATTGACTTCTCCAAAGGCATTCTCATTCAAATAAATAATATATTTAATCTGTCTGTAAACGCTTTTTGACTAATTTTCAATAGGTAGGCTCTATAAATAATTTTTACATTTCATTCGCCTTTAAAATATAGATTACATTTTATTGAATACAATTTGACATATCTACATTCAATGTTTTTCTCAATTCCGTTAAATTAATTGCTGCAATGTAGAAATACGATAAATTTTAAATGAAATAGAATTTATTTAATACTAGAATCATTAAAATTTATCGTTTATATGACAATAGTCTGCTAGACTAGTAGATATCTCGCAGATACTGATATCAAATTTAACTTGAAATATCAAATTGCTCGTGTATAAAATAATAGATCTGTTAGGCTACTAATTAAAGCATAGATATTCGACTCGTGCTCTAAAAATTCATGTATCCCTTGGAACGTCCCGTTTTAGTACGCAACAAGGTGGACCAGGTGCTCATCAGTCTGATAGCGGGCGCAGCAGCCGGCGCGTTGGCCAAGACCACAATCGCACCACTGGATCGCACGAAAATCAATTTCCAAATACGCAAAGATGTCTCATTTTCGTTCAGGGCCTCTCTAAACTATCTGGAGCAGACATACACCAGGGAGGGCATCCTCGCCCTGTGGCGCGGCAACTCGGCGACAATGGCGCGCATCGTGCCCTACGCAGCCATCCAGTTCACATCCCACGAGCAATGGCGACGTGTCCTGCAGGTGGATAAGAATGGTGCCAAGTAAGTAGGCATTGCTATTGAAGATACTTAACCAAATTATCCGAAATCTACTTCTTCTCGTCCATTAGCACTAAGGGACGTCGTTTCATTGCCGGCTCGCTGGCGGGCATTACCTCGCAATCGCTGACCTATCCCTTGGACTTGGCTCGCGCTCGCATGGCTGTGACGGATAGATACACGGGCTATCGGACACTGCGTCAGGTGTTTGCCCGGATCTGGGTGGAGGAGGGTCCGCGCACCCTGTTCCGTGGCTATTGGGCCACAGTGTTGGGTGTGATACCCTATGCGGGCACCTCTTTCTTCACCTACGAAACGCTCAAACGCGAATATCATGGTAAATCAAAGTTGTTCCCCACTTTTCCTTTGTAAAGTTTTATTCGTATTTCTTCAGAAATCATTGGCAATAGCAAACCGAATGCCTTTGTTTCGCTGGCATTTGGTGCCGCGGCCGGTGTAGCTGGTCAAACGGCTAGTTATCCGCTGGACATTGTGCGTCGGCGCATGCAGACGACCCGAGTGAACATCAATGCGCCGCAATCTTCTCCAACGATACTAGCGACGCTTGTTACAATATACAGGTAATGCTTGGAACTGAGAGGATTGCAGCTCATATTCTAAAATCTGTGCATCACTTGCTTCCCACAGGGAGGAGGGCATCAAAAACGGCTTTTACAAGGGCCTGAGTATGAACTGGATCAAGGGTCCCATTGCCGTTGGCATTAGCTTCTCCACGTACGATCTGATCAAGGCATGGCTTATCGAACTGTCCCACTTGAAGCGCGGTCGGGCTGAAAACTAGCAGTTGCCCTGCAAACACACACACAAACATACATACTCATTGACCCACAGACACACACACACACACACAACACACACATATGTACATATATACAAATATATACAGATGTACACAGATAAGGAAAGAGATTGACAAACGCACTGCTTTCGTTATTAAGTTAAATGTTCGGATAGCATGGAATAATTTCCTCATGCAGCATCGACATTGTTAAATCTGATTGATATTTTTAGTTGTTAACTGTGGAAGAGTTATGATGAATACACAAGCGCTTACTTTTGTTATTCACTGTAAACGATTATTTTCTTTAAGCTAAAAGTAAACAAAACACAATAAAAACACAAACCGGTCTGTATAAAGTTTCAAATTAAGGCTACTATTGCATTGATTTTGATGCTTTATTTGTACTTACAACTTCGACAATAACTTTTTCATGTATACAACTTTATAGCTCTTAAACTAATTGTATAGCTTGTTTCTACTTTGTCAAGTGTCGAATGAACGTTAAAATTGGCTTGTAGTAGTTAAAGCTGTAAAAATATTGTAAACAAAGTGTGGTATACATTTTCGGATGTTTAGCCATGAAATCAATACTTTAATATGTTATATATGAGTGTGTTTTTATTAGCAAAAATATGTTAACAATAGTTTAAATAAAGTTTGTCAAATATTTAAAGCAGGCGCATTATTTCCTAGCTCTTTTTTAGTGTGGCAACGCTGCCGATAAGTTTCAGTTCGATAACGTTTCATCTTCAGCGTTTGGCCTCATCTGCCATCTCTAGTCGCGTTTAGTTGTGCAAAAATAGTGCGCAAAAACAAATTGCCGATTTATTTGTTTTATTTTGTTTAAAAATAAATCATTTTTCGTTCAACATTCCTAAATTATTCACGTGCTATACATAGAATATGTGCTTTTCAGCACGAATGATTATTTACCTCTTTGCTTCGGTTTAACTGAGGCTGGACGAAAAGCCTCCATTCTTATATACAAGTACATAAATAATTAAAACTTTCGATGACTTCTGCTTAGAAACAGGTAAGTGTTGGGAGTTGGTGAGGGCGGCAAGTGGTAGTGTAAAATAAGACGACTATTGATTTATTGTAGTCATGGCCGCTCCCTTGTGGGCGGACGGCTGGCGAACAACAGGTGAACAGAGTTGCCACACAGTCATTTAAGCCTTTCTGCAATTTTAAAATGCGAAAAATCAATTTTCTTCCTTATAATTTTGAATCAGTTCAAAATTAATAAATGGTTTTCTGCTAGAAAATATTAGTATGATAATCAAAGACTTTCTTATAAGTATGAATGATAGAAATTTATAATTTTTGTAATTGAAGCTGTTATCTGAAACGTTTGAAAAAGAGGTAGGATTACTTATTTTTAATAGGTGAATCCCATAAATTTATTCGATATGTGTAATGTATGATTACCATATTAGAATAATCAATTATGGATTGTTTAATGTATTAAAAGAATTACTCTTTAATAATTTAAAACGAAGTCTTTTAAATTCAAATATATGTACATATATAAATTGGTTAGTTCTAAACTGTAAACTGAATTTTGACTGTCTGGCCACGCGGCTGTGTTTACGTTTACAGTGCCATTTTGAGTAGAACGGTTGGATATTTATGTTAACAAATCGGCTTTACATTAATGTTCGTGAGTTCAATCGCGTTGGTGGTTTGCCCTCGCGGCTTTTGGAAAAGTAATAAAAAATTAAATATATTTTACAAATATTGTTTAAAAAAAATATTTATTTCGTGGCCCACTCAATTCGCATTTTATTGAGCGCTCAGGCATCTAACTGCAAACAAAGTATATTCCTTGAGTAGAGGGAGTTCCAGTGATAGTGTTCGTGTAGTTGTGTGGCGCGTTTATTTGTGTAAGTGTGTGTGAATGTGTACGATTTAAAAATAAAACGGCAAATACATATCAAAATATTAAAAGCAAGAAACAGAAGAAGAAAAGGTCTGCTCGTGTATTTTACGAGTTTGAGTGTTTTTGTGTGTGTGTGTGCTTTGCTGCTCTGCACTAGTGTAAGCATGTGTGTGTGTTGGGGCCATCGGTACTAATACCAACATATGCACACACATACATTCTTCGTACGTGTTTACACCTTCTGCGCTGTTTGTGTATTAAAGGTAAATAGAATATTGAGAAAAGAGCAAAACACGGGCACGTTCTCTGCTCTGTGTTCTGTGTACAAAACCAACAATCAAATGATGTTGGCGGGGGCAACGCGTGGGCGGGCCATAAGCCGCTGCCTCTGCTATTGCTGCACTCACTTATCCCCTCGTTGCAGGAGGAATTTTGTGGAGAATTCTAGGAAAATAAAGATATTTTTCACCATAGAGTATAATTTTGTTTTTGACTCATTTATTTAATTTAAAATCAACTTATTTCGAGTATTTATAAAATACGCATACACATCCATACATATGTATGTACTTATGCATATGTATGCATAAGTGCATGTGTATTTACACACGTGTGTGCAGTCTGTGTGCCTGACCATGCAAAATCATGTGTTGCCACTTGGGCAGACATTATACGCTCGCTATGTTGTTGTTTTTTCTTGTTGCGCTCCTGTTTCTTATTGTTTTTCTTGCTGGCTGTGCATGTCGTCGTCGTCGTTGCCGTTGCAGTTGTAGTCGCTGTGGCCATCGTCTTTCGCTGTTAATTCTTGGAAAAATCATAAAAACAAAAGCAAAAGAATTTTCGAGTGCAATAGCAGCGAATATATTAGCTCCTATCTCTTTCTCGCCCTCACAATCACATTTGCTACTCTTGCTTTCTTGCCGAGACAGCGCCTGTGACAGCAACGTCGGCGTCGCTTCGTGTCGCGCCGCGTTGCGCCGCGTCGCACCGCGCAGTTCTGTTCGTTCTATCGTTCAACACTTTATCTTCTTCTGTTGTTCTGTTCTTCTGGTCTTGGTTCGTTCTTTCGTTCAATGTGTTGCTCACACAAATAAACGCACACACGCACAGGTTCGCACTGGCCGTGGACTTCCATTTACCATTTTGGACAAATTACTTTTCTCGTTGCCGTCGACGTCGTCGTCGTGTCAATGACGCCGCTGTCCACTAACGCTGTGACCAACTGATTCTGCTGCGGTCGTAATCGCGTCTATCGATGCCTTCTCACAGATAAGCTACGATAAAGTTAGTCAAACTAAAAGTCGTCTCTCTTTCTATCTCTCTCTCTGTCTCTCTGCCGTACATTAATTATTACACATCTATGGCAACTAAATGCAACGCAATATGTGTAAAACGATCGAGAAAGCGCTTATCAAGTGTCTGCATGTATGTGTATGCATAGGTGAACTTTAATCAATCAGTATTTTGTGCCTGCTGTTACTATTGTTGTTTCTCTGTAAAATTGTGCAGAAAATATAAACACTTGAAAAAGCTGTTGCCAGATGTCCGACTGTGTGCGTGTGCGGGCTGTCAGGCTGATAAAACACTAGAGCGCAATTCCTAAATAGTATATACTATACGTGTTTGTATGTATGCATGTGTTGGCATATGAATACACACATTGAAGTATCAATACTTGGCTTACGTACATTTTTGTTTGCGAATATCTTATTTAATGCACAGTGGCTAGGAATCTCAAGAGTGACTGAAACAAAAGTTAAACACCAACAACAGCAATGACGATAATTGATTACTCAATATAAACCCAATAAAATATGTGGTGGGTGGGTTTGACATTTGATGTTGGCAGCAAACATTCAAAGCAAAGGCGCACGTACTCACTCTGTCTCTCTCACGTTCTTTCTCTCTATCCACCTCTCTCGCTCCCTTAGTCTCTTTCCCTTGCACACACACGTACACAGAAATGTACTTCCACAAGCAAAGGCGCTTATTAAACTTTTATGAGCGCAGTAACAAATAGCACAAAAACGGCACAGAATAAACATACATACGTATGTGTGGGGGTTTTTTTTATATATTTATAAATATGTGAGTGTGTGTGTGCATTGCTTATAAAAAATGAAAACGTAAGAAAAAGTTTTGCTATATACTCAACAAATACTCTCAATAAATTCAGTTCTCATTTATTTAATATGCATGAAACTGATGCAGGCTTGTATACAGATTAAGTATATCAATTTTTTTTGTCGTTGATTATTATTTTAGAAATATCAATGTTACTAATTAAGCGTTATTCATTAGCAGAAGCACATTTTACTAAGCTGTTAATAACCTTCGTTTGTTCTGTTACCGTCATTTATCTTAACATTTTCAGCATTTTAACATAGCTCCAAATTATTTATGTATTTTAAAATTTTTTTTTATGGGGTAGCGAATTTCTCAGCACATTTGCAGTGCCTTATCTTTGATTGTGTATAGAAAACAAACTCAATATGTCTGCTAGCAGACAGGAAAGAAATAAAAATCAAATGTCGAAGCAGCAAAACAGCAAAGGGCAACAACAACAAAGAACAAGTACTTGATGCATACACTCGTATATAACTATTTATATATGTACATTGATACATATACATCCATATGAATTTATATATATATATATATATATATATATATATACGATATATTTATATAAACGATCGTGTTTAGTAGCTATTGACTATACTTGCTAATTGCCATATATGTGTGTATATATAATACCCTTAATTAGTCTTCTTTTGCGTAAATACAATATGTAATTTAAAGTGTAACATGTTTGAACAGCGTCTTTTGGGCATTTTTGGAACCAATTAGCTGCCATCGACTAATTTGCTTGTCTGCAAAAAAAAAACAATAAAAAAAATTCCTATCCATATGTCTAGCTATTTATTTTGCACGGAATCGTGTGAGTATATATATATATATATATAAATATATATATATATATATATATATATATATATATATATATATATATCGCTATATCTGAAAATTTGTTTATCTTTCGCCTTATGGCAGCGTCGTCGTTGGCTTTATTTGTTTAGCAAGCGAATCTGTTTGGTTAGCTAAACCCAGAACGAAAGCGAAGAGTCCGCTGTGTATTTGGGTATTCGGATATTGCAATTTGTTTACTTAACACGAACTTGCGGTACTTTTTACAATTTGGTTATGAATCAGGATGAACAAATTAAGAAGTGAAGTAAATCGTATATACTCTAAAGATTGAACACATATGAGCAATCAAAATTATATTTAATTAATTCTATTTCAATAGTGCATTTCAGTTTGAAACTAATTTTAATATTGATGGTTTTGTTGGGCAGCTCTTTTGCTTTGAAAGCCCCACAACAAATAAATTTTTTACCCCACATATTCCTTACATTTTGCTTACGTAAAGATTGTATTTGTTGTGGATATCATTGCCTTATCAGCTGCAGTGTGCAGCTATAACTACCTCTCATAGGTCTCTAGCAAACAGTTATTCATAATCTAAAAATGCAGTAGAGTCACTTCTTGCCATTTGTTGCTCTTGACAATTTCTTCTCTGTTCCTGTTTGTTTGTTTGTTTTATTTTTATTTTTTTTTGCCAGCAAATAGATACAGCGACAGCTGCATACAAATTCGAAATATATCTACATATGTGTGAGTGCATTAATTGTTTACGATGTGGTCAGCAATTTTTAATTGAATGCTATTCAAATTGCACGCTGGGCTTTCCACAGATAGCAGCGACGTCAATTGCGTTACGAACATGAAAATCAAAAGTCGCTAAACTAGTTCGCAGTTTTCACTGTAACAGCAACAGCAACAGCAACAGCAATAGCAACAACTTTCATTGGCCATGCATTTCAAGGTTGAGTTTTGCGCCAGTTTTCTTGCGCCGCAAAATTTACTTTGTTCAAGGTTATTTAGCGTGCAGCGTTTGAAAAGAAAGAAAACAATAGAAGATAAAACGAGATGGGGAAAACTTTTGTTGCTCAGCGACCGTCATAAAGTAAGGTAAAGGTTAGATGCGGAAGTCTTAGATGTTGTTAGATAAATATATACATAAACATGCATACATATGTATGTATTAACAGCATCTATCTGTGTAACACTTCCATCGACTAAAAGGTAAATTTGATTTAGTCTATTTTAAAACTTCAGACATAATTTTAAACTCGATTGTAGATAATGTTATTCATTGAGTTTGCAAATTCCAAATTTATCACCCGCTGTTGCTAAAAAAAATTGGAACAACTGCAATATACCCAAGGGTCCGCATGTTTTTTCCATTAATTCTGCCTCTTTCATTTCGCTCCCACATGTGAGTCTTATCAATACCTGATATGTATACATGATATACATACATGACATATATACATGCATACGTCAAATGTGTATCGCGTCTGGTTCTCATTGTTGCTGTAAGTTAATCGCAATGATAAACGCGCTCCAAAAACTTTTCCATTTTCCGTTTAGAGCTTCGCATGATGCTAATTTTGATTCTAGGAACATACCAAATTTAAGTACATATTCTGATGAGATGTCAGCGCCGTGTGCAAATACGTTTATAAATTAATTGAGGCTAAGTGAACGCGGTTTCTTTCTTTATCAATTTCATAGAAAAAAAAAAACAAAGAAGTAATAAAAATCCCTTATAAAAAGTTCTGTGTTATCTAGTCAACCTGTATGACAACAGTAATATGTCGCACTTACACTAAATATGGTTTTACAAGTTTGTGCAAATAATTTTTTTTATTACATTCCAATTTTAATAAATGCGGATTGTGCGGAAAGCGAATTTTCGCAAAAACTTTCGGTACTGCCAAGGTCTGGCTATATGAACATATTTGTATGTATATATAAATATATATGCATATGTATATATTTGGTTTTCTTTATTTTGACATTGAGTATTGATATATAATCGCTTCCTTGGCTATTAGAATTTTATAATTTACTTATGTAAATTTGTATGAGAGTGAGTGTAATTCGTTGGAACTGCTTTGGAATACACACGTCAATGCGCATCTAAAGATACAAGTTTCTCCGCCGTTGAGAAACTGATTCGAATTTATAAATTCGTTGCTTTGCATGAAAACCAGAGTGTAGACACGTTTTTAACCCATTGACGACAATGTTTCCAATCGATTCGTATCGTTTCGCTCCTCTTCGTTAAAATATTTCGGATTGAATCGGTCATTTATGTTTACGTATGCACAGCGGACGTCTGCTTTATGAACGTATTACTTTATAAATTTTATCGCTGCATTTGGTGCTAAATACAAACAAATACAATGCACTGCCACGCCTTGTACCGCCTCTGGTTCGGACACACAAACGAACACAAGAAATATATGTTCAATCGATATATCAAATGCTGTTATCCGCCAGTTTTGAAGTCGTCGTCGAACTAATACTACCGGTTATCGCGTTCGTATACTCTTCATAGCGGTCACTTAGAATTAGTAATAAAGTTGTTGTGACTGTGGCTAATTAGACGCTTAGTCAGTAAAAGGTCAAGTAAATTGATATAACACTTACTGTTATTAACAGTAGCTTGTTATGTTAAATTACAGCTGAATTGTTGAGACGCTCTAACAGATCTGATATGATGTTTGTTAATTAATATGAAGGTTAATGATAACATTTTCTGTTCATATTAACAACATTTTTGAGTACGGTGAAATGATTTAATATCTGTCATTAGATTTAGTTTAATACAACAGCTAATTTGCTGTTTTTTTTTATATATAAGTTTTCAAGTGAACTCAAGAGTATTTTCAATGCGTTGCAGCTCGGTTCTCTTATTTTCTATTTAATTTTTATTAGCTTCGTTTCATCGCCAATATGTTTAGGCCACGGTATCTAACCATGCTATACTTTTGGCAACTTTGTTGCTGGATTTCGTTGAGCTTTATTTTATTTCATATTTTATGGCAGGTAAACAACAAAAGGCGGCATTGCTTTTTATATTGAGGCTTTTGAAGTCGCACGCTTGGCTTGCTCTTCACATATTTATAGGTCGAATGCTAAAATGTGCTCTATCAAGGATGTCAAAGAGAAAAACAAACACATGCATACATATATATATAATATTAGTATGCACATTTAATTATTATGCGAAGCCTGCTATTACGTTAGTTAATTATACGCTTCAGACAATGGTCTGATTTTGGCAACTTCTAAACAAAATATGAATTTCCATGTTAGACATATTCATGGGAAACGGTCAGCAGTTTATTTTTACTATATTTCCTAAAAAGCTATCGTAAATATTCAGATTTTGTCTTAATTTCAGCCAATTCAACTGATAAGACTTTTGCTTACCCACCTACAAATCTGCCTCAGTCAGCTGTTGAGTTGTTTATCAAAATTTCTTCATCTTCCGCGTAAATTGATTCATCGTTATAATCCATTCTTTTTATTTATTTTTGTAGCGTTTTTATCAGAAGTAGACGAACATTGGGTGACTTTTTTATAACATATTTGAAATTCAAAGAATATTTTTATTTTAGGATTATTTAAAAATTGAATACAAGTACCTTGGCAAACGTCGCCCTTGCTGAATTGCGTCCACTTATCAGGGTATAAAATCATAGCTAAAGTTTCCTAAGCACTTTAGTCGCTTTCGCGCGGGCTTACGTTTGTATTTTGGCTTAAATTGCGAGCACATTTCCATTGTTTGAAATCAATTAAAGTATATCATGTACAAGTATATATATGCATCCAGAATCGTTGTTGCCATTCTATACTTACTTACTACGTATTATATCATAGATGTACATTTAATTCTTATTAATTCTCTGGCGTCCTGCGCTGGATCGTTATTTATAAACATGTCAGCTGCGACATTGCTTATCTCAGTAAATAAATACAAACGCTACATTATTATTAATAACAACAATAACAACGGCAATAATTTCCACTGAACTGGCATTTGCATTGTGTGGAGCGTGGAGCAGCAGCAGTAGCAGCAGCCTTGAACTACTAACCAGTTGGTAGAACGGCAGCAGAAAGTAAACCAACGAGTAGAAAAAAAAAGTCATGAATCGTAGATAAACCTGCACAATATAGTTTGGCTACCTAAGCGGAGACGCCGCAGGCTTTCGACTCTCTAGTCAGCCGCACATCCGATCGGTTTTGATAGCCAACCAGAGCCAGACTTGTGCAGCAGGTAACTCATACAACACGGGCATGACCTGTTTTTATTATAATATCTGTAGCTGTTGTCCCTTTTGGTTGCATAGGGATGGGAGAGAGTATTCGTGATCTGAATTTACATTCGATGACTGAGTTAAGATCGTAAAAACACATTAAATAATTTTAATTTCTGATTATATTAATTTTTCTGTTTGATCTTGATCAATTAAACTTGGATTATAAATACCTTTTTTTATATACGACACGATCGTAAGCCAGAACTCTCTCTCTCTCGCTCTCTTCATATCGTGACACGCTTCTTCCGTCTCTTCCATCTCTATAACCTGTCTGTGTTTGTTTTCTCAGTGTGTCTGTGTGCGTTTGTGTGGAGTTTGATTTTTATCTAATTTTTGTTACGGCTGCGCAGGCTGCTCTCTTTCTGAGCCTCGTCTGACTGGTTTGGCTTGTTTGGCCATTTCTCGGGCCATTCATATTTGCTACGTGCGCTGTGCTCACGTTGTTGTCCCTTTTTTCTAGAGAACTACGAAAATTAGCGTATCGACCACAAAGGCAAACAAATGTCTGGGCATGAGTTTCTGTTCTGCTGGGGTCTTCGGGTTACCGGGGGCTCGTTGTTGTTGTTTGTTCTTCTCGTCTTCTGTTTGCTTCTCAGTCGATCACGTTTTAGTGTGTCCCCCACACGAAGCAACGAGAATGAACTCTGTGCCATGAGCGCAAATGATCTTGCTAAAACATGTATATTTGCAACGCGCACTTAATTGTTACACCTGTCCAGCCGACACGGTCGTCCATCTTCGTGCACCTTTCCACAGGGGTGCGTCAGATATTTGCCTCCATTCTGGCTGCGTTTTGTTTATTTTCTCACTGTTATGTGAGTTGTTGTCGCATTGTTTGCCTTTCGCCATTATTTTTGTTATGGTAATTAAAGTTGTGTGTTTGTTAGCACATGGCTCTATCGTATCTCTTCTGTGCCATAAGCCCATACAATAAAACAGACGTAACAACCAGGCTCCCGCTCTCTCTCGCACACACACATACACGCACACAAACACTCAATGGCGCTTCTTGTGACGAGTTCTGTTACAGTTGGACACAAAGTGCGTCAGCAATGAGTTTTCGTTCCCTTGTTTATCTGCCCACATTGTTATACAAGCTGCCTTGTTGCATATTCAAAGGATGGAATTTTCAAATATAAATTTCATTTTGTCTTTGTAATCTGAGACCTAAACAATGGAGAAAGTTCTGACGTTGGCAAATCGGATTTCAGCAAAGAGTATTAATAACGAAAGTTAATAATTATTAATTCGAAACGATATGGAATGTTTAGAAAAGCTAGCTTAATATATAATAGTAATTTATGATTTACACTGAACTGAGTAAACCAAGGATAAGGCTTACTTACCATACCTCTAACAACTAAAATATCATTAGTATTAAACCGACCGAGCTACAAGCACAGAACAACTTAATTCAAGGAACTGCAAGGTCTTCACTGGTATTTCGTTTTGAAATATCATAAGCTGCCTTAAGAGACTGCGTTTTCGGCATTGTTTCGCTTAATTCTCGAATTCCCTTGCATTCACTAAACAGTTTTGATTGCAATTCGATTTTATTACAAATAAATAGGTTTTGTGCAGTTGCATTCTATTAAAGACGCTCTGCACATGCAACATACATACATATTAATACACATTCACTCACACATATTCACAAACACGCACATACTCATACAAATGTACATTTAATATCCTTCCTCTCATGTTATCCTTGCCACTTATATGCTTATATGTATATTTTATTTATAGTTTTATTTTTCGATCCATAAGTTTTCATACCTAACATTCCGTTTGTGTGAATTTTATGGACGAATCCAACTTCCGATTCGCTTGTGGAAGCCAGCAGCTGGACCTTGGCCAGGTCATCGCCGCCGCCACCACCAAGCAGCCAGAGAACCTTGCAAAAATGCATTAAACAATTGCCAAATTAAATTGCATGACAAATCGATCAAATTAAGAGGCGAATAACAAACAATTGAATCAAACACATTATATACAAAATATCTGTATAATCAGAAAATTAACACTTTGGCTATAAAGCATATATTGTCAGCCGTATCCCTGTCATTGCATCCTGGTTGCAGCATTTGTAACAGCTGCTTCGCTCTCGCTAACATCCCATCCATATTCATCAAAACCAATAAACCATATGAGCAGCATGAGTCTGTGGAAGCGCATCTCGAGCCATGCCGACTGCGAGCAGCGCATGGCTGCTTACTACAATAAGAAGGGTCTATACGACCTGCGTCTCTGCTTGGCGCCCTGGATCGAAGACAGAATAATGTGAGTAGTTGTCCCGAGTGTTCTCAGAGTGGCGTTTCTTTGCCGGACCAGTGGGTCCGTTACCAATTTACTCAGACTAAAACACTCTTCCAGGGATGGGTATGGGCTGTAAATACTTATTAATAAGGTCTTTCTATTTTGTACATAACAAGTTTGTTTTCTTGAAGAATATTTCGATTAAAAATGTATAATGATCAAAATCGGGTGCTGCGCTTGAAACTATAAAATATATCTGAATCAGGTCGATTCTTCGGAGTTCGATTTTAAAGTAATTTCAATTCCTTTCTAATTGAAATTTTTTTCCCAACAGGTCTGAGCAGATAACACCTAATTCGACAAATCAATTGGAGCACGTTGCCGTTAAATTTATTGAAGATCTGCAGCAGAAACTTTTATCAACCCGCGCCAGTGATCAGGTGCTGAAGTATCGTCTGGTTGAGCTGTGTGCGCTGATCCAACGCACCCCGGCCCTTGAGCTATATACGCATCTACGCAGCGGAGTTCAAAAGGAACTGCAGTTAGCTGCCGAGAAGAGTGTCGCCGTTGCCACTGCAGGCCAATCGATGCCTCTGAACACGTATAATATGAACAATGCCGCAGTAGTTGCCGCAGCCGTTGGTATGAACACTGGCTATGTCGATGCTAGTGAATTGTTAGCTGTTGCAGGCACCGGAGTATCCCCAGTTGCTGGTGGAATGCCAGCTGGCATTATGCATAATATGGCTGAAAACACTGCGCCCGGCACAATGGTCCCAGCTAAAATGGAATTGTATGAAATACATAGTCAGATAATCCAAACCTTCAACGAATTCACCACATGCTCTGAGAGTCTAAAACTTTTGGTGCAGAACTACCGTTATATGCTAAACGCACCTAATTCGCCCGACGCGGAACGTATGTTCAAGAGTTTGATTGAGGATAAGACCGGGTTGGTGGTCAGGCTGCGACGCAGCTTTTTGTTTTACGACCAACTGCAGGATATGGTTATAACGGAGCTTAAGAATTGGCGGCGCCAACAGGCCCTAGCCGGCAATGGAGCACAGTTTAGCGAGAATATGCTTGACGACATACAACGTTGCTTTGAGCTGTTGGAATCCTTTGTCACCCATCTGCTAGCGGCTGTCAAGGAAACACTCTTGGTGCGCATTGTAAACGATGATCCCGATCTAAATTGTCTGCTCGAGCAAGTGCAGGTGGCACAAAAGAATCTAGTGTGCTCTGCATTTATTGTGGACAAACAGCCGCCGCAGGTGATGAAGACAAACACGCGCTTTGCGGCCTCAGTGCGTTGGCTACTTGGATCACAACTGGGCATACACATGAATCCGCCCACAGTCGAGTGTATTATTATGTCTGGTGAGTGGATTTCTTGCACAGCAATCGCATCTCAAATAACCCATTTGTTTATGCTTTCACTTTGCAGAGTTGCAGGCACAGCGGTTTGTGACGCGCGGCACACATATGGATGTGACCAATGGCAGCCTGGCTGGACAGTCGTCTGGCGAGATACAGAACTGCTCCAGCACCATGGAGTATCAGCAGAGTAGTCAAGTGTTTTCCGCTAGCTTTAGAAACATGCAGCTGAAGAAGATCAAGCGCGCCGAGAAGAAGGGCACCGAAAGTGTCATGGATGAAAAGTTTGCATTGTTCTTCTATGCGACCACAACTGTGAATGATTATCAGATCCGCGTCTGGACACTGTCGCTGCCCGTAGTTGTTATTGTGCATGGCAACCAGGAGCCACAATCTTGGGCCACGATTACTTGGGACAATGCATTCGCAGATATTGTGCGTGACCCGTTCGTGGTTACAGATCGCGTCACTTGGCGTCAGCTGTCAGTCGCACTCAACACCAAATTTGGCTCTTGCACGCAGCGCGCCCTGACATCGGAGAACCTGGAGTTTTTATGTAAGTTAAACGATAGCAAAATTTACTTACTTTAACTTAATAATATATTAATATTTTTATCAACTCAGTCGAGAAGCTGCAGCGTGATAATGTTGCCGGCGAGCGCAATGAGTATATTTCATGGAATCAATTTTGTAAGGAGCCGTTGCCAGATCGTACTTTCACTTTCTGGGAATGGTTCTTTGCCATTATGAAGCTGACCAAAGACCACTTGTTATCCATGTGGAAAGCGGGCCGTATAACGGGCTTCATCAATAAGGCCAAGGCCCACGACGATCTCTTACGCGCCGTTACTGGCATTGGCACATTTTTGTTGCGTTTCTCTGACAGTGAATTGGGTGCGTATATACAATTTACTTGATTAAGAGCGCTTTTTAAATAAATATTACTAACATTTCCACATGATAAGGTGGTGTTACTATTGCCTATGTGAATTCTTTTGGATCGGTAACAATGCTGTCGCCATGGACTGCACGTGATTTCCAAATACTCAATTTGGCTGATCGGATACGCGATCTGGATATGCTGCGCTGCCTGCATCCGACCGACGTCAATGTGCAACCATTGGATCGCGATCTCGCCTTTGGCGATTTTTATACACAGCGCGCTGGTATGATTTCTTTTTGAAAGGAATGCCTGAAGAGTTGATATTGTAGACAAAAAATGAGCACTTAATAATACAATATATTAATGAACTTGTTTGTCAAACAAATCAACTTGGGTATCCTTTATAGCACTCACATATATTAACAATTGACACCTCTTTTTAATCTGTATAGAACCAACGCCCCGCGTCGATGGATATGTTCCCAGCACGATACGCGTGCAGGTGCGTACCAGTGGGGATACGGGCTCCATCAGTGGCACGCCTCATCACCCAATGCAGTCACCACCGCAGGATAGCATGTCGATGGGAAAGTAAGTTTTGCATGGCCGACCTCATTTTAACACCTAGCGTTTGTCTGGCCGACTCTCTAATATTTGTATCTTTTTTTTTTTTTTATTTTTTATATTTTGATATAAATTATTTACTCTGGGGAGTGCACCCCAAACCCAAATCCTAAACAAAACCCGAAACTCGGGCTTTAGTTTCCTTTCAGTTTAAACTGCATTTGAATTATTATTTGGCCTATAACCTTTTTTAAGAGTTTAATTAGATTGCAATACTTTGAAATCGAGAGGGAAATATAAACAAATATAAAGTGATACTAAAACTGTTTAATAACTTCCTAGACAAAATTAATAAACAAAACTGATCGCTGGCGTTGATTGTTTATGTTGTTTTGTTTTGCCTTATATAATTTTTTTTATTAGCTTTAATAATATTGACAATAAAGAGAACAAGAATTGTGTTACGAAGTTGTGGTAAAAACTATTTTACTTACTCTACTCTTTGTTTATTTTCATTTTCTAATTTTATGCGTTTTTGATTTGTTGTGCAAACACTCGGTGTTGCGGTGCCCATCCAGTTATTCTCCACGTAGTGGCACCATGTCTTGTAATCCATCGAGCGTCGCATCCACGTCCTATTACATGGATGATTCTGATTCAGATGTTAGAACAGTGGCACGTGAGCTCGAGAATTATGTCAACAATACAGCGCCAGACGATCCCATACTGGATCAGATAAGTCACACCATATTCAATGTGTGCGCCAATGGGCAAGAAGCGCAGTGGATGACGCCCACTAGATCAACATATGCCGTGCCATCGCCCTATAATCAAACGGTCCAATACTAAGAACATAACATTAATTCGAATTGCAGGCTAGTTTGGGTGGTGCCCTCTTACCGAAAGGTATTGTTTGATACCTACATGTCTATCAATATATTTATGTACCAATCGCATATGCAATCGCATTAATATCATTCAGAAAAAAAAAGAAAAAAAAAGCAAACAAACAACCAACAATTCGATTTTAAATTCCCAAAACAAATAATCATCATCAGTTTTGTTGTTTGTTGTGTGTGTGCTCACGGCTCTAACAGCGTGTCCATAATGTCTCCCAAAAATTTATAAATAAGTTGAAAAAGAAAACCATCACTGCACCGCCCTTTCCGAGCCTCTGCATAACATCAACTCACGCCCACTCTTCACTCGCTACTCGCCACTTGTCACACGCCACACGCAACATTTGCCAATTGTCACATTCATTAGATATGCCCGCTGTCTCGTTGCATACTTTACTAACTCTCAAACTTATCAGGTCGCTCGATTGTAAGATTTTATATATATATTTTTTGTTCGCCTTAGTTGTTCTACTTCAAAGTATTGCCATCTTATTAAGCTTTTCAGCAGCTATAAATATCCAATATGCAATTCTATATATACAATGAAATTGATATCTAATGAAACTATATTCTAACTTTTTGATATTATCGCAGCTTACAGAATAGCACCATCATGCATTTGTAAATGCCAAAAGAACATCCAACAATTGCAACTTTTGCAAGCAACTGCTTTTTGGGGCTTCTTTGGAATTACATATATTCCTATATATCTATATATAAACAATAAACAATGAACAAGTTGATTGCATGTATATTTTCCCATTTTTTTATGACTCTTTATTATGTTTGTTCGTAATTGTTGTTACCATCACTTGATGAAACTTGATGTTATTGTTGTTAATATTGTTAAATTGGCACGATAATCGAATGCCTTAGATATAGGCGGGGGGCTCCATTTGTGTAGATTAAAGGTTGTTTAATCATACAACATTTCTTTTTCTTCCTTTTTGCCACGTTTCGTTTTACTAAATACATTATTCGTATCAGTCATAACTAATATCATTTTCTGACTCATTCACATGATTCACAAATATATAAATATTTTTGTTTTGGTACAGCTCATAACTCTTCTTGTTTCCTTGCATTGATTTATTTTTTTTTAATTAATTTTGATTTTCTATTTTTATATTTCCTTCAATTTTAGTGGTAGTGATTTTCCCATGGCGGACTTTGACACGATGCAGAATTTTGATGTGTACAAACTATAAGCCTATTCAAAACATACGTAATATTTATATATATAAATATATATATTTTTGCAAATGATATATATATACATATATATACATATGTATGTGAAGACAAAACTGTTAAATGAAAACACGCAAAAGAATTGAATCCTATAAATGTTTTCAAGAATTTGCCGCTATTAACGACGTCCATTAGATGTTTACTATAATCAATCAACCTATATACCCTACAATTCACACAAAATCGGGCACATCGACTTTAACTTATCAAATTGTTTTAATCCAAATGTAAATTTGACATATTTGGAATGCATCATTGTGGCATGTATTTTATTTTTGGTATGTATATCATTTATTCGTCGTTATATACTCGCATACACACATTTCGGTAGCCCGCAAATACACAATAAAATAAGGAGAAGATTTTGTGGTTGTGATCTCCAATGCGTAGAAACACTTGAAGTTACCTTTGTAAGCGTATTATACTATATAGACAGACATGAACACAGACATTACACTCGAAACGCTACATGCTATTACTAGTATGAAAATTTATGTATATTGAAAATGTTTTCAGAGGAATAGTGTTTTATAAAAATTTTATTCAACAATTTTATCAAATGTTTATCGTATATGTTGTTGAATGTATTTTAAAATATATATATATGTATATAAAAATATCCATTTGAGGTGACGCAAATAAAAAGTGGGTTTCAGTAGTCGGCAATATGTATTGGCCCTCTGATAGACTAGATGAGAAATTGAGTTTGAACTGAGGAACGGATTGTATACGAATTTACACATAGTAAAAATATATTTATATGTATGTTTATCTAGTTGTATGTATAGAAAACTTAACTTTACAAAACAAAATAAGATAGAAAAAAAAGTAATTTTTGAAATGGAATTTCATCTAAATGTTAAATGTGGTTAAGTGTTTATGCTAACTGTTTGCTTTTCAATTATTAAACATTATTTTATTTATTCTTACAGCATTTGTGAAACGCCAAAAACGAATCAACTAAACGACAAGAGCAATGCATGCAAATTGTGGCACTTCAACACACACCCAAACACACAACCCGTACATACACACACACACACACACACCCGGCATACCAGATATTAAGATTATAAATTAAAAATGTAAATCATTTTTTTTTTTTTTTTATAAACGAATTGCTAGTGTGTGTGTGTGTGTGTGTAATATGGTTTTAGACACGACTTTGTCAATTTTGTCAAATGTCTGTATGAAAATGATTTAATTTTAATGGATGGCGTGATGATCAGCACGTGAATTTATCTAGTTTCCTTTTGTAACTACGTATATTTGTTGAATCTAAATTTTTCAGTTTTATTATAATTTTAAATCGTTTATTTTGTAAACGTTTAAGTTATTTAGTTGGGACACAAATGTACCTCAATTGTGCTCATTTTAGTTATACGTTATACATTATGTACGTACGTATTATACATATAAATAATTAATGTATATGCATGCATATATACCTATATGTCTATATATGAATTGCTTTATGTATAAACCCTTTTTCATTGGCTTCCATGCTGCAAATGCAAACAAATTTCATTTATGTACTATATTTTATATGATTTTCGTTAAGGACAAAGTGTGCATTGCATTAAAAATGCGTTAAAAAAATAACAAAAAACAAAAAATGAAACAAAAATAAATAAACAAACTATTGCTTCTGTCGTTCACGCCAAGGACACAAAAGCATAATAAACGAGAAACACATGAAACATATACGACGAAGAGGATGAAAATGATATACGAAATAAATACTATTTTTTTGTGTAAACAATTAAGCTTTTAATGTGAAAATGTAAGAATTTTATAATACTTCTAAGTAAGCCAGCTTAATCAATAAATATATACACACTATATATATATATATATATAAACAAAGATAAACATATATATATTTATATATAAAGATTTAAAAACAAACGAAGTTAATTACACATTTTTGTGCAGCTGTTAAAGCAAATTTGAATTGAGCAACGACAAATTCTTTATGTGTGTTCGTGTTGAACGTAAAGTTTTCAATTTCAATTAAATGTTTAAATATAAATTAAAACTCGCGCACGCATTCCCAGAAACACATACACGCACACACTTACAGACACACACAATACAATACAACAGTCACTCTGAAATTGGGGAATATTTTTGAAAATGTGCACATTATATAAAAATGGAGTTATTTTTTTAAGTGTAAGCAATATACGAATTGAAAGAACTAAAGAACTATTCTTGTCAAAATGGCCAATAAAGATTTGATTTTAAACATTATATAAAAGTGTTTTTGTTTAAGGATTCATAAGTGATTTTTTTTTCTCGAATAAAGCATACAAATTTACTTTTAGATAAATAATTCGGATATATGTGAAAGTAAATATGAATTGTTAGATTAATGGGGGAAAGTAGGAATTAAAATTCTAATGAACCTTGTCTTTGATAATGAATATGAATAATATACATATATAAAGTATACCAAATAAACAATGAGCTTAGTTCTGTCAAATTCTAAGCTCTTAAGGTTGGCGTCGCTGATAATATTGGAAAACTGCTAAAACAAACCAATTTAAATTTATATTATTTTTTTTTTATTGTCAGTAGTCAATTGGTAAGTATCAATGAATCAGTATCGGTAGATAGATATTTTTATTTATAATGGATAATCAATTTTTGTTGGAGCAGCATTTGTCCTTGGGTCTGTTCTTGCAGGCGCATTTGCATTGCTGGCTGCAGGGGCAGTTGTCGCCGCACTTGGTGGCCGAGCACTGGCAGTCTGTGGAGAACGACACCGTTATGTTTATTGTAATATTTATTCGATATATGGTCTGTGTATATATATGTATATGTGTATACTCACTGGTTTCACAAGCTTTGCAACCCATTTTATGTTTGTTTGTTTGTTTATATCTTTGTGTTTACAAGTGTGTTCGACACGATGTTTTCTCGCTGACTTTGTTGACTGCTGGCTGTCGCTGGCGTTTTATAGATTTCGAGGGAATTCAGTCTTTTGCACACCATTTGGTGGGATAACAAGTGGAATCATCAATTAGCCAGTATAAGGCACACACCCAGCCGGCTTATCAAGGCGTGCGCAAAATTGCGTAGCCGTCGTGGTATCAGCGTATTTAGTTTTGCGCACGCTTCACGCATACAGCTGCACACGGCTTTTTGTTGTTCGCCTTATCAGCTTAGAGGGGCGATATAAAAGGCGGCACTGCGAGCGCATTGAACAACAGTAAATCAACAGCAATCGTTGCGTTGGGAATTCCAGTGAAAAAAGTGCTAAACAAAAACTAAAGTGAAGATGCCTTGCAAAGGATGCGGAAATAGTGAGTAAAGTGTATTCCCTCATCGAGTGATGGTCTGTATTAATGAGCTCAATCCTGCTTACAGACTGCCAGTGCACGTCCGGCAAATGCGGCAGCAGCTGCGCCGGAAACCAACAATGCCAATGTGAAGGCAAGGCTGCTCCCAAGTGCTGCCAAACCAAATGAGATGAGCTCCGCTTTATAGAAATACAAACCTATATAGTTCCATGCTGAAATCTCTGACTGATTGTTATTAAAGGAAACTTAATAAATTATATATTTAATAATGAATTCAAATTCAACGTTGTTTTGTTTATGCAAATGGTAATTAAAACAGTATCCCGATCAGGTATTCGCCACTTGAAATTAAATAAATTTGTAGGGAGAAACTGTTGAAATTGGGTCATAAAACTAAAAAGCTATAAAGTAATCTAATTATGATAACGTAAACAATTTGAATTGTTTACTTTCTTTAACATTTTTTCTGAATTTACATATTTATATAAATATTTATAGCGCTTGAATTAGTTTCGGAAGACATTGAATGGGAATGTTAAAAATTATTATTGCTCTACATATACTTATTATTATTTTTGCAGTTATGAGTTAAGAACTTAAACTCACTCAACAATTATGCAGGCACAATATGTGTCGTGTCTGCTCAACAAACTAAAGTATCATCGTTCAGTTGAAGGACACTCAAGTCGACGCAGTCTTTGAGCTGGCAGCAAGTGGGCCTTGGGTGACCAGGGCAGGGGGTCGGGCCGAGTCCTTGTACAATTGCCAACCTCTGTTCACGGCATATAAGTGCGCAAGCAGCACTTGGGGACGCTGATTGCATGACAGGTTGACAGACATTTAGGGGGCGCGGCGGGGAGGCTTGGGTTTGAGGCGAGACGGTAAACACGACTGTATCCAAAAAGTGCATTAAGCGCACTAATTGCAATTGACAATTGCATTACGTTGGCCCAAATGGTGAGTCAAGACCTTGTCCTCAAACCGTGCTACAAAATTTTCAATTTCAGCGTTTTTAATAGTGTTAAAGCGTCGGAAATGAAATCGCGCTCTGCAACTTGCTGTTTGCGCAAAGTCATCAAACTTAATTTGTATGGGGGGAAATTCGAGCTCAAATGTTTTTACAGCCATTTCCGGAACGGTTGCTAGTCGAAATGTCAGAGGCACTCGATTTGCTTGCCTTCGCATGACACATGGCTATGCGAAAAAACTGGAAAGAGACAGAGACCCTAAAAGCGTTTTGCCAACAGCTAAAAATATAATCGAAGCACTCGAATTTCTATCAAATTAATTTTAATAAGTAAGTCATAAACATTTTAGAATATAATGTAAACGATTTAGGAATAATGTAAGTATTTAATGAATTTTATTTGCTCTTATATTACTAAAAATTTTTTTTAGTGTTTTTGATTGATTTATAAATGATTTAAAACATATTTAAACTCCAAATATTAAATTTAATAGAATTTTAAACTTTTCTTTTTCACTGGGTATATTGTAATCGAATACGTGTTTCATTCTATTTTTTTTTATTTTATTTTTTTAATTGGATAGTCAGCGGAAGTTGTTGTCACGGCATTTCAGATTTGTGTTGATAGTGTTGAAAAAAAAACGCGAGAAATTCGTTACGGGTTATTTTTGGCTCAGTTTGGCTTCAGGCGCAAACACAAATGACGATACCTGGTCCGAGGTCCGAGGTCCAACTGGGCATGAGATGCAGCCGCAAGCGGGTCAGGGCGATGGCAATGGCGATTCGTTGTCGGGGAAGTTGTGGCTTAAGCTGTACGCTGCGTATACGCTATATGCGAGTCATTTAATTCGCTGTCGCGGCCTTTAAACACAAACGCAAACAGTTAATTACGGCATTAAGTTTTTATGCTGCAGTCAAAAACGGCAGCACTGGCCGGGACAGCAAGGGAGCGAAACAACTGCAATGCGGGCACTTCGTGAGCGCTTTGTCGCCAGCAGCAGAACGAGAGCCGGCAGCACAAGCACAAGCACGAGCAAGAGCAAGAGCATGAGCATGAGCATGAGCTTGAGCTTGAGCCAGAGAGTTGAAGTCACTCCGAGTGCGAGTTGCGAGTCCATGAAAAGAATGTGACGTCGCATCACTTATGCATAAGAACATTTTAACTTTTCGTTAGCCACTTTAGACTTGGGCACGTTCCAGGGCCATGGAGCTGGGCAAGTGTGCCTTTGGGGTGGGTTCGATGGGGCTGGGCTGGTTGGAGTACATGGGCTCGTTGCTGAACATCTTGTTTATCTTTTGCGTGTGACTTTTGCCTTTTGGCTGGTTCAAGTTTTTCTATTGTTGCGGCCAAGTGTTGAAATCAAACAACACTGAAAAGCAAACACATACTCAAACCCACACACCCACCCACACACATCTATACACTTGCAGTTGGCAAACAAACATAAATTAATGAAATGCACAAAATTTCTACAGAGTCTCTCGCTCTCTTACCTTGACTCTGCAATGTCGGAATATTCTTAATAATTTATTGCATTTTGTTTGCTAAGCGCTTCAAAACTTGCTGAACTTTTCAACATAAATTAACAGATTAGTTGTTGCCTGCCAACAACAAGTACAGCAACAATAACAACAAGAGCAAGAACCGCAACAACGAAATATGTTTTCAACTTTTAGCAGGTGGCCTTGGAAAAAAATACGCATAGTTCCTTTTGTGTCTGCCACAACATCTGCTAATTTCCACAATACTGTGTTGAGGCAAAATAAAGGAAAATTGCGCTTAAATGTTGCCGAGAAACTTTTCCAAACAACACGCACAGCAAACGCTGTGGGATCCACTCGCCTTTGGCCACTATAAATCTTTGCCGTTTTGGCAAATTTGTAAATCTCTTTGGTATCCCTTGCAGACAATCAGCATTGGGAATGGCATGTTGCATGAGTCGACGACGTGACTGCTGCTGAAGTTGCAAACATTTGGCATTAAAAATGTATATTTTAATTTGTAATTCATGTTATTTTCGTTGCCTAATAGAGTGAAGTCTTAAAGCTCTGTTGATTTTAGCTTGAAGTGCAAACTATTTGCGAACTATTTTGATTTACAGTCATTCGATTTCAGCGTTCCCAAATGAGTAATCAGAGCAACATTTTCGCTTGTCATTTAACATTTAACAAAAACTTATTTCGTTTTCGATTTGTCGCTGATTTCCCAAAACACTTTCCGGCACACACACACACACACACACACACATATACACAGAGAGAGGGAGACGAGGGCTGTAAGCATGTGCCTGATGACTGCGTGAATGTCTTTGGCTTTAGCAAACACATTAAGCGTCACATCCTGGGCGCGTCTTTACTATCGGCCCGGATGTCCTGCCTAGCCCAGTATTGACTGGCCGCTAACCAACTTTGTTGACAGCAATTTGGGATGCACGACTGCACCGTTGACGTTGTCCAAGGCAAGCCCAGCCCATCAAGACCTAATGACAATAGCTGCATTGTCCAGCAATCTGTATGAAAAGTACGTGTGATGGCAGAATTTTGTGTGCTGGCATTAAAGTTTTAAGTAGGATTATATCTACTTGGTATTCATGAGCTTTAAATCATTTTCTTCAGTTATTCATACATACGTCAGATACACTCATACGGCTTCTAGTGGACTCAGCTTCAAAACTTGTATATAAAGTTAAGTCTAAAACGGAGGGATTAATAATTGATGTAAGCATATAGTTATAAATATATATATACATATGTGAAAATATACACATAGTTAAATGACATAAGCTATAAAATACTTGACATGCATTTCATTTGAGAGGTAAACATGATGATTAGGGCTATAACTAACTTATATATATTACAAACATATATGCGAATGCTTTCATTTCTTAGAATTCAAGGTAATTGAATTTACAATTATAGCATCAAAGTCGAATCGAAAACTTTAAAATTATAAGGAACGACATTTATAGAAAGTTCCGCAACATTAAACATTGTTTTCAAAAAAGCTTTTTTGTGTTTCCTTCAGCTATTTTCGCAGCTCATTAAAGCCTTCTGGGTCATACAGAGCCCTATCTATGTATATCCGAGTTTCAATGTCTTTTAACCAGGTAGTCATTAACCGTATGTTACAATTTTAATGCTGTAACATGTTCAGAGCGAATCAGCTTCCACTGCATACCCAACACCATCTCTCTCTCTCTATCTATCTATCTCTTTTTCTCTCTTTCTGTGTGTTCATTCAGCTGGTTGTATTGTTAATTAGCTGAGCCACGCAAACAGCTGAGGCGAACCGCTGTCAGTTGTCCCATGTACGCGCATAGCTGTCAGCTACCAGATTCTACTGGCAGGCATTGCCATTACGGCAGCAATTGCGCAATGTCTTGTGACGCTTTAGCAATGCAGCTGAGTGCGTTCCCTTGGAGCAATGCCCTGCTCGGCTCATTAGATAACTGCACACGTGCACAAATCAATTTTGCCACGTCCAATCCGAGTCGCACGCTCGCACTTGAGTGACTTAGTGGCGCCGCAAGACCCTAATCCCAGCAAGAGTGCAGCAGAAACAATCATACGACGCGTTGTCCAAATGCAATCAAAGCGAATGGCTTTACTACAAAAATCACACACTGCATCCTCGCCCCAAAGCCAGCAGCTGCGGTGGCTGAAGGGGATGTTTTAATAAGCAATGGCTCAATGGAGATGATGCCATAAGTATGCAAGTGCCACATCGTATGTTGCAATTGCTCCAACGCGCTTCCGACTGCATTCCGGGTGCCCGGCAATGGCAGAGCCAAAGAGTAGCATAGTTCCCGCTGCCTGCTGTTGATGTTTATCTATTGCAGTGCCTTGGCTTGCCGAGTAGCAGTTTCGCACTGATAAGTGCATCAACATGATGCTCAAATTATATGGTTTCACTTGCCAGCACAGCAAACGAGCTCCATCAGCATTATACAAACACATAAGCGCGCATAAGCCCAGGAGCGGAACGGGCCCAGTAGAGTATGCTCTTGCATTTATTGAATTGTCTGATATTGAGATATGAACTCGATGCATAAAAGTTTCTCTAGAAAAGCATGCCAGCAAGAGCTATTGCTTGACATTTGGCTATAATATATTGTTAGTGATAAAAAAATGAAATGAGCTCTGGCTTATCGCGCAGATCGGCATAGGCCACAGCAGTCAATCCTACTTTATAGTCGACGGGTACCGATTCGTAGTGACCGGGCTTTTTCTGGTAAGCCATAAAATTTGTGTAGCTGTGTCGCTTGAACTTGTAGCTCTCGTCCATGCCGGCAAAGAGCTGCTGTGCATAGGTTTTCTTAGGCGGCGTATTTGACTTGATCTCAGGCTTTGGCACAGCCGGCTTCTTGCGTAGGTAATGTAACAAGGCCAAGGATATTGACGGCAGCAATGCTGATCTATTCTCCAATTCTGGATCAGTGCTGTTGCTTCTCTGATTCGAGCTTATGCGTGTTTCATAGAGATAAGAGCGTATTTTGACGCCATAAGGCAATCGCATTTGAAATCGATCTTTGAAATTGGTTCTATCGATGGTGTCAGACAGTCGGCTGTGGACTTTGAAGTGTCCGAGGTGCCAGGGGCTGGCCTTGTGGCAAAAATATTCTTTGTCATTCAGCTTATGTGGATTACCAGACAGCGCTCGTCTCATGGATGCCTCGGTTACGTAAAGTAGCATTGCATATTTGTAGTTCTCGGAGCGTTGAAACATATAGACGCGCTTTAAATGCCCAAAGGAACTGAACACCTCAAAGACCTGTCGCCTTACAATTTCCATACTTATGTCTCGTATATATAAAATATATTTATCATCCAAGTCGGCGCCTGATATAAATTGACTTGGTGGCCCATAAGTTCTCTTGTGAGGTGTATAAGCTGACGAATTATATCCTACAAATAAATGCTTGATTTTTTTCCACAATATTTATCTTCATATCATACATACCGTTCTTGTTTGTTGTTTTGCCTTTTGGCTTTTCATTGTAATCATACCGAAAAGTTTGAGGGTCCATCCTTGTTGAAGAATACTGTGATGGTGTACGATGTGGATATCTCGAGGGTGACGCTTCCGACGATTGTGGTGCTTGAGATTGAGATCCTTTCGGCTGAGGCTCTGTAATAGTTCTCCCTTTACTTTATGTTTTGGCATAATTAATAGTCACTTACTGGCACTATACCCCGATGTATGAAGACTTGAAAAATTATTGGAATTCCTCCTTTGTATTTTATCGACATCGTTTTGATAGCGTTGATCCATATACTGAGATGGTCTTCGATAGGGCGTGTGTCTGTTTTCCCTTGCTTGTGTTTGATGCTCTGTTATTTTTGGATGTACAAAGGATCCTGCAATTTCCTTGTCATGACCTATTTTAGTGAATTTAGAGAATGCTCTTACCGGAATTATTTGTATTACTTGAATCGTTGCCTAGTGGCTTCGGCGTTGGTTGTATTGATTTGGTATATGATTTATTTAATGGTTGAAGGCCTGTGGATTGAGCTTTATAATGGTTTATGAAATTCGCGAAAATAGTAATACTAATACTTACTATCTTCATTGTTTGGTCTTTGATCATCTGAAACAACTTTGGGCTCTGTTTGTTGCTTTAGGTTGCCATCACTATGAAAGCTGGAACTTTGAGTTGGAGTGGTCGGCAGCTGCGAGTGCCGACGATATTCGATTTTTCCTGCTGGGCTCATTGTTGGTTGATCTATTGGTATTTGAAGGTAGTAAGTCTTTGGTCCAGAGATTGGGTATACATTTTTACCAGTAGTATTATCTAAGTGTGGATTGTGAGTTGGAGTCGTCGGCAACTGCGAGTGTCGGCGATATGAAACCTTTTCTGATGGGCCCATTGTTGATTGATCTGTTGACATTTAAAAGCAATAAGTCTTTGGTCCAAAGATTGGGTATTAATGTATACCATTAGTATTATCCAAGTGTGGGTATACATTTTTACCATTAGTTTTATCCAAGTGTGGATTGTGAGTTGGAGTCGTCGGCAACTGCGAGTTTTGGTGATATGAAACCTTTCCTGGTGGGCCTGTTGTGGATTGATCTGTTGGCATATAAGAAGTATGTGTTTGGTCTAATGATTGGCATAAATTTTTACTAGTATTCTCTAAGGACTGTGGATCGTGAGTTGGACTCGTTGGCAACTGCGAGTGTCGGCGATATTCAATTTTTCCTGGTGGGCCCACTGTTGGTTGATCTATTGGTATTTAAAAAGAATAAGTCTTTAGTCCAAAGATTGGGTATACATTTTTACCAATAGTTTTATCCAAGTGTGGATTGTTAGTTGGAGTTGTCGGCAACTGCGCGTGTCGGCGATATGAAACCTCTTCTTGTGGGCACATTTTTGGCTGATCTGTTGTGCGTTGGTCCAAAGATTGGTGAACATTTTTACCACTAGTATTTTCTATGGGTGGGGCTGGGTCAGGTATATGTTTCGATTCACGTTGTGCGTTTAGTTGGTTTTCCTTCTGAAGTTTCTCTAATTCTAAGGCCTTCGTTAGTTGCAATGATCTGCGATATGTGCTTCGAGGTGGTGGAGGCCTTGGTATTTCTATTTTTGTGGCCTTTGGGGTTTGGGAGTCTGAAGTTAAAGAGATATTTTTTAATGGGTGATTCTATATTCTACTAGCTTCGAGTATTTACTCTCTAGTTTATGCTGCTCATTGAAAGAAATCTTTTTGGCTGAACAAGTCTCCTTTGGGACTTCTTTCACTCGACGGTTTGGGCACTCAGTTGGCTTTGCACGTTGTGCTATTCTGCGTTGTGGCGGCTTTGGTTGAAGCCCTTCTTTTGATTTAGTTGCAGATGAGGGTTGAGCTCCTAAAGCTCGAACGTTTTTATACTTAATTCATTGTGTATACAGATTACTTTACTTACGCTCTTGTTTCTTTGGAGGCTGTTCAATAGATAAATCGAGAGTTTGTCGCCTTTTCTTCGCATTTACTATTGCTTTGGGCAACTCAGCCAAATACTGAGTTGTTCTGCGATTCGAGCGTCGCAACGGATCCTCACGCTGCGCGAGCCCTGCGACGTATTGGTTTTTAGTACACCTTGACATTTTGATAGATGTAAAGTATTTACCTGCTTCTGCTAATGCCTCAGAATGAACAGTTTTTGTTAATCTACGTTTCTTGGTTATGTGGATATCCTCGCAAACGGTGTTTGCGCGAAGTCTCTTAAGAGAATTTTTGCTCATTTTTGTTGGCTATTAAAGCAGAACAGAAATCGAAATTGTTTCAAAAGCTACTAAATTCATGGGTTGCTAGATTGAGTTTTAAAAAGTAAAACTCTTAACCACTTTGACAACTAAGGATGTGAGTTCTCAGCACCCTTTGTTAACTTGAAGTTCGTTTCTATTTGATTTCGCTCCTGTGCTCACCAACGCATTGCACACTGTTGCACAGACTATTAAACCTGCTGACGAAGAAGATGAAAATGCGTTTTTAATGCAGCGCAAATGTGGCAACAGCTTCTATATCCCATCACATGTGGGCACATATGTATATGCTTACATACAAAGATTCTTGCACTTAACCAAAATTTTATGCAAATTACGTGCCAAAAACTTGAAAAGTTTTTGTTTTCAATATTTAGCCTTTACAATTTTTTTTTTAGAAACTTTAGAAATTGAATAAGCTAAACTGAGGACGTTATTGAAAATGTCGTCAAGAGCATCCGTCGATGGTACCAAATTTATACGTTTGAGGGATAAACAACTCTCAATGGAGGCAAATTGAATTAGTTGCGGGTCCACTTATGTGGCTGGCGAGCATAACGTGACTTGGGTTCACGATTTAGCTAAATAATGCGAAAAGTCAACTGTGGCCAGCTGTTGATTAAGTGAGCAAACAGCTTGTGAGATAATCGAATTGCAGTGTTCGATCTAGCTAAGAAATAAATAATGTAAATAACACATAATAAATAAATAAATAATCAAATACACATGAGATATTTAAGGTTTGTAGATTTTGCTTAATGACTATATAAAATAATGCTCTTAAGGTTGGCTAAATGTTTGCCTGATGAGCTTTAAAAAAGGGGAATATATTCAATTTACTTGAATTATTAAGTTTTTAAGACACAGTCACAAGCCACAAGTGCTCTGAGTTGTAATTAAAAACCAAGTTCAAACTCAACTAGTTCTTCATTTCATCTTCTGTTCTCTGCCTAGTTGTCTTCAATGAGATTGTTATTTGTAAAGAACTCTGTGATATGTATTTGCTTGATTCGAAGCCAACGGATAGGATTCACGTATCACAAACAAGTCAGCTAACATAGCCAACTAGCCACACATGCATAGATGTATGTGTTACTATATCAAATTTGGTCTGTCTGCCCATTTGCATGCTGTGCAGCTCGAGAGGGATATCATGTCATCGTTAAAGAAATCGAATACTTTTTGTGTACCGCAAATTGACAATGGCAGCGAACTCTGTCTGCCTGGGTTTAATCAGGCACTTGGGCTGCTGCCTGTGCAGGGCACGTACACGGATGCAGCGCAGTGAAACAAAACGAAAATCTTGCAATTTGTCGTCTAAACAATAAACCAAATCCTCGTAGCAGGCAGGAAAAAGCAAATCAGCAAAAAGCGAACAACTGGCAACTGGCAACTGGCAATGGTAACGTGAAGAAATCAAAAAGCCAGTCCGAGGCTTTGCTCTGGTATAGCCAAATAGACAAACGCGACTCCCATGCCAAATGGCTAAACACGATTTAGAGGGCAAAGTGTACCTTGTACTCTTGGGTTCCTTAATTTTGACAAAGCTCATCAGACTTTTATGTGGATAAACTTTTTCGTTATGATTTAATGTCAAGGAATGAAACTGCATTCATAGTGTTTACAATTTCTTTACTCATTAATATATGTTTAAAGTGCGATTCTTGAAGAAGCGTATAGCTTATATGCCAACATATATACATGTTGATATCCTTCCTTTGATATAGTACTTTATATATACAATTTAGGTACTTTACTACTAAAACTAGTAAAAAGGCATCATATTGTAGCTATAGCCAGAATAGCACTCTAAAGCATGCTGTTTATTTTTTATTATTATTTCTATTTTTCCATTTTTATTTTATTTTTTTATATTTAGTATACTCTACATATCCCAGCTGATATATAAAGTGCAATATTTCAGTGACGGGCGAAGCGTGAATATAAACTTTTTTGGCGACTTCTCGGGGGCATCGTAAGCCAAACGCAATGCTGTTCGTTTGATAAGCCCCGACTTGTACTACTTTTTATAGCAATCCCTCTGTGTGGGCATAAAAACATGCAATTGCCATGCATTCATGCATAGGGCTTTCAGTCATTCATATATATGCATGTCTCTTAAATATTCAGATGCACTGAAAAGGAACGTTTGTTTCAAGTCTAAAAATATTTTGATGTGCACTTAAGTGTTTTGTTGTTAAGCTGATTCTATATAGGAAGTATTATTAAGACGAACGCAAGTGTGTCAACGTGCAATCAGAGCATGCCAGGTGACAATCAGGTGTCGCCTGTGGTTAAGTATCTTTGGAAACTGCTATAACTTAATTAAAATTGAACAGTCTTCTACCAATCAAAGGCCATGTATATATAGACTGGATCTTATTAGCTGGCAGGCAACTTCAATTCGAATTTACACTCTACTCGATTGCTGGCGAGGCAGGCCAACAACCCGCACACACACGCCGGCACCGGCGTCAGCGTCGGCGCCAGAGTAAATGTGGACTACGTGTCGGTTTCAATGAAATGAAAATATAAAATATGCATTTACTGCAGTCCGCCTCCAGTTACAGATAGTTGCCAGCGGCTGCTGTTGCCGTTGCTGTTGCCCGGATAAGTATACTACGGGCAACGTGCTCTACGCCGGGGAATTGTGTCGAATGTCATGTGCTGCGCCCCGCATTCAAATGCCAGCTGCACAGTCTGCCCAAAACTGTGATCCTTACCAGAGCAGAGAGCCAGACAGCCAACGGAAACGGAAGCAGCATTGTTCGCCTGCCGAGCAGCACACTCCATAATAAATGTAACGAGCGTATTACAAACACTTACGTATGGCAAGTTTAAAGTGCAGCCATCACTCGTATAAGCCCGAGCATAACTACTTCAGTATACATATATGTATGTATGTATGTATGTAGGTATGTATGTGTATATATGCATACTTATACCCTGTAGGATTAGATAGGTATTTCAAATTATCCAACGCCATCTGTTCAAATATGTATAACTAGTTGTATCCAGTATTGATTTGTCCTTCTGCTATTTGCGTATCCAAATATCAGATTAAATATGGATATTGCATTGTGGCTTAGCTTTTTATTGCATTTTATACTTAGCTCATCTTCATTCAGTTGAGGTTTATAGACTAATAAATACTTTATCTTTGTTGCGTAATATGATTGCAAATAAGAGTGCTAAGGCATAAGGAGTGGAAACCAAATTAACAAGTAGAATATATTTGTTCTCTAATTTAATTCTAAGCATATCTAAACAAAATCTTTAAATTTAAATTTATTATTTAGCCAAATTCATTTCACAGGGTAACTGCGCGTCGAGCTGACTTTGTCAGAGCATTATGAGTCGCCTTAGTTGCTTTATATCCAACTCGAGTACTTTTGCCAACTGCCACATGCTCGTACATAATTGCTGAATCAGTCGCAAAATAAAATGGACATCAAGGCAGCGACTAAATCAAATGTGAGCCAAGTGAAAACTTGGGCCAACTTTTATGCAAGTATTGTGTGCGAGCGAGAGAGAGAGAGAGAGAGATGAGTGAGAACTGGACAGAAAGGGGCAGCGAATGTGGGGGGAGGGGTCTAGGTGGATAGCTTGGTGGATGGCGGGTGATGGTTGGCGCATGCACTTGAAGTGCTAAAAACTTTGCTGCGCTACGTTAGCAAAAACTTTTGCCAGCTAGTTGTAGCATGAAAAGCAAAAGTTTGCCGTCAAAGCGAAAGTTAAAGCCAGCGCCTGCAACAACAATACGAGTCCAAATAAAAAACTGACTAAAAAAAAAAAGAAAAAAAAATAATAAAACAAAATTTACTATAAAAGTGCAAAAATAAATGAAGTTTATTTGTCAGCATTAAAGTTGGCAGTTGATAATTCAGATAATTCTGGATTTTTGTGAGCGTCTGCCTGCCGGCAGTTTTTAAATGATTTTTTATTAAATATATTTTTGATAATTAGTTTTAATTTGTGTTTTGAGTAGGTGCAATGCAGACGAGGGTCCTGTCATTTCGCACACAAATGGACTGGGTAAGTGCGTTGGCCAACGGGGACATTGTATGGTAGAAAACACAGCGAAATGGCACAAAACTTTCTCGCATTCTCACATTCTCGTACTCTCGTATTCTCGTATTCCCCAAGCAAGTTGCACGTAAAATTTTTGCACAATTGGCAATCGAAAATTGGAAAAGTTTTTCCTATATTTGTTTTGGCTTCATTGAGTTGACTGTGCTAACTCACACACACGAACACATATACACACTTGCACACATGCACAAACATATATATACTCACAAATTGTTTAGATATACAGCCACATATACATTGACTCGTTGGCTGCTATTAGCAAAGTTTTGTATGCTCTTTAACGCAGCTACAACTACCAAAATAACAACAACAACCATAAAAAAAAACAACAACAACAACAACAGTAACAACAATATACCTAATGGCATATCTATTGGCAAATGGCCGCGTTTATAATTGCAACTGGCAACTGGCAATTGGCAATTGGTAGCTGGCAATTTTCAATTTGTTTGCATTGCATTGGCAAGTTTATGATCGAACCGCACCACTGACCCACTGACAACACCACCCAGCCCTGCAGAGTTCAGCTCAGCTCTCTATTATCCACTTGGCCAAACTCTGATAGAAGCAATTAGAGTCCAGCTAAAAGACGCTTTAAGTCTGGTTAGTGAACTTTTACTTGGAATTGCAGTTAAGTAATGATTTTGGTTAAAGTTAACATGGGGAATGCTCCATATATGATGTTGCTGTATTTAGGAATTTACTTTGCATCATAGGGTAGACCCTGCATTCTTCACTCTTCATGTTCTCTGTTTATGTTGCATATTAATTAGTTAATTTTTATAATTTTTTATTTTATTTATTTTTTTTTAATAGTTTTTTATCAAACTCTTTTTTTGTTTTACTTTAGTTCTATATTAATTTTTTTTGTAACTTTTTATTTTTTTTTATCTTAAACAAATTTTTTTATTAAACTCTGTTTTATTTTACTTTATGTTTCATATTAATTTCTTTTTTTATAACTTTGTATTTTATTGATTTATTTTATTTTTTTATAGTTATTTATCAAACTCTATTTTATTTTACTTTATGTTCCATGTTAATTTTTCATTGTTATAATTTTGTATTTTATTTTTTTAAATAATTTTTTATTTGACCAAAAGGACCAAGAAAAGCTATAAAAACTGAGAGATGTAAGAAAATTATTATTTGTTTTCTTAAAATTCAAATATGGCAATAAAATTCAATAATAGGGCAGATTTGCAATTCAGACTAGGAAAAGCATATTGTTCATACTATTTCTTATATACAATTAAGTTCAGAAACTATTTGTGCTCTTATTTTCAAAAATTAATAATTTCAAATAATATTATATATTAGTTAATTGGTTTACTTGGATACTAGCTGCAGATACCCTACTGTCAGCTGCCCTGAATGCCTATGCGAAGAGCTCTTGCGGATATATGTTTACGCACACCTTGAACTCACATTTTGAATGGATTCGGTTTATGAAAACGGTTGAGTTCGTACTCCGGTAGATTGTTCAGTTTTGGGTTTGAGCTGTATTCATTATGATTTTATGGTCTATTGTCATGCCAGCGGCTATACAACTTGTTTTATTTGAAGCTGTACAATTGCTGTTGGTCTCGCTTTATTCCATGCATTTCATTTCGCTGCATGAATTATTAATGGCTGTACGCATTCGCCTGTCGGGACAGCGTTTTGTGTGCTCTAAAATACGGTGTAGCCTGAATAACGCTCGGCTATAGCTGGCCATTTGCTAATGAAGTGCCCAGATTGGAAGGCAGCGCTGTCATTCAAGCCGGTGCAACAGCAGGCATACGCAACACGAGGCAGGTGTATATTGTGCATTAATTTGGCCATTGCACAAAAATTACACGGAGTGGAAAAAGTTTTGTACTAAATTTGATTTCATAAATGGCAAACATTTGATTGGGCTAACGAATAAATTCATTTTGCAACTGCCATCGGTCGACTCCAATGCTAATTGCTTTGTGATTGCTTTACGGAATGATTTTTCCAAAAATTCCGAAATATGTACATATGTCTCGCTGTCTGCCATCTGCCAGTCGAATATCGAGCTAATCTCTCTCATGGATTCACTGGAGTTGCGACGGCTGCGTTTGGCTATTTCGTGTTTGTCGCTATCGCTGATTTCCCCAAGCATCGAGAGTGTCAATTTGTTTGGGCTTATTGGTCGCTTTGGTCGGGTTATGATTTAGGTAAGCGCCCAGGGAGCCAGCGTCTATGTCGATGTCGATATATGACTGCGGATGTGAATGTGGACGCCATTGCGGATAGAACTTGAAACCCAGAGCGTATCCGCAGCTCGTCAGCTCTGATTTTATTATTTATGGTTCTTTTTGTATTTTTTTTTGTTTTGCGGCAGCAATTGTGATTGCGTTGTCCTAATAGCAAAAAGATTTAACATATAAATATTCTGTTTCAGCGTTGGCCACCCCGAAACTCATTCGGGAAACATGTTTGGACTGCTGTCAAAAGTGCTTGCATTTGCATTATAATCGCCATACACAAAATAAATCTAAAACGTATGCATATTTTATGAACGCTTGCCGCTAGCTGGGCTGAGACAACAAATGGGTTGACCATGCAGTTAGCCATATGTGGTAAAAATACTGGATACTACGTTATAGAATATATATAAATCTTATACATATTTAAGATGGAGGAAAAAGCAGACCAGCTAAAAATTGTTGCCAGTGGGAAACTTTAAGAGAGATGTGGGAATACGAAAATATAATTATCAATATCTTGTCTGGAGGGAGATTGCTGAGATGAAGTTGGCGCCTCTCGAGAAAATATACAATCATAAATATGCGCGAGAGCATTGAGAAATTTACGACCATTCCCAACGTCGTGTATAAAAACATATTAAAAAAAAAAAAATAAATAAATAAATATGTTTGCACTTAAATATATAAGCTATTATATGAGAATATTAAGCTACACTGTTTTGTACCTAAATCATCAGAGTAAAATAAATAGTATTGCTTCTTTAACAATTACATACAAATCTCTATCAAATTAGACATTAACAACTTATTGTTTGACTCTCGTATGGGCGCTGAGCTTAAACAGATTAAATGTAAAGTGATAAATTCCAATGTTCTGGCTTTTTCAAAGGTATACACGGACACAGCATGCCCCCAAATATTTATATGTATGCACATACTATATGAGTGATTGGGTTTGTGTGCCATAAATTGTAGCAAAAAATGTTTGTAATCTAAAAACGCAAATTTTATTACATATTGCGCCATGCGAAAAGTATTAAAACTCGACACATAAAGCATTTTACATACATGCACATCGCGCATACGCAGCATATGCCCGAATAGAACTATGGCAAATTAATGACTAGTTAATCGATTGTGGGGACATGGAAACCACAATTAAATAATCAAGTGTGAAACGCCACTAATTATAATTGTGGTCCAATAATTGTATTAATGGCGGAACGTAAATGCCAATTAATTAGACGTGATTGGCAGGCAGGCAGGCGACCGCAGCACGTACGGGCTAATGATGGGTCATGCATTGGTCCTGCCAAGATGCGCGGCTAGAATTAGGCTGCTTGGTGGTCGGAAGCGGGTCATGTTTAATCTTTGGCTTTTGTTGATGTACAACAACTCTATTTTATTATAATTCCATTTGAGGGACTTTTTAATTTCATTAGCGGAGCTTGTAATTAAAATGCCGAAAAGCGCTGCCAGGCGACGCACAGCGGCCTCCGCGCAGTGCCTCCAGAGACTGCGAGTGGATTGTGGACGCGCCCACGCATTTGCCAATTAAAAATTTCAATTGCGGCATAAAAACGCGCGTGTAGAAAATAAACTTGCCTGAAATGGAATAATTAAGCAGCAGCGTTCATTAAATTTGCACAGCCAAAGTTAAATATAAATTCAAAGGCCTCAGCCCCGAGTCCCACTCCAACCCACAGATTAATCCATACGCCGTACCGTCCAGCCTGCCAGCGAAATTGCCGTTGCACACTCTGGGGCGTCGACTTTACCAAAAACTTTAACAAAAATTAATAGAGCTGCGGCTGACCGATCCGGCTGCCAGAGCTGAAAGCCCAAAAATTATGTCAACAATACAAACAACACAAGTTGGCGAAACATGGCCGGCACAATATAATACATATATACATATGTATATATATACCTACAATGGAAATATGTATAAGCCATATTACATAGAACAGGTGTGCCTGTGGCTTGTTGCTGTCGCTTGGCAGACACACAGTGAGATAATAACAAGTACGAGTTTATACCTGTAGTAACTACTGTAATTTAAACTGCAGCTGCTCCACTTCAGCTGGAGAGACAGCGACTCATGATGCATGCAAACTTGCAATCATTTTCCCCAAACATTCTCTTTAGAGCCAATAAATTTTATGCTTTTCACCGAGCTGCAGCTGTGCTGGCTGTAAAAAGGCTGTGCGGCCGTTTGTTAATAATTAAGTTTAAGGTTTTCGGCAAGTTCGAAAAGACGTCAGTGCCAGACATCCCCTAAAAAAAAGTAAAAAATTGCTAAGCAAATTTAGCAAAACTTTATGAAGATGAAGCATGGAGCTGGCCACTCGTTGAACTGACTGTCTGCTGTCAATCATATTTGGCTTAGCTGAGCGCTGCTAGGCCAGAAGTTGTTGCAGTAATCAAAGACGCATTAAGAAACTTCACAGCTCTTTTTCATGCCGTTACGGGCACATTATTCACTCGAGTTACATGGCCGTGCGCCCTTCTCTTACTCACTCCTGTGTCACTCGAGCGCCAGCAGTTGGCACAGCTCGAGTGCCCACTCAGCACAAATGTGCAAAATGAACTTCACAGTCGTCATGCTGGCAGCAGGTAAGACGAGCACACTTCAAGCCCCACCACAAGCATCCAAAATAACAGCAACAAAGCGCACAGAACAAACCACTTCAGCCGTAGTAGCAGTGGCACTCGCAATCCCAGTAGCCGTAGCGGTTGTCGCAGCTGTAAGTGGTAAGCACACACACGCACTATTGGTAGCTATTGCTGCAGTGGTACGCATTGAACTGGGTTAGTCGGCGGAGGCTGTTTGACGCGCAAAAAAACAACAAACGACGAAGGTAAACAAAAACACGTGTCTCCGCAGCTATCCGCAGCCGCTTTAAGACGTTCGCTTGCTGCTGCGCAGTTGCGGATAAAACGCACAGATGTGCGGTCTTAAGAGCGCGGATAATGAGTACGGCGCGTATACGTGATATTTCGTATGCTCTTAACTGCAGTTGGCGGGCAGCCTAAAAGCCTGCATTACTTTTCATCTGGCTTAACAGCAACTGTTTGGTATAATATTACTGCATACTTTTAGGCCGAGCGAATTTTATTCGTACTACGGTTTGCGAGAAATGCGAGGAAACTTCAACTTTGAGTGAATACTTGAGAGACAAATATTTGCCACAAATAAATGCTATTTTTTGTTAAATATCTAAAAGTAAATTATTATTATTAAAGGTATTTTGAGAATCAAGCAAAGTGTACTCCTCAACGTATTTTACGTCAGCTTCGTTTCACAGAAAAAACTCAAAGGAATTTTGCAAAGTTTTTCCAAAGTAGCTTTCCAAGAGACTTGCTTGCAAATAAGTACGATGCAAGCGAAATCAAATGAAATGAGATATATACTCGCATGTATATAGATATATATATATATTTCAACAAGAATCGATAATATTATCTTAAATGCATTCGAAATGGAATAACAAAAGAACAATATTTGTATGAAATAACATTATACTCACATTCATTCACATACCATTCATTTTTTTTTTTTTATTTTCACGCACGCATAAGTAATATTAACAGTTAATTGAAAATGAATCATGCGTGTGTGTGCGTAAGATTATGTGCAATTGTATGTGTGTGTACAGAAGATGTGTGCATGTTTACCAAACATAAAATTCGTATTATTCCTTTAACCAACTGACATCAATAAATCATCGCGGGTTAAAAGATAAATTGCTGTCAATGAAACCATATACAGATACGCTCACTCACACACAAACACACACAGACATTGAATGATATACAAATATTGATTTACATAGGTGTAAACGGTATAAAAATAGTTTCAAAGTGTTCATTGAAAAGTTATTGAAGTGTAAAGGCAGACGAGAATTCGTATTAATTTTAAACATCACACACGCGCCATACAGCCTGAGTGTATGTGTGTGTGTATGTGTGTGTGTGTGTAACTGCTGCTGTTTGCATACCACTTCCGCCTGCCACCCACCCACTCACTCACACTCACACACACACACACATGCAAACCCACATAAGCTGCTGGCATTTTTAGCTCGACTGAGTGTCGCTTGGCAACGAGTACCTGGAGCGACCATCGAGAGAGAGAGAGAGAGAGAGAGTATTCTAAATCAGCAATTGTACGATTCATTTTAATGTATAGCGCTATAAATAACCTAATGCCTGTACGCTTAAAAATTATAGACATACATAATGTATACATGCGCATTATATATACGAATGTACATGTGTGTGCATATAATATAATATTTTGTTTTAAATATTGAGATTTAATTAGGCATTGATATCCTTTGCTGCATTTGCTGTGTGCATTTTATGTTGCTAGTTAATTGGCACTATTTTCGTATTTTTAATAGCCAAATGTCTGTCAGCCTGTGCCATTTGATATATTTATTGAGCAGCCCACGCTTATAAAGTGCTCGTAAAGTGCTGCCCGTCACATGCGGCTCGTGCATGTGCACCCGCTTTGTGGTTATTGTTGGTGTCTCTATTGTTGTTGTCGTTCGTGCTGACAGTTTATTAAATTTTTGATAGCCCTCATCTCAGGAGCAGCGGAGTGTGGCCTATGCATACAAGTGCATAAAGATATATGAATTTATGTGTGTGTGTATATAAGAGCAATTATTCAGTATACGCTGTTTTATATTTCGGCAATTTAATTAACATTAAATGCCAGTAGTCACTCATCCCATACCTGTTTAGTATTTATAGAATGTATATATTTTACATACTTATATATTCAATTCATACATATATACATACATGTATATATATAAAGCTATGCATGTATATATAAATAAGTTATCAACATTTCTTAATTAGCAACCTGCTTGATATCTTCAAGCTGCAGCCAAATTCAAACAGGTTTTATTGTACTGTAGAGAAAGAGAATTTCATATAAAATACTTTTTTAAATATATTTTTTCAATCAATCTAAACTCAAGTTTGTTGCTTGACATTTCCAGGGTATAACAACGTTGAGCATATTTCGTACATCGCCAATTTAATATTCAGACGCTGTCATTTAACATTTACGAGCTGGTTTAGCTCACAGCCATATTATTATTATATGTATTAATAATGTTGGCGTTGAAGTAGCAGATAGAATTCATGCTTAATATTAATATTAATTTACCGCATGCCAGCCTGAACTGTGCGTATGATTGATACTCGATTATGTGGCATACTTGGGGAATTTCCGCTCAATCGATGCAAACTGTTTGCTACGTAAGAAACGTAATTTCCTGTGCTTTTCATTAGTTCGAAATGTCTCAGGGGGGCTGTTCGCTTGAAAGCTTGAAATATGCATTGAATGACATCTTCTTTAGCTGCCACTAGCTACTGCCAACTACCAACTGGCAACTGGTGATTGGCAACGGGCAACGGGCAACGAGCAGCTTGCAACGCTCAACTGTAGAGTTGCAACAAAAACATTCAGCTTGTACAGCATGCACGGGCCATTTGCAATGGGCGACAGTTTGTTGACCCTTTCAGACCGACCCTACAAAAAGAAGCAAAACACAGACACATGACAATTGCTGTGTGCCCATGAGTACTCCACTCCCCCCCATCCCTTTCGCCAATGCTTTTATAGCCTTTTCTTGCCCACCAACTGTGTAGCTTTATGTCCGTCTGGCTGGCCAAAGGGCCGGGCCACGTTGCATTGTGTGGCCCATTTTGACGCCAGAGACAACTCGGTGAATGTTTAATGAATTGGTTCTGAGCAACTTTTAGCTTGGCAACTGCCTGCTGCAACTCTCAGGGCCACTCTTGACCACTTGCACACTGCATGTGCTCTTGTTGATATATTTTTAAAGCGGATCTCTTTGCTTCTGCTGCAGCTGTGTCTTCCCATTTAACGAGCCGCCCCCTGGCTGGGCTGGCATTTCCGTAGTCTGCTGGCAAAACGCATTATTTCATTTTAGCTGAACATTATTAAAACTTTACCACAAAGCTGCAGCAAAAGTTCTTCGGAGCGCACCTTTGCCTTTGTGGTCGAGACGGGGCTGAGGGCTTTGGTTTTTTCAGGGCGCCTTGTATTGGGTGTGGGGCAAAGCAAAAGGAAAAGTTGTGCTCTAATTAAGCGCTAATAACATTTTAGCACAGTTTTGCACGGGAACCCAATGAAAACTTTGCCAATGCTCTTGGCTACGTTGTGGTTGTATTTATAAGGGTTACCAGCCATGCAAATATGATGAGCCACAAGGCCAGTTGATGTTAAGAAAAAAACAAAAATTGAAAACCAATTTGCATTCCAGAACCTCGGATGTAATCAATTTCATGTATTTGACTCAAAGTATTCGACGAGGATGTACCCTTCCTTTAACTATGATTAATCAAAATTAAGAAATTAAATACTTAAAAATGTAGTTAGTACCAAACTAAGTAGTTTAATGGGATTAGCTTAAATGCTTTTAAGTTAATGAATATATTTTCCTTAGTCCTCGTTTAAGTGCCAGACCCTGTCCGGCTCTGTTAATTAGAATACACTTTAAAATGTTTATATTTTGATGCAGGGTATAAAAATTCATTTTAATTTCCATTTGCCACAATGGCAGGCTGGCCAAATTGCAGCGATTGCCATCTAAGTCCCAGGGCTCGACATTTTCTGTGCACATTTTTAGGCAGCTGCCAACTGTCAGAGTGGACAGTCGAGCAAAACAAACAGAGGGGCAGACAGTGGGTGTCGTGGGTGCCAGCCCAGGCCATGTTGTGCCCAGGGCAACTGAGTGAGCTGTGAGACACGAGATGTCTCCAACTCTATGCTGCCTGCCCGCCCTCCCGTCTACCTCTCTTCTCGCCTGTACGCCTGTACGCCTGTACGCCTGGCATGGTACTCAATTGAGTCCTGTAGCTAAGTTCAGACTCATGCTGACGCTTGTCGTTGCCAATGGTATCGCTCTATTTGATGTTGTTGTTGTTTTCTGTTGTTGTTACAGTTGTTGCTGTTGTTCGGCTGCAGGCGATGTCAGTGTACTTTACATGTTGGCAAATAGCTGTCCCCAGTGGTGCCTTAGCTGTTTGTTTGGCCTTACCTGCCCCTGTCCCTGCTCCAGTCTCTCTCTTCATCTCTCTCTTCACCGCTCTCTCTCTTTCTGTAATCAGGTCGGTATTGCTTTACATATGCCGGCCAACTATTTCCATGTGCAGCAGTCGCATGTGTTGCCTCTGATTTGCTTAAGTGCAGGCAATGATCACAAGCTTTATCAATGTTATCAAAGTATCACGTATTTGGGAAATGATTTATGTGTGAGCAGCAGCAACAGTGGCGCTTGACAATTTTTTAGCATGCGCTCCCCAAGTGCTTAACTGAACAGAGATATTTGATTGAATTGAAATCTGATTCGAGCCAAGCTTGAAAAACTGGTATAACAATTAAGTCAGCTGGCATTTGTATAAGCTGAAATACCTTGACATAAACGAGGTCAGATATCATATGAGATGCCCTCGGCACTGCTACTCTCTTCCTCTCCTCTCTCACTCTCTCCCTCTCTCTCTCTCTCTCTCTCTCTCTCTGTCTATCGCACTATCTTTCTCTGTTTGCCTCTGTCTCTCTCTTTATGTCTTTGTTTGTTTGAGGCAAATAAACGCTTATTTGCACACTAATTGCACCTGCGACGTGCTTTGTTATTATAAATTTTATATTTACACTACGAGTGGTTCGTCCTTTCTTTGTTTTGCCGTCTATATCTACGTGTGTGTTTGTCTGTGTGTGTGTCTGTGTATATGCAACGCTTTTGTCACAATATTTGCTGCTGTGCCGTGTCTTGTAGGCACTTGTTAGTGCTAAAAGGCTTTTCTGGCTTCAGCTGCTGTTGAATTTTTCACAGGACGGCAACATGGCGTATGATTAACCATGCAGCTGTCGTCAGACTGCGGTTGCTGCGTGTCTTAAGCCTAATGAATTTGGCCGGCTTTGAGTAATGTTCACATATGCAACGAATTTTCAAGCAGCCAATGCATCCTTGACACAGCAGCAGCAGCAGCAGCAGCAGCAGCAGCAGCAGCAGCAGCGGCAGATATGTATGTATGAGTGTGCAAGAGCCATTTGAACATCAGAAGGCTTTTAGACCTAATTGCATAAAAATTCGCTCATTTTTTTTGTTACTGTCAACTTCATCAGTTTTCCTGTCACAGTTTCACTTGACGCCAATTCCCAGGGGCGTGACAAAAGGCGCGTGTCGAGCTCGACATTTTTAATGGCTGTAATTAGTTAATTAAAGTGCGCCGCAAATTTTTGGGGCTGCTCTAGTGACAGTTTCGATGGGATAGCCTTCAATTTTGAACTCTAGCCGTGGCATTGCATACTTATGGGCGTTGCGATTAAGCGAACTTTTGCCAGTTTGTGCATTTGAGCAGTTTAAATATTTGAGCAGCCCAAGGACGACGACGATGGGTTGGAATTTGTTGGCTGTCCTTTCTCCCCGGGGCCCCGCACACCGGGGATTTACGTGTGTCCAAATGCAATGCAAATGTTCTGTCCAGCTGGGTGCGGAGTCAGGTCGCTGCTGCATCTCAAGTAGTTGGCCAACAACTGGGTCGAGCAAATACCGCTGCAGCAGGACAAAAGAAGCGAAGCAGCAGCTGCAGCAGCAGCAGCAGCAGCAGGGCTAGTAAGTAGAGTAGGAAGTGAAAGAAGCTGCTGGAAACTTTTACACCGAGTCACGGGCTGTGTCCGTGCTGAGGCTTTTGTAATGTGCGCTCAAGTTGACGCAACTTTTGTCGAGTTGAAATCAAAGGAGCTGTAGTCGGTTTCGAGTTGTACGAAAGTTGTGCATAAAATGCCATTAAAGGCTCACGTAGCGAATGTCAAACGACAAATTCGCATTGCGCACACCAAACAACATACGATTTCAATAGGGAAATGAATAACAATAAATCGGAATGGCAGCGAGTCAAATAACTTAAATGCTTCAAATATTTAACTGTATTTTTGGGATTATTTGTTGTGCATTCAAGTGCAATTATTTGCACTCAACTGCATTCACTTTGTGCTACTGCCGCGCCAACGGTGCGCAATTAAAATGCAATTTGTCAAGCATAAAGCCAAGGCCCCTCCGCTGCCTCTTTTCCGCTGCCCGCAGCCAACAAAAGCAACAAAAGAGCGGTCGAGGGCGACAGCCCTTTGCAACGCAGACGAATAAAATCTACAAACAATGAGCAAAGCGCTAAGAAATGCGAATAATGCACAAAGAGAGCCACACAAAATATACAAAAGCTAAGCGCCAACACCTGCCACGGGGACATGCAACAACAGCAGAGGCATTGCAACAAATAGCACAGTTAATACTCTCTCTCTTTGGAAGCCAATTTCCAATTTTCGTGAAACAATTCAATTAGAGAGCCCAAAGTAAAAAGTAAAATGGGAAAATAAATATAAAAAGGACTTTGCAGTTTATAAGTATTTTTATAACAATTTTCGTGGAAAACGTAAGCATTATTTATAAAGGGTTGCCCTGGCTGTAAAGCCATGTTAAATGCTTTTCTTTGGTTTTGTTAAAGAGACTCCAGTTTACTGTGCTTCGGGTTTCGTGTAGGCAGAAACGTTGAGGGGACAACCTTCTGCTCGACTTTTTGCGCACATTTTATCAATGTTAATTTTAGCTTTATTTTTAACTCAGCGTCTGCTAATAATAATGTCATACATGAGTTTACGCATTAAAGTGCGAAGTGTTATGCGATGCATGATTTGCCTGTGGCGAACAGAAAAACAATTAGCAGAAGCTGCGTGCACTTTTTGTCATTTAGCTGGAAGCTCGTTTGCAATTTGCACGCTATTTGATGACAACTGTATTTTATCAATCAATTTATATTTTACACAAGCAAGCATCTGCTGTTGGTTCTGTATTGTTGCCATATATGTGTGTGTGTGTGTGTGTATGGGTGTATGTATGGCTATTTCTGCCCATTCGGGCAGTTTGTTTATATAGTTGGGCTGTGCTGTTTTCTCACGTGCTGCCAGCTGCCAATGCAAATTGAGTTGCCTTTCACTCTTGAATGTGTTTATTTATTTGGCAGCACGTGCAGCTCTCACATTGCATGCGATATGATGCAAAAAATTTTATTATACGCATACGTGCCTACATATGAATGCATATACATAGATGCATACATAGAAATGTTGCAACTATATATTTAGAAAATTATATATGTAGTATTATTTTAAATTATTTTAATTTCGCTGTTGATTTTGCTTGAATTTACAACAATTGAAATGTTAAATATTCTCTCTGTAAGTTCTTACACGGCGTATGCGTGTCGTATCGGATGCACTGTTAAGTTGAACTGCTTGTTGCTGTTAACTTAACAGCAGTGCTGTTAGCACTACAAATGAACAGCGACGCGTTCTCTATTAACCCATAATTAACATTTCATTAATGAATGTGCCCATAATAAATCGGAAAGATGTCACACTATTCGATCCGCTTCAAACTGGTTAACTTTCGGACTGTTTATTGATATTATTAACTTCTTCAACGCTGTCTAATTATCACTTGCCAATGCAAATTAGTTGTTATTTGTATTATGCTAGTCACTGTGGTATGATCATATGTGCCCGCCAAATGTTTTTGTTTTTAAAATACGTATATCATGCGTCGTTTGCTTTAACCCCTCTTGTGATGCAGCAACCCGATCGATTTTCGCATGTGCGAACTGACGGGCTAGGTTTATTTTTAAAACCCATCCGAATATGTAACGTGTTAACCAATTCTGATGGGTTAAATATATATATTTATTTATAAAAATAAATAAGTATATGTATTTGTTTGTTTGCCTTTTACAAAACAAACATTCCGTATATATCCTCAATTAGAGTCCCGTTGTGGTATTATAGACTTTTACTCTCAACTTTTTACGAGTTGCCATAAATCGCTGGTGCTTTCGTCATAAATCATATTTTATATATCAATAAATCAAGCAAAGTATTGTGTTTGTTTTTGTTTTTGTTTTTGTGTGTATATTTATTTCTTTACAGCTTACATTATATAATGTGTTTCATTTCAAATCTGGATACTCTTTCAACTAGCCGCTGATGTATTTATATACTTAGCAGATCACTTGTTTAGTTGACGCCTGCTGCTCAGCTGCTGAATTGTGGCTATTACTATATGACATTACCTCATCATAAATTTGATAAAATTCTTCTGTTGTTGTATTCACTTATCTATAGAGATGTATGAGTGATATGCGCACTGGGGCTTTTAAGAGTTCATTTAAGCAAATAAAGAAGGTTATATCTGGGCAAATTCAATTTGAGAATTCAACTGGATTCGTGTTTTCCTTTTCATTTAGTTTGCCTTATCTTTATAGCGCCCACATTTTGTGCCTAATCAAACCATAAGCTTTATGTCGATTACCATTGCGATTACCCAGGCAAAGAGCAAATTGCTCGCACAATGCGATTAGTCTCCACAGTCAAGGTTTTCAAATCCATCCGCGCTTTGCGCGGCTCTGTTCGGCTAGTTTGCCTTAATTGAAGTTAACTGAACGCAACGCGCGATCAGCTGGGGCAGAGCGACGCTAAGCCGGCCGAGCGCGGTCGTGTTCAGCTGGATGCCGGCAACTGGCTGCAGTATTAGTGCGCTGCGAGCAACCGGCGGCTACACACCTGGCCACGCAATCAACCCACCAGACAGTCTCCATACCCACCGGACCGGCGGACCAGCTGAGCAGCTTGAAGAGTTTGAAGACCCTTGACAAAGTTTCTTGGTGCGTTCAAGTTTTGTGGCTTTTTCTATATAACGGCTACTTCAAAAGTGCATGTGCATGAGTGTGCGAGTGTGCGGGTGTGCAAGTGTGCGAGTGTGCGAGTGAGTGTATTGGAGTGTATTTAATTTAACTATTTGCAATCTAAAAGTTGTGCGACTTTGTTAAGCTGTTGTAGTTGCTGCGGCTTGGCTGTTTGTATAACTGTCACTTTCTTGCACTTGTTAAAAAAATTTTCTTTAAATGACTAAATGTAAATTAATCAAGAGTTCCGACAACTGTTTCGAAATGCATACATATTGTATACATTTAATTAGATATGCAGAATGAATTAGAGCAAGTGCAAGTGTTTCCTAAAAGTTGAAAGTAACTAATTTACTTCTCAATTTATTACAACAAGATTTGATTTATAACTTTTCGCAATTTATTAACCGAGAAATATCTTGTTATTCATTGAGAAGTAAATTATCTAATCATTATAGGCAGTAAATATTAGCATCATTATTATTATCTGTAGCAAATCAGCTAATCTCTCGGTTGAGAGATAAAATTCAAGTTGAAAGACATACTCTACGTCATATGAGCTGATTATTGTAGCTACTGACATGTTAATATTTACCAACTGTTTAGTTAGTTATTGTTTGGTTTTACGCTCACGCCAATCAGAGGCAACTAAATTGAATTGTTCACAAATTAAGATTATCATACGCTAATAGACGCTTAATCGTAAGCTATAATTTGTGTGCTTTATTGTTGATATTTGTTGGGCCTGATAAACATTACTTCTTCTATTGATTCTTAGTCTTATAAATCTTATATTGCTCGCGAAGTCCATTCCAATAATTAATGCTGTATAGATAAGCACTGAAGTGAATGATAAATGTTTTCATTTCTTCACTTGCCATGTCAAACAAGAAATTATTTATTTAAATATTTTAAACTTGCGAATACAAAGAGGTGTGACTGAAGTATGTATGATTTATGTATAAATTAATTCAAAAAAACTTTAAAGAGAAATTTGATAAAATGCATATTGAATGGGCTAATAGAAAGCCAGGCTGCATGCTGGGTACAAATACAACCGGTTTGGTCACGAAAACTCAGTTAAACTTAATTATTTGCCAATCAAAGAATATAAACTGAGAAGATAGGGGTAACCTTTGCCTTTGTATATAAATACCAAATTGAGCTGTACTTCAATTTTACTTTATAAACTCGTCCAACTATGTGCGTTAAATAGTACAGTCTGAGCTCGCGACCCTGATAGAAAGTGAATCGATTTATATAAAACAGGAATTTATTGTGTATACATATATGGATATATATATGTATACTGCAAGTATGTGAATCAGTTTTAAATTGCATATGTTGACAGGTAGCGTAGCGTTAAACTAGAGCAGAAAAAGAGGAAAATAGTAGTTAAATCATATTTTCTAAACGACGCCAAGTATACTCTTAGAGTTGTGCTTGTGTGTGTGCGTGTATTCTTTATTGGTTAAATGCTAATTTAGAGTCTGACAGCATCATATCTTATCATACCGTTATTATCTATTATCTAAAAATAGATATTTGTTCCATTGTGCACACGTGCAAATCAGTAAACATTGCGAGAGCACGCATCAGGGGAATATTTACTGCGAGCAGCTGAGCAATAAGCAAATTAAGTGAAAGTCCCAAAAAAAAAAAAAAAAAAAAAAAACCGGTTGCTGAGCCCAAACCCAAGCACTTGGCTCACTTATGCCACAATTACGTATTTGTTGTGATTACTCTTGTCTTGTATCTATGTATTGTATCTTGTGTGTGCGTGTGTGTTTGTGTAAGAGAGTGTTCTATTTCGCGTGCTACAAATGCCACAATTTGCAAACTATTTGCTTAATAAGTTAAATGGATAATTGAGTTAAGAGGCGTCGTCATCTAAACTGCCAAGAAGTATAGTCGATAAGGCGAGACAATTGCTTAAAGAGCTTCATATTTTGAGTGTTTATTTTTCGTGAATTCTGTGCATATTGTACACAATATATCCGGATTAAGATGCTTCGCGAATCAATGCGCTGACCCGTGGAACGGCTAGAGTTCTATGTCAAAGCCAATTGCGGCCGGCACGCAATGCTGCCCGGAGACAATAAATTGCTGTAGATTTGTTTAATAATAGCGGGGCGCGAACAAAGAAAAGCAAAGTGGAATGAAACAAATTGCAAAAAATTATGACACGCTTCGCTTTGTGTGCAATTTTTCTATTGAACTTGCTCGAGAGCTGGTCCGAGGGGAGGTCTTGAATTTAATTTAATTTTAATGAAACGGCAGCACGCACAACGTACAGTAGCTGACGTTTTTTTTTTTTGGTATTTGTATTTGAATTGCTTTTTTTTGTGTTTATCCAATTTATTTGCAGGCCCTTAATGCCCGAATAGATTGATCATACGCCCCTTATACACAAGCACGCAAAATGACCGACCTGGAGTCAATGAAAGCCGACAAGCACAATGGCCATCAGTCGCATCACAACAAGTAAGTATCTAATGGCTATCTCAACTTTGGGCTAGGCCCGGCATAACTAGGCACAATATCAAACACTCATACACAAATTGTTTCCGCATTATGGCAAAGCTATGCTCGAGCACTCGCCAAGCAAGTATTCTTGCTGTTCGCAAGCAACACCAAGTGCTGCTAAGTAGGATATGTAAATAACATGTGTGCCCATGTGCACAAAATGCTGAAACACTGTCAAATGACCCAAGCCAAACCAGTTGCTAATACCGCGCATAGCTAAGAAACTGGTTCCAACCCATTGGCGATTGCAGACGTTGAGCAATGTTGTATACAAAAAGAAAAAAAAAACAGCAACAACGAAAACAAATTGATAGTCAGTGAAAGTGATTGTGGCTTGTGTGGGCTGACAGCAGATACAACCATTTGCATTCAATTTGAACTAAGCAACTTCTCTGTTCTATCCACATCTCCACAGCAATGATCTGGTGGAGAGCGAGCCCCTCACCTGGAGATTCTGGCGCAAGCAGCGCTACATTGTGGTGCTGATGGCCTTCTTTGGCTTCTTCAATGTCTACTCGCTGCGCGTGAATCTGTCCGTGGCCATTGTGGCCATGACAGAGAATCGAACTGTCACTGATGCTGATGGCAATATATCCTACGAACAGGACTTTCCCTGGGATTCCAAGCAGAAGGGCTTGATATTGAGCTCCTTCTTCTATGGCTACATCTTGACTCAGTTCCTTGGCGGCTACGTAGGCACCAAAGTTGGTGGCAATCTTGTGAGTTTTAATTATTTAAATTTACTATCTTTTATTTACATATTTCATTATAATTTACATTAATTTAAAATTCCCGTCAATTGCAATCACTTGAGCCTCGACTAACTATTCGCTTTTTTCTGTTTGTGTTAAAGGTTTTCGGTTTGGGCATTGGCACAACTGCAATCCTCACGCTGCTCACACCGCTGGCGGCTCGACACAGTCTCGAAATGTTCCTGGCCGTTCGCATCATCGAGGGCGTGTTCGAGGGCGTCACATTTCCGGGCATACACGCCGTGTGGGCCAGGTGGTCGCCACCGTTGGAGCGCTCTCGCATGGCATCAATTGCATTTGCGGGCAATTATGCCGGAACGGTAATTGCGATGCCATCGTCTGGTATGCTTGCAGCCCGTTATGGTTGGGCGAGTGTTTTCTATGTGTTCGGAACGATTGGTGTGGTCTGGTTGATTCTGTGGCTGCTGATTGTGCGCGCGGGACCTGAAAATGATCGTTTCTGCTCGAAGGAAGAGTGCGAGTACATACAGAAATCTATTGGATATACCGGCAACAAGAAGATCAAGCACCCGTGGAAAGCGATCTTCACATCCATGGCCTTCTATGCAATTATTGCTTCGCATTTCTCCGAGAACTGGGGCTTCTACACGTTGCTCACTCAGCTGCCCAGCTTCCTTAAGGGTAAGATGTTCGATATGCGCTGGTCTAGCAAAGTTTACTTATGAAATATTTACTGCTGCAGATACGCTTAACTTTGATTTGGGCAAAACTGGCTTCATTTCGGCTGTGCCTTACCTGGCCATGGGCATCTTGTTGGCCGTCTCCGGCTATCTGGCCGATTGGCTGCAGGTGAAGGGCATCTGGACAACGACACAAGTGCGCCGTAACTTCAACTGCGGCGCTTTTCTGGCCCAAACGGTCTTCATGATGCTCACCGCTTACATTATGGATCCCACTTGGTCAGTGGTATTCATTACAATTGCTGTCGGCTTGGGCGCCTTTGCCTGGTCCGGATTCGCGTAAGTTGCAACGTCAGTGTTGGCATCAGTTGTGCAGCGACTTAATTCTTGCAACACTTGCAGTGTCAATCACTTGGATATTGCGCCGCAGCACGCCAGTGTGCTGATGGGCATCGGCAACACGTTTGCCACGATTCCCGGCATCGTCAGTCCCTTGCTGACCGGCTACATTGTGGGCGATAGCGGAGACCGTTATGAATGGCGACTGGTGTTCTTTATCTCGGCTGGCATTTATCTTGTTGGCTGCGTCGTCTACTGGTTCTACGCATCCGGCGAGCTGCAGGAGTGGGCCAAGTCGCCGGAGCAGAAGGCTGCCGAAGCCGAAGAGAGGCAACTGCAACTGACACAAACAACTGGATTCATTAACACTGCGGCCGACCTAAAGGAGTGAGCAGACCCGCTCGAGCCCAGCCCAGCCTGCACAATCGATGTGTTCAGCTAGTAGCGCAGCTGCAGCCAATAGCAGAGACACATTTTAGCTTAGTTTATACTCGTATTCATTCACAGTACCATATTGTATGCCTTAGAACTTCTTTTTTGTTATGTGATGCCAGCAATTGGATTGTGTTCATGTTGGCCCATTGACTATTTTTAGATCTGTTTGTGCACTCGCAGCGAGTGCATTCGCGAATAAACAAAACATATATTACTCAAACCAGGCGAGTAATTTCTACGGCAGAGGATGACAAGCTGTTAGTTATAAAATTAGTATTGCAATTGTTATATTGTTATTGTTTTAATTGTACAACAAATGATATATATTTACTACCCTTCGCTCAAAAGCTCCTATATAAATATATTAAATTTTTCATATTGTCGAGAGTATCGTTTAAATGCGTTTACTTCTGTCATCAACTACAAAATAAAAATATTTGTCTCGCATGCCGCAAAGTATGCAATGTATTTTTCACAAGTGCTTCGCCGAAGAGGAATTTTTAAGTGCGTGCCACAAAGTATGCTACACTTTTATGCAATGCTGAAATGCTTAAGCCGAAATTAGTTTTGCGGGATTTTCATTTTGTGAATCACTTGAAGCCTTTACCATTTTAACAACTATTTGACTCTCCATTTCTTCTTTTTTGTTTGCTGTTGTGAAAAAGTGCAAGGAAATCGAAAGGATGCCATTAAATTGATTGAAGTTTTATTTGTTTGGCGAATTGAAGCGGATTTGCTAGATATCTCACTCGACTGTTTAACGCCAGCCCTGCAGGATAAAGTTTACGGACTATGCACATGCACACATAAATATTTAATCACGGTTTATCCCTGCAGTGGTATTTGGCGCACACGGCCGTTGTTCGCTGTGTATATGCATCGCATATCGATAAACTGATAAGAACGCCGTGTGCAGTACGGCCCAAAGCGTTGGTCGAACCAATCGTATGGCGCAAAATTTGTTTGTGTAATGCCAACAACTGATAGGCGCGAAACGTTACGCATTTTGCGCACGAACTGCTGATAACACCGGCCCCTGCTTTTCTACCAGTTTGTTGTTCGATTTTGCACCCGTCATTGAGCTTAGAATTACAATATATATACAATGGGTGTGGTGAAGCCAACAACAGTTGAATACAGCAAGTGAAAAGCTTTGCATTGAATAAACATTTTTCCTAATCAAAAGAAGTTTACTAAATAACCAACAATATGGGTTGCAAGAATTGTGTATCTGGTGAGTAATTTACTATATATATTAAAGCAAAAATCAAATACTAACTGAGTAACTAAATTCATACAGCTTGCCAGTGCTCGGCCGATAAATGTGGCAGCAAGTGCCCCTGCATTAAGGATTGCTGCTGCAAGTGCAAGTCTGGACCCAAGGAGCAGTGCTGCAAATAATCAAGATTATTCTGAATTGTGCATAAAGTTTTTAAATGCCATTTGGCTCAAATATTTTCGTATGATTCAATAAAAATGATAAGAACATGAAGTTTGAATTTTGCTTCTTTAATGTGTTTAACTTGAATATTTAATTAGGTCACGAAAGTGCAGCTTAGCAAAAGCTGCATCTAAAGTATAATTTATTTTTCAAGTCAATATAATAGTATTTCAGCCTGTCGTTTTAAAATAGAAGTCTTGCAGTTGGCAAACAAAACTAAAAGCGTATAAATAAATAACCTGCATCTTATTTTTCCATTTAGATTGAAGGAAAATTGCAAATTTCGGCATAAACGAGGTTTGCTTGTATAGCTAAATAATAAAGTGACATTTTTTATGCTAAGCTTGACATTTTCGGGGTAATTCATTGACGCCAATAAAGCTTTTCCGTGAAAAGCAATTTCACTGCTGTCGCATAAATATTTAAATATAAATTTATATAAATATATATATATATTATGATTACTCATCAAATTTTATGTTTTATTTTCTTTTAACTGCTTTTAATAATCGTTTGCACATTTATTTTCCTGTCGTGGTACAGCATTTGTCAGAGTTAAATGAGCAATGAAGAGGGAAGGAACACTTGTTGGGACTCTGGCAGGTGAAGGACATGTCAGACATTCGCATCCGCTCTATGCGCTGTCAAAATATTTACGAACTGACCAGAAACAGCAGCAACAATAACAATACTATGCAGCAAAAACATCAACAGAAACAACAATAACCATCATTAGCATAATCAAAATGTGCGTGCTTTGTGTTTGGCACTTGGGTCGGTTGCGTGTCGCAAGCATTTTGCTCGACATTTTGTTTTTCTGCCTCTTTGGATGGGAAGAGGGTCTGATATTGGATCTGGCGCTGTTTGGTAAATCAGGTGTAAATGATTTGGCATTCAGGTGCTTGAGCTGAGCACAGGCTAATCGAATTATTGCGTGCCTTGAGATCTCATTCAAAACCTACAGAGTTCTAATATTAAATTGAGTACAAGCTGAGCAGCAGATGATTGTTAATAAAGTGAAAAATGTCGGTTTTAACGCAGCTTTCGGTGAATGCATGTGAACAAGGATATATCAGCTATGAGAAATCAGAGTCCTCACATACAAGTAAGTCTGTGTGCCAATTAATTAACACGTCCTGGCTGACGAGCTTTCTCTCTAGACGATCATGCTCGTGGTGTGTCATTTATCATGGGCGCAATAGTTATTTTTCTGTTTAATTTATGCTTATTGTGCTTTGCGTATCTCATTTATGAATACGTAAACGCCTTAGAAGACAAGAAGAGGAACGAAATGGCTAATTATATGTGTAGCTTGATTGGCATTGTTATTGTAGTTGTAATGCTTCGAATGGGGGTAAATTTTCAACTCGATCTTTTTTAAAAATATTTTGATTTACAATGATCCTTTCACGACAGGACATGTCAAAAGGTAATCACAACTTTTACTACATTTAGGTCATGTGCAAGATTTGATTTCTGTCGAAAATTTGCTAATTCATATGAAAACTTATTTCTCTCAACTGCAGAGATTGTAAGTAATGCATTGCCATCTCGCCGGCTGTATAAATTAATTCAGTAAAGTAAGCATATTTAAGGTTTTTGTGGATACACTCTAAACTAATCGAAATTGATAAAAGTTGTAGATAAAGTATGATAATTTATTTAATAAAATGTTAATCTTTGGCTGAAATATTTGTTTATTTATTATGTACATACTTAATTTCAAGCTTAAGTTTAATTAGATATTTGTTCAGTATCTTCTTCACCTCAAGGTGCATTTCCTTTTACTACAAATTGCTAAGAACTTTACAAATTTCATCAAAATTGTATATTAATGAGTTATATTATTAAACTAAAATGAAAATGAAATCTCTTTTCAATTGGCAACTGTTTGAATTTATTTTAATAAAATATCTTACATAATAAAATAACTCTTATTTCACGTTCGTTTATTATTTAAGCTGTGTAATAGCTGGCAATTATTAAGCCTTATAAAAATATATAAATTTACTTCAATTCCTTGTACAGGATATTTTCTATTCGAATACTTTTATCTTGAAAAATTCTACCTGTTAGACTTGGCCAAGTCAACTGACTGGAGTCACGCAAACGCATTGACGGAACAATGTGCCAATTTTTCATTGCGCCGATGACGTCAGCTTTGCTGTGCGATTTGCGTCATTTGTGTATTGCAAGATAAATTATTTTTCATTTCATACAATTATAATTGTTGCTACAAATATTAATAAATATTTGTTAATTTAATATTTATTTATATATTTATATTCGTAGCTACAAATACTTAAAATGTAAGTAAGAAATATATTTTATTTGGCCAAACACCGTACGTACTAAGTACGCAAAATTCATCATGTCATATAATGTGAATCGCATTTCCTGTTGGTATTTTGGAAGTCTGGCCAGTACGCTGGGAACCCTAACCTAATTTAGGTGCAAATGTAGACGCAAAAAAAAAAAAAAAAAAAAAAAAAACAAAAATAGCAGAAACTTTCAATAATCGGTTTCATGTATAATTTAGTAGAACAACACGGCATACTGACATTGTTCAGAGGCCTATCAGCTTCCTTGATGCGTCAATACACCTATACATTGGCACGCTTTGGCATCTATGCTGCAGGCGCTAGAGTGATTGACACCACATCGATGACGAGCAAAGTGCTATTGGCCGCATTTAGTGGCGGTGCAGGTGGACTTATTAGTGCGCCAGCAGACTTCCAGAACGACGTCAAGTTGCCGATAAAGAACAGACGAAATTAAGCATGTGCACCAGGCCTCTGTTAACTATGGGTATTGGCTCAGTCGTAACCTAGGTGATTTTCATTTTATATATTTTAGCTACAAGAACGTTTTCGACGGTCTGGTGCGAGTGTGTCGCGAAGAGGGTTGCCTTAACCTGCTTAATGGCGCATCCTTTGCCGCGGTAAGAGGCGCATTCATAACCGTTGGCCAGATTGCTTTCTGTGAAGAGACTAAGGATATTCTGCTATCCGCTGGCTTTCCACCTCGTGCTGATACGTACGTCTTCTCGTCGATCATATCAGCGATGGCAGCAACACTCCTTACCCAGCCCTCTGACGTGGTCAAAACGCGTTCCATGAATGAGCCCTCTGGCGTGTATAGCGGCCTTGCAGATGTATCCAATGGCATTCTACAAGGGCTCCATACCAGTCCGTTCACATCTAATGCCACACACTTTATTGCTTTTTGTAAGTCTTGAGTTTTTACGAACTTATTTTAGTTATTTACCAGAAAAAAAGTCAGATTGAACTCACTTTGACGTAGTATGACATTTAAACATTCAACTAAAGTTGTATATAAGCGGGAGCTTAGTATGCAAATAAATATCATCTATGTTCTCTATACTTCGAATGGTTCAAAAATATTTTGTAATCGACTGAGCTTTGTTTTGCAGTCACATTTAAATGTTTTTTTTTTTATCAATAAAAAAACAATCATACACCCCATGGGACATAGTACTTTTGGAAGAAAATATCTCTAGGATTATCAGGTTTATTTTGTGAATTTTTCTTATATTTTTAGGCCAATGTTTGTTATGACAAGTGTTGAACTGTTGTCTAAGGGAAGTAGATAATTGGTTCATTGTAAAAAAAAAAAAAATAAATAAACACTGACAATTTTCCCAACATTTTTAATGAGTCAAATGAAAACAATTAAAAAATGATGTTTATAAAAACTGATAAATAATAAATGTTGTCAGCCTCTGAAAATTGAATTGAAATTAATTAAATTGTGCACGCGTCGCGTATTAAATTATTACAAATAACAGCCATTAGGATGCGCAAAAAATTGTATGTAAATTTGTCATGTGCCACTGCAGTCGATATCTATGTATATATTTATGGATTATTTGTGGCATTATGGGCCATCGTTTCTATAAGCAGCCATTAATATGCGATGTTTGCGGCATAAATCGAAGGATTTCGGGTGGCTTGACTTAATTGTACGCATCGTCGCTGCAGGGGCGTTGACAATGATAAAGAGCACAAGGCAAGGGATAAAGGACAATGGCTTGTCCGCATAATTATTTACGCAACGGTCAAGGACAAATAATCGTGCACGCACACACGCACGCTGTGGACACGCTGACTGTGAAAGTGAGTTAAATATTTATGACAAAATTGAACTTTAAGCTTGACAAACATGGTTGAAGGCACTGGAAGTGGGTGCAATTGCTGGCAATTTAAATGCAGCCCAATAAATGGAAGCACATTTTTAACTGGCGCTTTTATGTCGAGGCGCTCGTTTTGCCAGCCAACATTATACGCTTTATGCACGGAAGCCCATTTATATTGGCCAGGATGCGAGACAATAAAGTGGCGGACTGAAGACCCTGGTTGCAGATCCCAGCTCTCATCTCCCAGCTCCCATTTGCCAGTTCCCAGTTCCCAGTTCACAATTCGCAGTTCACAGTTCACAGTTCGCACAACGTTTAAATACCTTCGTGTCCGGCGCCATTTCCCTTGCCGGCTTGAGCATGGGCAATGCAATAAACTTCTAAATCAGTCGATTAAGCTGCGAGTTGAGAGTTGCGAGCAATGCGAATACTTCCAAAAGCATGCTTCGTCTACACACGCACACACACACACACAGACAACCCCACACGCACACGCACACCCACAGAGACGAAACAAGAGTTGTGAAAAATGTTGAGCAATTAAAATAAGTAGCGAGCACATCACTTGGGGGCCAAAGGCAAATGGAAAAGAGCAGAAGTCCTGCCTTCGTGTGGATTTTGCTGTCAGCAAAGTGCAGCGAGCGTATCCCTAATGAAAATGAAGACGAAAAAGATTGCAAACAGCGCTCGTGCTGGGTGTGCGCGACTAAGAGATAAAAGATAAGAGCTTAAATATGTCATATACAAATATAGATATAGTCAAAAGTGGAGAAACATTATTATAAATATATTCATGATCTGTGTTGCGAGAATTTACAAATACTTTAGTGAAGATATACATCAAACACAGCTCACAAATATCTGTTTACCGTCTGCAAATAATTGTGTTTCACACTCACTTTCAGAAAAAAAACTCAGAGAGCAATCGATTGCGTCGGTTCTTCAACGAGTTTTTATTTTTTATTTTCGCTCTGTTTTTTCTTGGCCTTGGTGTGTGAGTGAGAATTGTGCTCGCTAAGCCAATGATGATTAGTGTACGTCAGTGTAAACGTATATGCGAATGTGTGAAGCGTTTGCATAGACCGATCACCTAGTGAGCGTGCGAACGTCAATCGTATCGTTTCCTAAACTATGATCGGGAAAAGAGCATCACACGAAGACAAGGTTCTCGCTTTGTTCGCGTGAGTATGATATATTTTTCGGCTGATTTATTTATCGATCTATCGCAAAATTGAATTCTAAACGATACCAAATATCGCACCATCGCTGGAGTAACAACTGTATGGAGTGCTCTGGCAACTCCATCCCAATCGCTGTAAGTAGTTTTGGTTCATTTCACTGATTGAATAGCTTTTTATATTGGTATTCAGTTTGGCTTTTATTTAGTGTAAACACTTTTCAATGCCTTTCTCAGACCCTGTTGGTAATACATTCACGGCAATTGCTCCAACATTTAAATGCCGAACACACCGATACACCAAGCCACACCCACATGTGCGGGCGAGCATAACAGTTTATCTTTATAATTAGATCTTGGCAACTGTATCTTTCAGCCGACATGCTGTTGATGGGAAAGCGCTGCTAAGTGTCCCGAAAGTAGTTTACAATGCCAAGTTTCAGTCATTGCTGGCGGCGCATCAGCTCGCCAAATGGCAACACGTTCTGCATAAGCAAGAGCCAAAATAGAACTAGAACCAATTCTGAAACCGAAATCTGAAACCAAAGCCCAGCCGCGACTAGTTGACTGCCAGACTCCCACTGTCTGCATGCCTCACTGCCTGCCTTCCTGGCGGATTGTCTGACAAGCGAAACTTGGCTCATTAAAGATTAAGGCACATTAGCGCCAATGGTGTGAGATGGATAGAGAATGTGAAATAGAAAGAGGGAGAGGGAAATGGCGAGGGCGAGGGCGAGGGTCGGACTGTGGCAGATTTCAGCACCATCAGCATAAATATTTATGTAAATTGGGATTAAAAGTATTTTGTATGTATTTTACAGTGAAAACTTTGGCAATGAACCGTTAGTGACTGCCCGTACTTCTGTTTCAGGAATTGCGTACATTTTAAATGACCATTTAATTACTTGAAATCTTAAATGGCAATTGCTTTAAGCCTTCTGTGGCTAGTGGCATTTACCAGCTGACCTTGTCCCCGGCCCGAGTCGCAGCTGCCGCGAAGCGTGAATTTAGTTGCATATTTTAAACCAACAAGGTTTGCATTTCTATCTCAGCTGCAGCTGCTTTGTTTCGACGTGATATTTTGCATTTCACTGCACTCAAGGCTGGCTGAGAGAAAATATGGCCGAAATAAATGGATGCCGCTGTTGGAGGCGGCAGTAATTTATGTTGTCCCACACACAAAGGCAAGCCAAAAACTTATGAATGCCCGCCAAATAGATTTCGAGTTAAGGTATGCCGAAAAAAAGAAAATACGGCCAAGGTTGTTAAATATAAGCTGAAGGATATTGCATGAGGATGCTATCCTTCTGTCTCTGCCTACCTCTCTCTCTCTCTCTCTCTGAGCCAACACTGACGAAATTGGCAACAATTTATGCGAGTTTTCAATACAATTATCAGAGAACTCATTAATATGCATTGAAATTTGAAATCTGGCTGTCATTGTTGCTGGCCAAAGTTTGTTTGGATGGCACTTTGATGCTTCGGAAATATTTATTGGCCGCATTGTTGCTTAATGAAATTAGTCGCATTTATGCGCAATTTCCGGCCCATACACACACACACACACACACACACACACACGCACTCAAAGTCTGGAATGCGTACACTTTTGGATGCTGTTTGCTGTTCAAATTTCATTACTTTGTGTAAACAAAGACACGTGTCCATTGTCACAGCAACTGCTGCTTGGTTGCTGTTCCCTTCGTCTGTCCCTATCCTGTCTCTTTCTAGTGCAGCCTCAAGTTTTGGCAGCATTGACGCATGCGCGGATAACATTTAAAGAGCGTGTTAACAGTCCGTTATGCTTTGGCCGTTTTCAAACTATGAAATATGGCAGTAAATCATTTTCATGCTCGTGTGTTTCATTCAATTATCAAAAATAATTTAAAATAATTTCACAACACAAAGCACAGACACACAAAACAGTTGAGGCTGTATATTGTACATATATATTTCGATGGCTCGGTTGCTGGTCACGTCGTAATCAGCAAAAGGTTCGCCTAGTTGCGGTTATAAAGCCGCGTACGTGATCCGCATCTCGGATGCGAAAACGTTCGCATAAATACAAATTTCTAATTTATGTAGTTTACGTTTAGGATTTATGGGCATTTGTATATGATTTTGGCTCTGCTTATAAAAAACTGCACACATTTATTTTATATACATATATGTATGCATTCACATATACATATATATGTGTATATCGATGGCTCTATATTAAGCCTTTCAGTTTAAGTGGCAACGCGTGTGCGCTGCTTATGGATTCAAGAGAGCAACGCTGCGTATGAGTAATGCGCTTTTAATGCGTGCGCTAATTTAGCACCTCAAAAGTGGTCTTCATTTGAGTGCAGCGTGCACACACACACACATACATACACAGGCACAGCTCGGAGGCTTGTCGACTTGATGGGCACTTAGTCGCTCAGCTGGGAGTGCATTCGCCATTCGAATTATTCATTTGTGAGCCATTTATGGGTCGACTTTCTGTATGTTGTGTGTGTATGTGTGGCTTTTAATTAATCTATTAAGCACATTAAGTTTATTGGGCTCCTCGGACCTTGACACTTTCGCATACGCGACACACCGAGCACGCTGATTATGCAATTTTTGTGTGTACGCCCAGTGGGCGTGTCAGCCAGAACTGGAGGCCCGTCAAAGGCCAATCTCATAATCAGCATAATTTTCATGTTCTTTCAAGTAAAGGCAAAGCAAATATGCGGCTGCCATTTATTCACACCCCCCACGCACACATTCACACACTCACACATACGCGTGAGATACAAAGTGTGCGGCTGAGATTTTCGTGTCGAGGTCGAGACATTCAGACAAAAGCCAGCATGTCCAAGGCAAGATCTGTACGGGGGTGGTTGCCTGCTGCTGGTTAGCCAAAAACATCAGATCAAGATTATGCGCCAAGATAATTATTTGGCTCTGGCCGGGCTCGACCGGCTCGACTTGGCCTGCTCTAGCCTGCCCTAGCCTGGCCCGGGGTGTGCTCTGAAGTGGCCGTTGCCTACCATTTCCATTTACATATCCACATCCGCATCTACTTTTACTTTCATGTCTCAGCGCTTTATGCTCCTTGCGCCTGTTGGCAAGTTGTGCCCTGGAGACTAGTTGTGCGAGTGTAATTTGTATGTGAGTGTTCGTGTGTGTGTGTGTATGTGTGTGTATGATGTTGTTGTTGATGTTGGTGTTGGTGTGTGTTATTATCTTTGCTGCTGGGCGTTACGTGCAAGTGTCATAAATAAAATGGCAACTATGTGAGGCCCGCAACATGCCTGACGGCCCTAAACATCATTATTATGTATTCCTTTTACCAAGTCTAATATCAGGGACCGCCCGTTGGTCAGGCACGCTGCATGCCACTACTCGCTTACTCAAGGACACGGAGCCAGAGCCAGAGCCAGAGTCAGAGCTAGAATCAGAGCTTTGTCGTTTGCATTGCGAGTATATATATTATACAATGATTTGCTAAATTTGGAGCCGGAGTATCGCTGCTTAAATTTGATTTCGTTTGCACTAATTGTTGGCAGTGTAAAAATATGGCCAACCATTTATCACAAGCACTCGGACACGCTCGCCCCAGTGGAGAGCTGGGCGTGATGTGGGCGGGTGGGTACATTTAATTGGTTTACTGTATGGATTTATTGTTGATGTTCGTGTAAACAATAACGATAACGCCCGTAAACATTTGTACAATGCCGACGAAGCTTTCTCCAAGCTCTTGACAAATTGATAGCTACACTTCACATTCGCATTGCAGCTGTCATTGAAAAGTACACGCATATCAATTGCGCATCATTAATTTGCGACTCATTTCCAGTTAAATGAGAGTTTAACAAGAAATGCTTCTAATGGCATTTACGTTTGCTACATGACTTTCAGAACGAGCTGTGCTGAGCTCAAGCGAAGCTAATTTGCCAACTTAAGAGGAAGGATTACTTATTCATGAAGAACCGCAACTAGAGCATCCTATAGCTCACTTAAGTACAAGCTAACAAACATTAATTATGTTTCATGAAATATCATTTAATACTTCAAATCAGAAATTCATTATGCATGAGTCTTCTTCTTTTGATTTGAATAACTTTGCATACATTTCTCTAGTTCTGATTTCTCTGAATTTTTGTGAGCTGAGCTACCCCCCAATAGAGTTTCAAGCATTGCAACCTGCCGCACCTTGTATTTTTAGGAATTATTGTGTGTTCATAAATTACCCCTAAGTAACTCAGTAGCTCACTCACACACACATATTGATGGCGTACGTATGATATTGCAAGTCATGCGAGGGAAATATTTTAATACAATAGTCAAGACTGAAGCCAGCAGGACAACGTTCATGGAATTGTTTGTCATGCCAAAGTCAATTTACTCCATTCACAGGCATTTTATTGGCAACTTGACAAATGCTAATGGCTAGCACTTGCACCCGCACACACTCACACACACACACACACTCACACACACACACTTTAACACCCAGTTACTCATGTGCTGCCGCTCGCTGAGTTGCCTGGGGCGGGCTTGCGGCTAAATTGTGTGTGCTGGGCCAAAAGTTTGCATGTCATTCGAGCTGCCACCTTTTCGCTCTCTTTCGGCTGCCGCAAGGTGTGAAACAATGTTTGGCGGGGGTGCACTTGGGGCACTGCATGTGCAAAAGTAAAATTATATGCGCCACAGAATGTTGCAACGTCTAGTTGCAGCGCATGAGTGTTGTTGCTGCTGCTCTTGTTACTGCTCCTGCAACTGCTGCTGCTCCTGTTGGGCAAATTTAATGCACTGCTGTGGCTGTGGCAGTGTTGTCATTGTGTTTGTTGTTTTCATTTTGGGCTTGATTTATTTTGTTTATCAAACATTTAATGTTATTTATAACTTGCTGAAAAGTTCAAGCAGCGCGCATGAAAGTATGCTACGAATTCTGTCAGCGCTGCCCTTTTCGTGTGTGTGTGTGTGTGTGTGTGTGTGAGTGTGCTGGGAATACTCTATTCGGCTACAATTTCATGTGCTCAATTATTTAATACACCAGGCGTGCCAGCCAACTTTCAGCTGGCAGCCTTGACAGCTCCGGGCTGCTCTTCAATGGCTTTAAGTCGGGGCCAAATAAAAGCAAACGCACCAATTAAAACGCCGGCATTGGCATAGCCTTTGAACCGCTTATTGTCTGTCATAGACACGCCTTCGACTGCACCCGCTCACTGTGCTTAATGCGCTATGCCATTTATTGGCCTACCACTCGCACTCACTCTCTGCGCTGGGGCATTGTTGTGGCACAAAGGAACAGCAGCCGGTACAACACAATAAGCAGGTCGGCTGCCTGCCAGCTTAAGGCGCAGAAGGTGCTTCGGCTCATTGGCCCATGCCTTGCTTTATTTATGCCTTGCACAGACTTGACTGTTGTTATTGTTGTTACTCTTGTTCTTGCTGTTGTCGTTGTTATTGTTATTGTTGTTGTTGTGAAAGTCACTTTAAGAGCCCCAGTCGTCCACAGCCCGTGTCGCGCTGGCCCATTGTGTGGCTGAATTATTGATTTTCATTTGTATCTCCGATTACATGGACAGTTTGCCAATCAGTTTCAGCCTGTTTGCTTAACTTGTCCGTGTTTCTATTTACCTTTTAAAGGAAAGCCACGCAACTGCAAAAGATGAATTACGACTCAATTGAATTGTTAGAGATGGCTTAAAGACAGCGCCCAGGCAGCGTTCCAACGGCGCTCTGGGCCTGCTTGCTTTTAAGCTGCGCCATTTTTAATTAAATTAAAAAGTCGCGACGGGCAGCGTCATGGCCACAATGCAATTGTAAGGTTTCCATTTTAATTAAAGTTTTTACGCCCATTCACTTGGCTCAAATGCGAAGCGAAATCGCAACACAAACACCGCCGCAGCAAGTAACTGAAGCCGGCTGCGGCATTCAAATTTCATATTCCGTTGAAGAGCTGCTTGGCTGGGGCGCCACTTGGGGGCAGCGTAGCCGGCGGGGGTGTAACTATTTAAATTGCAAAAGCAAAACACAAAAATGTATGAGCCATACAACAGATAGATAAAGAGAGATAGACACAGAGCGAGAGAAAGAGAGATAGAGAGAGAAGATTGAGGAGGAAAAGTGCGCTGATTTCCTTGCCGCTTAAAGTGCCACTCAAAATGCAGCCGAAGCACGAGCCAATTTGTTGAGCCAAGTTTTTTTTTTTTTTTTTTTTTTGGAATTTTTTCAGTTCCCCTGGCGCGTTGCCAAACGCTGAGCCTTGGGCATTAAACTTTCAGCTGGCAATTAAACGATTATATTCAAGCTGTGGAGCAGGTGTTTAATTTGTTATTGATGTGTTTACTTTAAGATGCGCACACGCCCAATAAAACGTCTTATCTTACGATTAAAGCTAAAGCAGAGCAAGGAATATTTATGATAATACCAAAGTACTGAGACACTGTCAAGGCTTCGCAGCATCCTTGAGTGTGCGTACCGAGCGCTGCATAAGCAACTTACTGCAGCAGCCTCATTAATGCAACGCAACGCGTAGCCAAGATCCGGAACCCGCAACCCGCAATTGCTCACAAACTAATTAAGCAAATTGCCAAAGTAAATATTAAATGTCTGCATACAGGCAAGGGCAGCCAGTGCTTAACCTATCTTCATCCAATCGATTGCACCAACAGTGAATATTGTTCCAGCTTGTTGAATAATTTGCCAGAAGTATGAAGTGAATTCGCTATGGGCAAGAGCAGAGCACGCAGCGTAATTAAATTGTCAATTGAGACGTCCCGAACTGCAAACGGAAATGACAAACATCGATAACTGTCCGGCCAAGACAGTCGCCGAAAAAAACAAAAAAACACGGAGTGCTTCAACTCAATGAGCTCACTTCGGGGACCCATTGTCGACGCTTGGCGGCAGTTCCAGACCGTTTTGCGACTTGGCTTATTGTGTAGCAATTTTGTTGTTAGCTGAACGGCGGAAAACACACAAATTGAAGAAACAAAAGGCGTGCACGTCTCTCTCTGTCTCTCTGACTTCAGCTATGCACTCCAATGTAGCCCTTTACATTCAGTAAAACAATGGACAGATGTGTGCTGACCATTAGCATTGCTGGGAGTCTATACCCTGTATACCCTGTATAACAAGAAGAACGGAGGATATATTAGTACTCAATCTTTATCAGATTCGAGATAGATTATTTAATAGGATATACATTTCTATCTACATACATATTTAAATTCAAGTATATCCAACACTAAGTGTTAGTTTATTATAACCATCATCATTCCCGTCTACAATAGGGTATTCTTAGGAATTGCATGAAGTCTGTGGAAGTAATGCCTAAAACCGGGTACAGAACTCGGCCAAGTGTAAATTGCTTTGTGTGTTTGCTTTCAAAAATTCAAAGCATTTGCAAACTAATTTTTATTTACACGAAGAACCAACTATTTTTGTACTTAATTAAAGCAAATTGAAACTTAATTTAGCTACCTATACACATACATATATTGTTGCTGTAGACCTTGTTAACGTTGGAGTCTGCTCTGCGCCTTTGTGGTTCAATGAGTGTAACTTAATTTGGTTCAAGTCGGTAATGAGCTAAAATTAGTTAAAGCAATCGATGTGGCCACGCCTGGGCGAGCACAATTGGCAACTTGGCACCAAACCGAAAAGGTCAAATCAAACGTGGGTCAGTTGGTAATTGAGTAAAGTAACATGTTGTACGTTTTAAGTGTCCCAAATTGGACACCCACAAGTTGCGGCACTTGGCTTTCCACTATTTTCAGCAGGACTTTCAATTAAATTAGAAACCTGAGCCGGCACTTGCACCAGTTGAAAACTTTGCTCACATTGTGATGAACACATATGTGAAAGGCGACGAAATACGTGACAGCATTTTATAGCCACACAAACACAAGCCAGAGTCCAGAACAGATGTTCGGCTCAAAGGTGATTGACCTTCGAACTGGTCATTGAACCAACATCCGTTTCTTTTTATTACTTGAGCTGGCTTCAAACTTTAAGCTTATATATGGAGTATCAATCTAGTCTCTCACTAACTAGATTCTTAAGCAAATATAGATTCACTCACTGGCCTATAACTCGAAGGCGGACGGAACTCGTTGTTCAATTTCCGAAATGACTCAAGCACTTAGCCATAGATTTATCTTTTCAATTTTTTTTTAGTCCTTGGCAGATGAACTGCCAACTGGCAGTCAACTGAAGTCAGTTTTACAGCGAATGTTTTTTGGTAAATGTAAATACTTATATGAGAATGAAAAATGATAAGCGGGTTTCTTTTAAAAGAAAAAGTATATGGATTTTTGGCAAAATAAAAACCAATTTTTATTTACACTTTAATTAATCATAAATTAATATAAAAATTAAAATATATATGTGCATGCTTTATTGTAGTCTTTAGCTTCAGGTTAATGAACAGCTTAAAAATCTCTCCGTTTTTGTTAGCCACCTGGGAATAGAGTGTTTCGCAGTCGTTGCTTCCGCCTAGCTGATTCTTTCGTGTTTCAATTGCATTTCTTATCCTCTGTAAGACATTATTTATTTATATGCCCAAATGCTGCCTTTCGATTCGGTGCTACATCTTTGCTGCGAGACAGACTTTGTCGGCGCAGCTGCACTTGCGCTTATTAAAGATTAACTGCATTGTCTGGCCGGGCCAGGCACTGGGTTCATGGAGGTCAATGGGGCTTAGGGGCCAGTTAGAGAAATAGCTCATGCACCGGGGGCAGAAGTCACAAAAAATGAGGCAAAAAGCGCAACTTCAGAAAAGAAAATGTACGCCTAATGGTCATTGGACTACAAATTTCATATATGTATGTATGTCTGTGTGTGTGTGTGTATGTGTGTGTGTATGTGTGTGTGTGTGTGTGAGTCTGTGCCAATTGCACGATACGACAATGAAATATTTAGTAGCTACTCTTCAGCTGCGCTCTCAAACGGCCCGGATTATGCTATCTGTCTGGTCCGTGCAGCCAGATGGCCAGCTAAATTGCCGGCCCTTTTCACTGGTTGGATGGTTGGCTGGCTGACTGGTTGACTGTTGGCTGTCACTAATCATCGCTCTTCAGTGAAGCTGGCGCGTTCTCCGAATGCAATTAAAATGTCAGCGAAGCTCAACCAAGGGATGTAGTACAAAAATGTTCAAGGCATATGAAGCGCCACCGATCCGATTCCCATGCGATGCGAGCAAACATTCATTTCACATGCCGAAAGGATGGGCAAACGGTCGGCCAGTCAACATATGAAAGGAGTTAGAGATTTGTAAACAGTTTGGCAGACGGTTGTTGAGTGTATATGGCAATGGTCACGCCCACAATGCAGCCATTAAGCGCACTTGTGACGCACGTAAATTAATTTACTGCCCGCCATTTATGACCCCCGCACAACAACAACAGGCCAAAATACACGACGAAAGTGAGAAGAGAGAGAGTTGCTCGCTTTATTGACAGGCGAAATATGTAGCCAACATAAAGCAGAAGAAAAGTTGCGGCTGCTAAAAGTTAAATAATAAATAACATTTAACACCACACCAAAGCACACTACGCCAGACGCATCCTAATCGTTCATCCACAACGTTAAACTAACTTTAAGCTAGATTTATGAAGGCAGCGAGAATTATTGGAATAATATTTCAGTGACTACTGCAAGATATCCATGTAGATAAGATCTATTTCTATATTTAATTTTCTTGTTAACAACTTTAAAATTTAGCCCTAAAGAGAGTTGCATCTGCTTGAATACTGTCAAAGAATTCATGAAATAGTTGTGCTGGCAAGCAGCTTATGTGGAAGTGCTTATGGCTGTATTGTCCTCTGTGGCTTCGCTTTGAATGGCATGTCAAATATTGGAAGGTCTTTGTTTAGTATTGTTTTAGGGAGTGAATAGTTGATATGAATTGCTGCTGTGACAATGGCAGCCGTTGTCGCGACAACGGAGACAACCGAGACAACGTTGCAGGCATTTGTTATGCATCCCTTTGGATGGCAGGCAAATTGCGGATATTATCAGAGGGGTGTCACTAGCTTTGGCAGCGCCAACAGATACTTAAGTGCCACAGCGCGGCCTCTGCGTGTATGCGGCTTGTAAGCGGAAGCACGCGACTCTGGCGGAAATTGCCGGCACATGCAACACACGCAGCCCGTAGCCCGTTGTCCGCAGTCCGCAGTCCGCAGTCCGTAGTCCGTAGTCGGACGCTCGCAGCTTGCAGCCAGCCGCTTTCTCTGCATGCCGCAGAGAATGTGCTGGAATGGGTTTTTAACAAATTATAAAGGAACAAAAAATATATAGGGAAAAATTGTAAAAATTACAATGCATGCCATGCCATAAATACCAAAGTTTAAGACCTTGACAGCCATGACCAATTGACCCAATTGTTTCCGCCAAATGGTTTGCATGCGCTAAGGTGTTCGAGTGGCGGGCGGAGGGCTACTGGAGGCATGCGTGGGTGCAGCAGCAAGCTGTATATGTGTATGTGTGGGCTCTGCTGCCAAATTGAATCTTAAGCGCACGACAAACCAAAAAACAAGGCCATGTCCATGCCACAGTCCAAGCCACAGCCTCAACCTCAGACTCAGACTCAGCACACAGTCAAGCGATTGTGCTGTGTGCATAGCTCAAGTCGTACAAGAGCCGACCACAAGCAAAGAGCAGAAAGCACTCTCTTCAACATGGGCTGCTCTCTTTGCTTTCGCACTTTTATCCGGACTGCATGTGTCGTTCGTGTTCGTGCCACAACACAAGCTGGGTTAATGCCAGCGACGGTTTGGGCGCGTTTGTCAGTTTGCCGCAGTCCAGCAATGAACGCGCAGCACGCGGGTATTCAGGATAAGAGTTCAGTGAGCCGTATTCAGTGAGCCGTTAACATATTTTCGAATCGCCAACTCGACTTGACGTAATTTTGTTGAGTTGCCGCCAAAGGCGACAAACAAAAGTTTATCGTGGAAGTAGTATATGAAGGACGTGCATTAAGCCTGCATGAGTGCTACTTTTTTATGTGCGTGTGTGTTTTGTGATTCGAGACCCCTCTCTCTCTCTCTCTCTAACACGTGGTCACTCTCTCTCTTTCACACTCGGTGGCCAACGATGACCCACGCAACTTTTGTCGCGGACAGGCGTTACATTCGCCACAGCGGCAAATTTGAAATCCTTTTGCGCCGCAACGACAACGTTCACATTCCGGTCGAATAGGATCTGGTGTTAAAACCGCAAATTCAACGTCCAGCAGCAATATTCACAACGTGCCACTTGCAACGTGCCGCAGCAGCCGCAAATAGAGCCCTGACACCTACATAAGCATACGCGGCTCTGCGCCTACTCCACTACTCCACTACTCCACTCGCCTGTCGCGTCGCGTCGCTCGATCCGCAAAAAAGTCGGTTTAGTTATGCTATTATCTGCGCGCACTTGTGTGCTTTCGTGTGTGTGCTCGAGTGTGTGTGCGGGTGTGTGTGTGCGAGATATGCGTATATGCTTGCCATCAGGCTTCACCGCAGCTCCCACGAGTCGCCAGTCGCGTTGGCTGTGTAAGTGATATGCTAGTGCACATTTAACTATATAGATATTTAGTTTCGGCTGCCTGCTGCAATCTGTGCCACGGGCAACGCACCGTGCCACAATATAAATTACCTGGCTGTGCGCAGACTAACGACAGTGACAGAGTCCGGCGGCTGCAACTGCAGCTGTAGCTTGGCTGACCAACCTTAATTAAATTTCAGATGTTTTATCAAAATTTACGACACGGTTTCTGGCTGATGCGCCTCCTGCTGCCTCCTGCTGCCTCCTGCTGCCTCCTGCTGCCTTCTGCTGCCTGCTGCTGCGGCTGCTCCCATGTTTCGTTTGGGCTTACATCATTCGATCCAGCTCCATAATGTTTCTGTTCAATCTTTTTGTCCAATAATAACAAACTCATGCGATGGCCGGCCATGTCGATTGTAGCCGCGGGCCGTTTCTCGGTTTGCTCGTTGAAAAATTGGCAAAAACTAAGTCAAACTCCATTAGAACATACAAAAGGCAGACATGATTTATGTATGTGGAGGCCATGCATCATATTGCCCACCACCGGACGCACATCTGATATTATTGTTTCCTCTGTTTTGTTGTTGCAGCTTCTCAGCATTTTTCTCCAGTGTACTCGCTTAAAGCCATGGACAAACCGGTATGGCTCGTTACTTCCTAATATACGAAAATATTTAAAATTGAAATTAGATATATTGGGCTTGCTTACAAAGGGTAAATAGTAAATGAAATATTACTGCTATCAGTAGGATTAATATGAGTTGTTATAGTATCATTAAAGTTGATGCTTGAATGTAATTGGAATTGCAAGTAAAGTGGCATAAAAGAACCTTAAGTGGCGTAACAGATGCGCATATGATCAGACATAGTAGTAACAGTAACATTAATAGTCAATGTAACGGTTAACAGTAAACACTTAACATTACAGAATTAAAGTGAAACTAACAGAATCAGCGACAGTTGCTTTAATGGTAACAGGTAAAGTTCACTTTTCGTTGCCTATTTCAAGGGGCAAGCAGTTGGTAAATGGGTGGCCATTACTTTTCGTTTCACGTGGCTCATAATAAATCAATGCCTGCTGTAGCTCATCATTAACAAAAGGCAAATAACATGTCGTTGCTAATCATTTACTAGAATAAAAAAATACAAAAATGCTCACATACCTACGCAGAGGAAAACTTGGAATATGGTAAAAACAAAGAAATTTTATAGATTTATTTTTTGTTTTGGTAATGTCTCCCTCATTGGGTGCCAAGGATTGGTTATTATTTCCTCCCAAAGTCGTTGCCGGCGCCAAGGAGCAAACGAGCAATAGGAAGTATCGAATACCCGACGTTTTATCAATTGCCATATCGCGTGCTCAGCCGCGCCAAATATTACCAAAAGCGAATGAGCCGAAGAACAAGAAAAAATAAATATACGAGTATATGAAAAAAATAAACTAGAGTGCAGGAATTTGAGTCAACTGAATCGAAAAATATATTCTTGTTTCATATTTTGTGGCCGAGGGGCCGCTGGAACACTGAGCGCACAAAATGTATAAATTGTTGCTAACAAGAAATTTGATAGCGTTTTATGCGCTACTCAGCCAGAGTTTAGTTTCGTTTCGTTTATGGAATTGTTTGTTTTCTCTGTTTTCGCTACTGCAACATTTGATAGCGGCCGTCGCTTTGCCATTCGCAATGTGTAATGTGTACTTTGGGCTAATCGAACCTCGTTGTCATGCATCCGCATTAGCCCCCTCTCTATCTATTTCTCTGTGTACGCATTCGATATGCCACGCCTCATTTGGCAGCCAACAGTCGAAATTCAGTTTGATATAAATGAACTGTTTATGCTAATATATGAGCTCACTGGCAAGATAGCCAGCAGAATGGATGGGGCACAGACCCAGAGTGTGCCAATTGAGGGGAATGGGCTCATTACTAAATTAAGCATGTTGGCAACACCTGCTGCGTGCGTGTGTGTGTAGCTGTCTACCGGTGTGTGTGTGTGTGTGTGTGTGTCAATGTCAAAAGAGGCATACACAAAAGAGCTACCCGGCACCTACGCGCTGCAGGCAAATTACGGCTAATTAACATTTTTTTCAATTTATACCACACAATTTGCCGTACACCAAGCAAAAGTACACTGGGAAAAACATAATCTTAACAATTGTTTTAGATAATTAAGTATAAACGTTGGAGTGTGTGCAATTTATTTTATTTAATTGAACAATAAATACCTTTTTGACTAGAATTAATATTAATGACATAGATATATGACAGCTTTTCAGTTGCCAAGAGGCACTCTCATTGCCAACTGGGACTGTTTTTCTTCAAGTGTATTCGCCGGAGATTCCCGTCCTGGCGGCTTTTGCCGCGCTGCTGAGTGTTTAATAGCCGGAAATCTGTCTATTTCCGCTTGCCTTGGCGTTGATTATAGTTAATAGATGACCGACTGAAGCTTCCCCTCTGGCAGCTAATTCTTTTTCTGCTACTCTTGCTTGATACTCGAGTATTAGTCGAGCCGTAATTATGCTCTAATTATATGCCCACTCCGTGTGGAGTGTGTGTATGTGTATGAGTGTGCGAGTACCTCTAAGCGTGTTTGCAACTGTGTGTGTGTGTGTGTGTGTGTGTCTGAGTCGGTGTGTGTGTGGCAATAAAATCTCAAAGCTGATGTAATTACAACGTGCCGTGGAGAGGCCTGGGTGGATGGCGGGGTTGCCAAAGGCTTTAATTTTAGTTGCTCACCTGAGCGGCAGATAAAAACTTTGCAGACGCACACAGATAAAAGTTGCTCCAAGTGGAGCGACTGACAAATGACAATTAAATTAGTTTTAAGTATTTCTGTTCACATTTTATGCCATTGCCATTGATAATTGATATATCTCTCTTTGCTTTTTTTCTATTTGCAGCTTAAAAATTTATATATTCTGATGCGCTAGTAATGTGAAAAGAACTAAAAGAAAAAAAAAAAAACGGCGGAAAAAATTATAAATGAAAACATAATATAATAATAACTTAACTTCTAACGATACATATCAATTTTGGTCTGAGTTTTGATTTATAAATAGATCGAAAACTAATTAATATAAGCTAAAAAAAAAAAATATACTTTATCAAGTATCAAATATCATATATAAAATATCAAATATTTATTGTAATTTTTTCTATCGACTAAAACGTTTTATAAATATATTTCCGGTAAATTAAACGAAATACAATTTCAGCAAATAATAGGCCAAAAACGTTAATTAAATTCCAAAGCGAATCGAAATTAGTCGTAAAAAACATTATACGTGAAATTTCGCGAGTGTAATCGTGTCTGTGTGTATGTGTGTTTGTAGTGTGTGGGTGTGTGTGCGCCTGTACATGTGTTTTTGTGTGTACGAAGCGGCAAAATCGCTTTGTCATGTAATATCTTTATGTCGCGCAACGGATCAAGTGCTTAAACGCTAAGTAAAAGCCTCCCATGGATTTATATGCATAAAGGCGAGCACACGCATGCTCCAGCCTCACACTGCCTGAGCGGCGAGGCGTCTTAGAAGCCGCAGAAGTTTAGCCGCGTACACGCAAACGGATTAGCTGCAACATATAAAAGAAAAAACCAAGACAAACCAGAGAAAAAAGAACCTGAAAATAAGAAGAGAAAAGAAGAATACACTAGCACACATATTGAAAAGGAAAAGAACAAGACAGAGGGCAGCCTCCTGGCTGCGACTTATCCTCGTGCACGCTCTACCACCTGTCATGACGTCAACGCACTGGAAATGGCCAAGCAATTAAGCTGTTAACGATGTACGTGCACTTAAGAGCTGCTCATACAGACACACATTCAGCGAGCGATCTATAAGCAGAAGCGACCCGTGCAGCTGTGGTAAATGTTGCTGATTAATTTCAAGTAAGTTGATGAGCCTTTTTACGTATGTTTTTTTTATGCAATTTTCCCTTTAGCTTTTCGCAACTATCTTGCTTTCTATCTTTCTCTATCTAACGACCGGATTCGAAGGGCATTAAGCTGCCATTGCCAAATGGCTGGGAATATTGAATGGGAAAGCTATTCAATTATTTATCAGATTGTCAATAATAGTCGACAGTTGGAGATTGGACAGTGAGTGAAGTAAATGCAGCTCGTCTTAATTAAGCCATTAAAGTGTTATGCTCAAGTTTCAACAGTTGCACATGAGATGCAGTCATGATGGGAGTCAATCCAGCATTTTGATATGAACAACTTAATGACATAATATCATTTAGACAAATCAATTAAATACCTAATTCCACTTAATACGTCAGAATTTAATTGCATTGGCAGGCTCAGGTTTTATTTGCTCTATATGTAAATATAAATATTTTGTCAAGCTGAAACTGACTTATTTTGCCCATAAAACTTGTTTGCATAGCTAAGTGCATTAGCTAATTAAGTAAAATATTTAATTTATTCAAGTTTTATTTGCTTTGGTTCCATACAAGCTAAAGAAGAGTATATTAGTTTATGGATGGATTTTTTGTTTAATTACAGTTTTGTTCATATAGTAACATAAACAGAAAACATAACGTTCACAGTTTTAGAGCTGGAGTAAATATGTTTACATTAATTTTAGTGAGCTTGGCTGGCCATGAATGAGTAATGCTCAGTAGACTGTAGCCATTGCCATTTCTCCAACGACCACTTCAAAGCTCTCTTAAAAATGGGTCAACCTATTCTTTAAGACTTAAATTTTGCAGCAAGGCAATTTAGTAGCTTTTTAAAAATTACAAACGCAAATTTTATGCAAAATTATGAACGTTCATACATTTATGATGCGTATGTAATTGGGTTTGAAATTGGATCGGAACCATTTGCCTTGAGGCTGCATTACATCTCAAAGTGTATTCGAATTGAGTACTTCATATGTTGCCGTCTGTCAATTGTTGGATAAGAAATGCTCTGTGATGTGAGCTGAGGCGTGCATAGACAAGTGGAACAGCCAAGGTCCACATTTATGACATGCTCAATGCTGGCAGCTGAGGCCTGTCATGTTGTTTACCAAAAAAATTGGGCAGCGAAAACAAATAAGTTGAAAGGGAAAAAATCTTGACAAACTCATCTAATTTTAGCTCAATTCACACGCTTTGCTTTTAACCGAAATCCGACCGCACACGTTATTCAAAAGCACGATGAAGTAAAATGTGAAAACAAGCCCGAGAGACGAACCCTGAGCATTGAGAGCCGGGTTAAGCTTGAAAGGCAGGCAATTTCATAGGCGCGCGGCTTGATTCAATGGCAAAGGCAGCCATTGAGCGGCTTAAATACACACACTAAGTAAGGCAACATATGCGAATATGTGGCATAAATCAAGCCCATGGAGGCCACACACACAACACACACACACGCATATCCACAAACAGGCACAAGCCAATGGCGCTTAAAGGCATTTTGCAAAGTTTCTGACTTGAGCATTTCAATCGTGTGTTTTATTGCACACATATTTTATGCCGTTTATGCTCAAAATTCAGCTCAACATGGGCAATACACACACACAGACACACACACACACGCTTGCAGAGTCTTTGTGTATGTGTTACTGACTAGAGCGCAAAGTTGAAATTTCACTTGAGCCAAATGTATCCGAGTCCTCCTCTTCGAGTGTTTGTGTGTGTGTGTGTGTGAGTGTGTGTGTCCTGCGGCTTGGCGTTGTCTTCAGCGCGACTTTAGCTGGCGTTCGGGAAAAACCGCATTGCGGCACATTATGCGCGTCGAAATTCCGGGCTTGAAGCAATACCCCAAAGGCAGTTGGGCAAAAAAAGAAAAAAGTAAAGGAACAGAACAGAAAAAAAAAAACAAGAAAACGCAGCTGCAAAAGAAATGCGCAATGTTTGCAGTCCACATAGGAGGCGTGCTTCGTCTGTGGGCGTGGCCGGTCACTATCAGTCGACTAGCGCTTCTATTAGCATTGCCCTTGTGCAGTTTTATTAACTCGCCCAACTTGTGCGCGTCGCCTATACGCAGCGTGGCGCACAGCTGGCCTGACAGCGAAATTGCAGAAACATAATTAATTAATGTTGTTGTGCAGCAGAATGCAATTATTTGCCATGCGCTGCGACAAATGTAAATGTTTACACGGCTTTTTGCCATTTGATATTGCGCATACGCGGCGTAGCCATGCAGCAAATTAAATTTGAAAAATCAACAGTCGAACTGAGGCTGGTCCTGGCCATGCCAATTGAAATGTCTTTATACATTAATTGATTGCCTGCAGCTCAAGGCTCTTGGCTGTCAATATGAAGCATACGAATAATAGCAACAGCCAGGACATTAGCTCTGGATAATAGTCTGAGCGCATGCACAAACAAATGCCAAGCTAAAGGCAATGAAGCTCTGGCTCAGCACATCATATTTCTCAGATTTAAATTACTGGCTTAAAGCTACGTGCATTTCAATTAAATTTTAATAACTCTAAATAATTGATGCACTCTGTGTGGATTCCGAATTAATACTTTAAGCCGGTGCCAATGTTGTACGCGCCAGGGTATTAAGTCGTCGAGTTTTTCCGTTTGCCTGTGGATAAATTTGGAAAATTTCATCTATTTATATAGGATCAAATAATAATAAATGCTTGGTATGGCTATGCCATGCAGCTTGGCCTGCGAGCTGCTTTGCCTTAGTTGCTTATTGATTTTTATTTACTAATGAAAAGTGAACATAAAGAAGAGTGGAGGCAGGCAGGCACTTAACCCTTTTACATGCTATCTGCTGATGACGTCAGATAGTCAGCGAGTCGGTGAATGACAGCCAGCGCCTATATAATAGACAGCCTGAAATGGAATAACACTTTAAAAGAAAAACACAAGCAGGGCTCAGTGCTCCTCTCTAGGACGTGTGTGTGTGTGCGTGTGTATGTATGTATGTGTTGGATGAGTGAGCATGCATGAAGCCTCTGCCATTGGGGAACCGTTTAACCCACATAATTATTACTATGCGAACACACCCAGAAAATAATGCGTGGAGCTGCAAGTCGAAGCTGTAAATAATTGTTAAATATTTATAGAAAGCGCCGGGAACTTAACATTTGATGTTGTTGTTGTTGTTGTTGTTGTGGATGTTGTTGATGTGTAATCATAAATGTTAATTGCACTTACATTACGAGCACACATTCAGCAGTGAAAACTATTCAACCATAATTGCCGCGCTATTGCCCAAAGGATGTGAATTCTTTTTAGTCTTTCGCCTTCAGTGGCACATCGCAATTGAATGAGCAGGCAGCGTGGAGCGTGACATGTGCCACTTCCGCCTGATAGCGTCACCGCCATGGATCCAGATCCGCATCGAGTGGGTATCGCAGTGAATAGAGGTGTGTATAGAAGTGTGTGACTGTGTGTGTGTGTGTGCGTGTTGGGGAGTGTGGGTGTTGACGTGTGTGGGCTGTCTATGTGTGGTTAAAGTGCCAGCACATTGCACCGAACTAAAAACAACGTTCGCGTGACATTTGCACGTTAGTGCCAAAATGCGGTGCTTTAAGAGACGGCCAAAGTGAAACGGGTTATTAAGACTTGTTTTTCATTCCCATTTTTATATCATGTTCATTTGTTTGCCACGCTTGATTACTTGTTTGTCTTGCTGTTTGTTGAATTTAAGCATTTTGTAGAATTGTCAAGTGTGCGACAGCTGCAAGCGTAAATCTTCAGCAATTAAAGCCACGTCAGCCGGGAAGTAGGCAACAGTTTTTTGCACTTTGCATTTTTAACATAACATTTGCTGTTATTACCGTTTTTTCTCTCTCTTGCGCGTCGCGACGCTTTAATACGACTCGTCTTAAAAGGCTACAATGCATTTAGTATGCGCACAGAATGGGCACAAAACTGACATTATTTTTATGCAAACGTAACTTCTGCTCTTTTGAAATTTCGTATTATTTTGCCTTTTGCATTCGCCTATTCCATATTCCAGAGGCACTTTTACTACTCTATTTGCTTGGACATTTTCAGGCTACATTGGCTTGGCATTATAATGGAGGGGCTGTGTTTTTTTGCCCTGACTCTAGAGTCCCAGTAAATTAGGATATTATCGTGATGCTTTAGAGCCATAAATTAGCTGAAAGAATTTTATGCGCAGCTCATATTGTTAACTTATTTAGAGCTATGGTTATGCATTGTGGAAAGAGTATTCAACTGTCAACTACACTCGAAGCAATGCTTAAAGTTTTTTATAATGCAACTGCTGCTGCCATTTGTCTTAATGTTTTCAGTTGTTGTTGTTGCTACTACTGCTGCTGCTGCTGTTGCTGTTGCTGGTAAGTCTTGCAGTTACGTCAACATTTCCGACTTTATGTTTTCTCAGTCGCACAGAAATGCCGCAGCGGCTGTAGTATTTGGCCAGCATCCTTCCGGCTTGTGTTGTTGTGCAATTTAGCATTTGCATCGTTTAGCCTTTTGTATTAAGTAGCTCAACTGTAATGCCCAAGTTAATATTAATTCTTAGGCGCGCAGAGCCTATCGAATTTGATCAAAACAAGCCTTTGAGGCCTGCATCGTCAGCTAATTAAAGCAAAATGTTTTCTGTCGTGCGCCGGCTTCATAAAAACGCCCAAAAGGTGGAGCAACCAGCTAACCAGCTCGATCCCTTCAGCGACGACGCTGGCCAAACAAATGGCCACATGACAGGCGCTTCAGAGTCAGGCAATTTGCTGTTGGGCTAGGCCAGTTCGTCAGCTCGGGATTGGGGTTGGGATGGGTAACTGCTTGGACTGATTCCAAAATTATACTGTACGGCATCATCAACGTGGCACCATCTTAACAATCACTTCGCAAATATGTCAACATAATTAATTTTCAATTATCCGTGTGACATTCGAGCCACACACACACACACTCACACATGTAAACCCTCAATCGAGCTGCGACGGGGCGTATGGCATGGCATTATTATTAATTGTGGCCCAGGTAGCCGTCAGAGTCGTCATTGTCGCTCTGGCGTCACTTAGTATAATTAAGCGCCCTTTGATAGAATTTAATTCTGTATTGAGACTGTTGAAATAGTCTTTTCTGATGATTGTAATGATGCTGATAAATGGATTGTCCGAATATTCATCGCCTGCCATTATCTCTCATGTCTGGTTAGTGCATGTCCTAGACACGCCCAGCTACAACCACTTGGAAACGTTACACTGGTCAACAAAATAAAGTATTATTCGGGAATTCAGTCTGAAGTATCAATCTAGTGATAGTCTATTCAAACTGAGTTAGATGGTTGGGTGCGAGAGAGAATTCAGTTGAGGTTCTCATTTCATTTCATTTCTCAGAAAAATGCTAATAGAGAATTACTATATAGAGTATATATAGCATAATATATATGTAAATGGATTAATAATAGAGCTTTGAGCTGTATTCTTAGTCGGGAATTGTTTGTCTTTTTAATGAATTTCTAAGTTGTATACAAATGACGTGGAACTCATAAAAGAACATAATTAAATATTCCAAGCCATTAACTCACACCTTTATTAACAATCGTATCCATCAAACGCTGCTGGCCAGTGTTACCTGTGGCGCATATATCATCATCATCTTAATACACCCACACACACACCAAATACATATGCCATCAATGTTTGCCGTGGTGTGACAGCCTGGCCAAGTGGTTGATAGACCATTGGTCACGCTATTGGATTTAGTTTTTGTCATTTGTTGTGCAGACGGATGTATGTGTGTGTGTGTGTGTGTGTGTTGCGAGTGTCAGTTAATGGCTGGTCATTAATTTTACGCTTTGAAGTGCTCCACTTGAGTTGAGCAACTGGGTCAAATTGGCCCACTCGGTCATCAGTCAAGTGCACAAATGGCCTTTATCAGCATCCGTTCATTAGCATTCAAAATATTGCGGAAATAATAAAAAATGCATTTATTCCGCTTCAACTTGCCTTAGCTGGCTCAATCACAAGCTGCCTGTGGGCGTGGCTGTCAGGATTGTTTGTTCTGTTTGTGTTCTTCCACGTTTTGCATAATAAATACAGGGGACTCACGTCAAGCAACGAGAATGAACTACAATGGCAATGAAAGTGTGCACAACAAGGGCGGAACAACAACAGAAATTAAGAACAAGAAGAAGAATAAGCAGACGAAGAAGCAGAGCGAAAACAACAACAACAACAACAAAAGCAAAACAAGAAAGAACAACTACTTATGCGCAGGTGGAAAGCGCAGAGCCAGACAATGGAAATGAGAATGGAAATAAACGGCAAATGGCTGAAATGGAATCTTAGCCGGAATTATTCATAATGTTCAAGAGGCACGCATACATTTGCATTTCACGGATATGAGTGTCACTATCGAAACGCAGACAGAGGGCCATGGATGGGATCAGCAGCAGTCGGAGCACGATTCGAAACAGGGGCAATAGACATTAACATATATACATGCGGCACTGCCAGGACATAATGTGAGCCCAAGCCATGGCTCCAATTCAAATACAACAAAGGAAAGCAACCAGTCAAGCAACTCATTCATTGCATACACACAAGACACACTCACACACACACACACACACACACTAATAAAAGTGAAAAATACGTGAAAAACGCTTGCAGAATTTCAAACATTGTTAGACTGTTGCTTTTTGGCAAATGAAAAATGTTAAATGGAAAACGCTGCCAACGACAGGAGAAATAACCAACAGTGAAATCAACAAAGCAAACAAACGAATGGCGAGAGGGCAAAAGATAAAAATTATAAAGAAGAAGAGAACGAAAACTTTAAGCAAAATCCTGAGCAACGCTTTAAATAATTAAAGTAAAAAAAATAAAAATAAAATATAAGAAGAAAAACTTGACATTTTTCGATTTTGATTACATTTGATATTTGGAGTTGGTTTCTTGATTCATTGCACGTTGCTTTGGGGCAGGGCCCCCTCCATTTTAGAGGGCAAGACCCAGAATTTGCTCAAGGCCAAAGATGTTGACACTACTTTGGGTTCGTCACGGTTACGGTTTCAGCTGCTCAGGTCAGGTTTCGGTTAACCATGGTCTTTGCCTCAGCTACTGAGCTACTGACAGTTGCCTCAATGCTTGGATGGTTGAGCTCAGTGCGTGTGGCAAGTTGACAGGCAACAAGACCCACAACAGAGCTTACAGCAGCACCACCACAGACAGAATAGCTGCCGGAGAGAGAAACAGGCAAACGGACAAACGGACAAACGAACAAACGGACGGAGAGCCCGACGTTTATCTGCAAACGAAAAGTAATTTCTGAGAAAGTTCATAGTGGCTGAGCAGGACGGGGTGGCTGCGGCCGCAAAGGACACGATACCGAAACGAGTGTCAAGTGTTATTGACGATTTGTTGATGATGTTGCCACAAAGGCTTGTGGACGACTCTGGTGCGGCAGGCAAAGGGCCAATGCCACAAAGGCAATGCGCATGGAAATCAGACCAATCCAAGCACTCAGTCTGCTTTTGTTTAGAGCTCGAGTGGGCGTGGGTGGCTGAGCTGGACAGAGCCCTCTCTGTGCTACTATCTGTATGGGTTTTATCCTGCAGTTGGCCTTTCAGCAGCTGCTAGCTATTGCTGGCGTATCCTGCACAAAGTGAAAATTTCATTTCATTTAGCTTTAAAGCGCACAATGCTTTTGCAGTCGGATGCCATAGAATTCGGCAAGGTTGTTGCTTTCAACATAAAATTTCAGCTATTGCTTCTTTGACGTTGCCCGTCAAAAGCAAGCAACAACGAGCATGGCAGAGGCAACAAAAGCAACAACAAACAGCAGCAACAAGAATAACAATGGCAAGGTAAACACGCAGAGCACGAAACATCTTTTTACTGCGATAACAGAAATATTTCTTCATTCAACTTGACAACAACACGAGCTGAAAGCGAAATACTTGGTAGCAAGCGTGCGCCCGGGCACGTAACATTTTTATCTGTTATTCAAAGTTGCGCCCAAGCGTTTTTGTTGCCATGCCCGATGTCCTTGCCCCCTATGCCGTGTGCTTAAAAAGTCAGCAGCAAGTAAGCCGTGGCAAATTAAACCCCCTATTCCTATCCCTATTCCTATCCCTATCCTTATCCTGTCCTATCCCTGTCTTCATCCGTATGCTGCCCGGCAGCCCACCTTCCGCAAAAGGTCAGCAAAAAACAAAAAGTTTTCAAGTGTTGAGCAATAATCAGAAAGGCTGGACGCTGCTCGCCCACAAAGTTGTCGCGGAAGTTTTCGTGTTGCGGGCATTGCCTAAATGGGTTTACGGGTTCATTTGCAGTTGTAATGGGCGTCAGAATGTCAGGGATTTAGCCTCTTCATTGCGATGTTTTCACATCCTTTACTTCGGCTTGGCGGAGCCTCATTTATGAGCTGCAAATTAAGCTAACGACAAGCCATAATTTAAGAAGGCTCCCAAAAACACCGTTGGCAACCTCAAGCGAAAACTCTTTAATATTAAATACCACAATAAAACAGTGTTTCTTTGATATATCTTTTGTTCGTTTCGTCACACAAGCATCCCAACTTTTATCCGGTGGATTCTGATAAATGATTAATTCGTTCACTGGTTTCCCATGATTTGTTTCTTTTGACCCGAGTGTGCACTGCAGGCGACAGCTACAACAAATAGCAAGCAGATAGAATACCGAAGGGGAGAGGTAATTGAAAATGTGGATTTTATTACAGTGGTAAATTAATAATTCGTCTCCTGGTTATACATGATTTGTTGCTCTTGATCACGTTACGCATGTAACCGGGCCGGTCCGGCAGCTACAGCAAAGAGCGAGCAGCACGACTGCTTGGATGGATGTGAGCGAGAGACATTATTTAAAATGTGAATGTGTGGTAAATAAATGATTCGTCTACTCAGTCTGGACTCTCTCCTATGCGTGTGGACAGCAGACAAATTCAGACCATAGTGAATGGTGGAAACGAGAGACATTATTTAATATGTCGATGCGTGTGAACAGCTGAGCAGGCTACAGCTACAGAAAGAGAGAGAGAGAGAGAGAGAGAGAGAGAGAGAGTAGATGACATTGCTACATAGTTATATTAATAATTCTGTTATACATCCCCCAGATCCCGCTAAGCGTGTATGTGGATTGCATGCAACAGTTACATCATTGAGTGAGATAGAGGGAGAGAGAATTTGAAATGTGGATCGCATTCCTATGTTAAATGAGTAATTCGTCTACTGGTGTGAGTAAGGAAGAGCATCGCATTATAGTTTATATATAGTTTACGTGCTGATCAAGCATTATATTTAGCTGGACTACGTTCCACAGATAGGCTGTGCATTGTGTATGATATGAGTTAGAGAGAGAGAGAGATAGAGATAATTCTCTAATTATTTTTAATTTGTTGTATAAGAACTTCCAACATTCTTTCAAATAATTTAACTTAATATTATAATTAATAATATAATATATTAATAATATATTTAATAAAAAGTCAATTGTCCTCTTCAATAACATTTGATTCTGAAAAATAAATGTTTTCTTTTTGTCATAACTGTCGCCTTGACGTAGGCAGTTATCTTATCCCATTTTAATTAATTTGTTTTTATTATATTATTTATTTTGGAGATTTATGGCTATGCTTGAGCCCATAAAATTCTTATTTTTCAATTACCTCACTGGACACAACACGAATTCAATTGAAACCAATGATAAGTGGCACACACATAAACACCCCCACCCACACACACACACACACACAGACACAGGGACAGGCACACAATGGAGTCTCGCACTGTGAAATGAATCAAATCAAATATTTATTGTTTTCGATTCAATAAATTTTTATCACGCATCCGTCAGAGTGACAAATTCTTCAATGCGAACGCATGCCCATATAGCCGGCATGGCTGGGGGTTTCATGTGGGCTTGGCAGCTGTAATGGGCAAAATTAAGCTTTCACTTTCAATGAAAGCGCAAAACAAATACAAGTACAAATACAAACACAGCATACACAGCACACACACACACACACACACACTAAGGCACAGACACAAAGTGCGAATGGATTAGGTGCTGCGAGGGTAGCTGAAAATTCGAGCATAAAGAATTTGCAATTTAAAGGGGATTTACGGCGGCTCGTAAAACAAACGCAATAAAAGATCAAACGACATGACAGGACGAGAACATTGTCCTGCCCTCCGTCGACCTATGCCCTGTGGCTACAGCAAAATGTCAAAAAGGCTGTCATACACATGCATAACCCAGCTACATGGTAAACGGAGTGTGGTGCTGGTGTCGATGATGTTGAAACGGTTGCGGAGGGCGGTGCGGGGGCTGGTGGTGCTTCGTTTTGGGCCTAACAGTGCGTTGAAAAGACAACAACAACATTCAGCAAATGATGGCAAAATACAAGTCAAATAAAATGTGGTGTGACAACTTTGCGAGGCATCGAGATGGATATGACAAGGCCAAAAGCGCACACACACACATGCGTCGACTGAGAAACACACACACACACATGCGTCGACTGAGAAAAACACACACACACACACACATACATAGATATACGCACGTCCTTATATGTTGTGATAATAAAGTCGAATTGGGGGCGTCTGTGAATTGTTTTTGCTGTCTTTTGCTGGCACTGCTGCCGCTGCTCTTGTTTCCACTACTGCTGCTGTTGACGTTTTAATCGAATCAACATGGCAAAGGAGCGTGCCAAAGAGCAACCAAAAAATAAAAAAAAAAAAAAACAAACAAAAAAGAAAAGAAAATCGAAAAAAAAAACAAGTTGTAAAGTTTCTGTCAGTTGTACGGCGCGGGATCGGGAGACGGTTCATCATCATACGCCCTGTTGTTTACGTGCTGCTATTTGGGCAACACACCCACACACACACAAATACACACACACACACACACACACACACACACACATGTATATACATACGTGTGCTGCGTGGTGGTATTTTGGCAAGCTAATTTTTGCCACAATACTCATAAAAGTTGTTGGCCTAGTTTTATATACCCTGTATATATACAAATGTGAAAAATTTTGTGCTTGAAGAAGATGGCAATATATATGCTGAGCTTATAGAAAGAGACGGCTATACATAAGCAGTGATAATAGAAGAAGATGAGCATTTAAGCTATAGGATCAGCTTGAGCTCCGAATTACGTTTGAATTCTTATTGAATCTCTGTTGATGTTTTCTTTTTCAGTGTTATCCAATAAATGTAAAAGCTCTTATAACTTTTAATATTATTTTAAAACAAATTTGTTGCTTTAATTATTGATTTAATTTAATGTATCTTTCATTTCCACCGCAGAGAATCTCTAAGTCGATCAGTTCTTACATCAATTTTGTTAGACCTATTCTTCTGCCTACGCAGCTATAGCTATTGAAAATTTCTGATTATTTGATTTTGGGGTAAAGTACGCATGCCATTTGCCTAGATTGGAGCAGCGAGAATTTTGCACTTTCCGCTCTTGCCCTCACGAGTTTTGGCTCTGAAGTGGAATTGAAGGGCTGCTGCTGGGGAATGTTGAGCACGCATATTTGATTCGAAATTATTGTTTTGCTGAACTATTAATTAGATTTTTGGCTAATTAAGAGCAGTTGGCGTTTAATTACAGTTTGATGGAGATATGGAAAAGCTGAAATCAAACAGAGCTCGTCGCACATATTTAGTTGCTAATTGAATAAGCACATATGCAATTATGTTAACCAAATAAATAGATTTCATATGAATATGTGTATGTAAGTGTGACTGTGTGTGAGTGTGTGTGTGTGAGTGTGTGTATATATGGGTGTATTTGCTGGTATCCAAGTCAAGTGCCTTGCACCCTGCCTGCCTTTTTGCAGAGCAAAGCCGACTGCAGACTTAATCCAATTAATGTTGAATTTAAATGCTTGAGTTCATTTGGCAGCCATGTGAGTGCCAACTCCGCGTATACGTGATGGCGATGTTGTTGCTGCTGCTGCTATTGCTGTTGTTGCTACTGCTGCTGTTGCTGTTGCTGTTGCTGTTGCCAGGCCGTAAGCACAACAGGCTGGGCACGTTGCCGCCGCTGAATCCAGTTGCCGACGCAGCTGCTCTGCCAGTGGCACGTAGATGCTGTATACCTAATACAAGCCGCTGTCGCAGCCACATCCTCATCCATATATACATCCACATCCACATCCACATCCACATCCTTGTCGTCCCCAAAGGTTGCAAAAGGACTCTTTCTGCGGCATAGATAGTTTTTCTGCTTGACGGCCTGTATGCATTCCAGTGGGCGTGTGCTCTGCACGTAGCTGCCATGCGACATCCACCCAACTGTGCCCCACTCCTCCATTCACCACTATCCCATTCCATCAACACTGTCCAAATTGGCATATGGGGGCGTATTTTGGGCCAACCAAAAATGGCATTGGCTACGTGAGTGCGCCACTGATGCGTGCGGTACGAGTGGTCACACACACACACACACACACACTAGGAGAGAGTCTTTGATGGCTATAACTTGCCTCTGCCTAGACCCGAGCATGTGCCAATGGCTTTTGGTAATAGAACCGCAAATTGAACCGAAATAGTTAACTGCCAATAGCCAGTGAGGCTTCACTGCGATGATTCTCAAACTGGCTGTTATATTTTCGATATAGAAATCTGTCGGGTGCTCACATCATTTTATTGGAACTTTGAATATTTAGCTCATGTTATTGTTGTTGTCGTTGTTGTTGTTGTTGCTGCTGTCACTCTAAATTTTAAACGTTTACTAACATGGTTTATGCATTAGGCAGCGCTTACAGCCAAATTGATTTACGCAATGACATAAATGCATTTCGATTTGATTGAATAAACACACACATAGACATACAGACACTCGGACATTCATAAATACTCATACATGCATACACGCATACCCATACACACATGCTATGCTATGCATTCATGCAAGGACAATTTCAAATCAATTTGCGCTCATTTGAATTTGGCGAAAACCAAAGTGCAAACCGAGCGTGATAATTCAATAAGGTCGACCGCACAGCACGGCGCATTTGCTTGTGTGTGACTAAGCCTGAGAGAGTATCTGTGTGTGTGTGTGTGTGTTTGTGTGCAAAGCTACTTTCGTATTCCTGCTGGGCCACTGGGCTACCTTGACACTTTTTGTCGCATCAAAGCGATTAGAACACACGCAAGAAGTGCCTAAATTGAAAAGGTATTTTCTTGGCCACTTATTTGATCTCATAAATAGCTCTTTCTTTTGTTTTAGCTGTAAATTAGTTTTTGCTTTTAATCAGCTTTTATTGTATTCTATAAATATTGTATAGGAAATATGTTGCTTTAAAATATTCTCGAATGCTACAGCAGTTGGAAGTTTTATTTTATATATTTTGTGTGTTCAGCTATCAGCTTACTTTGGAATAGAAAAGAGTGTGTGTGAGAAAGAGAGAGAGAGAGAGAGAGAGAGAGAGAGAGGGAGAGATAGAGAGAGAAAGAAAGATATATGATAGTTTTAATAATGAAAATCTTTTGAAACTAGAAATCGGATATGAGAATCGTAATAAAATTCGAATACATTTAATATAAATGAAATGATATTTGTGGATGCAATTCTGTATTTATCATTCAGATTACTGTAGAATACAGAATAGCAAACAAAATATAATGTCATATGCATTCATTTACTCTATTGCATACATTTGCTGTTTTCATATGATCTTCATTTGAGTTGGTTCCACTGTTTGTGAAGCAACTTGATTTACGAACTGCTTTAAAAATTTGCACACCTTGGAGTGGCGCATCCTGCCTGAGCAGAACATATATTCCATTGTTGTTGTTGTTGTTGTTGTTGTTGTTGTGCTCATCTCTGGCGAATGTGAAATATTTTTTGTTTACGACTTGAGTTTGGCTCCACTTGTGGCATGCGGCAGTGGCGCTCTCTCTTTCACTCTCATTCTCTCTCTTTCTGTTACCAGGCCTTGCGCGTGTACCCCTAAAAACAGATTTATGTAAAACTTATTTATTATTGTCTGTGGCAAGCTGTTGTTAGTTTGGGCCGCAGGACCCATTATTGTGCCCGCATGAAGCATGGGAATTAGCTTCTGGCGATGCGCGTATTAAATGCTAATTTATGAGACGCCAATGTGGCCCCACTCTGGGCTGTGCATAAAAATGTGATTTCTTCTGTGCAGTTTTAGTGCTGTCCATCAAGCATAAGATGGAGGAAGTAAAAGAGTTGATTTGCGCTGAGTCGACTTAAGCTGGTTGTAAATGTGCGAAAAGGCAAGATTAATTGGGTGTTATTATAGCCGAGTCCGTCCGAGTGGGCGGAAGGGCCTGAAGAAGGGTTCTCCCAAATTAATGTGCTCGGCTGTGTGGGAACTCTTACGCACTCAGAGATGCACAGCCCCAAGGCATGCGATAGTCCATTGTGAATAATTGGGATATAACTTTAATGTACTCAAGTTTCAAGTATTTCGAGTTATTTCAACATTGGCAACGCCTAAACTAATGCTGCCTCAGGTCGAGCCAATTTGTTTTCCGCCTGCTCTTTATTGGCCCTGAATATTCTGCATAGTGAATGTGCATTAATTATGGCCAAATTGCATATTTTGTTTCCTCTCGCTGGCATCGCATTCCTATGGCATTGGCCTGTTTCAATTTTGGCTACGTGGGGATAGGAGTAGGCGGGGCGCCACGGGGCGGTGTATTGCGGCTTAATGCATTCATTTACATTAATTAATGCAATTTCAAGGCCTCAATAATCAATAAAGCGGCGCCATAAGTTATATAAATACAACATGCCAGTCAAGCTGGGAATTAATTATGCAAATGATTCAATCTCTAAAGAATTTTATGGAACAACCCAAAGATTTTCGAGACTTTAATGGACAGCCTGCGATATCTTATGCATAAATCAAGCCAATTTTAAAGCTCTAGCAAAAGCAAGTGTGCTTTAGCGGGAATAGCAAATCTCTCTAGCCGTTGATCAGACGGATGGACAGATAGACAGACAGTCAAATGCTTACGGCCGGATAAGCTCAACACGTTGTCCTTAGCAAGACATTCCTTTAAATTCCTGCTTCTAAATGTTACAAACATTTGAATTGAAAAGGAATTGAACTGACTTTGCGCATTAGGGCATTGATAACAGACTGAATGTTTTCTCTTGTCGATTTCATAATTAATATTAATATTATTATTATTTATTCGGATGCATGATTATGATTACACATTTATTATCTAATCCTGAAATATATTATATATTTGAGTATATATTATATATCAAATTATTCATATACAGCTGCTCGATATGCCTTGCCCCAAAATGCAGCTCTGAATGTGGGATATAAACTTTGTGATTCTAATTAGCTGCTAAACAGTATAGATTCATACTTTATAAGTTTTCGATAAAAATGTATATATATAGAATATTCTTATTATACATTAGCTTTGCTAGCGCAGCAAAGAACATGCATATCGAGGCATGGAAGAGTTCACAAATCGAATATACTCTATTCACTTCGAGAATAAATCATCAGAATGCTAAAAGAGTTTTATTTTTTTTTTATTTCATTTTCCCTCTGTACCCAAACTTCCTCGTCATAATATACTATCCGTTATACGCTTCGACCAGTTTCAGAAACTTTTTTTTATATATTTTAGTTTGATGTGTTTATTCGCAAAACAAAGATTAAATTTGACAAATGATTATTAGCTGAATATATGCATTTATTTTAAATAATTTAAAGAAAAAGTAATTTCTAGAGTAAGCTAAAATTGAGCTGCTCACATTTTGATGAGAGCTGTTGCATAGCCATTTGCTCTGCTGCACTTAGACGTGGCTCGTGCAACTCGAATGTTTGGCATTTGTCTGCTTAAAATGCGCATAATTTCTGATCCATTTGTCAGTTTGACTTTTAAGCTCTGCAATTGACTTTGAAAAAATAGCCATAAATAAAAATAATAAAAAAAACAACGAATAAAATAAAATTTATTTTTTTTTATTATTATTTTTTTATTATTTTCAGCTTTGTCCATTTGGCTGCATAAATGCAAATTGTAAATATTTATTTGCAGTTGTAAATTATGCGAACGGCAGCAGCAGCTGCTGATGTTTTTATAAATGTTAATTTACTTAATTGTCATTATGCCCATCTGCCGTTTCACTGTCTATTCACAGGTGAGGGGAAGTACCTGTTCCTGTCTACTGAACGCCGATTGCGCAACAGCCGATGACAAGATGTTGAAGCCGATTGCTTTAATTATTGGCATTTTTTATTTAGGTAAGTTGCGTATCCGTTTTTTCAACGAATCCATTTGCATTATTAATGGCGGTTCTTTAATTGAAATTCAGCATGCGAAATGTGCGACCAATTAATTAATCAAATTTACCAGAAAACTGAAAACGTTTTGAGCGCGAACATTTTTTTTTTTTTGCTAATTAAGCCGAATGAAATCTGTGACAAGCGGTTATTTAATTTTATTTATGAATGTTAAATTCGTTTTGAGGTTCTTTTTTTTTTATTTGATTCGAAAATATTCCATTTGCAAATTGCAATTCGAAATTTAATTAGCTGTGTAAGTTGCAGATGCACTGTGCGATGTGACTCTACAACTGGCTACTTAGCAGAGACAGCAACCTAGCGGAGCTTTTTCAAGTAGTACATCAACCAAAGCTGTAGAAGTTTCAAAGTTGTAAAGCTTCGCTGTTTTTGTTAGTTTGTGGTTGTGAACTTTGCTGAACGAAGTTGACGATAGTTCTACTTTACGAATTAACTATATTTGACGAATGACACAATTGAACGAAATGCATTTGAATTTGAATTTGAATTCGAACTTACCCGTTTTAGTAATTACCTTTTGGTTTGTGACTTCGTTGAAGGAAATTTTGTTTTATATTTAACGAAACTGCTGCAGATGAAGCTTACTTATCGATGTTATATTAGCGTTTATCGATAGAGCTTTTGAATTTAAATTATCTAACGTATATTTGAATTTTATAAAGCTCAAATATTATTAAATAGCTTCTTGATGCTACATCGATATCAAATCGAGGTAATGGATCTAATTATGTCCCAGCTGTCATTAGACTTCATATCTAAACAGTCGAACAATGTCCACTCATAAGCTAAACATTAAATCCAATTAATTCGCAAATTTGAATGGAAGTTAGTGCCGCAGAATACGTTATTATTGTCAGCAACATAACTTTTACAGCGCTGCCATTAAAAATTAGAAAGGAAAGTCGCACAAGGGGTGGAAAAATAGAAAAGCCAACAGCAAACAGCAAACTATAATTATGTTTATCTTAATTATATTGCGTGACGTTAGTTTCTTATTAAGCAGCAAAAGCAACAAAATCGCCAAGTCACAAGTCACCTGCCACAACAATCAAGCGGGCCACACATACAGCCATACGTTTATACATATTCGTGAGAGCCCTTGCGGAATTATTACAATATACAAAGAGCCTGGGCACCCACTCAAGCACTGAACCACTAAACCACTAAACCACCTAGCCGCATTCAGTCTTTTCAAACACACCTCCGGGAGTCGCAATCGCAATCGCAGTCTGAGTCGGTGTCGTAGTTGGAGTCGGAGTTGGAGTCGCGTGTGGGAATCAAAGCACGCTCCGGCAAGTCGCCAGCAAGTGGTCAAGTGGCGCCTTCGTCCTTAGCTTTATTTGCATATAAAGCGTGTGTTGGCGCCAAGCAAGGGCTCGATGCGGGGACAGAGAGGGCTGCTCAGTTTGTTTTTGTGATTTCTTGCGCCTCGCTGTTCCCAAAAGGTATGCCAAGAAATTAAGCACACTCGCCACATTTGCGTGCTGGCTGCTCGACTGCTCGACTGTTCGGCTGCTCGGGCAGCCTGGCCGGGCGTATGCGCAATGCTAAGCCAACATTCTGACCCTTATGGCTCACGCAAATCAAAGTGCACGTCATTACCTTGAGTTGGAGGTGGAGATGGAGATGGAGATGAAGAAGGAGAAGGAGAAGGAGAAGGAGAAGAAGACGGAGATGGAGACGGAGACCTCGCCGTTTCGAGTGGCAGAAATTGATTGTCAAAGCTTATCGAATGCAAATAGTGTCCAGCTAGCTGGCAATCCCTTGAGCGCGCACTTGATCCATTTCATTTATGTTAGCCAAAAGCCAAATCAATTGCTGGGCCTTATGCAATTGGCAATAGTTGTGGCAGCGGGTGGGCTGGGATAAATCAAAATAATTAAGTCACTTTAAATTGAGAGCGTATCGAAGGCAAGCCGTGCAATAAACTGAGCGGCATTAACCAAAGTCTCAAGTGGGGCTAATAAGCTTGAGACAGCGCTAATTTTACCCTCATTAAACAAACTGACATGGCAGACAAGTTGAGGCCAAGACAGCAGCTCACTCACTCTCTCGCTCACTCTCTCTCTCTCTCTTGGTCTTAACTGGCAACTGGTAACGTTTTAGAGGCTCAATAAACCCCAACGAGCTGGCCGACCCCATCGAGACAACAGAGTCTCCTCCGTCGGCAAAAAGGGCTCGATGCGAGCGTTGGCAGTCATTAACGGCAAACTGCTTCATCATTTAATAACCCAAAAGTGAGCTGGTTAAATGCCGAGGCAGCCCCGGCTGTTGGCCCCAAAAACAACCAATGCTAAACCCCAACGCACATACTTACAACGGCCCACAACAGCTTGAGCAGCAAAAAGCAAAAAAAAAAAAAAAGAAACAACAAAAAATGTACAAAAAGAGAAATGGCGTAGAACATGCCACACTTATTTTTATAGATTTCATTTTAACGCCGAAAAGGCAAACGCATCAAGTCTATATATATATATATATATATATGGTTGTGGGGGAGGGAAGGCAACATTTTCTTTGGCAAGCTGGCATAGCTGGCATGCCTACATCAAATTGGCAAGGCGTCAAGCCAGCCAGCCAGCCAGCCAGCCAAGAGACTGAAAAAAGGGTTCATTATGGCAATTTGCTTAAGCTTGTGAGCTGCAGCCCTACCCTCGGAAAGGGGTAGTAGCCCTTGGCAAAGTTGGAGCTTGTATCTTTTGCTCCCTCATTCATTTTTTTTTTCTTTTTTGCCTGTGTATGAGTGTGCGAGTGTGGGCATCTTTAAAGCCTACGCATTGAAAAACGCGGCACACTTTGGCGGCTTCTGTTTGGCAGCCTTCGCGAAGGCCATTTGGCGCACATTGCGCCGTCAAAGTTCATAAAATATAATGATACGCAACATTTGTTTGCTCTTCGCTTCTGGTCAATGTACGCGAAGTTTTCGAATTCTTAAAGTTCCCCAAGCCCCCAAGCAATAGCCCGTGCTGCAGTTCAATGCACTCTCTCGTATTGTAGCTAACCCTTTGTCGCGTCTTGAGCTTCATTTGCCCCCATTGATGTTTATGACATGATTTCGCTGAGGCATACCGATTTTTTAATTGCTTGGGCTGAGAATCTAGATGGCAGCACTCTGAAATATTTGAAAATGCACTTAAGTGCAGAAGGCAGTTGCTGCGACAATTGCAGCCGCACTTGAATAATACACGAAGCCCACGCGATGCGAACCTAATGACAGGAGCTTAAAGATTTTTGATCTATGAAATATGAAAAATGTTTATATGGAACTATTTTCAAGTGTATTGCCTTTTAAATCTGGAATAGATCAGATACATATATACATAGATACATATATAAGTATAATCTATCAAACTTTGTCTTAGAACTTGAGCTCTACAAATAAATCTCTATGTATGTCTACTATTTTTTTAGGCTATTAAAGTAGTCAAGTGAATATTTGAACCAATCTTAATTGCAATCAGAATTTTATTCAAGAACAACTTCTGCTGATTGCATTTATTGGCCCTGATTAATCTTATCGGTTAGCTCAACTTTAGCCAAGTGTCACTCGTCTCAAGCAATAAATGTCGACTCCGCCCAATTGTCGTCGGCGGGCGTCGGAAGTTGGCTGCAAGCGTTTGGCTTGGGTTGGCGTGTTGGGCCTTCGGCTTATACATATTTTTTTATTAGTTGTGCGTTTGTGTTGTGCTTAATTATATTTGCGTGTGGCCAAACAATTCTTGGCTGGCTCAAGACGACGCGACTCAGCTCGGCTCGGCATGGGGCTATGCATGGGATTGTGATTTAAAAATTCGTCTGGAGCTACGCACTTAAAATATTATTTACTGCGCTTCTGAGCAGCTCCGTCATCCGGCGGCTAGGCGAGCAGGCGAGCAGGTGAATAGTCGAGCAGCCAGGCGACACTTTATTTCAATGTCCTTGCGTCATTGTTGACTGTTGTCCTGTGCGCGCATTGTCAACGACATGATTTGTCATCCTCCGTCGCGTTTAATGAAGCGCCCGATTTGGCCGATGTGTCCTTCAGCTTACTTCATTGCGGCTTTGATCGATTGCTCAACACGTTTTCTGACATTCTCAACCAGCTGGTGTGGTCCCTATCAAGTTCTTCTTGATGTTGTTGTTGTTGTTGTTATTGTTGTTGTTGTTGCTTCTGCTGTTTGGCCATTAATGGGTAATAAGTAAATTGCGTGCTCGTCGCTGGACGCGTCACACTCGCAGTGATTGCTCACTTTTCGACACTTTCGTCTCGACTTTCAGCGAATAAAATGTTCGACGTTTGACGTCTGTCCGCTCAGGACATGACCTGACGCCAACTCTCGATGCCTGAAATGGACGTCCATTAATCAAAGCAGACAACAGAGGTGGCTGAGGTCGCTGAGGTGGCCGTGGCCGAGTAGCTGGCAGTCGGGCAGGCGGGCAGGCGCGCAGGATGGCAGGCCGACAGGATGGCTGACCAATGGGCGTGGCTTGGCTTTTTTCATCAATTCCGTTTGCATTTTTCATTTTCCCATTAATAGTATTATGAAGATATTCCGAGGCGATGCCTGTTGTGGCCGTGGTTAAAGTGGCGTATGCGTAACGTATTGTTTAGTCGGCATTTGCCTTTTGTATATCAAGTAATTAGTGGCAACGGCAAAGGGACAAAGGGGCACACAGGGGCTACGTCAAATATGGTAATAATAATTGCTTTGAAGTCGCTTCCTGCCAAACTGCGAGCCGAAAAGCCCACCAAGAGCCGATTTACTATTCACGACGTAGTTTGCCAGACGCCTAATCTCTGCGTGTACGAATATGTTTGAGTATTTATTCAAATTAAGGTCAAAAGCGGCTTTGTATTTGTATAGCTGTGTGCGTGCAAGGCTCAGCATGTGTGTGTGTGTGTGTGCGTGTGTGTGTGCCTCCCTTGGCTAATGTTGTTTTCAGTTGAAATTTATGTTTTCAGTGGCATTTAATCAGTCGAGCCTTGAGGAAATTTGCACATTTATCGCCGCTTCGACCTCCGCGGCGTATGCATATCGAATTTCGTATATTGTATATCCTTCGATATATCCTTGGCTATGGCGGAACGCATATCCTTCGCATTGAATCTAAATTGTTTTATGCCTTTCGCAGGGGCATCCCTCGGCAGTCGTTTGCGCCTTTGTTGTTGCCACTGCCAAATATGCTAAGCAGATAAAATTCGATTCGATTTCGTTTTCGTTTTCACTTTACACTCGAAAGTCTGCATCAAGTGGCAAGTGGCAGGACCGCGGATGCAAGCCAGGCCAGGCCAGCTTAATTTATCTATGTCCCATTCCAGTTCACACATTCTTTGCTTGCGAATAATTTCACTAGATTACACAATTTCTATTCGCATCAAATTGTGAACATTTCCGAGCTGGAAAACTATTGCCTGAAGTTGTCTGAAGTCATTGATCGATCGATGCGTAATATATGTTTAACTACTCAGAGGGGGAATTAAAATTGCAAAATAGTATGATTATACCAATTACAAATAATATCGAAAAGACTTTTCCTTGTACATATCAGACAGTTAATGTGTGTTTAAATATAGTTAATCATATGCCAACTTTGTCAATCTATTCTCTTTATGTACTTGATTGCATAGTGCTTAGCAAACTGCTTTGAAATAATATAACTAAAATTGGAAAAGAGAGTGAGAGAGACTGAGTGAAACAGAAACAATAAGATAAATGAAAAGAGGGCAACATAAAAATAGAGCCAGACCGAGCTATGAACAGATAGAGGACCAAAGAGAGAAACAGAAACATAAAGTGAGATACAGAGTGCTAGAGTTTAAGAGCGAAAGAGGCAGGTGAAGAGACAGGCGATGATTAATTAGAGACAAAGAGATAGAGAGATATAATGATATAGAGAAATCAAGAAATGAAGATGGAATAGGATATGCGTGTAATAGAAGGAGAGAGAGAGAGCAATAGCTAGAGAAAGAAACACAGAGTGAAATTGAAACATAGATAGAACGAGATAGCGAGTTACAGCATAAACGGAGAGAGTCAGAAAGAGAGAGAATTAAAATCTAAGATACAAGTATATTTACTTAGCCAAACAAATATCTTTATGAAATGTATCTGTATTTGTGACACTTATTGCATTTACTGCGAATGGCCCTTGACATGCCAGATAACATTGAAGAATATACAAAAGTATTTATACATATGTGTAAGCATTCCATTCCTGCATGCGTAAATTCTGCATATGCAACTAATATTAACAATTTTCTTGGTTTTTCTTTCGCAGTCTCAATATGACTGCTCAAATGAATTCTCATTGATATGTGGCAATGGAATGCAATTGAATCTTCGAATATTATTACATTTTATTATTATTACATAAAGAGCCTACATTTTTGTGTTTCACATTTCGTTTTTAGAAAAGTGTGAAAAGTGTGAAAAGTGTGTGTGTGTGTTGGTTGGGCCTAGACCGCATGCCAATGACAGGGTTACCACGTTTGCCTTTTTAGCAGCACAGCACAGCTGACAACACTAATGAGCCGCCCCGTCTAACACCCACTCCCCCCCCCCACACACACACACCCACACGCCCTCACCCTGCATTACAACTTTATGGCATTTGTTTTATGCAGTTTTTACATGGCCTTCGGTTTCTGCTCATTTTTCGTGTGCCACAAACTTTGACATAATTCTGGACGGGCCTGACAGGTTTTGGGCCAAAGCCAGAAAGTAACCAAAAAAAGAACGATATACATACATATATATTTATATATATGTTATATATATTTATATACATATATAATAAGTATGGCATAGTCAGAGAGCAAAGTTTTTGGTATTGCAACTGGTTTTTTTTTTTTACTATGCAGTTCTGGTTTTTGTTTTTGCACAGCGAGCAAAAGTTGATAACGAGCAGGTGCTAAAATGTGACCGAGTGTAGGCTGCAGGGCGACACCTTGCCTCGCCCCGCACCACACCGCCCCGCCCCTCTGTCATCGGCTACCTACCAGCCTGCTCTGGTGATTACAAGTTGTTGACACTTTGCAGTTTGTGGCGACAACTCAAAGCAAAAACAAAGTTGCCCCCCGCTGCTGTCAAAGCAGCCTCCAACCGCCCAGTGCCACCCACCCACAGCTGGCACTGCTGCTGGTGCTAGATGCGGGGTGCTGTGTCCATGGGCAACATGCTGTCGCATTTGTCCCGCCGCTGCTGGGCTCGTCCTTGTGCTCGTCTTAAGCCCATTTGAGCTGCCAGCTTGTTTGTGGCTGTCACGCAGCAGCGCTGCCAGAGTATGTTGTGTGAATTGGCTGGTCATACTATGGCAATGCCCCACCCATTCCCCTACACCACGTCCCGCAGCTCTATGGCATTACAAGTTTAAGAGCCTCACGCCATACGTTGACTTTTTAATGAGCTTTCGGTCGGGCAATTTGCCGAAAGGTGAAATTACGTAAAGAACCGCAAACGCACATAGACACATGTGTGCACATGAATGTGTATGTGTGTGTGTGTGTGTGTTGGAGTGTGTTTGGGGCGTGCCTTGGACTTCTTCCCTACCCCCTCACTCGACACCACAATGCGAACATACAATTTTGATCAGTGCCCAAGTCGAATATCATTTCACATATCGTTAAAATTCGTTTAGGCGCAGCATACAAATTGCTACATTTCCGTTGGAAACTTTGAGGCGCCTCTGCCATCATCTCATCCGTGCACCACCGGCTTGCACCACCAGACCACAGCACTCAACCACTTTAAAAATTTCCTGCGTGTGCTGCTGTGGCGTCAGCGTCGTTGGCTCTAAATTGAATGAAATTGAAAAATTCAACGCAACAGCAATTCCATTACACGTTTTTCCTGGCTCATTTTCACCGCGTTTGCCACGCCCCCGTGCCGCCCAATTGCCTCTCCCATTCACCTGTTTGACTCCAAATTTATTCATTACATGCAATTTTTTTCTCTGCTTTCACTTTCGTTTATCTGGTTTCAGGTATTTCTTGAGCATTTCGCTTTTACTGAGTCTCAGCCGCAGCCACAGCCGCATCTTCCTGCTCCAGCTCGACCTCCTCCTCCTCTTTCCAATGCCAGTGCTTCCCGCAGTTGTCGTTGTCGGGCGCATTAGGCTGGCAATCAGAAATCATGTGTGAAATGAAGAAAAAAGAAAAAAATGAAGAAAATTCTGTTACGAAATAAAATGAAAATCGCGTTGTGAACAGGCAGAAGAAAAACAAAAACATGGCCATTGCCGCTGCCGCAGGGCCTATACAAGCATTTATCTTTAAGTGTCTTCAAGTGTGTGTGAATGTGTGTGTATGTGTGTGTGTGTGTGTTTGTGTTTGTGTGTGTGTGTGTGTGTGTGTGTGTGTGTGTGTGTGTGTGTGTGTGTGTGTGTGTGTGTGTGTGTGTGTGTGTGTGTGTGTGTGTGTGTGTGTGTGTGTGTGTGTGTATGTGTGTGTGACTTCAATTACATTGGCAATCGCTGCGGTAACAATACCGGAATGTATCGTTAGACCCAGGCCCTGGGCGTGGCTAACAACTCGTTGCGTCCATTCCAAGCACATCTAATCAATATGCATAAATAAATAAACGATTACAAATAACGAAGAGCAGTAGCAGTAGCAGGAGTGAGAGCAGGAGCTTGAGCAGGAACAGGCAACCAAGGCAGTAGCAGGAACAGGAACAGCTAGCCACATGGCATTATCTGTAGCTCTCAGGGATGCATCACATTTCACATTTGCAATCTGCATTTTATAAATATTTTTATGCGCAATCAACAATGGCAGCCGTCGGTTAGATATCCAGCTTCCGCTGCTACATCTGCTGCAGGCAGTAGCTTCTGCTCCTGCTTCTGCTCCTGCTCATAGCTCCTAGCTCCGACTCCTGCTGCTACAGTGTACGACATGCTGAGCATTTGAAATGTGTTGCAGAGCTTCCTTTTAATGTCTAATATAAATGCCCGCTGTCACGCATTGACTTTGTGGGCTGTCGTCAATAAGCGTTCGATATGTGCAAGTCCTGTGACAGGAGCTTTCCTTTGGCTTGTATTCCATTTGACATGCGTTACGCTGCGATTGCCATTGCAGCTGCAATTGCAATTGCCGACTTATGCTTATCGCATAAGCAAATAGAAATTACCAAGTAATGTCTCTCGATTGCAACAGCGACTGTAACCACATCCTGTAACCTGTCCTGACCACACTCGCTTTGTATGTCTCTTTTCTGTCAGGATGCAACTTTGTCTTCTGTCTGCATTATTTATTTATTTCCATATTTTAATACGAGTCTCAATTGTCTCAACAGTTGAACATAAGAACCTTAACAATAATTGTATCTTCTTGTCATCTTTAATATCTGTACATTGTTAAAGCTTCCAATTAGACTTGATTTATTTCATTAAATTTATTTATTTATAAGAATTAATTTTCATAATTTTTGCACTCCAATGCACGTGCACTCTCAAAGTCTATTGTTTTCGATATCAGCAATTAAATTAAATTATTTAGACACATTTATGCTCATTTCAATTAACTTAACTCGCTTTCCATATGGAACAAATTATTAAATTGCTTACAGCATTTAAGACTCGTGTGCCCAAAACTGAATGACAAAAAAAAAAAAAAATGCAGATGAAGCAGGCGCAGCATGTGTAAATGTTTGAATGCTTTATGTGTGTATGTCTGTGTGTGCATATATGTAATTTCGGTTAGTTGATGTCGCCCACAAACTTGCATACTAAATAAGCTGGCTGGCTGGCTGGCTGGCTGGCTGAGCTGGGCTGCCTGGGCGTTTCGTCGGGTGAAGCCTCGTGCATTCAGCCGCCACTCATTTGTTTTCCTTTGCGCCCAAAGGCGAGCGGCAAGCGGAATGAGTAGAGGCTAAAGCTAGGACATGCTCAGTCACACCCGCGCGCACACACACACACACACACACACACACACACACACACACACACACCGTCAGGCACATGCAATTACGGCCACACAGCATTGTTGCAATTGTACGGGAAATAGACTTTTTGAATGCGAATGCGTTGCATATATCGTAAGGAAGACGCTTAAAAAAAGATGCATCACTAGCGCAAGCGTAAAGAAAGAATTGCGCAGCAATACGTTTCTTTTCATTTCTTCTTCTTCATCATTTTATTTTCAGTTCTTCTTCCCAGCTCGGTGAGAGCAATGCTTCTTTTTTTCATTGTTTTTGTGCTTTTGCTTTTGCATTGCAGTTACTTCTTTTTGTTGTTGTATACCCTGTACACGTTCAAGGTGTTTCAAAAGTGGTGTATTGACTCTGTTACAATAGCGCTCATTTAAATAAGTTTTATCTTAATTGACTAAGCTAATGAAATCTACTTATTTAAGGTAATGCATTACCAACCCATATACCACAGGGTATCTCTTAGTCGAGCACTTTCAAACCGGCTACTCTTATTCGTTTTTTTTTTTATTTTACTTACGGCCCCATTGGGGCGGGGGCAGCATGGAATCGGCCTCAGACAACTGCTTGCTATTCCACATGCAACATGCCGCATACTTCTTCTGTGGCTGCTCTTGTTCTCTTTCGGTTGCATTTGTAGTTGTTCCCCTTATTGTTGTACGTGTTGTTGTTGTTAGTGGGCCGCGTCTTCATGTTTCTTCATGTTGTCAACGTTGTCGTTGCTGCCGTTGCAGCTGATGCTGCTGCTGCTGCTGTTATTCTTGTTGTTGTTGCTGCTGCTGCTGTAATTTGTTGTTGTAGTTGCGGGCGCTGATGCTGTCTCTAAATCCGTGCTACTTAAATTGTCCCTAAAATCCTCGTGGCAATTCTTTCGCCATGAAGCACATGCAGCTTTTGTGTGCTGTATGAGAATTTAATGACATTCTTAAGTTGTCATCAGTGGTTTAGTGGTTGGCAGCCCAGGAGTTGACTCGACGCGACTCTACTCGACTCGCTCGGCGTCGACTCGACTCGACTCGACTCGACTCGAGTCAACTCGGCGCACTGCATCCGCAGCCGAAAACTGGAACTTAAATAGGTGCTGGCATTGCCTTTTGCCGCTGCCAGCTTCCTTAGCTAGCCGAACTTGTTATCCTTGTCGTAGTTGCTACTCCTGCTGTTGTTGTTGTTGTTGCGCTGAGAATATTAAATTGACTGGGAGCAAGAAAATGAGTAGAATCATTAGCGTACACTCCATGCGGCAGCCGCACAAACACCGAGTCCTACAAATAGCGCCCACATATTGCGCAAACGCTGATGCACCTATGCCCGCTCCACCTGCTCCTGCTTGTGTTCCTTGGGCTGCAGCCTCAGCTTCAGCTCTTAATCCTGCTGCTGCTGCTGCTGCTGCTGCTGCGGCTGCCATGTCGCCTTTTGAAGATGAAGTCATATCAGCATTAGTGTCGGCTGTCTGCTGTCTGTTGGTCGCCTTCGGCTCTTGCTGTGGCTGTGGCTGTGGCTGTGGTTGGGGCTGGGACAAGGGACTGGGGCTGGGATGTCGGCTTTCCTGCTTTTTGGGCACATTTCTTTCTGAGCAGCCAAGACGTTAGCTAGCAACAAAGGGCGCCAGCAAGACATTTGCATTTGTGTTTTTGGGGTCAGATCTCAGATATGAGACATGTAAGCAGTTGCATATGATTGTGCAGCGCTGCCTTCGGGGGTACAGCGAAGCGAATTTAATTTCAATTTAGGACCAAAACATTTGCGCTGCGCCTGTCAAGCATTTTCCATTTGCCATTTTCCATTTGCCCGTTTCCCGTTTCCCTGCTACCATCGCCCGTCTCTCATCTCCCGTCTCCCTCCTCCCTTCTCCCATTTCCCATTTGCATTTATTTTTGCGCTGCATGCGCAAATCTTTGCTATTTGTACAAGAGACAGCCGCTGACTAGAAAAAGCCGCGCGCATTTGAATATGCAATTTGCAATTTGACTTGACGAGGCCAAAAACCGCGAGACGAGCCGAGCAGAGGCGTGGCGAGGCGAGGCGTGGCGCCACCAACAATTGAAGAGACCCCGCGACGAGCCCGAGTTAATCTGCAGGCTTAAGAAATGCCAGACAGTTGCCAGCGGAGAGCGCTACAGTTACAGTTCCACATAAAAGCTGCATGCGGCGACATTTTATCACAGTGCGAGCTTTCTGTTTTTTTTTTCTCCCCTTTCTCTGTTTTTGTGACCCGCTCGTCCTTTTCAGTGTCCTTGTGCCTTGGCTGACATTTCAGGCACAAGATTTATGCACTGGGTCTGCAGCTGAAGACAGCTGTCGTTGGCTGGTGCTCTCTTTTTTCTCGGTTCAGTCCTAATAGCTTTTTATCCGCGCGCCTGAAATATGCCGCTAAAATGTGAAATAGAGCCAAGAGAATATGGAAAGTGTCAATCCAAGTTTTTGTCAATTGTCAGCCGCAACTAAATTGCAATAGGCTTAACGAGAGAGCAAGAGAGCAAGAGAGCAAGCGAGACAGCAGCTTGAGAATGAAAAGCGAAAGCTGAATTGGCTCCAACTCGAACGTGCAACAAACTAAGTACATCTAAGTTTTCTTGACACACCACTGACAAGTACATTGAACACACACAAATATAGAGAGCGAGAGAGAGAGAGAGAGAGAGACATACATACACACATATATGAAGACTGATACGCATACACACACACACACACACACAATTAAGTCATGATAAATTGCTATTGTATGCGTTTTCAGTCATAAGCGCAGACGGCAGACCAAAATGAAACAATAAGCCACGTCCGTCAAGTCAACTTGAGGCGACAAGAGTCGAGGCGAGTCGAGTCGAGTCGAGTCGAGCAGAGTCGAGCCAAGTTATGAACGGAAGCAGACAACACACACACAAACACGCACACACACACACACACACACACACACGCACACACTCAAAAATAGACACACAGACAACACTTCGTCACAGTCACAGTTACAGACAATGCGACTAGACAGCCCTGACGCCCAACTCTTTTCTATGTGTGCGAATGTTAGTGCATGTGTGTGCATGTGTGTGTGTGTGTGTGTGAGTGTACGCTAGAGTTGCTCTGTCATGGCCTGGGTACGGCCTGACCTGAAACTGACGGCTTTTGGTGTTGGCAAATGTTTTGAATTCATGCGTTCTGTCAAGTAATTTACCCCAAGCGCGATCCACAGACCCGACCCAAGTGGCTGCCTGGCTGGTTGGTTGGCTGGCTGAATGGTTGCTTCTCTCTCTATATATATGTGTGTGTGTGCATCTGCCCGGATGAATGTGTGAAGTGGTGCACAGGTACAAATAACTGTTTTTCTACCACTTTCCATCAGTCTGCCCGGTGCAATTTGAGCAACATAAAATACAGCTTTATTGCCCAACACAAGCGATGGCTTCCCAATGGCATTGGCTTATAAAGCGCATTAATCTCTCAGAAAAGTGTTGAAAGTAGCGCTCTGATAAGCTTAAATAGTTCGAGTGGAAGTTAACTGAAGTTCTGAGCATAAGCTTCACTGACAGCCTTTATATTTTTGACAATTATATTTATTTAAAACTATTCATAAATTCAGGCAAAGATATTATACATAAATTGTTTAAATTTACTGCCAGATTAAAAACGAAATCCTTTACCAAATCACGTATATTAATGGTTAGTAAAATCATATTGTATTAATAATAGAAATAATAAAATATCATTTTATAGGCAATTTGAAGAGAGGCTCAGAGGCTCAAGAGGCTACAAAGTTCATATTTTATATTATATATAAATATATTTTATTATCAATATTCCTGTTTTTAAATTCAATTAGCATATTTAATAAAACTTGTTATTTAAAGTTTTCGATTTATATTTTTTTACAACTCTCAGCTGTATTCAGTCAGCACTTTCCATTCAGTAATTAAGTTACATTTTCAACAAGTCTCATTGGCATGCTTTTGAAAAGTCTGTTCGCATAATTGCGAACGTGTGCTTACACTTGAATAGACCGGCAGCTCATTAGTCTATCAAAATTATTCAATAGACCATTTGCCCCAGTGAATTGAACCTTTTTAGCAACAATTTTACTTGCCCGGGCTCCTTGAACAATGCATTTAAAATTTTATTTAAATGAATTTTGTGCTTAGGCTTCTTCCGGTCGCCTGTCCCTAACACATGTGTGTGTGTGTGCGACTATTGTATGTGTTTATATAGCGTATACGCAAAGGGTTGTATTTTCCTGTTGCTGTTGTTGCTGTAACTGCCTTTTTGAGGCAACTAACAGGCGCTCCATTATACGTGTCCTCTGACCGTAGCCATTCGCTGCATAGTTCCGAAAGAAATTGCCCAATGTTACCTTTCAGCCGGTTGACTCCGACTGGCGTCTGATGAGTTGCCCTTATTGAAAGGTGTTCATTTGAGCCGCTCGACTTGTACCTGGCCCAAGTGCACACAATTTGCTTTGTATGTCCCTTTCATCAAGCACCTCGTGTGTGTGCGTGTCGGTGAGTGTTTATTGCTGGAAATTAACATTTTCACCATAGACCACACTCACACACAAACACACACACAAACATACATAATTTGATGCATCACCCAAAGAAAAGGTCTTAAATGTGTTCGGATTTTGATGGTGTGCTGGGGCATGAGCTGTGGGCTGGCTACGCGTCAATTAGCTGAGCACCGGATGGCTTGGCAAATGTTAAAGTTTTGCTTCACTTGACTAAGTGACTGAGTGACTGAGTGCAATTGTCTTGACTGGCGCTGACATGGATACGCATTGTTGTCACGGCTTCCTGGTTGTTCGCGCTCTGCGTCTCACTCCAAGTGCTTGGCCACGCTGCTTGCCTAACTGCCTGACTCGCTGCCTGGCGCACTGCCTTGCTGCTGCTTCTAATTATGCGCCTTCTGCAGGGCAACAAACCGCTGCCCATTGGAGCGCGGGGCAAGTGGGCTCTCAAGTGCCTGCAACTGTCACAGTTGAGCGTTGAGATTTCTGCTTCAAGCGCCAAGAAATGCAGCTGCCTATTTGTAGGTGTGTGCGTGTGTGTGTGTGTGTGTGTGTGTGAATGTGTGTGCTACGTGTCTGTGCCGTTGCCAGTGTGTGAGTGTTGCTTGCCTCTGATGTTTTTTAATTTCGCGCAAAATAAGCAATTCTCACGTATTCATCTGTGGCTCGACGTCCTGTTGTGTCTTCCAGCCTGGCTCCAAATTCAATTTCAGCAGCTGTTTTGGCCGCGTTGCCATAGGGCGGTTGTGGTGCCACCTGCACCAACCAAAGCAGAGCTCCACGCTTTGTACATCAAAGCACCCAAATTTTGCAGCCAGCTGCCTGTAGTTGTGTATGTGTGTGTGTGTGTGTGTGTGTGTAAGTGTGTGTGGCAAGCTCTGTTCTGGTTTTGCAGCGTGTCTCTGCATTCACTTTGTTCACTTTTGTTTATTACAAGAATTTCTTATTTTTCTACACAATCGATTGAAGTTTTCTTCTTTTTCTAACATTTGTTTTATCTGCTCCCGCTGTTATACCTACTGGGTTTGTGGGCTTGTGTGTGTGAGTGTGATTTTTATTTTGTTGGCGTCTCTTTGATGTTCACCGCTAAAACAAAAGTGTATTTTTATGTATTCCGCTGTCAATTGTTTATGGCGCGCATATTCGCTTGAAATCTTTAATCTTGATCTCTATGAAATCACAATAAAGAATTGCTGTTAAATATTATAATTGCTAACTTAAGTAGTTGTTATTCAAACAACTGTACTTGTATAATACTAATAATCTCTTATTTTTGCTCTTCTTTACTCTAATGCTTTGAGTCTTGAATTTAAACAGAATTTATTGTCATATAGGCATGATAAGACTGCCTTAACATCGATGCTCTTACACCTTCATTTTTCAGCACAATCATTTCCTTCCCTTACATTAAATGTTTTCAAATAATCCTTATATATTCATTTAGTTCATTTTATTTTAAAGTTTCTGTAATTATCTCAGATTATTCCAGATATAAACATATTTTCAATTATATAAAGAAAGATTTACTTGATTTGAAATGCTTCCAGCACTATTGTTAGGTATTACAAATTATAATGAAAATATATATAATATAAGCTGAAATACATTTCAAAAGTTTCATAATTAAATTAATATTTTATTGTTTCCTTACAGGTAAGTCTGGCAACTTTTCATCCTGCACACCTTGCCCCAGCTATCGTGAGTACTTTAACATTGGCATTAGCGGGCTGCTTGGCTCGCTGGCTAATTATATCTTTATTATTATTGTATTAAAATAATTATAACTGATATTATGGCCGAATTTAGATTCACAAACGGGCAAATTGTAGTCGAGAGGAAGTCGTTAATGCCCCATTCGTTGGCGTGCCTTCGCATCTTGGGGTAGGGTTGGGCCAGCTTTGCAAGGGGGCGGCTGAGGACTTGGCAATACTTTGATTTCGTGCGATAATAATTGCGTGCCCTCATGCGCCAGCCGAAAAGCAAATCCGATTGCTACGTGCAACTATGCGTCATTATGAAACACGAGTGGGTTGCGGCCGGCTGGGTGGGTCAGCGCGGGCTGCTCGGTCGTGCGTTCAACGGCCGGCCTTTATGGATTTATTGCGTTGGCGACACGTTGACATGCCGCGTGCCAGTGTCCTCAAGTGCTCAAGTCTTGGGTCCATTTCTAAAAGCCGGCCCCCGCGCTGCCCTGCTCCTGTGCGCCCAAAGGCAGACTCGAGCTCATTGTTTTATGGGTCGCTGCTGTTCAAACCTGAGCAGCTCGACGATGGCCAGAAAACGGCTGCAGGTTGCACGTGCAAGGTGGTAAGCGCCAAAGGCGCCCAGCACCTGCTACATTGGGGCTCATACATTTTTATCCAATTACCGCAAGGCTTGCGCCGCACCAGTCGAACGCTGCGGGCGGTCGCGGCGTATGCGTCATTTTTATTGGACACTGCCACGCATCGCTGCGGCCGTCGTAAGCTTTACACGCCTTACTCACTTTACTCTGCACGCAGTCAAAGTCCTAGGCCAACATGAAAAGCTTTCTAACTTTGCGGCCTACGCTACGAATACGATATCAAAACAAAACGGATAATTGCAGTGCCGCTCTCTCTCTCTCTCTCTCTCTCTGTCTCTCTCTCGCTCTCACGCTCTGCCATACTCATTCCAGTTGCATAGTCTCCACTTTACCACCTGTGCTGATGGGTGTGTGGGTCAGGTTGGGGATTTGTTGATTGCACCACTTGACACACATTCGAGAGCAGCGACTCGTAATTGTAATTGATTCATGAGCATTGCAAATTAGCGCACTCACTGCTCACTTCCACTTGGCTCTGGCCATTTCTAAAGCGCATCCTAATTGATGGCATTCGACATAAAGCGGGAGATCGAAGCGCAATCGAATTGAATTCATATTTCGTTCAAGTGCAGCGCAACGCATTGTGGATTTATGGAAAGAATTGTCAGTTAGATATGCTAAGCATGCTTAACATAATTGTGCTACTTACTTTATAAATATAGATGTCAAGTTGTGTGTCGGCTTTTGGCATGGTCTCCTGCGGCATGTACAGTTTGAGAGCCACTGTGGGCAACTCTACACACAACAGATTTTGGCGCCAAATGCGACGGGCTCTCCGCTCAAAGCACGAGCGCAACACTCGTGCCGAGCTGCCGACACGAGCGACACACTGCCGATGCGAGCCGAATGGTCGGCTGGCAGGATACACGAAGGCAACTGGCATAAGGACAGAACAGTTTGCGACTAAGACTCGTGTGGAACAGACGCGCGGCCAATGGCAAGCGTGCTGCGTACGCGTGCGAACAGAATTACGAATACTCGACAACTCGTCCAGCATATGTGTGAGTGTCCTTAGACGACAATTGATGCAAATGAATTGTGACCCGGCTCGGACCCCACTAACACTGATTGGTGCTCCGTGCGTGTCACAGGCAATGCCCAACTCCAAGTTAAAGAGCTCTGTGCGTGTCAAAGTCCAAGCAGCGAACGTAGACGTAAAAGAAACGTGAACGTGAACGTGAACGTGCACATGGAACGTGGAGTGATCGTGCTGCCAAGTGCCAAGTGAAACAACAAACAACAACCAACAGCCAGCCAGCCAGCTAGCAAGCGAGTGCACAGCGTGTAAATCACTGAGTGTCAGCAGAGTCAGTCGAGTGTGATTTTCATATGATTTAAGCCAGAAAAACAACCCGAAAAAAATGCCCAAAAACACAGAGATTTGTGCTCTGGCTGCTGTTGCTGCATATGCTATATAATTTAATTTGGCAAATGTGTTGGAAAATTGTAGAGCAAAGCGAAAAAGCGCAGCGCCAACAAATGAGACACTGGGATAGGGACAGGGATAGGGATAGGGCCAGGGACTGGCACTGGCACTGGTAGTGGGAATCGCTGAAGCAAAAGAAAAGGCAACCAGCTCCTCAGCAGTCACCCCGCCATCAGCTAAGAATGCTGCTACTTACAGCTTAAGCCTAATGGGTTAATGTGGTTCCCCACTTGCTCTCAGCCAGCTGAGTGCTAAGCCAAACATTGTTTTCGTCGGTTCGTCTATAGTGTATATGGAGTTGACTATATAACAGAGGAGGCGTGCTACATTCGTTAATTGTATGCATAAAACTTGCCAAACCAAATGTGTATATGCGTGTGTGTGTGTGAGTGTGTGTGTGTGTGTGTGTGTGTGTGCGTGTTGTTGTGTTTTGTGGCACAGCTTTTGCAACAACTTTTTGGGCGCTGCTTCAATTACTGACAGCCAGCAACAACAGCAGCAACAATACGCTGAAGAACAAGAGCACTATTTCCGCTCTAAAATTTGAGCCAAGTTTTGAGCCAGCTGCGCTCGTTCCACCACGTGCGCTTCTTCTTTTTTTTTTCGGGGGGAGTGTGGCATGTTTGGGCTGCCACCTGGCTGGCCCGACCTGCAGCACCTTGACGCGCCTCGCCACGCTGCCTGTTCACTTAGTAAATAAATTGGCAATCGCATTTAATGTGAGTTTATGTGCGTCGCTGGCAGCCAGGCAGCTAGACGGAAACTGAGTTTGAAACTGAGACTCAGGCTGCCACGTTAGTAGTTTTATACCCATATATTTTTATTTTTATTTTTATTTTTTACGTTGCTTTCTGTGTGCTTTTTTTTTTAGCGGCTCTTGCTTGCTTGCGCTCGTGCTCATGTGCAAATCGTAAATTTACGTTAATGCCGAAATTTCACGTGATAATGACGTGATTACCCAGGCACCACACAAGCCCAAAATACACACACACACACACACATACATACACAGACAGACACACTCAGAACTATATACAGATAGGCTGGCAAGTTTTCGGTGGGTAAATGGCAACACTAAATATTGCGTTCCATTGCACATGGCAGGCAAGCCTTGCTCTGCCCTCTCCGGCTGTCGCAGTCAGTCGTGGACGCATTGGCTTTGTTGTTCCATGGCTGTTGTCACAATTTGCGATATTTGTGGCATAAACTAGTGCTAAACGTAGATAGACTAAGCAATGCAATAGCTTGACACAATTGTCTTTCGGATTGACAATCAACGCTCTGCTAAATGAAATAAAGGCTTAAATGCATTCAACTTTTGGCTCTGGCAAAACTTGAGCAAATCTGTGGAAAACTTTATTTTCGCGCAATCGCGAAATGTCGCCTCATTCTTTTTGCCGTGCTGCGAACTTTTTAATTACTTTTGAACGACAATTCGAACTTTGCGCCTGTCGCTCTTTTACACTCTAATTACAAGCCCGTTTATAGCGAACCTGTTTAATTATATACATATATATATATATATTTTGCTTATTTATTTTTATTTGCCTTTGCGCTGCTTATCAATGAAAACTATAGTTGAGCGCCTGCATTAAAGTCACTCGCAGCAGTTTTTGCTATTTTATATATATAAAGTGTTTGTATGGCGTTGCCATTTCCGTTTCCGGCGTTACGACGGCTAGAGCAACGCTAGTTTTGTTAGTTTTACCTTGACATTTTTTTCTGCTGCTTTAACTGTTACTTCCCCACTTTTTATGCTGTTGTTGTTTTGCAGCTCTTTGCTTAGTTACCTGCAATTTTTTTTTCTTTGCTTTCACTCTGTGTTTTTTACCCTGTTTTTTTTTTTTTTAACATTTTGCAACACAAGTCTAACAATATTTGCTTTTCTGCCCGGGCAAACCGTTCATATCCTTCACAGCTTTTGTTGCCTAGGACCTTCCACTTTGCATTCCTTCGTCTGGGTTCGAATGAATCATGAATCATTTCTGCTGCACCTACTTCAACGTGTGCGATTGTTAGTTAGGTTTAATGCAGCTTTGCGACTACTCACCTTGCACTCCCGTGTGCTTTCCTTTCCTTTTCTCCTTGCTAAGCAGATTTAACAAAGCAATATGTAGATAAGTCGCCCCACAATGAATTCCATTTGCAGCTCTACTCGTTGTTCACGTCCGATCGATGCGCTGCTTAAGAGCGAATGATGTCATTGCAAAAGTGTTGCGAGCTTAAAGTTGATTCTGTCGTCTGCAAACTGCGCTTTGTTAAACAGTTTAAATAATTGCGACCACAATAAATTATTAAATCAACAACAATTACTCAAGCGATCAATCGGCAATGATACAATCAATCAATGCGCTGCGCCAGACTGTGGTTTGCCGGCCCTGAGCGTCCCCACATTGTCCTCATAAAGGTGTGCGAGTGCGTGTGCTGTGGGTGGATGTGTATTATAATGCTTTTCATGACTGCAATTATGTGCGCTGCCACCTCCAGCACTTTATTAATACGTATACGCAGCGTGGCCCAACTACAAACCACACGGCATTTGGGCTCAAGTGGCCGAGTTGAACTGCAGAAGAGAAGCAGAAGTTGCCTCGTAACTGCTCTATATGTATGTGTATCGTATGAGTGTGTGTGCGTGTGTGTGTGTGTGTGTGTGTGTGTATGGCTGCGTGTCTGTATGAGTCATGTGGGTAACGTGTTTCGAGTTCGAGTGCTTCGTAATCGATATTACAATGTATGAATTGTGCGGCCATATTGACGCCACTAAGCGCATTGTATTGGATACTCGTTGCTGCCTTTTTATCGTCGCTTGCATCACTTACAATGGAGGCAGCACGCATTTGGTGTATGAGTATAGCATTTGGCATGTGGCATGTGGCAGGTAGCAGGCCGAAAGCTGAAGCCGGGAAGCGGGTTACCGGGTAGCGGGCTCTTGCCAATAGTTTGCACAGCAAAGTTGCTGAAAAGTTGCTGACTATGCAGAATGCTGAGCAGGGAAGAGCGCTTGTAATTTGTGTCCCTTCCCCTGGGTGCTTTATGAACTGCAGACAACTCAAACTCGCATAGTCAATTTTTAAGTCTAAACGATTTATTACAAATGTCGACGATTCAATACACTGCGAGATGCACGTATTGGTTTTATTTTCATTTATAATATATAAATTTATTTACATACATATTTTAAATGTAACAAATTAATGCTACAGCCGCTTAATACTCTATGATTCCATGCACTGTGAGATGTAGCTATCAGTGTTCATATACGTAATAGTTTATTTTTTAATTACCCAAAAACATACTCATTTTATAGTTGCTCGAAGGATTGTTCCCAAAATGAATTAGTTTCTTGGGAAAATAAATAAAAGTGAATTAAAACCAGAAATCCAGAAAGAAAATCAAAGCTAAATTTTATGCACTTAGCAGGGATTGTCAACTGCAGCTGCTTAGCAATGTTAAGCTCGAATAGAGTCAAATGTTGTTCATCGTTTCGCTACCTGTTCGTGTTGTGGCTGTTTTGCCACGTGCAATATTCACAGTTGCAGCCAGTGTCACTTATTCGGATAGCTATGTGATTTGTGTTTTTATTTCCTTTCCGCCAGCTGTCCAACTGTCGCGTTGTCGTCTCTTTAGTCTCATGACCGGGAAAACAAAATATGACGGAACAAAATGAACTAAAAATTCAAGCAAAATGAAGCTCAGCAAGTCAGATTTTCCATTTGTCTGATTCTCTTGTCAGTTGTCATTTTCTATGAATACATTATGCTACATATGTATGGGCAGAGCGAGTATCTTTTTATATATGTATAGAAGTATGTGTGTGTGTGTGTGTGTGTGTTTCACTTTTTAGTTGCACCGCTGCCATCAGTTTTATTTGACTTTTGTAGCAACAGCAGCTCCCATTTCGAATTACACGCTTCAATGTTTTTGTAAAATGTGTAAATGAACTCACAATAAGAAAAAGCAATACACACACTAACTGGCACACATATGTATGTAGAAACGAACAAATGTGTGCATGTGTGTGAATGAAATAAAATATGTAAACAGCGACGGGGTATAAAATATGCACCCGAAATACAGTACATATGAGGCTCTAGGGTAACTATCAGGTGTCAAACTAAATAATAAATGCGGTATCTTATTAGCTTCTGTCAAATTAAAAATAAAAACTCATCTGCGAGAGATTTTTATGAGTTTAAATAAGGCTTTAATAGCATAGCTATAATTGAATATCCATTTAATGCTCTCATAGCAGGCTAAAGTCGATTGCGCTGACATTTTATGCTATTGATATTATGATTGGGGCTCAAGCGTGTTAATTGATGGTTCAATTAGCTGTGAATCGCCATTTATTCAGTTAATTAATAGGCCATAACACTTTTGTCGCATTCTGTCCAGATGGGCGCTTCAGAAGCAGTTATAGTTTCAGCAGCGAATCAGGTGGATGAGAGCGTCAAAACTAGAAAGTACTTTGGCTATTAGTTGATTTGTGGCAGTCATGTATTCATTTATACTCATACTAATTCACTCATTCATTCATGCTAGATAGAATCCGGACGGACGGCCACTTAGACATGGGCATAACTTTTATCCTCTACTCCCTCTCTCTTTCTCTTTCTCTCTCACTCTCCCTTTACACCAATTTATCCACTTGGTCAGTGGCATTCAATACTGCACTCATTTATTCATACGTGCGCTTATTGCAATGTTCATTGCTTTATATTCATTACGGCAATGGCACTCGTTGCGTACGGACAGACAGAAGAGAGCTGGACGAGGACCAGGAGTATCAGGGAGCAGGAAGAGTCTTGGCAGGAGCGACGCTTTCGAATGCTTTTGTATGGCCGTGTATGCGTCCGATACGTTCGATAATCCAATAAATATTTATGAAGCACTTTATTGGAACAACACTGAATTACTTTATGTATGTGAATGTTGTACATGCTATGTGTATTTTGTGTGTGTATGTGTGTGTGTTTGCATTCATGTAGTAGCATCGTGTCAAGACGAAACATGAATGAAAAACTGTATGGAATTTGGAGAAGCTTCGCTGGTTGCTCACATATCCCTCATACGCACCGTCGTCCCAATGCAATGGTTTGATGCGGTCGGTTTGGCCAGACTGTGTGCTCCACTGGACTTTTAGTTATTTTACTTATATTTAAAACTATTTGTTTTTTTTATTTTAAAAATTGTTTTCAGTTGGCTGTTAACTCAAATGCAAATTGCTTGTCTGTCCAAAAGAGCGAGAGAGTGTGTGTACGTGTTTCTGCCTTAATTATGAACGAATTGATTTTGTAGCAAAGTGCAGCAGTTTGTTGACCCAATCAGTTGATAAATGGTAAATGGCAAATGGCTTAAACACCTGACACCTGCATGTCCCCGCAACTTAATGCACCAACAGAGTGCATTGTGAGCCAACCTATTTACTCACACATCAGTGGGCAATTTGCATTAATAATGCGTGGCCGCTGCTGAAATGGAATTGTATGAGGCTTATTTATTAGCGCTTACGTCAGGTCAGCTAACCGCCAAATCCACCCTTTCATCTCGCTGCTGTGTCATATAATCAACAATTTACAACATTGCACATAAAGCGGATCGCTGTTTCTATGTGGATGTGGGTGTGCCCGATTGGTTCCAGTTATAGATGCTGAGTACATCATTTAGGAGCTTTACAGAAATTATAATTAAATTCATGGAACATATTTCCTTTAGATATTAAATTACATAAAGTCGTTTGCCTCGATCTATAATTTTGTTAGCTTTAAAACAAATCCCATTAGACACTTATACCATCCCCATTTGATTTCATCATCTCACAGTTAAGTGTTGTATTTAAATTTGCTTAAATTATTTGTTCAATAAAATGAAGCAAATGGAAACAGATGTATTTTAATAAGCAATTATTAAAATATTGCCGCGCAAATAAACAATGAGTGTGTGGCGGTAAATGCTGTTAACCAAATGTAAACACAAATAATGCAAGGTAAAAAATTGAAAATCAATGCAATTGCAGACGTCGAACAACACGAACAGCAGCAGCAACAACAATAGCCCAGAGTAACGAGAACAATAACAGAAAACATGATTGATGGGCTCCGCTTGTGAGGTGGGTGGCCCGCACCAGCTGCACCACCAGCACCACCGTGGGCCGCCATGGCCGTGGTGCAGCACTACAAATTATTGACCAAATTTTCATGCAGACACACCACAGAAATGAGCGCAAGAGCGGACAACTGATGGGCGGCAGGATAAGGGTACATAACTGGGTCAATTTGATATGTAGTTGTCGCAGCAACTCCTGACGTCCGCCGCGTTGCAACATTCGGCAATGGGGCAAGAACGAACGAGAAGCACCTGGCGGCAGGTGGCAGGTAGCACGTGGTGGGCGACTGGCGGGTTGGCGTTTGGCGGGGCACTCGAATGAATGTCAATGCATGAAATTTATTCTGTGATGTTAGCAACTATTTTTCTTGGCCGAGGCAACAGACAAATAAATTGCAAGGCATGCAATAAGACGAAACCGAAATGTGTGTCTAAGTGCCGTCTGTCTGTGGCCCTCTATATATATGTGTGTGTGTGTGTGTGTATGTGTGTGTGTTTGTACTCGTATGCAAATAAAATTGTACATGAAATTGACTTTGGGAGTATGTGTGCCTGTTGGTGCAACCGTAAACCGAAACATGACTTTGACTAACGTTGCTGCTGCATGTAAATGGGCACCACGCCGCATGCTACACGTTTGCCAGTAATCATCCATTATCCTAATGCCAAGCAGGTCCCTGCCCAGTACAACCCGAGCCCCAAGAGAGTGACCATGGATGTATGTGTGCGCGCGTGTGTGTGTGTGTGTGTGTGTGTGTGAGTGGGTGTGTGTAAGTCGTCTATTGGATTATGCTACAACCTGCAGAACCTTCAAGCCAGGCAGAGGTACCAGAGACTACAGCTAGAGTTGGCCTGACCTGGCCGCCTTCCTGCGACATTTATTAATGATACGACCGAAATTCGTCGCACACGCAGAGACAAACATACACATACATACATATATTTATATACACAAATAGACGCACATTTTCAGTGGCAACCTAAAAACGATTTGCGTAATCGCAGCTCGAAATCATATTAATTGGCCCATGCCTCTTGGCATTTGCTCGAATCGATAATGAAAAGTTCAAACTGTAAAATCCAAAAGGTTATTGCTGTTTTCAACTCGAGTGGCTTGATTCACTTGTGAGCCAACCACCCCAACGAATACCAACAGCCACGCAATTAAAATGGTTTATTTAGTTTACAATTCTATCGATTGACTTATATGTCAGCTGCTCCAATTCACACACTCACACACACATAGTCTAATCATAGCTTCTGTAATCGATACTCGTAAAATTGGGCCATAAAATGGCAGCACACTCAAAGCAAGCCCGAAAAAGTCAAATATTTGCGTATGGAAGTCCAACTGAAAGTAAAGCTATTCAGCTTGAGATTCATGAATGTTGCGAGGCGGATTAGAAACTCAGAGAGCCACACGAATTACAGATTCAACCAGCAGCTGTCTTGAGGCTTATAAGTATCAATTTGAGTTTCTTTAAAATAAAAGCCTTGCTGACGAAAAATAATCAAACAATTTCCACGTTACGTATATGCCACGCGCCTGTCTTATATTTGTGATGTGTATTTCCATTAAAGTGAACAGATGCAATAAACGACATACAAGCAAAGATACTAACTGAGACTGGCAGGTGGATGCCAGCGCTTGACAGCCGTCGGACAAGGTCACAGGCAAACACGATCAGATGAGCCGACTCATTGCAACTTTCAGAAACAATAAAGCTCGCACTGCATAATATATGAGACAGACTCTGCGACCCTCTGACAGACAGCCAGAAACACGGCCTGCCAGTAACTCATGTTCTCTTCCTCTTGTGTTGGTTATGGTTGTTCTTGTTGTTGCTGTTGTTGCTTATCATTATTGTTGTTGTTATCAAGCAGTACGCAAAATTTACTTTAATTTCACAGACGACTCACAGCCGAATACTGACAGCCGCCATTTACAACAGCAAAAGCAAAAGCAAAATCAGCTAAAGACCCTTTTACTGGCAATGTACGCAAATATTTTTGTTTTACTTAGAGATTATTACGAATTCATTAGAGTTTGAAAATGAAATTAAAGCCTTATGTAAAGCGTCATTAACTAACAAATAAGTTAGTAAGAGAGGGCTGGAGGTATTTAAATTCCCTGAATCTATATACAATTGATTTTCAGTTGAAATTTTTCAGTAAACTGAAGAAATGTTTGTGGTCCAAAGGTGTTGCTAATTTGCTTTTAGTACTGTAATATTCTTTATGAAATCTTCAACAAAATTGAAAATTAGTGACAATTCAGAATAATTTATTAAACAATTATTTAAAGCGCTCTTAAAGGCTTCAGTGAAGTGTTATAGTATAATTGGCCAAAATTATAATGCAATTAAAGCAGAATAGCCCAGACTCATATTTCGTGTAATTGAAATATTCTTTAATTATATTTAAAATATGAATTGCCATGAACTTTATTAAATTACGTAATTTAAGGTTATTAATTGTTTGTTGAAATGCCATTGCGAGTCGCCAAATTGCATTTGCAATGCACAGACGACAATTGTTGCTGAAGTAGACATCATGAGAAGTCGTATTCACGCGGGAGTCGTATTTGTCGTCGTTGTTCAGGGGGTGGCTGGTGTCCTGGTAGACCACACTTAATTACATAAAAGTCAGTGCAATCTGAGCCTTCCAAGTCTGTTGTAATTTGTCGGCAGTCAGTCAACGAGAATGCAACTTTCATGAGACGCTGACAGAGGCCTAATTAGATCTACCAACTACAAACTACGAGCGACATGAAACACCTTAGTAAATTATATGGAAAATGCACTTAAGTAGCTGCTGCCTGTGGCATAGAGAATGTGATTGTATTTCTCTCCATCTCTCTCTTGCTCTCGCTCTCTCTCTTTTTCTCTCTCTCTCTGTCTCTCTCTCTCTCTCTCTATCCTTCTCTGTGTGTGTGTGTGTGGCTGAGTTGATTTGTCTGTTTTGTGTCTTTATTAGTATTGAATATTGCAACTAAAGAATTTCAATTTAAATCGCCTTTTGGCCAGCATGTGAATGGCATGCGGTTGAGCATTTTATCTTTGCACCAAAAGCTTGCCCAAGTCAATACAATGTCTCACATGCAGAGCTAATTCTCTGCCTGACACTGGCTGCATACAATTTGTGGTATATTTATTGGCTTGTTTGGTCAGAGACACACATAGAGAAAGAGAGAGAGAGAGAGAGAGTGTGTGTGTGCGAGCAGGACTATTTAAATTTACAGCTCGAATTCGGAACTCGAATTGTTGGGCTGTTAAGCTGACCAAACTCAAAGCATGACCATTGACACACTTATTTGCACAGCTGCTGAGTTAAGTTTAGTTTGTGTTGGCCAATTTTCCAGCTGTATTAAACACATATATCTATATATTTTAATATGCTTATAACGTTTGGCCAACAAATATTCTAGCTACATGGAGTCGAGCTCTGGCAATGACTTTCAGTTCAGGTGCAGCAACATTGCATTAACTTATGCAACAACTTGCAACTTGCAACTTTAAATAAATACATTTTCAGTTCGAGGCAAAAGCCGAACCAAAGGTGCTGCCTGCCGCAGCTAAGCAGAGGCTTGGTGGCAGAGAGGCAGAGAGGCAGAGGCTGAGGCACACGTAACAATTTGTGAAGCAAACATGGCTTTATTTTAGTTTCAATTTTTACTTCGTTATTTTTTTTACACACACACACACAGACACACATATACATATATACTATACACACACTGTGTTTGTTTTAGAACACGCCGCTTGTTGTCTTTGGCAGCCTTCTCTGCCTCATCGTCCTTTTGCCGCCATTTTACGCTCGTTATGGCAACACTTTTGGCTCAAAAGCAAACGACGCTGACAACCTGCACAACTCAAACGGCCGACGCGCAGCAAAATGTAAAAAAAAAAAAAAACAAGAATAAAAAACTAAAAAAAAAAATGTTATTGCGTGGTGTGCGGCTCGTTATGTTCCATGAGGCAGCATAGAGAGCCAGCAGCAGCAGCAGCAGCAGTAGCGAAAAAATCATTTCAAGCAGAAACAACAAGGGAAATGCAGAAAACGCCTTCGCGCCTTGCAGTTTCCTTCCTCTCAACTATGTACTGTTAATGTGTGTGTGTGTGTGTGTCTGGTTATGTGTGTGTGTGTGTCACTGTGTTTGACTACGTTCGCTTCGTTGACTAGCAACTTTCGTCGCCTGTGCACTCGCGCCCGCTGGTGATTGACTGCAACATGTCTGTATCTGTATGTTCATCGTTGTTTGTTGTCAACGTTGTTGTTGTTGCTGTTGCTGCTGCTGCTGCTGTTGTTGTTGTCGTTGTTGTTTGGCAATAATTTTTTAACGCTTGAGCAGACGCACGCGGCATTTGCCTGCTGTCTGTCCCTGCGCTGTCGCCTGTTTGTTTACATGATTGTGAAGAGAAGTGTTTGCTTTCCCCTGCTGACGATTTCCGGCACTTGTGAGTGCATTAGCGCTTGCAAGCAGCAGAAGCGGCGAGGGGGGCGTGGCATTTTGCATTTTTCTTTGAGCCAAATCACAGCAAATTATATTTTTATTGATTCTGTCAACATTATTTGCTAGCGATTTGTTCGATAAAAAGCGCAGCAAAGTGAATTAATTTAACTGAGTTGAGCTTGAACGCAGTTGCACATCGTGCATACGCCATGGTGCCCAGTCGGCTGGCCCACAACAGCAATGGCAACAATTGTAAATCGTTGGCACAACGCAGCAACCGCAGCAAGTCGCGACAGCAACAACAGCAGCAACAACAACAACAACAACTTTTCGCATTCGCTAAAACTTTTCAACATTTCTTGTTAGTTGTTGTCGTTGTCGTTGTCGTTCTTGTCGTTGTTGTTGTTTTTGTTGTTGGCGTTGCTGCTACTTTGGCTGCATTGCCATAGACCCAGTGAGCAAATTGTAAATGAAAAAGTTTTTTATGTTATTCAGCGTTTGCTGTGGGCGACTCTTCCATCATGGCGCCCCCATTCCCTTCTCTCCATCACTGCTCCTGCCCTGTCTCTAGAGCCTCGTGCTGTGTATGTGTATGTATGTTTCCGTTTTTAAGGCCGCCAATGGATACGAGTATTTGTGTTGTTGTCGTTATTGCTGCATTATGTCTATTGTTGTCTATAGAAGTTTTGTCGAAAGTAATTGTAAATGCTGTTCATAGTCGGTCTGTCTAGCTGACTGGCTGACTGCCTGACTGGTTGCTCGTCCCTCTCTCTCTCTCTCTCTCTCACACACACTCTATCTCTTTCTGGTTACTGTCTATTTCAAGAGATTTTCGTTTTCAACAATTTAGACAATGTTTTAAAGTCAATGAGAACAGAAAAATAAAAACGAACCTTGAAATATTCATTTTTTACGCTTTCCTTTTTATTATGGCATAGTCTTGATTACACAACATAGTAAAATATATTGTAAGCAGGTGTAATACAAAGCGTTTTTATGTTGAGCATTGTGCAAACTAAAGCAAAAAAACAATATACATAATGAAGCGAGCTCAGTTTGGGATTAAGTCAACGTTGTCAGTAGCAACAATAACAGCAACAGCAACAGCAACAGCAACAAAAATTGCAGTAATAATGTCAATGCTGACATAAATAGAACATTAAAATCACTCATACAAATTCACAAATAGATGTTTATAAAGTGTGAACGGATTAGCAAGCAACAAAGTTAAAGGAAGTACATAAAGTGTTGACAACAGTAGAAGAGATATTAAAATCAGCAACCTGTCGGGCGCAACGCCTGCGTCTCCAGCACCGTCCACGGGAACAAAGCGCGCCCCGACAAACCGGCCAACATGACCCGCTTTCGCATTAAAAATCTAAAAATTCTGTCATGCTGCCTCAGTGTTTGGGTTACGCTCTTTGGTGGCGCCCTTCATCTGGCACGCTGCAGTGAATTTCCGGAGCGCGAATGCTGCGATTTGACAACCACCTCGACAGTGGGTCCGCTGCCCTTGCCGCCGCCGGCCCTGCCCACCGACAAGTCTTTATCATCTGCCACAACTGCAGTGGACACAGATTTGAATCTAACTATTGGCCGATCGGGTAAGTAAAGCCAGAGCTTGACTGTTCAAGTTGACAATTAGAGGCAAATGCTTCTAGTTTACTTTGATGTTAACTGAAATGAAAAAAATTAATAAATATATTAAAATATTGATTGAAAATATAAATTTCCGATATCTTGTGAATTTAACTAACTAACTTAAGTTTAAAGTTTATTTGAGTCTCGGACACCTTTGCTATTTGCAGAGTGTATAGCTAAATTTATATTAGTTGCAGCTAAGTGAATGCAGTATTGGTAAGCAACACTTAACGCTTCATTGGCCACACAAGCAGCCCGCGCCCACTTGTGCAACACACACATGTAGAGGCTATACTTATATATGTATCGGGTGGAACGGAGATAGCGACAGTTGCCATCACTTACGCTCCAATTAACACGATGACCTTTCAAGCCAACGACGGGAATTAGTTTGAAGCAGCTGGATACAGAATCGGGTCGGGGACAAGTTTTCCTGCAAACAGTTTGACATGCACTGAATACCATTTTGAGGGGGCGATTCGGGCTGTCTGCGTGGCTGTCTGACTCCACTAAGAGTCTCTGAACTATTTGAAATGCAAAGCAAACGTCAGCTGTAAAACAATTTTTATTCACTTTGAATTGAGGTTTTGTTTTGTATTTTATTCTGTTGCAGACAGCACGGAGGAGGTGTGTGTCTGTGTGTGTGTGTGTGTGTGTGTGTGTGTGTGAATAAGTTTGTTATCTTGGCACGGCAGCTTGACTTGCTTTAAATGTTTGCTGAGCGTTGCTACGTGCCGTAAACAGGAATAGATATAGCGAACAACAGCATTTATTTTTTTGGAATTGGCCACGGGGACACAGTAAATAAACATGCCACTCCATTGAGTTTGTTGCACTTGCTGGCGCATTTGTGTGGCATTGTGGGATTCGAAATGAATTCTAAGCGGCTAACGAGCTTTTCATGTCCATCGAGACTTCAGTGAAAAATGATAAAAGGAAAAAGGCAAAGCCAAACAACCATCGAAATTCAAATTAAAAATTCATCTTGATAATCATCGATAATAACTGCCCAACTGTAGTCACATAGCGAATGACTATATATTGGCATGGACCCGACCCTTGCCGCATCCCCATCCCCTTTTCAATTTACCATCTCCTCTTGACCCATGATCCCCCAAATTACCCACTCTTCTCGGCCAAATGCTATCCATTTATCCATGCCAAATGGCAAACTGTAAAAAGTTTGGCTAAAGTGCATAAAATTCTGAGACGGAAAAAAGGAAATAAAACTGAAAAAAAACTGGAAACAAAAAAAAAAAAAAACGAAAACAAAATAACGCAAATGGAATTGTGAATATTTTATTGAGTGGCCACTGTTAATGGGGCTTTCATTGCAGTTTCGTATACATTTAAATGTCAAATTAGCAACAAATTAAAAATGCCAGTTGCCTGCAACTTGAATGAGTCTACAACCTGCCTATCATTCACAAGAAACTTCGAGCGCAATAACCTCTCCTACGGAGGGAGAGTGGGTGAGTGGTAGAGTGGGAGGGAGCAGGAGCGTAACACGCAATGGCAGCGGCTGGCCATATAATTGAGTTTATTAAATAATCATAAATATCGATTCGATTCGTTACGTTACGAATCGGGCTTGAGCTCAGTTTGTTCAGCCCAATTAGATGCGGTACGCGATGTCGCTATAAAAATATCAAATGGTCATCAGAAATGCAAAATGCTTGCAACTGGTGGGCTAAAAATACAATTGATTGATTGATTGGTGGATTGATTGATTGATTGATTGATTGGGACCAGGCCAAACGGACACTAGCCAATTAAATTGGCTAGCAAAATTAGTCATTAAAAAAAGAACTGAGCGCTCGGCCCGAGGACGTTGTCGAGCAGGCACTACAAAATCGATTGGTTTACCGGTAAGAAAACTGCAAATGCCGTAAAAGAACGCACACATACAACAATTACATTACACACACCCACACACATACACACGCCCACTCGCACACACCCACACACGGACGGCACACATAACAATTTGCAATGAGGTTGACGTTGAGGGACATAAAAATTTCCGTATGCCTTTTTATCGACATATGGCATAGTCTGCAGCAACGTAGTCCGGCTAAGTCCTTGGTCCTGTCACATGACAAGCTCAACGACGACACAGACGACGTCTACAACGTCGAGTACGTCTTGCAGTTTATAGCATTTAGATTGAGTTTGCACACATGTACATGTATGACTAGCTTGGATTCACATTCACATTCGTATTCGTATTCGTATTCGTATTCGCATTCGCATTCGTATTCGCATTTGAATTGGAATTTCTTTTAGTGGCCAAGAAAAGGAGCCTTTGACCCCAAGTGTTTGCCTGTGCTTCTTGTGACAGTCGAACTATGCATGACATATGTACAGGTCTGCATGATTTTAATCAGAATAAAATTTTCATTCTACGTTTGCACTTGTCCGCCTTGCCCCATGCAAAATTGATTGAGGGACAGCAGCAGGGGCTAGAATAAACTTATGCTTAATTTTTTACTCATTTTTTTTTTTTTGTCATTCTTATCTCTGAGTGTTTGTCTTGTGTTATTTATCCAAGAATTTTTCATTTTTCTTCACTCACATTGAGTTCATCTTAAAGTGTTCGCTAACGAATAAGTCGCATCAATTTTAAACTTTTCAGGCACACAGACACGCACACTGGCTTGTATGGACGCTCCACGCACAATGCTCTTATGTTATTTCAGCTTAATTATATTGCAACACCCAATCCGACCCTCCAACCTGGCCCACCTGGCCAGATGTGTGTGTGTACACAACGCGCACAGGTGCTAGAAGGTCCGTGTTACAGGGATGCTTTATGTACTGCCCCGCATCAGCACACATATGTGTGTGTGTGTGACTGTGTTTGTGTATGTGAATTAGTTATGAAGCCAAAGTCAAACTGGGTCAGCATTTCTTGCCCCTTGCATTGGCAAACTCTGTGCCCACCCACTCGCTCCACTCGCTGCCACACGTTTGCTGCTCCACTGAATGTTGCCATATATTTGTGCAGCGCGTATGCCACATTCGCGTTATTGCGTATACGTGCCGTTGTCCATGCGTTCACCGCATGCCATTTTCTCAGGCAGGCAGTGTCAATAGTTGAGCATTGTGCGTTTATAGCCGTTAAAATTGTAATTAAATTCAATGCGACGCTTCACAAAAGAAACAGTAAATGTAAATTTTATGCCGCATGTATGTCCATACGAATGTGCCAGCTGCTGCTGCTGTCTGTAGTCTGTAGTCTGTAGTCTGTAGTCTGTAATCTCTCAGTGAGCTAGCACAACGTAATATTTCAATTTGCAGCACTCTCGAGTCGAGAGCCAAGTAGAAGTGTTCAGCACTTAACCTTCGGCTACTGTTGCTGCTGTTGCTGATGGTGTTGAATCATATGGGCCTGACCTTCATCAAATGTAGAAAATGTAAAAGCAGACACTTAACCCAAACTCGCAACTCACAACTCGCAACTCGCAGCTCGTAGCTGCTGCTGTGTTCTTTCGATGGCTGCCAGGTAAATTAAAAATTCAACACAAGACAAAAAGCTGTTGCAATGCAATGCCAATGACTGCCAGCAGTAGCCGCAGCCTCAGACTGAGAGAGAGAGAGAGAGCGAGCCACAGTTACAGTCATAGCCACAGTGAGGCACGAAAATTGTGAGGCAACCGCTGCTTATGGGTCTCTAGCTGTCTCGAACTCGCTTCAAATGAGAAAAAATGCGCCAAGCGAAGCGCGCAGAAGGTAAATTAAAAATTGTGTGTGTTTATTTACACAAAATTCCAGCGCAGCAAAAGGCAAAATACCTGCCACCAAGCAGCGGGTGGCTCGCCCAAGGTAACTAGCTCACTTGCCACAGTCGCCAGTTGCCAGCTGCCAGTTGCCAGTTGCCAGTTGCCACCTGGAAATCACTTTAAAGCCAGCTGCCAGTTAAGAAATAGCTTTAAATTTAAGATTTAACAGCACGCAGCTCGACGTGTCAGCGCTGAAAGTCAAGGTTGCTAATTAAGTGCTATATTTTTTATTCTTATTTCTATATAAATATATATATATGTATATTCATATTCATATTATTACTCTTATTTTTTTTTTATTTTGGGTAAACACGTACATATATCGGCGTAAAGGTGCCTACCACAGATTTCGTCTGCTGTGCATCACATTAAGCGGGCTTAAAAGTGCTTTATGCGTACGTGTCTGTCTGTTCACCTGTGTATATATATATATATATATGTGTGTGTGTGAGTGTATGTGTGTAAGTTTGCGTGTGTCGTTTTAAGTCCTGAGCTTAGCATCAATTTTTGAGGGATTTATGGTTTTTATTTGGCCACCAAAGTGCGTTGTGGCCATGTTTTGTGGCACATATATAATCACGTCGCCACTCGGGCGGGCATTGACGTGTAAGCTGTAACCCGTAAGCACATTTCGTTTAATTAAAAAACGCGCCCACAAATTGTAACTAGTGCGCACTGTAAAATAATTTCGCATTTTGCATTTCGTATTTCGCATTGCCAAATAAATCAGGAGGCAACATGCTTAAAGCGCTCTGTGGCAGCAGCATATTTATGTAGAGCACAGCCGCCCACACATCATCTATCAAAATTCACTTTCATAGCAGACGGCAGTTAGGCAGTACCCAGCTGTCTGGCACACTGTCGGATAGTCTGGCAGTCTAACAGTTCGGCATAAATTTTAACCCGCACGTAGTCGCAATTTTAATATAATGGCAAGCTAAGCAGAGGCCGACCCTCGTGCCACCTCTTGGCTTCTTCTACTTGGTAGAAGGCATATCAACGACCTAGTAAGCATCTTTATATAATTTCATGAGACTGTCATTTCTCTCTCTCTCTCTCTTTCGCACACATATTCAGAGCAGACACCTGGCGATCGCTGGCAGAGCGCACTTTGCGTAAATTTGTTATGCATATAAAATTAAAAGCATATTTTGAGATGGCAAGCGCCCAGGCAAGGAGTTTACTTTATATTGTTGTTGCCATCTCTGCTGCTGGTGCTGCTGCTGTTGTTGATATTTGTAATTTGTACTTCTTTTAACTGCCAGCAACAGCAGCAGCAGTCTCCAAAGATAAAATGAAACAAAGATACCTACTGCATTGCCTGTATAATTCGCTCTCTCTCTCTCTCTCTCTTCCCTTCTCACTCTCGCTCACTCTATTATACGCAGTTAGCAACAAATGAGCAAAGTTTCGTTTTTGTGCTGTTATTTGATTTTTTGGCCTGGTTGCTCGACTGCCAAAAATATCCGTTTCTGAGCTGTTTGCCTTCAGCCCTGCCAGGCATTGCCAGCAAGACAAACGGCAAAAAGTTAACTTCAAATGGCAAAAAAGCCAGCAAGAAATATTAAATATACGTGCCAGAAATAAACAGAGGCCAACGGTGTTGATAGCTATTAACATGCGTGTGTATCTACACCCCATTGCATGTGTGAGATATTCAAATGAACTAAAACCCCACACACACACACACATACGCACACACGCATACGCACACACACACACACTCACACACAGAGGGCAAATTTGATGGTAGGCGCTGAGGTTCAAATCAAAAAGCGTCAACGCATTGCGTGTCGTTGCGTAGGTGTGTTTCTCTCTCAGTGTGTGTGTGTGTGTGTGTGTGTGTGTGTGGTTGTATTTGTGTTTGTGTTTGTGTGAGCAACAGCAACCGCAGCCAGCAACAACATATGTAAATATTTCGCCACAGCGACACACTCGACATTCATTTTGCCACCACTTGCCGCCCGCGGCTTAAGTTTGCGTTTTTATTTAATTGCGGAAATTGCGGCATCGCGTTGCCATCTCACACATATACAGAGACAAACACACACACACACACGTATACACGCACCTATACTCAGGCAGACAGGGCAAATTTTTCCTTATAATTTCTTTCATATGGCAACGATGAAGCATTGTAACATATTTTTATGGCCTCCCGTTTCTCTGCTTTCATACATTTTCGTGTGTGCTTCTTCTAAGCATTCTTTAAATTCAAAAGCTAAGGCAAATATGAGTTTTGATACACGCATACGCACAGACATGCGTATGTGTGTATGAATTGAGTCAAGTGTGTCATCTTCGTCTTGGGGTTGCTCGCTTGACAAACCAAACTAATTAGAAAGTCACTTTGGTTGCCTGCCTCAAAGCTGCAGAATCGTTGGGCATAAAATTAAAAAATTGTTGCGCATACAACTTTTGGTCTGGCATTTGATTTTCCTTTCTCTCTTGCAATATTATTTTATTTATGTTGGGCTGCCTCCGAAAGAACACGTGTATGAGACACAAATTTGAATACCTTATCCAATTAATTATCTCAGTTCTTTTCCGCTTTGTTTCGCTGTAAGAGCTGTACTCTGATTTCCAGTAGTCGAAGCTTCACAGACGATCTCAGACGGCACCAAACGGCTGATTTGTGTAATTAGTGAGTCATGTTCATGTGCTCAAGTGGCGCACTCCTACTACGTATACGTATACGTAACCTGACTTCAATCAGCCTTTTGTTGATTTCAATTAATTGCTAGCTATTTCCAGAGCACACGCTCGTACCACAATGCGGATGTACAATAAGTAAGTGAATTTGTGGCGCAGGACAAATGGCTGGCAATCAGCTTATGAGTAGCTTATGCCAACCGATGCCGAATATCGATACTCCTGATTGTTGCTGTTGTAACGCAAGAGTTTTAATGTGTTTGCGCGCGCTCTTATCAAACCATTACGATCTAAATGACACTTTGACAGGGGCACGGCAGTGGTTTGCGATAGCGACATGGGGCACGGTCATAGACGGAGTCGGTGAGGGCGTGCTAGGGGCTGGGGCGGGGACAAGCACAGGTCCTTACCTGGTGGCTCTCATAGTTCGGGTTGTTCTCGTTGCTGCACGCAGTCGATGACGGGCAGCGATAAGCGCAAGAAAAATCGAAGCAGCACTCGAACACTCACCAACACAAACACAAACACACACTCAAACTCAAACACTCACACATACTCGGCAAACACCTACGAGTCGCGACACACGCCACTTAGCTGTTAATATTTAAAGTTGCAGCTGTGGCAGAAGGAAGAGGAAGCAACAGCAGCGCTACCATGCCGAGCCATACGCCGTACGCCATACACAACCGGAAGCGGAAAGCTCTTCGCCTGCGGAAGTGTTCCGTGCGCACAACTTTATATATAAGTTGTTGTTGTTTTTGTTGTTGTTGTTGGCTGTGTTCTGTGTTGTGTGTTGCATTCTCCGCGCTGAATATTGCACGGATTTCTTGTAATGACAAAGCAGCAAAAGCCAAACAACAACAACAACAACAACAGCCGAAATGAACACAATTCGTTTAAGCAGGCGACACTTGAGCGCATTTTTATTGCTTAAGCCACTAACGATCGAAAGGCTGGCGACTTACAGTGCATCAGCTTTGCCTAATTTCACGGTAAAAAATCAATTTCCTCTGTATTTAAGCGTTTGCACTGTATGAATAATTGATATGCAGTTGGCACAGCTTTTAAGCAGATAATATTGAACATTGAACAGCAGCTAATACTAAATATATAATACAGAATATTTAATAAATGAAATCCATTATTGTCGATTCTGTTTAGCAGACCTCTCATGCATGGCTTAGGAGATTAGCTTCATTAGATATTTAAAATTTAAAAAGTTTACATTCAATTTTTTTTCTTCCGAAAATATAGGCATTCAGGCCCACAGTACGAAAGTAGCTATGCCAGGTGGTAACATTCAATTTTCTCACAATCTGTGCTGCCTTTTAATGGAAAATCTGCTGAGTTAGCTGATAGTTTCCCATTGCTTCATCTTGCCAATGCTGCCGTTGCTGCTGCTGCATTTGGTGGAACTCGTTTCCAGCTTCATTTCCGCGCCATGCAAGTCGATGATTTTTGTTGACATCTTGTCGGGCTGCTTCCGCCTGGCTCCTGCCACTTGCCGCAGAGTGTGGAGCAATCAGCGCAGCTGCTTTGCATATTCTGCTGGAGTCGAGTCGCGTGTCTCTGAAGTTGGGAAAACATTTTGCAACATTTATTTCTGCAGACATATCACATCCTATTTTTGTGCCATTTTTCCGCTTGATGCGTTTACATTTTCCATTCAGCGCTTTGTTGACACATCAAAGTAATCTTTGTGCTGCATACACGCATTCTTGCCTCAAACACACAGAATTCCAAAGCCAATTTTGTAAAAACAGATCTTACATTGATTTCAAAAGGATTTCGCATGTGCCAGCTGTAATGAAATCTTAAAGTAAGAGTTTACTGTAATTTAAGAATATATGTTTAGCCATTATTTTTCATCTTTGTTTAACGGAATTTCAAATTTATTTGTAATTATTTTTATTATAATACGAATATATTGATTTGCATGCTACAGTTTTTTATTTCATCTATTTCCATTTCTCTCTTTCTCATGTGTCTTCCAATTCCCGCCCGCCAATCAGTCATGTAAATAATTGACATTATTGACATATTTTATTGTGGGTTTTTAAGTATTCTGTTAATTAAAGCACACTTTCGTATGCGTTGTGCATTTATTAACGCATACAAATTTAATTATTTTTATTCAAAATACTTTCGCAAAATTACCAAACAAAAAATCTCACAAATCAAATAAAAAAATATATATACAAATTGATAAACAAATTGTTGAACAATTGAACAGTTGAATATTTGGAAAGTACAATGCAAGCAATAATAGTATTTATTATTCAGACAATTGTACTTGCCTCTGTTCTCCTGCCACCTGCAACTTTCAGTTTACAAGCCAATAAATGCCAGCAGTAATTGCTGCACAGGCTGCATCCACAAACAAGCTGACAACGAGAACACAAATTAAGCTGTGGCGGTCAATTTAGGCCAGTTGGGCAGCTGAAATGGTCATTGGCTTTCTAAGTCAATGACTTTCAAGCCAAATTGCTAATAGTTGCAAATGTCAAATGCAACAACGGTAAACTGTCTTGAGTGAAGTTTGATTGACAGCACAATTGGGCTGACATTAAACAAAAATAGTTAATGAACAGTGAACAGAGATATGAAAATTGACTACCCCATACTCCCTTCAGAGTAAGGCATTGAGGAATATTTGTGAATATAAACTATGATTAACTTTATCGTTTGATCATAGTAGATTCTTTAGATAACAAATTATGTTTACCATGCAGTCAAATAGTCAGTTCGAAAGTCGTTCTCATTCCTAGTGGATGACCATACCCTTCATGATGATAAGATATCATCTATATATTTATTAGTCAAGTGTTTCAGTACACATTAGTTTCAGTGTACGGGTTGCATTTCGAGTATAAATTAAGCAGGAAGTGATTTTGACGAAATTGAAGTGAGGCACTTGATACCCTTTACACACACACACACACATATATATATACATATATGTGTATGCTTATATACCTGATTCATGTGCGCTTATAAATAATAACAATTCCGCTTAACCGGAAGCCGAAATAACAACTTCCTTTTTGTGTAAATGTTCAACGGTTGATCACATGCCACTCGACCGGCTTATCACATGCGTGTGCTGTTGTGTGTGTGTGTGTGTGCTGTTGTGTGTATGTGTGTGTGTGTGTGTGTGTGTGTGTGTGTCTGTGTGTGTTCATTTATGATTGAGTGCGTTCTGTAGTAGTGGCGTATTCTACACATGTGTGTTTATTTGTAGGTGTGAGTGAGTGTGTGTGTGTGTATGTGTGTGTAATGAGCGCTATTGCATGTATGCGTAGGCACAAAACCCACACATACACATTCTCGAAATGAAAATGTCAAAAACAACTACAACAAATTGCGTGTTGCTGTTTATTTTATTTATTTTTTTTTTTTATTTTTGTTTTTTTGTTTTTTTTTTTGTTTATATAACATATTTTTTCATTTTGCCTCTGAATAGGTCTACACATCCATTCGGATGATGTGTAGACCTATTCAGAGGCAAAATGAAAAAATATGTTATATAAACAAAAAAAAAAACAAAAAAACAAAAAATAGTTGCCAACCCTTTTTTGTCGACTTTTGTTGCTTGTTTTTTTCTGTTTTTTTTTTTTTTTTTGAGCTTCCGTCCGCCATGAAATATGTAGCTTTATTTTTGCCATATGAACACAGCCGCATGGCTTTGAATTTGAGTGTGTTTGTGAAATCTGTGTACGTATATGCCTTTCAATTGTGGCAAAGTCATGGCGTGTGTATGTGTGTGTGAGACTGCACATACACAGCAAAAATTTAATTTAAATTTGCACATCAAATTTGTACATAAATTTTTAAACATGCCAAAATAAATAACAAAACAGTAACTGGGTAAAAAATCAAATAAATAAATGGCCAAATGACAATTGACGCAGCTACGTAAAGTAAATGTAATTTTTTTCTAGCTTGAAGAAAGGTTGACAAAATATGTAATACCCTAGACAAATATATGTTCTATATAAAAAGTAAATAAAATAAAATTAAAATAAATTACTAAACAAATCCTTAAGTCTTAAAAGTCTTTTATGCACGCTAATCCAATTAAATTAAACTTTTACTTCTTCGAAACTTTATTAGCTAGAAAATATTTCATGCGTTTCTGTACTAATCGGTATATCTATGCTTAACAGCTAGGGTATACAACAAATCGTAAGCTTTAATCATTCATATAGCCATTTATGTGGCGTGACATCCTCATGAAGCTCTTATGGCCGCATATGACATAATAAACGCAAACATTTGGCAGGCGACATTTGAGAAAATCTCTGCCAAGTTTACGACACATGTATTAATTGGTCCTGGTCGATGGGGCATGGGGCATGGGCGATGAGGGCGGTACGGGTGTCAGTTCTGTTAACTGGCCTGCAAACTGCCTGGCTGCTGGTCGACTGATAGTCTGCAAAAAGTTTGCCCTTAGACTGCGAGTGGAAGGGGCGCAGTAATTTCAGCCTTAGAGCCAAAGTTTGGGTGTCACCGAATTGGTAGCTATGACGGCTTACGCAAAACTTTCACAAAGTGATTATTATTGTATGAAAAGTTTACGGACTGCTTCAAAAAAGTGAGGAACAGTGCCCGGCAAGGATGGGCATGTGGTGTGGTTACATATGTAATAGGTACAAACAAAAAACTTGCTGTTCACAAAAGTTTTTGGGCCGAATTGCCATGCAAACTATTGCACAACAAGCCAACACGTTGACGACAACAACCCTAACAGCAACAACAACAACAACAAGACGAAGAAGAAGAAGAGGAGGAGGAGTCAAATGCTCTGACGATATAATGCACTAACACCAATTAAAAGTCATTTAACATGTATGTATAAAAGACACGTGTTTCACTCACAGAAGTTGCCTGGAGCCTGAGGCCTGGAGTGTGGGGCATAGAGCCTGGAGGAGCACGGAGAGTGTTGCAAGTCCAGTAGAGTAAATGGGTTCAAGTGTTTGATAGTTCAAAAGTGTTTGCCTAAATACTATGTGAGGCTACTTACTCCAAAGAGAGAACTAAGTTCTACGCATGAATAGCTCGGCTTGGCTGTCGACAAGTCAACAAACTGAGTTGGTCGAAAGTTTCTGACATAAATAAGTGAACTAGCTTAAATGTCTTGTGCAACAACAATCAGCAACCATTTCTCTGTAGCCTTGACCAAAAACCATTTTTGGCGCTGTTTCAAAATTGAAATGTCTTCATTTCAGTCTGGGGGCAACACAGCAAGCAAGAGTCGAAGCAGCAAAGTGGTCATTACTCTAATTAACCTTATTTCATTCTCAATTACAAGTGTAAAAAAACCAAAAGGAAAACAACAACAATCTGGGCGGTAAAAAACAAGAAAACAAAGCAATACAATTGCCTTAAAACATAATTGTTATTTTGCGCCATTTTCTCTTTTGATTCGGCGTTCGCGTTCGCGTTCGCGTTGCCATTGCCGCAGTCGTAGCCGTAGCTGTAGCTGTAGCTGTTGCTGTTGCCATTGCTGTTGCTGTTGCCTACTTTTGGGCGCAGCCAAAAGGCAAATTAAGTTTTTGCTCTAATTTAGTCTGACGCACGCCGCAACAAAAGGAACAACAACAATAGCAACAATAAAGACTTTTGGTTTTGTTTTCAAGATGAAGCCGCTTTTCTTTAGCTTAATTTACCATTTTTCACTCTTATCGCACATCTCTGCGCCAGACAGAGACAGCGCGAGCGAGAGAGAGAGAGAGAGACGTATACGCGCGACTTGGGCCATAAAAGTCAAGGCATCAGGCAAATGGAAAACATTTGGACCTGGCTCTGGCAGCTGCCTTAAAGCCTAAGCGTAACAATAATTTAATGCGACGCTTAAATTGTTTGTAAAATGTTCAACAACCGCGCAATGCTGCACGCTGCTTGCCATATGCCACTTGCCACTTGCTGGTTGCCGCTTGCCGGTTGCCAGTTCCGAGTCGTACGCCAAAGTTAAAAAGTGGAAAAGTTTTCTTTTCTATTTAACGTAATTTGCCTTCATTTGCGTTAGCTCCTCCTGGCGTTCGCTCCCTCGCACTACCACAGCCAAATATGGACTCGCCTGCTGGCCAGTTTATTTTCCCACCATCTCTCTGTCTCTCTCATTCTCCCTTTCTCTCTCATTCTCTCACACACTCTCTCTATATATATTTCTCTCAAGATTCTTGCTGCTTGGCATATGTTGCCCTTGTCTCATAATCTGGCATATTTCCCGCTTTTCCGCTTTTGTTTTTCTCTCGCTGTTGTTGTTTTTGTTGTTGTTGTCATGACTTTGTCACTCCCCTTGTGTGACAACAACGAGCGACTTGTGTTTGAGCTACTTTTGGTGTTTTTTCTTCTCCTTTTTTCTTGGCTTTCATTTTTGTGGTTAAGCAAATGTTTAACAAACCAAATCGCAGATTTGCATTTTATGCTTTGCACTTGGCTGAAAGGGGGGCATGGAAAATCAGACACTGCCACTTTTACGGCTCCGACTGGTTGCTGTTTATTGTTGTTGCCTTTTCCACTTGGATAAGCGTCGCTTTAATGCTCCTAATCGGGCTTAAAATCAAAAGATGCTTAACGCTCAAAAGCCAAATAAAACAACAAAAAAGCACGAGCCAGAAAATGGTCCCGACTTAGATTTCGTCAATGCTGTCTGCCGACAGAGAGATACAGACATACAGACAGAAAGACACACAGACAGAGCGATAAAGATAGCGATACAGCACGAGATTGAGATAGACATACAGCTTAGTTGGTAAGCCGCTTAACGCAGCACTAGCGCTCCCTTCTCCCTGCTTCATCATGCTACATGGTCCGTGCTCCATCCGCAGCTGCCTCTCAGCAACTGTATCGCAATCCTTTTGTGCTGGCTTCATTTATTTCATTTGCTGATATTTGCACCATTTCTATTTCGACTCGCCTGTTATTTACACTTGGCTTCGGTTAGTCTGGCGACAGAGCTCTAGACAAATTATTGACATGCTTAACTCACACAGCCACACCCACACCTACACACACACCCACACACACACACACACACACACACAAGCAGAAACACAGCAACGAGCTCTCAGTAAATTCATTGTTATATGCCTCGAAGGCATGAGAATGAAAACATTTTCACTTATTTGCTCAGAAATTGGATAACAATCGAACTGAAATTGGATCTCACTCATTTTTGTATACACTTCAAGTGGCGGCCAATGCATTGTTTTGCTTTTAACTGCCTTTTGTTGCTATTGTTGCTGTTGTTGCTGTTGTTGCTGTTGGCAGCACATAAAACATTTTCCGGCTATTTGCTGCCACCCATACACTACGAATTGGTGGCATTGTCCGCCCTCCCTCCCATCATTCTCTTATTATCGTAATAGAATTTGCCAAATTGAGGTTGAAATGCTTTCGGCCTGCTCCGGCCCCTACCCCTTGCCACTTGGCATCCGTTTATCGTTTGATTGTTTGTTTGCCTGTTGGCTTGCTAGCTTCACCAAAGCACCCCGCTACTCCCCTCCCCACCCCCCTTCCCAAACCATACTTCGTGCACTCCTTCATGGTCGGCTTCGGTGTGGGTCTCGGTTTCGGCATTTTGGTTTCGGTTTCGGTTGTCCTGGCCGTTCGCAGTTCACTTGATTGTTTGCTTATTTGGCGGGCCGGCGCTTATCAATTGCCGTTTTTATTGCCATTTTGGCTCCGAAGTCGTCGTTTATTGAGTACAAAAAAAAAAAAAAATTCATTGCCCGGTTTCAGGGTGCGCAGGACTCCGAATCTGCTGGGCAAGCAGAATACAGATGAAGCACTGGGACTCGTTGGCGATTTGGCTGTCATTATCCAGGACACAGTCCTTTGGCAATTCGTTTGGGCTTAATTTAATTGTTTATCTTGTGGCCATTGTTTGCCCGTCGGTGATTGTCAGATATGCCACAATTATGATTGATTTATCAGCTGATTAGATAGCCCAAGGTAAATAAGATATATATATTTAGGCTGCCTTGAACTCGATTGAGCTGCGCTTAGCTAACTACAACCGTCTACCTCTGTGCAGCCAAAGCAATTACAAATCGGCTTACTGGCTCAAAGAAACCATGTCAGCTTCAAGCACAACAGCGCTGGGCTTGTCAGACAGCCGATGCGTGCTTGCGAACTTCGAAAGTGGGGCCAATGCCATTGGATATGTGTCACGTTACCGTCGAGTGGCGCCACATTCGCAATGATGACGTTAACGACGCTCCTTGGTCAATCGGTCAACTCATCAGCGGACACGACGCGTATGAGTAACAGCCAATGCCTTACTTCACTTGAAACGGTGCGTATTGGAGAGAGAGAGAGAGAGAGAGAGAGAGAGAGACGGATGCATTACATGACACTTTCTCCACAGCATTGTTTCTATGTGGCTTTCGGTTTACGGTTTGTAAAGAATTTGTGACACACACACATACACACACACACACACACATGTTGAATAGGAACCTTGCTGATTGCTTGCGATTTATTCTTACACTTTACGTAAAAGTATGTAACTTTAATTAAAGTAGTTCAAGAGAGTAAAAAGTGTTTGCCGTCGTTAATGCTTTTGATTATTATGAATATAGAGAACTAGTAAAATTGTTAATCAACTTCTCTTCTAATTTATTATTTTAAGCTGACAAAGTACAAAATCATTGGACACTTAATATCTTAGAGCCTAAAATTCAATAGAATCCTTTTTTCTGCCAGTGTGCTTCTTTTTTGTTGTCTTTTCGCATTGCATTGCTGGCAGCATTAAAACAGTTGGCTGCTGTCGACTTGCCACCTCGATTGTTGTTGCTCGTGTTGTTGGTGCTGTTGCTATTGCTGTTGGCATTTGTGTTTTGTGTTCCACTAGGTCGTCGGTTAGTGCTGCATACATTTTGGCTCACCTTGTTTTGGTGTCGTGTCGTTGGCGTTGTCGTTCTCGTTGCTGCTGCCGTTGCCATTGCCGCAGTACCTGGCAACAGTCTGAACTTGCCACACACATAGGCAAATACCATCGAACGAGTGCTGCTCCACCTTGAGCACGTCAATGCTACGAATATCATTCCAGTCGCTGCCTTAACTGCTGTCAGACTCTAATTAGAGCGGTAATAAAATGCAAAGTGCATGCATTCAATTGAGAAGCAGCTGAACGAGGGAATCGTAGGCCAACTGTTCAGCAGAATTTAATTTTGTGGCTTGGAAAATCAATTGAGTATGCTTAAGGTCTATTTGTAAATTTCATACCTTGCACTTATAGATGTTTGCTCTGATTACCATGGAATTACACTCAATTACGGTGATGGATAACTGGAGAGCGGGAGAGTGGGAGAGTGGGAGAGTGGAAGAGAGAGAGAGAGAGAGAGAGATAGAGAGAGAGAGAGAGAGGGTGAGTGGTAAGAGAGAAACAGATTGAGGGTTACAGAAGTGGCTGCTGATGAAGCTGTTGGCCCTTGGCTGCTGACTGTCGGCAGATTGGACTGCCTCAAGGTAAAAATCTCTAGCACTGGTTTGACAGCTGGCAGAGCCCCAGAGTTCAGATTCACATCTGCTAGCGCACACACACACACAAACATACACATCCTGGGTGACATTGACATTTTGCCTAATGCCTGGTCGAGCTTAGATTGAGTCATACTTTGTGCACTGACAAGACGAGACAGACAGCCAGCCAGAGACGGAGTCACTCAATACGTGGAGCTCTGGAGCTAGACAATCGGTATAAATTATTATGTCAGCTCATGACAGGACGGGAAACTGCTGGCCCTGCACCGAGCCGCAGCCCGAAGGCCCACAAGGCTTTGGCAGCAGGAATTAGTTTTGACACGCAGCGGGATGGGCGGGCGAACGCCGGTAGACACGGGCAGACACCTCTGGACATGAGAGCTTTGTGTATCGATCTATAATTAAGATAAGATACAGTCGGTGTGTGCACCACAGCTCACATTATGACCACGGCTCGTAGATAGGGCAGCGGGGCAAGAGCGGAGCAAGGGTCTACGAGTGGCACTTATGGTCAGATAGCAGCTGTGTTATTTGTTTATGAAATTGACCTGCGATTAGCGCTGCATACAAAGTTGTGTGTGGCAACGGGCCATAAATTACACGCCACAGAGTCAGGCGATTGAGCGAATGGGCGTGAGGGCGTGTGGGCGTGCGGACGTGGAATCGTGGTCCCATAACCAAGAGCAATTTCATGAAACTTTAACACAAACTAAACGCTAAAGCGTTTTGTTCAACTCGTTTCAATCGAAGTGCAGCCCACACACGTGTGGCACAAGCTGCATGTGACTTCGACTTCTGTCTAACCACACGCTAGACACCACACATCCTCGAACCCATTTCAAATGGTGCCCGCAGGATATGCAGCAAAAATCCGCTTACACAATTTTACGCACAAGCCAGGAAGAAAAGAAGTTGGTAAAATGTGTAAAACTTTCGTATTGACAATAAACGCCAGCAAGCTGCAACAGCGAGGAGAGCTAAGCGATGCTAGGCTGGGTGGGGGGGAATGCAAAGTGTTTGGCACTGCTTGCCAAATAGAGTCAGGCATATGCAGAGTACTCCAGAACTTCTGATAAAGCCCGCAGGTTGGAGACGCCTCAGTGCCATGAGAGGAGGGAAAGGCTGCAAAACAGTTTCTGTTTGGCATTTAGTTGCATCGAAGTTGGCTCAAAGCAACGGGCCGGGAAGGTGGGGAGCAAGTGCATATACCTTTATGGCACTGGCAGACAAAAGTACACGAAATTCAATGAGCTGCAAAAAGCAGCTAAAGTTGCTGCTGCCAGATTTACGCCAAGAAAAATGTCAGCCAGAGAGTCAGCCAGGCTATCCGACCTGCATCCTGCACAGGACACGTAACCAGGACGAAACCAAAAAAAAAAAAAAAAAAAAGAAGGGAGATTATATATATGTAAACTCAACTGGAACTAGAGTTGGATGCGACTGCGGTCTGCGACTTTGGCGCCGCAGACAAATTGCGCTCGTAAATGCTTTAAATTGTGCACTCTGCGGTCCAAATTGAAGTTGAGCAAGAAAAACGCGATGCTTAAAGCGGGCGGCAAACAAAAGTTGCGAAAAACTACAAGCAGCGTGCAAAAAATGGCTGAGCGTGTTAAGAAAAATGTTTTCGTAAGCTGCGAACAAATGCGCGACAATATTTTTCAGCCACTTGCCCCACCCACCAACCGCCTCCCGCCCCCGGCAGCCAACACTTGTAAGTAGGCAACGGCAACAGTAGCTACTGCTGCATCAGCATTTGATGCTGAGATACTCTTCGATTTCTTCTGCGAAAATATATGAGTCTTAATTATGATTGCAACTGAAAATAAAAGAATTTTTACAAATACGGCAAGATAACTTATGTTGCTAAGCAGAATTCAACTCTTAATAGCAAAATAATTAATATATAAATAAAATATAATAATAATAATAAAAATAATAATAATATAAATAAAAACAGAATAGTTTGTATTATTTATGTTGAAAGTATTTGAACACAGAAATATATATAATAATTTAAATCATTTCCTATTAGGGTACATATGTAACTGGTTCTAGCTGTAATGCCAATAGAAGTCAAGTTATACACAGTTAATATACCCGCTTTCAGCAAGCAGCATAATGATGCCGACTGCCAACTCAATGCTGCCTCTGGACGGATGCTCGGTGTTGAATTCAACGCGAACACCTTTGGCAAAGGTAAAAGAAAAGAAAAGCAAGACGTTTGCTCCCATTGTTGCAGAACAAAAAGCGGAGAAATGCTACAAGGAACGACGGCTGTAGATGTATTTGTGTTTGTGCGTATGTGTGTGTGTGGGGGGGGGGGGGGGTGTATGGGTGTGTTGTAGAGGCACGCTTGATAGCCCAAGCCGAAACCGATTGCCACTTAAAACCTTATGGCTACGCTCTTGAACCAGGCACCACTTGTGTGGGCGAGTGTATCTTCGAGTGTGGCTGTGCGAGTGTTGTGGGCGGTGCGCTGCTCGCCGGGTGTCAAAATGTTAAGTTAATACAAAGACCTGACTTTGGTGTCGACTTTTAACTTTCAACAGTTGCCATTGCAGCGGCGAAAGGTTTTGCGCACGTGTAGAATTTTTCAATTTGTAATGTAAGTTTTTGTGCGGACTACTTTGTGCCCCACTCTAATGACCTATTTTGCTTGATACTATTAAGGTCTGACACTTGAACCCGTGGAGCTGCCTTCTTTAAGACTTTAGGCGGGACTTTAAGCCACTTGCCAGGCAGAAAATTTGATTAAATCAGCATTGCGACCTGCTGCCCGCCTGATAACGGGACTCGAAAACAATATTCGCTGACGCAATGCTAATTGCAAGGTGTACAAACTGCCTGAAAATAAGCCGAGCAAAGCACTTTAATTAATTAAAAAAAAAGTCCCTGAAAAGTTGTCAGAATAAACAGCGAACGCAACAAATCCTTTCTCCACTCTCGACGAAACCGGACCGGGAAATCGAAACGGCAAACAAAGTCCGGAATTAGATGGTTCGGTATTATTGTCAAATTTTGTTTTTGTTTCTGCTGTTGCTGCTGTTGTTGTTGCTGTTGCTGGCGCCGTGAAGCTTGTAAATGATTTATGCCAGTGACTTGCCAGCCAGTCATCCCAGTCAGCCCAGCAGCCAGGCGTGTCACGCCCACTTCCACATCCAGCGACGTCAGCCGGACGATGGGAGGTAAGCGGTAGGTGGTAGGGGGTAGGGGGTAGGCGGTAGGCGGTAGGCGGCAGTCGGTGCGGCTGGACAAATGGTTGTGGGAATTGTCGCATACTCCCTTACACTTTAATGCTGCTGTGTTATGAATAATAACTTGGACTGCTTTTTGTTGCTGCTGCCCCCGCGTTGCGCCGCCATCAGTTGCCGGCTGTAGTGCGTTTTCTCTTTCACATTTCGCGTCAGTGCGCCGAGCTTTGAATATTTTACGCAGGCATAAATAATTTACAACAATGAACGAAACACACGTAAAAAATAAGAGAGAAAAAAGGATAAGGCAGCAGCAGAGCAGCGTCAGAGCAGCAGCATCGCATAAAAATGGAACAAAAGTGAGAGCAAGAATGCAAAAGATAAGAATAAAAATTTATATTTCCTAAGCACGGCAGCCAGGGGCAAGGTATGCAGCATACGACAGGGTCGCCCGGTCGCCCGGTCGCTCGGTCACAAAATGCTGGCCTCTTTTCAGCTCAGTTCGGTTCTTTGCCAACACTTGACATATGTGCCGGCTTTTGACCTCTTTCGGGATGTGCAGGCACTCGCCTGACACGCCTATGATATGTGCTGCTCGTAAATGAGACGAAATAGAACTCAAAGCGCCGGGGGGTGGGTGGGACGAGTCCAAAAGACAATTTCGGCAGACGAGTGAGAAAATGTAAATGCTCAAATGTTTTCTTTACATTCGCAACGGATTCGTTTGTATTTGCTGTGAGTGATGGCGGCTCAAAGAAATGTCAACACTCAAAGCCTACAAACACACACGCACACGCACACACACACACACACACACACACTCGTGTAGGCCAAGAATTTTCACTTTGACTTAACAAATAGAAAATCATTTATTCTGCATGCGCAGCCTCGTGCCACCTCATCCCTGACAGCTGCCCCGCGCTCTGCAAATTGTTTCTTCACTAACGCGTTTCGATTTCGACAGACTTTCTGAATGCGGACTCTGTGATTTCCGACAGCCTTCCCCTCGCCTTGTTCGGCCCCCATTGAAATGCTCAGCCATCAAACGGCGAGATTTATGCACGTTTTGCATATTTTCTTTGTGAAGCTTTCAAAGCCAGCAAAAATGGCCCATCAAGTCGAGTTGGGGCGATGGGAAAAACTCGCTCAATTTTCATTGCGCGACTTTTATGACTTTGTCTGCTGCTGTCTCTGGCTTTTATCGAATGCAAATTGTTTTATAATAATGTAATCAAATCACTGTGAACTCTGTTTATTGACGTGTTTATTTTGTTTTGCCTTCGATAATTGCCGCAAACAACATTGAACAGTTCTCAATGTGTTTTCTTTCTTTTTCTTGTATTTACTTACTTTATATTTTGTTTACATATTTTGTTGAAATAAACATATAAATACTTTAAGGCAGCACTACGAGTTTATTAATTGATAACTTTTCAAATTATATGATAAAAAATTTTAAAAATATCATAGTTCGGACTTCTGTTAAATGCAAAGATCCAATAAAAAATAACTCTCTAAAGCTAAATTTCTCTATGACTTTTTATATCAATTCCAGAAATCAATAAAAAAAAAACAGTGGTGCACAAAATCTATATACTGTCTCTTTGCTTCTGTTTGCTTAGATTAAATTAAAGCCTTTTGAAAAATAACAAATAAAAGTCACAAATTGGCAGAGAGATTCAGTCACATCAGTGTTCTTTATGTTCAATTTACTGGCAATTGCAAATTATTCAATAAATAATTCTCAGAACTCTCAGCAAAATGGATTGAAACCAATAAAATTAAGTAACACAATAACAAGGACAGGCATCACAACAACGACAACGACAACGACGACAGCAACAGCAACAACTGTCGTGACGATAATAACAATAATGCCATTTTCACTTAATTGACCATAGTCCACAGCAACAACAACAGTTGGCCTGCTCCTCCATGAGATTGCTGCCAGATTCCTGGCAAGTGCGAGGCGGAACTCAGCAGACCTCAGCAGCACCCGATTCAAGGGATCGGACATTAAAAATGCCCATGGCGACAATTTGACGTTGTTATCGTTGTTGTTGCTGATTGGTCGGAGTTGGAGGCACTCGAGCCAGCTCGTGTCAATTTATATGTGACTATTAAAATTGAAATGTCAACGCACGACTGCCGGCACGAGATGTTGACCCATAAACGAAATCAAATAATATAATTTGCTCATGAACTTTCAACAGGTCAGCTACCGGCCTCGCCTCCGTGCAGCTGGCCGGGCAAATATTGTTTGTGCTGAACTTGAACCCAAACATTTGTTTTCAAATTGAAACTGTGTGTATGTCTGTGTTTCTATTTATGTGTGTGTGTGTGTGTGCAAGATAAGTACCTTAAATCTAACCGGCTTTGGTATGCTAATGAAGTGCATGGCGAATGCGGCCAATTGCCAGCGGGACGGGTGGACATGAGGCAAAGCTAGTTAGTTGCCAGTTTTGTTGCATATTTATGGACTGGGCGCAATATCAACAACAGTCCACAGCCAAGCAGTCAAGCAGCCAGCAACCAGCAGCCAAACAGGCAACAGCAAAAAGGACGCACACGAACAACCAAATCCACTTCATGACCGCAAATTAGTTTTTAACCCACAAAATAATCCCGAATGACATGAGATGAGTCCACCATTCACCACCAAAGAAAAAAAAAAAAAAGTATAGCGGAATACTATTACATACATTTTACAGTTGCCAGCTACGTCTCCTGCCTTTCCGCCTGCTCCTGCTTCCCGTTCTCTTCCTCATCCTCCATGTCTACTCGCCACAGTCGCTTGGCGGAAGTTGTAAAGCTGCCATTTCTTGGCCATGTTTTTGTTGCTGTTGTTGTTGTTGTTACTATTACTGTTGCTGCTGTTGCCAATGTTGCTGTTGCCACTGCCAGCGGTTGGTCGGACACCCCAACTCTATGTTGGACTCTTTTAGCTTACGGCCAATGTGAAGCGCCAACAATTCGCGAGCTCGTAATGCGGTCGTTTTACAGCATTGTTGTCGTTGTTGTTGCTGCTGTTGTTGTTATTGGCCCTGTTGAGTGTTATTGTTGTTGTTGCGAAGCGCATTTGTTGTATTAACTTTTTCCAAGTGACGTGAATGGCACCGGCCAGTGCACGGCAAGGCAACGGCCGTAGCAGCAGGCTCACCCAAGCAGCCCACCTCATCGCGCTGGTGGGAATGTTGCCATAATTTATTAAAGCCTGCACCAGAGTGCTCTCGAGTCGAGCGGCCCATAGCCCACGGCCCATGCCACACAATTGAAATTTAAGCAGCAGCGGGAGCTAAGTTGCAGAAAATGTGAAACATTGGCCCAGGCTTTCAGCTCCTTCCGAAGTTCGATCGCTAACCGGCAGCCGGCAAAATGGTAATCGAAATATGCGCCAAGCCAAAGAAACGCAGCAAAGAGCCAGGCCAAGGGACAGCCGGCAGAGAATGTCTTGCCTACTACTTTCTCTCTCTCTTTCTCTCTCTCTCTCTACCTCTACCCCTCCTCTCTTAGTCTCTTTATGTGCAGTGAAAAGTTTGGAAAAGTTTTTGGCCAGGAAAATAATTCATGAAACATGGCGGCAACATGCGAACGCGAAACGCGAAACGCGAATGTGAAACGCGAAATACGAAATACGAAATGGGAACGCGAACTCGAAATTTTTGTGCCCAATCCGAATCTGATTGTGACAGAAACGAATTGTTCTGGTTGCTGGTCGCTGGTCCTGTCTTTCGAGGTGGAGGCGTAGGCGTCGTCGGCTGCTATATTTATGTACCTATTTCTTTTTTTTTTTTCTTCTTCTATGTGGCCGTAGCAGTGAGTGTCTGGTGCCTGCCCCCGCAGTTGGCATGTAAATTTATGGTGTGTCCCGAAACAATTGTTATTGTGTGTTTTCAACTTTTGCTTGATTTGTGTTTTTAAGTGATTTCGAATGGGTCGCATGGGGCTCGGTAATCGGGCCGTCGGCGGCTATTTGTTTTTGTGTGGGCCAGCCAGCCAGCTAGTCAGCAAGCTAGCTAGCGCTGATAATTTCTAGGCTGTCATCGGGACAGCCTGGGCAGTTCAGATGCATTTCTGGCTATGCAGAACTACTTCTGCTAAGCGACCAATAACCATAAAACACTTTGCATACCAGACCGGAGAGAGAGAGAGAGAGAGAGAGGCGGAGAGAGAGAGAGAGAGAGAGAGAGAGAGAGAGAGAGACCACCCGCACACGTAGCGGAACTCTTGGTGCTGGGCAACTTTGCCCCAAGTCGCAAGTTGCAAGTTGCAAGTCGCAAGTTGCAATTTTCGTTCAGCATTTTATTTATTTGTATTTCCGCAAACAATTCGAGTGCCGCGACTGCCACAAAACTTTTGACTGTGCGGCATTTGGCACTGTTGGTGACGGTGGTGTTGGTGGTGGTGGTGATGGTGGTGCAACTATAAACTGCAAACTGCAAGTGCAACTACCACAGCCACTGCCATTGCCACTGCTACAGTTAGCAGCCATTGTTGTTACAGCTACCGCTGGCAGTAGGCCACTTCCTGCAAACGGGTGTTGCCGTTGCATGCAATTCCTGAATTTTTGAAGGCATTTCTTGTGCCTGCCCCACGCTGCCAAACAGCCGCATCTGCTTGCAATATGCAAGCGGTCATTTCGTTAATGAGCGCCCGGCAGCAAGAGGGAGTCGGGTCTGAAGTAGCTACAACTTTTACTGAGCATCCGCCGGATGGGCAGCTCGCTGGTCGCAGCACATCCTATGGAGATGGACAGCAGCAGCAGCAGCCAAGCATGGCACCAACTGAGCCCCACGCTGACTCTTCATTCAACTATGTTGGTTGTCCCACTGCCTGACTGTATGACTGCCTCTGCCTGCCTGCCAGGCTGCCAGCTTGGCTGAATGACTTGGTTTATTTCTACGTAATGAAATGAAATTGAAATGAATGTTTTATAAACCGTTGCCCGGTTAGAGAGTAGGAGATTCTGCATTATATTCGCTCTTACGACTACCAAGAGTCATAAAATTATTATAATCTCTGGGGCAGCATCGGCCACAGTTGTCTCTCTCCCTATCTCTATCACTCTCTCCTCTCTGTCTTCAGATTATGGCAGATGCAACAAATACAACTTTGCTTTAAAATCAAGTCAAATTAAGTAAATATTTTCGTTTGCTGGGAATTTAATGAGCGCAAAATGTCAATGCACAAATAATTTATAGTCGAAGACCCGTCTATATATACATAAATATAAAATAATTTTTGCTTAGCAGTGCGTGGCAGTCTTGATATGAAAATAATCACAGTGCAGTCTGTTCAGTGTTGACAATGGCGGCGGGATGACTTGCATTTCCCAACAGCAGTCCTGTGTATAATGTGCCTTGAATGAAGATACCTTTTTTTACCTTTCCTGGACTTTGTGGAACATTACAAAGTAAAAACTATGATGGGTTAATTAAAATGTCTAGTGCATAGTGCTTGCTAAGAATCATTCTGAAAGACGGAGGCGGTAACAGAACAACATTTTAAAGCTCTACTCGAAGGCTGAATCCGAAACTGGACAAGAAGCCTCACATCAATTTTGGTTGGTCTGAATGAACCTTTCTGCAGTCAAAGTCAGCGCCAGACACAAAGGACTGACGCCTCTTCTGCAAGAGTGTGTCCGCTGATGTTATTTGTCTGTTCGGGATTTTAATTAAATTTCGCTTAATGTTGTTGCCGCATTTACTTTGGTTGCTGTTGCTGTTGGAGTTGCTGTTGCTGCTGTTGCTGCTGCTGCTACCGCCGTGTGGCATTTGCCCATTAAGCATTCTGCGGATTGTCGTCGCGGTTCTCGTAAGCCCAGAATTTATGAAATTCAATTAATATGGATACCACAGTCTCGGCCTGGCCGCTGCACACGAAGGACATGGTTAAACGTAACCGGTTAAACGGTAATTTTTGTGGAAAATACAAAACGAAGAGAGAGAGAATAAAGTGTGTTCAGCCTACCAATTGCTCAGATCCTTTAGTGTTATCTTGCACGGATCCTTGGGCGTAACCATGTCGAATATTTCATTACTGAAGTCCTCAAACCGGACCGCCTCGCCAGAACTAAGCGCCACCTGCTCCTCAATCCCCTTGAAGAAGTAATTAAGCGTCTGCATCGTCAGGTAGCCAGTGTGCTGCACGTCCAGCATACGGAATATGTAGTGCAACGAGGAGGATGTCTATACGAGAGGGTAATCATGTTAATAAACCAGCAATAAATCGCCCCGACAAGGCAGCTACTAAAAATAAAGAAATTTTATATAAAATGTCGGATCAATTTCTATTAGTATGTTTTAAGCGACTATTAAGAAGTTAAAAAAAAATGATTGCTTAAACTCACACCTGTCGGTTCTCCAGGGCTAGGACAAAGCCCAGATAGGTTTTGTAGTCCATTTCGCCATCGTAAGTGTGACACTCCTCGAAGACACGATCCATAAAGGCTGATGTGAGCGTGCCTGACCCGTATCCACTTAGCTCCTGCTTGCTGAGCAGGCCATTGTGATCGAGGTCCAGATTGAGAAAGCTTTTATAGACAGCAAGGACGGCGGGCATGGAAAAGTGGTTTATCTGCACTGCTTCTGAATCAATTGGCTTCGGCTCATCGCGCAGTTCCATCAGCTGGTGAATCAAGCCCGAGACTAGCATTTCGCGAATGCGTATACGCCCCGTACGCAAGGGGTCAAGGAAGAAGTGAAACCTCTTAACCACCGTACACACGTAAAACTTCTCGAACGCGGGCTCCATGCAATCACATATCTGTGCCAAGGTTGGTATTAGGTCCACAATGTAGTTCTCCAAATCGAACTCGCGCAAGTAACCCTGGCCCACATCATCGTAAAAGGAGAGCCCAATGCGGCACTGCGTCAGCCACACCTTGCGCATGGTGTAGTTGAACACGGACGCGATCTCTACGCTGCCCAGGTAGGGCGACTCACTGAGCAGCTGGGCAAAGAGACGCGTCGTGAGATACTTGCGGCACTTCTTGTCGATCGCAGAACGTAGCTTGCAGTAGTCGTCGTAGCTGATCAGCTGCTGCTTAGCTGTTGTCTCTGTGACATGTTGCTCCAAGAGGCGCCACAGCTCCTGCAGCTCTTCGTTATTCAACAGCTCCTCGGACTTTTGCTGCAGGAAAAGCGATTGTGCTTCCCGGCGCAACAAGTGCCGTAGTTTATCATCCGGCGGCGGCGGCACATAAAAGAACTGCGGCACATGTTTGTATGACGAGTGGTTCACCTGGGCGCGCGGCTTCAGGGGCATATTCGCATCGAACTTGGCCAACTCCTCGGCGCTTATGTCGCGTGTGGAGATCTTGAGGCAAGCGAACTCTTTGACAAAATCTGGATCCAATTCCATATTAGCGCTTGAAATGTTTGCAATATAATTTTTATAGTTGAATATTTTGTTTTCACAGAATTACACAGATATGAATGGGAGCCATAAATTATTATTCGGTTGCTTGTTTTAATCTAGCTCAGCCTTTGATGAATGCCCAAAAAACTAAGGAAGTTTATATTTATGCACTCTTGCCATCACAATTGTTCTAATTATCTTTCTCTTGTTGCAGGTTCGACCATTAAAGGCGCCGTTGCGATCTTGAATTGCATTTTGGCTCGACAACTATGCTTCGAGGATCCCTCATGCTCGGCCATTTTGGAAATAATACCACGAGTCTGCGGACCCATACCAGGTAAGAGTGTAAGAGCTTAGCGAATTAATGGCTAAAACGTGGTTTTGTGTTGTTGGCCAACTTTTTAGCAATAGTTTGTATTAGTCTGCTGGCCAAATACGCGCTCATAAAGTATGGGGTTTTTTTTTTTTTTTTTGGGTTGGGGAGAGCGCTTGAGGCCATTTGAGGATTAATTTTATTTAGTTGCTGCTTTCGTGGTCGCTGGCTGCCCGGCTGTCCGGCTGCCTGGCTGCCTCTTGGAGCCCGCCAACCGTTTGCTCTGCCGACAACTGTGTAATTATTTTAGCAATTTTTGTGTGCGCCCGCGTGCAATAAAACAGTAAATAACGGTCATATGCTTAAAGCGCAATATAGCAGCAACAACAACAACAATACCGACAACATCAACAGCAGCAGCAGGAGCAACATCAGCAAATGCCACGAAATACCATTTGAATATTCAAATGCCCCTGAGAACTGACCCACCCGCCAGCCGCGAGCCGCGCAACCAACTGCCATTGTGGTTACTGCCCAGCGGGCGAATGTGCGTGCCAGCCGCACCACTATGAATACATACACACATAGTTAGACTGAAGTGGGAGGTGCAAGAAAAAAGCAAACAAACAGCCAGCAGGTCCCCAACCTCCACACGACCCGAGCCGAGCTCCTCCATTGTCGTCGCGCACAAAGGCGAATGAACGAGCAAGCCCAAGAAAAAGTTAATTTATAAATTATTCAGTAATTTGTTTGAGAATTTGCTTTCGTCGCCAGCCCCTACCTCACACCCCTATAACACACACACACACACACACACATATATATATACAAGACGGGAACAAAGCTCGCTGCTGCAGGTATACATTTCTTATGTATGTGGGTTTCACTTTGATCTGTCCCCACATTCCCTGCTCCACATGCAGGGCCAAGCCAGGCCATTTAAAAGTGTATTTAAGTTCACTTCACCGTGCACTATTCCAGCGCCATAGCCGACGCCAACATCAGCAGGCCAGGGCTATCCAGAGGCCACACTACACTACACTACTTGGGGGTAAGTGGGCGTGGGAGAGCGGGTCTGGTGTGGGCGGGGTTTTGGTTTTCAGCTGGCTTGGGTTTGTGAGTCCGTGCATAAGACTTTTCTTTTCTTCAATTTAATTATTAATGTTCCAGTCAGCCAAAGTCTAGTGGTGTTTCGCCAGCTTTTCTTCTCCACGTCTGTCTTTCATTTAAGTGGCTTTTCCTTTCCGTATTTACGTCTGTATGTATGTGAGCATATGCATGTGCTTGTGTGTGTGTGTGTGTGTCTGCTTATGTGTATATTTGTGTGGGAATTTCTTTGTTCTGTCACGTGTAAAAAATTCGCATTTAAAACGTGGCATTATCGGATTTACTCAAAGTTTTTGGTTTGTTTCAACTTTGCCTCAATTCCTGAGCAACTTTGCACTTTTCGCTAGTTAAGGACATATGAGGCAGGGGGCATCGGATAAAGCGTGTGTTTAGTTCTGCGGCTTGGACCACTCCACGCTAAGGATTAAGTGATCATAGCCATGGCCGTTGAGCACTTCAATTGCCTCGGCTGCGTCTTTGCGATATTTGAAGTGAACATAGGCGAATCCCTTGCACAGGCCAGAATTCTTCTCGCGCGCCAGATACATCTTGGTGTGTGGTCCAATTTTCTTGACTAATTCTTCGAGATCGTCCTCGGTCATCGACTCGGATAGATTGGAGATGCGCACAGCGGATGAATCGTCACGCTCACGTCCCTTGGCGCCTTCCTTCAGGAATGGTGGCACATATTTGCCCGACTTGTTGGTTTCGCCCACAGCTGCAGTAGCTGCTGCAATCGCCTTGCTCTCGATGTCCATGGACGTACCCTTGTACGGGCATTTGACTGACCAATGCTCGCCATTGCATATGCGGCACTTGGCAATGGGCTTGCCAGCGTCCAGCGGATCTTGGGTGTGCTCAAAGTCCTTGGAGCCCATGTAGTTCATCAGGATCTCATCCGCCACCTTGGTGGTGTATGAGTTGGGACCCGGCTTGTCAAGTTTAGAGTCGCCGAACTTAGTCCAATTGCGGCGCCTCGCCACTGCCCTCGAAACGATCTTCTTCTCTATCTTGAAGCTGCGCACCACCTTGATCTTCTTCCCCTCATCGTTGAACTTGTACTCCGTGACGTGCTTATAGTCTCCATCCACATGCTCCTTGGATGGCGGCAGTCCATCCACATAGTCTGCCTCCACCTCATCGGCCCAGGATGTAATTGTAGTCTTCATTTTAATGTTCCTGTTGGGCACTAGATATTGTTATTCTCACTAATCTCAATTATTTATATACTATTCCCCTACCTGCCTATAAATTTGTTGAAATTTTTCTTAATTCTTTCAAATAAATCAATGCGAAGTAGACCAGTTCAACTTAGTGAAAAGACTTTTTATTTCAACTTGCTGTAAAATGGAATACTTTTTCCACGGCTACATTGATGACGATTTACGATATTTAATTAATAGTAGCTGTGACTGTATAGTAAAACACAATAAATTAAATGAATTTGTGATATGAATTTTTCGGTTGTCAACTTTCATCATAATCATGCAATTCAAATCCTTCTCTTCTTTAAGAGTCAAAATGTTTTTTTTAAGTGTAGTCCGTTGATAAGAACATTTGATGTGGTAGGGGCAAACGCTAATCTGCCAACTGAGGTCTCAGTTAATCGACTGACTTCACTGCGGATCAGTCGAGTCTTTCTCTGTTCAATAATCACATATAATGCTGCAGCTGAAGCATGCTGAAAGTGGCAAAGTCGTAGAGCTCAATGAGTTCTGGCTACGGGATCATTGTCGCTGCGGGGAGTGTCTTAACACGGAGACAAATCAGCGGCGTTACGATCTCTTAGAGCTGCCAGCGGATGTGCATGTCGTGAGGCACAGCTGGAAGTCGGCGGATCAGCTCTTGGTGGAATGTAAGTACCACTGGCAGGCAGTCAGTCGCAATGCTTATACGTGTTTACATTACGTCAAGGGAGCGATGGGCATCGTTCGAGCTACGACTGGGCATTCATCTATGACTCGCAGCTGGAGCAACTGATAAGCCGGCGTACAAAGTCCACCGCGCTGACGCCCTGGAACCGCAGCGTCGCGCTACAGAACGAGCGGCACTTGCGCTTCTCGCTTCCCGCTCTTGTGGCCAGCGATGAGCAGGTCAAGCTGCTGATAGCCGCTCTCGTGCGCTACGGTATTGTCTTTATAGATGACGTGGCCGCCACGCCCACCATGACTGAGCTGGCGCTGCGCCGCTGCTTTCCACTCATGAAGACCTTCTTCGGTGAGATGTGGACGTTCAGCGACAAGCAAGATCACGCGGACACGGCGTATACACAGCTATATCTTGGCTCGCACACGGACAACACCTACTTCTGCGATGCAGCCGGTCTGCAGGCGCTGCACTGCATCGAGCATTCCGCTGACGGCACAGGCGGCGAGAACTTCTTTGTGGATGGACTGCACGTGGTGCACGAACTGCGCCGACGCTTTCCCGCTGCCTACGAGCTGCTCTGCCGCGTACCAGTGCCCGCCGAGTACATCGAACAGGGCCAACACCACTGCCACACGGCGCCCATCATACGCATCGATCCGCTGACCGGCGAGCTGATACAGTTGCGCCTCAATGTCTACGATCGCGCCGTCTTCAACACGCTGCCCCAGCATGAGATGGCCAGCTTCTATGCCAGCTTGCGCCAGCTGCTGCAGCTGGTGCGCGATGAGGAGCAGCAGTGGCAGCTGAAGCTGCGACCCGGCAGCCTGGTGATCTTCGACAACTGGCGGGTGCTTCATGGCCGCCACGCCTACACGGGTCGCCGCACGATGAGTGGTGCTTATGTGCAGCGCACCGACTTTCAGAGTAAGGCACGCACTCTTGGCCTCATCGAATAGTTGCAGCCACTCTGATCCCAAATGTCAAATGCCAATGGCCAATTGCAATCCAGTCGTGAATACATGGCAATAAAAAATTACGATTACAATTGCTGTGGACAGCGTCTAATTCGAAGTCGAAACAAGAAGCCAACAAATATCATTTGGCATTTGTTTTTATGGCAAATGTCTCATAAGACCTTGCTCTCTGTAGTCTTGTATATTCGTGTGCATGTATGCGTGCCAGTGTGTGTGTGTGTGTGTGTGTGTGTGTGTGTGTGTTTAGAGCCAACAAAATGGTATTTGGCGTCAGCAAAACAAACGTAAACGCACTTTCAACTTTTTCATTTAAAAACTGAAATTACTTTTTGGCTGTTGCTGGGCAAGGGAATGGGGAGCAGTTTAATGGTTGCCGTATTGTCCTTTAAATGTCCTCAAAAAAAAAAAAAAGAAAGAGAAATATGTACATATATTGCACACGTGAAAGCGAAGCAAAGAAAAAAGCACACTTTAAGCCAACACGCTCCAAGGCGGCCTGAATATTTATGATAATTGCATTTTATGCAGCGTGTCTGTTGCCTTTTCTCTTGGCGCCTTTATGCGGCGACATGACCGCATTGAATCCTTTAAAAGCAACGCTCTCTCTATTCAATTCTCTCTCCCTACATCTCCCTATCTCTGTCTCTCTCTCTTTCTTTCTCTCTTTCTCTCTTGTTTTTTCTCTATCTCTCTGACGGCAATAAATATTTTGACAAGCAACGGAGTGTTGTGGTGCGGGTCCTGCTTTCAGCTGCTGCAGTCGTAGCATACTTTTTGACGTTCTTTTCATGCGCTCCAACTCCAGCTGCTGTGCGAGTGTGTGGGTGTGCTTGTGGTGTGTGCGAGTATGCGTGTGTGTGGGTTACGTTCGCATTTTTGCGTTCGCTTTGTGCAATTGCCGATGGTTCAATGAAATCAGCAAGCAGCCAACTGCGCACAAGGCAAACAACCACGCACTACCCACACACACACACACCCACACACACACACACACACATACATACATACATACTCATACTCACTCTTTTTAACTCAAGGCACGCTTGTTTCATATGACAAAAGGACATGTGTTGCATGGCTTCCCCCATGCCGCTCAATCAATATTGTAAAAATTTCATGCACAAAGGCGCCAAGGCAAAGACAAAAGTTTACTTAATTTAATTAATTGCACGCCGATGCTGTGCAAATAAAAGCCATTATATTTTATGCGAAGCGGACACGGGCCGCTCAGCACAGCATGTTCAAATTTCAATTTGATTGCCAACTAAATAAATGCCATATAAATTTCATCTAGTGCACAAATTCAGAGCCAGCAGCAAAACGACAAAAAACAGAAATATGATTATATACTGTATAGAAAAGCGAACAAATAACAAGCTCAAATCAAATAAAATCCAGCCAAAAAGTCGACACACACACACACGCACACACATACACGTGCACGTGCTCACTTGTGGGTCATATTGGAAACAACAAAGAAATCATTGAACCAATTCAGCGACCAACTCAACAACCGGAAACGCGTTTCGTATAAAAACGAATTGAGGACTTAACGTTCACGGTTAAAGAGCGAAAAAAGAGAAGCGAAAGCAATGCAAGCTGAACAGTTACTGCAAATGGCGTCAGTTGATGATGACGACGAGGCATAAAACCCACTCGCCACTTTTATGAGCAAAAACACACACACACACACACATACATATACACATAGGAAATCAAAGGCCACAAAACTAACTAAAAGTGCTTAGGAGTTGCAGCCCGTTTAAACCAAGTCGAATGATGTGGCCCCAACACCTGGTATTTAAGCTGCCAATGGCTTCTAATTGAGGCTGTAGCCCAAACAGAACACCCTGGCCCTGGCCAAAAGCAACAAATGCGGCCATGTCAAGTGTTGGCCATGTCATAAATATGATGAATGCCTGCGAAAAATGTCACTTGTTGCGTAGTTCGAGCATCACGCCTCACACACACACACACACACACACAAATCGCCCGAGGGCTGGAGTTGGGGGTGAGGCTGGGGTTGGGGTTGGTTGGTCAACTTTATGTTCGAGTAGCAAATAATCATGTCCGGGGTCGAGCGGCCAACGGGTCGTATGAGTGACATGAGCAATGGGCCGTTCAGCTCATATGCTGGCCATTTGGCCATTGTCCGGACGTTGCGGCAGTTGGTTCGCTTTGCTTTTTTGGCGATTTTACGGCTTATGGCCAGCCACAGTCGTCTCGATGTCTGTGTGTGTGTGTGTGTGTGTGTGTGTGTGAGTGAAGTGTAGTCGTAGTCGAGTTTATTAGTAGGGCTTATGTTTTATGGTCAAAGGGACAATGGATGGCCAACAGATGTTTGTTGGCCTTTTGTTTGTCTCGACAACCCGCACGCCCCACTCAGAATGAGTGCGAATGAGTATATGCGTATGTGTGTGCGTGTGTGAGTGGGTGTGTGGGTGTATATATAGCAGTAGTTGTCATATGCTCGAATAAGCTGTCATATACGAAACATAATTTATTATGTTATAAAATATTATCGGATCGCTCTACCAACAAGCACGGGCGCTGGCTGCACGCTGCTGGCTCGCTTCATTGGTCGCTTAAATCGACCATTTTGTTGGGGACTCAATTATTCATATTGTTGCAGCTATAGTTGTTAATGTTGTTGTTGTTGTTATTGTCGTTGTTGTTGCTGTTCGTGTCGTTGTTTATTGTTGGGTATTATGACATGTGTTTGGTTTGTAGTTGTATGTTTTTGGGCCAAAGCCTGTTTGCTCGCCCGCCTGCCATTTATAACAACTGTCAACTGGCTACAACTTGGATAATCGATGTGAGCAGCGATTCCAATTTGGACAGCTACACGGACATGGACACGAACGCGGACACGGACACGGACACGGACAGGGACAGGGGCAGAGACACGTCCAGCGAAATGTCAAAGTTTAAGCGCTGCTGCCATTTAGAGATCATTAAGCATAACTGTCGCTGGCCATTTTTATAGCTTGGTTGTCTCTTTCATTGTCCTTGCAGTGTCCTGCAGCACGGTGACGGTCACAAAATGCCAAGCGGCGCTTCGCACGCTGCAGGCATTTCAATTCTTTCGCCCCACCTGCCTGTGCAAGGAACCCGGCATGGATCCCGATTGCAATCATTTCCGGGATTTTCTGTTCGATCATCCGTGCGGATTTGTGCTCAAAAAAGGTAAGTGCAAGTGCCACCTGACAGCGACATCAAATGTGTGTGGCATGCCACAGGCAATGATGAAACTTTAAACTTGCGATAACCTCACTTAAATCGTTTGTCTTCCTTTGCTTTTACTCTTTATACATTCTTTCTATTTTTTTTTTTGTTAATCCTTTCTCACAGCCGAAAAGGATCCCTACCCGATAGACGCTCTGCCCACGTGCAACCATGCGCTGTCCGTGTGCCAGCAGGAACGCAAATGCCTAAAGCTCTTTGAAGACTTCAAGACGCACTGCAAGGTGCGCGATAATAAGTGCAAAATGGAAAACAGGTGAGTGAATAGCGAAAATTAACAAAAAAAAAAAAAAAAAGAAAAGGGAAATCTCTGTTAAGTGCAGATAAACAGCTCGGAGCTACTTGAGGGAGGGGCTGGCTGCATTTTTTTTCAGCCTGCCATGAATTTCACTCACTTTGTAATCGATAAGTGAATTCAGCAACGTCCAGCGTATCAATTATAATTATTGATTATTCAGTTTGCATACTAAGCAACAAGCTCTCGCTTAGTATTCCACGCTTTGCCGCTTCCATCCTGCCGGTAGCCGCAAAATGTTGCAAATTGGGGGAAATTGTGAAACGAATGCTAATTAGAGCAGCGGCACAAAAAGTGCACCAACCGTGTCTGCGAACTTGGCGAAAATGGGGCGGATAATAAAATCATTCAATTAAACTGTTTGGCTTAATGAGAAAATGGATTTAGTTGCTGGTGATGGCATTTTACTTGAGCATCCTAGCTTGTTGCCGCAAAAACTTCGACACTGCACAAACTGCAAAAGCAACATTTAATTTCGATACTCGATGGAGAGAGGGAGATTGAGTTGAGGGAAGAGAGTGGGCGGGCGTTGCCTTTTCGCCCAACTTCAACTAAGAGTCGAGCAAAATGAAATTTCCTGCTAGTTGAGTTCTTGCTGCTTCCTGCAGCCTTCACATATCCTTGCTGACGCCAGTTGCTTGCGGCGCCTGGCTCAATACCCTCGAATACAAACGTTCTGAATGTTTTAATAACTCGAAATGACTTTTTGCGGCGGCCCCGGCGCACTCTTTGGCCTGGCTTAAAGTTTCACTGCCGCCGTCTAAACTTTGAACACGCACAGCCCATGCGGCAAACGGGCGCTGGGCACCCACGAGCAGCCCAACTGCTGCCACCTATGCGATAAAATATTAATTGAACTGCCGTATGTATGCATTTTTGATGCAATTGCCAATTTTAAAGTTTGTTGCGTCGAGCGGAAGTCGAGTCTTGGGTCGGGTTTAAGGGGTTTAGTTCGCAGAGTTTCTTCCACACTTTTTTCGTGAAGGGTCGGCGCTGGGGCTTAATATAATTTCAATTAGCTATGTTGGTTGTGGGTCGGCTTAGGCGCTGCTGTTGCTGTTGCTGTGGCTGTTGCTGCTATAGCTTCTCTGTTTCTATACTATATAACCTGAGTATTTTCATTTTAGGGATGCCTGTCACGATGCCTGGACTAATCTGCGCTTGTCGCCCATGTTCGGGTGCATCTGTCCGAATAATCATATGAAAAAGCGCTGTGATCGTATTTTTAATATTGTTAATCACAATCCGTGTGTGGGTAAGTTATCCGGCATCAGCCGATGCCACAAACAACATCAACAGCTACAACTACTACAACAGCCAACAAGAACACAAAATCCTGACAAAGAAAAAAAAATGAAAAAAAAAGAACGCGTTGATGTGCTGAAACATTCGTCGAAATGCAAAGAAAATACATTTTTATTTCATCTCTTGGAACATTAAATGTGATTTCTTTCCTGTATCTATGGTTGAGCAATGACGCTCAACCATATTGAGTACCTATCTTATTATCTAATTATGTGTTAAATGTTCTTTTCTCAACACAAATGAATTTCTCCTCAGTTCTGTCTACTTTTCGTTTCAATTTCGATTTCCATTTTGTACTTTTGTTGTTTTCCTTTTGGTACTTTGTGAACCGCTCAAAACTGAAACTAGCCTAATAATTTAAGTAATCTAAATACCAATGAAAAAAACAACCTGAAACTAAAATCGCACGCTTTTGCATCAAAACCAAAACAATAAAACAAATTTATAAACAAATTAGTTAAAAAAAAAAAAAAACAATATAAAATCTATACCCACATTTGCGTGACATGCGATCAGTAAACAACCTATTAGCAATAACATGCCTATATCAGTATATGAATATATGGTTATAGTATACGTATTAGCAATGCTCAGTAATATCGTAAATATCACGTATACGTACATCTACTTACTACTATATATATATATATAAATATATATATGTAAATCTGCCGTGTTTACTGTCACCGCTCTATCTCCCTCGCTCTCTCTCTCTCTCTCTCTTCTCTCTTTTCTGCCTCTCTCTTCCTATTCTCTCTCTCTATATATATATATATTTCTCTCTCGCTCACACACACACCATTCAACTATCAAAGTACTGTAAAATTGACCTTGCTATCTATCCATAATATATATAATAATTAGCTGTAAGAGTTACCCGAATACCCTCACCAACTGCTAGCCGATTCGAATTGATATGTCACACGCTAACTGGTTCTGTTACTGTGCTTTACATATACATAGATAGACATTAAATTGACATTACCATTGATTGAATGATTGATTGATTGATTGATTGCACAAAGTACAAAACAAAACACATTTGGAACTATTAACTAATGCTACTCAATGCTGGTAACTGTAATAGCTAATAACTAGTTTTGATTTAATCGTAATCGTTGCTGTATTATCTAGCTCTCGCTTCTGTCTTTCTACTGTAATCGTTACAAAACTTAGGCCGGGCTTGGCGGGAACACTTGCTTAGGTCTCACCCAAACTTTACCTATCACATAGATTGTCAGCTTAGTTCATGCTTCTGTTGACGCTAAACCAAAATTACTTCATTACCTTCACCAACCCAAAAGCAAAACCAAAAAACTCTCCAGCTCAAATTCAAATCCAAAACCGAGCTCAACTCAATTTGGGCTAAGCCCTGAACACGTTTAGCTGGCGCTGGCATTGGCGCTGTGGGGTCACAGCAGCACCAACACCAACACCAACAGCAGCACCTGCGCCAGCACCAGCCACAACACTATTCGCACCTTTGGATTAAATGCACCCCAGGCACTAATAGCACTAATTAAATAAGCGTACTCGCACCACTACACTCAAGCACACAGCCACAGCTACACCCACGCACACATCTGAAACGAATTTGCACCATTTTTGGCACTAAACTGTATTTGCACCTCACGCATGTCTGCGCATCCTCCGCTCCTCCACTCCTATACTCCTCCTGGTCCTACCGTTTCCCCGCTCTTCCACTCTTTGCTCTTTACAGATAGAATAATATTTTTCCCCAACGGTTTGCCAAAGCTAAAACCAAAGCCAAAAGCGAAGCCGAAACCAACGCGAAAACAGAAACAAAAGCACATTCAACGCATCGGTCACGCCTTTAATGGTACGGAGCTCTTGTCGAACAACATCGAGTACCACTACCATGATGAGCCAAACAACGGACGGGAGCATCCGGATGAGGTGGACGCAGAGGAGGAGCAGGCGGAAGATGACGAGGATTCGGACGATGATGACTACGATGATCGCATACGCGCTGAAATCTATTCAAACTATCCGCACTATTTGCATCCGCCCTCGTGGGGCATCAACAATCCGTTGGTGCTCGCCTCCCACAGTCCGCACACCTCCGAAGACGACGATGTGGTTGTCGAGGTGCCCACCACCACGCACCACAGCCACAAGAAGCAGCCACAGACGCCACCGCCCCACATGGACGACCTAGAGCGCAGCAATGTGGACGATGTTGTGGTCGTGGTCGATACCGGCCCCGGACCTCATCAGCATACCCACACGCATCCACACACGCACACGTACTATGCGCATGGCATGGAGCCACCGACCACCGTTGGAACCATTGCAGGCAGCAGCTTCAGCTCAACCATATCGCCTAAGTATGCAGCTGCGAGTGTGATTCGGCCTGGCCGAGCTAAAGTTGGCATCCTTAAGCCGCCAACTTTGTTCAAACTTTCACATATGATTGCTCGAGTGGGCAGTGCTTGCAGCCTCCCGCAAGCCAATCTCCTGCCCTCCGTCTAGCGGATCAAGTCATTCATTAACTCAACCAAAAACTCTTTTAACCACAGCAAGGGGTTTGCAGCTGAAAAGTTTATGCAGCAAAGCTTTTAAAATAATTGACTCTCTTGGGTATACCACAATTTCCGGTTAACAGCCAACAGTAGTCAACTAATGAATGAGGCTAACAACAACAACGGCAACAAACGCTGAGCAAATAAATAGAAACCTGTCGGTTGCAATTCCTCCCGGGCTGCAGCTCTCTGTGCACTCGTAGTCCATTTAAATACTTAATCGACTCTCCTAATGCATGCCATCTTATTCAATATTCAAATGTTGCCTGCAACGAGCCTAAACATATATTCGAGACCATGTCCCTGCCATGGCATTGGGTCCCTGGCGCTTTGTCAAAAATTAATTTATAATACCGGCTGCTTTGTCAATTGTCAGCGGAAGTGAAAAGTCAAGCGAATTGGGCTGTTAATACTATAAGCCGATTAGCAGCCGTATTAAGTCATTTTCCACATTAACGAACAACGGCTGCAAATATCCTTTACAAAATGTCCTTATGCAACACAACATCAACAACAACTAATTCATATAGCACACATACATATACATCAACACAAGCACCTGCACTTGCACTTGCACTTGCACTTCGACTTGCAGGCTCAATCTATGCCTATCCCAAATGCCATCCAATTCTAAACGGATTGGCCCACTCACCTCACCTTACCTTACCTAACTTCACTGCAAACACCTCACAATTTCTATAATATTACTTCTTGCACTTAATTTCCAAATACTTGCAATTTCCTAAATGCTCGCAACTTCATTTAGCACCGGCACCAATATGCACAAAACAGCACATCTGGGCGATTTAGTCGCCGGTAGCGATATCATCCACCGCACCTACACCGCTAGCACAATGGACGAGAGGGGTAAGTAAATAATTTATTTATTTAATTTAATAAATCGAATGCACTTCAATTATGCACTTAATTCAATGAGCTTCAACTGAAAGCTCCTCTTCTTCACTTGTCTCTAATCTCTCTACCTTAAATTGTGATATGTTATTAAATCTTCGAGTTGGATAGATATTTGCAAAGATGGGTTTAAAATATATATTTTAAGTTTATATAAATATGTTTTATTTATTTTTAGTTTTCTTTTGTTTTATTTTATTCAGATAATATATTCATATTGTTTTTAAGTATTTTTCGCTTTACATAAAGATCATGGGGAAGATATTTATAATAAAATTTTTATGGGGAAAATAAATACCTAAAGAACTTTGATATAATTATATTTATCCCAAAAGTCATTTGTAAATATCAAAGAAATATAAATTTTTTAATTAGCAATATATAGGATTAGCACTATATAAAAAGGGGAATCTTTGCATGGGAAAGGGGAATCTGTAATACTCAATTTACTTAATTTTTTCCTGTTTTTATTTGTATTTTCTGTACAAAGGCAAAGCAAAGTTACATGCTTTAAACAATTAATTTCTCAATAATAAACCAATTCTATTTCACTGTTGTTCATAGTTTAAGCTGTATATGTAAATACATTTAGCTAGAACTGTGAAGAAGTTCAGGTAATAAATTAAGCCATACGAGCTACGCGGCTGAATGAGGGTAATGTAAGAGCACATTAGAACAATTGAAGTATACATACACACTGCACCACTGAACCACCGCGCACCGCGCACCGCACTACCGCACCAACGCACCACTGCACCAAAGGCACTCGCTGACAGTAACTCACAGCGTCTCGCTCTATTTAGCTATCTATCTCTTGTGCTCCAAACAATTGCATCCTTTTGTGGCACTGCATTAGACAAACAAGCGTCGGGCAAATAGCGACGACTGCAACCATATCCTAAATCCTGTGTATCCTGCGCCTGGCTGTGGCCCGTTTGCCCGTTTGCCTGCCACTTGCTGTCTTGTACTTTACTTGGCATTTGGCTATTGGGGTATAGTTATGGCTATCTGCCACTGCAATCACTTGCAGTTAAAGTAATGCAACACACGCACACTCGCACGCACACACTCACACACACACAGACACACGCTCGTTCAGTTGGAATGCACAGAAGTGCCATAAATAAGCATTTTGTTTGTTAGCTCTGTGCCCCAGCGCCAAATACCGAACCAGCCCCCAAACCATATCTGCGCCAAACAAACTTAACTAAGTACATTATTGATATGAAGTGCACCACGCTCCTTCCCCTGCAGTGGCCCTTGGCTTGAATTGGCATCCATTATGTGTATTATATTCAGTTGCTGCTTATTTACAGCTCTCAGTCACACTCACACTCACACACACACAGTCATCGGCACATACGGCTTTATCTTTAGCTCTCGCTTTAACACTCCTCGTCTCTATCACTCACACACACACACACACACACACACACAAAAACACATACTTGCTGCATGCCGCATTATGTTAATCGACCGATCGCCCCTCACACATTTGATTGTTACGCATTTTATGCACTTGCCTCTCCTGCACATTGCCACAAATTTCATTAGCCATTGTCATTGGTCGTCCATCATCATCATCAGCAACTACATCATTATCGTTATTATCATCGTCGATGCTGATCCTTTTGTTTTTGCATGCCCTGCGACACTCGTTGGCCATCTGCTGATGGTTATAAATTTGAATCTGTTGGCATTGTGCTCAGGGCTCGGCGACTTCATTTGCCAATGCAGCTATGGGACACACACACACACACACACTCACGTAATACAGCTATTGTGAATTTGCGCAAATATTGTCAGATATTTATGCATGTCACATACATTGACTTACACACACACACACACACACACACACACATAGAGTATATATGCATTCGAATTATTTGCAGCCAATTCAGCGATAGCAATAACAAATTGTAATCACACGCCGTTGCAAGACTGCAAACAACAGCAACAGCAACAACAACATTAGTCATTTATCTGATATTGATAATTAATGTCAGTTAAAGTGGTAAGCAGATGACCCACAATTTGAATAATAATCTTATTCGTTTGCCAATTGCTTAGCACTTGCCTCATCATCATCACATGAATCTTGGCCAAGTACAAAGTTTCGCAGTTGATCTCGTTATGATAGGCTCACAGCACAGTTGGGGAAATTTAATTAAGCACAAGTAAAACAATTGAAGAGATTTTTCAGCACTGCGCCAATGGTGTCTGCACTAAGTATATGCATGCAATAAATATTTTTGCTGTATTGTAAAATCCGGTTTGTGCATGCCGCCAATGCTCGGGCTGCCATTGTTATTGTGTGTGCTTAAATTGCAACATGAAAGTCGTGTGTTCCTGACTAGATTCACACACATGCACATACAGCTGGTACGCACTGTGCTAACGTAATTTCCAAATAACAGCGCATTCTCTGAATTTATTACAGTTTTCTGTGAGTAGGGCCACATGAGCCCCCAATAAACTCTCGCATTAATTGGCCCAAATGCAACTGTCCTTGAATAATTAAAGCTATTCTGATATGATTCCGACTACGTTGCGTATACGCAACAATTGCGCGACTTTGAAGGCGACAGATCCACTCGACGACAACTGTTTACATGGGCGATAACACTTGGCAAACAACGCTAATCTCAGTGCCAGTCGCCTGCCGCCCCTCGCTGTACCGGCTGTACAGTTGGGATTACGATTGTGATTCCGATTCCGCTTCGAGTTCCGCCAATTCTCCTGCTCCCCAACAGTTTGTTGTGCAAATATTTGTTTGGCAAAATAAGCGACAAACATAAATATGTTTCGCAGGCGGCAGGCAGCTGCCAGCAGACGGCAGACGACAGACGACAGACGGCAGGCAACAGCAAATCCATGGCATTTTCCTGCCAGTTGGCGTTCGCATTGACCGTCTGCCTGCTGCGGAAGCTGGCGCTGAAGCTAAAGCTGAATCTGAATCTGAAGCTAAAGCTTAAGTACAGAGGGTCTCGCATCCTTTGAGCTGGCGCCACAAATGAAGCGCACTTTGGCGTGCGCTGGGCGAGATAAGCAAATGCTGCTGTGGTTGCAAAGCGTCTCCATTGAATCGTTTACCATTTGCTCGCTCTAACAGCGCATGACATTTGAAAGATACACAAAGTTAGACACAAACACACACACACACACACACGCACACACCAACACAGGGACACACGCACAGCACGTCTCTGTTAGCATTGCGCTTGTATTTGTGCTTTTGCCCTGCTATTGACATTGATAGCGGAAACGGCAGTCCTGCAGTGGCAATTGGTGCGTGGCGAGCCACACAATAAGCAATTGGCTAAATCGAACTGAGTATCGCCAGAGCCATGTCGCCATAGTACCAATGACACTTGCTTCAAGGTGCGCTTAAGCATACGATTAATCTGCGCTGCTCAATAAATATTCATAGTAATTTCTAAGCCAAGCACTCGAGTGTTTTTCATGTGGTTTATATCTGTGAAGCTTTAAGGCACATTTAAGCCGCAGAGGCTTTTGATTTTAAATTTGTTTTTACTTCTGTTGCATTTACATACTGTAATAAAAATGAATGTCGATTGCTGTTGTTGGCAAACAAAACTTGCTTTATTTTATTAGCACATCTACAAAAAGCTATCAAATATATTGTTTGTATAAAATCTGTTTCACGAATACAAACTCGCACACACGCTCCAATATGTTGTACAAATAGCAGCACCTATATAGTAGAATGCACAATTTTCCCAAACTGTCCATGTATATTTCCAGTTCTCTTATTTTCTAAGATCTTCACTTGTCTTTTAGTTTAATTAATCTAAGTTGAGTTTCTAGAAAAGACTTTCCAAAAGTAATAACCCATGCCATTTAATGGGTATACACACATATATGAACTTAATTTTCTTTTACACAATATAAAAAATTTTACGCTAAGATTAAAAAAAAAAAAGACTGAACTGATTATAAATTGTGCAAATTGATTGGATGGCCAAAATGTTGATGTGTTACATGTTGCCAGCAACTGCAACAGTTATAATCAAAAGAACAGCAACAACAACAGCTACTCGTATCTACAACAACAACAACAACAACATACGTAACAGCCACTGTACAACTACAACAACCATTCTACCCTCTCTCTTCTTGCTACTTAAAATTCCAGTAAGAATATTGGGCATGGACGAGAAATTGCACCAGAGAATCTTCGATGATAATTTGGCGATTATTGATACGCCGTTAATAGCGACGGGCGGCTCGGCGAGCAGCTATAATTATCCGGGCTCGGTGTCCAACTCGCTGCACGGCGTGCTCAGCTATCCGTTCAATATAAGCGGCTTTCATCAGCGCCACATGGCGGCGGGTGCATCGGCGACAGGCGCCGGAAATGAATCGCCATTCGATATTGTTGATACGGGCTATGGCTACGCCGGCAATGCCAATGGCAATGGCAATGGCAATGGCAACGGAAACGGAAATGCCGGTGTTTACTATCAAAGTATGTGTACATGTATTAGCATGAACGTATTCAATAAACAAGCAAACAAAAAAAAAATAACAGACCACAAACTAAGCAAACCAAAATAGCAAAAATATAATAAATATGATCAGCAGAAGAAAACAAAGAAGAGAGCAAGCTGCTAGGCACACGATTTCTGTTTGTTTTCACCCGATAGGTAGCGAATTTTCTGTAATTATTTATATAGAGTTTTTCTTACCTTGTTTACCTTTTATCATTTGAAATAAACAAATATTATTACTCAAAACGTTTTGCGCGTGTTGTGTCGTCCCCTGTAACTAACACACCCCGTTGCAGGTAAATTTTTAAGTAACAAACTTTTACTGCTCAACTTTTGATTTAAATGTTGAAAAGCAACGATTAAACCAAACAAAATAACTAAATACTGACGCGCCCCGAGCTCGTCTTGGCTTTGTGCATAATTTTAGCATTCGCTCAACTTTTATAAATATCAAACAGTAACAACAAAAACTGCCGACATACTCGTATATATACATATATCTCTATATATATATTATATGAATACTTTAATATTTTACTCTTTGTTTTAATTACATTTTTTTCCTTATGTAGCTTGCCACTTGTTTTTCAAATGTTTTGGAAATTTTCTAAAAATTTTTACCAAAAAATTGCTTCAACTTCGGTATGAAAATTTCTAATAATGAATTTTGTTTGCCATTTTGTTTATATACCAAAACCGAAAGCTATAATAGCGGATGGGAGAGCTGTAAAAATTGTTAATAACATTATTTAAAAAAAAAACCAAAAAATAATTGTAAAATTTGCTATTAAACTATTAAACAAAATTCATTAAAAACAAAAAAGCTAAAAATACATTTTTGTTACATTTAATTCAAGCACACTTTTTTACAAAATTCTTCGATGCACCCGTTTTTTGAAACAAGAACAATAAACAGTTACAATCACAAATAATTCAAATACTAAGTACAAACAACATGCGTTACATACATTTCTTTTTCAACTCAAACATTTTGTTCAAATGCAAATTTTTTTACCAATATGTTTCATATGTTGCGTGTTCAAGTTAAATAACAACAACAACAACACTCTCATAACAACATGAAAACTAAAAATATATACTCAAAAGCAGTTGAAACATTCACTCATGCCATTCATACCAAAATTGGTATTGCATACAAATTTTACATAAACATATAAAAAGCTAAAGTCTTAGAACGAACAACATTTCATACAAATCCAAAAAAAAAAAAAAAAACTCAGCTCAAGTGGAAAATCATTTTGATATTTTGAAGATTCAGCTCTAATTGAAACTTACAAAAAGAAAGAAAAACAATTATACTATAAAATTGTTAATTTTGCATTGCAGCTGCTTATATTTGATTAAAGCTTTTAGTTTAAGTTTGCTTCGAAAACATTTAAATAATTTACTTTATTTATTTTACGTGCATTCAGAGATGTTTACATAATCTTTTCCAATACAAAAGAAACAACATAAAATATTGAATAGTCAGATTAAACTACAGTCAGTTCTCATTTAAACATACATTTCCATTGATTCGGGCGCACAAGTGTTGCCAAATCGGAGTAATTAAACTCATACACACACACATACACATACACATACATACACAGAGACATCTGAAGACACATTAAACAGAACTTCATTGTTAGTTAAGCGCCGCTCCTGGCGCGTTACCCAAAATAAGTATTTTGATGCGTAGGTTGTAGTTTAAAAGGCCGACAAGTCTATTGAAATATTTAATCTATACTTTATGCGTAAAACTATATACATAGTATACATAGTTGTGTTTGATACGCCCCCGCAGCCCCGCTGCACCCGTAGCCCTGCTGCTCACAAAAATATATGAACAAAAAAAGTCTACGCTCCTTCCCTGCTCCTCCCGCAGTTGAGAATCGATTCCCCATTGAACGTGCCCCAAACCCCCATTTTCAAGTTATAGGCATCAAATTTGGAATCAAATATAGATATATACATATATATATAAATATATTTGCTTTTAATTTCATTATTTATGCCTTTCGTTTTTATTATTCGATTATTTTGGATTATTTATGGGTGGATCGGTGTCGGGTCGCAATGGACTTAACCATGGCATTGTATAGAAACGAGAACCAACAACAAGTTGGTTAATTAAAATGTAATCTATAATAGGCACCAGCTGTTGCTGCTCCCCAACATGATGCGAAATAGACGCCCCCAGCCCCTCCCACCACACGCGAGCTCAGCAGGGAGCGCGCGTTGATAATCATTTCTAATTAGGATTATTTGCCATCAATCCCTCGACGTAATCGAGTTATGAACGCTTTTGTGATAAGCTACAAATATGAAATATGCATATTCATTTGTTAATTAGTTAACAATAAATGCAATGAATAAATATGCAGAGGTAAAAAAATAACAAGTTATTCATTGATTACATGCCGCCAAATATGCAACATTTTTTCGCGTAGAAAAAAAAAAAAAAACTAAAACTAAACAATTTCAATTAATGAAAATATTTGAAAAATGTTTATCGAACAATTTCATGCAATTACGCGCATTGAATTAGAACCCCGTCCCTTCCGAAGTGATTCGTTCATGTTGGCGGACGCACTCTGCGTAGCTATCGAAGGTGCTTTAAGTGCTCTGAAATATGTATTTTCAAGTGTTTTACCATTATCTAAGCCGATAACTAATGGACTCATTTACAACATTCTTCTACACTTGCTTCGTTCATCATACAATTATGGCAAACGATGTTGCGCCCTGAATGGCTCTGAATACTCTCGTGATTTCGCTCTGAAAAATTCAACTTTAACTCGACGGCAATGCGATGGTCACTTGGGCACGTCTGCTGATGCTCCTGCTGCAGGTGGTCAGGACGTTGAAGTTGACCTCTCAACGGAAATAATCAAGCAACATTTTCAGGTAAGTTCGACCTGCAGTGGGCGTGGCCGGGGCTATGCATCATTTTGCAGCACTGCAGTTGTGCTCACCTCCCGGAGGGCAAATACAAAAAGTATTCTGAATATGTTGCAGCACCTTTTACATTTTGCGTGTACAACAATGCACTTTTTCTTCTCTCCTTTCACAATCCACAATCGTGCAGAGTACCTGCCACACAGCACTGGATAGTTGCCGGGAGGATCCAGCCTGCTCATCATCGCTGCAGCCAATGCTGACGCATTGCGAGCTGCATCGCTGCAATCGCAATGCGTGCATGACATCATTGCAGTCCTTCTACAAAGCACCGCACGAGGACTTGAATCTGGACATTGCCTTTTGTCTATGCAAGTAAGTGGCAGCCGTTGCTGGTCAACTACTACAAATACAAATGCAACTCCATCGACTGCTTCTTTCCTGGTCCAACAGAAAGTCCGGCAACAGCAACAACAGTCCCAGCCAGCAGAACGGCAATCGGCCCGACATGTGTGTGATTGCACAGGAAAAACTGCATCCCGTCTGCGCTCAGAGGCCGCCCGATAACAATAATCCAGCCAGCTCCAATGGCATTTACTACCATCCGCCGCCCGCTTGCCACGTTGTAGCCGACAGCTGCAAAGAGTTTCGCGAGTGCAGGTGGGTTAAATATGTAGTCATGCCAGCAATGTCCCCAAGGACCCCAGGGCGACGCGTTGTGTCCATAATTCAAATGCTTGCTAAGCGGAAGCGGAAATATGCGCATCGCATGTAAATCCGCAGCTCGTTTTAAACTCTCACTCTCTCTCTCTATCTCTCTCTCTCTCTCTCTCTTTCTCTCTCTCCTTCTCTGTGTGTGTCTGGCTGGGTGTGTATTTTTGAACTGTTATTCAATTAAAGCAAATTGAATTTCGTGTGTTTATAGAATTACACATATTTAGCGCGGTCCTAAGACGGCCGCAACTTTGATGGCATTTTTGCCAAAGTCATTAAGCTGACAACAGGCCAAACTCATAGCCAACAGGCAACAGCTCAAGTTGTTCGGCTTTGATGCCAAAAATCCGCGTCACTGTCAAACCGGGCGTTAAATTACCACTTTGTACGCTGCTCTTCATTAAACACGGCAGCGGCAAGCGCGCCACAGAGCCGGGCTGCACTCTGCTCGGCTGGCAAACTTCAAGTCAGGCCGCGAATGTGTCAAACACAATGTTAAGTGATAAATACGATGCAGCCATAGCATGCTTGCTGCGCGTCACACACACATGTGTGTATGTGTGTGTGAGATAGAGTTTGTGTGGGGAGCGAGAGGTTGAGGTGTTTGGTGTGTTTGTTGTCATGTTACAGCTGAACAACCGCAGCGAACGTGGCTCTGGTTGTGGCTGTGAAAATTAATTGCCTTTTAAGTGAATCTCACTTGCTTTAGTAAACAACTAAATTGGACTAATGACGCTCATTTTCTATGCTGCGCTGCCTATACTGTGTGTGTGTGTGTGTGTGTGTGTGCGTGTGTGCGTGTGTGTTCGCAGTTTGCGTCTTGCCATCCGAGTGCTTATGTTGACTTATTACGTATACGACGCGTTGCATTCAAGCACGTGCATTGTAGATTGTTAGACGTTGGGCGTGATGCATTTGTTCGGCTGCCTGGCCCCAAGGGGGCAAGGTAGATTGTTTTATTAACTCTTAGATGGCTGCCTCAGTGTGCCACGTGCCACAGCCTCTCATTGCATGCAATGCATGCCTTTATATAACCCACAAGCTGGCCAAGCGGCACAAACAAAGTCAAGCATAATTTATATAATCAGCCTGATTATCAATGAACAATAATGCAACTGCTGTCCATTATGCAATCCTCGTCTGTTGGCAATCATGTGGATCTCGTTGCCGCCAGACACAATAAATGCTAAATAGATGTCGAAATGGAATGCGTGTCTAATAGTGCTCATCTGTATGTTATTTGGCGGTAAAGTTGCAGCTGATTGAAATGACTGAAATGCCAACGGCTAGGGAGCAGTCTGTCTGCACTTGTCTGCACTCTTGGCTATACTACGCATACGCCACATGGCAGATAGTGCTGCAGAAAGTGAGCTCGCATTTTACGGCAGTGTCGTAAACCTGATGCAATAAATTGTGTAGCAAATTTGTGGTGGTAGAAACAACTGCAGAACCATCAAACGCAGCAGAATACCAAGTGTAATTCCAGCATAAATGGCTAGACATCAATCTCAGACTCAAGGTAGCTACTGAGGTTACAGCTAACGGGACACTTACCTGCAGACAGGCAGGTATTCAGACAGCTAGACAGACGTTAACTGCAGCTACAAACTGGCGAGCTGACGAGCTGACGAGCTGACGTGCTGCTCCATAGTTTTCTGCCGGCTCACACATGTTAATACTCTGATTTCCTTCTTCTACTTTTTTATTCGCAAACCCAAATCTTGACAGACTCAAGCTGGAGTATTATGAGCAGGCCTGTGCCGTGGACAGTGTTACCAAGAAGTGCGCCGGCCGGCCCAGTGGCTGTCGTACCGCAATGATTGGCATCCTTGGCACCATGCTGCGCACCACATGCGCCTGCCAGGGCACCGATCCACAGCACCTGTACCAGTGCGTAGGCTGGCGTCGCCTGCTTTGGATGAATCCGTGTGTGGGTGAGTAGACTGCAACTGCTGGATAATTGCATGGCAGGACGGAACAAAAATGTTATGCACTTTGCAGTCGAGGCACAAAAGGATTTTCATATGAAGCGACTGGCTGAATTGGGCTTTCTGACAACAACCACAACGACGACAACAACTACGACAACCACGACGACTACTACTCGTGCCCCGCCGCCCCCACCGCCGCCGCCACCAACCACGACAACAACAACAACCAGCTTGCAGCCGAAGCAGACGCCAAGGAAGCCCGCTACGCATATCTTCAAGGTAAGTAGCCTGAGCCTATGAGTACAGCAACACCGGAACCTCACGCTAGTGGGACCGAGCATTAACGGGACTAATTGTGGTGCAACAATTGTGTTGTGGTCAAGCGCACCGGGCCAATCTGGAAGCCAATCCGATTAACAAGCTTCAACAACAGTCTCCTGGCCACCGTCCCATCATTCAGTTATCCTTCAATCCGTCTGTTTTCCAATCAGCACTCAATCAGTGGCTGCACAGAGTTGAAAAGCCAAGCGCACAATATAAACCCAGCTCTCGAGCATCGGAGCATCGACTCTGAATTCAAACCGACAAAGCAATCAATTTCTGCCCTTCTGCTGATGTTGTTGCTGCAGTAGCAGCAGCAGCTGCAGTGTACAGATTAAATGCAGTGCACAAAAATATTCGAGTTTGCATTGAAAACCTTTAAAACATTTTCTTTTCATGTTTCCAACCATACGAACTACAACAATTGTGAACAACAATCGCAAAACCACAATAATAATAATAATAAAAAAACATCTGCAAATAAATAAAAAATAAAAATTAAAAACGAATAACTGTGCAACAAAATTAAAAATAAAAAAAATAAAAAATAAATAATAAATCGCACGCAACAAATATAAATAAAATAACAACCCAATCGCTTGTCAACTCGAGCAGGCAAAGGAGAAATCGGAGCCGGCATCGGTGGAACACAATTATCTCGATCCGCCCGACTCAGTGCCGCTGCACAGCGGAAACGATGCCAGCGGAAATGGCGGAAATAACGATTATCATGGCGGCAATGAACACGACAACAATCACGGCAAGGGGCATGCACACGGGCACGGGCATGGCAACGGTAATGGTAACGGCAACGGCAACGGCAACGGCAACGGCAATGGGAATGGGAATGGTAACGGAAATGGCAAGGGTGACCACCGGCGACAGGGTAAGAAGAATGGCAATGGTCAAAACGCTGGCCTTGGCAGACAGGGCGTAGATTTCGATGATCCGGTAATTTTTGTTGACCAAATGGAAACAACAGAGCTGGTGCACAGCATCAGCCACACAGAGCCGGCAACCACAGCAACCACAACAATGGCGACCACAACAACAACCCAGCCACCAAGTAAGTAAATGCATGTGGGCGATCCCTTTGTGTGCGTGAGTATGCGTATCTGTGAGTGTGTGAGTGTGTGGGCGTGTGTGTGGGCGTGGGTGTGGCCCCCTATTATGTGTATTACCACAGACTGTTGAGTGCTGATAACTGGGGATACAGCAACAGGGATGATGATATTATTGGCCATGTAAGCAGGCTTCCGGTTTGAACTTCTCTTACATTTATGAGCCGAGCTTTTCGAAACTTTTTTAATTCAATTTTTCGTTCCACAAATTTTGGTTAATGCATTGTCATTTCAAAGTTTAGCCAGCTTTGTCACAATTAGCTCGTGTGTCAAGGGAACAGACAGCCCACTCAACCAGGCCCTAATATTCTTGTTTCTTGTTTTTTTTTTTCTCGGTTTTAATTTGCAATTTAATTGATGTGGTTAATGAGGCTCTGCGGTAAATTGAAACGGAAGCTCTTCGCGGCACGAATTATATATATTTGTGAGTGTCGATGAACTGCTTCATTGCGAATGTAAAATGGCTACAATACATGAATATCAGTGTGCGTGTGTGTGTGTGTGTGTGTGTGTGTGGCCGGAAATGAGTTTGCTCACGTAATAATTATATGTAAATGTGAACATATTTGGTATAATTGTAAAGCGTGTATATTAAATCCGATTAAGAGCTCGATATATATTATTTGTTATATGTACAAAATTTAAGTATCTGCTCCAATTTCCAAAATACTAATATCAACTTATTAATAAACTCCTTTGATATGCTCGGCTCAACTCCGAATTTTTCTTTTTTTTTTAGTATATTCTACGCATTTATGAAACACTTCCGTTATATTGTGCAGCTGGGCAGCAAACCTGTCTGCAAATTGCATTAAATATGTAAATGAGTTTGTTTGCTTGCCACACGTCTATCGCCGAAATAATTCACACACACACACATGCACGAGCACAGATGGACTCAGATAGAAGCCATGTGTATAAGCTGTAATTATTCAGGCCGTTGGGACATTTGCGTGTGCATTTTGTATGAATTGTTGTTGTTTAGTCACCGGACAGCGTCGAGCTGTGCAGCTTGCATGTCTCATTCATAATTGATTTAAATCGTGCGGGAGCGGGCGAAGGCAGTCGGTTGGTCGGTCGGTCGGTCGGTCGGTGGGGCGTGTCAATCCTTCTATCATTTGACATCAACATTTAACAATTTGATGCTTCCGCATTAAAGTATTCAGTGAAATAAATTGTTTTGTTAACACTGCTCAAATATTTATTCAATGCCATCAAGTGCGCCACTTGAGTCGCACGTTTATTAAAAATTAAAAATGTAAATAAGATTTTCCGGTTGATTTATTGAGAAAGTTTCGTAAATGATTTTCGGGACAAGTGAGCAATGCCCTGGGTGCTACTAAATGTGCTTTGGCTCTGGCTCTAGCTTCGGTTCGTTAGTTTTTATTGTTGGGCAACATTTCACACATGCCTACAGGACAGCAATTAGCACACACTCCAAAAACAGATAACACTCTGCCAGCAACAGCCAGGGGAGCTGCAGAACTTTGTGGCACGTTTCAGAGCAAATGGCCTTTAATGAAAGAGCATGATGCATGAATAAGCCGAACAACAGTCATCGGAGGGTATTTGCACCTCTCTCTCTCATTGTTTTGCTTGAGCCCAAAAGCTTAATGTTGCTATTGTCATCACATTCAATTTTTTATTGGACACCGTTTGATGATCTGTGAATTGCTTAATTTTCCAGGAAACTGCGTGGTGCAGCGACCCCATCAAAGCGATCAACATATTCGCGAGGGCAGCAGCAAGCGGGTAAGTTGAGTGCAATGAAATGCAAAAATATCAATTGATAATAGTTTAAATTCAATATTTTATGCAAATGGCAGCATTTTAATGTAACTGTCACAAATCGTCAACAATTTGCAGCAATTAACATTTTTTCATATGAATAAAATATGTCGCGAGTTTTTTCTAGCACGACCGCGAAATTTATGTAACCTTCCATTTCTCTTTATTTCGTATTGTTTTATTTATTTCTGCTTTCCTTCTTTTTTTTTTAACACACAACGGAAGTTCAGAAAGTGTTATTAAAATGCATTTGCATAACTAAAAGTTTGCAAAGCGGCAACCAGCAGAACAAAACAAGCGAAACAACTTTCTGTTGCAAGCGCACAACAAGTTGAAGCTGTGTGTGTGTACGTGTATGTGTGTGTGTGTGTGTATGTGTGTCTGTGTTTGTGTGTTTGTGAACGGCTTACGTGCCGGCACGTGCCCAATGAAAAGATATTACCACATTTAACAACGCCATGAAAATGGTAGCGCATACAGAACAACAACATGTACGACATCGAAAAAATAACGAAAACAATTTATAAAACAAAAACAACAACAACAAAAGAAGTAGCAGCAGCAGCAATAGCAAAGACAACAACAATGCGATGCGAATGCACTTTGGCCACTTTTCTTTTCACTGGTCTCTACGTGCTGCCGGAGCAACAATAGTTTTATGGCAAGCGGCAATGCAATTAGTGCTCGCATTGCTTCAGCTCGCAGCTGCATGCGGGGCGTATGCTTAATGTAATGCTTGCTGCCTAATTAGGTTCGGGACGGCGCCAAGATATTTCTCGGATTTCATAAGATGTCGGCTTTACTTACAGATCTACTCATTGGACGATGCCGAGTGCAGCGAGCTGTGCAGCTGCGGCGAATCGCTTACACTCACCTGTCACGCCCTCTGCGTGCCCTTTGCGCCCTGTCGCACCGCCCTGGCGTTCTACAGTCACGCCTCGCCGGCTTATCAGGCGTTCCGCGGCCGTTGCCTCTGCTACTCGGGACGTTTTATCTGCATGAAGCCACCGCTCGGGGACTACATTCTGCCAGGTTAGTAGCGTCCGCCCACTTCACTTGATCCGTCGTCATTTCCATTTGACTTTTGCACAAAATTCCATTGGTGTTGCTCGCGTCGTCTCTGTTTCCCGTTGAGCACTTTACGATTATCGCTCGCGACAGGCAATGACGGTGCGTGGCTGACAAGTATGTTTCATTTCGCAGCCAGAGCCTGTGGCGGCAGTCCTCTGGGCATGCATAAGGCCAACACTACTTTTAAAACAGAACCGAAAGTACACGACATTATTCTTATGCCCAACCAGCTGCACTTTGTTTGCTCTTCGAGTCGACATACATATAAAAGGGTGTCCGCATTCACTCTCTCTCTCTCTCTCTCTCCTCTTCTAACTTACAGGGAGAGCGCAGAGCAACACTTATATACATTTTGAATGCATTCGCATTCGTGTAAATCAATAGTTTTCTATAATTTTTTTTTGAGATTTATGGCATGCTGCTTTTTGCAGGAGGCGTCTTTTTGCTGCTGGGCTATAGCGCCGCGGATGAGGCACTTCTGCGACCCCACACTAATCTGGGCGTGCAGGATGCTGTACGCGCTCTGCAACAATACGTGACAACCTACATTAACAATCAGGTAAGACAGCGCCCACGCCAAATTCTCCATTTCTATGCATGTTAATTGGAATCTGTTGTTGCTGTCGACCCGCAGACACAATGTACATTGACGCTGTTCAACATGACTGAGGAGAACATCATCATAGCAGCGCGGCTGCCGCATGACGGCAAGCTAAAGGACATCGATCTACTGCGACGTGAAAAGGTTTGTAAACTTATTTAATAATTCTATTAAGCAGCTGTCGGTGTGAACGAGAGCTATTTGTGCTCATACATATACTATTGCTTATCTGGCCACTTGCAGGACGAATGCACCTCGATACTGAAGACCATCAGTCATCATATCAACACCGAGCACAATGAGCTACAATCCCACCGACTATTGAGCATTTTCAAAATGTCCGAAGTCGATGTCGTCTGGCCGGAAAGCACGAGCGCCGCTCGCAGTGGCCAGACAGCGGCCAGCCGTCTGTTCTCCCTGTTGCTGCTCTCCCTGGCCCTAACCGTCCGTGGCACGCTGCGTTTAACCGATACGCACAGTTGGCGCACTGCCTCAACATGACACGGCAGTTAAAGCAGCAGCTGCAGCGCTCACTAACTGTATGTAGTTTATTTGTAAGCTGGTGTAAGGGTGCGATGGGGGAGGGGATGGGGTCAAACGTGTGGCATTTGGGCGCTTTAAGCAGTGCTCACCAAATACGATACTAAACTAACATAAATATATATCGATAAATATATTTATAGAGTACTACATAGGAACAAGAATGTATGTGTCTGTGCGATGTCTAAATGTGTATGTAGCTAAAAAAAAAAAAAAAAAAAGTAAATGAAAATGAAAATGAAAAAAAGTGAAACCTATACGAACATAATACTCAAATATTCAGCAGCATTAAATGTGAGTTAGTTTAGAGTTAGGCATCTACATATAAACATATACATATACATATACCTATACATATGAAATAATGAATTAGCAAAATGTGTTGTATACTTTTAGGGGCTAGCAGATATTTTGTGCGCTTTGTTGTTAACTTGAAGATGCGATCTTACTTTTTGATACGTACTTACATCTGTGAGGCATTAAGTACTTGATACACCATTCGATAAACGATAGCGATAATGATACCGATAATGATAATGATAATTATAACGATAACGATAACGATAACGATTAACTTTACATACTCAAACAAGTGAGGGAATGAAACTGCTGTCTAAATAATAATTATCTTAAAATAATGGAAATTATCTACAATTACTAATGTAGCGTTTAAAAAACTATAAACACAATGATAATTAAAGGCATCTGACAGAATACTGTAAATAGACTTGATATGTGTTTAAGGTATACACTTACATACATATATTCTTACATATGTATATGGAGAGCACACACGACGTAGCTAGTGTTTTATACGATATAAGGTATACAATATATATGTAGTATATATATTTGTATACGAATTATTTACGTACTTACATTCAACATTCATTATCATCTCTACAGCACACAGCCCAGAGTTAATTGCAGTTTTTACACTTTATGCCCCATTATTGTTTTATTGTTGACACAATTAAAAGCAAGAACAAAATATTGACATTGGCATGCCGCAGTTCAAATACCCTTACTCAACTGTCCATTGTTTCTTCAAAGTAATTACTGATTATTCTATAATTTTTAAATATATTAAATTTAAATAATATTATTTTAAATTTCATAATTGCAATCGCAGCAACCTTTGCTAGAGTATACACAATGAATGGCTTAAAGTGTATTTTACTTTTTTATTAATTTATTAATTTAATAACTTTTTTTAAGGTGCGAACATCTTTGGCGCACATACGTTGCGCTTCTGATAATTAAATTTGGACATGTGAAATAAAATTGTTAATTTATTTCAAAGTTTTCCACACAATGTGCAGCCTTTCGTGGCGCGAAGAGAATTACGGTTTCATTACCAATTATACTTTGCATGGCTGAGTATTTAAGTAATTATGTTTTTCTTACTGCGCATTTAATATATTTGCTCTGCTATTTGTTGTTGAGTGTCTTCATTTGAAAAGGTTTCATATCATGCAATCCTTTAAGTTAGCTCTTCCCCAAAATTCTGTATATAAATCGAGAATCTATTGCGTTCTATCAAATACTAACAGTACATATCAATGTGAACACCTAAATATACACGGAATGTCGTATAAACTAACCCTTTGTACATACCTCTATATACATATGTACATGCTAATATACACAACGATATGTCTAAGTATGAAAATTAAACTAAACAAAGAATAAAATATTTAAATAATAACTATTATGATCTACCCTAGCAGCAGCAACAATAAAACGAAAAATAATTGTATTTTGAACCGAACTTCAGTTGCGCCTTAATAAACTATGTAAAAACTATTCGATTTTGTGAATATGTACGTATAGAAAATTATAAATGCGTAAATTCTATGAATATTAAGTGAGTGTTTCTGAGACACTCAGTAATAAACACAAACAAACAAACACACACAGACACACACATACACTTAAAGTCTAAGCTTGACCATTGGAGCAGAGCGTTAAGCTATTTAACACATACACGCACACTCATATTCTCACAGACATACACAAATACATATGAATCTGATGAGTGTGAACGTGTCAAGTGTAGAGTGTAAAGTGCGCTGAAGAAATGGTCACAATCATGAAAAAATGTCTTCCTTAATGCATATAGATAACGATATGTGTTACATATTCATATTTATATATATTTAAATATATATATATATATATATATACGTATTACATATATATATATATATATATAGTACATGATAACTTGATATACCTAAATATACTCGTATACCTATACTATACTATATGTTATAACGCTATTGGTGCACCCTAGCCTACGCTTCAGTTAGTGAATATTAGTCAAAAAGAAAAATACACAAATAAAATCAACCATGGATAATTCATATGAATATCGATTACCGATTACCGATTATCGATTATCGAATATCGATTAGCTTACAAGTTATACCACTGTTGACACTATTATAGAACAAATTAAATACCTAAAAGCAGCAATTAAATGCATATGCATAGTACATTACAATACATATGAGAGAATTATACATATATCCTAAATAAATATACATATATACTTAAAAAAATAAATAAATATATATAAATACACATATATTTATTTATCGGGAAATTGCAATGCACTTGAATAGTTCCCTAGGCCACCCAATTGCAAGCGACCTTTAATAAAGTGAACCTGCTTATAGAACAGCTTGTAGCTATTTAATATTAGACGAATTTAAAGATAATTATCAACCCCGAAACAAAATAGAGAAAGTTTAAGGCCGTTGTCTGAGAGTTTTCGCATAAGTATCGTAAGTACCTGCCTGCAATCTCTATGGCAGTTGTTTGCCCACTTCGACTGTTGCATTCAGAGTTGACGGGCATACTTAGGCAACCAATCTGCATTGCAGCCTCGGATATCTGCATATATGTAAATCTAACCGCTTTAACAATTCGATTATTGTTTATGTCCCTTTTTCTTTGTCATTGTGCTCTCGGGGCAGCACAGCACGAGGCGCAGCTACAATGTAAAGTACCGTTAAATGAAAAAAAAAAGAAAAAAAGTCTAGAAAACCGCAGCTAGATCAATACTGGAGGAAGAAGCTACCTAGTCGAACGTAGCAGAAACCTATGTTAAATAATAGCAAAAAAAAAAATAGTAAATAAATATAAATAAAAAGAAAAATGAAATGGAAATGGAAAATAAATGGGAAAAGTACATAAAATATGCATGAGGAATATCAAATAAGTTGAGGAATTCAAGTTAAGCCTAGCGACAGCAAACTAAACGGAACACAATATAGAATATAGATAAACATGCTATGGTATGTAGTACTTAAGTAAGAGATAGATGTATTACTATGTCAAGGGCATCACACAAGACTATGAGAACCGCAGTCCGTGAGGCAACCAGCAGTGGCATATTTGTGGCATATTTATAATGAATAATTAAAAAACATTGTAAAAGAAACCCAAAACAAAACAAAAAAAAAAAACAGATTAATAATAAAAGAAAAAAAGTATGGAAAATAATTATAAAAGCGATGCAGAATGATTTGGGCGAAACCGAAGTAAGTTCTGAACAAGTAAGTATAAATGGGATATATATGTGTAAATGCTGATATATACATACATATAACCTTCACAAAAGAAAATGGGAATTATATATTAATGAGCAGGACTGCAAGCGTAAACAGTAAATGTTTTTGCTTCGGCTTTTGAGTTAATAACGAATGAACTTTTAGTTTGTCATTAAATTTATAATATTTTATGCAAATGTTAGATATCTAGTAGTTGAGTGATATTTCCAGTTCCCTTTTTATCTAGCTGTCAGCTTCTTTTGCCGTGCACTTCATTATTGACCTCCAAAAACCCATACAGCGATCAAAACTGTGACACAATTGAGCCAAGCCAAAAGCGAACAATGGCCAAACAATGAACGGCACCAAAATACAACAAAATCAAAAAGAAAAGAAAAGAAGAGAGTAGCATGAAAACAATTGAAGCGGCAGTTTGTTGAGAATAACCACATAAAAAAAAAAAATTCAACAGCAACAACAAAGCCACAAACAACGGCAGCAGAAAACACAAAATGCACACAATGCCTGCCTGGCTGCCTGGCAGCCTAGCTGCTTGCCTCTGCCCCGACTCGGCCAAGATGGAACAAAAGATGAGCCGAAGACAAAGGCAGTTGCTATGCTCAAGGCGAGTCTTAAGCTCAAGTGCTCACACTCAACCACCACACACACACAACTACACACACTCGTGAGAGAGAAAGGTCAATCATTGGAATCTTGCCAGTTAATTCACATACACAAAAGGCACCCGGCCAACAAAGATTGGAACTGGCTATGGAGTATGGCCGAAGCATACAAAAACAGTTGCCAATTCGACCCTGAATGCTCTGACACGCCCACTTTGCCAGCGCAGCTGGGTGGCTGAGCTTAGCATTTATACTTCCACTTAATTAGGTAATAAATGATTGAAGAAATTATGTCTAGACGTGAGAACAATTTCGATGGCACGAAGGACGCCAAGATCCAGGCCAAGCGAAACAGCAAAAGAACTTGACAAGCAGCCAATTCATTTGGCACGTGAGGCGTCAAAGTATTACAAATATGAACACACATACACTCACTCAAAGACACACACACACAGACGTTAATAAAAGCTCATTGTGTGTGTGCTTTGCCAAAATTTCCGGTTCGCAATGAGTAGAGGGAAATTCGAATTTAAATCTCATCTTTCAGCGTTTTGTTTGGCAAATGCTTAGCAAATAATTCGATTGGCAACAAAAGCTGTTAAAATTGTAAACAAATTTTCTGGGGCCTACCAAGCATGTATGTGTGTGTGTGAGAGAGTGAGTGTGGGTGAATGAATGAGTGTGTGGTCTCTGCGGTACGTGAATGTCAAATTAATGAATCGCAATGAATACGACGTGTATTCGTATTTTATTTTTCTCGTTGCCAGTTTATTATTGCGTCGATGTCGTTGGCATAGGCAGCGCCATGTGTCACAGCCATCTGTGTGTGTGAGTGTGTGTGTGTGTGCGTATTGTTGCTGTGCCTGAATTGAGGTTGAGTATGAGGCCGCGGCGCACGCACATTTATCTGCCTGGCATGATTACGTGTTTGCCATTTTATCACTAAAACTGTTGCGCTTCTCTGAATGCTCTCTGCCTCCTGCCACATGCTTGCTACTTACCTTCCCACACACACACACACACACACACACAAGGCAACAGTAATGGCAACTTTTGCCTGCCGTCCGTTTATCTGTCTGTTGGCTTTGTTTGGTTTCTGTTGCTGCTGCTCAGTGCTTTGTTCTGCTTGGAATTGCCTTTTATTTTCTGTTAATTGAAGTTGCTGCCATCACATTTTTCTTCTTTTTCCCCCCTCCACACACACACTGCCGGCTTATGTGTGTGTGTTTATTTTATTTTTATTTTATTTTTTTTTTTTTGCTTTTATTGCCGCATCTACTTTTTCCCTGTTTTTGCAATTTTAATTAAAAACGTGTTTATAACAGCGCAAAATGCTGATGAGTGAGCAGAATAATTTATTTCAAATATACAAAATAAAATGCCAGACTAATACAAATAGCAATGTGTGAATGTGTGCGTGTACGTGTGTGTGTGTTACGTGTGTGTGTGTGTGGGTGAGAGAGTTGGAATCAAGGCAATTAATGGCCATATTCATGCCAAGTATTTGAAGCCGTTTATTGACTTAACTTTTTTTTATGGCTTATCGCAAATATCGACTTGCAACATTTTATTAATTGCAATTTCAAGTTGGCAGCCTGGAAGTATGCAACATATTTTAACGCCTGCTGTGCGAGAGTGAACGTATCCTTTCGAATGCCCCACGCTGAGGCACATTTATCCATTTGAAATTCCTTTGCATAACACTGAGGGAATCTATATTGCCATGCAACCACATTGGCACAGTAGAATATGCGCTGTAGCACAAAGAATTCAATTCAATTGAAATTCAAATGCGCATTGCCAGCACGCCGAGCCATTGCAGGGGGCAACGGCACAGGCACAGGCAGCATCCATTATTTGTCGATTTTACACATGGCCATGGAAAGAAGGCAAAAAGGCGAAATGTTGCTTAAGCAGAGACTCTGAGCGAAAGACATGACTGCGTTGCCAGCCAAGGTACCTATGTTGAAGCTAAGAATCGCAGGGCCTACACTTTCGAGTAGATGCAACTGTTGGCCAATGAACAACGGGCCATTGCCGATAACTTGGCTCGAGCCGCGCCCCAAAGTGTGAGTTGTGCAATATTCAATTGCAACGAATATTACAACGCCATTTGCCAAGCTCAGCACCTTTGGCCAAAACACGACCCAGACATGGGCAAGTGAAACAAACAAAGCATTGGAGCAGGGACTGCAAGGCAGGCGCCAGTAGCTTCGAGCTGGGAACTGGGAGCTTAGAACTGGGAGCTAGGAGCTGGGAGATGAGAGCTGGAAGCTGAGAGCCAGCCATGCATCATTTGCATAGCCCCATGGGTTTGGCTGGCTGCCTGAACAAAGCTGAGAAGCAAGTCTCTGGACATGCAGACAGTATAGACAGACAGCCGTTCGATGCGCTCAAGTGTAGAAAGGCTAAAAAAATACACACAAAATAGATAGAAAAAGGGGGCTTGGGTAACCGGTAACAGCAACAAAACGATAAAAAAAATTCTAAGGAGCCAAATACTTGAACATTTGCAAACGCGGCAAAGTAGCGAAAATTTGCAAATTGATTGCATTCCAGTGCCAAGAAGAGTCCGCTGCCATAGCCGAGGCAGCTGCAGCACTGGAGGCCAACACCCTGTCGTGATATAAAATCTTCGAGTGCAAATTTTGCACATTCTTGTTGGCAACTTTGGGAATTTTTCAAAATATTCTCTTTTGAGCAGCTGCCAATCGAAAAGTCTCTCCAAGGCTCACCGAACTCTCTCCATACCACTCATATCAAATTCTCAAGCATATTCAATTAATGTCAAAAGAAGCGCGCCTCCCCATCCTGCTGGTAATCAAATTATTCAAATCCGGAGCGCAATTAGGAGAGCGAAGCGCGTAACAGCTCTAAGTCAATTTGTGATGCATGACAGCGAGATAAGGAATAACGTCGACGTCAACGTGAACGTCAGCGTCGGCGTCGGCGTCGATGTCAACGTCAAATGATTTGATCATGTTTTGTGCATCATTTGCGAGCTCATAAAACATGCAAGCACTCTGTCGCAGTTTGTTGGCCATCATGCTGCTGGAAAAAAGAAGACCCAAATGCCGGACAACGAATAGAATATGAGAGAATGAAAGAATGGGAGAGTGGGGGAGTGGTGGAGTGGTGGAGATAAGGAGCCATGTTGGCCAGCAAGATGACACCTAGTGCACAAACATGCCTAATAAATAATTCAGTGCGCAACAAGCGGACAACAAGGTCACTTGCGGTGCCAAACCACCCGTCCGGCAGCCACTCATGCCAGCTGCTCCGGCCATCAACCAGTGGCCGTCCAGCTCTGACAGCCGTGTGTCCTGTGTGTCCTGCGCTCGTCAATATTAAGAGTACATTGAAATCTATTCAGATGTGTCGGCGCAAGTGCTGCCTTTGGGTATTCGAGCATATCCTTGATTTCAGTTAACGTATGCTCATCTGTCTGCACAACAGCAGCTCGGCCTCGGCGTATGCGGCTCATTTGTTTGCCGGCGTGTGCTGAGGATTTTCTCTAATTCAAAAGGACGATACTTCGTCGGTGCTTAGCAAGTCTCTCTGGATCATTTTTGGCAACATTTTCTGCTCTTGCCCCACTACACGAAACGCACAATATAACGAAAAACAATGAAATAATGAAACAACACGAGAATCAATAACTGCGACAAGCAAATGCTTTTAGCTAGTCGAAATTGATGAATGCGACGAGAACGCAGAAAGCTCTGCTCAAAACCTTGTTCAAAATCAAATAGAGATAAATCCAGGTAGATATAAACACCATTTCATTAAATAATGTACCCGCTGAAGTCCAACTCTGTGTCTAGCCTTAATACACTGGATCATATATTATACACACATACGTATAATATATATTTTATGCAGAATGAAAATTATTTTGTTGCTTGATGCAGAAGTCGAGCGGTGAAAAATGAGGTAGCAAAAAATCATTTAGCATAATGATTAAAATAAATCATATTATAAAGCATTTTTTGGCGCCAGAGCAAACGGTGCGAGCGGCATAGGAACAGTCAGACATATGCAAGAGCTGGCATTACGTATACGCCACGTAGCTGGCCACGTTGAGCACAAACAAATGCAAACAGACAAACAAAAATGATTTATAAATTGGCGCGACGTGCATAAAATGCTGAGCACAAAAAATTTCCACTGCATACGTAATGAGGCTGGAGACCAAACACACATCTACGCCCCAAAACGAAGACCCAGACCCAAACCCCAGCCCAAGCCCAAGTCTGGCTAGCTGGCTGGACGATGACTTCCGAATCATGTGAGTGTGCAAGAAGTGGCATTTAAATGCGCGCATTTATTCACTTATAAATGCTAAAAATAAAAATATGCTAGGGGAATATGCTAAAGAGCCAGGCCAACGTGGCGTGGCGTGGCGTGGCGTGGCGCGGCGACCACCGGAGCCGGAGTCGGAGCTAGACTGAGAGTCAGATCCCGAAAAATAGGGCCAAGTATGGCCCACAAAGTGCACCAAAACTTTTCTAGAAATATATGCGAGTGTGTATGTGTGTTTGTGGCTCTGCATGTACTTTAAATCTCATTTGGCCTGCAGCGGCTCAGGAATTTGGATAGAGCGGGAGTGAGAAAGAGAAAGAGAATGAAAGAGCGCGGGCGAATAAGTAACATAAAAAAAGGCTATTTTAAGGCTTGCGGCTGTTACGGCAACCATCAAGCAGACACTATCACTATGCAACGCAAGCCACTTTACACCACATACAAACATACTCAAACACACACACATACACACACACACACACACACACGTTCACATATCCGCTGTACGCACGCACATATGCCATGAATTTCATTTAGTTTGTACGTGTGTGCGTTAGTTAATATTCCACACGTATCTATGTTGAAGAGAGTGTGTCTGTGTGTGTGTGTGTGTGTGTGTGTGTGTGTGTGTGAGCGTTTGTTTGTTGCCTTTAAATTACTTGAGCCATAAACTTATGCGTATGTGCAATATGCTGCTTATGTCACTTTAAATGTGCTGCGTAATCTGTTTTAATTAGACTTAGGCCAAACTTTAATAATCCAATTGCTGCACAAAGCCAAATGAAGCTTTTTATAGTTTTTGACAAAGCATCGTCGAAATGCGGGCAACACTTTTTTAAGTTTGCAATTGCTGCAATAATTCTCGTCTGCTACTGCTGCATGTTTCTTTTAATGGCTGCCATGCGTCTTGCGTCTTGGTGGATAGAAATCTGAACGAGCGCTGACAAAGGCTGCAAAGATGCTGGAGTCACCCACCGTGAAATTTCGTTGCATATTAAAAGCGCGTTCGCTGCTCGGTGTGTGTTTGAGACTGGAGCAATGATGATAATGCGGCACACGTGCACCAAAATGCAAGCACTTAAAATATTTATAAGCTACAGCAGGTAGCAACAGCAAGTGGAACATTTTGGCAGCGTCAGATAAATCACAGCCGGAAGGCAGTCAGCTAGGATGTTGGTTCGTTCAAATGAAGAAAAATGGAACTTGCAGCTTGGTGCAATGTGGGCGCTGCAATCACTGCAACAGCTGCCTGTCCATAAACAAAAGCTAGTACTACCAACAATGCTGACCTTGTCAGGCCACAGCCAACGCCACAAACAACAGCCAGCAGCGTGCAAGAAAAGCGAAACTTGAGAGCTCCACTTTGCTGATGGAACTTCAGCAAGAGGCATGCCTCAAGATTGATGTGCCAAAAACCGTGTAAAGGTCAAATTTATGCAAGAAAAGTGTCAAAGAGAGAGAGAGAAAGAGAGAGAGAGAGAGAGACAGTGACAAAGAGAGATAGAGTGAGAGTGAGAGTGAGAGGGAATAGGTGACAAAGTGCATGATGATGCGTTTAAATATTTGATGATGGCGTTTGGTCGCATAAACATTTGAGTGCGAAAACGTGTTGGGGTTCCCGCTCAAGATGCTGAAGTACCTTATTACGGAGCGAACGTCGTCCTTTGGACGATTGCCCTGGTAACGCTCAATTAGTTGGAGTAACTTTAACTACATGTAGCCAGCGGCCAGCAAGTCTTTGCATTTTAGGATTGCCGTTGCCATATCAACCACCTGAAGATCCAGAGGGCTGACTCGCTGACACCGCTCGTCCCCGTTTCGTGTGCTTATTTACATGTCAATTGTAAATTGTTTCCCGTGTTTTAGCACACTTATCGCTTTAGTGCTGTGTTGTTTTGATCTCTATCGGCGACATTTTTTTTGTTGGCTGAAAATCGAAAACATGTCAAGCGTTGCTGCGATATTGATGTAGAGGCTCGCGATTCACAGGAGGCGGCGTCGTGGCATCCGGGGTAGGCATTCCCCGAGGTGCTGCTGTGACAGACTACTGCCGACTCGAAGTGGCAGCTGACAGTCGACGGGCGGGAAAATCACTTGGTTCGCTTAGAGTTATCTACATACATATATATCACATGTCAATCTAATTTCATTTTTACGCCCCAGCAAATCGGCAGTTGAGGTCTACAGTGAGGCAATGACAGCATATGGCCAAAGATGCCAGCCACTTGGCCCACTGTGCTCGAGCATTTTTTTGACAACTTGACAAATCGTGTATAGACATTTGTTGACGCCGCTCATACACACACACACTCACACACACACATGCATGCGAACACATACTGGCACACTTATGGCACGTGACGATGTGAGCATGTGTGGCAGCGTGTGAATGGGCTGGGCCGGTTGTCTTATCCAATTGGGGCCAAGGCTTCAAAGAGCAGCGGGGCACACAAGCAGAATGCAAAGCTAAATCAACACCAGGCAACAGCAGCAACAAAAATAACAATAACAACAGCAAGCAACAGCAACAGCAACAGAGATACGACGCTGGCAACTGTAAAATTCAATGAATTGGAAAATGTTTTCCTAGCTGTTGTCATTATTCAGTGGCAGACATGCAGGTGGCTCGAAAGCATTGCCTACTTTCGAGGGTGCGCCATGGCCCAGCTGCCATGGAACAAATCGTCAGCTAAATCTGGCTTGACATATAAAAATGAAACAAAGGCACTCGCCAACTGCTGCCCGTGCCGGCAGGCGTCGCCTGTTCCAGTTAGAGCACTCGCAAATTGAATAATTATGTGCAAATACTCGTGTATGCAAATTAAAGCTCCAAAAAAAAAAAAACAAAAAAAAAGGGCCAAAATCAAATAAATAAATCTATATATATGCATATATACCGTAGCACTGCTGCGGGCATGTGTAAATTGAAATTTCATTAAATACATGCCAGCAGAGCTAGGCTTTAAGCTGGGAGTGCTCGAACAGTAGATACTCAGCAAAAACAAAAAACAAATGATCAAATATGAATTCATTATATTCAATTATTATGTTTAGCTGAATTCATATTATAAATGAAATGTGTGAAAAAGCTTGATGCAGCAAATGTGAATAGAAAAACTGAAACGAATCAAAATAAGTAAAGTAAAGAATCATATGAATTAAATAAGGACTCTAAAACACATATACTTTACGCATTTTCTTCAAATACAGACTATAAATTCAAGAGCCAACATTGAGGGAGACAGGTTAAGAAGGAGCATGAGAAAGAGAATTATGGACGCCGCGCGTTTTATGAAATCATTTCAAACGCCTTTGCCGATTGCGCCTTCGCGACTTCAGCGTCACTTTGTTTATTACTTATTTGTGCCCAGACACACCCACACACACACACACACACACGCACAGAGTTTTACATTAGCTGAGCAACACGCACACACGCAGGAGCAAATTTATGCACACAAATAAAATGAAAGTAAATTGATTTATCTGCCGCACAATACACAGCACACACAACACATGAAAGCGGCGGCGAGCGTGCGAGGGTCGTCCTTGGTACCGCAGGCATTCATTGGGGACACATTAGCCGTAAGACAGACGCCAATGCTGTGACCAATACCAGCACACGCACACCCTCCTGAGCGCAAATGCAAATACGCTAATACGCACACACACACACACACATACACTAACACGCATGCTAATATGCTCGTAAAAAGGCAATTTCCACAAATTCGACGCACCTCCAGTGCTCACCTCTGCATACTTAAACATTTACTGTATTTCTCTGTTGTTGTTGTTGTTGTTGTTTTTCTTCCTTTTTTTTTCCTGGCTAACTCAATTTTCTATTGCTAAATCTTGCTCGCCTTGGCGTGATGAGGTTCCGAGCCTGCTGCCCTTTGCCCATACGCTCAACAGCAGCATATAACGTATGTTATAGATATGCGAGCACACACATATACACATACACACATACACACACACACATGCACATGCAAAGACATCTACATATATACATTGATATGTGCGCGTTTTTGTGACTCAGTCCCATTACCATTTATTTCAATTTTTACAACTCAGACGCTCAATTCCCAGACAGAAACGTGTTTTCGCTCGAATTACGCTTGAAACTATTCGCATTGAAATTATTTTATTGCAATTGTTTGTAAAATACAATAAAGTAAATAATGTGTAGAGTTAAATTCAATATGTTTATATATACACATTTTAAGCCATTTATGAAATTTAACTCAATAACGATTTAATAATAATAATAATTCGATATTTTAATCACTTGTTTGAACTATAATTTTCAATTAATAAATCCGTCTCATTTTATTAAATTAAATTACTATTAAAATAAATAACATAATCTATTTTTTATCAATTTATTTATAATTTTTTAAATATATGATTAACAGTTGTTTTTAATAGTTTATTTAAGTATGTGCTGTAGATTGAAAATTTAAAAATGTAAATAAACATAAGAAAAACGTTTCCATTAAGGAATAATTATATTAGAAAAAATTTAACAAACCTAAGAAACACATTTATAAAATCTATAATAATATTTAAACTTTATGAATTTTATAGAACATTTTTTAAAACAATTGCAGCCATTTTTTATAAAAAGATTATTTCAGAAATTGAAGAAATATTTCCGAAACTCTTCCGTGCAGCTGGCATACATATTTGATTCATGTGTCTCAGAGCATGTATAAGATACATTAGACTTTTCATTACACATGCAGTCAAAGTACTCTAAGCAAACATGACACCTCTTCATAATATATTTAATCACAATTCGGAGGAAGCAAAGCCAAGTAAGAATCCAATAGTCAAGTCGGCAAGTTGAGAGAAGGCAAACAACGACAACATACTAACAAAAGTCAAAGCTATTGTAATAAATGACAGCAGACATCTGCAAATTTGGCGCTGAGTGGGCTGGTGGGTTGGTGAGTTGGTGGTTTGGTGGGTGGCTGGCGGCTGGTGCAAAGGGCAGCCGCTTGGCAAATGCCAGCACTGCAAATCCTCGACTCGAGCGCCAAGTGATATCCACTCGAAATGGCATGGCTTGGAAATTTTCTAGCATTTTAGCATCATTAGCATTGATTTATGATTAAGTTCAACCTCAATTTTCAGTTAAATCGTTTTCCATGCGGCTCCAGCTCTGGCTTGGCGTGCGATGCCAGCCCGTAAGCTGCAGGCGGCCCGCTCCTGAGACGACCCACAGACTCACACAGAATCGGGCAAACCTTGTGCTCTGGATTTGGATTAGGGTTGGGGCTGGAGTGGTGCCTGCTGGTGGTGCTAGAGTTCGTCTGCGTGGGAGGCGCAAACGTCGAAAACAAGAAATCAGAAATCAGAATAGCTGCGATTCTCACAATCGGACGCACTGATGTGTATAATGATCTTTAGCTGGGATTTAAAGCGGATAATAAATAATAAAAATACATGGAGCAGGCAACAAAAGAGCGCCAAGTGGGCCACAGCCTGTCTATGGAATCGGGCTGTGCGACTGGGCTTAGTAAGTAAGTCAGCTCGAGCTTTATAAAAAATGAATTGTTAAAAGGCCGCACGACGACATACCTATAAAGGAATATAAATGTGCGCGGCTACAACTAATCAAAAATGCTTGAATAACGCATTTAGTTGCATGGCCAACTCCATTAATAGATGGGCCCAGGCCGTGATGGCCGAGGTAGCCGAGGTAGCTGGACAGCGAATTGAAATAAATAGATTCTTTAATGGAGACTCAAGAGTAGAATGCCAACTAAGTTAAGTGTAATGAATGATGCCGCCGGGCATCAGACTCGAGTCGAGTCTTTTAAATTGAGCCGACAAATGCCGAACAAATTTCAGTGCACAACACAAATCAAATGCACAATACAACTTAATAATATTTCCGTTTGTCAGACACGATTTCCGAGCTCCGGGAGCAGGCCGTGCACACATACACATTTGAATAATGCTGTTCAATAAATGGAATTGCCTTCATTCGGTTGGCTTCCCGTTGACTTCGACCTTTTTTTTTTTTTGCGGGCCATGTGGATGCGCGGCAATGCGCCGTAGCCGCCACCGCCTTGCCGGCACAGGATATCCATATGGCATGGCAGCGCTGCTCTCAGTTCAAGCCAAATGCCAAATGCCAGCAGCTGCAACAACAGCAAGAACAGCAGCAGGAATGCCATTGAAATATGGCATAAGTTAAAAGGATTTATTAACTCTTAAAAGCATCGCACAACAAAGCAAAAAGCCAACACGAACGAATCAAGCAGTTCCCACACGCACACACACATAGATATGTATATAAAAATAAATAAAAATACAAATAACTTAACTGACATACTCTAAAGGCAAATCGTATATCATATATTGTTATTCATGTGCCTGTATTTATGGCCTTTGCTCAGGCACTGCTAACAAGCATCGAGGAACGACATCAGGCATCAACTGGCAGATAAAGCCTCAGCCTCAACCTCAACCTCTGCCTCAGCCAATCGGTTTTAATATCCATTAAAGATGGCCAATTTGCATATATAAGAAATTGCATTCATTCGCTTTAAGCTATCTTTAAACTACAATTCATGGCCCATAGTCTTTAATAGAATTTAAACATAAATATGTGAGCAAAGATGATTCAAGATGATTCCTAATTGATTAAATCTCTTTTTCAGAAAACTGTATTGTTTTCGCTTTAATTGATAAGCGGCTTACCAATAATTAATGATTGTAAGCCTTTATTAGCATTAACAACTGTTATTTATCTTAAGCCATGCTTACACAGACTCCCATAAGCTAACAGAATGCTTATGCATAAATTGTGCTGCCAATAAAATGAAAAAAAGGAAAGGAATATTGCACACTCACACAAATTGCAACGAAATGCATAAATTTGCCTTATACTTATGGCCATGGCAACAGGAAGGACCCAGGCATAAACAGCAAATAAATAAACGTTGCTGCTCTAACTGTGACTGCGACTCACATGCTGAATGCGACTCGGAATATAACTATATATAAGAGTTACTTATGGAACTTTTGCTTCCTTTGAGCCACAATTTAAATTAAACAGTTTTTCTACCGCTGCCTTTGTGCTGCGATTGTTGCAGCTGCAATGAAAACTTTTATTTATAAGACTACGTTTGCGTGTGTGTGTGTGTGTGTGTGTGTCAGCTTGAATGCGCTTCTCGTCTTTTTTTTCCGCTCTTTCGCTTTTAATTCGTAAATTCAAAAGTTCGGAAGCTGTTAATAATGTGGACAGGCGCACGACACGAAGTATTTCATTAGAGCAACGATAGACGCCATGGACGCCACTTGAGCGCTACGGCGCTCGTCATTTGCTACGCTCCTAATTCCATTTCCATTTAAATGCTTCATTTTTGGCTGGCCAGCGCCACGCTTCAGACAGCCAAAGTGTTAAAAGCAATTACAGTGCGCGCCCGAGCAAATGAAAGAAAAACTAATTAAATCCTTTGTGCAACAAAGCGAGCGACGCGCAGCGCAGCGCATTGGTAAATGAAACCAAAGTGTGGCACGCTTAATGCGATTGATATGTATGTATGCCTGTGCTCGCTAATGCTCGCCGATGCTAATGCCAATGCTAATGCTAATGTTAGTTTTATAGACGAATGATTAACAGGTCGTCACTTATCTGATATGCTTGACCCGGGTAAGCAGATGCTCAGCTGCTCAACTGCTATCACAATGGCTTTGCATAATGATGATGCTGCTGCTGCTGCTGCTGCTGCTCTAATGCCATGCAAATCGATGCCTTCGCCCAGTTGTCTGCAATGCGGCAAACCGGCTTCCAAAATATCGTTTCGGTTATGTAAATGCCAGCAGCGAATCAATATGCTTTCCTTTTCCGCATAAATGCCACATAAACGACATCCATCTAGATGTAAGTGTGCTTAAGTTATGCATTTGAATACCCTGTACGCATGAAATGTGTCAAATGGGGTATGCACAAATATTAGATACGTTACACACTATCTGATAAGCCATAAGGACTAAAACTATCTAATTGTCTTGCCTCCTTAAAATAATGCTTAAAGCATAGACTTTCATCAAGCGCACTTCTCTTGGGATAGGTCAACCTTAAGTCGAGTACTTATTCATTAGAGTTAACAATGTCAAGCGAGTATAAAATGATGAACAGACAAACAAAGAGAGAAAGAATGAGAGAGAGAGAGAGAGCGTGAGAATGAGAGAGGACGAGGAAAAGAGAGCCGTGAGACACTTTGACTCATAAATTTCAGTGTTAAAAAAGCGCCAAGTAGAGTTAAGTTCAAAGCGTGTTGGTCAGGTGCATTCGCCAGGTTTGGTAGCCACGCATCCTGCTGCTCTGTCATCTCCTTTCGCTCCTTCGCTGCCGGCTGCACTGATTTATGCCAATCACGATTCGCTAATAACTCAGTGGCAAAGCGACGAGAGCTGCCCTCAACGTTGTTGTTATTGTTATTATTGTTGGCATTGCGGTTAGGAATGTTGTTGCTGTTACTGTTGTTGATGTTGCTGTTGCCACAGGTCCTGTCATAATGACAGTCATTTGAGGGTTAAATTGGATATGCCTCTTGCGTTGACAAGTCGGTCACGTGCGTCGCCCCAAAGAGGCGCACATAATTGACGTTTCATTAGCAGCATTTTTAAGCGCATTACCATGTAAATATCTATCAGTCATGAGCAGCCGAAAACCTCACAAAGGACACACACAGTTTAAAGTAAGGCCCCATAATTAACGCAGGGTCACCTAATGCTGACGTGAATTCGGCTTGGTCAAGTCATAAAAACCCTTATTAGCTTTAATACACGCAGCGCATATCAAATTGAACTTGTTAATGTTGCCTGTCTATACCACAAAACTGAACCACACACACACACATACACACATACACACACACACATACACACAGTGAGTCAAAATGAGGACAAATTTAATAAATGATCAAGGATTCGACGGCAATTTATGACATAATGATGTTTGAATGGGACCAAATGAAATAGACACAAGGAGAATATACATGTATATACAATAATACATATATATATATATATATATTTGTGTGTGTGTGTGTGTGTGGGACCTCTTTATACTCTGCCCTTTGACCTATGACCATATTTTATGTAAATTAGAGGATTATACTGTGATTTGGAACAACTTACAGCTGCTGGCCAGAAGCTATGTCTGGGGCGACCTCCCCTAATGCATTTTCAGGCAAACAGCCTGTCTCAATTGGTGCCCCATCGCAGAGGTGTCGATGTGTGTGTGTGTGTTTGTTTGTTTGCTTGTGTGTGTGTGTGTGTGTGTGGCAGTTTGTAAAGCTTTTGCTATTAAATTGGACAGCAGTTCGTTACTTGTTTTTTTTTATTTATTTTATTTTTTTCATATGGCCTTCTGCATCCCCTCAATGTGATTAATGGCTTGAAAACTTGTTTTCTAATTATTTAACACCCAGAAACTACGACAATTAATTATGTGGCTCAACAATAAAAGTTCTGCCCGACATTGTGGGCGACGCAGACACAAATACAGCCATTGCACCAACGACAACAACAACGAAAACAGTAAATTTTATTGTTCGCACTCACATGGACAACGCACACAATTCGTCCCTCGGGGACACAATTTGGCGTACTATTTCCTATGTTTATTTTTTGCGAAGCAACCAAAATGAAATTGTTGAATTTGCCTTGGCTGCACGAGCGCTCATATATATAAATAGATATATGCACATATATACATATGTACACACAATGTGGATGCGTTAATTGTTTTTATGGCCAACACACACACGCACACACATACACACAGTCATAGAAATTCCATTGGCGCTCGCTCACATTAAAAAGTTTTTAATTAAACACAATTGTGACAATTTATTTAAACGGGCTCATTGCATATTGCATTTAGACAAACGCATTTAGTTGATTTTAATGTCAGCCAGAGCCCCAAGCAATACTCTAGGCAAAACAAAAAGAAAAATGCTCAAATACAAATAATAAAAGCTATAAAGCCAACAAATCCACAAAGTGCGTGGCGCTGGAAAGTCAAAGACCAAGTGGAGGCAGCCATGGCAGCCGAAAAAGAAATCTGCTTAAAACAATTACATTTCAGCATAATTGGCTTTAATTGCTGGCAGTGCCCACTTTTGGTGGCAGCTAACTGAGAGCAAATCCTGCGCCTCGAGTGAGGGTCATAATGGCATCTATCAGTGGGGGGCGTCGTCGACGAGAAGTCGTCGAGGGCCGTTCAGAGGCGAGAATACGGAAACGGAAACAAGCAATTTTGCGGCAAAGTTACGAGTGGCGCAGACAACAGACAGCAGCAACAGCAACAGCAACATCAACATCAAGAATATAAAGCTGTGCCACAACAATAAGCCAAACAACAGAAACAACAACAACAACAATAACAACCACTACCACAGCCACAGAGTAAAGTAAAACTGAGCTAGGGATGCTCATTAAACTGTATAAATAGGATGATGGCAGGAAGCGGGGGAGGAAGTGTGGCAGAACAACCTAAAAAGTGTTGCAATCTTTTGCGTTAGTGTTGAACAGTAAACTTGGTTAGAATGTGTTGCCAATGTTTGCGGCTAGTTTGCTGGCCAATTGGTCAACAAGCCAAGAACCAAAACTTAATCGTCTCAGCTCAAGTTTAGTGCATAAGCCATCAGTCTTAATTGATTAGGAATCACGGCCTAATCAAATACCGCAAATCGTTTAACAACCGTACTAAGCTGCCCAGCGTTCGTATATATATACATATATATTATAGAGAGACAACGCATGGCTGATGGCAGCTGCTAATTAGAAATGTGTGGAGAAAATTTGAAGAGGCAACACAGAAAACTTAACAGACAGTCCCGGCGGAACTGTTGCGGAATGTTGAGCGTTCATTGTTCGGGCTAAAATAGCTGCAGCTCATAATGAGCCAGACTCAGAGGAGCTCTGTCCTCTCACGCTATCTCTCTCTCACTCTCTCTCTCCCTCTATCTCTCCCACTCTCGCTCTCCCACTCACTCTCCATTGCAGCTTAAGAGGGCAACGCATTGTGGCAAGTTTAACATTTTGTGGTGTGCTGGCGTCTTTTTGTCTAGCCGTGCCTCATTGTTGGCTGCATAAATGTTTAGCTCAAGCAGCGTTAATTAATTGTTTAAGTACTTCACCCTCCACTAGCAGCACACTGCCAGCTATTCTGGCCAACATGGCGTATACGTACAGACTCACTGCAAAAACCCTGGCCCCCCACGTCTGTCTACTAAATTACTTTCGCACACTTACAAGTGTCATCATTTTGTGTGGCATGTTGTTTCCCATTGCCCAAATGAGACCACATAAACTGCAGTTGCAGTTTGTCAGCGCCACGCTTCAGCAACAATAACAGCAACAATACATTGTGCATTTCAATGAAACCCATTTAGATATAAATGTGTATATGTACATAATATATATGACAACGTAAAGCCACCAAATCCGACACACGACAGGCGACAATTATTTACTTTTTGTGCTCTTGAAATTCTGCATCAAATTGAATTCCAAATGGAATATTGGAATAACGAGGCTGAAGCGAATAATTGCAATATGATAGATAATAAGGTAGTAGAAAAAACAAATGTAGATTTTTTAAGCTCTAATGAAGTAAGATTTATAAAAAACTGTCTGATTAAAATGCACCAGCCTCGAAATGCTAAACAGGCAGCTTGCCCATATTTATAAGAATGATACCTATGCTATTATTAAAAGCTAACATTTCCTAAAGAGGCATTTAAGGCAGTAAATAAAATTTCATTAGTTGTTCTATAATCCTAGACCCCCCATTGCTACCTATCGAGCAGCCATTTCAGAGAAAAAGAGATTAAAGCACGAACAATTTTCAACTGTTTCAATCAATGCATATCAAGATATACCAAGCATATATATTTCTCTCAGACATTTATACATATTTACATTTTTTTTGTTTCACATTATTCCGAAGCAACTCATGAACAGGCAATCCATTTGTTTACATTCACTCAGAGATGAGTGGTTGATTTCTGTTTAATTGCAACAATATCTGTTTACTTAGTCTGTTTACTTGGCCTTTGTGCTGCAGCACTGTTCCTTGGTGCCCGTTTTGCAGACGCACTTGCAGTCCTGGTTGCACGAGCAGTTGTCGCCGCACTTGGAGTCGGTGCATTTGCAGTCTGCGGAAATATGGTAATTCATTGGCATCAATGAGGGTAATGTGAAATTCATATTTATTTTTGATTATCTTATTTTTTCACTCACTTGTGCCACAGCCCTTGCAAACCATTTTCGTATTGCCTTTACAAGTTGAGAAGTATTTCACGTTTCTTCCTTAAGAATTTACTGGTTTTTACAACAATTTCACTGAGCATATTTATAGCTGGCGTTGGTTGGCCAGTGCCGAGTGAAGTATTTTTGCGCTCGGAGCGAGTGAGTTCAGCGTGTGCAAAATCAACAAAAACGTGTGCAATGCAATTCGATGCGAGCTCACCTCAATCAGTGAACAAAAGATAATAAGTATGTGATAAGAATGTCATGAGCTGTTGGCTCAATTCCCATGTACTCCACTCGGTTTAACAGTCTATCAGTCACTTAGTCAGTCAGTCAGTCAGTCGACACTCTCTTATACAGTGTGTGGTTGTCCCAATTATGACATCATCATAATTGCTTTGGCCCACTAAAATGCTGTCCAAATATTATGCGTTCGTGCTGGCGCTCTTAGTTGGAGTGAAATTACCGCAAATTGCGAAAGTTTTTAATTGTTTATCTCGCCAGACGCTGTGGCCGCAACATTAGTGCAACATGGCAGCCGTGGAGGGGCTGTGGCATTGTCCTTGCCGCAATCACAAAACAGAAATCTTCTCGAGCGGATGTTTTGTAATTTGGCTTGTGCCTTGAGTGGGCTGCAGCTGGATGAGGTCAAATTATTAATTTAATATGTATCCGCGCCGCTCGGATTTCGACTTCCGCTGTAGCAGTGGCAGCAGCAACAACTCCTTTGCCAGCTCAAATTTGTTGTTTGAAAAGTTAGCAGTCGGGCCCGCAGCATCTCGCAACGTCCTCGATCCGATCCGACCCGACCCGACACGACACGACCCTGCCCGGCCCGGTGGCACAGTTGCCACAAACTTTGCACCATTTCCGCTGCGGCACGGGCCACTTCCGCGTGTCCACTTGCAGTTGATGCTGCCCCACTGTACCGCCCACCAGCCTGATTAACGTTTAAACTCATTAAGATAACGCAATTTTTGGCGTTCTGCTTAATTTTGCTGTCGCAGCTGCCACCATCCCAGTCAGACCGGGCAGGGCAGGGCCGGGCCGGGCCGGGCCGGGCTCGGGCCAAAGGTCAGCGAGTTGAAAATCTCAAATCTTGAATCTGTTGCCATTGTCTGGCGCTCGCTAGTAATTGGTTTGTAAACAATTTCACTTGTTCTTTGACAATTTGCTCGGCCATTTTGTTGTTTGGCTAATTGCAAGAGCCAAGCACTCGACCCATTGAAGGCATCTTAGTAAAAATCCAAAATGTAATTTCAAATTGGCCCGAACAAAGTGCCACTTAAAGTGCTGCCATTATGGACCATTAGATCTATTTATCATATGTTCACGCTCAATTACGGCCTGTGGCGGGCAGTTCTTTGATAACGGGGCGTATCAATAATTACCCTGACCAGGCTATAGGGGGTCAGCAGCTTGGCTAACTATGTTTACATGCCAATCAGCTAGCAATTGCGATTTATCGGCGAGTTTGTTTATGTGTCCAAATATTTATTTATCCCCCATGTCGCAATGCATTATTTTCATGTGATTTATGAACTAATACTAAATGGACTTATGCCAAAGCTGTTGTGAAATGTGTAATATTTTATGGCATATAAATATGTATGAGCAGCTCAATTTTAAACGCTTAACGGCAAAAACAGATAAGTCCTTGCTAAAGCGCATTATCTAATTGTAGCTATGGAGCATTAACTGCGATTGCTGGCATGAATGATGCATCGAATCGTCATTAAGTTTTACGCACAGCCGATTTCTGGTGCGGATTGTTGGCCCAAATACGGGTTAGTTAGTCTGCCAAAAATGGACAAAATCGCAACTGTCCAGTTATCAACGCAATTCATATTCCAAATTCCATGAAAGCACTAAAACAATTTCAATTGTACAACTCATCAACGGGCTGGGGACAACACACTTGCAGCATTGGGAATGGGCTCCGTCATGTGGTCAAACAACCGACTAACCGACAACAACAACAACAACAACAACAACAACAACAATAGCAACACTAACAGCAACAACGACAAAGGATAAACGACAAGCCTGATGGAACTTCACGCATAAACCGAAAAATAGGAAAATGTTGAGCGACATCGCAATGAAACAGCTGCTGCCTGGCTCAGATGTGGTTGCAGTTCATGGCAACGATTCCCAACGTACACTGAAATCCTTCACACACACACAGCGTATGCCATACATGCGCACACATGCACGCATAGGCATGTAACGGTCCCAAAAATGTTCTGCAATATGCGTCGAGGGGAAAATTCATCATAAATTTTATGCGGCAGCATGGGAGCCAAAGCTAAACGCAAACTTTTCATATGCTGCTCAAAAGTGTCGCAACTGCTGCCAGAGATTTGCATACCCTGTAAACACAGATAGTGTTGAATGGGCTGCACAACTAAGTTGACTAGAAATAGTAGAGCTGCATACCCATCGATAATGGCTCCCACTCTATGGATTACCTTTATCAACTGTTGCAATATCGATACTATCAATGATTCCATCGACTTGACATCGAATGCTTTAGGAAAAATGTTTTATTTTTTAATGCTAAGCAAAATCAAAAATTTGAATATCAAAATATTTATAAAATAATTTATATATAATGTTATTTATATATAGCAGTATTGACTTATTTAGTTATAAAAGACTTAGTGATTTAATTTTTTGAAACGAATAAATTCTGTACACATTAACATAAAGACATATAATTAAAGAGAGTATTTAAAATTACTTTTTTTTTTAGAATATCTGTTTTTGTATAGGGTATCTCTTAGTTGAGCGTATATTCGGTATATATATAGCGATATTGCATCCCGCCGCAATTCGAAATGGCCTGATGTCAAATGTAAATTGCTCAAAGAAATGATGACAATATAACTAACAGTTTGGATCGCAAACCCAAAAAGGATTTGTTTGCCAGCGACGTTGTTAATCCAATTTGTGATTTGCATAGATGCCAAAACGAGAATAACTGTTGTTTTACAAGCACCAAAGGCAAACAGCAAAGAGCGAATAGCTTTGAGCCAGCTGTGCAACTTCTTAGAGGTCAAGTGTCAGTTGAGGAAGACGCTCCGCATTCCAACTACTTATGCACAGAGCGCTGCTCTCGAGAACATTTTATGACAATCACAAGCTCTCTTTCCAGGCTCCATCATGATTATTTGCCATTGGCAACATGCGCTCGCTCGCTCGATGGCATATTTGTCAGTATTAAGCCGGCAATTGGCTCTGTCCTCGAGTGCCATCAATTGAAATTGCATCGTATCAAAAGTTATAAGTTTTCATTACGCTCTGACGTTCAATATGGTGTGCAACTAATACATCAGCTGAGACACACCCACACACACACATACTCACACACTCATGCAGTGAGGGAAACGCACCAAAGTTTGTCAGCAAATGACATGCATTGACGACAACGATGACTCTAAGGATCGCGCGAAAAAAAAGTATGCAACACTTGACGATGCAGCCAATGTCACAATTATCTGGAGCCCAGCGGGAAGCGAGGTGTGATATATACACATACATATATATATACATATATATATCTATATATATATATATATATATATATATATATATATATTGCTACAGCTTAACGTTTGGAAGGCAAGTTGGCTGGTTGCCTGACACAGGAAATCACTAGAGCAAGTTTTTTAATGGAATCAAATCAAATTGTTCGGAAGCTGTAAAAAGCGATTGCACGGAAACATTTTGAGTTGTTGACAGGCGACAACCGCCAAGGTGCAAACACGCCCAACAAAAAACTTGCCAAAGTTTCGAAAACGACTATGACCGACAAAAAAAGAGTGGGGAAGAGAGCGAGCGAGAGAGAGAGAGAGAGACAGAGAGAAACGTGTAAAAGGCAAGAGAAGGAAACGCGTCATAAGTACATGCTCGAGTCCTGACAGCAGTCACACGACCCCAACGTCAATGGAGCGTCAAGAGTGCTTCGACTGTGCGAAGCTGCATCTGCTATGCCACACCCACTTTAAAGCCAGCCAGTTTTTAGTGGCAGCTGTGATTGGACCAAGTGACAGCGGGCTAGGTGCGCAAAAGTTGTGCCAACAGTCGTCGTTTGGCTTAGATCGTTTATAGGGCCCATAAGTTGACGCTCGCCCGCTGCACTTTGCCAACTTGACTGCAAGGCCATAAAAATATACCATAAAGCCTGTCGCCCAAGCTGCTTCCGGGCCACTCAAAGGGCCGTTAATCAACTGAGGCAGCCTGCTGGCAAGCCAGCACTAGCTGGCGGTCCAGCTAATAATTCTTGTTGACACCCGAGTAAGTTATGCCCATTGAACTTGAGCAGCTGCAAATTAAGCCAATCAATTCATTAGCAGCTCCTGTTTCGCACCTCGCTCTATCCCTCTCTCTCTCTCTCACTCTGTCCTTGTCGCTGTCCCTATGGCAACTTTGAGTGCCACTCGCGCTGCTGCGCATGAAAATTAAATTGTCGCCTACAATGGCAAACAAATTTTGCTCAAATGCAATCCAAATTGCAACAGACACTGCCACAGAGAGAGAGAGAGAGAGAGAGAGGAACAGGAGGAGCAGCGGAGGCAAGTGGTGCAGCACCCGCAGCGCATTACCTTTGTCTTAGTTCGTGGCTTGCAGATTAATTGCCAATGAGTGTGTACAAGTTCGAGTAGAAAAGTTTTTCAGAGTTTTCCCTGTTCACTCGATTGTTCCGTTACACCTTCCCCTTTCCCAGTCCATGGCGCTGCTCGCCTCTTCAGCTCGGATTCGCTCCATGTGACATCCAAACGGGGACCACGTGCATTTTATCTCTGTTCCGAACTCAACACAATTCGAGGTTTTTGAGGTGAAACAAATTTCCGGTGACATAAACTTAATTAGCTTTTGTTCGGGCTTTTGTTTTATGGTTTTGCGGGCACAACTCAACTTAGTGCGCGTGTGTATGTGTGTGTGTGTGTGTGTGTACGGGTGTGGGAGTGTAAGGGTATGGCAGGGTCGCTTAATAAATGGCTTGTAATGCTGAAGTGCGGCATTTAGTTTTGATTTAATTGAGCCACTTAACAGATGTATCTTTAAGATACAGCAGAGCTAGAGCTTTCATCATCAGCCGTTTAATTAAAAAACCAACCAAGACCAACTTCTCTGCCGTCAGATAAGTCAAGAATCGTGCCAAACAACTTATAAGTCTCATGACATGATATTTGCTGATAATATCAGATAACGCACGCAATACATAAATCCTTACCTCAAACAATAACAGCAAGAACAACAAGGTTAACAGGAGCGAGCGCAACCAGCATGAGCAAATATAATGAAATTGAAAACTGAGCAGAGGATAAACGTGGCTGAATGGCTAAAGAAAAACTCAAGTGAAACCCAAACAAAAGTTGTCTTACTTCTGCAAATGGAAAATTGCCCATGAGAATGCCAAAAAAAAAAAAACGAAAAGTACGACAAGAAATAAAAGAAAAGAAAACTGCACACAAACTAAATGCTACAGATCTCCGATTCCCTCAAGGCTTCAGCTCAAAGTTTATAAGCAATTCTTAGTATATTTAATAAGAGTGTTCGCCAAGGTGAGAGTGTGTGTGAGAGTGTGTGTGAGAGTGTGTGTGAAAGTATGTGTGAAGGTGTAGTTATACACATCCAACAAATGTGCTTCTAACGAAATAGTAAATGCGGTTTAATTTATTCCTCTAAAATCTTTCTTAATTAAATTTATTTTTCCAAGAATATTTTCAGTTAAATAATTTTCTGTCTGTTATAAAAAATGTATAACATTCTTAGGAATTAAAAATTTATTTTGATATTTTATATCACAATATTTTATATATTTAAAAATATAAATAACTTTTCACATCTTTTTTTTTTTTGTGAGTTGTACCTAATCGAATCTAATCAATTTGGTCGTTTCTCTTAATAAGCCATTAGCATTTGCATGCACGCACACAGACGCTAACTCACACACACACTTCCGCACACTCACACACACACATCTGTTGGCATGCGTGCTCATAAATACTTCATCAACCGCAAAGGGCTAAGGAAGTCGAAAGGCTAAAAAGTTTTTGCCCACACTGCGATGCTGGCATCCACTGTGTGAAGACATAGGCAAACTGACGATATAATGATCTTCCCTGGGGAGCAGCACAGCCTCGGCAGCTGACCCTCAACTACAGTCCATTGAAATTCCTGCGGCATTTCTCAGCATCACCTTAATCGCCTGACAAAGTTGCTTATGCTTGCCATTCCAAGCCGCTTGTTGGGCCGTCGGTCTGTCGGCTCGTCGGCTCGTCTGCTTGTCGGTATGGCGTCTGTGCGGGCTCTCGTCCGGGCAATATTAACAGGAAATGAAATCAAAAGGTTGCCTTTTACTTGATTTTCCCCCAATTCCAAGTACTGCCAGTGCCAGTACCACTGCCACAGCCACTGCCACTGCCGCTGCCACTGCCGCTGCCGCTGCTGCTCATGCCTCATTGTTCGTGCAACTTGTAGTTTAGCTTCATCATCTGCACTTGGTGGTCGGCAACTTGCTTAGCTCGGTTTGGTTTTTGTGGCCCCCTTCGGCAGCTCCGTCTGCCAGCTGCCTTTCACCGTATCTCCGTTTCCGTTCGTTTCATTCGTCATGACTATAATCCGGTAAGGAATTGGCTTCAATGTTGCCATTGCCATTGCCAGTGCCGTTGTTGTTGTTGTTATTGTTACGTTTGTTGTATAAGTAGCTCATCTGCGGCTGAGCGCGTTTTATTTGTTTCAAATTGAGTTATGCCTAATGAAAATCAAATAAGCCACAATCCAGCCGGAAATGCCGGTCGGGTCTGCCGCTTGCGCGTTTCCCTCCATTCTCTCTCATCTTGAAATTTGCCACTTTATATTAGCACATTTTCGGATTCTTCACGCCCATGTTGGGTAAATAATGTCACGTGTCTGCAAGTTTTGACTGCTAAGCTGTCAATTGGAATTGACATTGAAAATGAGCTGGAAATTAATTAAAATAGAAAACTGCACACATTAAGTATACGCAGTGTGTGCCGCAACAGCATTTCACACCATTTCAACTAGTTCCCGCATTTTGGCCCTCACAGCAATTTACATATTTCATATGTACTTATTTCAGTTGCCTTTTGCGGCAAGTGGCAGCAGAGGCGCCACAGCGGTACCCAATGAAAACACTAGAGCATTTTGATTATACATCAAATTGCTGCAACAGAGAAAGGGAGGGAGAGAGAGAGATAGCGAGAGAGATACATGAAGGTGTAGAGGGAGAAAGAGATCTGTTTATGATTCAGGCACGTTAAGTGCAAGTGTGGAAAATTATTTAATGACTTTTCTGAATTTGAAACGGAATATGAAAGTGTGTTGCGGCAAGTATCATGATGATGAGGCCAAATGTTTGCTTACGCAAGTTTACAGGAGCCAGAGAACTTGGCTGTTAATAGTCAGATCCTTTTCCACTGGCAACTGGAAACTGGCAAGTGTCAAGTGGCCCGGTGCTCTGGTGCTTTGCGCATTTTTCTACAGTTCTATTAATTATTTATGTGTCTGGCAAGTGCCGTGGCCCTCCAGGCAACACACTTGGCCAGCGACGCCTAATGAAGCCGCACTCCAGCGTGCGATGATGAGGTCCATGCCACTGCTGTTTCACTGTTGCCTATTGGCAATGGCCATGTCGTCATCGTCATCGTCATCGTCGTCATCATCATCACCAGCTTCAGCATTAATTTGTTCAGGCGACACTTACTAGACAGCTACAGCTCTAGCCCAGTTCCAGCTACAGCTAACCTTCTAGCTCCAACTCCAGCTCCAGCTCCAGCTCCAGTTACAGCAGCAGCAGCACATAATTTGTAATTAATGACCAGTTAAAGAGCAACCTTTAGAGGCTGTGAGAGAGCAAGGCTTGGCACTGCGACTGCGATTTACAGCGACAAACGGGTGACAGCCAAACGCTGATTTATGGCCACAGACCGCAAAATTTATATGCCATCACAGAAGTGGCGATGCGAGTCGCCTTTCTTGCTGATTCGCAGCCATCTGCGGCACCGGCTTGTCTTTACTTGCAATCCATATTCAATATGGGCCCAGTTGCTTTGAGCATATCCAATGCGTTACGCGTTTTACATCCCAAGAAATTATTCAGCTCTTATATGAGCTTTACTTTAAAAGTTGACTTCTGTAACTAAAAGACTAAATAATTCGAATTAAAAGTTAGTTAAAAGTATTTTGTATTTTATTTCTATGACATGGACTCTTCATGAAGATATTCTATCTGGAACTATGTTACATACAGCATGTCCTTTTAATGAACATTTAAACATTCCGTGTAGGTTTATAGTGTAGACACTCTTCGGCTTAAGTTTTGTTTTTTTTTTTTTCAAGTTTTTTCATGTTTTCGCTTTTGTCAGAGCATTTGAATGTGAAATGTCAGTCAGATGCTGGCAGGGGTGGCAGACTGAGTTCTTTCTCATAGATCAACTCTTTGCACTAGCACAAAGCCGAAGCCCAAGTAAAATGAAAGGCAAAAAAAAAAAAAAGAACAGAAACCTCCTCAACCTTAGCTCTGTTTCATTTTGTAGCTGCTCTTAGCCATACATCGAGCCTCGGTAGAGGCCAACCAAAGCGCAATTTGTCTTCTGGCAGCAGATTCGATAGTCAATGCTGAGCCCATTTACATTCGCTTTATTGCCAATGGCATTTTATTTTTTCTCCCAACTCCTTTCATGTTGTGACTTTGTCTGCGGCTGCTGTCAGTCGTTGGGCTTAGATCGAACTCTAAGCCTACCGACTGCAGTGCTGTTCGAATTGTAATTCCTCAATTATAAGAGTGTCTATGCAATGCCTATAAATATTTTTGTTGCCTGACGACAGTTTTATACCAGCTTCAGTTGCTTTTTGATTAATGGCCTCCATCGACTTGATGCACCGACAATCCCACTAAAAAAAAAAAAAAAAAAAAAAAATAAAAGACAAAAATGGGAAAATAAAAATAGGTGAGATAGAGACAGAGAGAGTTACCCCACTAAGTGAAACAACATGAGAGATAACTGGCAGCAGCTTTTACACTCTGTTTATTTTGCGCCCAACTTTTAGCTAAGTGCAAAACAATTTACCCAAATACGCGTGCACACATTGTGGTTCCACGCACACCCACACACCCACACACCCACACACCAACACACACACGCACAACCAAGCACACACACTTAATTGTTACCCCGACTAATACCACTGCCAGCACACCGACCATTCTTTGTTGTTGTCGTTGTCGTTGTTGTTTGTGGCATGCTTGTAAAATCAACCAAAGCTGCTAAAAACTTGGCTAGTTGCGCACTCTGCAACGTTGCTTTATATACCCTGTAAATGCAACATAGAGCTTGCATATGACACTATTACTAAATTATCTAGCTTATTTTAATAGTCCTGTGGTAGCCAACTAATCTACTTAGTTCGCTCGCTCTAGCTAAGAGAGATCTAATTCGCAAATCAAATGAAACTAGAATGCTGATTAAATTCATTCGAGATAAATAAATCCGCTTACAAAATGAAGCTAACTCGTGGCTTAACTAATAAGTTAAGCATAGATTGACCATAAATACATATATGTACATACATATATTGCCCTTTATGGCGAGCCATTCATATATTAAGCTTACTGCGCTTCTTTCAGTCGGTCAGCGTGCTTTGCTCCGCTTTTATTATGCTAATGCAGAATCCTTCGCTCTTACCCCTAACCATCTGCCACCTGCAGCAGTGTGTTTTTATAGTATGTGTGTGTTGATTGGTAACAACTGCATACTTGTTGTTTTTAACACCCTCAAACACACCCACAAACACACTCATATTTGATGTGTGAGAGCAATGTGTGAACTGCTGAGCGGGAAGAGCCGTGGGAACAGTTGAAAACTATGTCAGAGGCTTCGGGCAAATGTAATGCATTTCTGTAATACTTTCTAAGCAGCATTACCCTAAGCCACAAGCTACTCTTTTTGTGCGTAATAAGTAGGTGCAACAGTTTTATATTGTCATTAAGCCACTGAACCGTGCAACAGCTTATCATCATTAGGGAGATTATAATTAAAGTGCAGCTTATGCTGTAGCAAAAAGTTGAAAAAGTTTTTCTACACGCATAATTTGATGTTTATTCTTGACTAGATTTTGTAGATTGAATATTATTTTATATTATTTTTATTTTGAAGAATCAACATTTTTATTCATTTTTAACGGCGGTTCATTTGTTTGCGTTAAGTGTTTGGAATTCATAAAACGACCTGAGTGATTTTGTTTTTGTTTTGTTTTTCCCTTTTTAGCTTTTGCAAGTGTTTCGACTTTAAGAGCATCCGCCAAATGTCTAAGATGACGGCGCGTCGTCTCGTATAGGTCGTTGCCTGAGAGCTTCAGCAGACTGTAAAATAAAATAATTATGAGCGATAAATTTGCAGGCGCGTTAAAGAAGAAAAAATATGTCGCGACGAAGCCGGCATTGACGTTGATAATGAGCCTGGTCGCGACCAAAGGTTGTTGGAGGCAACCCACTGGCTGAGAGCAGCAGCAAAGGCACAACGTCTAATTGGATCGATGTGAGAGGCATATAAAGCTGAAGCATTACTGAACTGCCCTAACGGCTTTCATGATAGGATCATTAAAAATTCATAAGATAATCCAATTGTCAGCTACTCGAACTGCCAGAGCTAATTCAATTAAAGCCACAAGGCCCACCCAATCGAGTGAGAGAGAGAGAGAGAGAGAAAGAGAGAGAGAGAGAGAGAGAGAGGAGAGCGCGATTGCGAATAGCTCATATATTAACGCCGCTGGCGTCTGGCTGCAGTTGCACGTGCCACAGGTCAGCGAGTGGATTGCGGCAGTTGCCAAGAACGCCTTGCACCGATTTATTTCATGCAACGGCATCCTTTATGTAATCTCAATTATCGCCTGTTGGCAATGTCATAAATCTGAGCCGGCGCCCGCTGCGCTGATTGCACGTGAAACATTCTTGGCCAGCGATTTAATTAACTGCAAACTGAACGAACGGCCACGGACTGTGTCTTTCTTTGTTCCTCTATCTGGCAGTTACGCTCCTGCGAGCACACAATGCTGCACAAATCTCGCAGTTTGGTCACAAATTTTGTTGACACTTCAGCGGGCACTTTGACTGTCGGGCCGTGCTCTACCCTCGTACCTTACCTCGCCTTGGTTTGCCTTTGCCGTGTCGAAAAGAAACAGCATATTGTTTGTAGTCAGTTAACGGCAGATGGAGCAAAACAGCAAAAGCTGTCCAAACTGTCAAATGCTACACTCAAAAGTCATACAAAAAATATAAAAGCCAAGTTGTGCAACACAGTCGCCGCAGATGCAAAAACCTGGCCGTGCCACAAAACAGCAACACGAAGAGCGGCAGCAATAGCAACAAGCAGCAAACAAGTAAATGCTAACAAACGGAAACAAACAGCTGCATTAGCAGACGCAAATCAGCAACAGCATCAGCAACAACAGCAACAGCAACAACAACGATTGCAAAGTTAAGCGCAGTTGAGTTACTCACTTAAAAATTCCAAACACAAAACGGAAATATGCAAAAGCTGGGGTCACAAACGGAAATGACCCAGCCGCCATGTTTGCACAGTGTGCAGGTACTCGTTGGCCCAGCGATACCCTGTCTACAAATATACATATATATATATATATCTCGATATATTTAACAGTTAATTCATCTACTCAAGTTTAAGTCTAAAGGGTATGTGTAAGTCGCCATAGTGCTCTGCTCTTGCTTGGCCTGGCTCAAACGAATCGCTAACGAGCGAGGCAAGGATGCAAAATGATGAGACGCTGACATCCTTTAGCCGTCGACTTATGAAAATTACTTTGATTGCAAAGGTGGCAGCTAGAAAGTGGCAGGTGGCAGGTGGCATGTGGCAACTGCAGCCTATCTAGCTGGCAGGCAAGTGCGATCAAAACCGCTACAAATTAGTGATAATGAATAATTTCCTTTAGCGGTAATTAAGTGCATCATTAAAACGTGCTTAATTACCAGGAGCAGTTGCTACACTGCAATTGGTCGAAATTGATGTCATGCCAACACACCACACAACTATACGTGTGTGTGTGTGTGTGTGTGTCTGAGTGTGTATAGCTCTAAACGGTTTTCCAATTACCATGTGACTCTGGCAAAAGTCATTTTCAGTTTGCATATCCACAAACGTGCGGAACTAAAACAGCATAAGCAACCCGATTACGCCTGCCTGTGGATTTGTGAGCAGACCGAATCCGCTGTACCGGCTGGACCGAAAGTCCTGGCTACCACTTAACTGCTGCGCCAGTTGGCAGTCCTTCGAACAGAGATAGAGAGATAGAGAGATAGAGAGAGAGGGCGACAGATGCGCACAACCGAATTGACCCAAACAGTCTGGCTAACAAATTTTTGCTTGTTAGTGCGAAGGTGTATGTGGGTGTGTGTGTGTGTGGGTGTGTGTGTGGGTGTGTGTGTGTGTACAACACGTGTGTGCCGCAGGGCAAACAATCAGTGAGCAGTTTAGACTACAACTCCACCTCCAAGTGCAGACCACAAATTAGTTGCGCCTGTGCAGCAGCCGTTGATGCAGCTGCTCCAGCAGCAGAGCACAGCCGGCAATGGTGTAGCCAAAGGCCAGCACGAACAGTGCAGCGGAAATGTCGTCTACTTCAAGGGCCTTGGGTGCCTTCTTGGGCACATAGCCAATGGCCTGATTGAACAGTACCTGACCCGTCTTCTTATCCAAATACTTGTCAACATTCTGCAGAAATACATCATGAATCCCTGACATGAGGAATGTATTTATGGGATACCTCCAGCTCCCAGTGCACGTAGAGACCCGTTTCCTGGCAGGCGCGTATGTGCCGATTCAGCTGCGGCATCAGCGTCCAACCCCTAATGGATACAGCGCGCGTCCAGTCAAAGTAGAGATCGTCGTGCATCACCTGCCAAGCTCAAAGAAAAAATAGAAAAGACTCTATAACCTGTGCTACAATTAAGATCTCGCCTACAATGCGATTCTCCACAGCCTCGCGAGTCACATAGTTGCCAAAGTTGAATGCACCAGAAGCCAGACGCTCGATGCCCAGTCCATAGTTGGGCTTGAAGCTCGCATTGTACATGTAACTGTAGTCGCGCACCTGGAAGTTCTCCGCGAGTATCTGCTCCGTTACGAGGTCTGATTTCTCCACTGTGTGCACCCAGATAATGGACGGAGCAGCCCATTTCCACTGCGCCTGCGCCCACTTCTCAATGGTGTCCACTGGCGCAGCGTACAGAGGCACCGTGAGCAGCGACTTCAATTGCCCGCTGTAAATGTTCTCCAGCGTGATTGTCGCGCACAGCATTGTGGCCAGAAAGAAGCGTGTGGCGAAGCGATCAAAGCTGAAATCGATTTCATTAAAGCAATTAGCATTCGTATTCACATAAAACTCACGTCAGCGGCGCAGATGGTTGCTGTATGAAGAGCGCAAAGATATTCAGCAGAGACTTTTCCAGGTTTTCGCCATGCATGAAGTAAATCCCGCGCTCGCGCTTGTACATAACGTAGTTCGAGTATCGGAAAATATACAAAACCAGGCTGCACACAGCAATCGTAGATATCAACAGGAACCAAGTGCCGCCATTAAATGGCAGAATATCTGTGCACCAGGCTTGCAGGGGACTGAAAACGATCATATAATAAGTAATTGAATGAACAAGCTGAGCTATCCACAACTAACACTGGAGCTGGACCCAAGATCGTCACTGCCGATCGAGCTATGGTGTTCGAGGTTTCCGTGATGCCATTATACCAATTGTATATGCAGCCAATGGCTAGTTCTACGCGCTGCTTGTAGAGATCTCCCAGCATGCCATCGGCACTTTCGTTATCATAGATGCTGCCCCAGTTGTCAGCGCCATCTGTGGGTAGCAAATGGAAGCATCAATCTCAACTCAATGTTCAGCAAAACTTATATATATATATATATATACTGATATAATTTAAAGCAAACATACATACATCCTATATACCTATATTGCAATTAAATTAATTTAAATTTAATTTATAGTAACAGCAATCCATTTAAATCAGATTTACTTTAAGCAAGTACGAATATTTCTATACTCTTACAGGCCTCGATACGCAGATGACAGTTGTGCACCTCACAGAAGGTCAGCATAATGTTTGCCTCGGAGCCTTCGTAGGCAATTGTCCGATTGGCTTTATGCGGGTTAATTGGATCCTCATTGCCGACACCAGCTGCCTGTGAAGTTGCGGGAGTTTATTAAGTTTTGGGCAGCAGCGCCTAATTGGCGCCCATTGTTGGGCATTCAAGTGTCTGTTCTAATTTACTAAATGGCCTCGTAATGGCCAGGCACAGCATATGCCACGCCCACACACACACACAGACACAGACACGGACATATACACACACACGACATGGACATCGACACTCGGCGCCAATTAAATGGAAACACGTAATTTAAATCAATGTTGTGCTAAAGCTGGCCATAAACAAAACCACATGCACATGCTTGCGGCCATGTGTGAGTGCGTGTGTATGTGTGTGTGTGTGTGTGTGTTGTTGTTGTTGTTATTATTTTTATCATGGGTGTGTTTACAAATGTGCAAATGTCCTTAGGGCAAACAATTGAGTGCGAACAAAACTTCCACCAAGTGACAACAAAGAATATATATTTTTTTTAACAACTGTTTTATTTGCCTTTGTCCGTTTTGGCATTGTCGTGGGGCCAGCACAGTGGTTAAAAAGTAATGGAAAATGTAATTAAGACATGCTATTTGAAGTGAATTATAATAATCCGAGATAGTAATTAGAAAGAGCAAATAAGTTGACTCATATTAATATAATGAAGATAATTGAGATGCAGGTTAGATCAAATGACATAATAAAAACACATTTAATTGAGATATATATTTTATTGTAGTTTACTGTTGATTTAATAATATTAAGTATTTTTCTTTCATTACTATTCCTGAAAATTCTCTTTGTGCACCACTGTGCGATGACCCCCCACGCGACAATTCATAACAACTACTAACTGAAGTAGCCACACCCAATACGAAAAAAAAAAAACAAAAAAAAAAAAAAACAACAACAAGCATATGCTTAAAGTTTTAGTTACCGAAATCCTTGTCCACAACAGGAAATAACTTTCTATCAGCCCAGCAAGTGAGCGAACCACACACAGACAGAGCACCCGCTCAGAGGGAGAGGAGCTGGGGCAGGCAACCTCTGGGCATTTATTCATGACCATTTTGTACAGTGGCCTAATGCGACAAGGACACAACATTGTGGCGAGGACGACCAATTGGCTTTGCTTAATGCCTGCGTGCAAATCTCAACGACATTTGGGCTTCTGCTCGGGCTATGAACTAGTTGGATTGGGGCAGGCAGCCAGCCAGCGGGCGTGCCGACAACAGCAACAAACAAGACAAGACACTAACAGCAGCAACAACGATAAATATAAACTTAACCGGCAATTACTTACCACATAATTAGTAACTGTGTATGGCACATAAGTAATGGAGCCGAGGCGTAGCGCGCGTCGCTGCAGATTGAGCAGCTTGTTGGGATAAAGTTCGGCTCGGTTGGCAAAAGTTTCGTTCGGCAAGAATGCGTCCAAGAATATAGCATCCAAATTTCCACTGCCACCGACAAACTTCTGTGTCCACAGCTCCAAATTGATGTCGCGGTATGGGTGTGGCAAGCTAACTGCGGCCTCTCCAACTCCGGAAACAAATCCACCTACGACTGCCTCGCCACATCCTTTATTTGCTTGCTCTGCGGGCCGCACCATCAGATGGTGCGGGTAGACTAAAGCGCATTGCAAACATGGGAATATTGAAGAACAAGCCAAAAGGACAACAACCAAATTAACTTCCAGCCAATACCAACAACGAAAAAAAGTTTACAATTGAAGAAGGCGCCGTCAACCGTGGAAATTATTGGCCAGTGCCAAAGTTGAAAGTTTGATCAACTGATGCGCCCCGTGGCTGTTGTTGTGTGTGTTTATGTCTATGAGTGTGTGTGTGTGAGTGTGAGTTGAAGTTTTGAGTTTGAGTTGTTCTGTCAGTGCCCCAGGGAATCTTCGTCAAGTCCGCGTTTTATTGCCAACTAAGTAAAAAGACAGCACTTTTCGCAATTGCTGCCAAATTTTAAACGATCTATGCGCATTCAAAGGATTAAGATAAGACGAAGGAAAGTTAAGCTAACTACATTAAATATGCAGTCACACTTCATTTGGCAACTCTTGAAAAGGGTAATGCGCATTGAAGAAAAACTATTAGTTTAAATGTAGTTCAGGGAATTCGCATTTCTAATGTGTCAAATGACAACTGGAAATAATTTAGAGTGGGTTAAAAAATACTTACATTGCAATATATCCATACTCAAGAGATCCTTCGGTTCTTCCTGCTCGCACAGAAACAGGTAGAGCTTATCCTTAAGTCTGACATTGGCATTGCGTGTGGCAAAGTAACGCGCGTGGAGGAAACGCCTTGTGTCCGGCAGCAGAGTGATGAAACCCTGTCAAAAGAAGGCAGCTACAGTTCCCTTTGTGATGTTGCAATTACGTTCATTGAATGCACCTCGGTCACGCTGGCATTGACAGCGCGCAGCACTTGCCATTCGATGGCATCCGGCTGAGATTCGTCATCGGGCAGTTCGGCAACGTTGATCCACTGCAGCAGCTGAGGCTGGCTGAGATTCCGGAGAGCCAGTTGCAAGGCCGTAAGGTAAGCCTGCTGAAGCTCCGTTGCATGCGTGCCGTTGTGGACGATGAGGAGCGAGGAGAGAGGCGCAAAATACTGGCTAACTGTAGCAGATGCAAGGATGCAGAAATCTAAACAGAAAACAAAATGTTTTAGAAACTTACCAATAATCTGGATTAGCTTGGTCAGGTGAGCCAACTGCTGTGTAAGCAACATCTTGAGGCACTTTCGAGGAGCTCTGCAGCCGTGCTGCCCTATATATAGGTGCATCTCTGCAAATTGTCAGCCAACAATTGGCTGGCAAATTGAATTTAATGACACTCGAAGCTAAAGTGCCGTCCGTTTACCTGCAGCCATGTTTGCATTGGCATTAGCTTAATTAAAGATACACAGCTCAGCGCAGCTCATATCAATGCTGTTTAGTTAGGCCTTCAAGCCAACAAACAATGCAAATAAACAGGCAAGGGTTCTAGCTCAGGTTGCCCTCAAATTAACCGGAAGTGCGTGCACTCAATGGCCAACAATGTTGGCCACATAAGTTGTTTACACATTAAATATGAGTCGGCATGTAATAATACATCTCATATGCCATAGATACTCGAATTTGTATAAGTGGGCGTTTGGCTTACGGTTGAATTACCTTAGCATATTCAATTAGGCCTATAGCTGCAGATACAGACATACAGATATAGTGAAATAAATAAGGATTGAAGGAACAACGTGAAAAACTTGATTGATAAACAGAAGGCGTAAAAGAGATGCAAAGCGGAGCAGAGAGAAAGGGAGAGAGTTAGGAAATGAGTAAGGAATAGAGGAGTTAAATATTTTAAATATAAGCTTTCAGAAGCTAAGTAACGCGCAAGCAATAGATGGAGCCAGAAAAGAAAAGGCAAAGGTATTTAGTGAAATTTCAAAACAGAGGCCGATAGAGAGATTAAATTATAATAAAATTAAAGTAGTCTTATTTGAGATTAAATTTTCAAGTTTTAGATGATGGAAACAGAGAGAGACAAGCTAAAGAGAAAGAGAGAAGAATTTAGCTAAAATTTAATTATAATTTTTATTCTTATTAATATTTTTATTCTTATAATAATAAATTGACCTCTATTTAGATTAGCTATACGTCAAGCTATAAATAAATGTTTCTATTTCGATGAGTTCACTTACAAATTTACAATGAGCTTGAGGCTTTAATACGCTTTAAAAGCTGCAACGTTTACTAACTTTTTCCTTACCTTCGATATCTGTGCCAAGAAGAGACTTCATATTTGTATGCTAGAAATTGCCAAGGACTTTTCTAAAAGCTGACATTTCAATATTCGTGCATTGCCAATTAAGCTAACCAAACAAACAACGCAGAGAGACAAGCTAAGAGAACAACATCCGACAACTAGTCCAATGGCCAGCTTACATGGCCCCACATAATGCGAGCAGTTAACACATTGACTTTCATTAAGAATGTGGATAACCAAACGATATGGAGTTTTAGATCTGGAACTGAGCCCAGACAAAGTACCAATTGAAACAATTCAATTGCTCGGTATGTGTGTGTTTGTGTGTGTGTGTGCATAGGTCGCTCCCACTGCGTGTGGTCATTCGCATTGCCGAGACAGATTAAAGGATTTACACAGACAAGAAAAAAAAAAAAGAAAGAAAAAAAAAACAGCAAGAAAATCCAGAATCAAAGCGGAGCTTAAAAGAGAGGCCGTTAGTCGCTGGAACAGTCACATCGAACGTTTAGAAGCAGAGCATACGACTATTTAACTAGCTAGGAGGATTTACTCGCATTTGGATGTAACCATTCCCAATCCACTCCACAGTAGCATGGCAATTAAACCGTATAAGTGTGCTACACGGATAACAATTTGGGGGCAGGCAGGACTCAGCCTGGCGTGAACTGGCGTGCGGCTGGCCAAAAATGTTGCGGCCGACAGTCTGATCAGGGCCTAAATGACTTTGGAAAATTAAGTATGTAACGAGGAAAGCCAGCGGCTGTTGTCTAAATTAGTTAACTCACATTCATGTTTAACTGTTTGCTTATATATCGACGTGAAAATATCTCTCTGCATGGAAGGTGCGTGTCGGCGTGTGCACCTTTTGAATTTACACACCTCACACAGGCAAATATCCAGCAGCATTCGCACTCACATCCGCACTCGCAACCGCATCAGCATCCGAAGGGCCGCAGGCTGGCCAACAAAGCGACGCAGACTGAATTCTGGCTTTGTTTCGTGGCCGGCTGCTGCTGCAACAAATGGCAAAAAAAAAGCATACAGCTAACCCTAACTGGCAGCAGTTGACAGTCTTTTCGCCTACTCCGCGCAGAGCTTGTCCACATTTTTTCTTGTCTTTGGCTTAAGCCTCTGCTTTTTGTTATGCTGCCAATTTGATACACATAAAACCCACTCGCAAGCTAATGAAAATTGTTGGCCGCTGCAAGTCGTTGCGGTGTTTGCTTAAACAAAATTGAACATGACTTTAATTGCATTGCGAATCGTACGAAGCCAATAAAAGCCAATTTTATTTTAAAATTCATGTTAGCTTAAGTAATTTGCCTTAGCCATTCAGCTTGGCTAGTGCGCTATTAAATTTGCATAAATTAAACGTCAGAGATTATCGATCGTGTTTATGAGTAGATTCAAGCGTATTTCTTCTAATAACTAAAGTTTAAGAATATTCCATCAAATGGCATGGCAGAGTAAACACTATCAAAGGAATTGTACAACATATTATTTGCTCTTGCACATTGTATTTATTTTGCCATGTGATATGTTTTTTTTATTAATACTAATAACTAACACATCAGTGCACAATTACTCAAAACAATTGCACTCCATCACGCTGAGCGGCTGCTTCATACAATGTGACAGATATCAGATGACGCAGACACTCAACAAAGCAATGCATAGAAATGGGGCAGTATTTACATTTTAATTAGCTGGCACATCAAATTTTGCACACACACACACACATAGCCAACGGCATGTAGTGCGATTTGTCCTTGAAAGGACACTACCATGAAGCCGCCGCAGCTTGATGTGTGCGAAACAAAATAAATTGCAAGGCCGAAACATTTTGCTATAATATTTCCCGCACAATTATGCAGATTGGCTGTGCAGATGAGGCTCGCAAGCGCTGGTTGGGCGACTGAAAGGGACATAGCATATGAAACAATTTCTGTAGCAGCGGATCGTATACGTAATATGCGCAAATATTTGCCAGCAGAAGCCGAACGTCATATTTGCTTGACTGTCCGACTGCAGCTGGGTATATTTGTTTACTTCACCTTCTTTTTTTCGAGAGTTGCAAATTGCATTTTTGCCATGATTTGTAAATAGACTTAAGTATTACGAGTATTTGTGTTGATATTTGTATTTGCAGTTTGTTTCTCTTTTTTTTTTCGATGGCTTCGTAGTTACTCGCATTTTGCGGTACGAAGGCAAACACTTCAAACCGCAAATATGTACGCACACACACACGCACATCGAGAGAGAAATAAAACTGAAATAGAAACACATTTCATTTCCGTAAGTTCTGGTAACAGAATATGCCACACACACACACATACATATATGTAGGTTATAAGTAGCACATTGGTTAAGGAGCAACAGAAAATACACATCGAAAATGGATTTTGAAAATTTCAATTTAAGTTGAATTAAATTTATCTTCAACTCACACTTCCAATGCCTAGCTGCAGTATATGGTATTATTCATTCTGTTTTCATGTTCAACACTTTGCACCAATGTGCACAGACTTCAAACACACTCGAAAAATAGCTGCAACAAGAAGTGGCAGCCAGCCAACAAACAACAAGCAGCAAAGTGAAATAAAATTTTTGGCGATAAACCAACAAAATCGATAGAAAATTTTGTTTTTAACTAAATTGCAGCTTAAAGCATCAATGTGGGAGGGACCAAGGAGGTAGCCAAGCAGTAAGCCCTTGAAAGCTTTCATGAAGTCCAGCATAATTTCGATGATTATAACACGCTGTCTCAGTTGAGCGTTGAGGCATTTTGGATTTAGTTGATAATCGCCATCTCCATCAAGTGTGCAATCCAGCTGTAGTTGGTGCAGCAAAAGCAAGCTGTTTAAATGCTAACAATGCCACGGACATTGGGGAGAGCGGTCGAGTGCTTTGCACCGGAAACGAAGTGTAATGAAAGCGTGTAAAGTGCAAATCGAAAATGCAATACAAAATACTCGTGCAAGGCAGGCAGACATTTGTAATGCTGTTTCCTCTTACTTTCTCTGTCTTCCTCTCTCTCTCTCTCTCTCTCTCTTCTCTCTCTCTCTCTCTCTCTCCTTGACTCATAGTCTTGATACTTTTCTGTAAATTACCAATGTCGACACGGCGATAAGGCGAGTCCAAGGAGGCGATGCGAGACGCTTACATCCTGCAGGTAACTATGCAGCAGCGAATCGCAGCCGTCCAAACGGCGAGAGGCAGTTAAACGTGGCCAAAACGAAGGAAATGTTTCGTAATAGCAGACATTGCTGCTCTAAAATGGTTTTCTGTTTGCTAAATTATATCTTTAATTAAATGCTTTTAATTTTAATGTTGTCAAGCATTAAAAATCACTGAAACGTGCCAAACAAAACAAAAAAAAAAAAAACGGCAGCAGAAAATATGCTGCAAATTATTTGATATTGTGAATCCACTTTAATTTCTATAGAAATCAATATTTTATTAATTTAGTTGTTCACTTTTCACTTTTTAGCAGCTCAAAGCACTTTTTTCAACTAAGCGCATACGTATGCAGGTATTATCTGTCTGAACCACATTGTCATATATTATTAACAGTTGCAGTGCACTCGCAAAACCACCAACAAATTAAATATTTATAATTATTTTACAAATCGCTTTTTTTATCTGCATTGAGATGATTAATATTACATATATATACATACATACATACATACATATATTTAAAATGCAACCGCAATATTTTGTTTCTTTTATCTTAAATGCAATTTTCTATGGAACTCAAATGATTATTTAATTCACTTTCCACTCGTGTACTTTGCATTTATTTCATTTTTCAGAAAATCAAGATTAGCAGCCTTTGAAAAATTCAAATTTCTATGCAACTATTACACAATATTAAATTGTGTTGGCATTGCAAGCAAATTCTACAAAAATTAAGTAAAAAATTTCATTCTAATTAAATAATTTAAATTTTAAATATGTATTTATGGGCTTGTTTTATATATATTATATATATTAAAATATTTGAGCAAACACATTAAAATTCCAGCTCTTCTACCTTCATATCCATGAAAACAATTTGATATATGTATAACAATATATGTATCTAAATATATTCCCATAAATTTGAATATTTTAAAGAGAAAAAAAAATAGTTGAAAATTTGTATTAGAATATGTAGTATGCAGAGCTGAATACAACTAAATTGAGTCGAAAATCTAAATTAAAAACTATTGAATAGCATTTCTAAAGCTCGTCCCGTCTGTGTCGACTGTCTGTTCTATTTGACTCATTTTTAATTTAGCAATTTTTTGCAGCTCATTGTTGAATACAGAGCGCAAATCCTTTTGTTTCCACCGTGCACGCTCTGCAACAATTAAATGCAACCAATTGCATTGCTGGCTGCACTCCGGCCTCACGGCGTGAGATCAAACAAAACTCTGCACATGGGCGGCACGGCTCTTGTTTGGGATCAGAGCTGGGTGACACACAAAACGGGCGTTCATTTATTCATATCCGATTGGCTTTGGCAATCAATGGACTAGTGCGTCCCGTGCAGTTCGTTTCCATCTCTGTCAGAGATTTTCCGCAGCAAATCAATGCACATGCGGCTGCTGTGGATGCCTACGACTATGCGTATGTGTATGTGTGTGCGTGTGTGTGTGTGTGGTGAATGTGTGGCTGTGTGGCTGTGCCAAACGTGATTGAAACGAACAAAATCAATGCGAATTATTTGGTTTTCCAATTCGTTACACTTCACTACTGCGTTCAGTTAATTAATGGTCACATTTTTTTTTTATTACGCCTCCATGAGATATCATCGAATTTTTGTTTTTTTTTTTTATGGTTTTTGCTGGCTATCTAAACCCTGGCTATCCGCCTGATCTTTTAATTGTTTTATATGAAAAACTCAATTCAAATAACAATAGTTCATCAAGTAGCCGCAAGCTGAATTTATTTTAGGCCACCGCATTGGCCGCATGGCTCCGTTGTAGCCAACAAAACCGCCAATTTGCCAGTGTGGCTGCAGCCATAACTACGCCCACAAATAAGCTCACTTACACACCCACACACACACACACACACACACACACACACACGCAGAGATAGACGATGATTATCAATATCAAAATATAACGCTTGATTCAATTCGCAGACCACACATACAACAAGGCACATTCATATATATCAATATATATTTGTATATGTATGTTTGTGTTGCAGGACATTTTAAGGTGCTTGTAAAACACGAGGCATGAAAATAACCCAAGCTTATCGCCCTTTAATTTCTCTATATAATATTAAACAGCTGCAAATCCCACTGTTTGCCCCATTTCTGCAACCCGGAGAATCACACTTGGAGCGACGTAAATAAAAATTTATGACCACAAAAGTATGCTACAAAATATGCGCATAAAATGATTATGACGATTATGTTGTAGCTGCTGCTGCTTGTGTGTTGATATTACACCAAATATCAAGCAACAACACACATGCAATGCTAAACGGTCACACACACATGCACACACACACACACATACGCATACATATATGTATTTATTGACACAAATTGCTTTTCAGAGCTCAGCTCTTCTCATGCCATTTGCCTGTCTGCTTGGATCTGTGGGAGTGTGTGTGTGTGTGCGAGTGTATGGGTGTTGGAGCTCCTTTTTCTTCTTCTACTTCTTCTTCTTTCTCTCTTTTTATTAAAGCAATAATAAAATATTCATAAAGATTTCGTTTACGCAGCAATGACAACATTTTACCGCCCATTTTACAATAATGCCTATAAATATGTTAGACCCACACATCTAATAGATACATAAATACATACATATATCTATTTAATCATACTATTTGAACCACCCACGACTCCACCCCGTCACTAGCAATTCGACAGTTTATTAGCGCATGGCATGCATGAACTATGTATGTAGCTGAGCATTTTAAAATGCTTGAGCGCGTGCTTGTGTGTATGTGTGTGACTGTGTGTGTGTGTGTGTATAACTGCGATATGTTCATTTAAATGGCGGCCACAACAAGCTGTGGCCCGCAATCATGTCAAGAATTCAATATCAAAATGCGCGCACAGCTGTCGCTGATGACATCGAGTAACGCACGGGAACCAACAACCCACGGCTCCCAAAGCCAAAAACGCCCCCTCTTTGAGGTTGTATTGATGAACTGGCGTTCAGCTAAAGGCAGCACTGGGCGAGGGGTGCAAGGAACTTCTCGCGTTTTGATTATACATATGAAGCACGAAACATACTCAAACGAACCTGTCAAGTCATAACGCACAGTGTATTAGAATCGATTGTAAATAGATTTGGTTTTAATATGTATATGTATGTATGCATGTGTATATAAATATATCTATATATATATATTTTTTTTTTTTGTATTAAATTATAATATGTATATTTTAAATATAAATATTTTTATTGTTATATACATTCATTAAAATATAGTCAACCATGCTTCGCTGCAGTCCACTTATTTAATTAATTTTTTTTATACGATTTTTTTTTTATATTTTCATCAGATTTTTTTTTTAAATTTAAATAAAAATTGACACAACTAAAGTTTAATTTTCTATAATTTTTTATAGTTAGTAATTTGTTATGGTTACAATTCTGATTTAATTAAATTATCGTACTATATTTTTACCAAATATAATATATTATATACTGTACTTTGAAATTTATTAGCAATAATATTTCTAGCTTAATGATAGCTTTACATTTTAGATAAGCGCTTCCAAAAGCATTATTTTTGCCCCAGAGTGCATCACCAGCTGAACTGCATTTAATAATGTTTCTAATAGAAGCTAGTGGCACACATACATACTCCGATACACACACACACACACACGCTGATACAGCAACTCATATAAATTGCAATGTTGCTCAAATTGACAGAACTAACAACAAGTTAAGTCATTCAGGCCAAATGGCGCACATTCATTTATGAGAAATCTATCGCTTCGCTATAAGATCAAAATTGATGATTTTATCTCTTGAGTGACTGAACTTTGAGCGCCGTTAAGAAAATCCATTAGTTTAATTACCCGACAGGCAGGCAGGAAACTTACTGCAACTGCAACTGCAACAAATTGCGACTATCAACATATTCGATGTGCTTTCCGCTGTGGCGGTAGCAGCTGCTGCATCTGATTACTTAATGCATTTGCACATTTGGCCACAAAACAGCGAGAAAGCAGAAAGTTGACATGTTGCCATCGCTCCCCTGGCTGATTGCTCGATTATTCTGGAGCCCCTGCTTGGTTTTAATTAGTGCACACGAGTGGCCCGCATCGAAGGCTGCTGCCAGCTACCTATATTCTATTGGCCAATTCATTGCAGATGCTTCAATTGCATTGCATGCCCCCCCTCCAACCGGAGCCGGAAACCGACTACACTTTTCTGTGGGCGGAACTGGGACAGATTGTGTGTCATTAACTTGATGCAGCGGCCCAAATAGATGGCCAACAAATCGTCGGCCACCCACAATTGTAAGTGTGGCTGTTGCCAATCGGCTGCATATACATATATATACATATGTGTGTGTGTGTGTATGTTTGTGCAAGTATGTGGTTACTATTGCCTGGCAGAGATGAGAAATTAACCTTTGTTCCCGACTTGGTTGGCCTGGCCGACCTGGCTGGGCCGGAAGTTTGACCCAAACTGAAAAGAGAGCTCTTGCGGTAGATACTGTACAGCGACGCTAATGGCGCTTGAATAATTTAAAAGGAATGAAACACATGCTTGGTTCGTTTCAGTAAACACACATAAATATCTTGGATGCTTTAATTTGATAACCACAAAATTTGCATATAACACACACTAATAGACATATACACACATATTTAACGCGAGATAAACTTTCTATTTAACACTAATATATATTTGCAACATCTAATTTAATGAAATCGGAAAAACCCATTCAATTTAGCCTCATACCCTCTCTATTTCTCGGCATTATCATTTACCGCAGTCTGTATTTCGTCTCCAGAAGCGACAACTATGTTGTCCCTCTCCTCTTCCAGTTCTCGTTGTCCATTGCTAATCAGTTGCTGTAACTCATATTCCCAACCAAGTGCTTCGGCCAAAGCCCAGACACCAGCATCGCAATCCCCAAGGAAAGCTACATCACGCGTATTTTTAGTCTCACCATAGAGCAATGCCTCGCCAGTGGCATCCATCCAGGGTGCAAAGCTTGCACGCCCAACTGCATCGCGATTAATCAACAGGCGAATGCAACGTGGACCAGCCCGGTGGATTAGCGAGGCAAACGGTTGCATCTCCAGAGATGTGCCCATGATGATAAGCAAATCGCACTCCTTAAAGTCCTCCTCGGGACAGGAGTAAAAGTTATCTGGTAAATTTTCGCCAATAAAAACAATATCTGGCTTCACAAGGCCCTTGCACTGCTCACAAATGGGCAGATCATTCGAAAAAATCTTCTTCTTCATCCAGGCCATATCGTAGAGGTGCTTACAATTGAGACAATGATTCGTATTAAAGCTGCCAATCGCCTCAATAAGCTTCTCCTCCGGCAAACCAGCCAAACGCTCCAACATGTCGATGTTCTGAGTATAGTGACGCAGTAGCACGCCCTTCTCGTGCAACAGGCGGATAAAGTAGTGTGCCGGGGTTGGCACAAACGAGCCCGGATATAACTCCTTGGCTAATTCAAAAAATGGGGTCGGATCCTTCTGGAAATTCTCCACGTCAAATATGGCCGTTGGGTGGGGCAACTTGTGCTGCTTCTTGTTGCCGTAGAGACTGTAGCCAGGCGAACGAAAGTCAGGAATACCCGCAGCTAAAGAACTTTTCATATTTGTACAAAAATTAACACTTGCAAAATAAACGCTCAATGAAATGTCAACTCACAAGTAGATATACCAGCACCCACCATAGTTATAATCTTCTTAAAGCCATTCTCGCGCCAGTATATCGATAGACCCTCAAAGGTAAGCTCCGGAATTACCTGCAACAGCGATGTAGAGAAGTAACTTAGATATCATATTTCAATAGCTCACCTTGTCGACAATTGGGCCTTCGTTGTCCGAGGTCAAACTGAAGGTCTGTGAAAAGAATCTACGAATCATGTCCACAGTGCCATCTGAAAATGAATTATCTGACAACAAATTCAACAATTAGTTGAATCGTTCAAAACCTTCTTCGCCTTGACTGCTAGAATCTGTATCTGTTGCTGTCGCTGCTGACTTCAACGTCGGCGTATACAACAACGTCGACGGCTTGGTGGGCAGCCCGTCCTGTTGGTCAGTTTTGCCTTCGTTCTCGTCGCTGTCACTCATTATATGTTAATTCTCACTCAATTTATATTTAATAGAAATCTAATATATTTAATAAACAAAAATAAAAGAAATTTGCACTTTAATAATATTTTGATTGTATATGCGTTGTACGAATATTTTGCTTATCCTCCAGGAAAATTTTCAAGGCCATGGGCATGGCGATGCCACACTGTGATATTAGCTTGCACTGCAAAGCTGGCTGATACAAAACTAGCATTATTCATATCGATATATCGATTCATTTGCGACTATGCAAGGTCAGTGACAGTTACATTTGATTTTAAATGAAAATACTAAAAATAAAATTGAGGAGCTCTTATTTTATTTAATAAAATAAAATACAATAGTAAAGAATAATGATACCTAAAAATAGAAAAAGTATAAAAATATACAAAAGACAAAGCAAGACCAAACATACAATTTGTATTGTACTTATGTGCATTGTTAGATTTCTTTTAATAATGCTATCCGGCAGTCAATACAAACAATAAGTTTTATATGGATTTATTGTGTTTAAAAAAAGTGAGCATTATTGATGAAAAGAAAACATTTGCATTATTTACACTACAATTGTACAACTGAAGATGTATGTTAGGCTGGCACCAGGAAGCAAACATTGCTCCCAACTTCGCTTTCAATGCTGCTCAATCCGTTGACCTTCGTTGTGCTCCAGTGCACACAGCTCATTGTATGCGCACGTTGAGTGGATTGAGTATGCGGCCCGACATGACGGCCACGTCTAAGTCGCGATCGATGATGAAAAACAGAAACGGATGATTAACAGAAATCTGTATGGGCTTCGTTTGGGCGCCAGAGTTGCCTGAGCGAAAAGGGAAATAGTTATTGCACATTTATCTTGCCACTGCTGCTGCTGCTGCTTCTGCTGGTGTTGCTGCAATCGGAGTTGCAGGTGGGGCTGCTGGCTAACACCTCGATCTGCAAGATCTGCGCTGCACTGCGTTGCGCCTGAATGCGTCGAGGTGTGGGCTGCAATGTTGCAACAGAGCAGAGCCATAGCTACTTACGTTTGAGCTGATTGATCGGATGCGTTCGGATGTTGACATCGATCGATTGCTCAATGTGTCGCACATAGATGCCCTTCTCCTCAGTCATGGGTCGAAAGTCGGCGCGGTTCGGCTCGAAGATATCACAGCTGAAAAGTGATTACAAAAAGAAAAGTAAAAGTGCGTTCAGCATAGATTTATATATAGGGGGAGAGTTGCTCTGCCTGCTTACATGCCCATCTGTAAAAGGAAATATATAAATAAATACATAAATTAAAAGACTTCCTTTAGCTGCTTACATTCTGCAGATCGTTGGTCAAGAACATGGTGCCATGCAGCTTGAAGTCTGGTATGATGGCCTGCACCCAGCGTGGCTTCAGCTGCTTGCGCATTAGACGCAGCGTCGGCCCCAGCTTCAGTGAGGCAGCTGCAGCCACAATGTCCATGTGGTAATCGGGCAGCAAGATCATCAAATTGTACTCTGGTGTGTCTAGCTCCAGCTCCAGCACACTCATCTTCAGATGCTCGAAGTACTTGTAGTATAGCACCGCATTGTACACCTTGAATGTGGTGTGCACCACCTGCTGGCTGCCCAGATAGAACACATGGCTGATCACATCCGTATTATAGTTGGTTTTTCCCTCTGCGCCATCGCTGATGAAGTGCGGATCAAAGTCGTTGGTGATGTGCGCAAAGGCAGCTGTTGGCGGTATGGGCAGCGGGTGTGGTGGACCATGTGGTGCATGCGGACTGAACAGCGTCACAAAGAGATTCGCATCCAGATCTTTATAGCCCAACACATGGCGCTTGTGCCGCGACACATTCGTTCTGCGAGTGGTGTTGGACGAGGACATGGGCATGGACGGAGCTGAACGTACACTATAGTTGGACACTGTCTTTCTGTGTGTAGGCGTGGGCGTGTGCGTGGGCGTCGGCGTGGGCATGGCTATTTGGCGTGCCATCATGGGCATAATAGCAATGCGAGCGCTGGGCAAATAACTGGGCTTAGGCGTTATGGGATTGGAGTGCTTGAGCGGTGCCTGCAGCTTGCTGGTGGGCAGACGTGAGACGCGTGCCTTTTGTATGCGCAGAAAAGGTTCGGCATCCTCCTCGGCGACAAAGGCGGACACCAGCTCGGCTGCTTCATCATCGCCAGCGGGTGGCTCAACTGCCTCAGCTGAGGCTGCGGCCTCGGTAGCCGCCTCTTCGGTTGTAGTTTCCGCCTCAGTTATTGTTGTTGTCTCCTCTGTAGTTGTTGTTGTCGTTGGTATGGTTGTGGTGGTGACTGACTCTGTGGTGGTGGTGCCAGTGGGCAACTCTGTAGCTGTCGTTGTGTCCATATCCTGGGGTGTGCTAGTCGGCGCCTGCATCTCCTCAGCCGTCGCATTGCTCGCCACGGTGACATTGCTCACGCCCATTGTTAAGTTCGCTGGCATCGAGGATGCCATATCAACACTCAGATCGTAGCCATAGAACATGAGCACAGTCTCAAAGTCCTTCAGCACGGTTACATTGCCGCGGCTCAGGCTGAGCCCCTTCAGGGGATTATCGGAGCCGAAGAAGTAGGTCTGCAAATATTGGAGCGCTTATCACAAGTGTTCATTGTACTACATCAGATCACATCAACTATTATACGACTTTCAATTATAAATTCTATTCATGCCGAAAAAATTCGGCCACTCATCGCAGATTAGGGTCAACGAACTGTTGAGAGCGTTTTAAGCCACAATTGGGCAGCGATAAGCAGCGATTTTGGAGCTATTGCCCTGCGGCACAATTCCATATGATCTATATGGTATCAATATATTTAACACAAAGCGCCACAGCATGACACGAATTTGTTTTTGTTTTTATCAGCCAAATATTAGCCACATTCAAGGGGAAGTGAGGGGGAAGGGATTGTAGGCTCGAGTAGAATGTTTAGCCAAGCATGTGAATATTTTTTTTTTAGTTAATTTTTTTTTTTTTAGCCATAAACTATGCGTGGGGTAGGGCTTACCCGCAGCCGTCGGTGTATGTCACGGTAGCCGACGCGTATGACGTCACGATTGCTGGGCAATTGAAGCACATTGCGCAGCTCTGTGGCGCTCCTGGCTGAGGAGCCTTCGTAGAGGGCCACCAGCACGCTGACCAGTGCCGTGGGCGAGAATGCAAAGTTGTTGCGATTGAGTATGGAGTGATAGTGGAGCAGCCGATGTGTTAAATCGTTGGTCAGATCGACCATCACCTCGGCCGGCGTCAGTTGCTTGGCCAGCACATGCGGCAGACGCTCCAGTTCTAGCGGTGTTAGCGCGGCTGGCGGCGGCGGTGGATGGGGATAGCCACTGGCCCGAAACTCTTCATGATCGATTTGTATGTAGTGGGCGTGGCCGGGCAACAATAGCAGCCCTAGCCCGATCAAGCTGCACATCAGGTGTGCTCCGAAGGTCATGTTGGCTCTGACCTTGCGTGGCTTTAAATAAATGCACATTGATAAACGCGTTAACTGTTTTTAATTCTCTGTTATTAGTGGATGTTGTTGTAATTGTAACTGAAGCATGAAATCCGTTTAGCAAAAAATGTGGCAAATTCCGAACGCGCTCATAAATTGCATTATTTTCGCCTCTAATTGAAAATGGTTAGCTCAGATTCAAGGTTCTCTAATTTCCACCCAACTGTCTAGCGAACTGAGCTCCACACATTTTTGCTTGCAATAGGTTTAGCAAACGATTTTTAAATAATTTTGTATAGTTCGATTCGATCCGCTTGTCCGACTGATTGCCGCGATTGCTGCCAAAGCACTAAAACGTATGGCGCATGGTCCAAACATCAAATCAAATCCGATCGATGTGTTCGGCAGCTGTGACGCTTTCGTGCGTGTTTCGGAATTATTCAAAATAGCAGAGATACCCCTCTCTATATCAATAGACCCCGTTAAGACTCGATGAGTCATCGCTGAATGGACCAAAACTGAGTATTGAATGCTAAGCCATTTCATCTGCTCAGTTTACTATAGTAGTCAAGAGTCTTGTCTAATCTCGTGGACTGCAACTGAAAGATAGTACTTTAAAAAAAATAAATAAATAAAAATATTTATAATATTTTGTAACTAGTCATTTAAACCATATAGACTATGCAAACAACAGTAAATGTCAGTCCAACCGAGCTGTCAATTTTATATTCCCTTTTATCAACTCACGCATCTTGAATGCATTTCTCAAATTAATTTTCCTTCTGCTCACTAAATGCAACTCAACAATTGTTAGTCGTCGGGAAAATGTCTTCGGGAAAGCACTTTGTATACGCGTGGATAACATATATATTAATGTATTTTGGCGTCGTTGACTTCTACTATGATGTCCGCTCGGGCCAATTTAGAAAATCGCGCGTAATGCGTATTTATTGTCGCATAGTTTTTTCAACGATATTCTGTGCGCTTGTCAGGGTTATATTCTTATATTGGAACAATATTCCTGAAATTCCAACGCACTCCAAGCTTATGACTGTCCTACTCTATTCTCAGCCCTTCATCTCATTACTATCGTTCGTGACCTGTATAGTCTGCTCACAATTCAAGCAGCAGAGCATATTCGAGGTGTTTAAGGATCTGCTAAGGATGAACAATCTGATAGACGAATCCCATTTCTGTGTCACTCCATTGAAGAGGTCATTCTTGTTAAAGCTGTACTGGATTAGAATATTACTTACGATATTTCGCACAGGTTTATCGCTCGCACGGATATACAGTGAAATCAAAAATCCCATCTTTCATTTAAGCATTACTGGATCCAGAGTCGTGCTGTGTGGTTTCTTTTTCATGCAGTTCCATATTGTTTGGCACATCTGTTATACCTTCTTAAGGCTGCAAATGTACCTTGAGCAATTGTTTAATGAACCCATGCCAATGAAGAGAAGAGTGCAGAAAGTGCTGGAAGTGCATCGGATGTACTATAAACTCATCCGAATGATAAACAAATTTTCTGACATTTTCAAATATTCGCTGGCTTTGGGCTTGATCCAGCTGATTTGCAACGCTTGTTTGCACGGATATTATTTCATTCGTAAGCTGCTTGGAAGACTCCAAACAGCACATAGTCGATTCACAGAAGCCTTTTTGATAATACTCAACGTTTCCAATGTGTCGGAACTCTTAATTTTCGCCAACATAGCTAGCATGGTTTGTAAGCTGCATGATGACACACTTCACATCTTACGCTCCTCTAACTTTGCCTCGAAGCAATTGGAACGCAGTGTAAGTGCTCCATTTGAATATAATCTCAAGACTTTAATCGTCCTCTTTATCTTAGAACGACTGGCTAGCCCTGCAGCTGACATGGCAGAACAAGAAGATCAACATCTTTGGCGTACTGAACTTCGACCGCAAATTAATATTTATTGTCTTAACTAGCGCCGTACTTCACATAATATACATTGTGCAGAGCGACTACAGATATTTTCAGATATAAATTGAAAACAGTTGAGCTCATATATAACTGACTGTTTTAAATGGAAAATAAAATTGTCTATCACATATAAAAATTAAATATTTTTGACTTATACATATATAAAAATATATGAATACAAATTATATAAATATTTTAATAATGTTACTTAACAGTCAATGCGGTGTTTAATTCTTCCTTATTTTGAGCACTAATAATATTTCTTCTTAATAATTTGTCATTAATTATCAAATTAGTTATTAGTTGAAATATTTTTCCATTCCATATTTTCCACGTTGATTTCATTTTAGATTTCTGATACCAGTTATATTTAACGAGCTGTCATTTCCAATTTGTTTTCCCTTTTCTTTCCTTAGTCATTGATTAAATGCAGTTGGCTGCATTCAAGTAAAACGTTTTAGTTGTCGTAAAAATGGCATTGGACAAGCATTTCGTATACGCTTGGATAACATATTTCTTAGCGCTGTGCGGAGTGGTTAAATATTACTTTGAGATTGGCTCGGGAAAAATTATAAAGTCGCATTTCTTGCGCTTTTATTGTAGATTATTCTGCATATTAACCTTGTGCTCTATTTCTTGGATAACATTTGTGAATACACATATAACCCTAAAATTTTCCACGCAATCCCTTCTGATGTTTTTCATAATGAATGTTGTTTCTACAATAACATTGATGACGAATGTAAATTGTGTCAACTGTGCACTGCGCAGCCAACAGAGGATATTTGAGATCATTAGGGAATTGCTAAGGATCGAGCAGTTTGTAACCGAACTTTCTGATTACGTCACAGTTTCAGAGCTCTCACACATCCGAAAAATATTCTGGATTAAAATATTGTTACTTATAGCACGCATTATACTAGTCGTTCTGCAAGCGTTCTTTTTTCACCACGGATTTTGTATTTATCTTATCGTAGTCGCATCAAGACTTATAAGGTATGTATTTTATTTCCTGATATTTAACATACTCTGGCAGAATTGCAATACTCTCATAAAACTGCAATCTTACCTAAAGCAATTATATCTTGATCCAATGCCAATGACAAGGAAAGAACAAAAAATTTTGGAAGCGCATCGAATGTACTATAAACTTATCCGTATTACGAATGACATTTGTCAGATATTCAAATATTTAATGACTTTTTGGCTGCTTCTAATGACTAACAAATTCTGCATCAATGGATACTCACTCTTGCGATGCCTGCTGGGGAATCCCATCAAAACATTATCCCCAAGCTTAACATTCTTTAATGTATTACTAAGCGTTCTCGGTATATTTGATCTCTACGTTATGGCCAGCATTGTTAACGTAACAGCTAGCGTTCATAATGAAACATTTCAAATCTTACGCAATCTTAACTTAAACTCGTATCTGTTGGACCGAAGTGTATGTTAAATATTTGAATCTACTTTCATTGAATTAATTCTCTCTTTAATCATAGAATGAATGGCTAGCCCTGCAGCTGACATGGCAAAATAAGAGTTTCAACATTTTTGGAGTTCTGTACATCAACCTTCACATAGTCTTTTTAATTGCAATTAACACAATTCTTAGTATAATATACGTATTACAAAGCGACTATAATTATATTTATGTACGAGCTAAGTGAACATTATGGTTACTCTTAAGAATTTCATCAAATTTATATAATAATAAATACATGTTTAAAATCTTATAAATCGATTAAAGGAAACCATGAGTTGGCTTGAAAATGCTTGGACTGTGGGCCACAAAACGTTTTATTTTATTAAATATGCGCAAAACTCTATTAACACTCTATATTTAATTAATCAAATTGAAACAAAAAAAAATAAAAATAAATGAATTATAATCTATTAGTAATTTACTTGAATATAATAAAGATAATGTCGTGTGCCTCAGATACCAATTAAATATAATCAATAAACGAGCTGTCAATTACTACAAAGTTAACATTCCTCATTCTCTTCACATACGTCTTTTTACGTAAATTTTCTAATTGATTAAATGCAGTCGGCTGCAATGCCCCAAAGACATTCACAGTCACAATGATGTACCCGGGCAAAGAGTTCGTATACGCTTGGATAACATATTTCCTGGCCTTTTGTGGTATCGCCGAGTTCTACTTTGACATGCATTCAAGGAGATTAGTAAAATCGCGTCTGCTCCGTATTTATTGTCGACTGCTGTGCGTGATTACTTTCTGCTGCTTCTGTTCGGTTTTATTTTCGAGTGCAAAGACATTCCCAGCATATACCACGAAATCGATTCTAATGTGTATCTTAGTTTGTACATCTCCAATCATCACGTTGTTGGCAGTGCTGAGCTGTATTTTATGTGCGCGAATATGGCAGAAGAAGATCTTCGAGATGCTAAAGAATCTGCTAAGGCTGGATGATCTGATATACGAATCTAGATGTTGTGGCACTCCCTCAGAGCAGCCACAACTGCTAAGGCTTTTCTGGATTAGATTATTTATACTTGTTTCACACACTATCTTAATCATTGTGCAGCCCCCCATTGTTGGTGAAAAGTTTATAATTTATTGTACCATCATCGTATCGAAGTTTATAAGGAGTGGGCTTTATTATCTATCCTTTAATATCATCTGGCTTATCTGTAATACTTTCGTGCAACTGCAGTCTTACCTCAGACAATTGCTTTCTGATCCAATGACATTAGCTCGGAAGGAAGATAAAGTTTTGGAAATTCACCGAATGTACTACAAACTACTTCGAATGACAAACGAATTTTGCGAGATTTTCAAATATCCTCTAGGATTCTATCTGCTCTACATATTGAGCAATGCTTGTCTCTGTGGATATTTAATTTGTCGACAGTTGGTTGGAAAACCTTTAAATGGCTTCTAATGCTTCAAAGCTTCAACCGAATATTTGAACTCTTGATTCTATCTAATATAGCAGACATGGCTTGCAGACTGCATGATGAAACTTTACAGATATTACGCTCCTCTAGCTTTGACTCGGATGTATTGCAACGCAACGTATGTCAAATACCTAAAGTGTATTACAAATATCATAGATCTCTTATTTACAGAATGACTGGCTAGCTCTGCAGCTAGCCTGGCAAAATAAGAAGATTAATCTCTTTGGCATGCTGAACATCAATCCCCGTTTGGTATTTTTCATTGTGACTAACATCGCACTTAATATCATATACATAATACAGAGCGACTACAATTATTTGTAAATTCAAAGTATCATTGATTAAATGTTGTAATTGTTAAAATTTAGTGTACTTCAATTGTGGAATTATATAAAAATTGAATATAAATCTATACAAAAAAATCTGGAGTCTGGAGACAATTACATCAATTCAAACTATTCTTCAGGCGCTGGCATTGAATATATTATGGCTATATGATTATATTAACATGTTTGAATCAGTTAATTAATGTGACACGCTCAAATTATGTGCAACGCCATCATTGAATACCCGAAAAAGAGCATTTGTTCTACATACATTTTTCTAATTGCTGAAGTACATTTCCTTTTGTTCTATTCACATTAAGCCTTTATAATATATTTTCTAGGCCTTTGTAGCTATTTCTGGGTGTGCCTGCCATATTTCATATCATCTACAAACAATTATTTCTAAATATAAGCTTAAAAACTTAACTATTAGCTATTATTATTTTATTTGTTTAAATGTAATAAATAAATAATAAATAAATATAAAAAATAATAATAAATAAATAAAATAAATAAATAAATAATAAATTAAAGTATTTTAAAATTAATAAACACATTATATCTGTCTTTATCCTTATTACGGATAGTGGCTTCTAGACATTAATATGAATCGATTTTATCAGATCAAGTTGTATGCATAAGCTAGAGCGTTCAGATACCAGTCATATGCAGCGAGCTGTCATTTCCCAGTTATTTTCCACAGTTCAGTCGCTTTTAACACAATTTGAGCATTAATTGATTAAATGCATTTGGCTGCATTTACTGAAAGGCTTTCAAGTAGTAGCAAAAATGGCTTCGCGCAAACATATCGTATACGCATGGGCAACATATTTCGTAGCTTTTTGTGGAGCCTCTGAATTCTACTTTGATATTAGGACGGGCAACGTTATAAAATCGCGATTGCTGCGTATTTATTCGAGACTAGTTTGTCTATATTTCATCTGTCATTTCAGTGTAATACAGGTTCCAGCTTGGCATTCAGTGGGAACATGGCCTACACAATCGAAACTTGTGACTGTCTTAATGGCGGGGAGACCTGTTGTTATGTGGTTATCCCTTGTGAGCAGTATTGTCTGTATACATATGAGGCATCAAAGGATATTCGAGCTGATCAAGGATCTGCTAAGGATAGACAAGTTTATTGATGTATACAGGTACTCTTGCAATCAATCACAGAAACCGCATCTCCTCAGGATGTACTGGATGAAAATATTGATAGTTATGCAACAAACAATTATGTTGTTTCTATGGACGTTCACACGGCAAAAGGAGCTTATGTTACTTATAACCATTCAAGGAGTAGTAGGCATACTGCGTGGCACATATTTTCTATTATATAACATCATCTGGAAGATCTGTTACTCTTTCGTGGAGCTGCAAATTTACCTAGAGCAATTATATGTTGATCCAATGACAATGTCCAGGAAAGAGCAAAAAGTTATAGAAGCGCATCGAAAATACTATAAACTTATTCATATAACGAAAGACCTTTGCGAAATTTTCAAATATCCATTATATTGTTATTTGCTAAATATGATTTTCAATTCCTGTATAAGTGGATACTCATTTTGTCGACTGATGTTTGGAAATCCTTTGGATCGCAATAGCACCATCAATGAATGGGTTTCATTGTTTCTAAATATCAGTAATTTATGTGAACTCTACTTTCTGGCCAGCATAGGTGACACAGCTGGACGACTTCACGATGAAACTTTTCTAATTTTACGCAACTCTCAGAACTACTCTAACTCCGATCTATTGGAACGTAGTGTATGTACTGACTCCATTGCTAATTTATCTTATATTGCAAACGATATATATCTGTCTCGCTTTCTCTCTCCCTCCCTCTCTCTCTCATTCTTTTTCTTTCTCATAGAACAATTGGCTAGCTCTGCAACTAGCATGGCAAAATACGAGGATCAACATCTTTGGAGCTGTGAACATCAACCTTAATTTGTTCTTTCTAGTTATGACGGGCATCTTACTTCACATAATATACATAATACAAAGCGACTACAAATATTTGTAAAAATATGTTTACTTGATGTACTTGTACTAATATACAGTTATTTCAATTCTACTAGTTTGGTTCGAGTAAAACTTCAATTCAATCAATTTTTTATATATATAATGTTTCTTAATTTATCTAAAAAAAATTGTGTCAGATTGAAACTACAACTTTTTTTTAAATAAATAAATTCATTTGCATTTTAGATATTTAAAAATGTATATGAATAGAAGGATGAAGCATTACTTAACTCCTAATTTGTTCACGATCCGATTGCCCCAATATTCTAAATATTCATATATTCATCGCATTCAGGTTGTGAAAAAGATTACCTTAAATTGAATGACCAGTTGAATTTCTTACTATTTATCAAATACATCGTAAGTTAATCGCCTCGTTAACTGTCAATTAGATATATCGAGCTGTCATTCGTTTCACGCCCGTCATTCTCCAGACTTTTAAGTCCGTTTAGCTAATCGATTTTGGTTGAATTCGTTGCATTCGCCTTGGCGTCCATCAGTGCCGGTTAAAATGTTCGGGGAAAAGCATTGCGTCTACGCATGGATTACATATTTTTTTGTATTCTGTGGCATTGCAGAGTTCCGCTACGATATGCGATCGGGTCGTATGATTAAGTCGCAGCTATTATTGTCGATTTCTGTTACTCTTCATATTAGCAACAATATTACTTACGTTGAATACATATTGGATCAACTTTCCGTTGGATCTGAGTCGATATATGCTTATGACTTTCTTGATACGTATATATCCCTATGTTCGAATGATGTCGATTGTAAGCTGTATTTTCTGTGCCCAACGCCAGCAAAAGAGGATAATGCAAATGATAAATGATCTGATCAAATTGAAGGAGTCTTTATTCGAATCCAACTATTCAAACATCGGATCTCAACAGACATTTCTCAAACGAATTTTGTGGTTAAGATTATTCTTCTTCTTGCCCAGATTAGTTTTGATATTCATAATTTTATATAAAAGACGCATAAATATGTTTATTTATTTCAACAGTTTATTCACAAGGTTGTTGCGATATGGATTCCATTTCATAGCTTTTAACATAATCTTTCAGATGTGTTACATTCTCTTAAAACTTCAGCATTACTTAGAACATTTACTTCTCAATACGATTCCAATAGCAGAGAAAACTCAGAAAATATTAAAATGTCAACGCTTGTATTATAGACTTATTCGAATGATGAATGAATTCTGTGCAATTTTTAGATACCCACTGTTTTTTTACCTTATATTCTTTGTTAATCATCTTCATTTCAATGGGTATACCATAGCTCAAATTCTATTTGGAAAGACGCCTGATTCACACACCTGTTGGGTACATTTCTTTCAAGTATCTCTAACTATTATTGAAGGAATTGAATTCTATAAATTTGTCATTATTGTAGAACTCATAAAAACAATTAATGAAGAAACATTACTTATATTGCGTTATCCATATTTAAATTCGGAACTCCTGGAACGCAGCGTAAGTATATCATATCTTGTTAAATATAACTCGCTCAGAACTTCTCAGTTTTTCAATTTTAGAATGATTGGCTGGCCCTGCAACTAACATGGCAAAATACGAATGTTCACATATTTAATATAGTTACTCCCAATCATAAATTTATTTATGCTATATTAAGTAGTATTTTTCTTCAATTTATATATATGATACAAAACGATTACAGCACTTTGCGCATACATAATTAAATTATAATATAATATAATACAAAAATAATTAAATATATCCTACACAATATTATTTCTATTTGCGATCGTTTCTTTTTAAAATTTTATTAACAGGAAAAATAAAAAAAACGCGATGAATCTAATCCAAATCGATATAAACTATCGATATTTTTGTTGTTTTCTGGTAGTGTTCATTTGAGTGGGCATGCCTCTTTGGTATTCGTACTTGATTTTCGATTGTCGATAAGTGCTAATCGAATGAGCAGCGAATCTTACTGATGCAACTGTGCACGTTCGGCAGCCCTGGAAAACCACGCCAGTCATTTTTGTTTTGATAAGGATAAAAAAGAGCGTGGCCTGAGAAAATTTGCACAAATCACACAAAAAGCGCCACAAACAATTGCAAAAACGTTGCAAAGTGTGTGGAATGTTGTGCCGCGCAAAGTGTACACCATATTGAGCGCCACAGCGCATACGTGGAACGCAACGTGTGACCGTTGGCAAAGCAGCAGCCGCGACCGAAACGAGCAGACATCTAAAATAACAAACCGACGGGGTGCTTGTGCAAATGGCTGCGACTTTTCGACTAAATTGTATAACATTACCTTCATGAGCAGACAATAATATAACAAAGCTGACGCTCGCGCAGACGATTTTTTCGAATACCTCAAAGGGCGCAACCTAATTAACGAAAGCAAGTAAAATGCATTTGAACCATGCGACGGCCGCGACAGCTGCTATGGCCAACTATCAGCATTATGCGCCTGCACAGCTTGCCACGCATAGCGTTGGCGGCGGAGGTGGTGGTGGTGGCGGAGGTGGAGGTGGTGGCGGAGGAGGCAGTGGTGGTGGCGGAGGCGGCTCTGGTGGCGGGGGCATCGGTCCCAACAGTCTACAGCAGCCAACGACTATTGCGAGCCTGCAGCAAAGCCCATTTGCGCTGCATCAATTAACTGCTGTGCAGGCCATACAGCATCCCACCCATCAAGCCATGCTCCATCCACAGCATCCGCTTGTACACCTGCTTGACATCTCGACGACCACAACGAACAGCGGTGGTAATCACACGCCCATATCGCCCATGAAACAGGAAGTGCAGAGTGTCATTAGCGAGGATGAGTCTGTGGTGGACGATCCGCGCAAGAAGAAGCAGTGCCACGTGTGCAAAAACAAGTTCCGGCAGCTGACCACGTTACGCAATCATATGAAAATACATACAGACGAACGTCCCTACAAGTGCAAGCACTGCGACAAGGCTTTCCGCCAGATATCTACGCTGACGAACCATGTGAAGATCCATACCGGCGAGAAGCCGTTTACGTGCAATATTTGCGCCAAGGACTTTCGTCAGCAGAGCACGCTCATAAACCACATCAAGACGCATAAGGGTAAGTGCGGGACAAGCGAATCGAAATGATCTAAGTACATGCAAATGTATATATAAATATATAAATAAATAAATAAATATATATATATATATATATATATATATATATATATATATATATATATATATATATATATATATATATATATATATATATATATATATATTAAGATATAGTATCCAGTATCCTAAACTGCAATTCTTGACTTTAATCCAAACACACACACACATAATGCAATTGCAGCGGCTGAGTCAAGCACGCCGACATCGCTACTCAACTATCAGCCGCCGTCCTCTTCCGGCAAGCACAGCCGCAAATCGCAGAATCAGATGCACAACGCCTATCAGCAGCAGCATCAGCAGCAGCGTGTACAAATCTCAAAGACTCTATATTCGGGCACCTACAGTTCGCCACAGGCGGAGGAGCTGGTGAAACCGTATCAGTGTAGTGTGTGCAAGCGGCGTTTCCCGCAGCTGAGCACGCTGCACAATCACGAGCGGACGCACATCGATCCTAAGCCGTACAAGTGTGAGACTTGTGACAAGTCCTTCAGCCAGCTAGCGACATTGGCCAATCACAAAAAGATACACACCGGCGATAAGCCCTACACGTGTTCCTATTGCCACATGCAGTTCCGGCAGCAGAGCACGCTCACCAACCACATGAAGACGCACACACATCTAACCAGCCAGCCAGCCACAGTTCAAGCCACAGGTGAGCCGCTTGTGTGTTCGCCCTACAACTGAGCCGCTTTCTGTTATCACTGTGTGCATTGATCATTAACTCACTTCCCTAACGAAGCTTTTATTTAAATTTTGTACGCATGCAAACCAATCAACAACCAATCAACACCCCAACAACAACAACAACAACGATCAACAACCAACTGAACTGAACTGAACGGTTAATCGAACTATCTATCAATCAACCAACCCCATCTATGTTACGATCAATACATCCATGCTATGGACTCTTAGTGGATCACTCAACCATGCCAGCGCCCCTTGTTCCCGGCACGCAGCAGCTAACGAGCGGCTTGCTACCCAACAACCTGCACAGCACAACGCCCAACATCCTTCAACTGGACCATCATCCGCTGCTACACTTCCTTGATGGCAGCACAACAGTGAGCTCTGTGGTGGCCAGCAATGTAGCAGCGGCGGCGGCGGCCAACACCAAAGTGGAGCACTATCAGAATGCGCAGGGCGTTCGACTAAATGTGGGCAACATAAACATGTTGAAGGGTGACAATCCGGATCGGCCGTTTGGCTGTAGTGTCTGCCGGCGGTTCTTTTCGCAACAGAGCACTCTGGTCAACCACATCAAAACGCACACGGGCGAGAAGCCGTACAAGTGCAAGATCTGTGAGGTTAGTTTCCGGCAAGTGGCCACGCTCAATAACCACATGAAGATCCACACCGGCGAGAAGCCCTACAACTGTTCCTACTGTCCCAAGCAGTTCCGGCAAAAGAGCACACTACAAAACCATTTGCGGGTCCACACGTGCTAGGTTAGCACCAGGCCAGAGTCCCCAAGCCCAAGCCCGAGCCAGCTCGCTCGACCAAACGCCCGCCCGCCCGCATGTCTGTCAGCCAGTCAGCCAAGCAGCCATTGAGGAATCGTGCAATATGCCTAAGCACATACAGTTATACTAGATACAGATACCGATCGGATAAATGAATAAGTACATAAAGTACATACATACATAAAAATACATACAACCATGCATAATACATACATAAACATATTTGCATATATATATGTATATGTTTATATATATTTGAATATATACTCGAAAAGTGTTATTTACCTGCTGTGCAGAGCGCAATTGTATGTAAACTATAGTAGAGCTGATCCACATGCATGTCCAACTGTAAATTAAGTTAAGACGTACTCTCGTACACACATATTTGTACATGCATATATACATATATATATACAAGTGTGTGTGTAAAGATGCATACACAGAAAACCCAATAAGAACACATGCATACATATACACACACACATACATACATAATACAGGGTGTTTAAGCCTAAACAAAACTAAACTCTAATCTAATCCTACTTATTAGCTTCTTAACTGTTGTCACCTATCCTGCCTCCCACACCGACCCCCATACACCCTTTCAGTTTCAGTGCCGAAGGAGAAACATTGATTCTTAGCTTCTCGTCGTGTTAAGTGTTAAGCCGAATCTAATATATATAATGAAGAAAAATCTAGTTATTGCTACTATACTGTGTAATACCCCTCCCATGCGCCATCCCGCTAAACGTAAGGCGTAATCAAAACGGAAAAAAATCATAACAAAACAAAAAAATAACTATTTAAATAAGTGTACTCTTAGCGCATATTTAGCAGCATCTTTTACTCACATGACTAAACCAGAACGATGAAAAACATCCAAATATCGTATAGTCGCAATCGCAATAATAAATCCCCATAAAACCGGATTGCTTATAGAACAAAACGTAGTAAACTGAGAGACAAGAGGTCCTATATTAAGTGAAATAAAATTGTAAAACAGCTAAATTGAATATGAGAATGACCCTAAATGTTGTAGAAAATATATAGTATATATATAAATATATATAAACTATTTGTAATTGTAAGCAAAAAGCAACAACAATAAAACGAATAAATGCAAAACAAAACTACAGTCTCATACTATGAATCAATCCTCAAAGGAACATCCCTTAATGGGCCTCAATTAAATTTGGTATGCCTTTTCATTCGATGACTGCATTAATATCCCCTAAATCAAGATTTCATTCATTCACTCACCCTTAGAGGCGACATCTCATTGGAAAGTTTGTCCAAGTGAAAGGAAAAAGATGTGTTAAATGTTTATTTCAAGTCAAATATGTTTTCAGGTAGTACAATTTGTGTTGGTTGTATGAAAAACGTGTATATTGTGTTATATAGTACACTAGATTTATAATAAGCACTTTAGCATTAAACTCTTAATGTTTATGAGTGTTGCACGTTGTTCTTGTTCATGAGAAAGCCTCTCGGGCAGCTCTGTCATATGATCTCACATGTATATGTATGTATACATACATATATATATATATTATTATTATGATTACTAGTATATTTATGCATTTGTATTTGGAAACAGGAATGGAATACATTGTAGTGTCCGTGAATTGGAATTGTTACGAAATTTTGGTGCTTGCTTTTATAGTAGATATACGTATCCTTTGTAAAACGCATAAGCCTAAACGTACCTGATCGGGCCTTTCAGCTGATGAATAATTTTCAACATTTCTGTGGCCGCTTTAGCTATTATTACATTATAGACATTTATTGGGACTAACATAGCAATTAGCTTAATTCATAATTCTTGATTGACTTTACACGACGCTCAATGGAACTGCGAATCTGTTTCGGGTGCCAAGGCGTTTTTTGAGTGGGACAGAATGTACAATAGAAGAGGCATGGTTATAGCTTTAGAATAATATTGGGCGTGTATAAATAGACTATATTTGCATATACCATAGCTCATTAGTTGTACTTAAATGTAGAAAGTTGAACCAAAATAACTATTTAAAGAACCAGCGCAGAATCACGCTGAATGTTAGCCCAATTAAGGCATATAATAGAGACTTGACCACCGTCGACAGGGAGACGCCGCCCCCTATAAATTCCTGCGTATGGATACTGCCATTTCTCAAGTGTGGCGCAAACTGGATTCGTTCGAGCCGGTTTGTAATGTCGTTCAGCTGCTTTGAATGATTCGCTAAAGTTGTGTTCATCTGCTCGACGGCCGAGGCGAGTCTGAAATAAATTCAAATGAGAATATTAATATTTAAAATTCAATGTTTGATTCGATCGATCGGACACTCACTGCCTAATGGCGTTGGAATTTGAAGTTCGCTTTACAGCACCCTGCGGCGATTGACTTGAATCCGAATCTACGGGCTTGCTTTTCATATTTGATACCTTTGAGGTGAGGGAGTGAGGTGCAGGGTCTTTGCCAGGTCGCAATAGGTCGGTGCCGTGTACAATTGGCACAGTTTTGTTCCGCGTCTCGGTGAGCACCTTATAATCACATTCATACTGGCGCACATCATTCCGCACATCCCATGGACGCAAGTCCGCATACTTATATATCCATTCACCGTAAGCGTCCAGCTCAAAGAGGGCCGGAACATGTGGTATGCCGTTTTCTACACGTGACTTGGCCGCCGCGCGTTGGTTTTCTTCCAGCACCGTTTTCTCTTTAGTGGCAGCCACTTGATCCTCTCGTGCTATGGCATCTGATACAAGACTCCAAAGACGCTGCGATTCTGTTGGTAATTGCTTCTCCATGGGCACCAAGTGCCGTGTCAGCCGCTTCGATCGCATTTCTGCATCGACCTTCAATAGCACACTTTCCTCTCCAGTTTTTAGATCCTTGAGCCGCAACTCCTTGTCCCAATGACCGCTGATTGTGGCCAAAGTTTCCTTACCTAATTTAATTTTGCCTGCGACCACGTTTATCGTATCTGAACCGCCAAGGAATGGTTTCAGCTTGAATTCGAGCTCCGTCTTGTAACCGGTGTTCTCGCATTCGATGTTTATCTTGCCACCGAGTTCCATGGACAATGTTCCCATGAGTATACCCTTGCAATGGGCATAGGGCGTGGTTGCCGTATAAATTTCGCCACGTGGCAGTAGCGTCATCGTGGCCATACCCTCGAGTACGGCCGACGTGCTATTGCCATAGAACTTCGATTTCGCCAAGATGGAGCAGGAGATACTAAAGCCATCCTCACGGTTCGTTACATAAAATGCCGATACCGGCGGATGGTGTGAAACCTGCTCGGCAATGTAAAAGGTGCGACTGCCGTTTGCATGTTGCCAATAGCAACGAAACGTTTCGCCCAATATGGGATTGTATGGCTTCTTGAGGCCTTTGGGCTTCTTGTAGAACCCGGACAGGTACCATTGCACGATGAACTTCATGCGTGTGTAGGCGTCATCTTCATGGACAGCCCTGCCGAATAGCAATTGACAACTGTGAGAAACGAAAAGACACCACAACCACAACGAGGAAGAGCGCATACCTAGAGAGCAAATCTGCATGATAGTACGAGTCAGACAGCTTGTCCAGAAACGAGCGCGGCTCAAGAATAAAGGTAGGCAGCACCACCTTGCTTAGATCCATGCCGGGTCGGACCTGTTTCACGATACACCAGATAAGGCTCTTATTCTCCTCGGCCAACTCCTCCACTTGCTCTCCTTGCTGAACATCGAAATCAAATATTAGTAAAAACTTATTTGATCGATTGCGTAATGGTTATTACTTACCGCGCCGAACTCCTCCTCTTGAAATGGCACATAGGTAGTCTCCTCACATGGTATTTGTTCAGCCACATCATCTTCATGTGCCACTTCTGAATCTGAATCAGTCTCCAGACCCGACATTGCCGCATTGGGCGCTTCATTTTGGCTGTCAGCGTCCAGATCTGTAACGAGTTGATGAAAGGCTCAACTTTTTGTTCGTCGCTGACAAGAGAAACTTTCTAGCTGAAGCAGCAGCAACGGCAATGCTTCAATAGTGACCTATTCCATTAGCTAATGTAAATATGCTGGCTAGTTTATGTGTAGATGAGTAGCTAAGATGCGAAACTAACGACAAGCTTCACATTGCAATTACATAAATTTTGAACAAATAACGCCCAACCTACTTCGTGTCCGAAGCATCACAACACAAACAACTGTTCGAATGGGCTAGCAACAACAATGACAACTACGACTTTCAGATAGATATAGATATATAAATAGGAATCTGGTTGGGGGCCTTCACCCTGCACGTTGATTTGGAATCGCGGCTGCATCAGGCAGTCGGGCGGCGCACTGACTGGCCTAGAGCCAGCTCCCCTAGGGCAGACATTGCCGCTGGCGTAGTCCTCTTCGTCGTCACTGGAACTGCTTCCGCAGAGTGCGGCGCCCATCGAAAGCGATTTGCTGATGGGCGACAGATTCCTGCCTATGCGGCGGCCAGGATTCATTTCAGAGGCATTTGAGACATCGCTGGCGCGTCGCATTTGGGCAAAACGTGGCAGGCGCTTGGTGCGCTCCCAGTTGCTAACAGCGCTGCTGTACAGCTGCTGCAGTAGCTGCGGCGTCTGAGCGCGCGACGATGGGCGCGAGTTCTCCTGCTCGGGTGGCGGCGCCAGCCACTGCTGCATCCACTTACCATGACCGTTGAAATGCTTCTCATAGTCGGCTTCCGACCACTGGGTCTCGTCCGAGGGGGGCAACGGCTCCTCGGCATAGTTGTTGGACGGTGTATTGTTGCTGTTGGAGCGCAGCAATAGAGCTGAGCAGCGCAGCGATAGCTCCAGCGCATCCATCCAGCACTTGCCGGCCGCCTGGCTGGGAGCTCGAAAGATCAAATACGCTGTGGGCAGTGGCTGAACCACAGCGCCTGACAAGAAAATCACGATATAAGATTATGCCAGAAGGGAGCTGTTTAAGCAATTACCTATGGTCTCCTTGTCTGGTCCGCGTGGCGCCCATATGGGTTGATCCAACGGATGAAAGAGCTTGAAACAGAAGCCATCTTTTTTGCTGGGCCGCTCAATCACCTGGCATGAGGTCAACATGACTGTGCCCACCCAGTGGCTGCTTTTTGTCTTTTGGCTCTTGTAGATGAGCAACAGCCCTGGCTTCAGTACGCACCACAGCTTCGTCCAGGATTTGAGCGTGCCGCGCACCTACAAAGAGAAAATAGCCAGAAATTGTAAATCAAATATGTGACCAAGTGTCTGTTAAATTAATTAACACTCACCTTTAGCCAATCAGCAAGCACTATGACCGCTGGATCCTGCAGCGAATTCATCAACTCACTGGCCACACGCTTCTTTTCACGTCGATAGTTCTTGCGCTGTGCCTTGTACGACTCCTTTCGATTGAGTTTGGCCGCATCTGCAGCAGACTGTAAAGACGAGAGACAAAAGGCAATTAAGTGGGTGGTAGGGTAGCTTGTTAGTTAGTTAGTTAACAAGTTATAGTCTGTACATGTCTGCACCTGTCGACAGTTCCGGCATACATTCAAAATTTTCAAAAACATTCGCACGTTACTTCTTTGTCCCGTGCGCATGATCCGAAAGACCAACTTCCTCTAATGCATTGCTACACTCAGATTTTCAAACAAATTCATAAACCAAATGTTAATCTAATTAGCGCTTCAAACTCAAATTTTGACCCAAAAAAAAAAAAAAAAAATACCGAAACAAAAAAGTATAAAAGCCAAAATTAAAATATCAACAGCTATCTCTAACAACTTCACTGGAAGATACCCTGCACAATAACTTTTCGAATCGAATCAAATTTGGTTAACATTTACCGCAGTAAGCTATTAAAATATGTTGAAATTCAAAATTAAATAGAGAAAGAGAGTGAGAGAGAATTTAGGTGGAATAATTTGTAAATATAAAAATTCATTTGAATGCCAAGTAAACAAACCAAACAACGAAACGCTATAAACATAAAGCGATTCTGTTTCAGCCCCGGGCAGATTGGCCGTATAATACAGAAAATTTCCAGTTGAAACCGCAAATTGAAACCGGAATAAAGTAATTGGAGTTCACACAATATATCATGAAAAATACAGTCGACTTTTGCGAATATTACAAATATTAATATTTTTAGTTATTTAGGTTTGAGTATTTACATATGTCATATATGTCATCCCACACAGATATTTATATATGTGTACATATATAATATTAATATACGTAGACAATCAACTTATAAAAAATAAAATAAATCAAAATAAATAACAAATTGACAAAGCCCAGTTTTGGCCAGGGTATCAAGGGAAGCGTATAAATAATATTTTATGGCTTATCAACTTTGCACGTGGTCCCATTGTCTCTACGTATATGATATGCAATCTGTGCTTTTAGCGTCAGCAGGAACCACATTAGTCAGTTCCCTTATCACAGAGCCCTTATCGGATAGCTCGCCTCAGACAATTACATGCGGACAGAAATCATGACCCAGTTTCAACAATTCTGATTGGTCTTTAATTTTTGTTTTTATATGTAAAAATATTAAAGCGCATTTTCGTTAATTTTAGGAGGGAAATACTTACCTTATCTGCTGAATTGCCATCGCGATTATCGGCGGCCCAATTGGCGATTCCTGCAATAAGAAATTGAATTGAACATTTATAAACGCTCTGCTGGCTGATTCTCTAATTATTTATGGCCCGAATTGAATTGGGTTAGCAGCGGCTAAGATCTAAAAGCAATTTGGAAAGATGTTCACAGCCTATTTGTGTATTGTGTATGCTTATGTCCGCACATACATACATATGTATATGTTCAAGAATATATGTGTGTGTAAAAGAGAAAGAGAGAGAGAGAGACTATGTAGAGCACCAGCCGATGTATAAAGTACATAAAAACAAATCAACATTGTCTCAAGGTAGGCCGCGGCGCGCTCTGTTTTATTTATTTTTCGAATATGTTTTAATTTATTTCGCAAGACACACAGGCCACAGTACGTAGTACATATGCAAATGAACTGATGAGAATGTTCATTGAGATGCTCAGCATCTCACTCTCACTCCGACGCTCGTTCTCTTTATCTAGCTGAGATCTCTGAATCTCAGTTCGTCGGGTTAAGCGACTCGCACTTGCACTTTAATCATAATTGCCCACGCGATCATTAAGCTCTTATTTTTTACTATTTTTATTTTTATCTTCTGTTCCGTTTTAACACATTCAATTTTCAAGCGAAGAGACTAGTTTTTTTTTAGCTAATGTCGCATCTGCTGTGGCGCACGTAATACAAAAAAAAAAAATCAAATAAATTTCAGCTCATAATTGGTCACACTATGCGGAAGGCGCGCTGGAGGCGTGGCAACTGGCACTTGCTTTGTAGTAGATTCATTTGGTATTCACACTGCTCCACACTGCTGGTCAGCCAGCTGAAGAATGTGCGTAGAAGCTGCGAGCTGCGAGTTAATTGGCGCCTTTACATTTGCTGAACGTACGCGTGGACTACATGACGTATGCGCTATGTGACACTCAGAATCGGAATCAGAATCAGAAATAACACGTATCCGCAACCGTAGCCGTCAACGATTCGTAACACTGTAGTGAGATGGCGCGCGAATGCGTGTTGGGATGCCCAGTCAGACTCACTGACTGGCTGCTTGGCTGCCTGTCTGATTGAGAGATATATATCGGCATGCGCAGCGAACGAAAACAAAACGCAGCTAACTACGGAGCCGGAGCCGCAACGACAACTGAATATACCCAAAGAGCAGCGACGAGCAGCTGCCGCTGGCCCAGCGGCGATGACGCGACTGACACGGCTGACGCTGTCGCTGGCGCTGGCGTCGCTGCTGCTAGAGCCCAGTACGCCGCCCGCCATATAATAATGAGCCATTAGCTATGTAGTGGTTGCTATTGCTATTGCTGCTCTTGCTGCTCTAATGTTTGCATGCTCGCCAACAAAAGATAAATAAATAAATTAAAAAACAAAAAAAAAATTAGACAATAATATAGAAAAACAAAACAAAAATAAAAATTAAAATGTTTCAAATATTTTGAAAAACAGTTGAGAGGCGCGTCTCTAACGAGCTGCAACGAACGTCCGATATTAAGTACTCGTGTGTTCATTTAGACAACTCGCAGATATGATATCAGTGCGCAGTCGGCATCAGCGTCGGCATCTGCGTCAGCGTTGACGCGTCGCTGCCAGCTAGCCTAGTCGCAGTCGTTCTCCCAGTCTGCCTATGTTTCTCTGTCTCTCTCTCTTTCTCTTGTTGTGTCATTCATTGTCACTCTCCATGTGCCAAACATTTGGGGCGTTATCGATGAGGTTATTAACAACTAAGTTCCTAATGTACATATGTACATACATGTATGTACATGTTGCCTCTATGTATATATATGTGTGTGTGTGTGAGCTCGTGAGACGTGATCCCAAACGAAGTATTACCTAAGGCTTACGACCTAAGTATTTCAGATCAAACAGTTCAATATTAAGTGCAAACAAACTTTAAACTACATCTGTTTACTGCCATGATCTTTCTCAATATACAATAGCAAATACAGTAGTCATTCGCTAATGAGCAAATGTAATCGAGATAGAAAATGAAAATCAAATGCCCAACAAATATTTCATGAATAATAAAATTTACATTATGAAAAATATGCTAATTATTTATTATTTAACTATTTTAAAAGTGCTTAAGATTTTATGATACCTATAAAAGATAATATTATTATATATAAATCTATTTTAATGAACATGAGAAGCTACATTTTGTTGGCTTTATTAGGAGGACGCAAATTGAATTTCGAATCAATTTGAATCCAGGAACCAAATACACTTGTTTTGCTATGAGCCAGAGCTGATTTTGTTTTGACAGGTGCTCAACAAAACTAAACGAAGCGAGTATAACTTTTAGTAAATTTAATAATAACTATATGACACCCGGAAATTAAATACCTTTTACGCTTTGAGCCAAAAAGCAGATATATTATTTTCCATGAACCGAAATTTGTTTTATTGTACAGTTTCCCTAGAAATTGGCAAAACGAAATTCTAGCTCAAAAGAGAATTCATGTGCTCTTTAGATAATCAAACACAGAACAAAAATAAAAATAATAATTAATTTAGTAAATACATATTGTGAATATAAAAAAAGAAACCTCGTTTTCAATCATATCAGAAACAAATGAATGTATCTAATTAAATCTATAAAGCTTATAATATAAATGTTAAGTTAAATCATTTCCCATCTCCAGTTTGTTGATTCAAGCGCCAAGCAAATGTGCTAAACTATGTCGTAATTCATTTCATATGTTTGCCATAATGCAGAAGGTAAATAAAACAATAAACAAATTCATCAAGTTGGCCGCCAGATGTGCTTTGAAATCGGAACTTCGGACTGCAGGCTTGGAGTTAGTTGTATTACCTTATTTGTAGATAAAACCAATTAGTGAGTGAACCGAATGTTCGCAAAACTCATTAGTCATATTGCAGTGTTGTTGACAGCTCAATGATTCAGACTGCTGCTCGAAGAGAGTATGTCAAAAAACCAAAAAACAAAAAAGAATGAAAGCAAAACTCTCTTATCGGACCGAAAAATGTTATCGTTAAGTTTTGCAATCAAACATTGTACGAGCGGGCAATTTCAATACAATGCCAGCGCTATGTTTTTACTCATTAATTAGGGCTTATCGAGAGTGCGAACACTTTTTAAGTTCTAAAGCAACTATATATAACTACAAATGCCGACGATAAGATATGATATGACAGATTGACAGGCAGCAGCGGCACTGCCCGTGCTAGACGTGCTCAATCTTTTATCCAACAAAGCTCCAAGACAGGAGCTGGGATGCGACGGGACAGAACGGAACGGAACGGGGTTCGTTGCTTTCAATTCCAAGTCATAATATTACAAAAACAACAACAACATAAAACATGTATACAATACTCGTCCAACAATAACTGAAAAGCTTTTGATAATGCACCGTGCGGTGCGGCACACAATAGATGGGAACGAAAGCAAAATCGTACAAATGGCAGCCAAATGCGTCACAGATATGGCAACGCTTGACGCGGCGGTCATGGCTAAGTGAGTACTTAACTATATTTTCGAGAAATGCATACAAATGCGTTCGTTGGCCAACTGCATAGAGAGCGAACGCCGCTGTATGCCGTTGATCACGATTAGCGAAAGCAAAAGCAAAGGCTAAATGTATGTGCAAAATATGTGCCACAGATGGTCCGTGGAATTTGTGAATATTTATTTTATGATCAATAAAATGATCGCTGGAATAATCTGGGAATAACAATGTAGAAGTAGAACAATCGATGTGATGATCAGCGGAATGATAGAGGTATAAACTCATTGAAATGATAGTAGTATCAAATAAATGTATAATTCTACTTCTCGAATAATCAATGAAACGATCGGTGAAATGATCGTGGCATGAACTTGAAATTATCTGTCATATCTACATAGCATGAGAACTAGAATAATCAATGGAACGTATGGTGAAATGTTCGTAGTATCAAATGAATCTAAAATGAGCAGTTGAATGTAACTAAAGCGATCGACTAAAGCATCGTGTTATGAACTCAGTGTTATGATCTATATATGTAGTATGAAAGGTAGAATACAATGGAACTATTGGTGACATGGTCGTAAAATTATAGGTTGATTGATCAAGGCAATGAGCACTAGAATTATCAATGAAATTATGAATATTACGTCGATTGTAAGAGGAATGCAATCATTCGAATGATGATGATTGATAAATTAAAAATTTGTAAGTTGTTTGAAACGATCTCCAATGGAAATAATAATGGGATGGACTGCTGATTGATAAATGAAATATATTGTTAGTCGGTGCAATGATCAGTGAAATATTTTATAGGCTTTATTGGTTGAAAGATCGATGAACAGTGCAAAATTTGTGGAAAAAACTTCACCTGGCGATGATGGCGCTGGGCTGTTGCTTAAACTGTCTGTGGAGGGCAGTTTGGTTAAAAGCACTTTTTGCGAGGGTCGACGCTTGAATTTAAAATCGAATACTGCAGTTAATGTGAGCAGTTAGCCCCATACATAGAATGAAATATGTTAAAAGAGAGGAAGAAATAGAGAAAGCGAGCAATATAACTATTCAGTATTCATATAATATCAATACACAAATGTAGTTCTATAAGTCTATATATAGTGTTACTACATACATTTACATACACATTTACATTACATCAAGATGACTTTAGAAAGTATAATGTGACATTCACAAAAGCAGAAAACCAGAGCGAAATAAAGAACTGATAAAACTTCTCAGCTGAGAAGTTATTCAGTTGCTTATAAGTAAAACATTCATAAACAATAAACACGAACAATGGAGAGAAACAATAAAAAAAATAAAATATTTATTTCTAGTGGACGTGATACTTTCAAATCAAATATATAGTTTAGAACATAGTTTAGTATGCTGTAGAGGTATAAGTATGACAAGGCAGCACTAAAGAAATGCGAATTGACAACATTTTATATATAGGCATAAAATAGAGTTTGCTTACTGACCCAGCGATCGATAATTATCGATGCTATACATTTATGATTACTTTATGGCATCGCTAACTCAATAAATTAGTATTTCTCACACTCACATGATATCTTGTTTATATTTATCTCAAACATTAATTGGCTGTAATAGAATTACCGATGTGATTATGCATAATACAGTCAACTTTAATCAGGCTAAATGCATGTTAACTTAGAGCACTTCATGCGGAACCCTATCGGACCGTATCTCGGTCATTGTCTAGCTACGGGATGGCCCATATTAGACTTGTCGCTTAATCGCTGTGAATTAATTAAGTACCTCTATCAATTTGCTGTCATCGGGTCTGGCGCACAGCAAGCTGTCCTCAATAAACAAGTCGGGTCTAGCGCTCCATAGTCCTACGGCCAGCAGGCGAAAGGATGCGTCAATAGATTGCATTGATTAATTTCCAATAAAGAGCTTGCGGGCGTTTCAATTACGCAATTTCGAAGCGCGCCTCGCCTGGCCACGCCTCGTATTGCCTGATATTGGGAAAGATATTGGCAAAGGAGCGCCCAACTAAAGTTCAAAGTGCTAAATGAACGACCCTGTGAGCCATTTGGCGGCTAATGGTCAACTGTCGATGGCTATTAATTTGGCGTTGACCAATAGGCGATGGCATTAAAAAGAGCTGACCGCAAATGATGAATGACATCAACATGCGAATGCACTTTTGGTTATGCCAACTTTTGTTGCTGTTGTTGTTTTGTTGATGATTGTTGCATATGATGTCACAGTAAGCGCCCGTATGTGCCGTACACTCACATACACACACACACACACGCACAGAGTGGCACACACCCCTACTGTTTATGTGTATGAGGTTGCATATAATCCAATTATATACTATAGTGCTGGCCAATGGCATATGTAAGTGGAGCACGGCTCCCACAGTGGCGGCAGAGCTGGATTTCACTGGAGGGTTGGACGGGTGATTCATTAGATATGCAAACGGCGAACGCCAGGTGGAGCTGGCAATCAATATGCATATGTGCAACGAGTTTAGCACGACTCTCTAATTTATTACACGGCAATTTGCCCAAAAGCACGCTATAAAATATTCAACGAATGAGATACTCCTCCACTCGCACTCGCACTCGCACACACATTGATTTGGATAAGTGATGCATATTCGTTCAATAGATAAATTATTCAACCCTCTGCTAGATATGACGATCAAATTCGTTGGTTATGCAAATGTAGAAAAGAATTTCATCAACGGGTAGAGCCAATGTGGACCGGATGTGGTCAGGCGTAGAAGCGGAATAAAGGCTAAAGCTAAAGTTCATGGTGCGCATCTCACTTCTGACCTTTGCCACTGAAGCTTGGAAGCGAAACAAAAATAGAATGCAGCATGCCTTATGAAATACAAGCCAAGCCCAGCCTCCACACTCGCCCCAACTAGGCCCTTACGTATGGCAAAATGTAAAAAACGAAATAAATAAAACAAGTGTATGTAAGTAAATTGAAATAAAAACCGAGAAACTAAAATGGATGGACACATCACAAAACGCAGCGACGCATCGATTTTTGTTTTTGCTCGTTTGCCCCTTGAGGCAGCGGGGAGTGGAGCTAGGCACTAAATGCAAGCACACAAATATACATACTACATGATATATATACATATGATATATATACATATATGTATATACATATATGTATATATGTATGTATCTGAATAATTGTGCCAACTGCTGCATTTCTCAGCCTTCATGGCCTGCAGTTAGCCCTTTCGGCGCCTTTGGCTCCACTGTGCCCCTGCCGGAGGGTACTAAAAAGTGTCTAAAAGTTTGCGCGTGTCAGCTAATTGTCTGTGTGTATGTTACTCTGTGTGTGTGTGTGTATTTGCACAATGCCCGTTGTGCATGTATAAGTATCAAAACAATAAAAGATGTCTACTAAAAATTTTATGACAATTACTTACAATAAAACATATAACGAATGCCAGCGCAAGATCGAGGAAAGCACAGCTTAACGAACTATTAATACTCTCTAGACCAAGTTTTAAAAATAAGTTTATGTACTAATAGAAGGTGTAAGGGTATCTTAAACATTCAATCATAATATACTACATATTTAATGTATTGAAGCAATAGTAATTCATGTATTTATTTCAAAACAGAAATTATATACATATATAATCAAAATGCATCTGTTTTTTCAAAATTGCTTAGATTGACACTCATCTTATGCTTGTGTCTGAGTAAATTAAATTTTATAATTTGAGCTTTGCTTACATCAGGCCTTTATCATACAAAACAATTAATATTTCAGATGCAAAGCCTTGCAATTGCAATTCTATTCTATTGACAGACGACATAACAAGTATTTACACCTTCAGCTATCAATGGAAATTCGAGCTCGTTAGCAAATTGGCAATTAAACCTAATAATTATTTGTTTTTTATTGGATGCAGTTAAGCAGACAAAAGCCCTGAGGTAATCAATAAACAACTATGACGACCTGTCTGACACGCACACGAGCATCGACAGATATACATATGTACTTACATATATATATATATATACAGTGTGCGCTCATAAAGTGCATAAATTTCAAATATAATATCAATTTACGTTAAAAAGATATTCTAAATATCACAATCTCAACTCCTATCAGGCATGCTTTTATCAGTATATTTATGCAACAGTTTCATCTAGCGAACGTATGCTGTACAATATAAATATATGTATATATGTATATATAGCTGTTGAAACGTAAATTATGACAAGAATAGGTGCAAGTACAAAGCGATACGAGGAAAATCCGATTTGTTTGCCTTTTGTCTTCAATTCAAATTGCGGTTGCTGCAGTGCTGACCGGTCAGAGTCATAGCAACAACAAACTAAGCTCAATCAACAATTAACACCTCCTCTCCTCTATATATACATATATATCTCTTTCTCTTTCTAACCACATCTCTCACTACTAGAGCCAGTTGAGTGACGGAGCGGAAGTGCTTGAAACCCCAGACAAAGTTAAAAGTGTGATGCGATAGTCAATGTTAGTCGCGTAGCGGGAATCGCCATTGAAATGCGAGAAACAACAAAATCAAAACAGAAAACGCAAAAGTGCCAAAGTCGAAAGTCACTGGCTTAAATATACCCTGTACGCATCAAAGAACTGCCTTGTTATTGCCCTATTTATTATTATCTATAAATATATGCTGCATCCTCGCATTACAGATCAGAACTTGAAATTACATGTTAGCAGAAGAGCGTGAATTATAATTATATACAAATATACATATAAATATAGTCATAACAATATGTTTGTAATATTACAATTTCACATAGTAAGTATATAGCATCCCTAAATATACCTTCACTAATTAAGCACAGGGTATGCAAATTGAGACAGCAACAAAACATAGATTAGCATATGCATGTATAAGTATACGAGAGTATGTGTGTGTGTGTGTGTCAATGATGGAAACGAAAAAGGAGAACAACAACGAAACACGAAATGAGAGCGCAAAATGTGAGCCTGCAATAGAGGCCAATAGAAAAGCAACGCAAAATGACACGAGACGACATTGAATACCAATTGAGGCTAAGCTGGCTGGAACGGACGTGTCCTGCTCACCAACTCATCACCAGACGGACTCACCTGATGACTGCCTGAGGCCAGCGCTGTTTGGTGGCGTTATGTTAATGCCGCTGATGCTGCTACCGCCTGCACTGGCGCCAATGCCGGCACTCATGCCCAGCGACTGATTGGAGGCTGCCATCGACATTATTCCCGCTGTCTGTAACTGCAGATGACTTCCAGTGGCTGTGGGCACGCTGCTCGATTGCGTCGGCTGTTGTTGCGGCGTGCCGGGCACCGAATGGGAGGAGGTGTTGGCCACTGGCGGCACCAATGTATCCCCACCTCCTGCATGCTTCGCGCTGCCTATGCGTATGGGTGTGCTGCTACCAGGTAAAGCACCAGCACCAGCGACGGCACCGCCACCTGAGTTGATGGGCGTGTGGTTGCCGCTGCTTGTATTGGCTACGACAGCTGGTTGCTGTTGTTGATGTTGCTGCTGCTGCTGCTGCTGCTGCTGTTGTTGTTGCTGCTGCTGCATATTGTCTTCTGGGGAGTTGTTATGTTTTTGTAGTCTGTTTCTTCTTCCACCTATTGCTTAATCAGCATGGCCTTTGCTTCAGTTGTCCAGCGTGCAAGGTTGACACACTCTCACATACACGACTTACACACGCAGGCTCGGCCAATTATTGATTTTGCTTAGCTCCCCCCTTACGACACATACAATTTTGTTTTCCGAATTCTGTTTTATTTTTAAATATATATGTTTTTCTTAACTGTGATGTTCTTGGCAACTCCAAACTGAAATGCTGCTGCTGCTGCTGATTCTTTTCATATAAATATTGATATACTTGTACATATAAATGTATATGTATGTATGAGTGTTTATTTGATTCAGGCTGGAGTGCCAGCTCCTCTGCTAGTAAGTTAATTAAAGACAGCACTGCAGCCACGTAACAGCCAGCATGAACCAATTAGGTAGACTGCTAAAACAGCACAACGGCCAGTATTATTATTCTTAGTCATATACACTCACTCAGTCGCTTAGTCGTTTAGTCGTTCAGTCGTTGAACAAGAAACACCACTAACACATATGCGAGAGCTTGACACACACTTTTCGTATATGTTACAAATTTCGTATTTGCCGCGTGGGCGCTCCGACGTTGTTCACGCTTCACGTACAACTGAAGCTGAGACTGGCACAACACTGCGGCACACCGCGTTCACATTCGCATTCGCAGTCACATACACATGCAAACATACATACAAATGTGTGTATTTGTGTGCTCGTGTCTTATTTCCAAAAAGCTAAACTTGTTTGTACGCTTTTCTATGAGCTCATCCAATACTGCGCCCGTTTCCCTTGCCGACGACAACTCTAACGCTACACTAACAACCACCATTGTACGTTTGTAAAGATTATTATTGTGACGCGGCAAAGACGCTGGAAGTGCAAATGCGAACAAGTTGAACAAGCTTTTTTTGTTTGGGGGAGGAATTGGAAAGCTAGCCGCCTACCAGCCTGCATTGTCAACAGCTGACAGCTTTTAAACTCATGGAAACGTGTGTAGCTTGCCCCTCGCTGTGTGTGAAGAGTGCAGATCTATATACATGTCAATATTGAATGAATCTAGTACATTCTTTACGTAGCCGGCATTTTTTAGGTCTTTTCTTTCGCATTATTAAATGTAACTTAATCACACATTTGAAATTTGATTTGAAGGCAAATAAAAACATTTCTTTAACTTAATTTTTACAAATGGTTTATGTATTTGTAACTGATCTTAACTATTTATTGACTTAAATCCACTATCTCATGTTCTATATCATTTTGGTCCATTCATCATCTGGGGAGGTAGCGTTCCGAGCGGTGGCGGCGGCCCCATCATTGCCATCGGATTGAGGATGGGCGGTGGACGTATCCCTGTGGGTGCCATCAGTGGATTCATCATGGGTGGCATATAAGGTGGCATATTGGGCATTCCTGGACGCGGCGGAGCTCCCATGTTGGGTGGGGGTATGGAAACGCCAGATGGCTTGTTGCCAGGGGCGGGTCCAGCGAATGGATTGTTTGTAATTTTGCCCGCTTTAAATGCAGCTGTAGTGGCATCAATCAGATGCTGTGCCTGCTCTTCCATCCACTTTTGGTAGTAGAACTTCACATTGTCACGATGCTTGCGGCCAGTGCAATGGGTTTTGCGCACGGACGGAGAATCGTGTGTCAAATATGTATCGCAATAGTCACAGTAATACTTCGGCATGTTGATAAACAACTTCCAGTTCGTTATGTTTTGACTAACTTTAAACAAACATTAAAAATGTTTGATACGAAAATAAAAATGAAAACGCAGAGCAAAATATTAATGACAGACTGACCGTAGTCAACTAACGTTGAAATACTCAATCATAAACAAATACTAGCACCGCTTGCTTTTTAAGTGTTGTAAATGATGTATAAGATCAGTGTGGTAAAATGTGAATATATATTTGAAATTATCATCGATATTGTTATCGATAGATAACCGCCTCTTTTGAGCTTAACAGTTTGTTGCCGCTATTAACATTAACAGTTGTTGCTAACAGTTTTTTTAAGACCGGCGAACGAGCAGGACGTATAAGCGGATGTAGGCGTTATCGCAGCATTTGGCGTTTGTTGTTGTGCGCACCTTTTTGAATGATGTTTCGACTGTGAATGAGCGGCAAACACGCGTAACGGCAATAAAATAGAAGGGAAGAAAAGAAGAGCGCTTTGCCAGAGAAACATAAGAAGCAATAAAATCGTAATTATTACCAAATCGTGTTCAACGTGTAAAATGCTGCCGTATGAAGTGCAAAGCATAAACCAGTTCAGAGTGCATAAATAACTGCCGCCCAAAACGCCGGTGTGTGTGTGTGTGTGTGTGTGCGTGCGCGCATGAGTGTATGAGTGTAGTTTCGGCTTACATTCAATTAAAAACCCGGCCAAAAGTCTCGCATTAAGGCGGCCAACTAGTTTATGCGTGCGAGTGTGTGTGTGCTTGTGCGTGTGAGAGTCTGAGCCAACGACTAAAAGCAAAGGAATTTATGTTGGCGCAGCATCGCTGCAGAGCACAAAACAGACAACAATAGGCGAAGGCGAAGGCGAAGGCAGAGCCAAAGACAACACCGAACGTTGGAAGGAGCCGCCGCTGCCGACGTCGCTGTCGTCATCGTCATCAGCATTACAGAGGATTCCAATTCCAGAAGTTGTTTGACCAGTTTCGGCTGTGAGAGATTTTTGAGCCAGTTGCGCGTTCTTTTGTTTTGTTTTTTTTTTTTATTGGCCTTTGGAGACGCGCCGGGCTGAATGAGGAGCGGGTGGATCAGTTAGCGATATGCCCTTTGTACAGCGCACTGTGCAGCCGGTGAATGTGGCACAAGCGACCGCCGCCAGCCTGGGGCATGCCTCCACGCGCTTCCACTGCGTGCCGGGCAAGTGCAAAAACAACAATTGCATCAACAAGCAGTCGCCAGACGAAACGGACGCTGGCACGCCAACTTCGCCCAGTCTGACCCGAGCGCTGGTCCATGGGCTGCCCAATGGCCTCGACTCGGATGCTGAGCCGCGGCCGCCGGCCGCGTTGCCCATGAAGAAACTAAAGCAGCATGTTGAGTTTTTACCCTCGACCACGCCCACAACGCCCACATCGCCAACACGGTCGCGTGCCTCGCAGTCGCTGCCTAATTCACGGCAGCCGAGCCAGCAGCGAGTGGCGCTGCCCGCACGCAACGCCAGCGCTCCGCAGTCGCCGACTGCGACGAGGATCGTCTCCGGCTATGAATTCGACTCGATCAGCAACATAACCCTGAGCAATGCGTTGCGCCAGTTGGCCAGCCTGGTGCTCATCGCCAGCGACATCTTCGACGAGCTGCAGCGGGACTTGCAGTCAGTGGGCGAGCGGGCGGGCCGCGTGCAGCGCAAAATAACGGCCGTGGAGCGGCGCGTATGTGCCTACGATCCGAAAACGGTCACAGTTCGTAAGTATACCAAGAGAAAAGAACCGTTAACATTATTGCTTAAGCCTAAACATAGAAATTTGCAAAACACTCATACATACATACATTCAAATGTATGTACGTACTCCTATAGTTAAAGCTCTTTTGAACGAACCCAAAAGCTTATAATATTTTTGTCCTGTTTATGAAAATGATCGGATTTAAATAAAAAAATGTTTGGCATAAAATCTCCGTCCAATAAAATGCTAAGAAAATTTGGGGTTAAATATGTATTTCAGTCCGCTGCTTGAGATGTTCGTTTGTAGAGCTTTCACTGTATGTATGAGAAGACACACATACACATACATATGTATGTACTAACATATGTATACATGCGTATTTCAATTGCCATTCATAGCAAGTCGCGCTGGCAAAGTCAAGTGCGTTTATCAAAAGGCAGCTTATCACGTGTCATCTCTTTCTGTCTTGCACCCTCAGCTGCGGCTGCTTAGTATGCGCGCCTGTCGAACTTTTGTCGGTGTACGTGTGTGCGTGCGTATTCAATGTGTGTGTATGTGTGCTGTGGGTGGCTGGCAATGGACTGTGCTGGAATCTTATCTTAACTGCGTTTTTCTTTCGTTTGCTTTGTTGTAAATTAAATTCAATTTGCCAGGCGCAAAAGCAAAGCGCGAAATTAACACCTTGTTTACTTTCTGCTATTGTTGCTTCTTCTTCCACTTCTTTTCTTCTGCACATTTACTCGGACCGTCGCAATGAACAATGTAGGTGGAGGAGCTGTGGCCTGTTCACACAATTAGCTGCTACTACAATTACAGATAAGCGGCTAAAGTAGCTTTGGCTCATTGTTTTCGCGACCTTGTGTTAAATTGCGGCAAACGTGTTTGCCCATTTATGTTGCAAAGTCTCTATGATTTGTAGTAGTAGCAACAAGTTGCACGGCTTTACCCGCCTGTCGAACTGCATTGAAAATGTCTTTGCGCAGCAGTTTCTAGTTTATATATTTCCTTTTTTTCGAGCTGTTTGCAGTTTCAGAATTTGGCTATTCGCTGGAAATTTGCACGTCTGTGCAATAAATTTCAAGAAAAAAATAAATTATTAAAAAAAAAGTTGACGTTATTCGGCGACGCTGACTGCAGCTTTTTGCAGTTTTCATTTGCTTCCTGCTGTTTTGTCATGTATTACCGCAATGTGCAGTGTTGCCAGAGTGATCGAATGCGATCGATTTGCAACAGCGCACATTCCATCTCGCTCTCGCCACTTACGTTTGACAGCTGACAGCTGCTGAGTAAAGGCAGCTGCTGCTGCTGCTGCTGCTGCATGCCAAAGCAGCTCGCGCTAATTGCTCAGGTATGAAACGTTCAGAACAAGAGAAACACATAATTACATTCACCTACCACACACACACACACACACACGCACATACACATACTACATACATACATACATGTGTTGGTAATTTTGCAATTGGCATTTGCCGACTGCCGCTCTGCCTTCTCCCTCTCTTCTCTTCTAGCTTGCGCGCTGCCAGTGTTGCTCAGCGTCGCTCATTAATGTGGCCATATTAGAAAATGCCATTACAGCGCGACATCCATCGCCATTGCCATTTGTGGGCAAATGTTAACTAAGCCACAGTTGCCTCAAACCGGAGGGGGCGACTGTGCAGCGGTGCGTGGCGCTGGCAGGGGTGCTTCATTGCCTCTTTTTGCCAAAGGCTGGGCGACTCACTGAGGGGCGTGCAACTGTTACCGTTGGCTGCGTTTTTTGTTTTTGCTACCTCTATCAATCGGCCATATTGCTCGGCAACATGTAAACAGGCGCTGCCCGCTGCATACGTGACTAGACTATGAGTGAATGCTACTGCCACTGCTGTTGCCACTGTTGCTGCTGCTGCTGCTGGTGCTGCTGCTGCTACTGTTGCGGCCGCTGCTGTTTGCACTTTGAGTTGCTGCTTGCTGATGGAGGCAGCTGCACTTTGAACATGACCGCTATCCACTTGGCCAAAGGATGGCCATTTACTTGGAACTTGGCACAATTGATATGTGAAAAACACACACCAATCACACATCCGTGTGTGGGTGTGTCTGTGTGTGTGTGCGTGTGTTTATGTGTGCTTGGGCAGCTTATAGTTTTGTGCGCACATGGCATCTGGCTGTTAAGCTAATTCGCTACGTGTTAGCCAATGCTTGGCAAATTGAATACCATCAAATGCACTTGCCAATCGCTTATAGCCAGCACATGCCACATACAAATTCCTTAAAAAAAAAATATATGAGCTATAATATGAGCACGTTAGCAGCGCAGTTACAGTTAAATGTTAGCCGATATTTAGAGAGAGTATATAAGCTGCGACTTCTCAGAGCTTTTTTTATTGCTTGCTGCTGTCTTCTGTTCCACAAAAAAAAAGAAGTAATTGCAGCCACAGTGGGAATAAATTACGCGCAGCCTGACCAAAAGATATGGCCCGCATCTGAGCAGCGCACAAAACCTGTTCCCACCTGCAACATGTCGCTCTGCCAGCATGTGTATGCGTGTGTACATGAGTGTGTGTGTCTGTGCCGCCACAAAACTAAACAAACCAGCCAACGAAAATAAACCTTTAGGAAAGAAACACGCTGCGTGCTATGGCCAAATAATTTCAACTAACCAACAAAAATGAGATACACACCCAAAAAAAAAAAAACGAAAAGATACAGATACAGAGACTGTGCGTTATTGTCTGTTAGTTTTGGTTTATAGTTTTTTTTTTTTTCGTTTTTTCATTCTTTTCCTCTTGTGTCTTAAGCATTTCAAGTGCGCTGATGAGCATTTGATTGTTGCAGCCAAATTTTTGCCTTGTGGAGCAGGAGGGGGACACGCGGGGGCACTTTACATTGCTTGGTTGAAATCATTTTTCGTTTAATTTTTCTCTTTCATTTCTTTTTGTTTTGTTTATTTCCCCCAAACAGCATTCTGTTCTCACTTGAAGCGCAAAACCGAAATGTAAACCAAGCAAAGTCGCGGCCAGACCAGTCAGATATAAACACACATATATATTGTGTATATACAGATACAGATACAGATACAAATACAGATACAGATAAAGATAGAGATAAACACTTGCATAGATATGTATATAGATGCACGCTGTCAGCGCTGTGCATATAAACACAACAACTGAGTCTCGACGAACCTGTGCAGTGCAGCGTGTGGCAATCGTCAGGTTGCATAAGCTGCAAGGCTGGATCGTTGGGGCACCTGAGAACCTATCCGGTCTGTTCTATGCTATATTTGCTCTGCTGGCAGATAACATTCCTCGTCTGCCTCTTATGCTGTGTTGTTTGCTTAACTTGGGCAGCAAATGTAGCTGAAAAGTGCGCGAACGTCGTCAGCATCGCAGTTAAGGCCACAAGTTCAACGGCTAAGAAACTTGTTGCGTGCCTTAAAGAACGGCAACTGGAATCTGCAGATTGATTGCCGATCGCCATCGTCTGCGTCTCTGTTCGCTGCATTTTTGCACGTTCGCCAGCTTCAGCTTGCCGCATGGAGCTGCTCGTGGCTCGTAAAGTCTCTGCCGCAGTTTCAGTTTGATGCATTTCTATGCAACCGCAGCAACAGCAACAACAATAACAACAACGCACCTTTCAGTCATTGAACTTTAAGCTATGCGTTACCCCAACCAACCGGCATTAGTCGAGAACGTCGTCAATACTCACAGATTGCAGCGGGCTTCATTCACAGCCGTCGCGACGTTTGCCCCAATCCAACCAACCAAAGATCGTTGCCTTGAGTTTCATATCGTTTGGTTCGGCTTGGTTTTGGGTTTGGGTTTTCGGTTGTGAAGTGCGGCGCTTTTTTTTCGATCCGATCAATCGATTCATAAAAAAAAAAGAACTTTAAATTGATGTGCCTCCGCGCTCTTAACGCTCTCTTCTATTTGTTGTCTTGTGGATGTAGTCGAAGACAACGACAGAACTTACATTTATAGAACTGACGGTGACTGAATACCCTATAAACATATATAAAGATGTAAAAGGAATTTTTACAAATTGAAAAGCTCCATAGTGTTTTATTTGATAATACTAGACAAAATATAAATATTAAAAATAATCTTAATCTATAGTTAGCTCAGAGATAAGAGAGTTGAGAGATTAGTTATAGAAAGAGTGGAGTCAGCCCAATGATTATAAATATTATATAATCTATGATCTGATATATGATCAATGTATATCTTTCATTATCTCTATTGGTCTCTGCCTCTCTCTCTCCCTCTTTCTATGTCTCCCTCTCTTTTTCTGTATTTTCATCTTTTCCAATCTTCCTCTCTCTATATATTTGTTTCACTTAATCCTTAATAACATTAAAATACCCTATGCTAGGGTATACAAAACGTGGAACATATATATAGCTTTTGTTTTGTTGTTGCTTTCGTTGGTTTGCCTGCAGCGGATGTGATTTGTTGTCTCTGCTGCAATAAATAGTCCAAAGTTAAGGGCTACACGAAAAGAGCGTTGCAGTTGCAAGTTCGCCGACGGCCTTATAAACAGCTTGTTAGAATCAAAACACCCGCATTTTACCCATGCATGAGTTTCAGTCAAATTCAGTTTGTTTCTTGGCCATAAACTGTCTCCATGCCGCACGACGACTTTCTAATCTATATGTTCTCCCTGTGTGTGTGTGTGTGTTGGTGTGTGTTGGTGTTGGTGTTGGTGTCGGTGTCTGTTTATTTACATGAGAATGTTGCCCCAAGGCTGGAGACTGCTTGCACCTTTGCTGGCTGCAATCTCTTGGTTTCAGTTGAAATTTAATGGCATTTAAATTTAATTTATAAAAGCCAAACGTGTTTCTAAATATGCCCATTAAAATGAGATGCCTGGCAAGAGGGTCGCTGCGACTGGCTGTTGCACGCGGCATGAGCTATGTGGCATGTGGCATGTGGCGTGGGCAGCTAGACAACAGGATATTTGTAGGCGTTAGAACAAAGGCGAAACCTAAATGGGCATTGCCCAGACTCAGCTCCGCGAAAATTGTGCGTTGGTATTTTCCAGTTTTCCAATTTCAGTTTTTATTTTACTTTGGCTGCATTTGTAGAGAGAGGGAGAGAGAGAGACAGAGAGAGGAATGCGCTGGCATGCGATTTCAGTTTATAGATTCGTTCCAGAAACCTGTACAGCATCCCACAGGTAAACAGTGCGGCACTAATCAAGCGCAGACGGCGACGGTGCCACAGCACGCACAGCAACAACAGCAACAGCAACAGCTTCGACAACAATAAAGAGCAGTCGGGGCAGAGAGGAGTTACCGAAACCCTGCAGCAGCATTGTGGCATTACTTGCATTACTCGAACCCATTGGAATTCCTCAAAGCCCATTTGGTCGATTGTGGCTGGCTGTGTGGCAAGAACTTTAACTTGTTTCTCGGAAACTCTGGCCAGGAGCGTGCAAGCAATTCAAGTGCTTTTGGCAAAAGCTATTAGCAGCGCGCAGCGAGCAGCGCAGACCTTGAATTCAATTACACACAACAACATTGCATAAGTGTGAGTGTGTGTGAAAGGAAGAACACTTTGTCCTGTGACTGTTTATGACATTGTCTGCCTGCCTGGATGTTTGCCTGGCTGAATGACTGCCAGCCTGTTAGTCTGTCTAAATGCTGTTTCGTCTGCCTGTCTGCTGAACTGTCTGCATGTTGATTTCCGGACGGTTGATTGCAGCAGTGGCTGCAACACCGACAGCAACACCAACAGCAACAGCAGCAGCAACAGCGGCAGCAACATTGCGACAGCAGCAGCAATTTATGTTTCAGTTTTCACTCTCTCATTCATCAAGTGCTGAGCACGCAAGCAAAGATGAGCGTTCGCTACCTGGCCCTAAAAGCAGTTCAAGGTAACCGCAAAAGGTGCAACTGAAAAGAGTTCGTTACGTTGTTGCAACAACCCTTTTTTTTCGTTGTCTTTGCTGTTGTGCAAGTTGGGAAAATGGGAAACGTTCCCTAAACTGCTGCAGGACGAGTTGAGGACGCGACAGTGCGAAAATTGTTTTGTTTGTGGCACAAAAACAAGTTCTGTCTATGCCGTGCCACAAGCGAACCCGACAGCTGATGCGTTGATCTTATCAAACACGCACACGCACACACACACACACACACACTGATACACAGGCACACGCAATATGCAAATTAATCAGAATTTTGTTGGGTGTGCTTAACGAACCTAATGTGGCATTGATTTAACAACCCTGTCGCTGGCAGCTGTCGGAGCATTAGATCAGATCGTATTAATAGATTGTTGAACTTGTCAGCTGAAATATCGACGCGCAACTGTAGTAGTAGCTTAACTAGTCAACATATTACTTAATTATTGTAAGCGGCCTCACACTGATATCTTATCGTAGACACCTGTTTTACTATCAGATACCTTACGCCACACCTACTTGCCAAGGTGTTTGTGTTCAGCAACTATTTAAAATTAGTGAGCGATATCTAATATTTAAGGTAGAGGTAAAGTTACAATATGTATATATGATGGTTAATTAAATATTATTTTAATTTATTGAATTCTAGGTACTAGAAATCTAGGCATTATGTTCTATATAAAATGCATGATATATAGTATTTCTCTTGATGCTATAATTTATAGTTGCATAAAATGGTTTTGATATGATTTCTGTCCGTCCGCAACATAATATACTTATCTATTTAATATTGACATAAACTTTTCCTTCAAATAAGCTATCTTGTCACATAATGTCAATTTTAAGCTCAGAGACAATAAAAAACTTACGTCATAATACGCTTGGGCGATAATAATAATGCTGAAGCTCTAAAAAAATGTGCGTGGAAAATCTTTAAATATATTTTTAGCTTTTATTTGACTTTTATACAACTTGAAAATGTACATTTTTATATATTGCTATATAGTAGTGAAAGGCTTTTTGTGTATACTTTCATTAAAGTTTCTAGAACATTGCTTGAACTGTTAAAAAAAAATTATGATGTATGTACTCTTTATCATCAAGCAGCAATAGATCATTGCTTGGTTTGTTATTGCTTCATGGTGCACATAAGGGTTGCCCAGAGTGGAGGCCAGCTGCTGTCTGCTGTCATAAGCTTCTAAAAAACTGTAGAGAAATAAATAACACGCTTAACACGCACACATACACACACATGCACATATGTATGTATGTGTCTACATTACTCTCCACTAATTTTCTACACAATTTTCGCCTTTCTCTCAGTTCTCTTCCCTCCTCCTCTTCATCCGTCTCCTGCTCTCTGCGCCTTAACAGTCACAGCAATCGCGTGCACATTTTAACATTTAACACTTTCCAGCATTTACAAACACTTTTAAGTGTTGGCAAATGCACAGCAAAGTCAACTTGCATTTCAATTCAGTCGAAACAAAAGACAGTTGTTGCCAATGCTGCTGGCTGCTGCTGGTGTTGCTTTTGTTGTTGTTGTTGCTGTTGTTACTCTGATTGCCGCATGTAAAACTACTGACATTTGCCGGCTTTTGATTTTCTTTTCTGATTTTTATTGTTTTGTCGCTGCCATAAGCGAGCGTGTGTGCGAGAACGAGGGAGAGCGAGAGCGAGCTGTGGTGGGGCAGAGATAGAGGCAGATTGACTGACATCATTTCCGATGTTTATCTTTTCATGTTAACAACTGGCAAGAGCATCCAGACGACGTGACATGTACAGCAGACTAGACACGAGATAGCACACACACACACACAAATATATATACATACAGATGAAAATCCTTTGCAACAGCAATAATAACAACAACAATGTGTACCGTTGTGTAGGACTCCTTGCTACATTTTCACTTTTCATGCTAGCCACTTGGCAATTGGGTTAAGTTCAATCAAATAGCCCATAGATTGTCAATGTCTTAAACAGAATGTGGTAGTGGGGGGGCAGCAAAGGGAAAGGTTGTGCTCTGACTTGTTGCATGCAGCTTTCACTCGATTTGCATACGACAGGCACTCGAAATTCATTTGAAAACTAGAAATTCGAGAATCTCGTTGAGAAAGAAAAAGACCTGCTGCTGCCTGTGCTGTCTCAGTTCCACACTTGCGCAAGTCCAAAAGCCGCTTAGCGACGTCTGCGTTTGTAATGGCCAATTAAGCAGCGTCGTTCGCTCAGGCAGTCAGTCAATGCATCAGTCACTCGCTGGGCGAGTTAAGCAGGAAACACATGAAACCATGCAGCACTCGACGACAGAGCGCCCAGTGCGTGGGACCCCGGGCTCCACTTTCCAAAAAACAAATGTATAAAAAAAGAAGCCAAGTCATGCGCATTTCATTTGCTGTTTGGAGTTCGGGCGGAGTGGGAGGTCATGCAGCTAAGCTTCAAAAATTAAAGTTGCAGGTGTGTGAGTGTGTGTGTGTGTGAGTGTGTGTGTATGTGTGGGTGGGTGAGTGTGGGTGTAGCTCTGCGCAGTCATGTGGCACATGCGTTATGTGGCAGCTGGAGGCAAATATCATTTACGCTAAATGCACACTGTAACCCATAATTAGATTTGTCTGCGCTCAGAAATCCTTTTCGTGGTGTCCAGACAGGGGCGCATGCGTGCCACTTAGGGGCGTTGCATGTGACTCTGTGTATGTGTATGTGAGTGTAATTAGGGGTGGCAGCCACTCATTATGCTTTTAAGTACGTTTAAGTAAGCCTTAAGCCGCATGCTCTGATAAAGAGATACAGCTGCAGTTACAAAGACTTAAACCAAGCTCACATTCCATTTGTGCGGCATGCCACAATTTGATGCTCGCATAAAAATTGCCAACTGATTGAAATCTGAGGCAATGTTGCCCACCAAAGATGCCGACGCTCAGATACGAATATTGAGCAGACACAGCCAGAGTCTGTCTCTAGCTATGAATTTCACAGATGCACAGATACAGCCAGAAAAAAAAAAAAAAACCAAAAAAAAAAAAACAAACTGAATTCGAGTTGAAATCGTGTTGGCCTGGCTCTTTGCCTTGACTTGTCTGGCTCTCAGGCTGTCTGGCTGTCTGGCAGCACGAAATGCAATTACAATAGGGCAAATCGAAATAACTACGTAGGAGCCGAGGGGACTTGGTAGGGAGCTGTTAGACTGACGAGTCGAAAAATACATTTAGTTGGAAATAGCTGCAGTTGCTGCAGACCTGGCCAAAAGCCACTCGGTTGGCTGTCTTCAGATTACAATGCGGCCAAGCGGAAGAGACGTAAATTATGTTATAAGCCGGGCGGATATAACGACCAGCGACAACATTCCTTGGCAGCCATTGCTTGGCTTCTCTCGGCCCAGCTGTGAGCTACTTGTATCTGTCAGATACGCTTTGCCCAAATGCAACCTTTGGCTTGCCTAATGTTTGTTTACAGTTCATGTTGCCATTGCTGTTGCTTGCGCCCAATCTATAACGATGCATCAATTGGGTCAATTCGACTCTTTTGTTTGCAGCAGCCGCACGTCAATGAGCCGTGAACTGACGCGCATTGCTCATGCGGATACGGATGCGGATGCGGATGCGGATGAGAATGCGGAAGCTGGACGTATGCAATTCATTTGCTAGCCCATTGATTTGCACTGGGTCAGTCAGTTGCCTGTTTGCCGTTGCAACAGCTGCTGCTGCCTGCCCCTGTTTCGCTCTATAGGGCTTCTTGGCATGCCGGTTGGAGGGTTGCAAACCATTTGACAGGCACTCAAAATGTCATCAAATGGTTTGCTGATTGCGCTTTGCTCTCACAAATGTGTAATAAAAATGTCTATAGCATAATTAAGTGCAATTGGAAGTTGGCCAAGTCGACGAACAGATACCCTCTGATCGAAAAGAATCAAGTAGATTTGGGGTTTATTTTGCGGGCCTTTGTACAAAGCTTTTATGTATTATATTAAAGTAGAAAACAACTCTTTTTCAATCAGAGCCTATAGTAGATTGCTAAGGTCTTTATGTACAAGTTTTTTACAATGGCATTAGGGTTAGGAGGGTTCTCCTATTTACTCACCCTAATGCGCATCCACAGGGCATAAAAATCCCTACGTCAAACCAGAGTAAAGAGTATATCACGAGATGAAAGCAAACGCAACTTCAACTTTATGTTTAGGTTCCACTTCATAGGCTGATGTAGAGATTTTTCAAGTGCTGTGCATTGTTTGAAACATGAAAGTGTTTAGAGTTTTTTACCATTTCTATGCGTATAGACATGCATATGTGTGCCTCAACATTTGTTTTTTGTTTCTTCATATTTATGCGTGCGCACTTCCGGTGTGCTGTGGCGCTTAAAACTGTCACAGCCGGAAGTGCAACCTGGCAATTGAGTTTAGGTTTTAATGCCGCTTTCCAATTACGCACAATGGCAACATTAACGAGCTGTTTAGCCCACTTTTGGGCCGCGTCAAAGGCGTGGCAGCACGTGAGTTGCATTCATTTAACGTTAGCTGCAACAATAGAATTCCGTGCGGGGTAATCAGTCGTTGTTACGCCATCAAAACGTTTGCAAAAGATCTGCGATCGACAAAGGTTCCATTTTAATGAGCGCTGCTGACCCAGTTCGACGAGGCAGGCAGTGCTGCTGCTATTCATGAATGTTATTTGCCCATATGTGCGTGCTGCTTATAATTTATTTATATATATATATATTTTTTTTGCGCAGACGCTGAACTGTTTCGCCTTGTTTCGGCTTGTTTTGCAATCCGGAGTTCAATAAACTGCCAGCAGATCCAAAACACATGAAAACAAACAGAATTTCCCTAAGGGGCACAGCTGTTGCTGCGCTTCAGCGACAATCTCAACGCTGTTGGCTCCACAGCATCCCCCTCGATTGCCGGGTCGCATGCAGCTTGTTGCACAGCACAGCACAGCAAATAAATTCCAAGCGTTCAAAACATGTCAAGTCCAATGAAAGGGCCTAGCATAAAGCCCGCCCCTTCGCCTGATTCCCTTTTGCCCCAATGTGCGGCATATGAAAGTGTAAATGAATTTGTTCTTAATTATTATGATGAGAAGCTGTTTGCCACAGCTTGTTGCCACTGCTTGTTGCTGCTAGTTGGCAGTTGTCCGTCGCCTGGCAATTCGTTTGGACTTGCCTAAAAGTTTCGGTGTCATTGATTTACTGTCTGCCGCATGCGAATGGGGCAAATGGGTTGCCGTCCGCTTCTCGTGGCGTTTCCAATCTCTGGACGCTCCATGTAGCGTGATGTGTGTACGCTTTTTATGTAGCGGCAACAGTTTCTTTTAAGCATACCCAGTAGCCAAAGGGCATGCAAGCTAATAAGCTCCCCTATACGAGAACTGAAAACATGATATTAAAAGAAAATAAAGCTAAACATTTATGGCCACGAATCCCAAAAAAAAAAGAAAACATATACAAGATTTGTTACACAACAGTCAGAGCTGCATTCTAGGGTATCGCCTAGTCGCTATCTGAGTAGACAAACGGAAAAAAAGTAAGAAAGAGCATAAAATACGGCCTGATGAATTTGGTTTTCTTGTGTCGTCTTCTGGTGGTGGGAAAATGTTTTTCTTTTCTTTTGATGCCCACAGATGCGCATAGGAGGAAGTGAATGTGAAGTTATTCAAGATAAATTAATGGATTTGTTAATGAAACAAATTACCAACTAATCTTAGGCGCTGCCTCTAAAAAGTTTTCTTCGCCCTTAACCATGTGCTAGGCTCTCACAAAGTTAACATTAGTTCTTTTCCAACTTTAGATTTATGTGAACTCTTTAATGCATTGGCCACTCCTTTATTGGCTTTATGTCTATGCTTAATTTATTGTTACTTTTATCTGTAACTTTTTATTGATTTTTTGTTCGGCTCGAACAGATTTATGAGTTCGAAAATTGATTTGGCATTGGAGATGCCCAAGCGGAAAGAAGACATTAAAAAGTCATTTCATGTGGTCAGACTCTAGCTAGACACACAGCATCTGCTTGAAGGTCCTTATCAGCATGTCCAGCTGATCCTGAGAGCTCATAAAGCAGCTCGTTGCGTTTTGCTGATATGACAAGTGCCATAAATGTTTTTATGAACATCTGGTGCTTAATTTATGTTTCAATTTCTATTTAATAACCGAGCCACTGGCCAGGCCATGTGCACATAAAACTGTCATAATATCGAATGAAAATGCAATGCGACAAATAATTAATTGTCTTTGGCAGCAAGCGGGGTACATGGATAGAAGTGGACTCCATATTGTAGATACCCTGTGGAGATAGTAATGGATGAGAGTAATGAATGCATTGCAGCTTACAGCAGAAGAATTCTATAATAGTCTTAGAGACTACATCAGAATTAATAAACTAAAGTCTGATATAGAAACTTTCATAAGAAACACCTTAAGTAATAATACAACAACTTTTTACAGGGTATATTCAAGTTGCGCCCAATTGATTAGAACTTTTGAACTTGTTGCTTGATTGTTAGAGAAGTGATATTAATTTGCTGGGGCTGCCTGCAACATGCTGGTAGAAGAACCCAAGGCACAATTGGGTCTCATTAATCAACGTATCTTACAGGGTATTAATAAATCAAAATTAGTTTGAAGAAAACCCATGTCAAGGGTGTGTTGCGATAATGCTTTCCATGTAGCTCGCGCTGATACGAATTGTAAAATCGATTCATAAAACAGAATTGCAATTATTGACATTAGCCGCGTGACCTTTGATAAGCTCGATAAGAGGAGCTACAGCTTGCAGGTGTGTGTGTGTGTGTGTGTGTGTGTGTGTGTGTGTGTGTGTGTGTGTGTGTGTGTGTGTGTGAGGTCTTATCGGCATGGAGAACTCGAAACAGGTGATAAAACTAAATGCCCGTCTAATGAGCCAACCTATTAGCCAACTAGACGACCTACTAACTGGTTTTGTTGACTGCTTTATACATCATAAAGATTTTTGGGCTCGACTGTTTTATGACCGAAACTTTCCAAATAGAGATTTTAAAGCGTGCCTAATGCAGTCATTAACAAACTTATCGTTTTCCATTTCAATTTTTTTTTTTATAATTTATGCCAGGCTATTCTAATATTTTAAGACACATAATTGTAACATCTCAAATTCCCAGGGAAACAATTTTCTACAAGATTTTTCTCTCTGTTTGCCTTCCTTATGTTTTTTATCAGTTTTATTTATTTGTTTGTTTGTTCTGTGTTGCAACGGACAGCGAAATGTCAAAAGTCTCGCCAAGTGCTGACAGCAATACAAAATTGAATTTATATATATATTGAAAAATATAGATAATTGTAAAAAAGAAAACAATGTTCTAGTGTTCGAACTATGAAATAGAAGATACTCTTTAATTTTTGTTATATTGAAGTGGCTCTTATTACACTGGGAAACATACATCTAATTCAATTTCCTGTTACATTTTACACCTACTATTACAATTGGCCAATTGAGCACACTCTGCTCTATTTGTAATCCAAGCTCACCTAGTTCCCATGGCTCAAATATCTTGTACCTTTGTCGTAATTACTGAATATTGTTTATTATTATTATTATTATTATTTATTATTATTATTATTATTATTATTATTATTATTATTATTTTTATTATTATTTAATTAAAAATCAGTTTTACAACCAAATCAAAATGCACTTGTCTACTTTACTTTGCTACCCGAGCTGCTGTAACTACAGGGTATTTGGTCGGACTACAAAAAAAAAATAGTTAAAATTCATGATTAAAGCCGCAAGTTGAGAGACAAATATTTGTGCTTGACACAGCGTAAATGTTTACAATTCGATGTATTTACAATTTCATTATTTTCCATAGCTGTTTACAATACCATTGGCTGTTTGTCAGATGCATTAACAAGTCGCTGTCCGTCGACTTTGTCGCATAATGTGACATAATTATGTTTGAGTTAGACGACCGAGATAGAGTGTGGGTGTGCAGCGTTTGTCTGGCAATTGCAGCAACTTGAAAGCTCAAGGATCTGCATACTTCTCGGCGTGGCAGACACATGAATTGCAATTGCTCGGCAGTTAAGTTTGTTGAGATTACCGCTCTGCTCAGCTGCTCTGTTGCTACCCTCGGCCAGCTGCCGCGTTGACAGACGGACATCTTCTGTAGCACCTCTTACTATATCCATTTGCATCTCTTAGACACAGACTCGGGATGGCTCTTGTGATTATCTGCGCCTCGTCTGCACTTAATGGCCAACGATAAGCGACAGATGCAGGGACTATATGGGATTGGAGGCCAGTGTCTGCTATGAAGTGTCTGGCAATCTATGCTAAAATTACGCCAGCCAACCCCTCTGCGATACAGCTCTTAAAGCGCAGCGTCACATTCTTGACAAATTTGTTTTTTTTTTCTTGTGCATTTTCTAGTTTTCTTAAGGTTTTTGCTTTCGGGAAAGTTGACATAGTTTGAACCCACATAGGCTCAGGCCAAAACCGTGAGCGCTCCGGCCTTTCACTTGGTCGTGTGCAGACAGATAGACAGGCAGAGGATCAGAGAGGGAGAGGGACAGTCGCTGTGGCAGCTACTGCACCTTGCCGCATGCAACTCGTGGCAACGAGTTCACTGCTAATCGTCGCCTCTGCATCAGCTTTGGCTACATTTTGTTGTTTGTGTGTCTCTAATGCAATCTGTTAAAGGATGTTCTGCTTTTATCGCACTTCTCTTGGCCAACTTTCTATATGGCGATTGGCATTAGTTACATTTGATTGTCGCTGGGCTTTAATTAACCGCAATGGCAGCTGCTGCCGCTGCCGCTGCTGCTGCTGCTGCCAACTGTGGCAGCCACAACACTTGCGGTTGCTCGTCGCTCGACTAACTCCAATTGCAATTGTCAACCGATAGGCTGCAGGCCATGCGATACGCTGGCTACAAGCAAACTACAACAGACAAAAACCACAAGTTCAAAAGTTCAACAAACAAAAGCAAAGCTAAGCTAGGAGAAAAAAATAACTTTCTAAATTTGTACATCAACATAAATAACGAAAACATTTGCCACTGACAATTGCAATGTGGCCCAGGGGAGCCATAGCAAACAAAGCTACCTGCTGCCAGCCCCCGCTGTTCTGTCCTCAAGCTGTCAGTTGGTTTAAAAATAAATTAGTGTCAACAAATATGTGTGTTGTTTCTATATATATACCCTGTAATTTATAGAATAGCTGGGAGAGAAACGAGAAGAACTTTTGCAAACTCTGTTTGCTTTTAATATTATATAACCTATTCGAGTTCTTAGTCTTGAAAGATTTGCATAAGAAACACAAATCCGAGTGAGAAACATATTTGGCTGAGTATCTCATAGCCGGCCAATGATGTTTCTAGATTATAGTTTGTTTTTGTTTGCACTTCAGCGCTTGAATTTAATTATGGGACAGCTTAGTGCCACATTGTTGAAGGCAAATTCATTTGCTTAAGAAATTAACTGCTTATCGAGAGGCAAACAAACTCCAGGCACTAATTTGTATCTGCATCTCTGTATATCTCGCGCTCTCTCTCTGTCTCTCTCTCTCGCTCTGGCTTTGGTCATCTAATGAGTTGTAAATGTGCACAAATCTTCATTGCAGCAGCAGGCGGCAAAAGGCAGTTGCATGCAAATATTTGTGCAGCTCGCAGAGAGACAGAGAGAGAGAGAGATGGATTCAGATTGTCGTGTGGGTCGTCGTGTTCCTTGGGCCGTAATTTGATCGCCTGCAGGGCTTCGTAGCGATGTCTTTTGCTTGGCTGCCGCTGCCTTTCGATACAGGAAACCATAAAAATCCTCCAGCATTAAGTGTGAAGCGGCGGTATATGAGAAATGAATGATGACTGCGCTGTGCCTTGAGTTTCATTCACAGCAATGTCTGTTCCCAGTTCGAATGAGATAGCTGCGAAGGGCAAGGACATGTCTTAAACGTATACACACTCAAATACACACAGGCACACACATATTCACACATTCTCTTAAGGGCACGCTTGGTACTTGTTTATCCTTAGAGTTGCTTCCTTGCCTGGTTCCTGTTCCCGTGCCCTATGTTCCTGCTGCTGTTTTGTACCTGCCTGGGAATATATTTTTTTATATTTTGCTGCCTTTGTTTTTAGGGGAATTCTTGCCGCTCTTTGTTCTCATGTTTATTTTTTTTTTACCCCCTACTTTCCTTTAGAGCATACCCACCCCTGTTTGTCTTCGCTTCTCTCTTTACCTCTCTTTCGCTGTCACCTCTGCTGCTTGTGATGTTTTGGCTAAGTGTTGCCAAATGTTTGCAGCATTTCCTGTTGTCTACTTTAAGGCGCTGCCGCACGAAGGCTTCACATATCCTTTGACAACAAAATACGCTAGACCAGGGTATATTGGTTAATTTCAAATAATAGTTAATAGTTAATTTATCACTTAACTTTTGCTTAAATAATTATATTTATTTGAGTGGCTTTAAAGTCTGTATTAAATTTGTCTCTCATTTATATGTTTTTACAAATACTTGTATAATATTTACTTGTAAATATACATGTAGCATGAATACAGGGTAATTTCTAGTCGTATATCATTAGCTTTTAGTTTCTTTTAACTTAACACGTGTCAAAAAAAGTCGAAAAAAACTGTCGCAAAAAAAAGAATTATATATGTATATGTAATGTTATATAAAGTTTACAAAAAAAAAAAACAGCAAACTTTAGGTGCTGAGTACTGAGTGAGTGAATTTAATACCCATTCTCAGTTGAAGAAGTTGCTGGAGTTGCTGGAGTTGCAGACTGGCTGGCGCACTCGGTTGGGCGCTGTGCTGCGACCCTTACAGCCTGCGACCCTCACAGTCTCCTGCGTCCGCCTTGCAACTTAGCACTTGGCATTGTTGCCAGCTGTTGTTGTTGGTGGTGGTGCTGCTGCTGTTTTTCCGCGTTGCAGCAGCAAGAAGTTAATGTAAAATGCATTACGCGGCTGCTTGAACCAGGCTGTGACCCAGCCGCAGGGCACGAAATGTGACACGGCTCACAGGCAGCAGGCCGTAGGCAACAACATCTCGAGCTGGAGTGGAGTGGCAGCAGTTCGCATAAATCTAAATGCCTAATGACTAGCGTCTAATGCTAATTCATTTTTCAATGGGCCCTGACTCGGTAATTGAATAGGGGCTTAGGCGCAGAGTTGACAGGATTTCATTTGATCAGGTTAGCTTATTGTCTCAATTACGCCAAGTTAATGCCGCCACACTCTTAGCCTGCTGCCAATTAGCATACTTGCCGCCTCATTCAAAACTTTGTGGCAAACAAATAAACTTGCGGCTGGCTGGCAGGAAGCTGTTAAATCACAAGCATTTGGGCTTATTGCGTTGCCAAGACAATTAACGCTTTATGCGCACTCATAATGGACTCACTGAGAAATTGTTGAACACAATTCATGTTGTGCAGTTAACTAAACTTGAATTGTGATTAATTTTGATTAAAACTAACTGGAGGGCAAGTCGTAAACAAGATTACAATGGGAAACTTTTTGATGAGAGGCATTTTGTTGTGGGCTAAATAGAAATGAAGCAGAGACTGAATGAGAAAAGTTGTTTCTATGCTGACTAAAGGTCGAGCATCAGAAATATAAATATATAAATATGTACATATGCATGTATAGGAGGTATATTTGTAAAAGTTAAGAATATATAATCAGTAAAAATATCTTAAGATCCTTTTAAGCCTTTCACTATGAACAGAGTAGAGTGTGGTTGTATTTATGCTCAACAATCTTCCCGACTGTTTGCTTTAGTTTTTAGGTCAAATTAACGCACTCAAAAATTTTAGTTAGGCCCTAGTTAGCACATCTTTAACACATTTGAACATATTTCTGTGACGAGCTTTCTATTCACAGCAAAACTGAAAAAAGCCCAGAAGAAAATACTTCAAAGCTGATTCATGTAACTATAACTTTTAATAAGTATATATTACAATCCGAACAAATATATATATTTGTTTCCTAGCCAAAGTCAGACTTCAGTGTAAAAATGTAAACTGATTTTAAGTTTGAAGATATCGATTGAATCGATTCAATCTTTTCTGCTTTGCAGCCCTGGACTTATAAGCATGAGCATTTCAAGCATTTCCCTATCCCTATTGAAGTTTTCATAATAAACCCATCACGTCACGCATCTATTAAATACCAAAGCCTCATCGGCTTTCGATTCCCATTCTCAGTTTGGAGGGGCTTCTCTACTGTGCTTATATAAGAAAATAAGCTCGCGTCATGTTCCCAAGCTCTGATAGCCTAAGGTAGGTAGTCACCCGCCAGTCCGTCTGTCCATATATCCATATGTCCATCTGTCCGGCAGTCAGTCCGTCAGTCTGTATGCCTCTACATAGTTCAAGGCTGTCCCCCATAGCCCGCACTCCGTCGATCTCTAAGAGGTTCGTGTAATTTCTAAAGTCTTTCAACGCTCGGCTTGTAATATGACTACGTAGTTAACAGATACAGATACAGATACTGGGCTTGGGCTGCAGATACTTTTTTACAGATTGTGCGTGGCTGCGACCGGCACAGCGGGATAGATAGTTCGCTGTGCGCTGTTCGCTCTCCGACAAGTCCCGAGCCGCTCTGGCCACATTTCTGAACAAGTCTTCCACGAAATGCTGAAACTCGTTTTGGGTCTCAGCATTTTTGTCGAGTGTACTTCAATTGAACTACTCAATGCTAACTCAATTGCTGTGAGGCCTAGGGCCAACAGCCGTCGCAGCCGCCACCGTCGCCGTTGCTGCTGCTGCCCATTACCATAGCATATACACTTATAGACAATTGAAGCAGATACACACTCACATACACACACACACACACACCCACACACTGACACAGATGTAAATTTTTACTTGCAAACAGGCCTTGCCTTGTGGCTTTTTGTTATTCTGAGCGACTTCATAAACATTTGTGGAGCTCATGGCTGGCATCTAAGCCGGATATCGCGCCCATAATTCACACACAGCCTGCTTTCACTTCCTTTAACCCCCACCTTCACACACACGCACACACACACAGATACACTCGCTCTTCTGGTATTTTCAAGTTCAAATCAAACATTCGCCATAATCTTCAAGTGTCAGCTGCATCATTTTTTTTATATTTCTCTTTTGCTCTTTTTTTATGAAAAAGGCAAATCCAAATACATATGCTTAAAATAAAGCAAATGCAAACACAGACGCACACATATAAAGGTGCAAAGTAAATGAGCTGTAAAGAATGGAAACAACGTGCCCCAAAAAAGACGAAGAAGAAGAAGAAGCAAAAGCAAAGTCGGAAAATGTCACAGAGCATTGCAATGTCGCACCACCAAAGTGGTTGCTGGCCGACGGGGGCGGAAAAACGTGAAAACTCTCGTGAGCATTTTTGGGCATAATTCGTTTAAATTTAGACGCAGCAGCAGCAAAACCCAATAAAATTGTTAGCTGCATTTATTTTTAAACCCCGTAGCCAAACACTTCCGCAGAGGGTGCCACGAGTTTTAGGCTCGAGGATGTTGCCCCTTAATGATATCGGTTGCGCTGATCGCTACAGCTGTCTCGCTCTCTCCCTCTGACGTTCCCCCTCCCTCTGGCCCCTAGCTGTTGGAATGTTAAGTGAAGTTTATCCCGCGGGTACTCGCTGAAAAACGCATGTCACTTAAATTTATTGGCCGCAACTACAACAACAATGGTCCGGGGAAAAACAACAACAGTATGTCCGTCCATCTGACTCTCTAGCTCTCTGGCTGTCTGTCAGGCAGTCAGCAGCCGCTGCAGCCGCCGCCTCTGGCATTTGCAGTGTGAAATGCATTTTTCATTCAATTTCCCAACGCTGGATTTTATGTGTCTTCGTCCCCAGGGCTGTAAAATCGATTGATACGGACGGAACAACAGACCCATGATTGAAATTGAACAGACCAGCGGAATAGCGTGGGTGTGCATCGAGATTGGGAGTAGGGCTGCAGCTCTCTGGCGCTCTGTATAGATACTCAAATGTTTAGCAGCAAATTTAACTGCTCGTCTCTTAATTAGTTTACATGGTCATAATATCGAGCACATAGACGATCTCAGTCGAGCGGAAGTCTTTCGCTCTTAATCAACTTAAAACTCGACTCAAGCTTGATTAATTAGAGCAAAAGAATATATCGGCTAATTGCTGTCACGACTGGCGACAGAGGTCAATTAATTTAAATAAAAAGCCAAATTGTCAGGTCATGCAAAGCAACAGAAACAATAAAAACTCACGAAGATCTTAATTAATTGTGTGGGAGGTCTGCATTGCCAATTGCCTAATAAATAGTTACAATTGCCGACGGCAGGCAACAGACAATGAAGAATGGAAGAGAGAGCAAGAGAAAAAGAAAGAGAAAGAGAGAGAGAGAGACACACATTTATGCAGTAGCTGTTTACTGTCTTTCCCACTTTTACCTTAAAATTAGCATCTTGAAAGCTATAATAAATAAAGATGCTCGGACAATCTGTCAAGTTCGCATCTTCGAGTTAGTTAAATTTTTCTTGAAAGTTTTGTTCTCTGCATTATCTATAATAAGATAACATATATGATACTTTGCCCAGTTCTTGGCATATATTTCTAAAGAAACTTTCAATTCTTATAAGTAACGGCAAAAGTTTTACTGTTTTAAAGTTTCTTTATGACTGTAGCTCAACAATGAAAAATTATAATCAAGTTTATTTGAGACTTAAAAATCTCCCTAGAGAACGCCCTTTACATATTTACATATTTCGTCATGATTAATTTTTATGTAAATTATTTGAATGTGTGAAACTCCAAAGTTCACATTTCTATATTTTTTGAAGTAATAAATAGTTTCGATTTTTATTTGAATAAATAACATTTAAATTTTCTTTTTGCAATTATTTTCCTTGGTACAATAAAAAACTCGACCCGATGCTAATCGAAAATTTATAAATTAGGCCTTTTGCCAGCCGTGCGTTATCTGGCATCTTCATAAGTAGTTATAAAAGTTCTAAAAGGCACTCGCTGAGGTCGCATGATTAGCCTAACTAAGAGGGTTCATGTTAAACCCTTGCCAGCTGCACGCTTGGCAAGCCCCAAAAACTCATATTGTGAGTTATCATAATCCACAGTCGCATCGACCTTTTATGAGTTTTATGGGACGGCAAAAATCACGTGACGTGCCCAATTTTGTACGATGCGGAGAGTGCGTGGGTGTGCCAGAGGGCATTGATATGAGCCGAATGATGCGAGCGATGCGCATAAATCAGTTTTAATAGCCCAGCTGCAGGAGTCAATCGGCAAGTTTTAGGCACTGTCAGTCGTTGTGGTTGCTGCTGATCGGCTTGCCGGGGGCTCAGCTTGGTTTTAGCAATGGTTTTAATGAGATTTGAAACGAGACTGAAAAGCAATTTTGTCACTTTGTTATTGCTTTTAGCGTTGTCAACATTTTTCGTCTTATTTCTTGTTTGGCTTGAGTGTTGCTAGCAACATTTTTGGCGCTTTACGAGCAACATTTGCCCCCTGATTACTGTTACTCACTCTCTATACATGTATGTCTCTCTCGTTCTCTTTCTCTCCCTTCTCATGCCACGCCTTTTGGCTTTTCACGCTCCGCTGCTGCTGCTGCTGCTGCTGCTGTTGCTGCTGTTACATTGCATAAATTTGTCGAGCTTTTGTTGTTGCTGCCGCTGGCTGGTGGCTTTACAATTTATGCCCCCAAAACGTCGCCTGCCTTTTGTTGGCATGCGAAAATTTGCTAAAATAGCAGCCAGAAACCAGCAGCCAGCGCCCAGCAGCCAGCCAGTGTTGCCGCATAAAAACTTTCTGCTGCCGTTGCCCATAAAGCACATGTGACTACACTTTGCGTTCTCTCTCATGCTCATACATATGTATATAATGTAACGGTTTCCGTGTCTATGAGTGTGTGCATGAGTGTTGTGTGCTATTTATGTATTAAGTTAAAGCTTTGTGCTGCAAATTTGGCTTTAAGCTTAACTAGCCACAGCAGCAGCATGCAATGACTGCCTGCCTGCCTGCCTACCTCATAAATCATCTACTTCTAAAGCTAAGCAGACAATGCGATAAGCGCAGCTTTTCAGGTTGCACCAGGTTACGGCTCAGACTCATCATTTATAACAAGTGTGCGGCTCGGCTTGTTGCATTTGCTGTTTTCCTTTTTCGATAAGCCAGCAACATTGATAAATTGATAGCGACCTAAAAGCTGAACAGCTTGTTCTCTTTTTTTTTTTCAATATTATATATGAGAAGGTGACAAAGCTAGTTCACAAAATGTCTTTGATCAGAAATTTGAATGGCATGGATTCAGTACTTAATAATAAATAATTATGAAAAATAAAAATACAAAAATTTACTGATTCTGAATAAATTACAATAGTTAGTGAAAATTGAGTTTTAATTGATATTTATTCAGAATCTCTACTATTTTTTTTAAATTCAGCTTAAGCGAAATAACTTGAATAAAATTTTTTTTTTAATTAAAAAAAAAGTAGTTTATAAAAAGAAACAAGTCTTCTGCTACCGTTAATGACAACTTAGTCTAGTTTTATATTTTTTACAGTTAACTTGAAATATAAACTAAATATTACGTCACTGACTTTTTAGCTAATAATTTAAGTCGAGCTGACAGCAACTAAGCTGGGCTAAACATTAGGTTGTTATTCATGTTAAGATTACGCAAAATAATAACGCATTTATACAAAACTCATTTATATATTTTATGAGAGCATCTCGTAGTCGTTAGTCAAGTATTTATTTTCTTTATTAAAAATATATTACTTGACGAATTTCATTTATTTTTCTTTAACATTTATTTTATTTTCTTTGTTATCGCAACGGATGCTGCAGGACTTTCATTTCCCGTCTGTCCGATGTCTATTGAGCCCTGTGCGCTTTTGTGGTATGGCTTCAGTACGACCGAAATGTGACCCGTAATTGCTTTAAATGCTATTATGACACTTACGCACAGCGGCAAGTCCGTGGCTCGTGGTCCACAGTCTGTGGAGAGCGAATGGTGATGTCCATGTCGCACGCTGGCAGCTCGCCAAGAGCCAAAAGCCAAGGGCCAAGGGCAGCTCGTGGTTGCTGTCGTGGTTGCAAGCTCGTTGCGCTTGTTGGCTTCAATTGTTTTCGCTTTAAATAATTAAATTAAAATGGGCAGTCGAACTGATTGGAGCAGTGGGGCAGCAGTCGACTGCTGTGTGCTCCATCCTTCAGTTTTATTGCAATTAAGTCTTTTTTGGCCGCAGTGCGATGCTCGAGCTTAGTGGCTGAAGTGCATTGAACCCAATGTTGCCTGGCCGCCTTGCCGCCAATTATCGATGTACTTCTTCTATGCCTGCCCATAAATCTTTTCATGCTAGCTTCGACATTATCGCATGTTCCACACCAGGCTGCCGCGCCGTTCCACGTGCTGCAGCTACGTGCCTTGTATGGAACTTGTTTTGCACAAATTATGCGACAGACCGCGCTGTTCTAGCCCAGCAGCAGATTGTATCTGCCAGATACAGCTACATGACCATAAGCAGCAGCTGCAGTCGCAGCCACAGCCACAGCCACAGCCTTGCACGTACTAAGCCACATTGCACCACCAGCAGCTTCAGCACCCCCGCTCGCTGCAGTAGGCGGTGTCAATTTATGGCCAACGCTAGTTTCTAATAAGAATTTCAACGCCTGGCTTTGGCTTTGTTGGTTTCTGATTTGATACGCTTTCGGCATCTTGTGCGAATCTGTCATTTATTTGCGGCTTTGGTGCCAATGTGCCACAGCCAAATGCACTTTAGCTAGCTATCATTTCATATACGAGACACAACTGTCTGTCTATCTGTATGTATGTCTGCTTGCCTGTCGGTCTGTCTGCCTGTCCATAGATATGTGTGGCTTATTGGTTTTGTCAGACACACGACACACGCTTCGCTCGCATCATGTCTGGGTTTTGATTTGTGCTCTGCTATAAATTTCAACAGATTGACACGACAATTGACAATTGTCGCGTGACATCGGCGCCAACTCGAATTTGATATTTCGCATTTGAAAACATCTGGAAGAGGTACTTAAAGCCTTTCAATAATATTACAAACAGTACCTAATTGAAGTCTAACGTGATTAAACTAGTTAAAAAGTGTAATTATAATCGAACAAAAATCATATAAATTAACAAGCTATATATAAAACAGGGCTTTAATAATGAATTATGGTTTTTGAAACATTTGTTTTGAATTGTACAAATAATCTATCCCTAAAACAAAGCATTAATAATATTTGTTATTTTTTTTATATTTATCTCTTAAATACATAAGCCAATTATCATCTCTAATTGCAAAAGTCATTCAATCTCTCAGTGGGAAATTCTTTTTTCTGTTGGTTTGTATTAAGTTTTTATGCCCGGTTATAAATTTATTGTTTACTCAATTGCTTTGTGTATTGACGTTCATCGCGCTTTGATTATTTACTTTGCGCTATTCAATAGCTCAGCCAATTGTCTTTGTCTGGGAAATGGTCAGCATTGGTCCGATGCGATCTGTTCTGGCCCCCAATATATGTATGTATGTATGTATGTATATGGCCATGTGGAATGAGTAACGCAACGGGCCATATCTGACAGAGACTTTATGCTCTTGGCCCTGAACTGTAGTGACCGGCAAATGCAGCGCCAATCTGGCGTACATAAGTTATGTGTATTATCCTCCAGACAGTCGCAGAGACGCCCAAAAAAAAAAAAGAAAAGTCTCGCAAATTATTATACAGAGGATGCAAATTGTCGTTTTTAAGGAAAAATAATTTTGCACAGTTAATTTGTTATTTCCGTAGCTGCTGACAGTTTCCGGCAGTGGCCAAAAGCACCTGAGCATGCTTAATTGAATTTCGGGCCCAAATGAGCCGCGGATTGGGGCATGCAAATTGTAGTTGCCGTTGCCTTTGCTGTTGCTGTTGCTGTTGCTGTTGCCGTTGCCTTTGCTGTTGCTGGTGCGTTTCGGCATGTGCTCACTGTCAAGTGCAACATGGCCAGGCAGGCGCTGCGTGCCAATGTCTGCGTACTTGAAATCACAAAAAAATGACTCAAAGTATCTGTAGCTGTGGCTGTGGCTGTCGACCCACAGTGCCCAGACTCATGCATCTTCCAGTGGGGCATACGACGTCAAAATGTTGCCCGGCTGCCATAAAATTGCCTGAATTTAGCGCTAGCTGAGAGACGCCGCTCGGCTGTTTGGCTACTGTTCCCAGTTGTTATGCCTGGCAGCAGTCCAGCTGCCGCGTCGAGTGTCTTTGCCTTTGCCTTGTTAATCTACGAGTGGCAGTCGCTGTTCCTGGTACTTGCAGCAGCCACTCCTCGGGCTTTGTTGTTTTCATTACCGTCCACATGGGCGCCTATTAAATGCAAAATGTGCAGACAGCCAGAAAGACAAACGGTCGTCAGCCCAGATATACCAAGCACTGCTCCAGTCGCTCCCGCTCCCCCATCTCCCCCGCCGCTCCGCCACATTCGCAGCATTTCGCATCTTGCAGCGTCTGTCATATGAATTAAATATGCAAGTGCCGTCCCAAGCAGCCATCAGCGGCACTTGCAGTTGGGTGCTGACCATGGAGCTGAAGCTGGAAGTTCTGAACCGTTTGGGTGATTAAAGTTAATTACATTTTTCATGGCTCACATCAGTTTTCCTTTTTCCCATTCCTTCTTTTTTTTTATTTACCACGCTTTATGAGCTTCGCTTTGTTTTTTTTTATTATTATTATTTATTTATGGCGTGTCCTTGGTCTTCGCCGATTTTTCCACTCTATTAATTTGCCTGTTGATTTATGTGCGGGTGGCGGGCAGCTGGAGAGGTTTTCCATTTCTGGTTTTTTGTTTTCGGAATTTGTTTATATGGAAATCAGAGCAAACAGTGTGCGGCATGTGGCATCATCGTCATGTAAACATTGAAGCAGGGCGTTAAATCGAATAGCAAATGCCGCAATCATTTCGCAATAGCCAGAGTCAAATAGGCAGCTGTGCTAAAGAACTTTAAGAGCGGAGAGTGAGAGCATCACAAAATGTGCAGCTGGAATGTGCAGCAGGCACTGTTTCGCTTAGATTGCATAAAAGGCTTTGATTGATCACGCATACAATTGTGTATACATATATGAATTATAGACTGAGTCATGCTATGAATTTATGGCATCATATATGTACATAAACTACTATGTATATGGAGCAGACAGCAAACTGCAATTGCTAATGAATCATTTGACTGTATTGCATTTGTTATTCCTAATCACTGGCTCTAATGTAGCACTCTAAAAGCTATCCAATGTCAAAGATATCACTAGCTCGGAAATTAATTAATCTTTCCCGTGAAATTGAATGTGTATCGTAAAGCTGTTGGGCAAGCTTTGTTAATAGTCCATTATTCAAAGTTTATTTAAAACAATTGCTCAATATAAAGTAGTCTTTCTATGGCAAATTTATATAACTTATATTAATTCAATATTTGTTTGTTTTTCTCTTTAACTACAGCTGAAAGCGACCTGCTCACCTTTGCACAACGTAAGCAGCATTACGAGTCGGACAAGTCATTCCAGAAGGAGCTCTTCTCCACAGATACACGACCGCAGAGCGTGCGTCAGCTGTACAAGGAGGCGGGCAAGGAGGTGGTGCTAATGTCCACAACGCCGCCACGTTCCGTATCCTTTAACGCCGATACACAACAAACGAATGACGATGCTCTGGATGGCATTACGGAAGCGTCCGGCATCGAGGAGTCACTGCTCTGCTCCGACTCGGACTTTGGCAATGCCAACCGCAAGCTGCGCACGCGCATCGATGCCGAAATTGAAATACGCTTGGTGAGTAGCCTCGTCCAGACGCAGCCAGTTTGGCCGTTAGTCGTGCGGCTAACTGCTATGTGGAGCTGGCCGCAACAGTTGAAGCTGAGTTAGTACTTGCATCATGCATAAATAATAATCTGTGCTACAGCGTACCCAACGGCAGTGGCGGCTAACATCTCCACGCTCAATGCCCAAAAACCGACCACGGCCCCATGTGTGTGGTCTTCGCGGTTGACGTTGTGGCCATTGCTTCCTGCTATTTGCCAGCTGTGCCAGCTCAAAAAGCTCGAGCCAAAACATCTTCCAACAATGTGCTCCATATAGACACGAACACACACACACACATACACCTAGACACAGGCATACACATACATTCACTCTGTCTAGTTGCCGAGAGGCCTCTGTCGTTGTCAAACAAGTTGAGCCAAAGCAGATACAAAGACCACACAACGGGCTGTTGGCTAACGAGCTGGTCGCCAAATCATTTCGAGTTCAGTGGAGTTGAGTTGTTATACCCTATGATGGCTAAAGTTGGTGAAGTAAAGGGTCGTAGCTATTACACAAAGAGCCTTATTAGCATTAGCAGCCTAATCAATTCAATCTATTCTATTATCTATATATATTGTATTATTCCATTCTTCTCAGGGATCAGCCATTTCGGTTACCTTTAAAGATCAATTTTTCACGTATAAAATATTTCAATTAAAAATCCATTTGTACATAGAGAAGCTCACTTGGTAAACAATGTGCTATTTACAGGGTATCGCCTAGTCGCTAACTTGCATGTTACTCAGTTCTTACTTCGTTTTTAATTGCTATTGTGACGTCCCACGCTGGCTTTATGAAATTGCCAGTTGAATTAGACTTCAATCTAAACTGTTTAAAGCCGCTTGCACCGCCTCTCTGCACGACTTGTATCTGTGAATCGCAGTTACTTAATTTGAGCTAACGCGCTTCAAAGTTGTCCCATTTGCTATGACTGGCGGCGGCAAGCAAGTCCATCATTATCATCATCATTATCATCATCGGCGTCATCGTCGTCGTCGTCGTCGTCGTCATCGACATCATTTTCCTCATCCACATCAGCGTCAGCGTCAGCGTCAACGTTGTCTTTCCTTGTTTATCCATGCCATTAGATAAGCTGGCCAAGACAAACAGCCAGTGGCCAAAGGCTGACGACGACGAGGACGACAAGGTGGCGAATGGGAATGGGAATGGGAGTATGGACGACGCCTCGGCGACTTTCCTGTTTAGCAGCATGGCAAAACTAGTTGAAACTCCAACAACAACAACAACAACAACAGCGTGGCAGCCAGTTGTCAATAGTTGGCCGAAAATGTTCGACTGGCTTTTAGCCCGGTCGCATGAACGCGACATCTTTGTCGTCTGCTCCCTAATTGAATGACTTTTAATCCTTTTCGCATTGCGTTTGACGTTAGTTGCCGCCAGTTCCACTTGGCCGCATCTTCAGCTCGGAGCTGAAGCTTCAACTTCAATGTCGTTTCCAGTTTTAGCTTTGACTTTAGCTCTAGTTAGCCAAGAGTCGTATTAGCGCATTGCGGTTTATTGCTTACGGCCGCAAAAAAAAGATTGTTGTTGTTGTTGTTGTTGTTTACTGTTTGCTGTTTATTTGTGAGACGACAGCAGCAGCAACAGCAGACACATTGAATTCGATTTTATTATATATGGTACGACATTTATGTGCAAATATTTTATCATTCATACTTGGCCATTCAATTGAGCCAAACAAAGAGCCGACGAACCGTAAACAACAACAAATTATTGGCAGCTAGACAGGACTCCAGCACACTGCTTACAAAATTATATAATGCGGCTGGGGGGAAATATTGTAAAATATGTGCGTTGAGCTTAGAGAGGAAGCAGCGAATTTTTTATAATATTCTGAATACAAGTCTAAAGTCAACTCAAAATGAAAGTCTTTGAATTTACAGTAAAAACATTTTGCACCACTGTGCGCTCCATAGATTCTTTGGTCCAACTCCAAAGAGAAAGACCAAAGTTTTATTTCGTAATGAAAACGAAGCACAAGTGGAATTTTATGTAAATTTTTTTGTGGGTGTTGGGGATAACTTCGTCTTATATATCTATCCATGTCCAAATTACGTATAGAATCCCCCAATTTTTGGTTGCCCTTTCTCCAGTTGACTTTCAATTGTTACAATTGATTTTAATGGGGGCCCCGAAAATCAATCGAAACGATTGCGCCTTTTGCTTAGCGAGATTGGATGCGCTTGGAAATAGAGCTCGGAATTATTTTGGGAAATTTGTAGATTGTGATTGGTTTTAATTAAACTGATTGAATTTCGATGAGTGGGCCAGAGGGGAGATTGGCCAACATGGAACACAGATTGAAATCAAGTTTAGAAAACGCGTGTTATTTTGTTTTTTTTTTCTTTTGTAGTTCTGGCAAATCGCGTGACTTGGTCAAATTTGCGCTGGCCAGGCAAACAGCAGGCAAAACAGACAAATGTTTGCGCAAACAGCAGAAGCATGAGCTGTGTCGGCCATTCATTCATTTCAGCATATGAGTGTGGCTTCCTTTTAAGGATATGCGTGACAGGCCTGCCTCGGGACCAATTAAGGCCATAAACATATTTTTGCATGTCTTGTTTTGGCCAACGGCTAATTAAACAACGAATGCCTTTTGACCGACCCACGCTCTAACCCGTTCTTCATTCTGTTCGACCCTTTTTTTTTTTGCAGCCCGCTGCCATCGAGGATTTGCGCAAATGGACATCCAGCGAAGCGCTTGGTGATGTCACCGTCACACCCGATTGCATGCACCATGTGGACACCTCGATCTGCACATCGCTGGCCATTGGTGATAATGGCGTCCTGACGCCAGCACTCTCTCCGTCCGTGCTGTCCGCCGATGCCGCCGATGCGCTCTACGCGCTCAACATTAGCCAAGCGGCGGACAGTTCCCTTCATCACCAACATCATCATCATCAACTGCAACTATCGAACGATATCAATAAAGATGTGCCTTTGAATCATCGACTGCCTTCACCCGAGGAACAAACCAAAATAATTGCCTTAAAGTAAGTTCAGTGCTTTATACTAACCTCTAGCTAAGTCTCTAACTAACAGTTTGACGGCCATTGTGCTGCTCACATTGCACATGTTAATTTTATTTACAATTAAATTTTTATTGGCATTTTATGTAAATTTTTATAGTATTGTTGTTGCTGCTATTGTGTAACCAGACGGCATGGCAAAACAATCAGAACAAATAATGTTTTTTGATTTTGTTTGTGTTGCACGGCAGAGTACAAATATCATGTATTTATTCTGTTAGCTTGCTCTTGTTTATACAGAAAAAAAAAAACGATAATTATGTTGAAGGAATGAGCAAAAAATATATATTTAAAATTAGCTGAGAGATTAATTTAAACACAGCAACTTATTTGGGTTGATGAATTTATATGTATGTATGTTAGAGTATCAAAAGGTCATAATCAATTTTGACTGATTCATACTTATTGCCAATATAATGTAAAGTAATTAGAGAACTCCAATGTATAAGCTGAGTTAAGCAGAAAAAAACTGTATAATACGCCAGATACAAGTATAGTATATACCTATATACGATACTTCACTCTTCATTAAGTCTATAGATCTATAGCCTAAAGTCTTATCACTGAAACGCCAAACTGCTACGAGTGTATTTGAACTTCGTTATGGCCTCTTTAATTTCCTTTTATAATATTTGGCTTTTTTTTTTTTGGTTTGTTTGTTAAGCTTTGGGGGGCAATGCGACGCAATCGGAAACCGCAGCGTAAAAAAGCTAAATAAATTAATTCAATTGCGCATTACGTAAATTTACAATGTGGCCACACACACAATTATGCAAGTGTTGGCCGGGGGACACGCCCACGAATTCCCTTCGGCGGCCATGGCTCATTTGTTTGAGGCGCAGCAAACAGACATTTGAACGCTGGGGAATGGGGCGCAAACATTGTTAACGCTTCGTTGATTTAATGCGCAAATGTTTGATTTACAATCTTAAAGCATGACAACCAAATACCACAAAATGCACTTTGAAACACAAAAAAAAAAAATAGAGTCTAAAATCTAATCTTATTTACCCTTTGCAGATACCCCGCCGAGGTGATCTCGGTGAACACATCCGGCAAGCACTTCCAGCGCATGTGCGCCGCTCGGAAATCTACGACGGGCTGTTATGCCGGCGGCGCTGGCTCTGCCACGCCCAGTAGCGGCAGCCCCGAGGACAATCAGGCGGAGGCCAACAATCTGGATGACAATGTGCACACGGTCAGCCGGCGGTCGAGGTCGCGCAAGGTGCGAGGCAAGCGTCGCAACACCATTGCGGGCATCGACCAAAAGGAAATCCAGGATGCGGCCAATGGGTATGTGAAGATTAATACGAATCTCTGCGCAACTCGCAGACAGTTTCTTTTCCACTGTTTTTTTATCACTTTTCGTTGCCAATTCGCAAAAGCGCTTCGTCGCAGTGGCTCTCAAACTGTACATAATGCATACTGAGACCTCATATACTACATATCATACATGTACAAATATATATATATGTGTGTATATTGTATGATCCATACATATATTTTCCTAGAAAATTATTGTGAAAATCGCAAAATCATTTAGCTGTTCAATTTGTTATGCTGTTTAGTATTTGAAATATTTTTGAAACGATTTTGAATTTCTTTTCCAAAGATTTTTAGAAAATTATTGAGAATTGTACAAATTGTTCGTTCGTGCCTTGTTGTATCTTACTTTCTGTAAATTTACTTATGTAATTAATTATATTTTTGTTATTATTTGCTAAATTAGGAGCACAGCGCATGCCGAACTAAATGAAAAAATTATTTATGCTGAATGTTGTACAAAAGAAAATTTAATTGTAAATAATCCGATTAATGGTTGTTTCTGTTTCGCATATATAGTTTAAAATATATAATTTTGTTCTGTCCAGATCGATGCTAATGGAAAAGAATTGCAAGCAACATGATTTTTTTTTCAGCCAAGCAAATTAAAACTAAATTTTTTTCTGCCAGCAAAAATTAATCTGAAAACAAAATTGCAAAACGCCTAGCAAAATCTACAAATGATATATTATAATTAAAAAAAAAAAAAAAAAAACAGCCTAACAAATTACTCAACATTAGAAATCAACACAATTACACACACTCATACACACACACACACACAGACACATTTCTCGCATATATCAAAATATTCATTCATATCGAAGACATTCACCTCATGAATTCAGCGCAGTCACAAACCACCCACACACAGATGTAGTTTTGCCAACTGCCTTGGCAACATTGTTGCCAGCTGCCATGTTGCCCAGGCCCAGCAACATGCTGGCTGCAGCCCACACTCAAACTCTCGGCCTGCGCGCATCATCAGCATAAATCAGGCGTGGAGCCACGTTCTCTCTAGAGGATTTCTGCCAACCAGTCAAAATCAAACAGCAACAACAATTCGTATTAGGTTATGCTCTTCTTTTTTTATATTTTTGTTTTCCTTACGTAGTTGTTCAGTGGATTTGGCTGACGCCTTTTGCTTAAAAGTTTCATAAATCTTATTTGTTTTGTTGGCGTCGTCTGCCCACAAAACCCACGAACGAAGCCTGCGACGTTGTCGTCATTCCATTTGACTGCGTTTCATATGCAACATGAAACTGCACACACACACACATACATATATCCGTATACACACACACTCACATACATCGTAAAAGAAGCACACATATGCGTTTGTTTTGTGTGTGCTATATATGCCAATGCTGTTCAATATCTGTGCGATCAGCATTAAATATGCAAAGCAAACTAAACCCGAACTCAACTGAACCCAATTGCTCGTCAAACTGTGAATTGCGAGGGCCACTTAAAAAGTTGTTGCATATAGCAATGCTAAATTAACAGAGGAGTTTGTTAGAATATTTTTCTTGTAAAGAAAAATACCAAACAAATATATATCTAAAAGTCAAATAAAAAAATTTAATTCTTTAAATATAAACATATTCTTCTTTGACCACAATAATATATTATTTCTTTTAAAATATTCTAAAATTTGTATATCTGAAATAATATAAATATATATTTACAGTTCATCAACTCTTAACTGCAAAATGAAATTGAATGTCAAAAATTAAATTATCTATTTTTTTACATAATCTTAGTTATTTTTATAACCGACCTCTGAAAGCTCAAATATCATATTATATGGTGCATTGCATATATAGGAAATGCTTTCGTATTCAAGCTGACCTGCTAGCAAATCCGTTGCGCAGCGCTCAATGAAGATTTTTTTTTGTACAATTTTTTATTTCTTTTTGAGTTGAAACTATTGAAAATTGAATGAAAAGCGTTGCTTATCGGCATAATTAGCGTTGCATAGTGTGCGTGTCTGTGTGTGTGTGTGTGGACCCTATGCCGTCAATAAGTGCATGCAACAGCTGCCCCATATAACTTCAGCCTGGGGGCACTCAAAAATGTAGATGTTGTAATCGCTTTTAATAATCAACAGAAAGCAGAGCAGCAGCCACAGTGGCGCAGCAGCATCAGCAGCAGCAGAAAAAGAAAATGTTTGCTTTGAAATTAAACTTTGAACTGTGCCATTAATTAATCTACATTTTCCCAGAGCACTGTGTGCGTGTGTGTGTGTGTGTGTGTTTATCTCAAAACTCTCGTTCGTTGTGTAATAAAAATGATAATATATCTGAAATTAACCAGAAACAGAAAATGTTAAAACTCAAATTGATTTGGGAGAAAATCTTTTTGGGTGCGCGCACCTCACAATAATTTTGATTTAGATTGGCAAACTATTTCTCTCACTTCCACTCTCAACTCTAGAGCTAGCTGTCTCTTTCCTCTTTTCTTCCTTCTCTATCTCTCTCCTCAATATTTTTCTGCTCATCTGTTTGGGTATAAATTCTAACCAAATATCGCACACATCTTCATCAAGTCTTATAAATTACCTAACCATAAACCAAACATATATATATATTTTCTTTTTATGTTTCCCCACAACAACCACACAACAACAACAAACAACAACAAAAATATGCACAAAAATATTTTCCCCCAATCGCCACAGCAATGCGGAATCGAAGAATCCATCAAACGCCACCTCACCGGCGCCCGCTGCCGCAGTGGATGCCACAAAGAAATCTAAGAAATTCGGACGCAGCAAGTCAAGCGACCTCTTAAAAAAGGAATCTGTTGCCTTGCCCTACGACAAGGGGAAGAGCACATTGACCCGACTGAATTCCCTGAAGCAATGGGGACGGAATCGTTTCAAGTTTATGCACCGCAATGGCGAGCTGAGCGGCGTCGGCGAGTCCAGCCAGCTGGATACCAGCGGGTGCAGTTCGCAGAACAGCTCCACGGAGAAAGCGGAGCCGAACAGCCGCTGCTCGATGCCAGCTCCGAGCGCCGTGTCCAAGTCCAAGCGCGATGCCAATACGCGCGACATTGACGATGAGTGTGTGGTGCACGATCTGATTGCGCAGAAGAGTGAATCTCGGTTTTCGCACGAACGAAAACCCTCGTATTCCTCATCCGAGAAGAGCATGAGCGTGTCCAGCAGTGGCCAGCTGCGCGGCAAGCTGCAGTTGTCCTCGCTGGCGGCGGCGCACGTCAAGATGCGAGAGACGGCCACATTGAATAGGCAGCGGCGCAATGGAATGCATCGCCTGGATGCAGCTGGCAAGGAGGAGCAGCCGCACTCGTCCAGCGGCAACTGGAGCGCCAGCTCTGAGTCGGGACGCGCCTCCATTGGCAGCGAGATAACCATGCAGCCCAAGTCGAGTGCCTCGAACACCTCGTTGAATGTGTCCAGTTTCCAGCCATGCAGCAGCAGCGGTCCGCCCTCGTCCATGCTGAGCCGGCGGCGTTTCCTCAACACATCCGCCTCGAGCAGTGTCACCAGCGAGGGCACCGCCACGCCGGAGCTGCAGGGCGACGCAGGCGGCTATCCCAATCATCTAGATGATGAGACTAGTTCCGCCTATAGTTGCGATACCGAAGGGTATTATACATCCTTCCACATGGACAGCGGGCTGCGCACGTTGAAGGAGGAGGAGCCGCCGATGACGCCGCTGCAGCAGAGTCTGCACACGAGCAGCTATTCCTTTGGCAGCCAATCCAACCAGACGGTGCTCAATGCGGAGAACGAATATGAGCTGTACGGGCGCGGTTCTACTTCGACCACCACCAGCTCGGCGGGCACCGTGTGCACCACACTGATGAACGTGGCCGTCTGCACTGGGCCGGATGTGCCCGAGCGCAGCAGCTCGCTGGGCAAGCACAGCCAGAGCCACAGCAACAGCGCCAGCAGCAGCACCCTGGAGCGTAGCTACAGCAGCAGCACCATTGGCAGCACCTTGGAGCGCACGGGCACAATCAAGCGCAATGTGAAGCAGTCTAATAAGTCAGAGGATGCAGTGCAGCAGCAGCAGCAGAAGCAGCAACAACATTTGGAGGATGAGCAGCAGCAGCAATTGCGTTCGGCTCTGCCTTTGCCTGCCGACTTGGAGCACTCAGAGTGTTCGGATTTGGAGGGCGTGGAGCGTATTGAGCGTATCAAGCAGAAGACGGCTCTCAATGCCAAGCGCATACCCTCCATGTGCATTATTACGCCCACGACCAGCGACGATGATGAGCTGCAGTCGCAGGATGCGGATGCCGAACGCACGCTGACGAGCCTGCAGCTGGATGTGGACAGCGAGTCGGATGTGCCGGAGCAGTTGACGCCCACCAACAGCAACAGGGACAGCAAAGACCACAACCTTAACGAGCTGAAGCAGACGCCGACGAAAGCTTTCGGTAGCATGCTGGAAAAGCTGCGTGTGGCTTTGCCAGCCATCAAACGGTCGCCAGGCAAAAGCTCGCCCGCCAAGCCCGCCTCGGCGAGCGCTGTGGATGACGACAAGCTTTACGATTTGGCTGGCGAGTATGTGACCATAGCGGACATTAGCAACAACAACAACAACCATCACAACATCAACAACAACAGGCAGCAGAATCGCGCCAAAAGCAACCTCGCCATCTACTATTCCAATGACATAGTTCGCAAGCCGAGCGAGCAACAACCCTCGGAATACGTTTCGCTCAACGAGCTGCCACAGCATTTGCGTCGGCATGCAGCAGGCAAGAGCGAGGCCTGCGCACAGCCAACAGAGACAGCTGCTGCTGTTGGTGCAACCCCTGCTGCCACAGCCGCTGCTGCTGCTGCTGCTACTGCCGCTGCCACCCCGTCTACTGGTGTTAGCGGGCTAGAGAGCGGCGTGCCCATGTATGCAGAGATCAGCGAGTTGCGCGAGGAAAAGTCGCTCATCTCGCCGAGCGGCGCTCAGCGTCGGGTGCGCACAACAGCCGAGGGCCGCATCATATATGATTCGGATAGCTTGAAACGGCGCAAGGGAGCGCACACCACCTTCGCACCTGGGCCGTACGTAAAGGAAACCGAAAGTGCGTTGCTCAGTGCAATGCGAGACGTCACGGGTGAAAGTGCAACAGTAACAGCAACGGGCACAGGACTAACAACGTCAGCAGCAACAAAGAGCGCCAAATTATTGCTATTAAGCGGCAGTGGCATCGCGGCCAATCGCAAAGTGGCCAATGTGCGTCCGATATTAGCCAAATCACCGCTCAGCAAGACGCCAGCCAGCAACATGACAGCTGCCTATCAGCCAGGCAGCAGCAGCTACCAGGAGCAGAAGCAATTGCTCGCCAACAATACGAATCCATTTTACGAGACGATTGCACCGGCTGCCGGTGGAATGATGGCATCGCCATCGAGTAAATCCAATTCATCGACGGGCTCCACGGCAACCAGCTCATCGTCATCGACGGCGACAACGGCCTCTGTCAGCTCGGTGGAAGAAGGTAAGGCAACAACAAGGACACAACAGCAACAACTACTGTCAGAGCAACGTCAGCTGCAACAGCAACTACAACGACAACAACAACCACTGCAACAGCAACAGCAGCAACAACAACAACAATTACATGCTAGCTGCAATAACTTATTCGCTTTAATAGACCCAAACCTTGCCATTGTAAATAATACGCTACTACACTCTACTACCATCACAACAACAACAACAACAACAAGAACACCAACACCAACTTTTAACATCAACAACAACAACAACAGTCAAACAAATTTGTTGCTGAACAAGTCAAAATTCGCATCAATGAGCAGCATTTCAAGTGTACAGCCAAGTCCCCCCATCGAGTGTGGCACGCAAGTGAGGGTTGCTGTTGCCACAGTAACTAACCCCCAATTCAGCCCCCATCTAACAAAAATGTCCCCACCACCGCCACAGCTGCCGCCCCGAATGAAAGTAAATGGGAATGCTGCTAGCCGAGCACAGGCTGTTGCAGTACCCACACCCGATTCGTCGACTTTATCGATTGACCCAATTGCTGAAACGCAGTTTTCCATTTCGAATGCAACTGACATTTGCCCCAGCCCTAATACAAACCCCGCCTACATGCCCACGCCCACGCCTACAGTCTCGGAGAGCAAAGGCCGCTCTGTGGCGCTGAAGCGCAACAACAGCTATAGGCTGGCGAACGATGAGCTGAAGCTGGAAATGAATAAGGAAAACTATTTGCAGGCAACATCGGCCAACAGTGCATTGCCCCCCATGTCGCATGCAACAAGTTCGCTCAAATTGCGCAACCTGAGCAATTTGCAGCTGGTTGCAAATGCAACCAATTCAAGCAGCCCCAACGAACGCAAAATAGCCAAATCCTTTGAGCGTCTGGTCGATGAGTTCTCACTGTCGACCACTTGCATTGACTCTTCCTATTTGAAGAACAAGTCGCTGGAGAACTTTGATGACTCAACCGCTTTTCATGTGGCAGACGGCGGCATGCAGCCAGACAATGGCAATGCCAGCAACTCGGACTCAGATGAGGAGGATGAGTCGGTGGCGGAGCCGCCCACACCACACAGCAGATACCACAAGTCTTTTGTGGAGAGCGTCTTGCTGCGACCCTTTAAAATAATAAAACCCAACGAGGATAACGGCGCTCGACGCCAACGTCTTTTGCAAAAGTTTGAGGTAACGGAAATCTGGTAAAGCTAACCCGCTGCTCATTAGCTTGTCTTTAACTTGACCTTTAGTGAGCAAATAGCTGCAGCAACAGCAGTTGCAGTCTGTCTGCATGCAACTGAAAACCATTCCACGCCAGCCTCCACTTTGCCGCACGCTCTCTCAAGTGGGCGTCTTGAGCAAACACTACAAAGTAATTGTCTATGTTAGCTATGGCCTGCCTGTGGCCTGGCATCCTTTCTGTTTAGTCTCTTAGTCAGCTCACACAGCCAACTCTTTGTTTCGTACGTGTTCAATGGGCTAGTGTTGCCAGAAGCGAGTTCCTAATGCTATTCATTGGCATTTGGCTGCAGGTTCAATGCCCAAGCTTCGTTCCATTCAATTTATGAACAGACAGACATCAGACTGAGTTTTAGCTTCTGTAATAACGCCTTACACACTTGCTAGCCTCTCGCCATCTAACCTTTGTTAGTGTTGCCAGATCGTTGCAAAAGGAGTCAATATGCTTAAGTTCCCTTTTCAGCTGTGCACTTGAAATGCGAGCTATTTGATAATCAACAAAAGTTTGTTATTAACATAATTTTATTCTTAACATTTATCCAAATTTTGTTCCGTTTTAAAATTTAAAATTTTTGTACAAATTTTGATTTGTTTAACTAACTGTTTGCATTTACTTAACTTAACCATCACCTGTAATTAAGTGTTATGTGTGTGTACTTAAACCATATATGTTACTATTTCTTTTTTTTGTTTTTCTTTTGTCAACTAATGTCAATTGCTAACTGTAACTAATTATAATACTTAAGCTGATTTGTTCGATAAAGTTTTTTGCACCGTTTATGTTTTGTTAAAAAATAATTAATTAATTAATTATCACCTGTATGCATTAAGTTGATAAATTCAATGCAAATTAAGACGCTAATTTTTTAAATCACAAATTTTTAATTTTATATTATTGAATCGATCATTTCAACAAGCGTGCAGAAAACTTCTATTGCATAACTTATATTGTTTATGTATGTATGTGTGTATATATTATAGTAGTAGTAGTTTTTTGCACCTTGCCCAACTAACGCAATTCAATAACAGTTTGTAGTTGTTTGTCTAAATTTAAAAATAAAAATAAAAAAAATTAGCGCTCAATTTGCAAATGATAAGCTAGACACCTTAAGTATGACATACTTAGCTAAGTAGCGCTCCTAAGTTCAATCACATTCCATACAAAAAAAAAAAAACTAAACCCACCGATCGTAAGTAATGCAAAAATAAAAAATAAAATTGAAGAAAAAAAGAAAATTGAAAGCAAAAAGAAAATGAGAAAAACGCATCAATCATTGGCATATTGTGTAGCATAAAGATAAGAAGAGAAAATTGATTCATTCACTGCATTATATGGGCATGGTTAGACCATAGACACTGCACCGCACCACCACACCCACCACCCCCCAATCCACCATCATGCAACGCATCCATTGCACCACTTGTACATATATTTCACTCGCTCCTTGGGACAACCCAGCCAGACAGGTAACAGTGGTCCACAGGTACGTACGGTTTGTCCTTGCTTGAATGCTTTTATCAATTTTCCGAGCTCTGATTGAGTTATCTTCTTCCTTTTACTGGGTAAATGCACTAAAAGAATAAAAACAAAGAAACAACGCCTACTAAAACAGCTATTGCAATTGTGTGTAGAAATTCAAATGAACTTCAATTAAACGATTTTGTTTGACCTTTTGTTTTCCGTAGGGTATCAACGTTTCTCTAATATCTATGAGCAAGTGCAGCCCGCACAGTTGAATACACAGGCCAGCGATACCACGCCCTTTCAGCGCAATGCGCCCGTTTATTGGACGCTGCAGAGCCGACGCAGCCAGCCAAAGCCGTTGTCCAGCGGCAATGCGACGTGTCGGGATGATCTCTATGCCACGCCCATACGACGTGCCGAACGTGTGGCACGTGCAGCTGCCGCAACAGCCGCCGGTGCCGCTTCACCTGGAAATGTGTCAGCAGCAGGAGCAACAGCTAATGGCCGAAACAACATTTCGCCCATTGTGCCAGGAAATGGCAACGGCGTCTTTCTGACCTCAACGCCCACGCGGGCAGAGAATAGCATCATGGAGAATGTGCCTCCAATGAAGCAGCCGTCACGCAACTGGAGCGATAATGCACCGGAGCGACTGAACACATGCGCGGATCGTATTGGTCAGAGCAAGACGACACTGATGGACTTCAAGAAGTTGTTGCTAGCCAAATCTGCTAAGACGAGCCCCGTGCAGCGCAAGGTGTCCGCCGTGGAGTTGCTCAAGAAGTCGTCGGCGCCGACAAGTAATACGAATGCATCGAGCCAGAAGACGGCCACAGCGACGCCTGGTGCGTCGAAGCCAACGCTGAACTCCAGCTTAAAGCTGCTCGACTTGAGCGGCTCGCCAAAGACGTTTGCCAATCGCAGAATGCTGCGCCAGGGCCAATTTGGTTCGCCCTCTAAGACTTTTGTGCCGAAAATACGCGGCCCCAATGCGGCAGTGGCCTCCGTTGTGCCACGCACGGACATCATGTCAACTACAATACCGGAGGCCAACAGCGATGAGGATCGCTCTAATAACAGCGGCGGCTCGCGGGCCGGCTCCGAGGCTGATGACACGGCGGCGCGGACCGTAGCCAATAGCAATAGTCCTAGCTCTGTGGCTGTCTCTAGTTTCGACCTGAAGCGGAATTTCTTTTTGCAAACCGAAGAGAATAACTTTATGCGTGGCGAGCTGAAGCCCAGCTTTGGCAGGAATGGCGGTGCCTCGGCTGCAGTAGTTGGGGCAATCAGCGCAGAGAGCAATAAGTATGTCAGTGCGCCCACATCCCTGCCAGCTTTTGAGACGGCGCTCTAAGGAATTAGGGACAGCAAACGCGGGTCAAACCTGTCGCTGTTGTCCGCTGAGGGGACGGGGATGGGGGAATGGGAAATGACCGTAATCATATGCATCTGCATACATACATAAATACATAGGTACACACATGCGTACATATATACATATTCCATAAGCAAACGTAAATCTAGATAAGCAATCGCACTTGGCGCTTCACCGACATCCCCCTCAACACAGATAGATGGACGCTGGAAAATAGCATTTACTTATATTAAATATTAAATGGAACACATCTATGTTCCAAGTCAAAATCGATGCTACTTTATGCAAACAATTATACAGCTTATACAGCTCTAGATATAAATATACTTATTGAATGCTATATACAATTATATCCCTTATACAGTAAATTGTATTTTTTAAAAATGTGCTGCTTGTATAGATCGAAGTATTTTATACACGAATCGTCAGATATTTATTTGTAATTTTACGTTATTTATTGCAATTAAATAATACTTTACACGCATTTGCTCTTTATTTTGTACGTCTATTCGATTAGGAGGAAGCGCAAATAAATAAAACATTAAACGAAAATAAAAACATTTCCATTGATTATTCATTTCAAATCCAACTTCGGCCCACGCTGCCGGATCTATGTTTGCTGGACGACTTGTCCCCACCATTATCCTTGCGTGAAAGCACGGGGGAGCTGCCGGAGCCAATGTTTCGTATAAGCAATTTAAGTCCACGTGCTTGCCCCTCGCTGGCTTGGCTCACAATGTTCGCCTCGGAGGCAATAATACAAAAGTCATCAACTATGTGACCCGGTGGACTAATGTCAAAGGGCAAGATGTCGCTCAGGCTCTGTTGATGTCGGCACGTGGTGCGACGACGGGTGTTACCTTCACCACCACTCAGATTCTGTGAACTGGATGCACTCGCCAGCTGCTGTTGTTGCTGCTGTTGTTGCTGCTGTTGTTCCTGCTGCAGCTGCAGCAGGCGGGCGCGCAGTCGTGTGTTATCGTCCTGTAGACGCTGCATATAAGCAGCCTCCTGCTCGGCTCGCACAAAGGTTGGCTGTGGCAGGCACTGGTAGACAGTGGTCAGAAAGTTACGCAAAGACAACAGCAGGGTGTCCTGCCACTGCTTGGTAAAGTAGAGTGCGAATATGGGCGACTCCTCGGCATTTTTACAGAATGAGAAGACTGAAAAGGAATTTTAGTTTAAATGCTATTTTGGAAAGCCAAATAGTTACTATTCCTACAGAACCAGTCCTTCCACTCGCTTTGCTGCTGCAGCTCGCTGGCCAATTTATTGAAGAACTCGGATATTTTATCAGGTTTATTGTTACTGTACGCCGCTACCAGATAATATTTTAGAAGGCTGTTCTCCAACTTCTTGACGGCTACAAAGGAAGTTCCGTAATAAATAAATTTAGCGTATGAAGCGTATTGAAGCTTACCAGTGGCATAAGTATGATCCAGCTTACTAAACAGATTGTTCTCCAAGTGCAGCCAAAGACTACGGAGTGCCTTTAGATCCGATGTCTGCACGGCAGCATTAAAATGTTCTATTAAACGCTCGGCTCGAAAATGTTGATCCTTTTCGTTTCGCTGCTCCACGTCCAGAGCTTTCAGTGTATTTGAATACCCCCGAAAAATTAAATACTCTCGCAGCATGCTGTCTAAATAAGCAACCTGTGCCATTATTTTATTTACACACAATATATCAAGGTAGAGGCAAGAATTACTATTAAAATAAAAATAATAAAAACAAGTTGTTCTTTTACATCCGTGTTTATTATTCAATTTGCCGTGAATCCAAATTTTCTTATGATAAGTGAAAAACAATTCATATGGTGAATTCGCCGCAAAGTATATTTTGTTTCTGTACGCTGGTTACACTGTTCAGGGTAGATTTTCAGTTTTAAATATCGTTATTCAAAAACAAAAAATAAACTGAGATAACATAGGCTATAAAAGAGAACAAATATTTGTAGGTTCGATTTTCTACAGCAAATTGCTTCGAGTGATGTTATATGCTGGTGCTCAACGGCGCCTGCATCGTCTATTTAAAGGCTGCATATCTATCGATAGCTAAATACCATATGTAATTTGTGGGTGGTATCTGGTCACACAGACATTTGTGTAGATATTTCTGCGTAATACTTGTGATAGTGATATTTTGATTAGCGAAAACAAAGGCCAATTTCGTCAAAAGCACCAAAACGGAATAAATGCAGCTGAAAAAGCAACATTTGAAATATGAGTCGAAAGGGAACAAAAGATCAAAATGATATATCGCTAATCATTGGGACTCTACCGAAACGGCTACAGAACAAGTTCGCTGCAAGCTGTAGTCACAACAGCCACGCAGCAGAGGATGCTGAAAATGCGGAACCAACTCTTCCAGCCATTACAAGGCCAGGTATTATTGACAAATGAGTCACTCTTAAGCGCTCAACAATTAACTGTACATTTTTCTTGTATATGTGTGTTTGTATTTGTGTTTGTTTTGCGCGCTTAAAATTTGACATTAAGTCCAAATATTGTGCAAGCCAAAGAGAAATGCTGGAAATACGTCAAGAGAAATATCTGCACCCGTTTTGGATACCAGCGGGGGAAGCAACAGTTTGGAGAGCAAATCGACGGAGGTGGGAATACCTGGCATTCTGCGGGTAAACGCCAGCCCGTCATCAATAATGGAAACATCTAATGCAGAAAGCGCCAGAGATAGGCATGGAACACGCAGACGCAACCGTACGCATTCAGCACGAATGCATGATCAAACACCATTGTCGCCACTTTCGCGCGTACGTCTGACCACCGACCATCCGATTTGGTTCGAGCAGCTGCTAAATATGCCAAATGTGAAGATCATTGTGCAATTGTACGACCAGCTGATGGTACTGCAGCAGCGTAATCTTATTCTTATAGTAAGTGATTGTAATTGTGAGGATGACTCAAATACTAATTATACCGATTCTAGAACTGGAAGAACTTTTGCTGCTTGCACGCACAGCTGCAAGAGGCGTATTGCTGCCTATTGCTGGAACAGCTTAAATTCGTGTGCGAGCATAAAGTAGATGCATTCTTTTGGAAGCTACTCTTCTATAATGTGCGCGAGTATCTAAAGCGGCAACAAACTGATACGGCACAAAGTCACACCTTATTGCTCATCGACCAAACTATCAAGTTTTATAGAGCGCTTTTTGACAAGCTTATGACCAAGTACATCTCAGCACGATGTGAGAGCGCAGTCAAGGTCGTCGCTCAACGTTTACTCATCTGCTTAGGCGACTTGACACGCTATCGTGCCAATCAGTTGCAATCAACGGACTACACAGAGGCGTGCAAGTACTATCAGCGTGCTCAGGAGCTAGTTCCTGGCAATGGAGCTCCTTACAACCAATTGGCTATTATTGCTATCTATAATGTAAGCAAGTGTTTTAAGTAATTTATATTGAATTAATGTACTGAACACTATTTCGCACTTCTTTTACAGCACAAGCGTTTTGATGCTGTTTATTATTATATGCGAAGTCTTCTTGCATCCAATCCTATACAATCAGCCAAGGAGAGCCTTCTCGATTTGTTTGATGAAATACGCCGGCGATATGAGGAAACCGAAATGAAGCAGTCGCCGATGCACTGCGCGCCAAGCAAGTCGAAAAAGTCGAAGCAAATGCGCACGGAAATCTGGATTTATCCAGATGGAATTAGACGCCTACATAGAACTGATGTTAAAGCCAAGGCCAAGAACAAGTCAACAATATCTGAAGTCAGCCGCTATGATGGAATGCCACCCCAAGATTTGTTGCTACGCGTTGTGTCGGTCTATTTGTATTTAGTCGGAAAACTATTTACAGCCACTGAGTAAGAAATAGAACTGATGTAATCAAGCATCTATTCTAATTGCATTATTCATTTTTTTCTCAGTATTGAGTGCATGTACCAGCAGCTGGGTAAGCTGCAGATTCAATTCGATGCGGCCTTGAAGCATGACAATCTGTTGACCAGCAAACTTGTGAAAATGGTAGCGCTGAACGTGTTTGTATTGGAGCATAACAAGCTCAAAGGTAAATTCACATTTAATATCCCTTATCATTGATAAATATAGATCATATTTTTAGCTGACCGCCGTGAGATGCGTTACCATAGCTTCAACTTCGCCAACACATTGTTTGGTCTTATGCTAAGTAGGGCTAACCAGTTGCTTGCTAGACTCACGGAGGAATCTACCGATCTACAATGCCTTACAGATGATGAGTATGTGTTTTTAATACTCTCGTAGTTTATGCGCATGTATTAAATGTGTTCCCTTTGCAGATTAGCGCTTATCAACACCTATATGCAGTTTGTGAAGATCTATACACAATGGCTGAGCATTAATGTAAATCTTTGGGAACCTGTGCGTTCAGAGGAGTAAGTCCTTAAGACCTTATTAGTGGTTTAGTAATTAAGTTGGTAGTAATACTATGTTATCATTTCAATAGCCACTCATTCGTCGACTGTTGGGCGGAGCTACAAATTCTCTTTGATCACCTTGAAATCATTTACAATAAAGTGGATAAGGACACTGATGGCAGATCAGGCAATGTTGTGTTGGATGAGGATATTTTGTTGAGTGGCTTTGAGCCAATAGGTCGAGATATGACTATTAGAGATGCTGCCCAGCGTGGCTCTGAGCGAGCGCAGTTCGTTGAACGCATTCGGAAAATATTGCAATTCCAGAAGACTTATATACAGCATCAGGAGTCATTGCAGCAACCTATAAATTCGAATTTTACAATTGAGGACTTGAACACCGCTATGCAAGTGGCACTTAACAACTTTGATGTGGACAGCTGTGTTGCATCCACATCTACAGACAATTGCACTTCGGAGCAAAATCTGGAGGAAGTGGACTCACATACCTCCATGAGTGCAAATGCAGATGTTTCGCAGCTCTGTAAATTGAAAAAAGAGCTCGAGGCAAAGGCCAAAGTTAAGCAGATTTGCAACAGCAAGTTAGAGCAAATTCTGAAATTAGTCGACACCAAATTGTACATTGAGGTGCGTCCGCGTTACCTTTTGCCGGACACCAATTGCTTTATCGATTGTCTGGAGGATATTGAGAAACTATCGATGGAATTCAAGCGCTACACGATTATCATACCATTGACGGTGGTAAAAGAGCTGGATGGGCTATCTAAGGGCGTCAAATTGGATTCGTATCGTAGCTCAAAGCAAACACAACGCATTCATCACTTTGATGAAGTGTCATCGCGTGCCAAAAAGTCTTTGGAGTTCATAAGATCCGCCAAACATAATGTCAAGTAAGGAAATTATTTTTAAATACAAATGGGATCGGTTTTAATGATTTTTTTGTAGATGTGCTACTACAAAAGGATCTGTAATAAATGCTTCATTGTTTGCACTCGTTGAGGAAGAATATGCCTCCAATGATGATAAAATTCTAGCAACCGCAGTTGCTGTTTCAAAGAACGTCAGCTCAGAGCAATGTAGAGGTATTACTATTTCATTTTATAATATTAAGAATTATGTTAACATTGTACGCTTACAGATGGTAAATGTTTCATTCAAACCGAGCTGGTGCTCATCACCACGGATAGGAATTTGCGTGTAAAGGCATTGGCGCGAAATCTGGCAGTTAGCGCTTTAGATGAGTTTTTGCAATGGGCCAAGGACAGCCGCGAATCAACCTGAGAGTCAACATTGGCGGACAATTGCGATACCTTGCTGACAATTACCAAGTAATAGGTTCATCCACCTGGCACATGCATGCTGTGAAGAGCGAACATGTTCTATCAATATTACCATCATTAGACATATTTGACTATGTATGCTACGGCCAAGAGCCGTAGCACACGTAAAATTGGGACGTGGTTCAGCGTTTGAAGTCGAAAGCATCGTTTTTTGCTGGTTTAGTACGCGTGGTGGCTTTTGCCAAATCTATATGGTTTGAGATATTTGGCTAAGTGACATATCAACATTTGCTTTCCAAATTTTAACTTACATTTGTGACTTGTGTTTAAACAAAAAATAAATTTGAATGGTTGTTTGATTGAGGTAATGACCATTTTCTTACATATTGGCTGGGTTAACGGCTCGAAATATATTTTAATTACTACAAAAAACTGGCAGACCTGCTGCGAGGCTAAAAAAATTTCACTTACAACTGTTTTTTTTTTTTTTATTTTTTGCATTCTGTTTCGTTTAACTATTACTGCAAATAGTTGTGTGGTTTTAAATATAGTTTATTGAAAACTAATTAAAAGGTGTACATGTTGTTATATTTTGCTATGCATTTTGTACCTAAATATACTCTCTTTGATGTAGAAATATAAAAACTATGTTTTATATGCAAATCTAATAATCACATTCGATTTAAATCTAACTTTAAAAGCGAAAAACAAAAACAATTGTAGCTGATAGACTATAGAAACAACAACAACAGCAGCACGCGATTATTCTATGTGGCATTTGATGCTCAATTCCAAAGTTGTCTCAATGATTTTTTAAATCAAATATTTCACGTAATAAAGGCTCCACCTGGGAAGGGTTCACGTTTAGGTATACATTAATGATGAATTTATTCAGACGCTCCACATCTGAAATCTTTTGTATCAATCGAATAAACGCGTTCTTCGCTTCACAGCCCGGATAAACACTTTCCAGATATCTTCGCAGAAGATAATAATAGGAATTCTGAAAATGTGATTAAGATTATAAGATTATTATTAACATTCAGTGAGCGAGCGCAATATTTACTTGGTCCAGCCTAATGGCATCCTTGTGTATAAGACGCGCCCGCGCCGGTGTAAAGAGAACAATGGCACACATGATGAGAATAATGTTTTCATCCATTCTCCATTTTTCATCAAATGTACTAATGAACTTTAGATGCTCTTCGTATACATTTCCTTTGGCAAACTTTAGTAAATCGGTGCGTATGTTTGCCATATTCTCTTTGGTGTGTGGTACCTATAGGCCGATCGCTTACGATAATTAACATACATTTATATATCAGGAATAATGTCACTTACTTTCCAAGCACCTCGATCGTTGTCATATATCATTACTGAACGCATTATCATCATTTCGGTGCACCCGCCTTTGAGCAATGCTACTTGGTCCTCTTGGCACATATCACGGAATGCACTGATCTTCTTGGCCATCTTAATGAGACGCTTTATAGCCACTGCCGTCAGATTAATAAGCTGTAACAACTTTGGACTTTGTCGCGCATCGTCGGGCTATGGGGTGAATGGGGTTGAATGTAAATAAAAATGATAACATTAATTATCACATCAATCGTGTTTGTCTATAAACTATGATTCAATATTTAGAGCCGCCACACATTCGCTTATCAGAGAGTCGTACACCTGCGAGCTCCACAATTTTCGAAATATATCAGTTTTCCTAATTAACAGCACAAAATGTGCTAATCGAAACGGAGCACCAGAGGTAAACAACAGTCAATACAATGGCCATAAAGGCTACCAGCCAGCCAAAACATGAAATTTGTTTTGCTTCTCCAGCCACTGGGGGTTATTTATGTGCGCCTGCTATGGTTGGTGATAGTACTTTTCATGATAGTACCGTAAAAATGATTGCGTGAGACTGATAAAGTTATCACTTGTGTTCGATTGAACCGCCTGTGATGCGTATTGCTGATATCCAAAGTGTCTGGCCTAGCTCAGCAACAGGTGTGTTTATTTCATAGCGACATTGCCTAATGTTTTTTGTTTACATTGAGCTGGGTGTGCGTGCTGGGCACACAGAAACTTTCAGATGCACTGACTCATGCGCCAGGTGCTAACTGTTTATCGAATTTGGCTCCGCCCGATTAGATAAGCAATCTTGCAGGTGTGAGTGTAAATTCGGATTTTTGCTAAAAATATGAAGTAGGCGGTCACCTTAATGCGCTCGTCGTTGATCATCAAGGCACTGAGATCTTCATCAACTGGATCGTAGAGTGCTTCACTGGCCAAGCGTAACTCACGCAGCTTCATCTGCTCAGCCTCGTTTAGGTCGCGCTCCATAAAAATGCTCGATGGCGCGCAAATTGGCTGTTGGTGCTGCAGATGCGGCTGTGTGCCTTTACAGTTGCCATATGCCTGCTCCTGACTCAAATAGGATGATGGCATGCCGCCAGCAGCATGATACATTTCATCTTTAATGCGTGAAGCGGGCGTTTGCAAACTGTTAAACGCTTGATACTCCAGGCGTATGACTTCCGATAGCACCGACTCTATCGAGTTAATGCTGACGCTTCCGTCCATGCTAAACTCATCACTAAAGCTGGGCGGATTAAAGCCCTTGACATCAAAATCTGGCGAATTGGCTATGTAGGGCAAGGAGTGATTGCCCGATGTGCTGGGCAGCTCGTCTGGCATATAGCTCGTACTGGGTGACTGATAGTGCAAGTCAATTGGGATATTACTGGTTGGGCTAGCAATGCTGCTTAATGGCGAGGTTACCACGGTTTCTGTGTTTATGCTGCTCATGCTCCCCGATGGACTGCCATGCAGCATTGTTTGTATGACAGTGTCAACGCGCGCAGTTTGCGACTGTTTGTCACACTGTGGATATTGACCTAACTCCTGTTCCTCACCATCGATGTCAGCATCCCCATGTATGGTCTTCCGGTCACTTTCTGATGTCGTGTTTGGGCCATTGAAGATACGATTTAGCATTTTTAGAGCCTCAGCAGGTGTGTTCATAAATTTGTTCATTATGTCAATGGCATTTTCAGGCGACTTCATCAGGTTTTGCATAAACTCTACGACATCTTTAGGGGAATCAACAATCTTAGAAATTATTTCAAGGCCATCTGTCGGTGAGCTCATAAATTTGGTAAATACTGTTAACGCATTGAAAGGCGAGTTCATAATTTTGCTTATGATTTTGAGTGCGTCACCTGCAAAAATAAGAAGTTGAATATATTTTTCTTTTCTTTTTGATAACATATTTATTTACCTGGATAATCGATCAAATGTGATACAAGTTTTAAGGCATCTTTTTGTGATTCAATAATCTTCTCCATAACCGAGATAGATTCCTTTTGGGTACGCATTAGCCGGTTGATGGCCTGACAAGCGCGATCTGGATCAGCAACTATCTCATCAACTAGTTGATCGGCTGTCATTAGAAGTGGATTAGTTTCTGCACGCCTATCAGTCGGAGGTCTGTTTGTGGTTGAGCTAGCTGGTCCCATGGGCCTACCATTCGCGTCACTATCGGGTGAACCACAGCTTTGCGAGTCTTGCGAGCCACCGTACGTGTCTACATTGCAGCTGCTATCGGCAACCGCACCGGCTACCTTGTTGTCATCGGCATCCGCATCTGCGTCGGATCCACCATGCTCCATCATACGACGTTTGGCACGATTATTTTCTATTTTGCGACGCTTTATTAGTTTGTCCTCTTCGGACATGATATTCTCGCTCTTCATTCCAATATCCAAACATTTTTTCAGACGGCATTTCTGGCAGAAACGGCGGGTGACCACAGTAATCTCGCAATTTTGATTAAATGGGCAAGTGAACTGCTTTTTAGCCAGCGCGTTGCGTCTAAAGAATGCTTTGCAGCTTTCGCAAGTAACGGCATTGAAATTATACCCCAATGCCTTGTCGCCGCACACGGCACAGTTCTTAGGGGGTGACATATTGCCGAGCCCAACCTCTGCCTCTGTTTCTGCTTCTGTCACCCCAGCTTTCAATTAGAATTGTGATTGATTTTTTAATTGCTCTGCTTTGTTGTGGACTGGCCGCGAAAACTTTCTTAACTTTTAGCGATACTTTTCTTTGTAGCACTTATGGTTGTTCTTGGCCCTCAAACATTTTTCTCTTCGCACGTCCTGTTTAATTACACCATTCGCCCCGCGATTTCAACACGTATAAATTAGTAAGTTTCGTTATCACCACATATTTTAATTAATAGGGCCCTCTTCTGTGTTGTTCTCGCACCGTGTTGGTGAAATAGCCATTCACCGAGCAAGTTGATATAAAACTATCGATACATCTCAGCTGTGTTTGAATGTGTTTAACGTGACTGGCAAAATTTCATTCATTAGCTGTGACTGCCAGAAACTTTAGCAAAAAATTATATTTTGGTGTGCTGAAAGAAAAATTAAATAAAATGAATCGCGTGAAAACACGGACTTCAAAAACCGGCGAAATTGTTGCATACAGTGAGGGCGCCATTCGCAACAATATATCTGCCGTCGAGTATTGCCGCACGTCGATGGCTGCAATCTCTGGTTGCGCTGCTGGTAAATTGATTAATTTTAAATGAATTTAAATTAGGGCTTTTGGTAACCCACATATATTTCCTAGGTATCTTAGGACTGAGCGGAACCCTTGGATTCCTATTTTATTTTCTATCGGTTTTCGTGCTCTGGTTAATGGTATTGGTGAAGTCTGGCACACAGTGGCGCAAGTATTTTATTAATCGCAAAAACCTACTGACGAACCAATTCATGGGAGGCCTTTGCACCTACGTGCTCTTCTGGACATTCTTGTATGGCATGGTTCACGTGTACTAACAAATGGTGCATTATCTCCATGCGCATAGACAAATAAACATAGCTTAAGATTCGGATAGGCAAAATGGACAAAACATGTTTTTTTCTATTCAGAACTATGTTTGTACGACGGAAGCAGCTGCTGCTGTTCCCGAGCAGTCGCACCAAGGCGTTTTATTTACATCACAATCAAGTAATATATTAAGAACTGTCACGTTAATCCCATCAATCGACAGATCATGTACCTTAAGTATTTTGTAGTTTACATTATTTAGACCCGTGTTGTGATCCCTCTTTCGCGTCATCTCCTTTTGATTAAAGCACTTTTGAGTGTCCCGTTTGCGATGGTGGCGATTGTGTATATGGCTAGAAAAGACAAATCTATTAATGCTATGACATGGAGATAGTTTCGGTGTGATTCTACCTAAAAGTATCGTTGATGCCAGTCTTTATGTTTTGGGGACGCGTGACCTGCAAACCAGCGTCCCGAATGCGTACAAAAAATTCGTCGTCCTCTAATCCCCAGCCCCAGTATTGGTTTGACATTCCGTTCATTTGATTGAAGTGCTCCCGCCGCACCAACAGAATGCCACCAACAAAGTTGTCGTAGTGGTATTTTGGATGCAATTTGGGTCCAGCTATGTGCAGCGGCCCTAAGCTACTAGGATACTCATATAATAAGTCTTTGTTGAGCGGAAGTAGATCCACGTCATGCATGGCAATATAGTCGTAGACATCGCTGGTGAAATGGAAACCAACATTGATGAGCGAAGCACGATTAAATCTGAATCTGTCTACTTGATTTAGTACAAATATATGGTGTTCCACGCCCTGTTTACGCAAAAACTTTGTCAGATGCGGCACAAATTGAAGTAACTCCTCGAACCGGTCGCGAAATGGTACCAAAACGGCCATTTTATGATCCGATTGAGTGCTGATTATTTTCTTGCTCAGCTGTTCGCCTCCACCAAGGCTACTTAGAGGGTTCTTAAGAGGGCATATGCAGTCTAAAAAGAAAATATGCTAATGTGTATTTATAGACATTTATTATTAATACCTTTTACCTGAGCTGAGCGGCATAAAACTGAGCACCGCAATGCCTCCTAGACAGAAGGACAGGCCGCACACGAACAGCCAGTTAATTGTTGATATGTTGGCCATTTTCATTTAGCTTTATCTAATACTAAGTGTTGAGCTGCGTTTTAACTACGTCACGCCATATAAAAAGAAAAATATTGCTTTAGCACCTGCGGCTCGAATTTTACTCTGCAGCTGTTTTTGTCTGCTTTTGGTGCTGAGACTTTGTTCGATAATCGGAACAGTTACTCTGCAAGAGTTATCGATAAGTCATGTTCTGTTTGAATATGGAATTTCAAATGGATAAACCGTTATTGGTATTTAATGCTGCCTGTGAGCATCCGAGCCAATTTAGATACAAAAGATTGCTAGCCAATATGCTGAACATATAATCTAATCGAAGTCAACCCTAGATATAAATAAATTTATAGGCGAATAAGTAACTTTGGTAAAGGACTTCTGTAAGTAAACATTTGAATTGCTAAAAATGTTCTACTTTTGTCATGTGCCCCTCAGCTAACGTTCAGATATTAACACGCTCATTTCTACATTTTAATAAAAAGCGTTGTATTTATTTATAAGATTACAAAGAAAGCTTGCATATAAATTATGATAATTATTGAAACACAAGAGCTGTTCTTAAAAGACATATAAAATAAATAAGTTCTACATTAAAATTTATTTATTTATTTTTATAGTTAAATACTTAAAAACTGTAACTATATTTAGAGATTATATAAATCTAATTGTTGTTCATATTTATTGTGTGCGGTTTAATAACGCTTCGAATTTTCAGCGTATTTCTAAAGCTCAAGCGACTGAAATATTTGATATTTAAAATTGATGTTACACGATTTAAATTAATACCAACGCGGTATGTTGATATCCTACAAAATATAGTTTACAAAATGATTGACTACTTCAGTATTTACGGTTTTAGTGCACTTTTCAATCAGTCGAGCAATAGCTATAGCCTACACTTGATTCGATTGCTTGTTATAGTTTCCATTGTCAGTTGACCTTTAAAAAAAACTCTAGGTTAATTACTTTTCTTTTGTTTCCTACCACAGATGGATTTGTGCGTGGGTAGCGCAAATGCATTGACATAAACTTTAAATTCAATCCATTAAAAACTATGCAATTCGTAGTTCGTTTGTAAAATTGCTATAAAAACTAGTTTCGTTCGTTTCTTCATTTTACACATATTGTATATAAAAGTATAAAAGCATGGGAAAGTTCATAGAAGATATATGTATATATATTTTCATCATTATCTCAACTCAATTGAACTGATCTAATTTGATCCTTATTTTGCGCATGTTTTAGGCGGATTTCGTTGCTCTTACAACAAAAGAAGACTAGAAGCAACAATTATACACAAAAAATAATAATGTTTAAAATAAGATGACTAAAATACTATAAAAGCGCATTGCAGAAAAGTATTGCTATTAAAAAACAAACAAAAAGAAACGGCTTGTCCATAGTCAAAACGTCGGGGCTTCGTAAAGTCATTGATTGGGATACCAAAATGTTTTGTTCTAGGCTTTTAGAGTCTCCTGAAAGCGATTGTATTGAATATGGGACCACAATGAACAACTTTACAAGGCGCATCGTACGATGCTATGGTTTGCTAAATATGGGGTTCTTGCAAAATACATAAGTAATTCATTTTTTAGTGAGCGCGTTCTAAATTAATTGCACCTATACTATGTATACAGTACAATATCACTGGTTGCTTCGTCACGTAACCTAATCCGAAACAAATTGAAAATCAATTGAAAAAAGTGCGAATATCTAATGGCAAATCTAAAGTTGCAAAATTTCTCATTCGATCTGATATTATTTGAATCTAATCAAGTGGGTCGCAATATTTTCACCAGTTTTGGCACCTTAGTTTTCTTTTTTGTTTTTTTGTTTTTTGTTTTTTTTTTTTCTGTTTTGTCTCTGTTGCTATTTCGGAGTCTATTTTTTCTATTTTGTGGTTGTTCCTTCAAATAACGTGAGGAATGCAGCTCTGTGGGCGCAATTTGGGCTGTTTGTTCATCTGTGCTTCTGATTGTTTAGTTTGCAGTACTTAAAAATTAGTTAAAACTATTTTTAGTGTGCATGGCTGGTGGTTCATCTTTTACGGCCAGTCGTAGCTTCTGATATCATTTGGGTCGTTGTTGTATTCGGGACACAGCGCTGAGGGTCACACTTCATCTTGCCATCGCTGTTGCAGCTGAAATTCGTTTAAAAGAATCCATTAGCACACTTTCATTTGGCTCAATAAGCTTTATACTTACATGCACTCCATGCAAGGACCACTCGTTGACGCGATGTGCTCGCCCACCATGTACGAACGGCCATTAATGCTACAACCGGTACGGGTCAGTTCACCGCCATGAGATAGGCTCGTCATGAACGGTGGCAGCTCGGTGCTTGTTGTTGTCGTGCTTGTCGTAATATTAAGCACAGCGGCCATGGTTACAGGACACTCATAGCGTGGACAGCAGAAGCCAGTGATTTGCTCCTCGTGACAGCCAGCAATTGGTGGCGGGCAAGATTGTTGCAAACAAATGATGTCGCTTCTGAAGCAGAAACAGAAATCGCAAGGATCGTCGCGTGGGATTTGCTGTGCGGATACGTAGATTTTGCCTGCATAGCGACAGGTGCCTGGACCAAATACCTCCTCTTCGTCGTATTCGTCGTCTGGGTAAGATGAATATTGAGGCTGATGGCCATATGACGGGGGCGTAATCGCCCCGTGATGTGGGCTAGATGCTGATGTTGTTGTGAGCGGAGATTCTGTTGTTGTTGTCTCTGGGCTTTGTTTCGTTGGTGTAGCATCAGTTTCTCCTTGTGATATCCTATCGTCGATGACTGGGGAACGTGTAGTGCTTGTGAAACGCTGGGCGAACAGCGGATGTACCGTTGTAATACTGTCGATATCTGGTTGTGTTGTCGGAGTGTCCTCGCTGGATGTTGCTGCAGAGGTTTCATCATGCGCAGCAGGTGTCGCTGCTGTCTGTGGTAACTCTGAGACGACAGCTGGAACTTCGGTCTCATCGACCTCAGGTTTCTCTTTAGGAGCCTCAGTAACGGTGTCCTCAATTTCAGCAGACCCAGCAGCTTCATCTCCTTTAGGTGTATCCACAGATGCAGAAGTATGGTCCTCCTCTGAGTAAGTAGACTCATCACTACCCTCGCTTGAATCTAAGCTTGGCACCGCAGCTGGGGCTACAGTCGACTTTTCTGTATCGGATGGCTCATCAGGTTGCTTTTCCGTCTCAGGAGTTTCAGTAGATTTAATGGGGGTCTCCTTTTCGAGATCTGGCTGTGCAGTTTCACCAAGAATATCGTCGTCTGTCACAGGTGCCTTGGTTGAAGTTTCGTCTATTGTTGGCGATGGTGTTGGTGGCTTCAGTTTGGCACCAGCAGTTTGATCAGTGGTGTCTTCATGCTCAATATCACTTGGTTCGGTAGATTCTTCACCCACGTCTTCTGCATCAGATGGTTTTTGGCTAACTTCACTGGTTGATTCAGGAGCAACAGGAGCAACTGTAACAGGAGTCTTATCCACATCTTCCTCAGAAGTTGTGGTAGATTCTGCGCCATCAATCTTTTCGTGTTCACGGTGAGGAGTAACAGTATGGGATATGACATCACCTTCAGCGTCAGGAATCTGAGTGGCTGCAGTATCGACTGCAATTTGCGTTTTTGGTGTGGTGGGAATACGAGCGGGTTCCTGGTCCTTCTCGGTATCGGGTGTGGTTGAAATACTCTCGTCAATGGCACCTTCTTCCTCGACACCTGTCTTATCACTAACAGGGCGAACTGTTGTACCCTCAGTATCATCATCTTGAGCAATAATCGCTGGTGCAGCCGTACTAGCATCAATCTTGTCATCAGCAACCAAAGTGGTGGCATCATCTCTAATAGCAGTAGTAGCAGGTGTGGTAGGTTGTTGAATTTCATCTTGAACAGAAGTAGCGGTGGAGGCAATCTTCTTATCATCTGGATGCACAGTTGGAGAATGAAGCTCCTCATCTTCAAGTTCATCCGTAGCTGGAGGTTTAGTTGGATATATGTCGGATGGCTTATCGCCAGGTGGAGAAACGGTGGTGGATTCTTGGCTATCATCTGGTTTAGGTTGAGCTTCATCGTGAGTAGGTACCTTAACAATTTCATCGTCAGCAGGTGTAATAGTTGTTGAATCTGATTTATCATCAATAGGAATATGTTCATCTCCGTCTTCTGATGGTGGAACAACAGTTGTGGAGTCTGTGGGTGTAAGTGGCTCTTGATCAATTCCTTCATCTGTAGTAGTAGGTGTTTTAATGTCCTTTTCTGGCTCAATCGGTGATGGAGTTGTGGGCAATGGTGGGAATTTCTTGTCGTCTGTAGCTTGGGGCTCAATAGTGGTTGGGGTGTATATGTCTTCTGTGCTATCCTCTTTATCAGATGTGGTAGGAATCTTTTCATCAGTTGGCTTAGAAAGTTCTTCTTGCAAAGAAGGCGAAATTGTAGTAAATTTGTCAAAGTCACTTTCAATAACCGCTGGAATCTTAGTTGATGACTCTGGAGCCTCTTCGATATGAGATTGCGGAGTAGTTGAAGAAGTTTTGTCCTCGAGCGATTCATCTTCCGTTGGCGCTCTAGGACCTTCAATGTCAATGGGCTTGTCTGTGTCTGCCAGTTGGGATTCTTCCTCTGAGCTGGGTGCAACTGTAGTAGCATCAGTCTCACTCTCTGTAGGTGCCACTGTGGTTGAAGTAGCTTCTTTGCTTGGAGTTTTCGGACCAATGGTAGTGCCCTCATCAATCTCTGGTGTTGGGGAACTGTCTTCTTCTTCTTTGTCGGATGTTTTCTTGCTGCCATCTGCAGCGGACGGAGCGGCAGTTGTGAACTCTTCATCTGGGACTTCTGGTTGGTCATCCTTCTCAGATGTGGATACCGTTGTTGGCTTCTCATCTTCTGTAATAAGTACAACGTCTGTAGCAGTGTCAATTGTCTCGTCGTGATCCTTCGTATCAGATGGTATAGATGTTGAGATTTCTGGAACTTCAATGTCCTTTTTATCATCTGTCTGAGGTGAAAGCACTTCATCTTCTGGTTTCTTAGATACATCAATAATAGGAGCATCAGTTGCATAGGGTTCCTCATCCGATTTATCCTCGGTTGACTTTTCGGGTGGAGTGCTAATTGTTGTATGGCTAAGAGTATCATCCTCATCTGCAGGTGGTGAGACAGTAATATATGGCTCTTCCTTATCATCAACAGTTGGAAGAACAGAAACTGAAGGTTCTGATGAGGGTTTGATTTCTTTCTCATCAGTAACAGTTTCAGCTTGGGATGGTTTCTTTTCGACTTCCTGTTCTGTTGAGGCCACAGTCGTTGTGGGAATTGCAACGTCTTCTTCAGGAGACTTGGTGACACTAGAAACGTCATCTTCCTTTTCAGATGTAGACTTTTCTGTCGACAAATCAGTTTCTTCATCAATTGTAACAGGAGAGACAGTGGTTTCATACTGCTCTTTGCTGACAGCGGGAGTGGGGGTGGATTGATCAACAGATGTATCTGAGTCTTGGTCTGGTTTCTTGTCAATAGTCGACTCAGTAATTGCTTCCTCATCTGTAGGCTTCTTTTCATCTGCCTCCGTTACAGAAGGTATTTCCGTGGCTGCCACTGGGATAGACAGTTTACTTGTGTCTTGATCTTCTTCGGCATCTGGACGAACAGTTGTTGCAGCAATAGTGCCTTCAGAAATATCAGGCTTGCCATCAGAAGATACAGAATCTTCAACAGGTGGAGCAAAAGTCGTGACGTCGTCACTTTCTGTTGGTGTGGTTGTGGATGATCCGGGAATCTTTTCAGAATCTTGAACTCGTTTCTTATCAATATCTTCAACATGGGCTTCTGTGGATGACGGCTCTTCCTCAAATTTACTAGTCGTCTCAGCAGAAGTAGGAATGATTGTAGTTGTAGAAATCTTATCTTCTTGGACTCCCAATTTTTCGTCAGCAGGTTTCTCGACTTCAGTTGTTGTCTGTTCATCAATTGAAACAGGAGCAACGGTTGGAGTAGCCAACGTATCGTCAGTCTTCTTTTGGGTTTCGTCAGCAACTGTAGCGCTTGTTGTGGTTGGCTCATAATCTGCTTGACTAACGGATTTCTCTGTTGTTGGCACTGCAGTTTCCTTAAGGCCATCGTCTTCAGATGTGGGCTCTTTCTCAGAAGGCTTCTGAGCTTCTTTTTCAGTATCTGGTGCGGGAGTTGCATCCTTATCAACATCTTCTTCACTAGGATATTCGTCAGTTGGCTTCTTAATATCCTTAGGTGTTGTAACCTCTTCGGAAACGGGAGTTGTTGTAGTTACTGGTGAAATTTCTTCATCGGGCTTAACATGTGACATTGGCAGTTCAGTAATGCCAGCAGGCATAGTAACCTCCTTTGGTATATTTTCAGTGCTAGTAGGCTCCACTTCATCATCAGTTCTATCAATGGGCTTCTTACTGGTTTCGGGCACGATTGTTGTTGACTTGGTTTCGTCAGAAGTTTCATCGGCTTTCGAAGTACTGGAATCAGATTCGCAAATATATGTTGGGCAGCAGCCGTCAGCATGGGCGGTATCCAGAACACAGTTTTCACGATCCTCAGGAATTCTGCATTCCATTGGCTTGCATGATACAATACTGCTAATACATTTGCAGGATATATCGCAAGGTGTGCTTGCTGGTACATCAGTATTGTTCGCATAGGTTTTTCCCTCAACCAGGCAAGCACCTTCACCAGGTATAGAAGGTGGCAGCTGCATATCAGGCATAGCTGCAGCTGTTGTTTCCTCTTCTGAACTAGGTTCCAATGTTGTAACCTCTGGGGTGAAGTCATGACGGGTATCAACTGAGGCGTCTTGTGTCTGAGGTGTAACCTTAGTAGGCTCAGATGATTCTTCCTCCGACGTAGATGCAGTGATATCTTCTTCGCTGGTTTCTGGGATTTCTGTGCCTTTTTGTTCATCTTCCCGTGCAGGAGGTAGATAGACTGCTGGCAGCTTATCGGTTGTAGCTTCTTCACTTTTTTCTGGTTGTGTAGTACTTTGATCCACTTCAATGATAGAAGGAACAATATCAGACTTGACAGGCACTGCTTGGGTAGTTTGGCCTTCATCTTTATCCTTTTCAGTGGGCTCTTGATCAAGTGTTGCACTGGTGGAAGACACAATTTCTTTCTCTGCCTCGACAGTAGTAGCTTCGTCAGTCTCCTCAGTATATGTTTCTGTATCATCCTTCTTAAGTCCTTCTGTGTGGTCCTCAGTAGATTCTTTCTCAACACTTTCCTTATCTTCTGGTTTTTTGGGAGAAGATGTGGTGCTGTGCACAGCGGGCATCTCTTCTTCTGAACTGATATCAGACGTATCCTGCTCCTTAATGCTCTCAGTGGTAGATGATGATATATGAGCGGTCGTTGTTGTTTCTTGAACATCTTCCTCTTCTGTGGAATCTTTGTCAGTTGAGCTTTCAGGTTCTGTTGATTGGTCCTCTTCAGTTTTAGGGGTACTTGTCTTAAAGATCTGAATAGCAGGAGTTGTGGTTTTGACCTCCTCTTCCTCACTGGTGACGTCCTCAGCGGAAGTCGTGCTAGGAATGACTTCGCTGGCACCTTTAATCGGCTTAACAGTCTCCTCCTCACTGCTAACTTCCTCAGCAGATGGCGTAGTTTGGACAGAAATATCTTCACCAACCTGTTCAGTAACAGGTTTGTCAGTATCCTTTTTAATTTGCTCTTCGCCCGCTGGAGTGGTAGCCTTGCTGATTTCATCATCAGCAGAAGTTCCCGTGATAGGAGTTGTAGTTGCGATAGTTTCATCTTGAGCGCTGACGTCTTCAGCAGTAGTTGTGTCCTTATCAACATCAATATCACCACTAACATCCTTAGCAGGAGTTGTCGTCTTGTCATACTTTTCTTGAGTAGAAGCAGCTGGAGTTGTAGCCTTTCCAATATCATCAACACTTTCCTTGACAGTATCACTGTCGACAGTAACGGGAGTTGTATCCTTAACAGTATCTTCTTCGACAGAAGTGTCGGGCTTACTAGTGTCCTGTTCACTAATTTCTTCTCCGGCGGGAGTTGTTTCCCTGACAATATCTTCATCACCACTGATTTCTTTTGCTGGCGTTGTTGCCTTTTCAGTATCTTCTGCGTCGGTATTTTCCGTAGCAGCCTCATCTGTGTCGCTAATATCTGAAGTATCAATGACATCAGAAACTGGCGTTGTTGTCTTGAATTCATCGTCCTTTTTACTGTCTGTAGCTGGAGATGAAGCCTTGATATCATATTCAGCATCGGGAGTTGTAACCTTTGAAATTTCTTCCTCCTCAACTTCAATTCTTGGAGTTGTAGCCTGTGCAACTTCTTCCTCGCTAATATCAGAGGTAGGAGTTGTAGCCTTATCAACATCCTCCCCATCTGGCTCAGAAGCTGAGGGTACTTCGGTAACTTCTTCCTTGTCGATAACATCTGAGACTGGAGTTGTTGCCTTAACATCATCTTCCTTATCACTGTCAGAAGCAGGAGTTGTAACCTTAACTTCATCTTCTTGATCGCTGATGCCTGCTGCTGGACTTGTTGGCTTGACATCTTCTTCCTCATCAATCTCTGCAACTGGAGTGGAAGTGATGCCCTCTTCCCCGTCGCCAAAGTGAGCAGCAGGTGTCGTCGCCTTGGCGCCTTCTTCGCTATCACTAACATCTGATGTTGGAGTAGAAGGCCTAGCTTCAGCTTCCTTATCACTAGGTACTGCAGCTGGGGATGTAGCCTTAACATCATCTTCCTTATCCGTAATGTCTGCAGCTGATGTTGTAGGTTTGTCAGTTTCCTCTTCATCGCTAACATCTGTAGCAGAAGGTGTACCCTTAACATCATCCTCCTTATCACCGATGTCAGATTTTGGTGTTGTAATCTTAGCACCAATATCCTCATCGTCTCTTGGTGTTGTTGCCTTCGAAGCGTCCTCTTCATCGGTGACTGCATAAACTGGAGTTGTGCCCTTGGAAATATCATCCTCGCCACTAACATCCACAGTTGGAGACGTGTCTTTCGGTACTTCCTCTTTGTCGCTAACATCCACAGTGGGTGTTGTAGTTTCCTCTGTAATGTCAACACTGACTGGTGTAACCGGTGTTGAAGGCTTGGCAATATCTTCTTCGCTTTCGCTGGTGCCCTGTGATAAAGGTACGGATGTGGTGTCGATTTCCCCACTACCTTCCTCAGATTCAGTCGGTGCCTTGTCTTCTCCGCTTCCTTCTGCGGGCTTGCCTGTTTCCTGTGCTTGTGGAGTTGTTGGCTTAATGACATCTTCAGCCCCGCTACCTTCCTCCACCGACGTAGCCGTAGAAGACTCCACTGGAGTATCAATTCTAGCATCAGTGGAAATGGTAGAGGTTTCAGGTTCCTTCTCCTTAATCTTATCGTCATCAGTGGAAGCGATTGTAGTGTACTCTTGATCAACTTCACCACTGCCAACTTCACCGGCTGGAGCCTCTGTAGCCACGTTTTTATCCTTTTCCTCGTCATCAATGTGCTTTTGCAGATCAAGATCCTCCTTTGTTATTTCACCGTGTATATCCTTGACTGGTGTTGCTGTAGTAATTGGCTCCTCAGTGGTGCCTTCAGTTGTGGCACTATCCTCATCACAAATATAATTGCTTGGGCAACATTCGCCCTCGGGTGCTGGCATGGCATGGCAAATTACGCCATTGCTCGAACTCATCGGCATCTCGCACTCTTGTACGGCACACACAATATCTCCGCGCATGCAGTAACAATGCTCGCAAGCATTCTTGCCCTTAATGGAGGCGCCATCGGCGAAGGTCTCACCATTGTGGATACAATCCGTAGATACGGCTGGAGTCATGGTAGTGGTCAGAATAAATCCAGGCGTTGGACGAACTGTGGTCGTTGTTGTAGAATGATCTTCCAGCTCAAGTATATCGTTCTCATGGTCTGCAATATACAAAAATTAATGAAATTTGCTTTTGAAAGGCAAATGATTTAAGTACAACTTACCGCAACTGTAGCGTACTGGACAGCAAGAGCCTTTGTTGTAGATGGGTGTGCAGCCGTCCACGTGCAGGGTGCACTCCTGCATAACGCATTTGGTCTGATTGTTAATGCAGTAGCAGAGTTCGCAGGGTTTGTTGGGGTTCGATGGCACCTGGGCACCTTCCGGGTAGAACTTCTCTTCAATGCTGCAACCGAACTTTTCGGGAATGCTCAGTTCAGTTCCTGGCTCGGGTGTACGATGCGGCACTTCGACATGAACTGAAATAGCAGCACGTAATTGAAATAACTGACTATGAAAATATAGCTAATGGTACTTACCCACTGGGCAGGTAACGATAGGACAGCACTGATCCTCGCGCTTCTCCACAATACAATCCTGACCAATTGGCTTCGTGAATGGGCAAACGCGCAGATAGCACATGAGCATGCGATTGTGGCAGGTGCAGTTGAGACACGGCTCATTGGTCATGATGCGGTCACCTTCATTGTAATGTCCATAGTTGTAGTAGCAGCCCTCTTGAATAAGCGAAAAGAAAGTAGCGATTCATTAGAAACCCAGCTAAGTATAACTGGAGCAGGCCTGGGAACCAGAGAACAATGCCTACCTCAACTACATACTTAATATATGGCAGTGCAAGTAATATGAACAGTTAGTTCCCTAGCATTCCCTGTTATGCATTCATGGCAAGTCTTAACTAGCTCATGCGGTTTCGGACATAAATTAACTTCCAGCGTCATCAAATGTCATAATACGTGCAGTCATAGATATCTTTTATGGCTCATCAGAGTCGTTAAACAGCGACAACCCAAGCGCCAAGCAACGCTTAATATACGTATGTCTTGTCTGTCTATGGCTACTGAAAACTGGGTACTGCTACTGCTACCTAATTTACTGCCGTCCACCCGCAATAAATTTCAAATCACATTATTAACACGTCAAGCGCAACTTGCAGCAGCTCCCCGCAAACGTGTGTTCAGCCTTAGCTTTTACCTCAACTTCAGCTCTGTTGCTGTCGGCCTGTTCGACTGACTCGTTGGCTAGACAAATTTTGATTGAAATCTTTGGTGTCGCTGTCTGGCGCTCACGTTTTCGTCATAAACCTCCTAAGATGGTGTTTATTTCTTTGTTTCATTTTCTTATTATATGTATATACATATAAATACCCTGTGCACCTCAAGGTAAGTGGGGTATACAGGAACAACCTACTGTTTATACAATTAAATGAGATACATTTAGATACAAGGGAAACAATAATTTTTATATCTAGCGCAAATACAGAGTATCTGTTAGTCAACTGCCATATTAAAATAAAAATTTCGTGTGCTTTTTCACACCTCAGCTAACCACCTCAGCTAATGCTCAACATAATTCCCCAACCAGTCTGCTGGGTCTTTTTTTTATGACAGCTGTGGGTCAGTTATTGGTCTTTTGTAGTCGATTAGGCGTTTAGAGTCAAACAGTGTTAAATGGGCGTGAACTGAGGCTCAATTAACGTTAATGCTATAATTCGCTATCACAATTGATTTATTAGTTGAAACTATTTGTACTTTTATGTATTATTATTACTATTGGATATATATTTTGTATTTCACTTACCTGGATACGGTGTTATTTCCGTGTAGTCCTGCAAGGGAGCTGCAATAGAATTGAAGAGGAAAAGAATTCAATTTTGTTTTTCTTTTTTCATTTTTGTAAGAAATGCTGGAGTTATTTGGTCTATTACGTTAGAATTTTATGATGGCCATATCCGTTAGTCGTCATGACTATAATAAATTAATTTATCTATTACAGCGAATGCCAGACCTCTAATTGTACCTGCATGCAATTGAAATTAGACGTCGACTTGCGTAGGCCGACGTCTGAGCACTTGGCTCTTGCGGCTTGGCTCACTCGTTCTATTCTTGGTACTCGTTGATAGGCCAGCGTCGTCTGATAACAGGGCTCGGCCGCCGCTGGCCAGCATGCAACAAGCAGCATGCAACGGGCAGCAAATTGCAGCAGCAACAGAAACTTTTTGCAGTGCTCGGCTTTGTGTGCGTGCAACGTGTTATTAGCACATAATCAAAATTCAGCAGCCGCAGCAGCAGCAGCAGCAACAGCAGCAAGAGCAGAGAATGCAAGAAATAATGGCACGTAGCTGGTTCTAGGCATGGAGAATCTTAGCCTGTGTGTGTCCCACACTGGGCCAACTGCAGCGAGAGCCGCTAAAAAATGGCTCAAACAAATTGTTTAAGCTGACAGTTAACCGGCAACGCGCGCGCCTTCCAACTGGCGGTCACTTGTTGCTGCTGCTGCTGCTGCTGCTGCTGATGCGGTGGCGTTTACACGACCACGACAGCAACATGATGTTGCAGCAGCAACAACAGCAGCTACAGCAGCAGCAGCTGCTGCTAAAATGATTTGACAAATTGCATTTTGTTATGAATGGCTTTGTTACTGCTTTTGTTGTTGTTGTTGTTAGGCAAACTATGATTAATTGCGGCCAGTTAAAGGGTTGACAATGTACCACATATATCAAATGTTAATTTCTACTCGATTGGCTGCAGGTAGTATTCGCCAGACAGTCATATAATTTATAGTGTACTGCAGGCGAAATAACAATGAAAATTCTAACAGCAAATGCTCATAAGCATAATACTGGCCAAGCTTTTGACTATGGTAGCAGCATTAACAAATCAGAGTAGCAATTTCAATAGCGAGGCTGTGGCAGAGGTCTGTCTTGTGCTGTCCATATTACTGCTGCTGCTGCTCTGCAACATCTCACTCTTTTAGAGTAACGGATGTAAATTACACTTTATGCGGTAAGAAGAACAAGAATAGCCACGACCGAGCCTGGCAACGCATAAAAATTCACACATTAACTGTTAAGGATTGCCTGCCTAGAGTAACAGAGAGAAAGAGAGAGAGAGAGAGAGAGAGAGAGAGAGAGAGAGAGAGAGAAGAAACGGAAAGAGTGAGTTAGAGCAGGATGGTTAGTAGGAGGCGACATCGGACGGACTTGGAAGCAAACGGCAATTGGAGCCGATCATGCAGCCGGTTCGCTAGCAGCACGCCCCGCAATCGTACTGTCCAGTTGCCCAGTTCCCAGTTCGCAGTTCCCAGTTCCCAGTTGGCCGCCTTGTAATGCAAACTTATGCAACAATTTTCCGCTGCAAGTGCAACAACTGAAACAAGCCACATACGAGTTGGTGGCAACATCAGCACGACGATGATGACCAAGACGCATGAGAGTCGTTTGCCTGCCGCTGCTGCTTCTACTGCTGCTGCTGCTGCTGCGACTGTTGATGGTACACATCAAACATAGTCGTGTCGGTCCAACAAACAGAAGTCAGTCAGTCAGTTAGTCAGTCAGTTACTCAGCCAGGTTAGTTGTTGTTGTGGTTGTTGTTGGTGTTGATTTGGCTGCAGCTTACAGCTACATTCACATGACTGCAGCTTCGGGCCAAGCCAAAGTTGTTGGCGGCGTCGGTTGCTGTTGCTGTTGTTGCTGTCGCAAGAGTCGTGCATTTTGTTTATTCTAGGAAAGCGCGCGCACGCCTCGCATCCCGAATGTTTCTTGGCCATGGCCATGGCCATGGCTGGATGGCTGCTGCTGCCGCAGCCACTGCCGCTGCAGCAACAAGTTGAACGACCCGTTCGCGCATGTGTGCAAAAATGTGTACACAAACCATAAAATACAAGCCACTAGCTGGCTTTACTTACATAAGTAGGCCTAGACTTAGGCTTTAGGTGCCGTAGCTCTGGCTCTGGCTGTGACTCTAACTCTGTCTCCGACAGCCACATTGACCAGGCTAAGGCAACGGGCACGCCTTTTGCTGGTTACGCTTTATTATTTAGTGCTGTAGGTGGATACGCAGCCGGCTGTTGTGGTGGGGCACAGGGGCATATACTAGCCACACAATCCAACAGCCAGCAGCCAAAGAGCCTAGACGAGGAGACAGCGCGCCTGGCATGTGAAAAGTGGAAGTTTCGCTAAATATTTCGTTGATAGCAATCGTTCCTTTTTCAATTCTACTCCAACTCTCCATCTCTCTCTCACTCTCTCTCTCTCTCTCTCTCTCTCTCTCTCTCATCTTCATGGCTGTCCGCATGCGCTACGCGGAAACGCAGCTAGTGAAATATTTGCCATGCCACAAATATTTCAAAGATTACAAAATAAACACAAATCTTCCTTTGGGCCACAGACACAGACACAGACATAGCCCCAGTCACAGCTATAGTCATGTTCCCCCAAATGCGCTATTTTTTTTGTGTATTGCTGTTGTGCGGTGCCAAACGTGGCAGTAACTTTACCGCTACTTTGGCAACGACCAACAGCTGCAGCAGTAGCAGCAGCAGCAGCACACCCACAGCATATGCCCCACCTGGTCAAGATATATGTGTGTACGACTAGCTGATAAGGCCTTAAAGGCTAGAATGCCGTTGCGATGGCTCTTCTTTCTATGGGTGACAAAAGGAAGTTTCAAGAAGCTCGCAAACTGCCTTGATATAGATGAACGTAATTAGAGCCAGCCAGGTCGAAGTCCTCCATGGCAGAGCGGAACAATGCGCCAACAAGGGACGCAAATGCACCGACTGCACATGCAATACATCGAACTATAATTGCCCAGTCTCAGCTCAGTTCGAATCGGATGATCGTATTGGTCGGGCTCAATTATGCAATGGCAGGAAAACAGAAATTATGCCAGGCCAACAAGCGGCAGCAAGAGGCATGCAAATTTTTTCTTGCGCAAAACAATTTCCATTTTCTATGGCCTTGATCACATAATTTCCATAATGCCGAGTCGATCAATATGGAGTGAGCGACAAGCTAACAACCCATGCCCAAGCCCAAGCCCAAGCTCCAGCCATGGAATAAATGTGTGTGTGCCGCCATATCATGCACCATGCATCAGTGTTGAAAGGGGATGAGTTGCAGGCGAAGGGGGTTGGCTGAGCGCCGACAATGTGCCCAACGGAGGCAGCAGCCGCGCACAGCAAATGAATTTGCGAGTAATTTAACATGATTATGTCGGGGACAAGGTAGCAATGTAGACGTCGACATCATCCGCAGCAGCAGCAGCAGCGTTGGCTCCTTGCGCAGCCAAATTGGACGCAGTTGCGCCAGGCTCTCTGTTTGCCTGATGATGCTGCTAGTTGTGGCTTTGGCCCTGGCGTGACGCTGTGTTTTATTAGCAGCCGGCCTAGACATGATTCGTTCTAAGTAAATTATGCCCGTTGGTCATGACGAGGATGCCGTGAAATTGCTGCCTGTTGCTGCTGCTGCTGATGCTGATGCTGCTGCTGCTGCTGCTGATGCTGCTGCTATGCATATGAAACAATTACGAAGAGCTAGGCGCAGGTCTAGGCCTGGGCATGAATCCAATCCTTGGCTGTCTATATGTGAGCATTGTAATTGCTGGCAACTGCACCGCAGGCAAACGAGCAGCTCATATGCATATGTATTTATGGAGAGGCAAGCCCAGGCGAGGGCCAGCTAGAGCTCAGTATCCCTGCAGAACGGGCAGTGTCATTAGACAGTCAGTCAGGTTGTCAGTTGGGGCGCAACTTTTGCTTTTTGACGTTTTTTTCGTTGCCAATCTGACTGCTTAATAGATAATAATGAGTCTGAGTCTTAACTTTGGTCTGCAACTAGGAGTTGCCACTCGGCCTGCAGGCGCTGTAATTAAGCAGTTAAAGGCCAGCTTAGCTCCAGCGTAGCTCTGTTCCCACAGTTGCGGATCGGATTGGATCCTCGGCAAGGCCTTTTTGCTTATTTCCCCAGTTGATGTGGCTTTTTATGTGTCCTGTGCTTGATTTGTTTTGATTGCGCTGCATGGCTTTAATGAGCCCCCATCGGGCCATCAATCTGGCTGTCAGTCGTAATATGTGTACGTGCATTGCCATATTGCCGCCAGGTTGCAGCTAATCACAGATCCTGCCCACTGGCCGCATCTCCAGCTAGATATATCATAATTTTTGTTTGCGCAATTTTTTAGACAAATTCCAAAGGCCCGTTAGATGCGCGGACACGAAGCAAACAAATTGTCGTCAGGCCGTCGTTCGGCTTGCTCGGCTCTGCTCTGCTCTGCTCTGCATTCAATTCTTGGCACCGCAAGCTGTTATTGATAACAGCGCATTGATTACTGCAATTGCTGTCGGGACGAGCTGGATCTGGAGCTGAAGCTAGAGCTGACTAGAGTTTTGCCAAAATAACAGACAAGATCTATAATCAACGGCTAGCTTGGACGCTCGGATGCAGGTCGCTATTTACAAGCGTTCCAAGTGCAACTGTTGCAACTGTTGTAGCAACTCGTTTTCAACCTGCGCATGCGTAACTGTTTATTAATTTCGGTTTGAATTTGAGCAAGATCTAACCGTCTGCACTTGCGGCGCGTGTCCAGCCCCAACTCCATCCACCATACCCCAAGCAGCTTTAGCTTCAGCTTCAGCTGCAATGCCAGCTGACTCTGCTGACAAGTCGGAAGATTGATGATAATATCCACCAGAAACTCTCACGTTTGGGCAGGGCTCGGCTTGCGGCCGTTTCAATTAGATACGCGCACTTTTGTGCTCGTCGAGCGCCTCATTTGGTAAAACATTCACGTGGCATTCTAGCGCTAATTGCTTGCCCCGCCAAGAAGTTGCCCCCTGGACAGATAGCGATTTGTATCTGCTCCCACGACAACGACTCCGACTCCGACTCCGACTCTGACTCTGAGTGCGACAGCGTCTGCTTTTAAGCCAGTGATTGGCGAATGCAGATAATGTTATTTTATAGCTAGTATTATAGTACTATAAAGTATATGTGTTGCGTGCTGGGCAACTGCAGCATTAGAAGAAGCTGCTTCAACCGTGAAAAAATACTCAAAGTTGCCAAACGCACAAAGCGCGGCAGCAGCGACAGCGGCAGCAGCAGCAACATAAGATCAGCAAAGCGATAATTATACAAGGTATTAGTTCATTCCTTCTATAAGCCAATCCAGCCAAACCCAACCCCCCTTGTTCCAGGCTCTTTCTGTTCAGGCGTCTAGCGTATTTAGTGGCCGTTGCTAAGTGACTTAACATGACCCACACACCATGGAGTCGAGCTGTCGGAGTCGTAGGTTTGCCATGCGTAAAGGTGCCAGGCTGCGAGTTGATTGAACCCCCTGCTTGGCCGGGCATTAGAGCGGCTGGATAGTTGTCCCGCTCATGAAGCTAAAGTTACACAATTGAAAAGCTGTGGGAAGTCATTGCACCATGCGATAGAGATCTGTGTAAGAATGAGCTGCCAGCCAAGACATGGCTAATTACCATTCTTTCGCTGCAAGACTATCGTCTATAGCAGAGTCTCAAAATGAATTCTAACACGCAGTGCTCAGGCCGAGTCCAAGTCCAAGTACAAGTCCAAGTCCATATATAAGCTTGAGTTCTTGTTCAGCGAACCGAGCAAAGTCTTGGGCTGGTCAGTACGTGGTAGCAGCTTCTGTCTGCCAGCTGCCAGCTGCCAGTTAGAAATACGATTGGCGCCAGTTCAAAAATACCAGCTCAATTCTCTAGTTCGAAAGGTTTCGTTCTAAGTGTTTAAATACCACATGAAATTGGGTCAGATCTCAGCTAATTGCCATAAATATGAATAAAGACGTAAATGTTTGCCGAACGGCAGCATTTAATTAGCATTTCGAACACGTTTTTAGAGCGACGACAACGGAAACTTCGTCAACAACGTGTTGTACAAATTGAAAATTAGCATATTCACGCCAAGAGCTTGCATAAAATGCCAAATAAAAAAAAAATCAAATAGTTATATGAAACATTTAATAAAAAGAGAAAAAACAATAACAAAACGAAAATAGATACCAAGTGGCGTCGGTCGGGCTCAACTTGGCCAACAGCAAGTTCAAGTTCAATGACATCCAAACAATAACAAACTAAAGAGAGAGAGAGAGGAAAAAGACATATATAATATGAGCTATGCTTATGGCACAGCTATGCTATATATCAGTCTGACACACACCTAGACTATATAGTGCTATATATATCTGTTAGTTAGAGACTGCTGTTGCCGCTTATCACAATGGGAAATCTTAGAATTGTTACTTCATCTGTTTGCCGGCGTTTTGCTCTACTAAACAGCATTTCATTTGCATTTGGACTTGCTGTGCCATAAAATGTTCTGCTTCTCATTGTCTTTTTTGGTGGTGCTGCTGCTGCAACAACCACTGCAACTGCACAGCAGCAGCAGCAGCAGCAGCAGCAGCGGGAGCAGCAACTGCTTCAGAATTACTGCAATCACAGCAGCCATTTCATTGTCAAGGCACAGCTGAGGGAAAGGCGTTAATAGTCAAATTGTGTAATTTCTGTGGCTAAAGCTCTGTGGTATGTGTTGGTGGGGCAGGCTGTCAGTGCCACTGCCACTGCCATTGCCATTGCCACTGCCATTGCCATTGCCAAATGGGGCTTACAGTTAACCGTTACATATACAAATTGCTGCCAGTTAACCGCAAACGCCACTCACTCACTGATTATTTACTTTATTGAAATTACCGCAAACACCAACACGTCTCACCTGCCTGCACCCTCTCACCTACACTATGCCGGTCTGACCTTGTCGCAGGAAGTTGAAAATTGTATAGCTGATAAAAATCGTATCGAGCTGCCTGCGCTTCCGTCAGATAAACGTAGAAGAAGATACAGAAGAAGAAGAATTTACTTAATGCTTGGCCAATTCACACGCCAACATTTCAAATTCTCGATGCCCGAATGCTCAGTTCTCATTAAATTGAAATCAAGTGCAATGAGCAGCTATAACTCCAACTACAGCTCAGTGTGGCCCTTTCGGTCAGACTCTGGCTGGCTAAATCTGGTCAATGGCCTCAGGCCAAACAAAATGTGTGGCTCGCGTGGGATGAATCAAAACAAACTAAGTGGCTCTTTAAGAGTTATAAATGTGCTTTTTCTTCAAGTCTGTATATATGTATATATGTGTAGGTTCATAACTCTCTGGGGTCTGTCTCCAAGTCATGGTCAATTTATCATACGCAGTTTTGATTTGAGCTCTTTACAGCAACATACAACTTTAGAAATATATATATATATTTCTTCTTTTTTTTTTTTTTTTGACAAATTGATGTACGACTGGAGCGTCTTTGGTGGGCCGAAACGAAAGTCGCTGCCTCTCAGCTGGCAGCCAATGCTTATTTATGGCCAAATTCAGCATATGGCACATGGCACATGGCCATGGGCATGCTTTGGGCGGATTCTAATTGTGTCACTGTCGAAAGTTGGTCAGCGAAAAAAAAGAAGAAGACGGCCATAAAAAAATCTGCATGCGAGTCGTGTGTGGACACGGATTCATCCTGTTGACTCTCACACGCAGCGGCATCGTGTGGGCTGCTTAACCCGCAAGTTCGTGATCTCTAACTCGCGTACTTGTTCTTCAAGTGGCTATGGAATTCCACAGCTACGCAGCGAGCACATATTCACATACACACACACACATATACACACACTCACATACACATGGCTCTTCAGCTGCTTAGCCATATCTCCATATCGGTCAATGGTCAGCGGCTGTTTGGCCCAAGCAAATAAGCCAGGCAACTACTACGTCAACTTCGACTACAAAGTATTGCTATTGCTATTGGTATGCGGTTATGCTACAGGTACCGAGGTACAGCCATGGCAATAAGTATATGCGCAGGTAGAGGCAGCCCCTGTCTGCTTCAGCTTGTTTGCATACGAAATATTTACGATTTCAGCCAGCCACGCCCACACCGGCAAGTGGCGCATTGGCACCTGATAAGATGCCACAGCTTGGCCACTTGACATTGAACCTGGTCGGAGGTATATAGCTGGCCAAAATGTTAATTATATGCTGACGGGCCAACAACAAAAATCTTGATTAAATCCCTTGCCGTTGCGTTGCGGCTGCTGCTGCTGATGATGATAATGATGCTGCTGCTGATGCTGGCATGTGGCTGATATCATCAGCGAGCGTTCATGCAATTAATACTTGAGCATAATGATGTTTCGCCTCAGCCTAAGCCTGCCCAGAAAGTTGTGGACGTCGTCAATAGTTATGCCCGACGCTTGGCCAAAATGCCAGCTAATACAAGCTAATTAAGCGCACCAAGTGGCAATAAAATCCCAAAATACCATTTGACTTCCGCAACTCACGAGTTTAGTTAGCCATAAACAGGTGATTTTTATGCGCAATAAACAAAAGCAAAACAATAACAACGACAACAACAAATATTAAGTATATGAAGATCCAGCTGGGAACGCACTAATGCCTTTGTAATTGGTTATAAATTAAGCAATCAGTTAAGCATCATCAAAACTTACATATATAAAAATATGCTTAGATTCGAGTTTTTCCTTCTATGCCATTTATGGCAACTCAGCCAACATGATGTAGAACTTTAAACACACACTACATAAGCAGGCCCCATCGGCCAAGTGTTGAGTCTCCAATTAGACCCAGAGCCGGGTTCAAAACTCATGTTCACTGACTGTGACTTATCACTTTTGTCCGGCACATACTATAAATAAGTCCGAGTCAACTTTCGTTGGTGTCAATTGCCCTGCCTCCAGGTCCAGCTGGGGATTCGACAAACAGATGCCAAAAAAAAAAAAAAGAATCAGCACCTGTGGCACTGCCATGAGAAAAAAAGATGGGAAAATCTAAATGCAGCTTGTGGAAGATGTAATACCCTTGTATTACTAAATGCCATTTCAGGCTCTATCTCTAAGTGGATTATATGAAACCATTTATGTAAAACAAACAAAGAAATTAATTTTGTGCAAACAGCAATCGAGCTGAAATTCTATTAGATTGTTCGTACTAATTGCCAACAACTGTGTTACACACTTGCTGACAAAACTGAAATACCCCATGCAAGGCAAAGGAACTGAAGTTCGAAATTGATTGATGAAAACGCCCCACGAAAAAAAAAGCGAACAGTCAAAAGGCAACGCGCTAAGGCGAGAGCCGAGTTGAGCTTTGAGTCTGAGTTTGAGTCTGAAAATTGCCGTCCACTTTTTTGTGGCTTATAAAATAATGATTATGTGTTGGGGCTACCGGAGCTGCTGACAGACGATGACGCCGACAAGCAGTGGATCTGCCACAGTCACTGCGCCATGCGCTGTTGTTGGTCCATTAACTTGGCCAGCCAAGTTGGTGCGACCAATCGAGCGAGACACCGACTGCGACCAACTGATCGACCTTGAGCTTGAATTAAAACTTGAACTTGGCTGCTTGAAAATTGCATAAGATGCTCGCGGCTGACTGTGTTTAAAACTTAACTGTAAAGCGGAGCACTTGGCTAATACACGATATGTTACCAAAAAGTCTTAGCCAAACACTGAGCACTGAGCACTGAGCAGTGAAAACAATTGCCAATTGGCAATTGACATTTGACTGGCCTTTTGTCATGACGCAAAATGCCACTTGTTGTGAAGTATTTGTGCATGTTTCGACTTTTTGCCGATTTGCGCATATTAATCATGGCTGTATATAGCACTCGAGTGGCCGATATTGATTTATATGGATGGCTGTACAGGCGGCCAGCTGTCGATAGCTAAATGAGATACAAATGTATCTCACAGATACTTACAAGTGTTGAGTCATGAGCCGGGTGTTATGTGCTACGTAGTTATGTATGTATGTATTATTATAATGGAACAATTCAATTACCAGGCCATGCTGTGAAATTCTTGTAAAGCCCAGCGCTGAGCCGGTGCGCTGAGCCCGCAGCTCGCTGCTCTCTGCCAGCTCTGTAAGTTCATCAAACTCAAGTGTTGAGCTTCACGGGCAGCATTTACGTCCATTGAGTTATTTTGTTTACTTGTTAGTGTAACAGATTTATGTGCGTGTGTGTGTGTGTGTGTGTGTGTGTGTAGCACACAATGCTCATAAGTGGGTGAGAAAAGTGCGAGAAGAGGCACAAAGATCTAGCTATAATCAGTTCTCGACTCACACGCTCCAAGTTCTCTTTCAGCCATTCACAAAACATCATCAAAAATGTTCTAAGCTGCGTTTTCCTTATATTCCCTCCCTCTAGTTTTCTTCTTTACTTTTTTTCTCTTTTGATAGTTTTCCATATTGCAGCACCACAGTGTTGGGCATGTGGCATGTGCTAATGAAAATTCCAAGAAGTCAACGCTGTATCGAGCATTTGAGCGGTGCTAAATGTGGGTCAACAAGACAGTCTGCCTGACTGACTGATGGACTCGGACTCCGACTTGGACTATTGCCGCCTATCGTTTCGTTTCGACTAGGCCAAATCAGTTGAAAAGTCAGCTGCATTTGTTGCCTGTTTATTGAATGCCCATTAAAGAGTGCCACAACTCTGCGGCTAGAATTTAGTTTTAAGGTTTTGGTTATGGGCCTTTGGTTTTCGTTGACGTCGCGCTGTGTTTGCATGTGATTACTGCTGGCTGTGGAAGCAGCACTGCTGACCGATATTCTGCAGACATGAGAAATGGTATGTCTCTTAACCATTTTTGGGTTTATTTGCCATAAAGTTTTGTTCAAGTCCGTTCAGTCGTTAAATTGTACATAGTCAAGTTCCCTGCTCCGCACTCCCTCGTCCAATGGGCCATTTTATAGGCTGCACCTTTGAGCGATGGGAGAATGTGAAAGTTAACACCTCATTCTAGCAGATGCAACAAAAATAATCGTGTAGCCCACCCATCTGCCGAGCGTGGCCATTAGCACTCGACTTTATTTATGGCAAGGGTCGAAATTTATTTTAGTATCTGTTGCTATACTCATCTATCTACATGTCTGCCGCACCCTCCGGTTGTACGGTCAATGCACGGTCAATGCATTTTGCCTTAATTTCAATTTCAATTTAAATGGCAACGCATGACTCAATTGAATTTTGGACACCCTCACGCATTTCGCATTTCGCATGCCGAATAAATTGAATTCGCTTTTCGCTCGCGTTAAATGCAACGCCGACCTTTGGGCCGGCAGGGGGCAGAACGGCCACTCCTGACCCCGGACAAGTGCGAGTCGTGGCAGTCGTGGCAGCTGTGGCCAGCCGATGGTAATTTGTCACAGAATCGCAAAGCCGAATGCCAACTGTTTTAATTAGCTCGACTTGTACCCAAAACATCGGGCCGCAATGTGTGCAAATTTATGGCCAAAATAATCAGTATAGACAGCGCATATGCGAGCATCTCCCGCAAGGGGAGTGCGGTCGTGGGCTCAAATACTTAGCGGCCTAACTGTAATTTATGTTGACATAATAAACCACTTACCGGCTAGCGTTAGCGCTGGCAGCACCATCAGCAGCATGGCCAGAAACATCAGCTCCTCGAGTCCCAGCGGACTCGAACGTTTTCTTGTCATCGTTTCGCTTGTGTGTGTAACTGCAATGGAGGAGGGAAACGAAATGTACTTTAGTATTGTGCGGCATGATTCTCAACAAAACAAAACGAATTGATCCATTAGACCTTTGACACTGGCCCGTTTAACCCTTCACCAGCAATGAAAGAAAGATGTAAAAACCGCATACAACAATCAAATTGAGCCACAATATGTTTCTTAAACGACGGCACTTCATTAAAAAAGCATGACAGGGCACATGTCCTTATGTCGGTTTTCATTTTTTTTTTGTGTGTATTTCGTTGTTCAAATTTTTCAATGGCCTCAACTGCTCGACAAAAGCAATTTACGTGCACAAACAGCAAAAGAATTTCTGGGTGGGTTGGGTGACTGTTGACAGTGAGCTGCCACCACCACCGGCACCACCACCACCGGCACCACCACCACCACCACCATCACCTCCAGCACTACCGTCCGAGCTCAGTGAGAATCGCAGTCGGCATCCCTCAAGCCTGTCTGTATTTGTGTGTGTGTGTGTGTGTAGGTGGATGGAGGGGAGATCCTGACTGGCTGTTTTTCTTCAATTGTTTGCGGAAATCACTTGTTTGCTGATTTGACAGATGTGCAATTTTCCCTGACATGGCTCGCAGGCTCACACTTATTGCCCGCAATCCCCTAACAAAAAAACAGGAAGAAAGAAATACGGTCCGAATACGTTGTCATGTTGCGGCCATATACTCCAAATGTGAATATAGTTTTGTGAAGTTGTTGCTCTCTGATTGAAAATGTCATCCGCACGCCAAAAAAGCAAACTTTCAGGCCCCATCCTTTGCTCTGAACCAAGTTATAATTAGCTTGGGCTGAGAACTGTCCGTATCTAATACAGTATATACTTATGTACTTACGGGCACATAATGCCATAAAAGACGACAACAAGCGGAGTAAAAGGAAAATGTCTTCATTTCATATTTTCGTTTATTAGCCAAGTTTTTTATTTGCTTTTATGTGCCTTTAATCAAGTCCCTGGAGATGCAACACGTGAGTGCGATATCATTTTCAGCAAAGTGGGGTTGGTTACGCCCAGACGTGTCACTTGGGGTGCCCTGCCGTGAAGGCGTGGCCGTAGGTGGGCGTGCATGCGTAAGTTATACAATTTCATACATTTCAAGAAGCTAATAAAAATAACGGCCGTGCACCGTGGGACAACTGAGTGAGGCTCTTGGCTTAGATTTGAGCGAGCTTTATCGATAGCTGCGTATATCGAGTGTCAGCCTGCGGCAACAAAGCAATTGTAGATGATTTATCGATAGATTTGAAATGCTGACATCAATTTGTAGACACACTTTGGAGCGTGTGTGCCGGGGGTCACAATGACCCCAACGGCTGCGCTGCTCTTCTTTCGAAATTCGAGTGGTCTCTGTTACACCCCGCACCCATTGCCAGCGTGGTAGGTAGAATGGGAGGCAGTGTCGTTTGCTCGCTAACGAAACAAGCAAATAAAATGAGCTAATGCCAGGCAGAGCGCGGCTCATCATAAATGCGCGAAATGTGCTCATTAAAATGCAGGGAAACGGCACAGCGCCCCTACCCGCTCCGACACCCCCTCGTAGCATGCCCCCTGAGTGAGACGAGTCGAAGTCAGAGAGTTGGAGTCTAAGTCTTAGTCCCCGGGAGCCACAAATTGCATTGCTGCGTGCTGTGGCAAACGACAATGTTAAAAGCAATAGCAACTGCAACAGCAACAGCAGCAGCAACAACAACTACATTACAGAAGAAAAAGCAAAAGAAGAGTCTACAGAACAAGGTGTATGCAACACACGAAGCCCGCCTCGACCAACTTGAAAGATTGCTCCGCCGAGATGCAGCCTCAGCTTTAGCTGCGGCATTTTGATGACGAGTTGACATGACGAGCGACAATAACAATAATGATAATCTCACACGGGCACAATGATTATCATGATGATGATGATGGTGATGATGATGATGATGGTGAAGCTGGAGCTGCTGCTGGCCTACCACTGACAACGGAAGCGACACAAACTGGCTATTAGTTGTTGGCCAAAATGGCACTTGTTCTAAAGCTATTAGCAACACACGAACAGGCCAGCAACATGTGCCTGCCAACTGGCAACTTGTTGCGGTAATTATTCTGCCATTTGTTGCAGATGTTGTTGCTGGCGTAGTTAGCTGCTGTTGCTAAATGGTAAACAATTTCAGCAGCCGCTTTCAGTATTTGGGTTAAGACCAAATAAAGGGGTGGTCAGCAGCCAGCAGCCAGCTGCTGGCCGAGTGTGTGACACAAATTCAATTTGTGAATGAAGCAGCCAAAACTAAGCGCTTTCCACACAAATGCTCAGGTATGTAACTAGCTAACTTTTACCCCATGCCAATTGCCCAAAACAAGTGGCAGAGGGAATTCCCAGAAAGGAGGGGTAGGCACATACACATATATACACACGCACATGCTGGCAAACGAATGTCGGTCATGGGAAATTTGCAAAAAGGCTCGAATAAGTCGCGAAGAGTAGCTAGGGCCAATGGCAATGTATCATCATCAGCTGCAGCCTCTTGACCAACAATGGGACGCCGTTGATATGCGTTATGAAAAATGCATGCTGGCTTCTAACTCAATGCCACCACCACGAGGAGGTGGCTCATGCGTGAAGAGACGGCCGACAGCCGACGGCCAACATAAATGCAAATATTTGTACAGCCGCCCGACATGGTGGGCCAGCGCAGGCAACGGCGACTCCTCCTGGATCCGCACAAAGGGTAAGCACTTGACAGGCAACTGTTTAAGGTTGAAAAATTACAGAGGCTAAAAGTGTGTATGCGTGTGTATGTGTGTGTGTGTGTGTATGTGTGTGTGTGTGTGTGTGTGTGTGTGTGCGACTGCACCACACTGTCTGAGGCAGCTCCATTGTGATTGTGTTGATTGTGAGCATGCGTGGCCAGCTGAGCAGCTAGCTAGCTGCCTCCTCTGCCGTGCCATGCCATGCCGTGCTGTGCTGTGCCGTGCCACAAAGTGTGCCCCTAGCTGCAGCACACTAATATAAATGTATCGCCAGAGATGGAGCGCTGGAAATTTACATTTTGCAAAGGCGCTGCTGGCGCAGCGACTGCTCGCGGCCTCAATGGAGGGTGGGAAAATTTCACATGCGCAACATTTTGACAGTCGCCAAAGGGAGAGGCGAGCGTCGGGGCAACATGGCAGAGAGCAGTGAAATGCATCGTTAGCATATGCATCAAAAGGTGTCTCTTGTCAGCGGAGCAGCTGTCGACTGTCTGCATTTTGAGATTTGTACCATGACCCACAAATATACTTTGACGCACGCATCTAACGACGACCCAGCTAGCTGGCTAGGAGTAGCTGGCATCCACAGATGACTGTGGATGCCCGTGGATGACTGGCTGAATGGCAATTTGCAACTGCAACTGCAACTGTGTTGCAGCTATGCGGCTTTAATTGGATTCTGCTGTGGTATCAAATTGACATTTAGCACACAAGACCGAAACCGATCTTTGTGCCTGCTGCTCCATACGCTCCATACCGATGCGCGCTCAGTTGGCTGACCTAACCTCATGCGTTCACCAGGATGGCCGGACGGGGGGCAGCATAGGAGAGAGAAGAGTCATGCAATCTGAGTCGCTATCCGCATCTCAGTTGCCAATTGCAATTGCTAGCTTATCGCATTACACTTTGATTGCTGCTGTTGCTGCTGCTGCTGCTGTTGTTGTTGCTGCTGTTTCTGTTGCTTTTGCTGTTTGGCGTTAATTTGGTTTTGTGTTCTCGGACAGCCATTTAACGGTGAGGCGGCGCAATTGCAAATTGCATTTCTGCCAATGCCAATTGGCCGCCTTTGCCTTGTTGGTCACGTCAAAGTCAATTGTCATAAATCTACAATTGCCGCGGGGCCCTCACACCTTGCGTGTGTTCATATGCTTGGAGTAACGCAATAAATGCGCATAGTTTTGTCCAATTGTTGGCCAAATTGTTTGTGGCTTGAACTGGCAGAGCTCTGCGCTCCTGGCCCGGCCACAAGAATGTTTTGGCAAGAGCCAAACGTTAGATTTACATATCTGTGTTTATTATAAAGCGAAATGGAAAAGTTGTGCCACAGAGGTTTCTGTCCAATCAACAAGCTTGAACCAAGTTCATGAAGTTGGCCTTACAAATGATCGACCTTGCAGCCGTAGCAGCAGCCGTAGCAGCAGCGGCAGCCAATTGAGTCGAAGGAGTTGTCTCTCTTTTGGCTCTGTGCAGAAAATTAATAAAGCTTTGGACGCCGTTGCGCACGATCCACAAACATAACGGTCTCTAGTGGCAAAGTCAGGGCAGGCAAACAAGCGAACAAACAATCGCGCCAAATGTAAGCTATGTCTCCTGCCTCTCCGTCATCGTCCCTCAATCTCGGCCTGAGTCACTTGTCAGCTAGCCGTGGCGACGATGGCGACAATGCGGAAGCTGTTTCTGCTGCTAAAGCTGCCTGGCACGACAACAGCACGAGCAGCGTGCCCGATGCCGCCAACGCCAAAGACCAACAGCAGCAACAGCAGCAGCAGCAACAACAGCAGCAGCAGCAGCAACAGCAACAGCAACAGCAGCAGCAGCAATAGCAGCAGCAACAACTCCAACTGCAGCTCGTAGGCAATTTGCCATTTTGGCTTTGCTTGGCCAACACTTGAACTGGATTAGTTGGCTGTTTGCTTTGATTTGTGACAAATCTTGATGCAAGCTACCGTGTGCTCGCCTGCAGCATGCAACAGCCACGCCATATGTGGACGTTGATGCTGTTGTTGAGGCTGCTGGTGTTGGGTCAGTCAGCAGATCGTGAGCTGATTTTGTGTTCACTTCATTTTTTTTTATTCTGTTTCGCTTTTTTGTTTTTTTTGTATGCAGCTCGCCACAAATTTCTCTTTTTCTTGGGGTCAAGTTTGTTGCCATGCAGAAGCGTTCTAATTTCACTCGCTCGACGTTGCAGCTGCACTCAGTTAATTTTGTTTTTTTTTTTTTTATCAGCGCATTTAGTAGTCGCCTAATTAAGAGCCATAAAACATTATGAAACATTGCGGCACTACGTGTTCGTAAATATGAGAACCACTGTGCGATAAGCATGACTATTGCACTGTGTGGCCCAAAAAGTGAAGTTATTGTTCGATGAGTTGGTTATTATTTCTGCCGCCCACACGTGTCAGCTGTCAATGTTATACAACATTCAATTCGGTTTGCCAATTTTAGCCATAAAATGAGAAACAAAAACAATGGCTTTAAGTTTTTGCTTTTGTTTTTGGCCACAATGTGCAAACTGGTTCTAATTATGCCAACTGCGAACCATCCCCACCGCCCCTCCCGCCCATTAATAGTTGCCCAGAAGCCCCGAAAATACACTAACAGAAACAGTTAGACGAATCGTTAACGCTTTTCGGCTACGTGATTTGCGATCGCAATTTCAAAAAGTGGATCATTGCGCGCGTTTTTGGCGCGTTTTCAGCAGCCAGAGTCTCATTAATATGATTACTCATGACTATGTAATTTGCTAGCCGCATAAAAAACAATTGAAGTGTATGCCAAAATTTCTTGATGGGGATGCTACGGGCAGACGGACAAATGTGGATTTGCCCGGATATCAACGGCGATGTTATTTCAAGCGCCGTGATGTCATGGACTGGAATTGGCGTTTAGCCACAATCTGCAAGTCAGCAGCGATCATGAGAACTAAACTGACTCACTGATTGGCCAGTTAGCCCTGCCTGCCCATACACCTAGATAAAGATGTAAATATACACATCAGAGTCGCATCGCATCTGTCTGGGCATACAAAAGAATCGATTGAAAGCTCACTGAATAAGGTATTTGCAATCGAAGCTCTTCATTTCATTTTGTCTTTATAGATATGTGTGCGCTGTCCCTACGCTCTCATCCTGGGCGCAGACGCAGTCGCTTCGAGGAATCCACTTGACCACTTGGCCAGTCTAATGCTGCAACCAGGAAATGCCAATCAATGAGAAATATGCGTTTGCGCTGTTCGAAACCAACTTTGATATGGAGAAGCCTCGGCACACTAGAGTCGCATGTTGAAAGTCGCGAGTTGCTGGAGTCGCGACAGCGGCCTCGACCAAAACAAATAAATTAAAAATTGCATTAAAATGTAGAAAATGAAAAACGTTGCCTTTTTCAGCTGATTTCAGGCAGAGTGTTAAGGGTACACCGCAGGGGCAGGTGGAGGTGGAGGTGGAGGTTGCCGGAGGAGAAGCGAGCTGGTGACTAGTCAGAGCCGGTCCGGCCAGCGTATAGAGGAGCTGGGCAGGGTTCTAAGCTGTGCCTGTCAACTTCAAATCGCACGTTTTCCTACGCGCTACAAAGTCGTCGCCGATCGAGCCCAGGCTATGCTCATCTATGCCCCTGTCTCGGCTGTCTGGCTCTCTCTATCTCTCTCTCTCTCTCTTTCTCTAGTTCGCTGGGCTCTCCTTTGGCCCCCGAACGGACATAACAAAATGTGCTAAAATATGCACAAACAGCACAAGAAACCGATGCAATGCGATGCGATGCGATGAGACTAACGTTGCTGTAAGCAGCGCCTAAGCCCTGGCCACTCACATCGGCAGCTCGGTCCCGTGGCTGCTCCTCCTCCGCCGCATATGAGTGAGTGTTTTAAATCATGCTGCCTGCCAAAGTCATGATTCATATACCGTTAGCTGCTCATTTCCACACAAATAAATGCCGAAAAGGAAAATCCAGCCAGCTTGCCAGCCAGCTAGGCATCGATTGAAGGCTAAGGCTAAAGCTAAGGCTAAGGCTAAGCGTTGCCTCCACTCGAGAAATAACTCAAAGATCGACAACTCAAACGGCGCCTGTGGGTCCGTTCGACAGATCCGTCAGCTGAACGCTCTCCTGCTCTGCTCCCTGGCAGCCCAGCAAATTGCAAATAGCGCAGGTGTTTGCCCCGAGCAAAATATGTAAATGTATATTAATCACATGGCATGGGCAAGGGAACAGAGGGAGAGAGTGAGAAGAGAGGAAAAGCTGGATCATTGCATACCCTCATGAATGCCCAGTTGAGCATAAAAATAGTTTCATTTCTTTAACGTTTGCTTCTGCTTTTTGGAAATTTGTACACGTTCGTGGCAATAATTAAAAGCAATGTACCATCATTAAGAGATGAACGTGAGATTTGGTCTGTCAAGAAAGTATCTTCTGAAGAGTAAAATTTTGTTTTTACTGTGCGTAGTTTTCACTTTTATTTGGACAGGCCCGAAATGATGGGCTGGAACAAGTTTGTTTATTTTGTCATGTAATGCAAATGAAAGTGTTCTGCGGGCCACAAACAAAACACAGCTCAGCACAGCACTAGATATCATTAAAGTTAGTCGAGAGGGCTTTAGGAAAAAGGAAAGTGGCCCCAGCTGAAAACTGGCCACTGCCAAAGGGTTCTAATCCGACCTTTGTAGTTACAGCAGCGCGACTCTGTTTGCTGCGGCTGTTCATTGCACTTTACACTTTGGGCTATCATCGTTAAGAGACCCTTCCGAGAATGTCTTTGACTTCGTAACTTCATAACTTCATGACAAAGAACAGAGAGCTAAAAATTAAATGAAATTGAATTTCATGGCTGTCATCTTTAATTTTATTCGGCTCTATTATTACGCAGACGAGCAGCAAGTATGGCTATTAAAGACCAACTAGTTTACGTTGGGCCTATAAAAAGTGTCGGGTTCTTAGAACTCTCCACCACATGAGCTGGTTTTCCCGCCTTATAAGTTATGTAGAAGTCTTCTTACTCTCTCGCTCTTTCGCTCTCTCTCTCTCTCTCTCTCTCTCTTTCTCTCTCTTTGACTCTCTCTCTCTCTGTGCGCAGCCAACTCTAATTAAAGAGCATGTCCGGTATGCGCCCACAGCGTCCACATGATGAACTCTGCCATCTAACAATTTTTATATGGTTCGTCATTAAACGGAGGTGTTGAAGTTCTGAAGCGTGTCTAAACCTGACTATTTTCTGGCTGTCAATAAAATTAAATAGTTTGCTTTGTAGTTAACTATGATGCTATTTATCATAGGTGTAGACGAGCTTCTAAACATCACCCATTAACTAGAAAAATTTTAAGTATTGCTTTTAATAGATTTTCGTATTCATCTAATAAAGAAACCCCAAAAGCGTGTTATATAACAGGGGAACTATAGACATTACATAAGGAAAACATACAAATTTTTAGAAGCTAAGGCTTGCATTGAAGCAATGATATTTCTATATATATAATATTCAATTGCCATCTTATCAAGTACTCATAATTCCAGAGCCAAAGGCTACAACAATTTCAATTTTGTTGCATTTTTTTTTTTTTGGCACCCACGTCGCTGCGCCTTTAAAGCTATATAACATCAAATCTAATATTGTGGCACATCTTTCGGGCTCGCTCGCCGAATATTAGCGTGAGTGATTGATGAGGTGTCAGGAGGAAAGTGGCAGACAGGGGCCAGGACCCACGGCCTGTTATAGCTATTTTTTTGGAGTGGCTTCTGAAACTCTGAGGGTTGGCAATTTGCGCATATTAAAAAGGAATTTATTTTGGCATTTTTAATGCAATTTATTAACGCCAGCAAATTGGCTTTAAATTGATTTTTTCGCTAGCAACAGTTACTACCATAAATCTATTTACTGCTGACATATCAAATATTGGAACTGACTAAATAAATACTCCATTATATGGCATTATAATATGTTATGCAATCCCTGACATTTCGAGCATCGAATTTAATTTCAATTGTCATTGTCATTGTCATTGTCATTGTGTCTGGCACTGGAGTCACACAGAGTGGAAAAATAACAGAGCTGTCTGTCTGATTGTAAATGGCAGAACATTTATTTCATATGGAGAGTTCATTGTTTATTTACTGCCTGGCTGTGCTCTATATGAATGAATGTTTTAATTGAAAGTTCAGAATGCTTAAAGCCAGAGCTAAGGTGGCAAGCGGGTAGCAGCCAGCTGCCAGAGTAAAGCAGCATGCCACAGGAGACACTTGAGGGCAATGGAGTCAAGTATGCAAACAATGCAAAAGCGGCAAGCGTCGGAATTTGTCACAAGGATGTGGGATATGGGCAGGAGCCAGCAAGCAGCCAACAGGATAACACACAGAACGTGGCTGATGACACGGACTTCAATAATGAGCGCCACGTCTTTGTTGTTGCTGATGCTGCTCCTGCTCCTGCTCCTGATCCTGCTCCTACTCCTGCTACTGTCATTTGGGGGCGTCTGTGCATAAAAGCAGCGCCAGTCAACCATACACAGGCAACGCTACAGCCCCGTCTGTGAGCTTTTCTTATGGCTATGTGGTGGCACTTGAGTCGAGGCACGCACCTTGCTGCACCACCGCAACTTGGCTGCTGCAAGAGCTGCTCCTGTTTTGACTGCATAAATTAGAGCCAGCTCAACCCCGCCTCCTGCTGCCGTTGAGCTCGACTCGCATTTGCTACCTTTTTGCGACTCAATTTGCTGACTTTATTGTTTGCTCGCCTGCTAAATTATTTATTTATGCAAATTGAAGCAGTTAAATCGCAGCAAAAACTGCAGTTGCAATTTGCTCGCCGGCCAATTTATCATTGCATACTTTTATGGGCAGCGCCAAAAGTTTTGATATCTCAATTGGCCAGCTGCACTGCCAGCGCCAATTCCAACTGTTATCCCCAACTGATTTACATACCTGCAAGAGAGAAACCGGAAAAGAGAGAGAGAGAGAGGAGAGAAAGAGAGTTTTGGAATTAGTTAGGGCGCGAAGTGATTAATAAGGCTTACAGTTTAATGCTTATTGTTAAACGCTTATTTCTCGATTTGTTATTGTTTTGTGCCGAGTCATTAGTTGACATTAAGCTGGCTGGTGGAGAGCGAACGCGCGTTATATCTCTGGCACGAAATGTAATCTAACAAAATGAAATGTAAATCATGCCGACAGCAACGACAGCAACAACAACAGCAACAATAACAAGATCAAACGACACCATAGAAAATAGAAAACAAGAGTCAAGTCCACGAATTTGGGTCAGCAGCCAAACAAACAGCAAACCAAACAACTCGAACAACACAAAATATTCAAGTTAAACGTGTGCCACAAAGACAACAACAACAACAACAACAAACAAACAAACAACAACAACAACTGCGTCAGCAAGAACTACGTCATGTACGGTATGCACGCTGATTAATTGAACTTATTTACATTTAATATTTTCCCATCATAACTGTCGCTGACTAACGGGAAGGGTCTGCGGTTCTTTTTATCGAAAAAGTTCCAATACTGGATGCGTAATAGAATGCAAAATTTTATCTTTCCATAAAAAATCCAGCTTAATTGAAAGGCACAACGTGACCTAAACGTTTTATCGAACGTCTAAGAATTAATTAATCTTTACCTTTAGATGCATTTTTGGCTTAGATTGGTATTGGCAATCTATCTTCTACGATCAATTAGCCAAACTCTTCAAATCTAATTTAGATTCTAATATCCTACAAATGATCTGTGCTATGGGAAATAAATCTGAGTAATCAAGTGTTTAAAACACCCAAATGACAATGCTGGGGAATTCCAAAGAGAAAGTATTTACTGGCCAGATGCTTCTAGTCTTATTTGTATTAACAGTTTAGCATAGGGCAGGCAGGTGGGCAGACAGACTTATTTAATCATCAAATACGCCCTAAGCAGACAGTGCTGCAAATAAGTAACTGTTCATTTCATTTTTATTGCTTACCTCGCTTGCTTGTTTACTTAGGCATACAATAGAAATTAATTTCATTCAAGAAACGTTGAAAGAAACATCTTCAAAAACAACAGCAGCTCATTGGCAATGCGATGGCCAGAAGCACAATCAGCGAGCAGAGAGCAACGAGCACTGCGCGTCCCGTTCACAACTTGTTTTATTTCTATTTTTATTTTTATTTTTTTTATTTCTATTTTTTATTTGGTACTACGACTGCCTGATTTCTTTTGCCTATTCAGCGCATGGAGTGGCCACGGCTTGGCGTTGGCTTTTGTCGACTTTTCGCATATTTTCTCACAAAAGAATTTCTTCGATTTTTTTTTCTTGGCAGATACGCGACGATCGAGCCGCAAAATTTTTGATTTGGCCCAGGGGCAATTGCAGCTGCCGATTGAATTAATTTATGGGCTTTCTTTAACTTGGGCATTGGGAACTCTAAATTTGGGCTATATATTTCAAATATTCCATTTCTGCTTTTGAGCTTTTTAGTTTTTAGAGCGCCGTTGGCTTAATTATCGAGCTGCTGCTGTTGGCATAACTGTTTGGCTTTTGGCCCGATTCGAGCACGCATTAGTTGTGACAGCTAATAAGCAGCAAATAATTGGCCAAAATCAGAAATTACACTAAATAAACACACGCAGATAGCAAGAGCAACAGCAACAACAAGTGGATGTGGATGTAGATTTTGACACCTTGACCGCATTGGCGCATTGAATTACAACCAATTGGCTGTGACTCTGGCCTTATTGGCCATTATGTACGCGCGCTGGCTCTTAAATCGGAATTATATTTTCTAACATTTAAGTGGCATGCCGAATGCCAAAAGGGTTTCTTTTTACGAGCCAGCCATTAAACGGAATGGGCGTTGTCTATAAAAAAAAGTATATAGAAGCAAAGCATAAAACCTGCGAACTGGATAGAATTCGCGATCCTCGCGGGTAATAAAATCGTTTTAAGCTAATGGCCAGTGCATTAACACTTTCGGCTAAATGCAAATTGGCCAGCTATTGGCCATTAACGGGCAATTGTTAAACTGCAATGCCAATAACTGGCATTACGTATACGACAGATCGACAGTACGTGGGTAAGCATGGAATCTATGTCGCTTTGCTTTTGGTATTAGCCGTAGCCCATTAGCCACTGGCCTGCACACTTTTTCTTTCTATCGCCAGCCACTTTCTTTGGCTATTGAACTTAAAAGCATCTGCAGCAATAGTAGCAGCAGTGGCAGCCACAAACCAGATCGTCGCCCCGAAACAAACAACGAGGCGGTCGCAGTAGCAGCAGCAGCAACAACAACATCAGCAGCAGCAGCAGCAGCAGCAGCAGCGACAACAATTTGGGTTAGAGAAATTTGCGCCCCGCGACACACTTTGAGCCACGAGAGTCAAGTTCTTGTGGCAGGTAAATACCAGCAAATAGCCCGTGTGCATAGTTCTATGCGACGCTTTAACCTTGGCGTTTGGGCGTAATGCGCGCCAAGTGTCACTCCATGAATAACTCGTAATGTGCTTAGTTGCGCTTACTTTCTTTACACAGTAGCAGCAGCAGCAGCTGCTGCAAAAACAACAACTAGAATGGCCAACAACAATGCTAATGCTGCACATAAACCGATTTACTCAATTATAGTTAAAAATGGCAAAGAAAAAAAAATATATATATTCACAAAAATAACGACTTGGCCAACGCTTTGGCTTTGGCTTTGTGCTCGCCTCAAGTGCTGCCCAGTGCTGTGTTGTGGGTGCCATAAAGGCAAGAAAAACAAATAGATATATAAAATTGATATAGTCGCAACCAAGGTAATCAGTATATTGCCAAATATACATTCAATAGCCAGCTAGCCAGCTAGCCAGCGAGCCAGCCAGCGGCCGTCATCGTTTAATTTGGCAACTGTTATCGCCAGAGACAATTGATTTGTGGGCCAGAGCAGAGCGCTTGAGCGTGCACTTGGCTAATAGCTAATTGGTGTGTCTAATAGATACGCATGGCATATGGCCTGAGTTACGAACTGCAGCTTTTCAGTCAATTAGCGCAGCATTTGATTTGCATAATGCGGCCTCTAATTTAATTATGGCCCAGCTAACGGCAAAAGACAAGGCCCAGCTCCAGAGACCTCCGAGGAGAGTCTATTATTATATAATTTGTCAGATTCTCAGACTCTGGTCTCACCGAGGCTCTCCTTTGGGTGCTGATGTCAGCTGCGATGCCCTCATCATAACTTAAAATAGTCGCTGAGCGACAGTTAATTATGAATTTTAAAGTAACTTCTTCTTCATATTTTTTTCTGTATTTTTTTTTTTTGTTGGTTAGATAAACCACCAGAAGGGTTGGCTTCTTCGCAGTTACCTTTTAATCTTTCTTTCTAGCAAAAATTAAAATAAAATTTACATAGAGTCAAAGAACCTAACGAATAAAAAGAAAAAAATATAGAAAGAAAGAAAAAACTAACAACATAATTTTAATGTGTTGCGTTCTGACGGCCTCGGCTGCAATCACTTTTAATTGTTATGATAATTTTGCGAGGAAGCTTGGCCAACTCACAAAAGAAAGGCAGCGGCCCAGTGAATCAAGAAACTAACTCAACCTTGGCACGAAAATTGAAGAGAGATGAGCACATGTATTCATATACCTAAGCGCTATTAAAAGTGTTCCGAAATGGTCATTGGCATTGGTAGCACAGCTAGTTCATCAAACTGTTGAGCGGCACGTGTGTCAGCAGATCAAGCATACGCAATGTGTGTCTCTGTTTGACAACTACTAGTAACGGATCGAAAGAGCCGCAAAAACCACAGGCAGCAATTTGTTTGCCAAAAAACTATCTAAACCACATTACATGCCTTTTAATTAAAATGATGCAGCAGCAGCAACAGCTGATGCGAATGCTGCGTTCTATAGGGAAGCCACAAGATGTGGATGGCATGGTTCAGGGCGCCTGTCTGTTACAGAGTTTTACTATTTGCCATGTTTCAATTCTCAATTTTTTTTTTTCTTTTTTTCTGTTGGTTCATCAATAAATCTGCTGTTGCAGAGAAACTCCATTCGAGCCAAGCAAAATGTTGTCTATAAATCACATAGTTGCTGTGCGACATGGCCAAAGGGGACAGTTTTGGCTAAAGTGCAGCAACAGCAGCCACAGCAGCAACAGCCCCTGAAAAAACAACCCCAAACACCTGCTGCTGGCCATGGCCCTAACCCTGGCGCTTGTCCTTGTGCTGTGCAGTTGTGGCTGGCATGCTGCCAGCTGCCAATGAAATATCTGGCCAAAAGCAAATAATGCTTAAAATCATTTCGATTTCCGGACAAGCTGTTGGCCATATTAAAGGGGCGGAGTGGGATCCAAAGCAAAGGATGCCAGTTACTATGCACACATATTGCGCCATTTTATTTGCATTTTTTTTATTGCAGAAGTAACGAAAGCCTTTTCCCCAACTATAAATAAAGCATATTTGGCTTTTATTTCAGTTGGCACTTTTCTAGTTTTTCTCTCTTTTTTTTTTTGGTTTGACTTGGCCAGCCATAGTTTTTGTATTATTTATGGGCAACTAAAAGCTTTTACAAGCGCACAATTTTAGTTTTTACGTGCCTGACAAAAGTTGCTGCAGCCCAGTGTGGCCCGGTCAGGATGAACTTGTGGCATGGGCATAAATTCTAATTAGAAGTTGCACTACAACTTTCAGCCCAGGATACACGGGGCTGCCGCTGCTCGGGGCAAGTGGCCGGTAAATGGCCTTTCCACATAAATTAAATAGCCAGGAAAAACTATTTCTCACAAAGGGCCCCAAGCGGGGCGTGAACAGGGCGGCCCATAATAAGGGGAAGCAGGCGCTGTGCAACGGCCCGCGGCGCCTCGCCAATTGTGAATGAATGAATGAGCGAGTAAATGAATGAATGTTTGCAATTTGCGCCAACAGCTGCAGCCGCCGTCCCCGCCAACTGTTTGCCATTTTTTATGAATGAATAACTTTGAGCATTAACTGCCTGAAAACCCCGGCCTGGCTGGCTCACTGGCTGACTAGCTGGCTGGCCGACTGGCTGGTCGTTTTAACGCATGGTTGACTCTGGTTTAATTTTTGTAAAACAATAAATTTTTATTAATTGTTTGCCACAGAGTACGTAATTGAAATGTGCCGTAGGTTTTTAACAGCGTTGCCAAGATGCGCTTAAATGAAACCCAGTGAAACACAAAACCTTAATGGGCTATGCCCTACAAAGAATTGCCCACAGCAGCCGACGCATCTTGAGAAAAACTAGTTAAGCTAATGAATAATTAGTGGAACTAGTTTTGCGAATTGCGCGACATTTGCACAAGTGCAAATCTAATTGCAGTAAATGGCAAAAAAATAAATAAAAATAAATAATAGTATGTACATTTAAATATAAATATCTAATAACATTTTAAATGATCATGATTGTTGTTCTGAAGATCTGTACATTAGTCATACATTCATATAATGTCGGAACAGAAATTTCAATTAATGCAAATTTTATGCTAAATTCAATATTTGAAGATTTTAATTCACATAAATTATTGTATTTAACGCAATTTATAAATTTAGTTTGCATTTTTTATGTTTGAGCAAGTCAAATATAAATATAAAAAAAAAATCCCCTTTTCTTTAATTTAAATTTTATTTTAAATTCAAAACTTTTTTGGTAACTTGACAACACAGAATTATAAAAAAAAAATAATTTTTATTTTATACAATTTAAAAAAAAATTTGAAACTTTCTCCAGAATATTCGAAAAAATAATTTATTCATATGAAATATTAATATTTCTGGAAATATTAACATTTCTGCGGTGAATTTGAATTATATTTTATAAAAAAGGAAAATCAATTTCATATTTCTTTGATTTAAAAAAAATCACAACCCAATTTAAAACATTTTACAAAATTTTAGAATATTAATTTTTTAAACACGATTTTTTAATTTTAGAATTTACAAATATTTTAGTTTTAATTTCTTTATTATCAAATATTATATACAAAGTTCAGCTTTCATAAATTATATTTTTTTTCCAGAAAAAAATTAAAACTTCTAAAAATATTTTTTTAAATATTTCGCAAAACACTTTAAAAAGCCTTTTTTATAAATATTCCAAATGCAGAAAGTATTTATAAAATGTACTTAAGCTTTAAAATTCTCAGAAGGACACTTGAAACTCACCTTTTTCACTCAAGAAACTGAACGAATTAATTTTTGTTAAGAACTTCTTAAAATTCTTATTGAACACTTTGCCACTTGTACTGCAGTTTATCTTTTGGTTTTTTTTTTTTTTTGTTATTTAAGTTAAAATTCGTTTTTGCACTTTGTTGCACAGTTTTAGATCCTTATTCCTTTTGACTGTTGATGCTTAACATTTCGCGCACTGATTCGACAGTCTTGTTAGTTTATTTATTGCAACTTTTATTTTCGTATTTAAAATCACCAATTGATATTTCTTTTCTTTTTGCAATTTCTGCGTAAAAATAATCCACGGTGTCAATAGTTCGTTAGCTTCTGATAAAACAAAACTGTCGAATAATTTGACAATTTTGGATGAAGCTGCTGCAGTCGACAACGAGACCAACTCGGGTTCTAGGTTGGTTGGCTGGCTGGTGGCTTGTTGCTGGGCTGATGTTGGCTTGCTCGCTGGCGGCTGGCTTGGCTGGCTGTTGGGGCACCACCAAGATACAACCGCTTCATAAAATTCAAAGAGACTCGGACCCAATAGCTTCTCAGCGCTTATTTATATAGCCTACGTCGAGCGGCTTTTGGTGAAAATCAAACGAAACGAACGAACTAACATCGCGACAGCGACAACCGCAGCAGCAACAGCAACAGCAGCGACAGCGACGCCAGCTGAAGCAGCGCAGCAGCAGAGTCGAACGAACATGCCAAGTGAAGCCGGGCCGGGGCCAAACCAAATGCTGAGAGCGAGACTCGCCAAGTGCTGAGAGCGCAAAAGAACTTAACACACATACACAGGCAGCAGCAGCGGCGCCGACAGCGGCAGCGACACGTGAACGCAAACACACAAGTACACACATAAGCACACACACACTCAAACACACTCGCAGCGACGTCGACACCAGCAGACACACTCAAATGCTCAGTGACGGCAACAAAGTTGCTCATCATTTGGATCTCGCACGCTGACGCCGACGGCAGCGTACAGTGGCGAAAATAATAATGATTGAAATTGGAAATCAAAATGAAATTATTAAATGTGAATATTTAATAAATAATAAAACGGAAATGAATAACATAATCGAAAAATTTAATTAAATAATTAATAATGCTGAATATAGTATAAATTATTGATTGCTTTACAAATTAAGTTTAAAAGACATAGATTGATAATATTAATAACAATACATTATTTATTTTATACAAATTCATATTTAAAATCAAAATTTTTAAAATATGTATATGGAAATCTGTAAGAACATTTAGCTGCAGTAAGTACTTGCGCCCACTGTACCTTGGCGCTGCTAGCGCGAATGCCGCCTGCGCTGTGGTCAATGAATAAGTGCTGGCTGGCATTAATGCATTGCAAGAATTCCCCACGCTTAAGCACAGAAATTTCGCAGAAGCAGCGCCAGCAAGTTGGCAGCCCCGACACAACGCCAGCAGCGCTGCCACCGCGATGTCGAGACGCAGAGAGCGCAAGCCGGCTTTGCGGGCAGAGACTGAGACTGAGACTGTGACGCAGACTGAGACTGAGGTAGAGACTGAGACCGAGACTGAAACCGAAACGAAGACCGAGACTGAGATGGAGACTGAGACTGAGACTGAGACTGAGACTGAGACTGAGACGCAACCATGTAACTTTGGCCAACAACTTGCGGCTCTCGCGATGCTCTTTGGCCAATGTTCGTGTTGGCGGTGGCGGCGGCGGCGGCGGCGGCGTCAAGTTCTTGGCCATGGCCAAGACGAAGAATTCGCACTGCTGCGGCTGCTGCTACTCATGATGATGTTGATTGATATGGAGATGATGATGATGGTATGCTGATGCCGATGCTGATGCTGCGCTCGCACTGACTGCAGATTCTTAAGTCAGTCAGTCAGTTGGCCATCAAGCGGCGCTTTGCGGTTTTTACTTCGACCTGCTGCAGACTACAAATATATCTATATATACATATATATACTATACATAAATATGTGTATATGCGTATATATATAATTTGCTCTTTCTTGTACAGGTGTTGGCCAGCGCCGTTTCTAATTAAGCAGCACTCTTTGCTGGCTGATTTGGACACGGGCAGCGCACGCACTGGACGACAAATGTGGTTGGAGAAGAGCAACCGGTTCTAAAGCCCACAAGCTGGCTAAGACCAGCACTTTTTGGGGTGTACTATTGTTTGTGGCTTGAGGCTGATTATTGACCTTTCTTATTGCTAGTAAACAACCTAAACTGCCGGCCAAGCAGACGGACATACAGAGAGACTGAATACCAGGCAGCCAGGCGGTCCAGCTTTGTTTTTTTTTTTTTTTTTTTGACTACGCGGATTCTGCTTAATTGTTTGCAAAATTCTTTTAGCCGCCTTTTGTTTGATTTAATTAATTATTTAATTACACTTGAAGTTGGCAATTTTGCCGGGTTTTTGCACTTGTCTAGTTGGCTTTGACTTTGTCCGACCACACACACACACACACACACAGACACGCACACACACACTCGCACACTCATACAGTAAACGAAGAAGTCGCGCGCGCGCGCGCTCCACACCTCACACCGACAGCCCGATAGCTTGGCGACGGCGTGGCAGGAACAAAGCAACTTGCCACAGAGTACGCGACTTACAACTAGAAATGAGCTCCGGCCACAAGAAAAGCACGTCCGTTGCACGACGCGCACGCTTCGCTAATGAACTGAACATTTCCGCTTTACCGGCATCCTTTGGCCCGCTGCCGTTGTAGCTGGCTGGTTGCTGCTTGCTGCTCGCTGCTCGCTGGTCTGCTCTGTGGTCCTTTCGCTCGTCCGTTCGGTGGAGGCTGCAACCGCATTGCGCCGGCGCGCGTCAAACATTTGAGCGTGAAATTTGTCGCAGTCTAACATAAAGAAATTCAAATAAAATGAATTTAGCCACCCGCTCCCAGCCTCCAGCCACACACACACCCAACAACTCAGCAGTCCCGCAGTCCAGCATCCCAGTTGCCTATGCCCAGTCCAATACAAAAGTCTAGTGATTGCCGGCTACGTGTTGCCGGCATTTGTCGCTTGTCGTTTTTGTATTTTGTACTCGGTGGGTGTGTGTACGAATGTATGTGTGTCTGTGTATGTGTGTGTGTGGCTGTTCTGTGTGTGTTCTTCTGGTCTCGTTGTCGCTGGCAATATTTTTTTGGCATTTTCGCTTTATACGTGCAAATTTAATGGCAACAATTGGTGCGAAATGCCGGACATGCAAAGAGGGCACTGAATGAACGACATCAGCAACAGCAGCAGCAGAAGCAGCAGCAGGACGCGGGTCAGCCGAGTGGTTGGGTGGTTTATGCATTGTTGGCTGGTTGCCTTGTTGGTTAGTACATTTGTGGAGTGTGCTTTTTTTTATCATTTCTTTTCTGTTCAATTCTGTTCTGTTGAATTGAGCTGCTGCGATTGTTGCCGCTGAAACAGGGTCCAATTGCTGAGTGCAATCTGAAGTAAGAAAAGGCACTCAACAGCTGGAGAGAGCACTTCGAACATGGCTTATTGATAAACTAGTTGGCAATAACGAATTGCCACAAGGTGTTCAATTGAATGCAATTTCTTATTGAATACTACAACTCTTAAATTACGTTTGCAACAAATGGAAGCGAGCTTATCAAATATATGGTACAAAGTATATCGATCGGGAATAGAGTTATAAACGCTTTTAGTTCTTTTTTGAACATATAATCAAGGTTTACATTCAAGTTTGTTCCTTTGCAGTAAATTGAGCTTTTATACTGGATGAATACAAATTTTTAATCCAAAGAAAATTAAAATTCAATTAAAAGTAAATATATGAGATGAGTCAAAGTCAAATATACTATTAAGTTGAAGTTCTTCGACATTTCTTGGGACTATTCTCAATGTTGACGAAATGTTAATAAAGACTGTTTATGGCATTGCTTTCTACCGATCAAGTTGCACGTAGAGTTTGATGCGAGATAAAAGTTAATTTTATGCAAAAAAAAAAAAAAATTCAAGTGCTGCCAAGTACGCTGTCTCTCTCTCTCCCTCTCTCTCTCTTTCTCTGTATGTGTGTGTGTATGTGTTTTATTAACCATTTGAAGAGAAGCGAAATCACTTGCACAGTTATCCAACTGATTGAATACTCAAATTTTGACCACTGCCTGCCCCTGTATGGTCATCATCATCATCATCAGAAGCAGCAAGCAGTAGCACTATCATCATCATCATCAATATCATCATCAGCATCATCATCAACTGTAAAGCACTCTCATGGCCATCCATCGCAACCAACTGGCCAACTAACCAGACAAGCGCCTGACCAGCCAAATAAATAGCCAACTACATTCGTCCGAGCTTCACTGTAAAATTCCAAGCGACAATATTTCGCAGGCAATGCGACTCGTACCTCGACTGATTTTCATTGTGTGATGTGACAGGTGTCACCGCGTGTCGTCGGTGGGTGGACGTGGAAAACGGACGTGAACGAACAGGAGGATGTGCCGGAGTTTGCTTGGCCAGCACGAGAGATAGCGGACCGTTTGCGTTTGTGTGGCAGCAACAGCAGCAGCAGCAGCAGCGACTGTGGCGTGTGGCAATGTCAGGCAATGAGCGCTTCGAGCCGCGCCGAGTCAAGCATCATGACCAATTAGCCTTGTTAGTGAGATAAACTATGGGGTACGGCAATGGGCTGGCTATATGCTACTAACGGTATCTGGCAGGTAATTCCCTCCCTCTGTATCTATCTGTCTCGCTCTCTTTGTTGCTCGATGCCTATGCCTCTCTCTCTCTCTCACACACACTCTCTCTCTCTCTCTCTCTATCTCTGTCGCACTGAGGACAACTGCCAATGACACTGACAGTCGACGCACGCCTGAGTTCAATTGATTTAACATGAAAGTGTAGCTTGCTAAATTGATTTTTGTGAAAATTCTCAACTTTTCGCATAAGAGAAGTTGCCAACGACAACGACAACAGCAACGAGAATAGAGAATCGTGGAACGGGAACAATAACAACAAGGCAGTCATCAATGTTTTATGCTGTTGCCAAGTGGCAGAGTCTGGGGGCATGTGATGTGTATACATATATATCTATGGTCGTGTCCGTATCTATATACATGTATATACATATATATATTTTATATCTATCTGTAGTTGACCGTAACGAATTGCTGTACTATCTGTTCTTCTTGCTGTTGGCATGCCCAAAAAGTATCTCTAGCGCAGTTGCCTGTCTATTTGCCAAATATCTTGTTGCCGCTTTGCAACCCTCAAAATATAAAAACTGCGAGGGTGATGACTGATGATGCTCTGGGTAAATGTGTGTCCATATCAGCGACTCTGTCGCCATCCTCCTTGGCAGCATCAATGCGTTGCCTGCAACTTTTCCTGCATTTTCTCGAAGAAAAGAAGTTATGTACTCTGCGAACGCTTGCAAAGTTCATTTGCGCGAGAAAAGCGTCGAAACAGCGAGCCACTATTTACCCTCTCCCTGCAAATTAAATAATAGGCTTATGGTGGCTTAGTGTCGCAATTGTTGTTGTTATTGTTGTTGCTGGTGTTGTTACAGCACGTTTAGCATGCCATAAAGGCAAATTTTTTCGTAATATTTATTGCCAGGCCATTCATGTGCCTTTAATGTGCCCCAGACAAGCGCCACAGCCCGTGCATAACAAAAGGCTATTCTCGTGGTCGTCGTGGTCTTTCTCTTAGGCACGCAACAACATCTAACTGGCCTACGCCGACTGCATTCCATATGAGAACCATTCTCTAACCCACTGGCAGCCATGTGAAAATCCAATTAAGCTACAAATGACCAAGAAACGATTCTAATTGGGAAAAATCCAGTTTCATTTTTCCGTCCCCTCCAACTAATTCCCGAGGAATTTTCAAACTAACTTTAACTATCCATTAATAGCTATAAAATAAAGGAAAATGTTTCATTTTGTGCTTAACAGTTCCTAATTTATTATCTCCACTTAAAGATTATGAAGCTGAACGCAATTATTCATTTGAATTGCTTCTTAAATATGCATAAATATTGTGTAAAAAAAGAAAAATAAACAACTAATTCGAGCAACCCATTACAGCTGCTAATCAATCCTAAAGTCTCTCAAACTCTTCTAGCTCTAATAATGTTTCCCGAGAACGTGCGTACTGTTAGAATTACAGTTAGATAGTGTGTATGCAAAGGATAGGTAGGTATATATGTAATTGTCATTCATGAATCATTTTGTTATGGTTTGTGGAAAAGCGATTTTCCACTAGTTAAAGAGTCATGCATTAAGACGACATGATGTCGCTAGAATTTGCAAATTTCTCAACACGTTCGGAGCGACGAGGCAAACTTTTGTTTTGGCGCCTCGAATGCGCCACGAATTAGCAAAACAGATCGGATAAGCAGCAACAGCAAACACAATAACGACAACAATATTAGCAACAGCAACAGCAACAGCAACATCAACAACAAACAAAAAAGCGCAGCAATGCGAAGTGCATATAAAACAGGCGCCCAGTCAGTTTTTTAATGAATGGCTGGCCGCCTTGTGGGCTCTAAATAGAGATATATGCATGAAGAGTCTAAGGATTTTGTAGTTGAGGGCGACTTTACACCCACACATCCACACACACATATACTCATTCACTCATATGCTCATGCATATGCAGGGCCATATATCATGTTGGCTTTGACTATGCAAAACTGGTGCCTGCTTTGCATTTGTCAAAAACTTTAGCTGCCCATTGCACTCGCTTTGTGTGTGAGAAGTTGTTAAAATGGCACCACGCCCTGAGCATTAAATTAGTTAGATCAGCAAATCAGCTTTTAACGGCCAACATTTGATGTAGTTTAACCAATTAAAAAAAGCCCTCGTTTACGGCCAGCTGAAGTCAACGCATTTATGGCCAAGCATAAATCTTCAAATCTACAACAGCCGCAACAGCAACAGCAGCAGCGGCAGCAACGAAAATTAGCATCTTTGATTTGAAAATATGTTGGCAGTGCTTGACCCAATTAGTCGGAGTGAGTAACTCATAAAAGAACGACAAGCGCTGATGCCTCTCGATAAGCGTACCCTTCCCAGCATCCATCTACTTTCTCTCTCCCAGAAATACCCACAAAGAAAAAAAAAACACTTGGGATACTTACTTACATGTATTTGGAATTGGAGCACACGCTCCTAACTGGACAGCAACATAATTGCAGTCATGTATTTAAGTTTGTTTAGTTCTTATGCCCTGTAGGCATTTCAGGCTCGTTCCTAAATAGGGTATATACATTTGTGCAACTTTATGTACCAGGCATCAGGCAGTTTATCAACTCTCAACTATGAACTATAACGAATTTATGTCATTAACTGAGTATTCATTCGACACATATTATGTAAAAAATATCAACAATAAATAATTAGTATTTCAGCTCAATATCTGTTTACAGATCATCTGTGTATCGAACACTCTCTATCGTCATATTTTTATAACAAACGCAAACGCGTTCATGTTCTGTTCTGTTAGTTTATTTGTTTGTTTGCTTGTTGGACTGTTTGCTTTAGCTCGTCCCCTGTGCCTATGTTGTAATAAGTTTGCTTTATTGTTTGCCAGCTTGGCATGAGGGGGATGACAAGTAGAACAATCAGAGCTAAAACTGCGGAAATCGCCAGAATAAATACGAAAAGGCAACGCACAGTGAAGCATCAAGAATCAAATCAAGATGCCCACGATGAAAGCTGGCAAAAAGTAAAGTCAAAATAATATAGAAGACACAATGTGAAAAGTTGTTAGTAATTTTTTATAATCTTAAATAAAGTTCTCACGCTGTTTACACGGCTCGTTGACTCTCTTTCGCCAGATGCAGGCAGCCAGATACCACACGACAACAACAACAAGGTGTTAAGGCCTCAAAACTGCCAAATAATAATGCCAAAAAATTAATAATCCGAACGTACGCGTTGCGGCACGTACAGGCAACAAACTCTGCAATGACAACAGCAACATCAGTTACAACAATAGCAACAATAGCACTAGCTAGAACGTTAACAGTAGCAATTCGAGTGCTAACAGCAACAACTTCAGCAACATCATCGGAGGCAACAGCAGTAGAAAAAAAATCTTAAGAAACAATATTTGTAGTGGTAACAGCAGCAACAACAACGCCAACAACAGCAGCAGCATTAAATGCAATAGCAGCAGCAACAACAGCAATAAAATCAGCAACAGCAACATCATTAGGATTATCACCAAAAGCAATAGCAGCAGCAATAGTAAATATAAAATACTAGTAGCAGCTAGCAACAATTGTAATGGCAGCAGCAATAGAAGCAGCAGTACCAACAGCAGCAACAACTAAAGCAATGACAACAGCAACAACAATTTCAACAGGATCAGCAACAACAGCAATGCCAACATCAATAACAACAGTAGCAGCACCACCAGCAACAACAACAGCAGCAGCAGCAGCAGGTTCGACAACTGCAGCAACAACAGCAACTATAACAATTGCTAGCAGCAATGTGAGGGTCAAATGCAAATTGCAACATATACGACATATTTATGACCAGTTATAACGGTTGCCATATAGCTCGATTTCTATATGTGACTGGATTATAATTACAGTTTGAGCCGAGCTGCATTTCAGGGTCAAGTTTGTGGGCTCCACGCATTGTTTGTCATGAAAAGCAACTGTAAAACGTGGCTTTATCCGCTGCTGTCTCCAATTGATGATTGATGATTAATGATTGTCGCGTGTTTTGGCACTGACCATAAATTTTATGAGCATGTAAATTTGATTTTGCTGGCACCCTTTCGTTTTCCGACCCACCCAGCGCTCCAAAATATTTTGTATACATTTCAAAGCCATTGTTCAACAATTTAACACTTTTTTTTTTTTTGGCTCTTTATAGATTTAAACAATTTTTTTTCATACACCTAACTGGCTGAGATTTTGCTATTCATGTGCTAATTTAAGATGTCTATTTGCACAACAATTAGCAGCTATTTAGGCAGCTCATTGTCTTACTTCGGCGATTCTTGAGCACTTGCAATGCGCATGAATTTTAATTTTATGCAAACATTTGTCAAGTGCGCAAAACATCTATTTTTACCTAACTATACATGCATACTACAAACACAAATCCATGCGTAATTGCCGTGAAAAGTTACCAGCGAATAATTATTGCAATTTGCATACCCAAAAACCATTTGCCAGGACGAACACAGTTCATTAAATTTGCATTTACTCTTCAAGCCCAAAACTTAATGTGGCAGATTTCAGCATTTGTAAATATAAAATACAATTTTAAATAAAACAATACAATTTACATTGAAACTCTCATGTCAAAGTCAACGCAGCGCTGTGGACTCTGCAAACAACATTTCCGAAAAAAGAATTAACTGAGCAGAAAGTAAATATGCTTTGAATATACATTTGAAACATATGTATATGAGCTGCTGAATGCGCTACGCGCATGAATAAAATATGATAATTATTCCTTGAGTTCATTATATATTTTTATGCTCTTTTAAAACGTGTTAATAGGCATCATTAGTGATAGTGATTCCAAAGGCAGACAACATAACTATTCATTAAAATTTCTATAAATATTAAATCGTAATTACAATAAATGATTAAAAATTATTTTCAAAATATTCTTTTAATAGACAACAACAGTGGGAGAGGCGCACAGTCCATCTCCCAGTTTTCATAGCTAGGAAAACTTATTTATAAATGCAAATAAAGACAGTAAACGAGAATCTAGCAGACAATGCCAAGCCACACATTAGGTTTATCGCTTTACAAGTGGCTATTCAGCAAAAGTTCTTCGCTGATAGAAACAATAAATAAAGAGGTCACTTGGGCTTGGGTGCTCGTCCCAGCGCGTAAAACCGTTGCAAATTGTTGGCCCCAACCACAATGCCCATTCACAGAGAGCAGCAACAGCAGTCCATATGAGCACGTCTGGCCGCAACGGCAGCGCCCAAAAGCAACTCAAACAAACACCGGGCAACAATAATCATCGCGCTAGCAAACAAAATCGCAACAGCGACAATGCTAACAAATAAATTCAAACAATGTGCCGAACGAAATGTAAAGCATAAATATTTGCGAAAGGGCCCAACGCGCTGAGATGGTATCAAGCCAGGCGGGAGTTATAGCGGCTGGGCGGTTGGGCGGTTGGCTGGTAGAACAGCAGCCAGCTGAGCTCCCGCCGCGACAGTCACGTTTCAGCATACGCAGAACGCACACAACGCAGATTGCACATACGCCATGTTTGCCATACATATTTACGCATAAAGCATAGCGCAGATGCGAGTTACAATATGTGTGTGAGTGTGTGTGTGTGGGGGGGGGAGGGGCATCCAAAATGGTAACGATAGCGGCAACATCATCATCAAGACTGCAGCCAGCCAAGTATTTGGCTGACAGGAACAGGGTCAGAAGTGTGGGTGTGGTAGTGGTCGTGGTCGTGGTCGTGGATGTGGTAGGCAAACAAACAGAGATTCGCATGTCAGCGCAGGCGGGAATTGAATTTCGCGCCAAATGACTGGAGGCTATTTTTCAACTGCTTCATTTTGGGCCAAGCCAAACCATATCTGCAGTCTCTATTCGTATCTCTTACTCACTCAGTCTGTCTATCTGTCTGTCTCGCCAGGCTGTCTGCCACAGTGTCTGCCCCGCCTGCTCCGCCTGCCCTCGTTTTCCCCGTCTCTTGGCTTGTTCGTCTACTCGCCTGCTTGTCTGTGCAACTTACATTTAATGCTTAAATTTTTGGCTTTTTCACGTTTCACAGTCTGACGCGCCTCAAAGCCAGCCGCACACTTCACCACCGCTCCGCTCCGCTAGCGGGCCATTACACAATTTTTGGTTCTGGCCAGGATCTGTTATATGCTGTCTGCTGCTTGAGTGCATCTCACTCGCTCGCTGGCTGACTGGCTGGCTGGCTGGCTGTGACAGCTTTTGTTAGCACAATTTGGCCTCAACTTTAAGTTGACTTATGATGCGCCCAGTTTGGTGCGCGCACTTTAATTGAAATTTGTTCGCACAAGCGGCGACAAGTTGATTTTCCACTCGAGCCTCGGGCATCGGCTTGCCGTTGGGTGCAGCATAACGAATTGGACATTAAATGCTACCGTTGGCCAAATTGCGAGCGACCAAACATCTTGTGCAATTGGCGTTAACAGTCGCCAGTTGGAAGTCGGCAGTTGGCAGTTGGCAGTCGGCAGTCAGTCAGCGGCCAATTTGGCAAGGCTGTTTGGGGAATTGGCCAGAACGGTGGCTAAAAGAAGTCTTAACAACTGCCATTGCAAATTACCTGCTTTCGTATAAATTGCGCATACGACGCGTTGCCGGCGCAGGCAAAATGTATTCAATAGAATACAAAACTCAACGACTCAAGCGCTCAGCTTCTCAAATGCTTTCATCTGTTACAGCAACAAATATAACAAGAGCAACAACAACAACAACAACAACAACTGGCAAGCAAATAAAAACTGCGCTTCAACACGCACAGCAGCCGCTGCCACCCCACCACCAAGCCTTGCCCCATTGCGTGTGACTGCGACTTTGACTTTGACTCGGCGCGCCCCAACTCGACGCGACTCTCTGTTTGTAGTTTGCAAATTGTAACTAGATACAATTTGTAGCGCAGTTTGTGTGCGTGGCTTTGTTTGCTGTTGCTGGTGCTGCCGGTGCAGGCGCACCACCGACACCACCGTCGCCGTTGCCGCCACAGCGCTGACTTATTGCAGGAAGGAAAAACGCTGCCGGGCAACTCAATGCAGACGTCGTTGTTGCAGTCTCCCTCGTTTATTTGTGATTGCTGCTGCTTGTTCTCATTGTTGTTGTTGTTGTTGCTGTTGTGGCTTGTTGTTGGTTGCACCCAAAGTGCGTACTCATATGTCTGCAGCTCTGGCCGATTCTGGTTCTTTCCTGTGCCGCTGCCTCCTGTATCCGTCTGCGTCCCAGCCACGCTCGAATGCGGCTAACGCTTTGCCATCCGCTGTGATTTGTTGCATTTCTAATGCGCCTGTGTTGCACTTGCTCATGTTGCACTGTTGATGTTGATGTTGCTGTTGCACTGTTGCAACGCTGCACTTGCCCATGTACGAGTCTTGCCATGGCTGGCATTCATTTTCGTTGGCTGTTTTGGTTTTCAATTTTTTCCAGCTCTGCTGCGAAAAGTGTTTTTCTTTCCACTTCTTTGATATGGGAAGAGAAATGAATGCGTGCGTTTTCAATTACCCTCGAGCTGTTGTTTAGGTATGATGCAGAAAAGGGCAAGAGCCACGCCGTTTGCCAGAAAAATTCTATAGAATTAGATGCTTTATCTAGAGACATGTGCTTAAATTGCCCCAGGATCATAAACAGTTAATGCACAGAACAAAAACTTATTCAAATATAATAAGTAGTAGAACTGCAGTAAGAAAAAATTAAATCTGTATGTTTTATCATTGCCGGCTATAAATTAAATTCTGACTGGCTTAAGCTTGATACAACATTTACATATTGAATGCATTATACACAAATACCTCCGGAACTTTAATTCTTAATAATTTTTCATAAGAAGGTATTTTTTCTCTTTTTCTGAATATTCTACTTAGTAACCTAAAAAATAAATTAAATTCCAAGATACAAATTCTCTTGCTCATTAAATATACAGACAACAAAAATTGACTAATAATATTTGACACAAGCAATTTTGATGACATACATATTTAAATAAGGTAAACTACTTGAGGTTCAATCACGTTTACTTAATTCCTAACTAAACAAACGTCAATTAGCCCAACTGAATGCCAGCCAATTAACAATTCAATTAACTTTATAGCGAGGCTGTCAACAGACAACTTCATCATCGCCATACAGCGCGCTTCATTAGCAGATTCTCAGCAAATTGCAGTGACCCGCTAAAAATTGTGAAAAAAAGAGCCAACAAAATGGCACACAACCAATACAGACACACGAACACACATACACAAATACCCTGGTGGCAGAGCGTGGGACAATCCACCCCTAAATGCTCCGCCTGACGAAAGCTTTTTTGCATTGGCATTTACTGTGGATTACTTAAATGCTTTTTAATTGAAACTTTTCCTAATTTCACTTTGGGGGATCAAGTGCAACCAGCACTAAGGCTATGCAAACAGAGAGGCAGAGCAGACACGGCTTCAGCACGCTCTGGCGCCTTGCTACCCCAAAACAACAACGACAACAACCTGACAATGAGGGGAACTTTTTGCGTGTCTGGCTAAAAATCCTGGAGCACAAGCAACAACAACTACAGAAACCCCCCCCCCCCCCCCCCCCAAAAAAAAAGTGAAAGCAGCAAAAACTACAGAAGTGACAGCCAACGCCGCCAGCAGCCAGCAGCACCAGGAGCTGTAGTAGGAGGAGCAGCACATCATCAATTTCACTGTCGCACAAGAGTCGCCAGCCGTCTGCAAAGGCAGCCCCGTCTTGACTGGCTTGGTGCTATCCGTTCCCATTCCCCACAGCTTCCAGCTGCTACTCGAACTGAATCGTTTTTCATGGCATTGTTGTTGTCTGCCTTGTCTGGGCTGCTCGACTGCCTTGGATTTGGGCATCAAATCCTTGGTAAAAGCATTTAACGTTGCACTGCATTAAGCATTGCCCCACAGCGCCACGCCCGCTACCCACCGCACATCGCACACCGCCCACTGGCACGCCCAGCTTGAAGCTGTGTCTGAGCAGCATTTGGCTGCTCTGTCGAGTGTTTATCAACTGGGACAGCTTCGGGCTGGCTGTGTTATCATTGCACTGTTTGCTTTGCTGCAGCTTTGAAATTTTAATTTAACGCTTGATATTTGCATTGCCACGCCCCATTCAGCAAATAGAATATCTGAGAGTGAGTATGATTGTGTGCGTGTGCGAGTGTGTCTGTGTGTTTATATATAATGTATGCATAACCGTAATTTGTAGCTTCAATAGCAGTTCATCAGAAGAGCAGTCCACAATATTGAGAAGGAAGCATATGCCTTTTAGCATCCACTCGCCAAGTGTCCACAGCAGACAACGGCTCTGCGGTTGGCTGACTAAGAAGACCCACTGCCGTCACCATCATTAGCTTTATCGGGCCAGTCCCATCTCAGCCCCAGCTCCAGCTGCAGCGTGATTTTTGGCAGAGACGCGAAAGTGCAACGACTTGAGACAGCTGAGTAAGTCACCAAGTGCTCCATGAAACGGTTCCCTTTTGTTTGCTCGCTCGCTCGCTCGCACGCTTGCCCAGTTGCCCAGTTGTCCGCTTGCCCGTTCGCTCGTTCGTTCGTTGCCCCGTTTGGCGGTTCTTCAATTTTGCGCATCAGTTGTAATTCATACTTTCGTGCTCTTAACTCTTCCACGAAATACGGCGGCACAAGTCGAAATTAACATGTTGCTGTTGCTATGGTTCTTGTTGCTATTGCTGTTGCTGTTGATGTTGCTGTTGTCTGCAACGATTTAGGATTTAAGAACCGTTCTTTGGTCTCTTTCACCACACGTCACTCCGCTTCACTTGTGCCTTTGCCCAATTCGCTTTAATTAGCATGAGAGAAGTGGCCGCCACAGCTGCTTAAACACAATGTCCGCAATTGCGTTGGGATTCGGGCTTCAAGCTGAAGCTGGAGCTAGAGCTAAAGTCGGACTGTGCCTGCTTGGCTGGCGTCGCTTCCGTTGGTTGCGCACGCGCAATTAGCCAAGGCAGACGCCGTCTCTTAGGTACTTGACCGATAGTCTGTTTAATGAACTCCATATGCTACGCTCGGAGGCTGTCGCTTCTTCTACTGCTGCTGCTTTTCGGCGATGCAGAATTGAAAAATTCCTGCATGCATTAGATCGCATTACCCGTGCCTGCAGCGACCGCATAGATGGAACCAGTCTGCAAGTTAGCCAGTTCGCCTGCCAGCTTGCCAGCCTGCTCGCCTGCTGCCAGTTGGAAGCCCAATAAAGCCGCCACATCGGGCTTGGCCATGGCCTCGGGTTGCAGCCCCGCACTGGTTGCATCTATATATAGCAAATGCCAACTAAAAATAGCAGCGTCTTAAATGATTTTTGCTCATTAGAGCGTGCGTGTTGCCGCCGATCTTTGGACTGAGTCTTGGGAGTTGGTTGCCTACACTGGGACTGCTTGCCACTCTTGCCGCAAGCCAAACAAAAAGTGACAACCACTAAAACAAAAGCGCAGCCGCATTTTCTACATGACGCTGCGAATGCCAGGAACATAATAAAATCATGTAATGGACTGCGCATGAAAAACAATGCAAAAACCAGCGTTGACAACACATGAAACGCAGTGAAGGAGTTACAAGAGTGGGCGGGGCGGGATGGAGCGGGGTGGCAAAACGTTGCGTCCCTTGTTGTTACTATTTTGCAGCATAATGTAATAAAAATAGCATGCCTGGCATTATCCAGCCAGAGTCCAGCCATGACGATGATGATGATCATGCCCGATCGATAGTAGAGAAGGCTGCAAAACAAAAGACTTTGGACACAAACTCACGCAGGCAGGCAGCACCAGCAGCAGCAACAACAACAACAACAACAACTACCATGGCGGCCTGCTAAGAATGCCAAGTATCGTGTGTTGAATGCATGCCATGCATAGTCAGTGCCAGTACTACAACTGCTCCTCTTCCGCCCCCCAGCAAGCTCCCCTTGACTGGAGAGCTTAGACTGACCGCCTTTAGGGCCAGCATTGAAAACGAAAACGGTTTGTGCGACATGGAGCACGACAAAATCATGGCTCAGACTCTGATTCTGATTCAGACTCGAGCTCGAACTCGATCGCGGCACATGTGCAGCCATTAGGCTGCCCAATGTCAAGCTCAGCGCTACATTGTGCTGCCTAGATACAAAGATACACGCGCCAGATACAGATGCACCAATGCACCAATGCACCAATGCAACATCGACATACATGCATAAGTTGCATGTATGGTATATGGGTTTGTTTATGAGTTCCTCGCTTAAGTGACACAAAACGACGGCTAAATGATGTGCAGATAGTTGGCCAGTTCTATAAATAAAACAGTCGGCCGGGCCATTATGAGCACAGCATCTAATTAAAACAATAAAGATAACGCTCCACTCACGTTCAAACCAAAATAAAAATAAATAAATATCAGCTATTTAAGTGAGAGCGAAAATTACAGAGAAAACTCTGACATTGCGAGAGAAGCTCAAAGACTAAACTCAATTTCAACTAGAAATGGAGAAAGGGTCTGCAAGTGGGGCAAGCGTAAGAAGGTTACGTAGTATATATACAAATGTATTTATATAGCACAATTTATAATACTCTTTCTGTCTCTGTTTTGTTATATTATTCCACATTAGTTATACTCCAGGCAGACTTGTTATATATTACACGAGTGTGAAATGGAAAAAATAAAAGAATATTATAGTTTTAATATGTTAATTTCAGACTAAGTCTGATCAAATCAGATCAGTGATCAACTGCTGATGCCCGATATGAAGGTGATATTATAATTTATCACAAACCATTAAAGAGTGTAGCACTATAATTAAAGATCACAATCCAAAATTTCTCTACTTAAAAATAATTGAGTTTAAATTTAGATTTATAGCTTGACTTTAGCCTTTGCAGAAGCTTGGCTCAGCTCTGTGATCGATTTGTATATTGCATACATATATTTCAGATTATTCTATTTCTACCTTATAAAGTTTCTCTCCTTAAAAATGAACTTTTAATCATAAATTATACCTTATTCGCTCTTCTTGAGCGATTTGTTTAGCCCAACAAATCATTCTACACACATCACTTTTATAAATGGCACTTTGCGTACTATATTTATAACAAGTCTCTGGTTTTTTTTTTCTTCAGTTTATCACGTGATCGATGTCTCTGAGTTGCTCTTTCTCTCTGCTATCCGTGGAAGATCTACACAGTTGCTTTGGCTAATATATGAAGCACTTAATATTCAGAATGTATATACTGTTTTGGATTTCTGTAAAATGTTAAATCACCAAATTGCAGATCACCGTGACAGACAAATCTTTCTCTTTAATGCAGCCCTAGTCCGAGTCCGATAAGCTGCAGAGCCAGCTGACTAAGGCTAAGAACTGTACCATTAGTCATCATCAAGATCGCGTTCTGGGGCTTTTTGCAACGCACCCATGAGCTGGCCGACATTTATCTTGATTATTGACGCCGGCCTCCAGTTTGCCGGTTGTTAGTCGGTTGCTTCTGCTGTTGCTGTTGCTGTTGCTGCCTGTTACCAGCAGTTACCGCGTGTGCCTGTTGCAGGTTCTGATCGCGACATATAATTCATGCAACAAGGCAGACAGCATATTTACTGCCCGGGGAGAAAGTGTGATTCACCTTTCTGGGCAACATGACATCTTTGGCCATACAAAGTTTTTTAACACTTGACGGAAGTTCATGCGAGTTCATCTCTGGCTGTGATTATTTCTGCTCATGTGTAGCAAATGCCAATTTAGAAAGTAAAACCAAATGATCAACCGAAATGGCCCAAACGTTTCTGGCCATGGCTGCAGCACTTTCATTCGAAAAACGAAGCCACAGCCAAAACTTTATAACAGTAATGAAGTGAAGGCTGACCAAAAAATTTGCCACAAAATTATATCTACCTAGCCGAGAAAAATAAAAGAAAGAATAGCACAAGCCGTAGCCAGTCGACACGGGTTCAAGGTTTTTTAAGAATCTATTTGTTCTTTTATTCATCTTCAACAAATTCTTTTTGCACTTCCTTGTTCTTGTATTGTCGCCGAGCCAGGGTTCAATGTTCCTCAGTTTCAGCTGCGAGCGCTTCTCACGTTCTTAGCAACTTGATAGCAGGCTCCAGATTCGCCTCGGCTTTTAGTTACAGCTCGGCCTAGCTCATCATTAGCATGTTTTTTTATTCTGATACATGATTAATGGGCTACATTTTTGGTACAAGATTTACGTCTGGCACCCGGCCCAAAAGTTACGGCATAAACAAATGATGGTCGTAACATTGGCCAAAACTAAAAAAAAAAAAAAAACTTTCTCTGAATTACGATTTACTTTCTGTTTCACAGCGCTAAAGTCTGCCCGCATTTGATTTTTAGAATATGAACGAACGAACAAATTTAGTTAAAGCTTTTCCGCTGCAATTTTCATTCGGACTTTCGCTGCATAAAATAAAATGTGGAAAAATTAAAAGAAATAAACAGTTTAGACCTTGCAAATTGTTATGTGTTAAATTTGCGTTTACGATGCGTTAGTTTTTCTTTCTTTTACTCTTTTTTTTTTTTTTTGGCAAACGGCCAACTGACGAACCGGAGCCATCAAACTCAACACTTTTTGATATAATATGCAGACATACGTATGTATATACCTACACACATATCTAAGACGATATGCAAATGGCTTTCACTTCACTTTCATTCATTAGTCGCGGCATTCATTCTTATTCTAATACCTATAGGAAAGTCAATCGGTGAAAGGGTTTGTTTGTGCCTCTTTGATTATTTATTCGGGCTGAAGATTTTGTTTATTGAATTTTTGTGCGTGTGCGTGTGTGTGTGTGTGTGTGTGTGTATGGGCTTGGGCATGTACGGAAATTCTATGCATGCGCAATTATATTTTTTGGCCAAAACCCGTTTTATGCGCCAACAATTAATTTCCTCAAATACTATAATAAACCAAACAGCGCATAATGTTTATTACGACTCGTTTGCTTGCAATTTGCATAACTGCTAAAAAGATTGAATACGACGCATTCTACAGCATCTTCAGCACCTAACTATGAGTCCTCAGTGTGTGAAGAGCATGCAATTAAATTTTTGCTGCCGTTCTCTGCGCTTCTCATCTACTCTTTGACAATAGCTTTCAATCATTGCCAAAATACAAAAGCAAACAAAAAAAAAAACACAAAATGTGAAAAAAGAATTCTAATAATATTCAAAATTTTTTAGCAATTTGATTTCACTTGATTGATGTGCAAACATAACATGGTCCATAGTGATGTGTTCTGTGGTGTTTTGTGGTGTTGTGTGCGTCGGCTGTATTGCTGATTCTTACCACCGCTAATTAGGCAAATGTCTTTGCCACATGCAGAATCGAAGCTGCAGTGGCCGGCCATGTAGAAAGCAGCCGGCTCAAATGGCATCTGTGTGCTAAAATTGACACCTTTACGCAGCGCTGAGCACGCAGCTCATCAAAGTGCTGGCTGGTGTTGATGATGACTTGGCAGAAACTGGCATAAATGCGCAGTCGCTGCAGGTTGCATGCAGCACGTTGCAAGTTTCTTAGTTTCTGGTTTCTGCTGCAGCCAAATACAATCGTTGGCTTTGTGTTGTTCTTGTTGTTGCTGATGCAGCTGCAGCTGCTGCTGTTGTTGTTGTTGTTGTTGCTGTTGTTTTTAGTTCTAATCGATTTCTCTAACAAACACGAGGCTGGCAAACAAGCGACTCTCACTGCAGACAAATAACAGCAACAACAACAGCAGCAACAACAACAACTAATGCAACAAGAACAACAACAACAACAACAAGTGGTAAGTTCAAGATGTCGCCACATGAAATTCCAAAACATTTGCGCCTTTTTTACAGCTTTCAAGTGGGTGCAGCTTACACCAAACAACAACTAATTATACAGCTGCCAAACTATGAGATACCCTGCACAAAAGAGTGAAAAGAGAACTTACTAAATAAGCATGCAGTCTATGATAAATAATTGATAATTCAATTTACTCTCTTACTACTTCAACTGCTGAGCTCAACATATAATAAAAATTATTATTAGAATTTAAATTTGCAAATTGTTGCTTCATTGTATTTTATTCTTAATTTCAACTCATTATCTATTGCAGCGAGACTACCCTTTAGTGCTTTGCAGGGTATATGTGTATTTGCATGCATTTTTATTAATCATTTCTTCTAGGAATTTACAACATTTTTATTGAGGCTAACCAAAAATGTTGTTGTCCCTCCTTGGGGTACTCTGTTTATATGCGCTAAACTTAATAACAAACAGGTTCTTCTTCTTCTTCATCTTCTCCTTTTCTCTTCTCAGCTAGCTGCTGCTGTTGTTGTTGTTGTTGTGGTTATTCTTGTTGATATTTGCCAAATTTAAATAACAACATTATGAGTTACTTGTTGTTGCTGTGTGTATTTGTAATGCAATTTGGGTCATTTGAGTCATATATGTACGCATATGCAATTCATTTTATACGAACAATACTTTTCCCATTGGATTGGCTGGGATCCCACCAATTGGCCAGCAGAGCTCATCAGCATAAACAGGAAATAGAGGCTATATATCAAATGGCGGCTACAATTTGCAGCTTGTTGCTGTCTCGCAGTGGAACAGACGCTGCTCAGCACCAAGCGTTGAGCACTCGGTTATCAGATATGCCACGGCGGGGTAGGGTATCTAATGAATTTATGTGGCTGCAATGGCAACAACTCCATCTTATCAACTGGCAAATGACATTCCTAGGCAGGCCGCTTAAATTACATGCACGCAGCCTAAACTTCAAATTCAAATTCAACTTCAGCTTCAGCTTCAGCTGCAACTTAAATTTTCGACTTAAAGTGCAGTTAGCCGGGGTCGTCGCCACGGCGAGGATTTGCTGGCCGTGGCAATGTGCGACATTGACACTGAGGATTTAAATTGTGGCGCTCGCATATCGAATTGTAACTGCGCCCGTTGCAAGCCGGTAAGACTTGTTTTCTGCGCATTGCATCAGAGCCAGCCAGCCAATATGATGTAACGCACAAGCTGCATCGGCCACACGCTGCACGTTGCGCGCAACGCAACTCAACGAAAATAAAAAGAAAACATGAAAACAACAACAACAACAAAAATAAATACAAATAAATATACAAATAAATGTAAATACAAAAATAAAATAAATTATACATAAACGTTGCAGCCAGAACCAGCCCAGGCTAGACAGAGACAGAGGGACAACTAACTGAATAATTTTTCATTTTAATAAATGCAACATGCGGCTAAAAATAGCCTGGCCAACAGCTTAAATGTTGCTGCACAGGTTGCCAACATGTTGCCAGCAACATGCGGCGAGCCACAAGTGCCGTGCTCGCTGCCTTCTGTCCACTGCCACAGCTTGTGGCGGAAGTATTAGCCAAGTGCAGGACGCATTGCGGCCCATAGTTATGTGTAATTATCTAAATGCAAAACAAGCAAGAATACTAGCAGTATGTAGGAATGATCGACTTAAAGATATCCCACAAAAAGTCATATATATTGTACAGAAATACAAGCAAGAGTAACTTGAAGTCGATGACTGGTAGCTATACTATAATCTACTATTAATAATAAAACTTAATTATATATTTATTATAATACTTAATATATCATTAGATATTATATATATCATAATACAGTATATATTTATGAATTTATAGTACACATTTTTACCTCTGCAAAGCAACAAAAGTGATTGCAATAGTTGCTCTCTTCCATCTGTAACAAACATTCGCACACATTAAACATAGCCACTTGAGACAGTTGATGTTGGCTACAGGGTATAAACATTGTGTGCACTTTAGATAACAAATAAACGCTTCACATACTCACTCACATATCCGCACTTGGCTCTATAGAATCATATCTATAAATAGCAGATGCGCCGCACAAGGCATTATCAACTGATTCATTGATTCATTCATAAAGCGCAACTCTATAGCAAAACTCTACCTCTAATTGCCGGCTATGTGCAAAGGTTCTATCTGGCTGACAGTGCCCAAATCCAATACCACATCCGCGATGCGGCAAGTAATTAATGATTAAAATTGTGTGTGCAAAATCGAGTACTCAGCGGGAAAAAATGGCAAAAGCGTGATTCAATGTGTGTCCAAATTGCTGAGATGACAATTGCTCTACGTCTCTGGTTGCGATGTTAATTGAATTTGGCGTTGAAATTTATGCACATTCAAATTACTTCATTTTGGCCAGGAAGAGCTGGGAGCAATCATTGGACCATTGGAGCATTGGAGCATTGGAGCAATGGACTGGCGGGAACGCCTGCGGTTAAATTCAACGCCACCAATTGACATACAAAACGAACCCGAAAGCAGCCAAAAACCGCCTAAGCGCCACTTGAACGGCCAGTTTCAATAGCAGCGATTGTTGTTGTTGTTGTTAGTGTTGCTGTTGTTGCCACTGATCGGGTCTAAGACCCACAACCCAAACACAAACACTTGTCAGCGCTATCGTGAACTGAAGAGCCGCCGCAGCAGCCGTTGCCGTGGCCGTCGCCATGGATCGGGTCGCTGGCTTTGCCTCGCGTGCACTTTGAAAATGGGTCAACGCAAATGTTTTGGCCAACAATAACGCTAATGTTTCAATTGGTGTTGGTGCCGCGACTGCCACATGGAGCACATGAAAATCTTTGATTATCAGGCATTGGCACGTTGCGTGTTTTTCGCCAATCGCCCAGTTGCACAATCAATTTAATCTCCAATCTTGAAAGCTGATTTTTTGGGCAACTGTTCGTTAGCAAATTGAAGATAAGCTTAATCACAAATTTACCTTTATTGTTAGCATACATACACATACACGCACACGCACACACACACTCACACTCACACTCACCTGCACCTTAGCCCGTGCTTAGCTCTCATTTACAATGCAGCGTAGTCATCGTCGTCGTCATAGTCATCTTTATCTTCATCTGCTCACAGCAGCAGCAACGTCATCGACAGCATTTCGCAATCTTAACTATCTCAACTGGCGGCAGGCTGCTAATTGGCTGTGCAGCCTGCTAAATTACCGTTAATCACTATGCTCTAAACTAATTTGACATTTTCTTTTATGAGCCTAGCACTAATAGGCCGTCCGAATAGGCGTAAGTGTCAGCTATGCGAAAATCTTAAACGCAAACTTACCTAAGATGCAAATTTATACTGATCATTAGAGATAATTTTTTTTCTTTTTATAATAAATGGCCTAACTAATATGAAGAACAGTTTCACGAGCTGAACCTGCAAGGAAAACATTAATTAGGCTATAACTATGATTTATTATTATATTATATATATTATATAATATATATGCTGTACAGATTCTCATTCTCTTGACTCAAACTCCAATCTCAGGGTATCTGCTAGGCATTCAATCACGTTTAAATGGTACTCACTGGGTATTGGTTTACTTTTTTGTTTAAGCCATCAAATTGATTTTTCAAATAAATTCGTTAACAATTTAAAAAGTTCGCAAATTCTAGCTCAGGCATTGCTTCTTTATATTTGCTTCGCAAATTTGGTGTCATTCTGAGCAGCAGATCAAATCGTTCTATGAAATAATATCACACAACATTCGTCACGCAGCCACAAAACGACCTTCAGCAGCAGAGTTTCTGAGGGAAAGCTACGAAAAGCGCTTTCCAGCCAGTTAACAATGTATATATATAAATAAGCCCATAAGCCTTTTAGCTTTGCAATTGTTCGGACGCATGCGCCCAATTCTAGCTGACAAAACAACGTTAAGAAGTAAATAAAAATAAATAAAAATAAAAAATGTATAAAAAAAAGAAAGAATTTTGTATCTTTCTAAAAAAAGAGAGGCTTTTGAATTTGGTTGATGAAAAAGCTTTCACGTCAAACAAAAGGTAAAGCAAAAACGCGCGCATTGTTGTTGCTTAGTTTGGTCTTATGTGTAGACTAGCTAGCTGGCTGGCTGGCTGGCTAATTTATCTCAATCGTATGATATTCAAATGGAAAACTTAATCCGAGATGCGCAACCATTTAGCAGATTCTGCGCAGCACAAACGGACATCATCCATAAAAACTAAATATAAATAGATTTTTTCTTACATACAAATTTCACGCGATTAGCATGTGAATCGTTTGGCAGCAAGTGGCACCTGATACAGGCTGTTGTGGCCAGAGCAGTCATTTAATTTGTGAGTCTTATCAATGTTGGCAATGTTGTGCATATGTTTAATGCTTGTTTTGGTCGGCAACTTTATGCATTAATTAATAGAAGCTGCCGTTGCTGTTGCTGTTGCTTTTGCTGTTGCTTGGCACGCAGTTCATTAAACCCGAAAGACGGGCAATGGCGATTTATTGTTGTTGCTGTTGCTGCTGTTGCTGTTAGCGTTGCTGTTGTTGTAGTTGACATATATCACAGAGTTACTTAATTGTTGTTGTTAGTTATAAATTCAATTTTATCACCACTTGCTGCTGTTTGATGGCCCTTTTCGGGGTGTTAAGTGCTGAAAATGCTATAAAATTTGCGTGCTGAAACAAAAGACTTAGAACACGAACTTGCCGAATAAATTTGGTGTGGTCGGGCGTAATTTCCATTTGCTTGTGACTCAGTGGCGATACAAATATTTCATAAATACAACACTTTAGCATATATACTTGCGACTGGACGACGCTTAAAAGCTGGCACTTGGCAACCTTTTGCAGGTCGTTAGCCCTGCCTTGCGTTTATCTGTTCGCCAGAGGCTGGGCGAGCACGGATAAGCATCATGCTAACGGTTCTCTAATAGACGAATGGGCCGCACAGGGGTCATCACTCAAGTCAACGACTTTAGGGCGTGGTGATCCAGAAATGTCGTTTAAACGGCACTAATATATATGTCACCTGCCAGCAAGCTGTTTTGTGATGTAAATATATTTCGTAATCTGTATATAAATAGAGTGGAGGGGAGTTGGGAGATAAACATAATATCATAGCACGCAGATGCTGCTGACTCACGCAACGTTCTAGTCATTCTGTCTAAGCTGCGCCAACTAGTTTCCTATGCAAATCCCCTGTCAAGGCAGTCTTAATCGCCAATAACGAACAAACGAAGCGCCAAAAATAATACCAAATTTTACATAATAATAATTAGACAAACATTTTGGGAAAACAAATAAGCACATATATCTCATAAGTATTTGGATAAATTGACAGGTTCTGAAAGTCTAAGAAACGATTTAGTGTTCGGCTTTTTGTTGCTTGTTTCATGCTTATTTCTGTGTGCGTTCTTTTTTCTTCTTGTTTGTCTCTTTATTGTGTTGTTAGCTTACAAGGAATTCATTAATTTCTTATATATTAATATTTTGTCATCAATCAGAAATAACTTTCAACGCACGCCAATTTTGGAGCTCAATGAGCAACATCATTCTGTGACTGTGGCTGTGGCTTTGGTTGTTTCTATGGATTATGAGTTTTGTATACTTTTGTATTTTTATACTTTGTTTCTACTTCGCACTAATGACGGCGAATGCTCTGCGAACTTCATTAATTGTTTAATAAATATGCAGAATTAATTAATTTAAAATGCTATTAATTACGCTTTAATAACTTACTTGAGACAAAGAAAGCAATAATATTGGACAGTTCTTTCGAATGGCCAAAGCCATCGATTAGCCAAAGCTGAAATTGGAAAGTGCTTGGATGGGAGATGCAGCTGATTATAATTTAGCCATTTAATCGCTTTAATGGAGAAAAGACAAAGAATTCTAGTTATGCAGATATGCAGATGGTAAATCAGCAATCAATGAATAATGGCCAGACAAGTTCTTTCTCAAAAGTAAACAGCGCAAAAAATAAGAACTGATGTCATGTATCGCATTATAATTCATTAAACAGAAAAGACTCATACTGAAAAGACTCGTGCATTTTGCAGAGTATTTTATTATAGATTTGTCCTTGGTGGCTTGGCAAGCAGAGTTTGAGCTTGTAAACTCTGCGAAGCCTCAAGGACTCGTGGCTCTTTTTTCGGTGATCTTCTTGATGCTGTTTTGCAATAAAAGTTTTATAACAATCGAAACATACAGCAATTTACTATATATAGATGAACTGATTTACTGTCTCTAGTCTCGAGAGCCCGCTCCGTAAACATGATGGGCTAATAAAACTGTGCGTTTTTAATTACTTTGGAATGGTCGTTACGCCCCCTCCGTGGCTGGCAATTCGTCTACGTCAGTCAGCCGCCAGCGTGTGGTGTGTTTTCCATTAAAATTGATGCTGATGCACTTTTCAGTTCAACTGACCACGAGACACATCAATTTATGTGACTGGGCCGGGTTAATTAAGTCGCCAGGTGTTGCCAGCCACGATGCCCGTTCCCATGAACATTGCTTGGTCCCAGTTCCTGACTGCAGCGTTCATTTAGGTGGCCTACTTATGCGCCAGCCAAGAATACAATTCACGAAATTGTTTTAACAAAAGCATTTGACGCCAACGCCACCGACGCGTCGATGACAACGTGTCTGTCATCTTAAGAGCTCCGACAAATGGGCAGAGGACAAATGTTGTCAAGCTGTGAAATTCGCAAATAGATTCGCAACAGTTAAGAACACCAAAATACAAATGAAAAGAAAAAACAAAAATAAAAACAAAAACAATGAACCCAGCACATTGTGCTTGACGGCGTGGGTCAAAGCTAGATACTTGTGTATCTGTATCTTTAGCTGTATCTGTATCTGTATCTGTATCTGCATCTGTCTCTGTCTTGCTGAATCTGTATCTATAGCTTTAGCTTTAGCTGTAGCTGTTGTGATATGTGTGTATGTGACTTCGCACACGCTTAGCCGAGTTCTAATTAGCCATGCTAGGCACAGTTTGGTATTTGCTTTGTGCGCAAGCAAAAATGTCAGCTGTGCCGGCAGCCCCTCGTGGCCGCCGCTCTCCTCGTCGGCAGACATTCAAATTAGAGCAAATACATACAAAATAACAAATTGCCCGGCGCATGGTAACAAAAGTACCGTTACAATTGGTGGAGAACTTTTTAAAATCGAGAAAAAAAAATGGAAAAAAGAAGAGGGAAAAAAACTGCAAACTAGCCGGGAATGGGTTCGATTTTATGAGTGGCCAAAACGCGCTTCACTAGGTGAAAAGTGAATGGCAGCAGCGCCGTCCCAATCTATTTCTATTTTGAGTACCTCCAAAAAAAACCAAAAGCCGAGACGTGAGCAAAATTCGTAAATCCCAAACTCCGTAGCTCGAAAGACAATGCAGGCGCATGGCTCCAATTCAAATAATCGTTCGACATTATTATGAAATTATGAAATTAATGCAATTGGCCTTGAAAGCCGCTAAATGTGGCCAAAGGGCAGGGCCAGACACGGACATGGACACGCAGGCCGTCGAAATAGCAGAAAAGAAGAAGAAGAAGAGGAAGAAGAAGAAATATATTGTAAACAAATGTTAACTTGACTGCGTGCGTAAAAATCATGTCAATAGAAAAGTCATTAATAAGCCGTAAATATGAATGGGGCATCGCCGGCTAGAGGCGTGAGCTGTGAGAGCAGACAGAGCTGCCCGCCACCACAGTGTGTGGGTGCCGCCTCGAATGCTTGGCCGATGTGTTAGCCAATTAGCAGCTGTCAAATGCTGTTGACTTTCTGTGGCAGCGACAATGGCCCTGACACTAAGGAAGAGCCGCCGCAGTAACAGCGTCCCATCAAGCACAGAGTTTGACAGCTGCACTTGAAATGAATTTGGATTTGTGTATTCGGATTCGGACTGGGACTCGTATTCAGATTCGAATTTGGAGTTTTAGAAAGCGTTTCCAGTTTTTGTACATTCATTTGGCGATGACGATGCCGTTGCTGTTGCTGTTGCTGTTGCTGTTACTGTTGCCACAAGAGCCGAATTGCAGCAGAGCCTGCATTTGTTTGAATCGTTTAAGCTTTTAATGAGACAACAGCAGACATCATTCTCTGGCATTCAAAGGAGATCAACGCTGGCCGAGCTCGAAGAACTCAAACACATCCATTAAGCGCTGGCATTTGATGCGGCCGTTGAACCTTGAAATAGACCTTAACGAAAGAGAAAAACACACAGAGAACACACGCCATCCATGGGGCAGACACCAACAAACAAACAAAAAAAGTAGAAAAAGAAAAAATGGCGATGTGAAACAAACGAAAATAAGTTACAAATGAAAAACTGGTTTGCTTTTGATTTGGCGAACTTAGAACCCTAAATCATCAACCAAACAACTCTTACTCATATTAATAACAAACAAAAAAAAAAAAAAAGAAGGAAAAAAAAACACAAATTATAAAAGAATATATCAAAAATTGCCCTAGGTAAGTCTAGAAGAAATCTCTGTGCGCTTTCGAGCGACTGTGAAGAAAATGAGCATAAAATAGAAAAGTAATATTTATTTAATACAATTCGAACAACAATTGTAAAACATAATCTTGTAAGGAATTATGGCTTTTTAAATAATTATTTAAACACACTATTTACATTCTTTGCACTCTGAATAGAATCAAAAAGTAATTCCATAAAGATCAGTATTGAGTTCATCAATTGAAATAAATATATCAAAGCACCAACAAGCTCTTAACTAAAGTATTAGTATATATTCATATCTAGTATTAATATCTACTTGAAATTGAAGTGATCATCAATCAGTCTATCAATACGTTTAAACATCTAAGCATTTGAAATAATAAACAAAAGCTATCGACAAACTAACATGCTCTACGCGCACACCCCACACTTGACAACTTAATGCCACTCGAACATCGTGTAATCTCTGAGGGAATCACTAAAGCGGATTCTAATGGCGTCTGGCGAACGGAAATATCGAAAAGCGCCTTAGCCGCCGCACAGCTCGGCCAACCCTGTTGGCCAAGTTAAAAGCCAAAGCTCTTGCATGGGCAACTAACCCAATCTTGGATTTCTTGCATAAAGACCAGACCGAATTCTAAGGCCGCTGATGCCAAAGCAGATTTCCTAGATTGCCAATGATCGCATATACAAAATATTATTTTTAACTAATTGCATTTGTATGCGTGTGTGTGTGTGTGCGTGTGTGTGAAGTCGTGCGCGAGCTGACGATGATTATGATGTGAAGCTGGAGATCAGCAGCCTTGGAGCGTTTTGCCGAAAAACTATCGTCAAATTCAATTAAACTTAAATACTTGTCGAATCAATTTGCCTCAAACATGATTCGTTTTTTCTTCTTATTTGTTAACTGTTAAACACACTTACCCCGTATTTGTTTTGCATTGAGCCGGGTTTATTTAGCCGACCAACCGACCGTCGAATTCAAAGCTAAAGTCCAAAGATGATCAGCGCGAACGGTTTGTGGCTTTTGTTGTGATTGTTCCAGCGGCTAATTGCTTCCTTGAAGCGAACTCTGTAGGTGTGTGTGTGTGTGTGAAGTTCAGGTCGTCTCTAACCGGAAGACGGAAGTGCAATTCTATTGCAACTGTGGTTAGAATAGCTCCTTCTCCATCAATACGTGACAGGCACAGCTACTGCGTTTTTTTTTTCGGCCGACATTTGCGCACGCGCAGCGCCATACAAAATTTACGAGACTGTGGCAAATGGGCGACAAATTATGCCAAAATGAAAAGAGGCGTGACCACTTTGGCATTTATGCTCATTTGGCTTGCCTGGCAAATGGCTGCGAGCCGCGTTAAATTGTAAAACGGTAGTGCCTGTCCACGTTCCACATGCCCGCCCGCCTCTCGCGCCTCTCGCCCCAGCCCCAGCTCTTACGATCTCGCGTAGGTGTTGATTTATTCGCGCGTTTTGCTGGCGTTTCTAATGCGACAATTACAGCTGGCAGTCGCCGGTTGCCAGATTCCTAGCCACTTGGCTGATTTATGGCGCCTCAAAGTAATTCACGAAGCTATTTTGGCATTTGGCACACACACACACACACACGCACATATACTTACATGTATACACTTACACATGCAGGCGCCCCACATGGGGAAAGATTTTGATTAGAACGAACTTGTAGAACTGTAGAGCGTCGCTTGCGGCTGGTTTGTTGAGTAAATATGTCAGACCCGACATGGATAACCCTTAGAAGACCTTCCAGCACTTTGAGTAATTGGGCGTAAACTTGGCTAAGCTACCGTGGGGCACAGTGGGGCACACAGTTTCGCTGTGGATCTCTACATCTTCGTGCTCTCTCTCTCTCTCTCTTTCTCTCTATGTCTCTCTCTCTCTCTCCTTCTCTTTCTATCTCCCTGCCTGTCACTTGGCAACAACCTGAGGCATTTGATTAATTTGGCTTGTCGAAACTGATGCAAATTCGTTTGTATGTTTGTCTAGCGGCATCGCGAAACCCGTAGCTATTTGCTTTACGGTTCAGATTCATTCATGGAATATCGAGTGTAGTGTTATGTAAACACTCGAGTGCACAGATCCAAATTCGCACAGTATTTTTTCTCAACTGCAAAATCAAAATTTATGCAAATTTCATAAATGGCTAACAGAACCAAGCCCTAGTCGAACAGAAATACCCAGGGAAAAACAAAATCTTTAAATATATTTACAGTTAAAGGCGGCTGCTTCGAGTGTTTTTTATTTTTTGTTTTTTTTTTTTTTTTTTGTTATTTAATTTTGTGTAGTCTTTTTTTTTTTATTTTTGCATTGAGTTGGGAAAGTGCCCCAAAGCCGGGTGCGCAGTTCAGTGAACCTCTCGCTCATATCGAATGATGTTTAGCAGCAGCGGCAGCTGGTGGCACTCATTAAGGAAACATTATTATAATTCTAATTCTAATTCCGCTGCGGCTGAGACCGTTTGTCGGGAGTGTCTTTTTACTTTTAATTATAATACTTCAGTGCTGAGAAAAGTGAACTCCGACAGCAGTTCAGTTGTTGCGTGCATAAAGAGCTGTGTCGTCTCTGGGTCTGGCCCGGCCGGGCAGTTTAGATTCGGGCCTGTTGCGTTCGTCGCGGTCACCGTACGACGCGGTCTTTATCTAATCATCAGCATGCGATCGCCAGCCGTCCAACCGACAGGCATACGGGCAGACAGACAGAGGGACAGACAGACAGACAGACGAAGCGGCCACTGGCCAGCTATAAATGTTATGAATAAGCGAGCTTAATTTGGAGAACTCCCTAGAAGAGCGTTTATAGTTTTATTCAACCAACTACATAAAGTGCTGGCAGTTAAGTTGCCAAAGTGTTCTATTCCATTCTTAGCCATTCTTTCGCTTTGTTCTCAGTCCGCCGCGGATTTGCACCGGCGGCTGCTGTGTACCCACGTTTTTAAAGCGAGCTTATATAAATCATTTATGAAACGAGCGACAATATTTCAGAGTTTTAGTTAACCTACAACCTGAATAGTTTCAGACGTATCTAATCAACTGTGAGGTAGTCTTTTTATTATAGTTTATAAGTTCGTTAGTTTAATGCTTAATGCTTCCGATCTTATAACTTATATATAAAGGCATGAGCAGTCTATATATTCTCCGAGTTAGTCATTTATTTTCTGTAATCTAGCAACCTTTATATCTCTTCCTTCTTCACCCCTCTTCCATCCCTCACCGCCTTACATCATCACTCTCTGGATCTTTCTTTGGCTCTCTCGTAATAGAACTTTGGGAATTTCACGAATACAAGTAATGTTTTATCATACAATTATACTCTTTAAGTTAGCTTTATTAGTTTCTAAAAGCTGCTAAAATATCTAGCTACCAATTGGAGTAGTTCTAGAGCTTATTGTGGCCTCGTCGCTGCGACGGCATTGAGCACTTTAGCCAAAGAATAAGCATTTCCTGTCCTCTCCATCATCAACATCATTAAAAGCAATAGCTGAGAGAGGTAAGAACTTACAGTTTTATGAGTCCTGACCACATAAACACACTACACATAGCACCAGCATACCATTTGGGCTTTTTGCCAATTCCTTGATGGACATTATATGCGTTACGAGTTACATGAAGATCCATTGCCGTTGGCTGTATATCCAAAGAGCTATTTTTTTTTTTTTTTCAGATATGCTGAGTATTCCTTTTCCAATTTTTGTTCTTTATTCGTCTTTTTTTCTGGTAATTCCCACATTTTGATTGCATCAATAAAAACATTCAGCATTGGTCCGCTCCGGCGTTCATTGCTTTTAATGAGCAGGGGGAAATTCTTGATTTTAGAACACACAGAAGGATTGACAATGAAAATGAGGTACAAACTAGAAGCCGGACTAAACCATGCAAAGGTAGTTTTATTTATAGCAGCACCTAAGTGTTGCCATTAAAAGTTTTCTGCCTGGTTACGTTGACTGCCTTTGGCAAGAAGAAGCTATTGGCAATTAATTGGCCAACAAGGCTTTGTCCAAACGCTGTCTGGGCCCCTTGATGAGAGGCGCCAAAGCGCCAACACCCCATGCTATATATGCTCTATAGCATAAATGCCATATGCTATATGGCCTTAACCTCCGCACCACTGCACCGCCGCACGTACTCGGCATTCCACTCAGATTTCTGGCCAGGCCAATGAGCTGTGCTAATTAATAATAATAAAAAAATTGTACGTGGAGCAGGAAGACAAGGGTCGGGCTCGGGCTCGGGCTCGGGCTGGGACTCTGGCTTAGGCTTTGTGCCATGTCGACATAGTCTGGACGTTTATTTTTAGACAATAAACTAAACGATGCGGCAGTGCAGCTAGTAGACAGCATCCAGCAGTCAGCAGCCAGTATCCAGCAGCAGCATCCAACGGCTAATGGTAATGAGCTGTAGGCTATTTACAGTTTGGCCGTGCGGCCTTGCAGCTGCTGTGGTTATGGCAGCCGCCCCCTTTGGATGGCCCGGAGCAAATTTATGGACCAGCATCAATCTATTGGCTTAATGCCGTCTCGCTCCGTCTCGATTAGCATGCTCCACCGGCAGACGTAACGGGTTGCTGTGGTTGCTTTGGCTATGGAAAAGAAGGGAAGGGAAGTGAGAGAACGACCTCAACCCCCAAAAAGCAAAAAGCACCGTTGAATGGCCTTCAACGTCCTTGACTGTGCATTTAGCTATCGAACGGGTATGTAATTATATTTATTTGCTTATTATTATTGAACATCTGAGCGTCTCGATTGCTGTTGTTGTTTTTATTGCTTTTATAACTCACGTTTTGAGCGCCTCACCAAATATTGTAATTGATGTGAATAATTCGATGCGAATCTCTCAGACGCTGGCCATACCAAGTCTAACTATTAGCAAACAATTTGTATTGTCTGATAGTTAATCATAGCTAGCGTCATCGATTTATTTATAAACAATATTATTAACGCCCCAATACATTAGTTAGTTCATTTATTATGCATGTGGAAATGCGTATAGTTGTATACCTTCTGCTAAATGGGCCAAGCTGGTAGCCGATAGCCACAAGGACGGGGGGCAATTATACTGAAGTGCCCAGCACAGAGTGGAACAAAAGATAGACCGTGAATAGCGAGTGCTCCGGGCTGTGGGAGACAATCAAATAATATATGTACATACATATATGCAAAATGAGGCATTGCAATATTCGGCAGCTATATCGAAGAGAAAAGAGCTATAGTCTATAAATATATTTATGGTGGTAAACTAGGTAATCTGCAAAAGCACTTTGTGCTCCGATTCTGTGCGATTCAAGACAAACGAAATCAAAAAGTCATCATCGCCCGATAGTTTCCCGGGCATCAAGTACCAGAGCGAGATCTCGGTCAGCCTGCACGTGTGAATGTGCCTAATGAGTATTCAATCGATGCAGAAAGCAGAAACAGTTTGGCGCATAAATGCTATTTCGAAAGACATTACAGATCGATCGTTGGATGCCAAATTCGATTAGCAAAAATGAGCGAAATAGAAATAAAATAGAATCGAACAGAAAAATTATTGAAGAACTGCGGGGCACTTGAACAGCAAACTGTAGAAGCATGCTCAGCGAAATTCGAAAGAAGTGCGCCAATGAATCGGGGTCAATAGGAAATGAAAAGTGAAATTTCAGTTAAACCTCACCAGAGAGACCAATTGCCTTTTGTTACACACAAACACACAAACACACACACACACGCATGTGCACCTTTGTAGAGGTATTGGCAAAAGGAACTGGCAATTTAAATATCATTAATTTCTGGGTTAAGCCTTTGTGGCGAGCACTTGAAAATTGCCACCGTGTAATCAGTCTTTGACAGCAACAAGAGCGCCCCAGGCACGAACTCAGCTGATCTGATGACCACGTTAAAATCAAATGAGTCGTGTGAAGAAATTGAACAGCATTCAATTGAGCTGAGCATAATGCCTTTACCTATATATTTGACAGGCCAAACCTATGATTACGCTCAAAACAAAACAGTCTAAAAATCTATTTCAAAACGGACCTAATATATATTTGTATATACATATATATATGTATGCACAAATAGTTGATGAAAGTTTTCTTACAGATGATCTATCTGTAGGTTTCTTTTTAATTTCAATAATTTCTGGAATATTCAAATTCAATGCATAAGATTCGCATAGTGGGGTGATAGTAAACATTAATAACGAATAAAAAATCAAATCATTTTCGACCTTGACGTGTTTTTCATAGAAATAATTACTTCTTCTTCTTCTTCTTAATTCTCTATGAGGCTCTTGCAAAGTATGTTTGAATATTTTGAATATTGCTAAGATAATATTTCATATATATGAGTATATATTTAAATAAATCCTCAACTCATCAGAAATAAGTATGTAAATAAGAATGGCTTAGCAAGGCTAATCAGTAAGCTCTTTGAATAATTTTTGTATTTTATACGTATTTGAATAAGTAATAAAAGTTAATAACTATTAATTATGCATGTTTTGTGCAAATTGTAGAAAATGCTTGTCAAATGCTTTACGATATAATCAATTAGCACGATTTATGTTGCACTTGCTGCCACAAAGCTTGCCACCCGGCGGCAGTTCCGCTCCATCCAGCTGCGGCAACAACTCTACCTGGACTACCGTCGAGCGTGACTCATCTATGAGATGTACAGCATCCATGGGTAAACATAGAGTTCGTGCTAAACGAGACCTTCTGCAGTTTGGGTTGACGCATTGGAACCTGCGACTCAGTCAAGATGAAGAAAAAAAATAATAAAAATAACAAGATTTAAAGGCATGCAATAGCCAACATTCATATACTCTAATATAGGAATACAGTTAAGTTAATGAAAAATCTAATAAGTAAGTTATATAAAGGAGTCGTTGAGCGGAATAATGAATCTCGGAATTGCTTAGATTGGGAAACTTGAAAAACTTTCCAGAAAATACAAATATTTTTACTATAGTATACGATACAATCGAATATTGATAAGATTAGGCATATCATAATCTCATGCATGACAAATTTATTAAAAAATGTTAATAAACAAAAGCAACTTAAAAAAAAAACAGTCAAGAATTCAAATTAGAATATTTATGTTGTCGCCTCTCTTCCTGACAAAATCACCATGCTCTCCAAAAAGAGGATAACAATTCACATAAAAAAATAGGGAAATACTCGCCAGTAAGCCCAAAGTTCGACGTAATTAAAAAAAAAAAAAGGGTGCGTAGAACAGCAGTGAAGTTCCGTGGGCATTTGTGTGTACTTGAGCTGTGAATTCCAACAACCACACTAAAAACTGAATAAAAATAACGAGCTAATAAAAGCGCCACAGCAGGTGTGAGTGAGTGTATGAGTGTTTGAGTGTGCGAGTGTATGAGTGTGAGTGCTGTAAGGGCCGAGTTGGCACATTAAAATTGTTGCGGCTGATGACGTGTCGACAGCGTTGCTATCAATGAACAATGAGTATTAATTTTCATAAATAATCACATTAAAAATATTACTTATAAGATTTGATTATTGAAGTTGTTGTTGCTGCTGCTGCTGTTGTTGTTGTAGTTTATGCATGGGTTATCTAGACAGACGCTTGAGTCATCTTTAACATGGTTAAAAACGTATTATTGAAGACGGAAATGAATGCCAGGTGAAAAAAAAAATAGAAATAACAAAATTGTATACAAATACGCAAATAAAAAAACGTTATGCATGGAGCTAAACATCAGCCAAAGAATAAATTAAATTTATATATAAGACTCAGGCACAGGCGCTGGCCTAACGTCGGGCAGATGTGGAGGGGTGACGCGGCCGGGTCGGACTAGGCAGGCAGAAAAATCTTATGTGGAAGAATCTTTACACATCAACATCAACATCAGCATCAACGCAGCTGTGTTTAAATTTAAACACTGAGCTCAGCGATTGTGCTTAGGCCAGAACCATAACCCGAAGATAGCTGCGAAATGCCTTATCAGCTTACGAATGTTTCCATGGAGCGCGGCTTACTTTCCATAGCATAGTCGTAGTAGCTGGAAGTGGAACTGGTCTTAAATTACTTCAAAACGAATAGTGTATGATTTTCAGTTTACCCTCTACTGCCTGTCATAGGGTATAATCGATTTGTAAAACAAATTTGTGATACCCATAAATAATGCTGGAACTGACTTGCTCACTCTCCACTAAAGATTATAATTTTGAATAATCCATTCGCACAAATAAAATTACTCTTGTTTTCGTGAAATTGAATTATTTTAGCAGAGTCGTTATAGGGTATAGGGTATCTGTTGAACGAATACACTCGACTATTCAGCTCAATTGTATATTTTTAACTCCTTTTATTATTATTATTATTTTTTGTTTTTCAACAATTTGGCAAACAAAACATTTGCGACGCGACCAAAAGATGATAAATGATGCGCAGTTGTGCAGTTACCCAAAAAATAGTTGTTTTACGTATGTTTTAATAAAGCTTAACTAATTAAACACTCGCACACACACGCACACACAGGGGGTAAATTTAAGGTAGTACATCTTTGTGAGCTTCTATATAATATAAAAAATTTATTAAATTTGTAGTTTATATTATAAAAAACATATTAATTAAACAAATATTGCATCGAATTTGGCAATTGAGGTTTTTGAACTTGTCGAAGGACGTAAAGAGTTTACCCAAAGCTAAACAGATGTACTCTAATGAGCGTTTGATTATATTTATAGAGATGTCTAAATCTTAGCTTTGAAGCTCAGGGTGAGGGAGAAGAATAGCTTTGACTAATGCGCCGTTAGATTGCTCAGGCAGGGCGAATTGTTCTTGAAGAGATCGGTTAGGGTAAACAAATTGAGATAGGTGGATAGAAAGGTGGCCAGCACACCAAAGATCAGGACGGCCATGGTGCAGGATATATCGCATTGCAAGCGATTCAGCAAACGCGCCACACGCAGCCAACAGCCTTGTGGCGACTGCGGTTTGGTGGCCACGAGTAACGGCTCCATTTCCAGCTCAATGGGATCGTAGTTGAGATCCAGAGGAAGGCTGCCATAGCTGGCCTCGGCAGCAATGCGCTGATGCACACGTTCCATGCGACGAATGCGGCGATACAGCAGTGGAGGCAGTATGAAAACCAATGGACCAGTGATGGTGCCGCCGATCACATTCATGAGCGCATCAAAGCTGGGCACAAACTCAGCGACCAGCACCTCCAGAGCCAGCACACAGGAACGAATGAGAATACGTTTGCAGCCCAGTGCTAAGTGTGAAAAGTAACGTACATATATATATATATATATATATAGAGAGAGAGATAGAGAGAGAAAGACTCTTAGAGGGTCGACCTAGACTTACACTCGGGCAGCTTGAAAAAGTTCTCGATCTGCATAAACATTGCGGAGCTCGCCACCGTCACCGAGAAGCACAACTGCAGCGACATCAATATGAGCATCACAAAGAAGGGCACACTGGTGGGCAGCGAGTGCAGCAGATTGCTCGAGATCATGGAGCCGAACTTGTACGCAGCAATGCCAGCACCAACAATGGCCACACTGCAAGTGACTAAACAGAAATTGATACACTCGTACTGCTTCAGCCAAGTCTAAGCGCAGACTCTACTTACTGGCAATGCCACTGAGCGCTGCCCAGGACACTTGCGACTTGCGCTTCATATCTATTTGCAGGGTCAGCAGCACGGGATGTATGTCGAACTGGAATGCCAAAATGCTGTAGCTGCTCAGGATAGTTAGAAAACCAGGCAGTTCTGTAAAGCGAAAAAGCATAAATATATATAAATTAAAATATAGACAAAACTATTTAACAAGTCGTCTTTAACCGACTGCGTAATACTTGTTTGCATTCCATTAATTGGCGAGCACTTAAAGCTCTACAAAAGTTTCAATGAAATGTGCCTATAACATTTGGAATGGCTTACGCACCCATCGAGACTCCTTCAAAGGGCGATCCAATGGCTGGTGCATCGAGCAGGCAATACCAAAGCAGCCCAACAATTATTATCATAACGCAAACGGCTATAATGGCCAGGCCTCTGAAATATAGATAAATATATATTTATCGAGATATTACTTATCGGCAGAGTAATAAAAGGTAAATCCGACTATGCTATATTGCACTATTCGAATCCAATATCTAAACCGTTTGCTGAGCTTGTTAGTGTGAAAGAATGCCTAACCGCATGTGCTTGGGGCTCCCCAGCCACATAAGTGGACAGATGACAAGGCCCACAATAATGGCCCAATAACAGTAGGAGAAGCTATAGAGGCCAGCGCTCATACGCAGCACAACAGCCTCCAGATTCTCGGCAGCCATGACAATGCTGGGCACGGCCAGGGCAAAGATGCTCAGGTCCAGTAGAATGGATACCAAGAGGCTGACATAGGGTCCATACGCTAGTTCGGCGAGTGCAGCGTAAGGATAGTTGCGTTTCTGCAGTATCGAGGGATCCAGATACTCGGCCATGGTCCAGCATTGCGATAGCAGGAAGGATGTGTATATTTGCAGGAAGATGACGGATAGAACGAGCAGCACCCCAAAGTATCCCAGCCGAACCAACAGCGCAGGCAACGTCAAAAACGGAAAGATGCCAAACAAGTCCACCACGTAGAGAATGGCAATGAACAGGGAAAGGCTCTCGGGCTCATCCTCGCGGGCGCGAAAGTGCGGCAAGGCGCTGAACCGCGAGCGTCGCAGAAACGGCAGCTGATCATGTTGATTTGAGGGCGATAATAGCACGGGCGCGCGCCGCTTGGGCAGTGCAAAGGATGGAGCACGCGACGGACGTGGTGCTCGCTTGACATTCGAACGCCAAAAGAAAAACATTCACACTAGTTACGTCGAACCAAACGCGGCGACTGAAAACGCGCAACTGATGGTGGTTCTAAGCACCACCAAGAATCAAAGAGTGGCACACAGTTGGCTTGCAACTGTTTGTCATTCGATATGGCAACAAGCGAGCGATGGCTGCAACTGGGAAGCCCTGCAATGTTGCAATGTCAATGCACGTTGCAAGTTCAATGCCTTCCAGTTTGTTGGACTGACCCAAAGATGGATAAGAATGCGCATGTCTCTAAATAGGATATATTTAACATGTAACCAGTATATATATATATATATTATGTATATGATATAGTTCTATGTGTACAATGTGATATCTACAACAACAATAAAACATAGTCCTTTCGTGTATCCAGCCAGTATCATTCCGTACATTTTGATGCTCAAGCACCTTAGACCTGTTGCACCTTGGCTATCTTCTGTTTTTTGGGTTGTGATTGCTACAAATAAATTCGATTATATTACTTTAATAGATACACTAACTGTTCTCTACTCACCTCCAAGCTATCGACGTTGTCCTTGTTCTGCACTGTTATAACCTGGACCGCCTGACCAGGACCAGGGCGATTCAGCATCAACTTGGTGCTGGTCCGCGACGTTTCGCCACAGCAAAACACGCGCGCTGTCTGCTGCCTGAGCGGACTGTCCGATTCATCTTCCATTAGCTGCTCCGACTGATCGTTGTCCAGTTTGACTGAATTTTTGTTATTGTCCATGTATGCGCGATTGAAATTCAAATGATCTGGACGCACTGCATCCGTTATATACTTACTAAAATCCATTATCAATGTATGCGTGTCAGTACAACAACAACAATAATGAAGTTTAGCGGATTATTGGTATGGATTATTCTCAATGAGAGATTCTGGGTGCAATCTAAGCTGATACGTACACTGGAAACCGTATGACACCAAAGCGTATAAGAAGTGTACATACGTGTTCTTATGCTTACATATTAAAAGTCAATATATTTACATGCAAGAGCAGGAAATTACGTAAATAAAAATTTGGTAACAATTGGGTTTTTATATTTTCCGCTTTTACACACTCACACTCCATAAATAGGCGCCAATGCACGAGAAGACTTTGAGCTGATTGTCGATGGTGGATGTGGAGGTGGTTTTGGTGTTGATGTTGCCTCCGCGTCTCTTGATAAGTGGGTACTACATCTAAACGGCATAAAGTGCAGTGTGTGCAACGTCATTCTCTGCCCTCAGGTGGCGTATCCAGCCTTCAATTTGGAGCCATTGCAAAAGAGAGAGATACAAATTGTTGGTTGTGCGTGCAATTGCATAGTGGCTATGTTCTGGCTATGTGTTTGTAGTGTCTCGATGTCAGTGTTTGGATGTAACTGGCGGCGTTAGCTAAGCCCCTTCAGTGTACGTATCAAATTTAAAGCGTGGGTGCACAAAAATGAGTTAATTTGTGACAATACGAACGTTAGCACTTACGATTTTATATTATACAAGCCCTGGCGCTTGATGTAACTAAGTACCAAATCATCTAAAAGATACTTCACCGATTCACCACGACTTAGCAGACGACGTACCAGAGAAGAGCTCACTTCATTGGGCACCCAGTTGGTAATAAGCGTTATGTTGTGCTACAAAGTTAAATGTCGATTAAAATACCAACGATCCTAGATATTACTATGTATACTCACCTGGTACTTCGTAAGAATATCCGAATCGAATATAAACTTTTCAGGATTAGAGCCACAACGGGTTATGACGACTAACCCATGGTTAGCGACTATTTCTTCAATCTAATACAAAATATTGTTAATTTTGACCTAGGTTAGCTATTTGACTATTGCCTTACATCCTCATCTGCCCACAAGCCGGGCACTGCAAAAGATTCTAATAAATCAGCGCCGCATAGCAGTTTGAGACGAATGGGATCTCGACGTTCACGCAGACCCAGTGGCAGCCATCCCGGCAGCATATCATTTTGCTCCTCATCGTATGGTGAATTTATGTGGTTATTCAAATAATTCTGATGATGCTGCAGCACTGATTGCGTGCGCATCCACTGCGGCTGATGTACTTCCCAATCAGACAACCGTATCCAATTTGAGGACTGCGCAGCCAGTTTTATCATAGCGCAACGATCCAATGCTGGAGCCAGTCCTTTCTTGCCATACGAATCATGCGTGGGTGATATTATGCCGCCAACAACCTTGTGTGTGCCACGAATCTCAAAGTAATCTCGTGCTATCTCTATTTCAAATAAGATACAATGTCAATGTCAATGTCAATATCGATTATCACCGGGCTTTCGTAAACATAGTGCTTACCAAACAAACGCATATGCATTGGCGTTGGTGGACTAAAGCATCCACATGCTATGAGCGCCACGCGTGGCAACATGCAGGTTTTTTCCTCAATAAATCCGGACATTTGCCTAAATCTTCTTACCTGGATACACCAGAAATTTTATTTTTTAACGAACTCAAATCTTTGTTGCAATTTCACCATCTGTTCACGCCGCACTACAACCATAGCAATTCGCCACGGCAATCGATATATATAGACCTGCCAATCTGTGCGAAACAGTACAAGTTCGTATGTATTCGATACGTTTCAGAACTAAGAGTGCATGTTATCGACTATAAAATTAAATATGGCGTCGTCGTGCTAAACTGCCTTTGGCTCTGGCTCTTTGAAAACTTTTTTGTAATAACATTTATCATATTTATTCGTATACATTGTGCAGTATAAAAAATTTAAACGGGCGTGTGCTGTTTTTACAATCTGGTGCAACGCGCCAATATAATCTTAGTGTTTTAAGTTAAAGAAGACAAAGTGCCGAGTGCAAAAACAACGGAGAGAGGAAACGACGTCGACAAAATGAAAATGCATTTGTGAATTTTCGCCCCAACACTTGACTCAACATACAGACATTGACACACACGCACATTAGACCAACGAACCTCAGCAAAGGATAGGAAAAGGAAAACGGCCAGCATAAGCCACAACGAAGGCCTTGGATACGAACTCGTTGCAAAAGAAACAACAAACGACTTAAACAGAACTCAATGGCTCTAGTGACAGTGCAGCGTTCACCAAGTGTGGCGGGCTCATGCTCGAATTCGGTGAGTTGCATATATATGTATACATATATAAATAAATTTATATATAAATATATATGTGTGTATATGTGAAGTTAATGTGAAGTAGGAAGTAGGCGCAACGGGCGGCCTGCGAAATATGTGAGTTGCCCCATTTCTATGTAAGGTGCAATTTTACAGCTGCAACCAGCTACGCATTCGTTTGCTTGTGTGTACGCGTGTGAGAGTGCGTGTGTTTGTGTGTGAGTGCTGTAATCAAGCACTAACCCGCTCACCCGTTCACTCACTTCCACGCTCTCGGCCTCATGCTCTCTCACATTTGCTCACTCTCTATGATTTTGCTTTGTTTTGGTTACGCGTTGTTAATGGAGCTTATTTGAGTTCAGGGGGTTTGACGTGTGTGTTCTTTAGCCACCGCCTATAAACGTTTCCTGTGCGTGTTCCGTGCTAGTCAGTGATCCTTTTGTTGTGTATATCTACATTGTGTTGCCAGCCCATCTATATGGGCAATTTAGTTAAATTCGAATATCATGCAAAGGCTCTCTCTACTCGCGTTCCATGCGCTACTCTCTGACCGTTTGTGTGTAGTGGGCGTTTTGTCAGCGTCATCATCGTCATCATCATCAGTCGCGCCACGATTCGCGCATCTGTTTGTTGTTTGCTGTAATAGTTGTTGTTTTTATACTAATACCCTGTACCTAGTGTAAAACGTTAAAATGGGTTTAATAGGTGCACAAATATTTGCACCAGAGCGAGGGAGTCATCGACAGAGACCAATCATATACTTAAATATAGAAATTTGTTCTTTGCTCTTTACAAATTCAATGGTTCATTTATAAAATAACAAATAGCATTATTGTATAGATTTCCCGCCATGGTTTTTTATTAAACCCATATCTAGATCGATATTTGCTATAGTTATCTTTATATATATATATATATATATATATATATATATATAGATTCCTACATTTATACACTTATCGCAAAGCTTATTTTGATAAAACAAAGCTAATTATAGGGTTTTCACCTATCAGCCACTTTCGATTACACCACATCTTGTTCTTTTTATTTATTGTTGTAACTGAAGCAAATCCGAGCAGACGTCTCGACGTCGCAGCTGCCACACTATGTCGGCTCATCGCGCGCTCTCTTCCATTTTCAATAAATTGAAAATTTTGCATTGCCTTATTTGTAGTTTTGTCAACGTCGCTGCGTGATTTTTCTGGCTGGTTCCGTTAGCGCGGCGCAGCGCGACTAAAGCGTCCTCGCCCCCACCCAAACAAAAAAAAAAACAAATTCATAAACAAATACAAAAAAATTGTTCTCAAGACCTTGGTTACGGCCTGCCCTTGGAATTTGTATTTATTAGACAATATTGTAAACATAGGCTGCCCACCATGTAGGTGGCGACGCACACTCGCTCTCTCGTCTGCTTCTCTTTTGATTTGCAAAGCAATTCATCATCAAGTTTGTTTGGTTCCGAATTTCACTTAACTCAAAAAAATGTCACAATCAGATATTATATTTTGTATACACCGTTGGGTGAGTCTGAGTCACTCTTTACAGCAGTCGTGATTCGCGGAAGAAGCAGAATAAGAAATAAACACAAAATAAACGTTTGGAATATCGTTTACAGGATGGTGAGGCCGACGACGAAGAGGGTAACAATAAAAGCGAAAGGAGCGAATGTTATTTTGCTGGCAAAGGCACCGCTCTGGTGTTAGCACTCAATGACATACCGCAGCATGCAGAGCGCCGTCTTAGCACCGACTCGACACGGTCCAGCAATAGTACGCAAAGCAATAACTCGGACATACAGCTGCATTTACAATCCATGTTTTATTTACTACAACGTGAGGACACATTGAAAATGGTATAGAACAATAAATATCAATTTATTACACAATCAATTGCTCATTGAGTACTTATCTTTGCAGGCTGTCAAACTGGAGTCGCAGCGTTCGAATCGGACACGCTACCTTGTGATCGCCTCGCGTAGCTGTTGCCGCTCGGCGGCTAGCAGTGAGCGACGCTCTAAAATCATGCGTCACAATTCTGTTAAGTCGACGACAGCGCCACCTGGAACACCTGTTGCGCAACGCCAGCTATCTGTGGATAGCCACAAAACGCAGCAACTTGTCCAAGAGGAAACGGCAAAGCGTCTATCAGGTAACGCCGCCAATCGTCAAAGCCTAAAATGTGATGTGGATGGTCGGGAAACGACAACTGCTGGTGGCGCCGGCGATAGCAACAAGAATGCCTCAGGCATGGAGGAATCCTGTCTGCTGGGTATTGATTGCAACGAGCGCACGACCATCGGCCTAGTCGTGCCCATACTCGCGGATACCACCATTCACCTGGATGGCGACGGGTGGGTGTCGAATTACATTAAGTATAATTATTGTGATTAATTGAATTCAATTTTTGCAGCGGATTTAGCGTCGCCGTCTACGAGAAGACTCACATATTTAAGCCCGTATCGGTGCAAGCTATGTGGTAAGTAAATTTCTTAAAATTCACAAATATTTAATTGATAATTGGCTTTTTGATTTTATAGGTCAGCGCTGCAAACGTTGCACAAAGTGTCTCGAAAGGCTCGTGAAAATAATTTCTATCCCAGCGGACCATCACACGATTGGTTATCTATCTACGAAAGCCGCATAGAGTCAGATCAGTCGTGTTTAAATGAATGGAATGCCATGGATGCGCTCGAGAGCCGTCGCCCGCCCTCACCAGATGCCATAAGAAACAAGTAGGGAACTAAACTGAAATTGTTGCCATTTGAACATACCCTCCAATGTATAAGATCATATTTAATTTATTTATGTGCGCTTTCTCTCCGATTTACAGACCAACCGCCAAGGAGGAAACTGAAAGTGTCATTAAAATGAAGCTCAAAGCAATCATGATGTCGGTAGATTTGGACGAAGTAACCTCCAAGTATATACGCGGTCGTTTAGAAGATTTATTAGATATGGATCTAGGCGAATATAAATCATTTATTGATGCTGAAATGCTGCGTATATTGGGCCAAATGGATGCGCCAACAGAAATTTTTGACCACGTCTATTTGGGCTCGGAATGGAATGCAAGCAATTTGGAGGAGCTGCAAAAGAATGGGTAAATGCATTAAGTCAAGTCAAATTATTTAAATTGATATACAACTTCTATTTCATACAGTGTTCGACACATTCTGAATGTTACGCGGGAGATTGATAACTTCTTTCCGGGCACTTTTGAGTACTTCAATGTGCGTGTTTACGATGATGAGAAGACCAATCTGCTCAAATACTGGGATGATACGTTTCGGTACATAACGCGCGCTAAGGCCGAAGGCTCTAAGGTGTTGGTGCACTGTAAAATGGGTGTGAGTCGATCGGCTTCAGTGGTTATTGCGTATGCAATGAAGGCATACAAATGGGAGTTCCATCGTGCCCTGGAGCATGTGAAGATGCGTCGCAGCTGCATCAAGCCAAACAAGAATTTTCTTAATCAGCTGGAAACGTATAGCGGCATGTTGGATGCCATGAAGAATAAGGAGAAGCTTCAGCGTAGCAAAAGTGAGACCAACTTGAAGAGCACAAAGGACGCACGCCTTCTACCAGGCAGTGAGCCAACGCCACTTATACAGGCGCTCAATCAGGCCAAATCGAAATCCACGGGTGAGTCGGGCACTGAACAACAAGGAAGCAGTGATCATGGTCCATACCGTCGCAACAGCGCACAAAAGCAGCGTCGCTTGATGCGTCGTTCGAGTAGCACATCGCCAAAAACTCAATGTGCCGTAGAAGTGATAAAGCAGCAGAGTCAATCTATGGAGAATTTAACGCCAGAGCGAAGCGTTGCAGAGGAGCCGAAAAATATGCGCTTTCCGGGAAGCAATGGTGAAAACTATAGCGTCACCCAGAATCAGGTGTTGCACATCCAAAAACATACTCCGCTGTCAGTACGTACACGTGTCCATGATCTCGAGGCTCATCAAGAGCCACTACGACGCAGTCTACAGTCGCAGGCTCCAACCCAAACGCAACCAGCACAGTCCCAAGGACCCGTGTGGACTTCATTGTCTAAGCTGATTACGCAAACATCCTTTTCACGTCGCGACTCCGGCTCATCGGAAGTGTTTACCACAGCAGTGGGACAGGTGGATGAACGGGAAAAGCGCCAACGGCGAAAAACGCAATCCTGGACAGAATCGTTTGGACCCAGCGGTGGTATTATTCTTGATGCTCCGCAGCAACAGTCCAATGTGACACCCAGTGCCGTACTTCGCACACGCGGTCCTCGACAGCGCGAGCTGCCCTCGCGCCATGCCAGTTGGGGATCGGGCGACAATCGCAGCAGTTTACCGCTGCGCACAAGTTCCTGCAGTTACTATGACAGCAATCGCAACACCACAGCCATTTTTGAGGGTGAGATTCAGGATCTGAAGCGCAGTAGCAGTAGCACAACCGCGAGCAATTGCAATATTAGCGAATCGCAGCTGGGTACCGTAAAGCGCACCAAGCAGAAGTTAGAAGAAAACACAACCCTCAAGAAACGCTGCCAGGAGAACGAGCTGGATGACCTGGATACAGCGACAGCGGAAACAACAACGGTAGCTGGTGAGAAGAAGTGTGCCAATCTGTTTCGCAGTGCGTCCTCAGCGAGCACCACACGCCCGCGTCAGCCGTTACGCTGTAATAGCGAAGAGCTAATGCACACTAGCGATATTGAGAACAAGAACACTGCAGCTGACTTGGTTGTGGTATTGCGTGCACATAATATTACAGTGGCCGAAGATCAGCGCATTTCGGGCAATGTGCAAATACTCAAGCAGAACTTTGAAGCCAAAGCGGGCGTGGTGGGTGTGTCGGGCAATGGCAGCACAGCTGCCAGCGCTACGAATGTGACTGCAATTGTTCCAAGCAAGAAGGCGACACATCAATCACTACCCTCATCACCGGTTGCACAGCATGCCGATCATGTGTTGGTGGACAATGTCGCTGCAATCGCTTCAGCGGCCAAGTCCTCATCGAGCACATCGGCCAACTCATCCGACTCCAGCGTAAGCGAAACTTGTGATCGTAATGTAAAAGGTCTAGTGCATAAATATCAAACCACTTCCTGTAGTAACAATCCTGTTGCGGCAACGCCGATAGCCACAACACTGCCGCCACCCACCAATCACACAACAGCAACAACCACCACAACCACCGCCGCCGCCAACTCAGCCAACACAGCCATCAATAGCACCATAAGCGTCACTAGCTTCAGGCAACGCCCGCGCTCCTACTACGATCGATCGCTGTCAAACAGAGCACACGATTACAGTGAGAACCGACCGCCGCCCGCACCTGCCCGACACATTGCCAGCAATCAGCTACAACTGCAGCAGCACAACACCATAACCCATCTGCAGCAATCTGAGCAACAACAGCAGCAGCAGCAACAGCAAGTGCAGCATCGCCGTCTAGCGCAGCATGGAAAGACCCATCCACTCACTAGGCTAAGTTTACCAAAGCAAAGCTTCAACACCGCTGCATACAATACCATGTAAAGGAATGATCTTTCTTACTACACACTCACACACACTCAGTCTCACAAACACACGTCTACACAGAACTCGTAATAATAACTAAGCAGACCTATAAATCACTTCATTATTTTTGCTTTTCAGCTCGACACTTGCCTATTACTCTGTATTTATTTTATGTATTTTTCGATTTTATCCATCATTGTTTACGTTGCGTTACATCTGTCGCTCTCGCTGTCTCCCTCTTCCTCTCCCTCCGCTTCTATCTCATACATAATCAATCTGTCCGTATAAATTTATAAAGCTCTATACGATTCAACTTCAATTTGTTTGTTTATTTGTAAAGCATTTGTTTCAACAATCCTAAAAACAGTCAACCTATCCATCTTTACATCCAATTTCTAAATGTTTTGTAAAAAGTGCCGTCAGGGACTAAAAAAATCAACAAAAACTATGAAAATGAAACTGTATTTTGTATTTTAAATTACTTGTAACTATATACATATATTTATTTTATATTATGCAAGAACTGCCTACGAATAAATGACTTATTGTATATATACGAATATATATATGTATATATGCGAATATACATATGTATATATATACATACATACATATACATATGTATGTATTTCATGTGGTGACTTGTGTTTGTTCATCCGTTCGATTGTTTCTGATTCCACCTGTGCTCGTCTCGTCGGTAAGCTGACTCAGCTGACATTATGTTTGTCTATTTGAATGTGTGTGTGTGTGTGTGTGTCGTCCAATGAACTTTGCCATCAGCTTTTACGACCAAGTTTGTATTTGCAGCCTTTACCGCATGATAGCCACGTTTCGCTACTCCTGGGCCGAGTGCAAGAAGTGATCCACCGAACCTTGATGAGACACCCCACCTATATTTTATTTCCAATGTGCTACCCACGAAACATTTAATTAATTAAGTTATAAAATTTGATATGTTATTATATTCGATACCAATATTAATATATTTATTTTATTGCTACCAAGCAAGGTGACTCATTATCTTACTTTGAATGTGGGAGTGTGCGAGAGCTATATGCAGCTGCAAGAGGGCAGTTAAAGCCAACTTTCAATTAATCAACAGAGAGCTACGGCTCATATTTTAAGCGGAAGTGTTTAAACATTATTTATTTATCATATTACACAGGTTTACTTACCGTCACCGCTCATTGGACTTTAAAATAAATTACACAGCTTTCAATTATCGTTAACAATATAGAATTTTTTTTACAACTATAGTACTCGCAAAAAAAAAAGCATTTTTAAATTGTCGCGGCTCTGGCAAATGGTCGGTGTATGTATGTAGAATTTTTTAAGAGCAGTTGGCAGCACGAGTTAAGAGTATTAAATATAAAAAAGGAAAAAGAAAAGGGGAAATCAAATATAATACCATAATTAGGCTTAACTTATTTTGCTTACATAGTAAGCGTATTTTTAATATAAAACAAAAAAATATATTTTAATTTTTATTTTATTTAACTTAACCAATAAAATGCATATCGTGGAAATACCACCATTTTGCAGTTGCTAGAGTCGGTCACACCATAAAATACTCACACAACACTGCTACACACATACACCTATACACACGCACACGAATGCGCACTTGACTTCCACAGTTTCTTTATTTTGTGCAGAAAAAAATACTTAGTATTGCCGCTAAGCGAACGAAATTCATTGTGTACGCGATTACGAATACTGCAAAAGTGTACTTTATAATGCTAGCAGCTGCTAGAAACAGCAGCTAATTAAAGTTATTGCTACGGACTTGGATTTGGAGTTGTTGTCATACCCAACCCCCCCATTACGATTGTACGTGGCGTTTGCGAAACCGAATCTGAGTCTGAGTCTGAATCGGTCAACAAGCGGTCGAGGTCGTAAGCAAGCGAGTGCTAATAGATTTTTATTGTCACGGTGGGCACGGCCACGACTGCGGGGCAGACCGATTGCTAGCATGGCGGACGCTGCGGCAAAGCCAGCCGCCGAAAAGGGCGGAGGCGATCCCGAAATGAAGGGATGGCTTTTAAAGTGGACAAACTATATTAAAGGCTATCAGCGTCGCTGGTTCGTTCTGTCTAAGGGTGTCCTTAGCTATTATCGCAACCAGTCTGAGATTAATCACACGTGTCGCGGCACAATATCGCTCCATGGCGCGCTCATCCACACCGTGGACTCATGCACATTTGTCATCTCGAACGGCGGCACACAAACTTTCCACATTAAAGCAGCCAACGAGGTGGAGCGACAGTCGTGGGTGACATCATTGGAACTGGCCAAGGCAAAGGCTATACGAGCTATTGAGAGTGAGGAGGAGGAAGAAGAGGAGACGGCACAAGTGGTGCCCAGCCAGGAGATCAGCACTGTTGTACGTGATCTAACCGAACGTCTGGAAAATATGCGGACCTGCTACGACCTAATAACGAAGCATGGTGCAGCACTCCAGCGTGCTTTAAATGATCTAGAATCTAACGAAGAGGAATCTCTAGCCAGTCGCACAAAGATTGTCAATGAACGGGCAACACTCTTTAGGATTACATCAAATGCAATGATAAATGCGGGCAACGACTACCTGCGCTCAGCTGAATCACAAGGCCTTAAATGGTCCAAAATGCTGCACCACGAGCGTGAGCAGCGCCAGCGACTTGAGGAGATTATCGAGCAGATGGCCAAGCAGCAATCGCAAATGGAGCAAGCTGCCGTATTTGTGCGCCGCAATAAGCCGCTACCAATGTCGTCGTCCAGCACAATGGTGTGTATGACTCCAGGAGCTCCCGGCACCAACTTAACTTCAGACGATGAAACTGAATTCTATGATGCCGAGGAATACGGATATGATCGAACTGGCGACTCGCCCATAGACAGCACATTTATACTGAAGCTTAATAAGCGACGCAGCAGCTCCGAGGATCAAGTCGGCTCCGAGGGCCACACGGGCAGCTCTTCGGAAAGCGATGAGCAAAGGCGGACCATCCAGACCGTGCAGCAGGTTTGTCTCATTAGCGCTGCACGCGTTGCCTCCGGCGGCGATGACAACAATGGAGACAAAGTAAATGAAGCTTCGAAATCACATCCTAATTCTGCGAGAAATTCAAGGCTGTCAACTAGTAGATCTAGTAAATCTGGCAACAAGATTCTATTGGGCAATCGTCGCACGCGAGTCCCGGACAAGCCAAATCACTCTGTTAACCTGTGGTCCATCATGAAGAACTGCATCGGCAAGGATCTGTCCAAAATACCCATGCCCATCAACTTCAATGAACCGCTCTCTATGCTGCAGCGCTTGGCGGAGGATTATGAGTATTGCGAAGTATTGGATCATGCTGCTAGTCTAACAGACGAATCAGAGCAGTTGGCCTATTTGGCGGCGTTTGCTGTTTCCACATATGCGACAACAGCGGTGCGTACGGGTAAACCGTTTAACCCACTGCTAGGCGAGACCTACGAGTGCGATCGCATGGATGATCTAGGTTTTCGCTACCTTGCTGAACAGGTGTCGCATCATCCGCCAATCGCCGCTCTGCACTGCGAGGGTAGGCAATGGGTTTCCTGGCAAGAATTTTCTATGACGAGCAAATTCCGTGGCAAGTATTTGCAGGTAAGGAAGCTGCGCTTCTTCATTGTGTTTTTAAATTTTTAAGATATGTTACTCATTCACTTATTGTTCAGGTAAATCCTCTGGGCGGCTCGTATATTTTGTTCCCTAAAAGTGGACATCGCTACTCCTGGCGTAAAGTGACAACAACTGTGAACAACATTATCGTTGGCAAGATCTGGGTGGATCAGCATGGAACGATGGAAATAGTGGGCACTAATGCTGCGCATGGAAACAAGTGCATCTTAAACTATAAGCCTTATTCCTACTTCAGTCGTGAGTTACAGCGCAGCGTGAAAGGCGTGGTCATCAATCGCAATAACCAAGCTAAATGGGTGGTGCGTGGCACCTGGGATGACAAAATCGAAATAGCGCCAGTGCTGGAAACGAGTGGCACTGCAGACAATCCAACATACACCACTGGCGAATACAAGGTGGCATGGCAATGTCGCGCACCTCCACCGGAGGCGGAAAAGTATTATAACTTCACCACGCTTGCCTGTCAGCTGAATGAGCCGGAAGAAGGCGTAGCGCCTACGGACTCTCGTAATCGGCCCGATCAGCGTCTCATGGAGGAGGGTAACTGGGATGAGAGTAACAAAGAGAAAGTGCGTCTTGAAGACAAACAGCGAACGGTGCGAAGAGCACGGGAAGCCGAGGCCGAGAAAGCTGCTTCTGAGGGACGGCCTTATCCAGCGTACGAACCGATATGGTTCAAACGCGAAAAAGTGGAAGGCAGCGACGAATTTGTGCACGTCACGAAAAATACATACTGGGAGGCTAAAGCGAGCCAGAATTGGAGCGGTTGTCCAGATATCTATTAATAAATAAACGCCGCACTCTTATGTGAATTAATTCAATATAGCAAGCCTTGAAACTCCGCTGTCAACCACTAATAACAACAAAAAGCAACTCCTCAAGAGGATCAATAACTTACAGAACTATAAAGCTAATCGATGTAATAACATTTTTCAACTACTTAGTGCATATATATATATATATAAATTAATTACTGTGAAGTAGCTGCGAATGTTGATACTGGTACTGAAATGTTTTTATGGCGAGCTCAATCTCAAGTTCGCATCGCATCGCATTGATTGCGTTTATCAAAATTGTTTTCCCTTGTTCGGGTTTTATTTTAATCTTTGCTTTAATCAGTTAATTACTTATGGCACATAGACCTTACCATCCATTAAAACATACACACATACATAAACGCCCATATTTATATTATATATATATATATATATATATATATATATATATATATATATATATATATATATATATATATATATATATATATATATATATATATATATATATATATATATATATATATCTTTATATATACATATGTAGACATATTCGTTCTAGTGAAAAGTGCGACAGCTTTTCACTCTAAACAATAATAGCAACAGCAACAACAACAAGAAGATGAAGGGGAGACGCATTTTCCCTTCGACGAAATTTGTTTTCACCTTTGCTGTGTATGTATATATATATATATATATATATATATATATATATATATATATATATATATATATATATATATGTATATGCATACATATATGATGATAAAGGTTCTGGAGCAATGCAACGAGTATATGTTAAATGTTATAAATTTATGCAATTTATTATTAAAGTATTATTTTAAATAAAAAATAAAAACAAATTGTTTGGTTCACCGAACTTCATGCACATGCACTCACAAAATTTGGAAGACGTCGTCGAGAAGAGAAACACCCACCGGTGTGGCACCACCTTGCCCAGCGGCCGCGATAATGTACTATCTGACTGACTCACTGTCAAAAAACTGAGCCGAACGCGAATCGTAATGCTGCCATACCTTATCTGTTCGACTAGCGAAATGATCGCGCGATAACGCAAGCAAAATACGGCCGCAGCGCTCAACCAGGGAGTCGACGTTTTTAATTGTGTTTAGTTATTCGCTGGGAATTGAATATGTCTGGCGAGCGAGCGCAACACGGACAGCGACGGAATAGCTCAAGTGTGAGCGTGGACTCCGCGCTCGACTCCCGCTCCTCCTCCCCGGGCAACAAAGTGCGATTGTCGCAGAGAAAGAGACGAGGCCGTTCATCAAATCGCACTGCCAGCGAAAGCAACACGGAAATGAAGGGCTGGCTACTGAAATGGACAAACTATGTGAAGGGGTATCAGCGACGCTGGTTTGTGCTCTCGAATGGCGTGCTTAGCTATTACCTCGATCAGTCTGAAGTCCATCTGGCGTCGCGCGGCTCGATAACGCTCAACGCAGCCGTAATCGAACACGTGGATCCCTGTACGTTTGCAATTACGGATGGAAGCAAGCAGCAGAGCTTTCGCATCAAGGCGGAAACTGAGGCCGAACGACAGACGTGGATAAAGTCATTGGAGCTGGCCAGGAGCTCGAATATGGTAGTCGCAGATAAATCTAATACGGCTTCGACTGAGGTTAAAGTGATCAGATCGCGTCGCACCCGTGTGCCGGACAAACCCAACTACCCGATTAGCCTATGGACGCTCATGAAGAACTGTATTGGCAAGGATCTCTCTAAAATACCCATGCCCATCAATTTCAACGAGCCGCTCTCTATGCTGCAGCGCCTTGTCGAGGATTATGAGTACTCCGACGTGTTGGATATCGCGGCCAGCTGTAGCGATGAGTGCGAACAGCTGGCCTATTTGGCAGCATTCACGGTCTCTGCGTATGCCACGGCAGAGACCCGGATTAACAAACCATTTAATCCACTGTTAGGAGAGACGTACGAATGTGATCGCACGGACGATCTCGGCTGGCGCTGTCTCACCGAGCAGGTATCGCATCATCCGCCAATTACCGCTTTGCATTGTGAAAGCAAAGAATGGGTAAGCTGGCAAGAATTCTCGCTGACAAGCAAGTTCCGGGGAAAATATTTGCAGGTAAGTGATTGCCACAGCTGATTCATCTGAGTTACTCAACCATTTTTTCTGAATGGAACAGGTAAATCCAGTTGGTGGGGCCTACGTATCTTTCCCCGCCACGGATCGTCGCTATTTCTATCGCCGTGTGACAACAACTGTGAACAATATAATCGTTGGCAAGCTGTGGGTAGATCTGGAAGGCCAGCTGGAGATCGTTGGCAGCAATGCAGCGAAGGGCTACAAATGCATCCTCAATTATATACCGTACTCTTATTTCGGCCGTGAGCAACAGCGCAGCATCAAAGGCGTGGTGCTCAATCGCAACAATGAGGTCAAGTGGCTGCTGCGTGGCACTTGGAATGACAAAATCGAAATAGCTCCTGTGTTGCACACCAGCGGGCCGACAAAGAACCCCAACTACACGGCTGGCGAGTACAAGGTAGCCTGGCAGCGACGTCCAGCTGCACCCGATTCGGACAAGTATTACAACTTGCCCGTGTTTGCCTGTCAGCTGAATGAGCCGGAGGAGGGTGTTGCGCCAACGGATTCGCGTCTTCGGCCCGATCAGCGCTACATGGAGGAAGGTGCCTGGGATGAGAGCAATCGAGAGAAAATACGGCTCGAGGAGAAGCAGCGGGAGGTGCGAAAGCAACAGGAGCTAAAGGAGAAGCAAGCGATCGCAGAAGGACGATCCTATCCAGCGTATGAGCCAATGTGGTTCAAGCGGGAGCGAGTGGATGGTGGCACACAATTCATGCACGTCTCTAAGAATACATATTGGAAGGCCAAGGCGGCCCAAGACTGGAGCGGTTGTCCAAATATATTTTAACAGCTGCGCTATAAACATAATCAATACGAAATGAAGCCACAATATCTAATCTTTCAACAAAGAGGTAGCTGACTCTTTGTCGTCGTTGTTGTCTTCCGCTAAAAAAAGACGTGAGCAATCCAAAGAGCAATGTTATAAAATTTACTCAATTTATTAGTAAAGTATTATTTAAATAAAGCAACTGTTGCCCGAAAAGAAAAGAAAATAAAAGATACGAATCGGTCATGAACATTGAGGAACACCTGAATTGATATCGCCTTCCTCAATGCGCACGATAAGGTGTAGTTTATTGACTCGATAATCAGTTAATCCAACGCGACAAACGTGGCACATCGATTAATTATTGCCAATCATTGTCTAAACTAATCATTAACAACAGATAACAGTTAATTCTGGTCACAATGGCGCTCTAATTGTGCTCCGTGGTTTGGGAAGTAATGAATATGTCCAGCGATTTAAGTAGTGCCTCCACTGAGGGATCCCGACCCTGGAAACGACGGAATACCTCCGCCGTAGGTACCGACCCACCATAACTGAGAAATGTTTGCTTATATCGTTTGCCCACTGTGGCGTAGTTTTCATCGCTGCGCTTCTCTGCAAAGCTACTTGAGATATCAGCGGCAATCAGCTTGGAATACAAATGGCTAAATTGTGCGGCCGCCCAGTCGCCAGCAAATATGTCGGTCATAGAGCAGGGATGAGCATCCTTCTTGTCCAACGGCATACACTGATATACCGGCCAAATCTTACGTACAACATCCAGCCAAAAGGCGCTGGAACGATGTAGTTCCACATCTAAGTCAGCTAAGTACAATTCCTTGCATAGTTTATGCCCAGCCAACTGTGTTTTCAGCAGTCGCGTCTTCTTCGCAAGCTCGGGATCAATTATCTCATCATTGGTATAATGACCGGACAACGTCTGCAGCACTGCAGTATCGTCGAGGAAATTGCTCATCACATAGCCCGACACTTGCGAGGCATCCCACTCGATGTTGGAGAGGCCTGCCAAGTCGGTATAGCCCGCTTGGGTGAGCAGATGCTGCAGTGCAGTACCAAAGGTCTTAAATACCATTTGAAGGTCCTCATAGCCCAACAGCGAAGGTTTTTCCGGTGTCGGATCTGTAAAATTAAAGATAAGTGCGCAGAGCGGAGTAAGGCCAGCTGTTTTATTGCTATTCCGTATGCCAACCATCCAGCCATTGTTGCGTCCAAACTTGTGTTGCTTGGAATAGCAGTCGACGTAGAAGCCACCAACAGGTGTTGAACTGTTGCTCACATCCCCATCGTACACATTAAAAAATTTGACAGCCGGATGCCAGACTTCAGTCTTGGGCTGCTCTACAATGCGAATATTGAACAGCTTTTCGCTCAGCGTAAACAATCCGGAGAGCACACGGGCCAGTGGGAAATACTCTCGCAGCTTATCTTCGTGCAACTGGTGCTCGGCAATGAGATGCTTGCGGGCCCAGTAGCTGACATCGTATGCCTCTAGCTTGTGCTCTGCACCGTTAGCACTGGCAAACTTTTGCAGCTCCTCAATCTCAACGCTCTGCGCGGGGCCTGCAAATTTCAGCAGTTGGGCAAAGATTTTCTTTAGGTTGTCCACACTGCCAATCATTTTGGTCTGCATGGACATGTCTGCATAGTTGGAGTAGCCCAGAATATTGGCTTGTCGCTTGCGCAAGCCTCGGATTTTCTCCAGATGTGTGCTATTCTCTAGTGCTTTATCTTGCTGCTGGGATGCCTTCAGAGCGTTGCCGCGCCACACATTCCAGCGCTGCAGACGATCGGGACAATATTTGAGGAAGCCCTCCACAATTGGCTGTTGTAGTGTTATTTTCCAAGGGCCTTCGAGTGATTGAGTGGGATCCCGTGCTGTGGCTTCTAATAGTGTGTCCGGAAAGTCCCGAACTAGCTGAAAATCGTTGACCACGTGCGCAAACGCATGTACAGCCATATTAACCTTGTTCTTAAAGTTACCACGCTCCCGTCCCAACTGTGTTAGCAATTCTTTGAGTCCATCTTGACCGTCTTTGCTCAGCGTCAGGCCATTCAATTTTCCCTCAAGCAAGAACTTCTGACGCAATCGTTGTTCTGCCTCACCCGCTTGATCCTCTTGCTGCATTAGGGCGTCGTACACCGTTTTATTGCAGAACTTGGCAGCACGCGCGTTACGCGCCCGCTCGTGTATATTCATATAGGATTTTGTGGGTATTAGAGTGCTGTTGCCCAGATAAAGTGCCTTAGCCACACCCCAGGTGGTCTCCAATGGGGCTGTAACTGCATCAAGTTCACTGTATATATCAGCCCCTTTCAGTTGCTTTCCATTTTGTATTTCCAGCTCCAGAGCTTTGACCGATTTCTCCACGGCGGCCGCCTGTTGCCCAATGGCTCCAAGGCACATCTCGATAGTAATGTCGGTAAATGCCGGTAATCCATTTGGCTTAAGCAGGCCTTCACCCAATTGACCCTCTTCGCCGATTTCAGGCACACTATGAACGCAAATAATGTGTTAATTGAACTTGTCCCGCTGTCTAGAATTCAACACTTACAGGACAATATAGCCCGGCCGGCTGCTAGTTGTGTGTATGCAACGTTGCGCGACATTTGTAAGTGCCGCATGGCGATGACGCAATATGTGCAACATGTCTTAATTATGAATTTAAAGCTACTTATTTACAATTATGAAAAATGCGTGCGGCCAAATTTTTTGACGGCCTGCGTTTACACAACACTCACAGCTGTTCTGCTTCCTCTTAGCCGGCATTCGATATATGTATATCGCGAACACACATTTAAAACTAAGCGACTTTAAACCCGATTGATTACACACACCGACTACAGGTTTAATATCGATATAAAAATCAATTCGAACATTCAAATATGGCGCCAATAAGAATATTCTTCACTTTTGGTAGCCCATTCTTGCTACTGTTATTAATATATGTATTTATGTACAGATAAGGTGAATTCAAAATAATGAAAGCTACATAATTATAAAATAACATTATTTCTAAAAATCGAGCAGGTAATTAAAACATGTGTATATTGAAATAATTGCAAATAACTTAAATTAACAGCCTAGGCCCTTGTATTGGCAGCCTTGGTGAGTCAAATGCATATCATTGCAATTATTACCAATCTCCTTCTTATTCTCCTCCTCATCTTCCGATGTGTTGGCATTTAATTGTAATTTGAAATCAATATCAAAATATTGATCTATGCCATTAATAGACTGCGCACTGGACAAATGCCGAAATTTATAATGCACCCAATTTCGATAGCTTATCACAGACTGTGGCAGATTGATGATGCTGGCCAGAATCGATCCATGTGTTTTGGAAGAATCCAGGTCAACCAACTTAGACAGTTTCAAAAAGGCTATTTCAAAGCCGTGCTTCACATCCAGTGCTCCGAAAGAGCTGCGTCCAATATCATTGGTCGGCGTAATGGGATCCTCAATGGTCAACACCGACAGCCAGTTGTAATCAGCGAATGTGTTTTGCAGCACACACTTTTCCACGGTGCCCCCGCTCCCACGTACTGAGATTCCATATTTAAAGTAGTCAAATTTGCGTCCATAAAAGTCCAGAAATTTTAGCAGTAGCTTGCCCAATTTGTTATCATTCTTGCAGCTCTTCGCCTCGCCTAGTGACAGCTGCTGCAGGAAGCTGATGCACATGAGTGTGACGGCATATGAAGAAATACCGCCCGAGTTGTATACCTCGTTTAGGCCTTGTAGCAGTAGATATTGCTTCAGCACTATGACTAGTTTCGGCAGCTCTGGAAACTGTTCTATAAATCGCTGCACAAGCCCGGCCGCCTTTACGCCTGACGTAGTATTGAATGAAATGTCAAATTTTAGTTGTGATATGATTTCTGTAAATTTAACAACTGGCACCGAGGCCTTATCCAGGACATTAACATTATCGGTCACTCCTCGTGCGATTAGTGCATTTTTTAGCTCATGCAACGGCGCGCCTCGCCAATAAAAGTTGTTAACTGCAATATCAATGTCGGAGATGGGCAGATTTAGACCCGTACGAAACGACCCAAAGACTTCAACGCAGGCATCTGGCCAAATACTTAATACAACACGCTCAATCCGATGCACAGCCTCCACACGCATCATATACTCCGTAGGCGTTGAAATCATGTAGTTATAGAAATGCTCAATCTCTTGATGGAGCGCGGCTACCCCGCTGCCATATTCAAAATTTAGCAACATCCAGGGCTCGCGCTGATCAGTGACTTTTGTCATTATGAACCTTCTTGAATTGTAAACCAAAAGAGAGAGTCGTAACTCCACTTTTTTTTTACTAGCTTATTCTATGGAAATCTAACTTTGCTGATTATCAATTCCAATTCGTAATTTGTTTTTTTTTTTTTTTCAATTTCTCACCAAACCGAATAACAAGAACAAGACAAATGTCAAAGCCAGCGCCGTTATATAGAGTTGCCACCCAGCTCATTTCGTACCAAAAAAAATGTACTAGTTCTCTCATCAAATCCGCTTATCATGAAATATGTTAGACATGATGTAATTAGAGTATATTAACATAACCAATACGACAAATGATAAGAATCAAATTTCAATCAAATGTTTATGCAAAAGCATGTTTTTTAAAACTTTTTCTTTAATTATTACTGTACGACTCTAAATATTAAATTTACAGCAATATACACGAACCAAACTCGAAAAATTACAGACATTGGAGACTACATACATATATAGTAACTGGCCCTTGACATCAACAAATTGAACTAAGCATGTGACTTGGTATTTACAGCTAAAAGAAATTTCTAAATATGCGCACCACAGCCTGTACCCAGCGCGGTACACGCCTCTCAACAATCTCCCGCTCTGCTGTCATGGACAGGTCAAACAGGCGATCCGACTCATTTTGAAGTCGCTGACTCAGATCCTTGTTGGCAGTCACCAAACACACCTGGGTCTCTAGGTCTCGATTAACCGAGCGCTCTCCAAAATTTGAGGAACCTATTAGCGTTAAATTGGGCAGTCGAGCCTCGGGTAAATAGTACCAGAGACCCTTTGCATGGTACGTCCAGCCGGGCTTTTCGTATTCGAAAAAGTTTACGCGATGATTTTGCTGTCGTCGCACTAAGGTTTCATAAAAACTCTTCGCAATCAGTGTATAGGCAGCGGGAATACCGCCAGCGGGTCCTTTGGCGCCCTGGAAACCATTTGCCTGCATCAAAGGAATGAATATCATGTGGAAAGCAGTTGTAAGCTTGTACCTACATTTGGGTGCGCCATGAGAATGCTGCACTGCGCCAGGCACTTGTGCGTGATGGTGTCCATGTACTCCTGCGTGAGATTGAAGTAGCCAGTGGCAAGTTTGAGGCGTGAGCCGTCAATGCACTTGGACAGCAACTGTTTGGTCACCACGCTGTCATGATGTATGCCAATTTGACCCATCTCCAACAATGGGAACACCCACGTGTCCGCCTGATTGCTTTGATCCCTGATTTTCAATTGCCTTTGGTATGCGTCCTGCACGAAATTTGTTATGCGCTCTTTGGCCAGTCGAATAAATTGATCTTTGGTGCCTTCGTAGGGTAGGATGCGCCAGTTGCGATGCAATCTTTCGCCCGCATCAGCGTCCACAGCCAAGCTGAACTCCTGCACGCGCTCGATTAATTGCGCATAGAAATCGGCCAACGGCTTGTCCTCAATAAGTATGTAACGATCCTGGCGATTGGTGAAGTAGTCATTGGACAAGTTCGCGCCCGAAATGATAACCGCATCGTCAAATAGATACACTTTCATGTGCTGCAGTCCGAACAGCTCGTTCCATCGTGGTGGCGCGAATCGTTTAGTCATGCCGCGCAAATCTGGCGTATGGTAAAGCGAAAATTGTACCTGTTCACCAAATTCTCGCACCAGAGGCAGCAGCATGGTCTTGGAGTTGGCCACGCCTCGTGTACCTCGAGTAAAGTCCAATAAAACATTTAGACGAAGTGACGATTCCGCCTTTAGGCTGTGACGCAACGTCTGCACAAAAGAGCTCTCCAGTTGACCCGTGCCCAGATACAGACTGGCCAGCACAATGCGTTTTTTGGCTTGTGCGATGCGTTGTATTAATGTTTGATAGAAGTGATGCGGTTCATGGATAACCTGTATTTGTTCACCACGCAGCGGAAAGCAGGGCGATAGATTGTGTAACCAGGATAGACTGTCCAAAGCGGGCGCACCCGCAAATCCGCCACACAACAGCTGTTGCGGCGCATGTTGTAGGCAGCCCAACAGGTCGCTCTGTGTGACGGGCGACAGCTCCTGGGTGAATAAGCGGCGCAGGTACATCATTTTTATTGAGGGCTTTGTTAATCTTCGACTGCTTACGCTACTCTGGCTGGGCCAGGTCCTTTTGCAGTTTTCACCTTAATGCGAAGTTAGTTTCATTCATTGGTTGGTCGATTGAGTATTTGAATAAACTGAACTGGTTTTATGAAATCATATCCAAATTACATTTACATGCTGTTGCTGTGCTGCTTATTTAAAGAAATCTATCGATAAATATATTCCTATCGATTCAACCTCCCAATCATTGTTATAAAAATTAAAGCACTGTATTACACCATGCATTACGCAAATATCATATACCATTATTTCATAATTGTAGAATGTATGTCCATATAATTATAAATGTTAATCAAGTATAGAATAAAGCCTGTTATATGATCAATCTAGTACTGTTTGCAATATCGATAGTTAATACCAATAATACTCTATACATCGATAAATCAGTTGCACGTCACTAACACAGCCAGCACAGCGCAACAACAAAAAGCAAAGAGAGAAGAAGAATCAAGCAAAAGAAAAGCCAACGAAGTCAACTGCGAAAATTTTGTGCCTTCCTCCAATCCACTGCTCGTACGTTGTTCAAATGCTTTTAAATGTGAACGCAAAGGATTAAAATACGACAAATAGTTGATGAGTGCGTGTGTATGTGTGTGCATAATATCAAAATAGTCTCTACAATAGTGCAACGCAACCAGATTCGTGTGCGTGCAGCAGCAGCAGCAACACCAACAACAATAAAAAGAGAACGAGAGCGAGAGTGAGAGCGATAGCCAACCTGAGCCGTAACTCACTTTGCTTTGGGATTTTTTTGTTGCTACCTTTTCTTGCTTTTGTTTTTGCTTGAACATTTTATAGACGAACCGAAATTTGTAGTCAGCTGGCCTGGTGTAAAAAGTGACAGAAGCTATCATGTCCTGGACAGAGAAAGTGGACCCGGAGTTGATCTTCACCAAACAGGAGCGCATTGGCAAAGGCTCTTTTGGTGAGGTCTTCAAAGGCATTGATAATAGAACGCAGCAGGTGGTAGCCATCAAGATAATTGATTTGGAGGAAGCTGAGGATGAGATCGATGACATACAGCAGGAGATCATGGTACTCTCCCAGTGCGATTCACCGTATGTCACAAAATACTATGGATCCTTTTTGAAAGGCACCAAACTATGGATCATTATGGAATACCTGGGCGGCGGCTCTGCATTGGATCTGATGAAAGCAGGCTCCTTCGAAGAGATGCATATTGGCATTATATTGCGGGAGGTGCTCAAAGGCCTCGACTATTTGCACTCGGAGCGCAAGCTACATCGTGACATCAAGGCTGCCAATGTGCTGCTCAGCGAGCTGGGTGATGTGAAATTGGCTGATTTTGGAGTAGCTGGACAACTCACAAATACTACATCCAAACGAAACACATTTGTGGGCACACCATTCTGGATGGCACCAGAAGTTATTAAGCAATCACAGTACGATTCGAAGGCGGACATCTGGTCGCTGGGCATCACAGCCATCGAGTTGGCCAAGGGCGAGCCACCTAATTCAGAATTGCATCCGATGCGTGTCCTATTTTTAATACCGAAAAACAATCCGCCCCAATTAACTGGCAACTACACCAAGTCGTTTAAGGACTTTGTTGAGGCCTGCCTTAACAAGGATCCAGAGAACCGACCTACGGCCAAGGAATTGCTTAAGTATCCGTTCATTAAGAAGGCAAAAAAGAATGCCTATTTAATTGACTTGATTGATCGCTTCAAGAAATGGAAACTCTCTAAGGGCGATGAGAGCGAAACTGAGTCGGAGAACTCAGATTCTGACTCGGATGCCAAGCAGAGCGGTGTTGGTGGCAGTGGGCCCGACGAGCCCTGGATAATGACCGTCAAGGGACTGCACATCAATAGCGCTCCGCGAGCTGGAGTCAACAGCTTTCAGCAGGAGCACGAGCTGACCATGCAGAAACTGATGGCCACGACACATTCGCCCTCGACCGGCCCCAGCAGTCAATCAGCCTCGAGCAGCAACCTTAGTAACAGTATTGGAGGCCCCAGCAAGTCTGCGAGTGCAGCTAACGTGGGAAATGCACTTGCAACGGCGTCGTCGTCTGGCAGCGACTTGCCGGCGATGAACAGCAGTAATAGCAATAGTAACAACAATAACAATAACAACAGTAATAACAACAACTTGAACAGCAACAAACATGCCACAACAACTATGCTGAATGCGCCATTGAGTGGCGGAGGATTAGGAGGTGGAGTAGGAGCAGGATCAACTGGCAATGCATCATCTGGCGCTGGAAGGATGCTGCCAGTCAGCACATCCAATTCGGCCACGGATATAATGCAGAAGCGCGCCAGCTCCAAGCCAGAGCTGCGTCAGTCGCGTTCGGCTGCCACACTGGACCAGGTGGAGGAGCGTCGCGCCTCCCTGGGCCTGCCACTCACCATGGATCAGCATCAACAGCAGCATCAGCAGCAGCAGCAACGCCGTAGCAACAACCGTGAATCATTCCATGCGACAAGCGCCAACAATGTGAGCAACAACAGCAGCGGCGGTATCAACGTCGCCGAACACAACGATTCACTAGCTTCCAATCAATCCAATCACGGCAAGCTGCCGACCGGCCAGGGCCAGCGCATGGCATATCACACGAACAGCGCTTGCCTAAATAATTTGCTCTTTCCTGTCCTGGGCGACATACAGCGCAAGTATAGCAACAGCAGCAAGAATTTGCAGAGCATGCACGGCGTTGGTGTCGGCAGCGACATTGGTGATTTGAAGTCTGTGTTCGAGCTGGCCGAGCGCAGTAGTCCGGGAGTAAGTGACTTGTTCATGAAGGAACTAATCCATATGCTGATGCCGGGCTATTCTGAGACGCGCATTAATAATATTATGGATCGCGCCATACGCAATCGCAAATAGACCGTGAAACGGCCTACCCATATTCCAAAACAAAACATATATATATATATATATGTATATATATATTCTATATAAATACTATACATGTTAAATAAAACCCAACATGCAACAGCAAACAACAAACAGCAGTAGCAGCATCAGCAACCAACATATTCCGACATAGTGGCCAATGGAGCAAGCAGCGTTAGACTTATGAAAAACGAAAGTTTATGTAGTTGTACATTACGTATTTCAACTGAGCCATGTGGCAAATGTTTATTCAACAGTTATTTAGGCATATAAAATGTATTCGTTTGTTTATCTGCAATATTAATATTATTAATATAATGTAAAACATATGCAACTTAAAAATAAAAATAAAAAAAAGGTTACTTACATTTGATCTGCCGCGAAGTTTAACTAATTAGTGGCGGTTGATCGATAATGCGATTTTTCTGACATTGGATATGGCTTAGGAAGTTTTAAATTTATATTTTACAAACTCGTTGATTCCGCAGAAAAATTTAGTTCAACATAATTATAAACAGCAATTGAAATGAACGATATGTTCAAATTTAATTTAGAGCGATTGGTCGATAAAAAATAATATGACAGTCAATTGTGTAAATGATATGGCAACGCCTTTTAAAAAAGGCAGCTTCATTGCAAACAGTAAGGAAAAATTATTGCGGCGTTTAAATTTGAGAATCTTCGAAAATGTCGCAATCATTAGTAGATGAAGAAACTTTAGAAACGCTGACCTATGAACGTTCGAAACTGTGGTCAAATTTTCTGAAGGTAAATAAAAATTTGTATACGATCGCCATTTAAATTTTCACGGTTACATTTTTTTTTTTTTTTTTTAGCGTTGTGAGAATATGGAAGATGGCGATGAAATAAGTATGAGTAATATTGAAGAACTATACAAAAATTATGATGAAGAAAGTATTGGCGATATAGAAGAAGCCGTCGAAGATGTTGTGGAGGATGAGATACACAATACAACGGCTTCAATGAGCAAGGCAGAACTAACATTGATGATATGCAGCGGCGATAATAAAGAGATCTTAGATCAAACGTTGCCAATTGTGCAAGAACACGTACGTAAGTGGAAGGCTGCGGGCTTAGATCGTATTCTAAACACATTTGATGAGCAGAAGATTGAACAGCACGTGGGTGATTGGCTGCGGCGTCACAATAGTGCCTATGGCGACAAGACTCTGCAGGAATTGTCGCCGACAAAACAGTGCCAAAGGCGCTTCAAGGCAACCGAACATTTTTTCTATCCAGATGTGAGCAATGACAGCGAGACCGAGTCAATGCATTCTGTGGAAACAGCACGTTACATACGCGCCAGTCGTAAACGGACTGTGTCAACTGCCACTAAATGCAGCAGCCCCATGACAACAATAAAAATGTATCGTACGCTACCGCGCATGCGCGACGAGCTGCGCGCAAAATATAGCTGCAATGACTATAACGAGGATCAAGAGCATCGTCACCACATGCAGGCGTTACGACATCGACGGGACCAGCTGCACAGATGCAATCGTGAGCGTGAACGTGAACGTGAACGTGAGCATGAGCGTGAACGTGAGCATGAGCGTGAACGTGAACGTGAGCATGAGCGTGAACGTGAACGTGAGCATGAGCGTGAACTCATTTATCACCCAACTCCCAGGCATTATCCGTATAGGGTTGCGAGCAGCTTCCATGGCCAGCAGCGTCGCAAGCAGCTCCGTAAACGTCACGACAGCTCTCCACATTTGCTATCGTCATCTTCTAGCGAAGATGAGAGCGCACACAGCCGTTGCGAGTGCAGTGCTTGCATGAGGCGCAACTTTTCTATGACAACACATCCTTATTGTGGCTATCGTAATTATCAGAGCCATAGCCTGTATCATCGTCAGCGACTTGAAATTGGATCGAGATCGTCGCACAGCATTTTCAAGCGTAGCGTGCGCCATATGCGACGTCAACGCTCATACGAGAATGACTTGCGTCCGCGCTTGTTGGAGAGCGATTGCAACTGTTGTAATAAAGATAGACTCTGCTCGAATGTTGTGCACATTGCCAATAGTTCCACAGAGGAGTGGCTGGTTGAGAATAAAAGCAGTCCGGATATGCTGCAGCTAACACAGACATCGCAAACTCACACGTCCAGCTGTCGTTTCAAGACAAACTCGACGTTGAAGTCAAAAACGGTAACAACATTTCAGGCAATTGATGTTCTTTCTGAAGAAACGGACGAAGACACCGAAGAAGTGTTGGAGAAAAACAGCAATGTAGACAATGAAAAGCTACAGATGGATAAGCCCAAAAAGAAAAGACTAGAGAAATGTATCAATACAAAGGATGCAATAAAATCGATTACAACTTTGCCATCGACTGACATAATTGTGCCTGAAATAAGCGAGCAACCTGTCGAAACTAAAAACGTCAATAATGGTAAAATTTCTAAGCCTAACAAACCTAAAGGTTACCAACCTAAGGAGCAGAAAAAGAAGTCATTGAAATCTGGAAAAAAATTCTCTGCTGCTGGAAAAAATGTGAAGAGTGCCAAGGCTAGCAGCACAGTTGGTAAGACTCATAAGAAAGTAAAGAAAGAAGCAAAACAGACATTCGACGATTCAGAAGATTCCGAGGAAGATTTTAATGTGGCCGTTGCGCTTTCAAAACAAACCTATTTAAATGAGCAAAGGAAATTGAATAAAAATAATGATAAGAAAACGGATGATGAAGATTCAGATTCATCGTCAAAATTGCCAGAACAATCGACTTTTAATAATCACAGTGTATCCTGCAATTCTACGGCTGTGTCGGTTGATACGGCGTGTGCACTTTCCATGAAAAATTTGATGAAAATATCAACTAATAATGTGGTCAATAATAGCTCTTCAAAGCAAACCTGCTGCGAACTGTCGGACAGTGAAGGCGACTGCACTGTTGTCACATCTACGACTGGTTGCGAAGCTGTCCGTGACGTGGCGAAGCCTCCTGTAGATGTGCCGCAGCCACCAACTAATATTAAGCTGACTAAAAAGGGCTATTTGCTGTATGGCCCACAGATGAGAGACCGTCTACAGAACTGCAGTTCGGGCAACTCGGGCAACTTTACGCTCACCGAGCATAGCCTAAGCCCCATCATTGGACAGAGCAAGGCGCGCAAGTTTTTGAAGTATTACACAGGCACTCGCAGCTTTGATAATCGTTACTCCGTTTATTATCGCCCCACGGAGAAGATGGCAAATGCGTTGAATGCAGGCGCCAAGTTTGTGGATTATCAGTCTTCCAGTGAAAGTGGCAGCGACTCTGACATTTTTGATCGTCTTCATCGTTACGGCGATGTTTATTTGGAAAAGAACAATGAGAGCGATTGATTCGTTACCTCGTTGGTGAATATCTTTAAGACTACCATTACGTATATATTAAAATAAATATTATATTGATTTAATAGTATAGTAAAGAGAAACATTTTATATTTTGTTTGAAATCAACTCAAATTTTATTGTAAATTTCAATTATTCTAAATTTTCAATTAATACAAACTTAAATAAAATAGAGTTTTAAAACTGTATTGAATATGTTGCTCCTAAATAATAAATTGAATTGCTGCTTCCATGGTGGGAACTGGCCAATGATGCTACTCTTTTAAATTACGAGTCGTAGGGTTTGCAAGTGCCCGGCTAGCTCAGTCGGTAGAGCATGAGACTCTTAATCTCAGGGTCGTGGGTTCGAGCCCCACGTTGGGCGAGTGTAAACTTTTTTTTTTATTTTTAAATAACTTTTATTTTTATTATTAAAGCATTGCTTCATAACGAGCTCGTATCATTTTTAAAATTATTCATATGTAATTTAAAAAAAAAGAAAAAGAACTGAAGGTTCTACCGAGATTTGAACTCGGATCGCTGGATTCAAAGTCCAGAGTGCTAACCATTACACCATAGAACCGTGGAAACTTGGCAGAGTTTAGTAAAATAAATTCCTAGTGTCAGTTTTGTTGGAAACCTTAAAAATTGTTTCAAAAGAAATGTTAATTTTGGCGCAATTAATTACTAGAAAAAATTATTCTGTTTGTTTTAACATTTAACATAAAATCATGTTAAAATGACAAATTATTAAAAAGAAGGTTCTACCGAGATTTGAACTCGGATCGCTGGATTCAAAGTCCAGAGTGCTAACCATTACACCATAGAACCACGATGAGAGACGTCTGCCAAAACATAATTTTATTGTTTTCGGTCGTATTCAGTGTTGTAAGGCGACGTTTGTTAGCATTTTAGTCGGTGACATAAATGGGCGGATATTTTTGGTATTTTAATATTTAAATGTAACTGAAAACAATTAATACTATAATACTATAAAATTCGTTGCCAAGCAAAGAAACCTGACAAAGAAAATTTATTTTATCAATACAGCAGAGAAACATACATCAAAATAAATTTAACAACTCAATTTTATTATATTTATAGAATTCTAAATAATAATTAAATAATCATGGAAAAAGGCAAAACTCTGTTACAGAAATACCAAATACCATTGAGCCATTTGGATTTCGATTATGTGGGGAAATGTGAAAACGCGCGCGAAATGGAAAAGATTGTGATGATATTGCGTTCCGGCGAAGAAGGATACTTTCCAGACCTGACTCGTTGTGCCGAGGAGAGACTAAAACAACTTAAGCCGGACAGCAGATTGTTTCGCACCGAGGAGAAAATACAACAAAGCAACGTGTTAGCTAAACACGAATTAAAGCCCATTTATGTACGTATGTGGAAATGATTATCCATTATTTTAATTGCCTTAACATTTAATATTAGGACTGGACGAATGAAATTAAGAACAAGGACAATGTGCTAAGTGAGCTCAAGGAGGAAAATACTGACCTATCGATGGATTTGCCGCCCGTGCGAAAAAGCACCAAAATAGACATTGACAAAGAGGAAACTGAGACACAAAATCCTAAGCCGGCGCCCAAGGCAATTGCAAAGTCGCAGCCCAACAAGTCAACAAATGAACAGCGTATCAAGTCCACGGATTACAGTAAATGGGACAAGTACGATCCGGATGAGGAAATACTGCGCATGGATTTGGAACAGGAACGTGTCAAAGAGGAAGCACAAATAAAGCTTAAAAATATACAAAAGCCCATCGAAGAGGACCAGATAGAGATAAGTGAGGAGAGCACCCAGGAGCAGCGTCTAAAGGCACAGATAGCCAAACTAAGTCAGCTTGAACGCGAGCAATATGCCGAAAAGTGAGCCGCAAAACCGGATGTTTAACTATATATAATTATAAAAGTATTATTTTCAATAGATTTCGTTTACGCGGTAATGAGTATTTTAAGGCCAAGGAGTATGACAATGCCGTTAGGGAGTACACGCGTGCTATAACGTTCGATCCGGCACAGGCTGCACGCTCCTATAACAATCGTGCCATCTCGTGTAAGTATACAAAGGAAAGTGCTCAGCTAATATTCCATTATATATCCATGTTCTCATTCCTCCCACAGATTTAAAGTTAAACAACTATTTGCTAGCCATAAAGGACTGTGAAGCATGTCTGCGGCTTGAGCCGGACAATATAAAGGCGCTTCTGCGTTTGGCTGATGCCAACTACAACCAGGGATATCGTCGTGAGGTAAGCCGAAAAATAGTATAGAAATAATTTATACATAATTAATATACTGATAGTCGTATGGCATCTATCAACGTGTATTGGAACTGGAGCCCAATAATGCGAGCGCGAAGAAATCTTTGGAGCAGTTGCATCAACAGGTGGGCGAGCTGGCTCCCGCGCATGCTACACGCATGGTCATTGAGGAGCTTCCATCGGTTAAAGCTCCAACTGCCAAGAAAGCCGAGAAAGCAGCAACTCCAAAGCAAACTGCAACTGTGGAACCTGTCAAGCTGCCCAAGGATTATGATCTAGCCGAGTTGGTCAAGCCGAATCGTGTGGTTAAAAGTAAAATAGCATCAGCTGCAGAAGCCCTCGGCGGCACATTGAAAGGTACAAACTCCATTGCCAACGCACAGAAACAGCACATGCAGCAGATGATGCAAAAGGTGGCCACGGCCCAGGCACAGCTACGTCTGCCACAGAGCAGTTGCGCAGGTTCCACAAACAACAAGCTCCTAATACAAGAGCTAAAATAAAAAAAATCATTTACATATCTTTGGCAGAGGAATTGTGCAATCAGAGAACGTGTGCAGCTAATGAAAAACGTTTTTTCTACTTTGTAATAGATATCACCACAATAAGTTGTAAACAAAACATAAATTTTCGTCCAAGATAAGAAGAATGCAAAAACGCGTCCATAAATATATTAGCAGTAGATCTTGTTATTCCCTTTGTTTCAATGTATACATAGCATGCAAGCAGACGATTCTTAATCTTCAGATTGTATAAAAAGACGTTTAATTTCCTCAAATATGTTCCAAATGTTATATCGAAAATAAATATTTAATATTTGAAACCATAAACTATTTTTGAAAAGTAACAGCCCCGTTATAGAATGAAAAATCTACATAATAAAGTACAAAAAGAAATATCAATAATTTATTGCAAAATAAAGTCTAGTCGACATTTGCTATCTTGCTAACCTTCACAGAAGGTTAATGTAAAGTATTAAAAAAAGTTATTAATGAAAGTGTCTGAACATCTATATAAAAAAAGCTTAAGTGCTTGGTAAGCGAATTCAAAAGAAAAAAAATTTGTTTGTAATTCAATAGCAAAACAGTCTGCTATATGGAAAATTTATGTAAATTTAAAAAAAAATTGGGTACTCTTTTAAGACAATATATAGAAAAAAGTAATTTAACGGTTATAATCAGGAACATTCGTGGCCATCATCGCAGGGACAAGTATCTCCGTTATCTTCATCACATTTGAAGAGAACCTTTCGCATATAGCGGGCAATTAGGATTTGTGTTCTCTGTTCAAATTGTCGAAGAGTGCATGCTGCCGAATCAATCTGTGGGTGAGACATCTGGCAATCGAAGATTTGTTCTGAGCTAGTTGCGGTGTGCACCTACCTGATCGCCATTCATGCGATTGAGTATGGTCACACAAACGACGGCGGCACGTATTCCCGCTTGATTTGTAAGAGCTGCGAATGCGGTGCTCTCCATCTCCATGTTGACAATGCCCATCTGGGAGAGTTGCTGAAGGAAACACATTTTCCTTTGGGGATTGTATCCGCAAAAGGCGCCGTCCAGCCGTGATTGTCCCTCGTAGAAGTCATTGGCGCAGAATGTCTTGCCCAGCACCGTATCATAGCCATCTTCACAGGAATTGGATAGAGCCATAAGTTCCTTGGCCAAGGCCTGATCCAGTACGGTTGGCCTCAGTTTCGGCTGTGTGTGTATGACCACTTCGTATACGGGCCGCAATTGACCATCCAGTGCCTCAGATGTGACCACCACAGTGCCGGGCTCCACGCCGATGCCTCCGCAGGTGCCCATGCGAAAGAAGATAGGATCCTGGCACTTGGCGTGGTGCACGAGTTTGATTAACTCATGCAATACTATGCTAATTGAGGGACCGCCAATGCCGTGGCTAACGCACAGTACAGGCCCCACCTTAAACAACGCATATCGATGGCCACCCGCGGAAATATTTCGAAGCTTAACGGCCGGACTTAGTTTGAGTCCGATCTCGCTTATGATGAAATTGGCGAACTTCTCCATGCGGTCTTCTGTGCCGCTCATGCACACGAACTGTGGGCACGACAGTCGACGATGAGTTGATGGAGAGTTCGATTAAGTAAGATTTGAAGAGCTTACGCGCACATCGCCAAAGACCTTCGGAAAATCTGTTGTGTTGGTATCCAAGTTGATGTGGTAAAGGATATCTGGATTTAGGCACTCGATATAAGGGTTCAAGTTACACGTGCACCAGGTCACTGCCTGTGGAATATCGGTTTTGCTACCATCCTTGATATACCTTATGAGCTCGTCGATCCGCTTATTTTGGGCGTTAACCATTGCTGTAGAGCTGCTTTATGAGTATGGATCAAAGGACAACGGCTGATACTCACCTTTTAGATCGCAAACATTCTTTTGCATATTCTGTTGACATTTGTCCCCCATTTTTACCAATGATTGAGAAATTTAATTTTTGAATTTTGAATTTTGCTTATAAACAGAATTTAGAATAACTTACATTAATTGAAATATTCGAAACTTTACCCCATTACTAAGATCTCAAAAAAGTTTCGACGATCTCTTATTTATTCAATGTGATTTTTAAGAGTAAGGTTGTCTGACAAGTATATTATACATATTGAATTGAAGTTTGGTTGAGTAGATGCTTAATGTAACGTTCCACAACAAAAAATGGATGTTGCTCAAATTCATGTTTTTGCTCCATTGTAATAGTCACCTGTACAAAAATACAAAAATAATGTGAATGAGTACATGAATATTGGAAAAAAAATCTGAAAAGGAATTAATATAGTATTTGAAATGAATTTTGAAGTAAAATGAAGACATAATATATGGTCATCAAAAAGTCTCATACTATTTGATCTAAGTATGGAATACTTAGCACAGTAAATCCAATGTAAATGTGTGGATGGGCAAGTGTGTGTTTAGAGAGTTCGGTATTTTACTTAGAAGAAATGGAATCTTATCGCGAAAAATTTCAATTTTTGTGTGACATTGATTGTGCCTACATAAGTACATATACATATATATATATATATATATATATATATATGTATGTATGTATATATGTATATGTATGTTTGAAAGAGCAGAGACTAGTGATAGAGAGAGCAAGACAATATTGAGCATATGGGGACTTTGTTCATGATAATGCTATCATATACTTAGGCAAATATGAAGTTGTGTGTGGATGAGTGCTAATGCTTAAATTGATTTGTGAAAAAAGTTTGCTCTAGTTGTCCGATCTCTGTGTTGTAGGGTTAGTTAGGCAGTACAAACCTGATCGCCTTTCAAACGATTAATTAATGCTACGCAAATGCATCCAGCTTTAACATTAGCCACTTTAGTCAGTGACGAAAACATGGTAGCCTCCATTTCAATATTGCGAATCCCCAGTTCGTACGCTCGGTTCAGGAAACTCATCTTTTGCTCTTCGGAGTATTCACACACGGCGCCATCGGTGCGTCCTTGACCTGATTAAAGCATGTTGTTGTAGATGATTTTGTAGAGCATATCAGAGCTCACCTTCGTAGAAGCAGTCTGTTGCCATGGTATTCGCTTTTATGATTTTGAATTTATCTTCGGGCCGAGCGCCATGCAATAAAATAGCTTCTACAACGTCCTGAGGGAAGCTAGCGGTTCGTCTAACACGATTTCCCAAAATGAGCTAATCAAAAAAAATATTGAATAGATTATTTGTTTCAGATTCAGTTGATCTAGAATAATTAATTGGCATACTCACAATTTCATGCACGTTCTCTAAGAGACCATTGTAGGCATTCTCGGTGACAATAACTGTGCCCGGCTCTATGCCTAAGCCGCCGCATGTGCCAATTCGCAGAAACACGGGATCCTTACACTTGGCATACCTGACCAGCTTTAGAAGCTCGTGTAGCACCACCGAGAATGTTGAGGAGCCAACACCATGGCTGACACACAAAACCTGTCCCACCTTGAAGACAGCATAACGCTGCCCTCTCTCGCATAGGTCAATCGGTTCGCTATTGTCAGTTATCCCAAAAATAGGCCCTAAATATTTGGCCAGCTCTTTCATGCGTTGTCTGGTGCCTCCAGCGCATATAACCTGGATGTAGAGGCATGTCAAAAGGCGTGTGTTTGCATAATACTCTACTACTACTCACCCTAATATCGCCAAACTGTTCCTGAATTTTGGTGGTGTTACTGCAATCCTCCACATTAATGTTCAAATGATACAGAAAATCAGATCTCATTGTATCTAAATGTGGATTATTCAGGTTGACGCTTTGGGTTCAATATATTGAAAAAGTATAAATAAACAAATTAATCAAACGTTCTTATATATATTATTTCCATTTTCACTCACAGCGGCATTTTGCTATCCTTTCAATATATAACGCTGTAAGTAAAGAAAGAATTACAATGAATTTGTTAGCGATAAGGTCTGGGCAGAGTTTATAGCTAATCTTAGTGATTTCCTTGAATACCACACGATAGCGACAAATCATTTGAGTTTTTCAGTTTTCCGTTTAAATAAAAATATAAAATAAATTATGCAGAACATACAAAAGCGCGTGTTATCTAACTGCACGAGGGCAGCGAATGCACTTGAGCTGCATTTTCTTAATAATAATAATATGTGTGTATTGTATGTGTATTATTACAATTCTCTACAATTTAAAATACGTTATTTGATACGTTTTTTTCTAATTCGCCATACATTTTCACAAAACCATTCTACTTTGAGATCCCATTTTCAATGAGTTCAGAGCATGACTCTGCACTGTATTCACTCAAGTACTCAAGAAGATTAATAAACAATGTATTTGAGCTCATGTAAATATAAGCCGTATCTTCTATGCAAGGCAAACATTAGAATTTTTATACGCTTATTAGGCACGTAGGGAAATCGAAAGATTTTCTTATTTTTAATTCAGCACGAAACTTTTATATATCAATATCTTACACGTACAAATAAAATGATTTAAAATTACGAGCCAAGCAGTAATATTTTATATATTTATTTATTTTTTCAATTTAGCTCAACGTGTTCCGATCGCGATCAACTCTTGCCATCGACTAATGCTCTGCAAGCACAAAACTATAAGCTCGATAGCAGAAGCTATAAAGCATGCACTCCACAAACATACATACAACAGTTTATTGCTGCCTTACACTCTGCTCTCTGCTCTCTGCTTTCTGTTCTCTTATATATGTACATATAAATATAGTATATGTATATATTTATATATATATGTTCGATTTTTACACTCACATATTAAAATATGTGTGTATGTAAAGATTGAACATGTTTTTTGATTTTAGAATTTTCATTTTTTCTCTATAACGTATCTAGCAGAGAGCGGAGTGAGCAACAAAATATATGTAAATAGTGAGTGGTAAATAGTGGGCCTCCATGAATTTTTGTTTACCTCCGATTGTGGCAATACTTACTTCTTAACTGTGCTGTAAGCCTGAAAAGTCTGTAAATAGCGACAAAATACTTTCAAATAAAATATGTAATTCAAATGGACTATTATTTCAGTTGTTTTGTTTTTGTTTTTTTTTTCTTTCACGTGTATAATTTGATTTTTTTGTTTAGTTTGGAATTGAATAAGAGTAACATTTGTTAATATAGTTTCATGATTAACAACATTAATTTGCGAATTCGCATAACAAATGTTTAGGAATTACAGTACAATATGTGTAATAGAATAATTTACGAAATCTTATAATATAATCTGAAATACACACATACATTGTATATTATATTATTTGGTTTGCCTCATTTAAATCATGCAACATAACAATTAACAATATTGTATTTACTTTTATTTGAGTTTTCATTATTGAAATGTGTTTTTCAAACATCGATGCAATCAACAATAATTTGAAAGAGTTTTGCATTTTGAAACACTTTACATTGAGTTTATTTGCCTATTCATATAGCCTTGTAGAGATTAGAGCAGCTAGAAATTTGTTAAGTCAATAAATTATATTTATATTTAAGAGCTGATCTGCTGAATGGTTAAGCTTTAACAATATCATATAACTGTTTAGCTGACAGCTCTAAATTTTTGTATATGAATGCAATCCAATCGAGATAATCTTTATACTTCCGATATCGGACAACTAAATTAAATATAGCTCTCAAAAGAGCGGATCAATAATGATGTTTTGCATGGAAACCATTATGTATTCGTATTTTTAAATATATATATATTCTTCTATTCTCATATATCTGCAAAACCGTAAGTCAATTGTCTACAAGGATATTTAATCTTAGGCAAGCCGAAGATATTTATTTCTTCATTGTATTATTTTACGTTTATATTTATTTGCGGTTAGTTGTTTCAGCATTCGGCATTAAGGCGCCAATAAGTGCAATACGCTCGAGTTTAAATAAGCTAATGAGGAAATATATATATATGTTTATATATATATATATATATATATATATATATATATATATATATATATATGTAAATATAACACTGACATGGATACATAGGAAAATAAGAACTTAGACCGAATTAAACTATGGAATGTTTAAAGTAATATTAAAAAATAACGTAGTATACATGTGAGTAGGGTTGGCATTCAAGCCAAAGGTAACTTGAAATCATATATCATATGTATGCAATGATCATGTGCATTTGCATTTGCATTTGGCTGCTAGCTTTACTCGTGGGCCTGAGATTCCTGTTGGACCAGCTTAAATCGCCTCGGCGACTTGATGGATCCTTGATGCCCGAAGAGCGATTTTAGTTGGCCATGCTGTGCCAGCACCTTGCGTATATACCTGGACACTAGGATCTGGGGACGCTGTTGCCACTCGTGCATCACCTCCTTGGGCGCATTGACCTGGTCACCATTCAGGCGATTCAGCAGGGCAACGCACACAACTGCCGCCTTGATGCCAGCATGGTGCGTGAGTGCTGCGAAGATGGTGCTCTCCATTTCGATGTTGACCACTCCATTGTCCCGCAGCTTCTCCAGGTAGTTCATCTTGTCGGTTTCGGTGAACTCACAGAATGCGCCATCCAGCCGTCCCTGGCCCTCGTAGAAGTCGTTTGTGCAGAGGGTCTTGCCAATGATGGTGTCATAGGGATCATCGGCACTGGCCAGCGACTTCAGCTCTCGTGCCAGCTTCTTATCCAACTTAGCTGGCCGATGAATGGTCTCGCCCAGAATTGTCTGTCGAAAGGCAAGAAAATATGAATATAGTAATCAATTACAGAATCTACAATCGCTCATATTAACTTACAAACTCGTGCGAGTTACGCAGCTGTCCGTCCAAGGCATCCTCTGTGATGATCACGGTGCCGCCCTCAACTCCGATGCCGCCACAGGTGCCAATGCGTATGAAGATCGGATCGATGCACTTGGCATGGTACATCAGTTTGATCATCTCATGCATCAGTATACTAACTGAAGGTGTACCCATGCCGTGGCTGACGCTCAGCACGGGACCCACTTTGTACATCGAATAGCGATACGAATAGGCGCTAATGTCTTGCAGCTGGGTGCCAGCGGGCAACTTGTAACCAATTTCATCCATTATGAAGTGTGCAAAGTTCTCCATCCGTTTTGGTGTGCCGCCCATGCAAACGAACTGGTTATGAATGAATTTGAGATAAAACATATTTGAATAATATTAGTTCCATTTTCAAGATCAGGGCATGGGATGGAAATACTTTAAGACCGCTAAACTAGTTTTCTTTTGGAATATCTGATCTGACTTGGCTATAGACAATAAATTATCGTGTTCGGAATGCAAAGTATTTTGAGCCTGATCTATAAATATCAAGCTAAAGCATTTAACCTTGACTACCATTTATGCATATAAGTTTTCTTACTCGTTTAGAAATTAATAAAACAGAGTAAATTGATATTGTGCAGCGTTCTTTTTGCTGTTCATATGACTATTTGTCTGTTTTCCAATTAAATATATATTTATACCAAAACCATATGTTTAGAGTATAGATCAAGTTTTGCAAGATGATCACTGTTTAGATCTTTAATGGGTATTAGGTAGTCAGCTGTTATTTAAAATAAGTAAGTAGTTTTTATAGAAAAGAATAAAACAAACTTAGATTACAATGCTAATGAAATATCATACTTTTAATGGACTCACCTTAACATCGCCAAACATCTCCTGCAAATCATGACTCTCACTGCCAAGAGCCAAATGATATAATATGTCCTGATCCATAAGTTCAATGTTAGAGTTACGTAATTTCACTGTGCCATCGGAGTATCTGAAGCAATTAAGAAATATATTGATTATATACCAAAGTAGAAAATGAATCATGTAACTAGTCTAGAAAATATGCAAAATCAATAATTATCTGTAATTATTAAATTGAATGCACAAACAGAAGTTGGCAGAACAATTTTTAATCATTTTGAAATGCTGGCAATATTCCGATAAGATTTCAATTTCCGAGAATTGTCGATTCTAAGCTCTGCAAATGTTGTATATATATATGAAAACATACATATGTATATGTTTGCATTGAATCATATTACCAATGCATGCATTTGTAAGATTGCAAATTCTTATTACAATGATTGATTATAACACTTGTGTAATACAAATAATAATTTGATACTTGAAGTCAACTGTAAGCAAGTAAGAAGAATGTTTTATTTAAAATATGTTAGTCACAAATATCAGTAGAAATCGTTTTTGCAAAATTTACCCACTCTTTACTTGATAAGCACAAATATATATTTAGATATGATAAAATTATGATATCTCATAAAACTGTCATCAATTAATCTAATAACAAAGGCAATGTACATATTATTTTTAAATTACGCGCGTCAAGTGACATGTAACAGTGCTGAAAAAGTGTCAATTATGCTCTGTTAAACGGGTGCAGCACAATGTACATTATTTGTGCATTACAAAAGCTTGTTGCTATAGCATTCATCAAATGTTGATGGACGGTGTTTTATGGCTTTAAAGAAATGTTAAGAACATAAAATTGGAAGATCGATCAATCCCTAAACAGGATATGTTTGGAAACAAATATCGTGTTAACAATGCAAACAATATTGTTGCTAGCTATATAATATTATAGTGTAAATATATATTTAGCTGAAGAGTATGAACATTCTATGTAAATTGATATGAAACCAATGAGCCAATAACTTTTGCTAATTTATATGTATACCCTTATGGGCAGCGGCCTTCGGTGTAATCATAGCACCAAAACTGTAAGCGTCACTTGATTAGCCTTATCAAGTGCGTCAAACAGTAGCCGGCAGCAAAACAAAAATAAATAAATAAAATAAAAATAATAAAGAGCTGAAATCTTGATTTATTTATGTTTGAGGCATAAATATATTAATATATTTTTACTTTATGCAAATACATATATGTGTTTGTGTTGACCTTGATAGCAAAAGTTGAAAAACGATTAGGTTTTTCGTAGAACATCTGATGTATTTACTAGCTATATACTTATTTGAATCGAGAGGTGTTAGGTTTATCAGCAAATTTGGTAATTCATTAACAAATTAAATCGTTAAAAGTTTACCATATGCAAATAACAGGGTATTAAGAGGTCTAGGTCCTGGTCCCTATCCGGGTAAGTGGGCGACACACCCACCGAAATAATCGTTTGTTTGTGTGCGTATTCATTTGATCAAGTGCTTCTGTAATCTATATTTCGTTTTTATCATTTTTTTTTTTGCGTATGAAACAGCTCCCATTCTCTTCCGTTTGTTTTGATTCGTTTTTTCGGTGCTCCGCTAACCACGAATCATTTAGACTTTTGCGTCAGCTGCCAACTCAGCTATCTGAGAAATTTGCAGATATTTTTGTGAAATTGGCTTCAGCTGTGACCGTCTCTACGTGAATTTCAGCTGCTGATGCGGCACGGTGAGTCATTCACCTTTGACACAACCAAATGGCAGCCCGCCAAATTTTATAATAACAACATTTTTCAACCCCCGGCATCGTATTCACATTTGCATTGGCATTGGCATTGGCATTGGCATCTGCCTAGCTGAATTTGTTTCGAGCCGGTTTGTTGGAATCTTAGATGCTTACCTTGTTATACGATAGACATGTAAGTCCGTTTCGTCCCTTTCGTCGTCCTGCGGTGCTGTGCGGCAATGTGCCTTAAATTCGTGCTCAGTTATAGTGGGTGGCATGATGTCAGCCTGTGATAGAATATATGTTTGTCCTTAAATTGTCCTAGTCTTCTTCTGTGACAGCTGCCTAAATTTTGTCTGAGCACTCACTCGCGTTCAAGTCAAACAAAACAAAAATAACTATATAATACAGCAACAACAAACGTATTGTGCACGCTCAGGCTCTATGAGCAACTAAAAACTTTAGTGTGGCGCGACAGACAATTTATAGGCGACGGTTAGCAGCAGGCAGGCAGACAGACAGCCACCCGTCGCGCTGCTTCGCTGTTAATGTACGCTGTTAACAGCGAGCGCTGTTAGCAGACGTACGTACATAGTTTGTGGGAATGTACGAAACCTCCGATAAGCGCCTAACGGAAGTTCATATGTCAAACTAAAAACGCAATATGTTATGAAAATATTTAAATACAAAATAAATAAATTCGTCGTCTTCTATGTCTATAATGTCATTTTCATTTTAGTCATCATACAGGTTGTGAGATAAGAAAAGGCGATGCTTTCATATGTCTCATCTTATGATCAATTGATAGTAGTATAAACTAGATTAGCACACATACATAAATCTTTTGCGTAATTTGCCTTGTACAATGCAATTGCCATTACACAATTCAATTGCACTTAAAGTTTAACTTTTATTCAGAATGATACAGGGTGTCTTTGCTCAAAAACCCCAACTTTACGTATCATAATCAAAATATAAGTGTACTCAAATTTGCATTTAGTTTTTTTTTTCGTGAATTTCAAAGCGTATTTAAACCGGTCGCTGATTTGAAATTTAATTAACATATTCAACTTTGATATTTGGCAAAGAGTTTGCCGCAAATTAAACAGCATTTGCATAAATAATATAAAAATAAATTTTGTTAACGTTTTTGGCAAAACGTTAACTTTTATTTCGCTTTGTGCATAACTCTTACAGCGCCCTGTATAAAGTTATGTAGTCCAATGTTTATTTACTATTGTGATCACTAAAAGCCAACTGTTTTTTTTTTAACAGTGAATTCCAAAAGCATTTAAAGTCTGCGTCATCGTCTGCGGCTTTTATTTATTTCTTAAGTCAGCTTAAAATCCCAAATACATATATATATATATATAATTATATATACATATATACATATATACATATATATGTGTACATTTGTACGCAGTATGCCCAATCTTAAGTGAAGTGTGGCAAAGAGAGAACGCAAAGACTAAGATATAAACACAGACGGAGCGAAAAAAATAAAAATAAATAAATGTGTTTAGCCGAAGCAAAAGCAAATGCAAAAACAAAAACTTAGTCAATGAGCAGCAAAAGGGGGCTCGACCATATTGCTGACTGGAAACAGACAGATATATATATATATATATATATATATATATATATATACATCGAGAGAGACATAGAGAGAAAGCAATATATTCAGTGTATGTGTAAGAGTTAGTCAGAGCATCTGGTAAAGCGTAGCTGCAACAGCTACGTGCTTTGACTCGCGACCACATTTGGAGGTCGTTCAATAAGTCCAGTTAGGCAATTCCATTTAAAATGATTAACTGATATTGCGGTATTTTAAGATAACAATCACGTGCACTATCCGAATAGTATAATTAAGGGCTTTGGGTACTTAAAGTACTGTCTGAGTACTTTCTTACTGAGTACTAAGCTTACTGATGATATACATATGTATATTATAGTCATACGAAATATGTGATATAGTCAATATGATAATAGTCAATTTGCTATGCAACTCTATAATATTGGTTTCCTTGGGAACTCTAAAAACCAAATCGACCAAAGAGTGTAAACAAAAAGCAAAACAATAATAACAAAAATCATATGGAATTTGGAGAGACGTTTGTAAAAGAGAAAAGTCAACTTTTACTGTCGCGTGTACACAGCAGTTTAAGCACTTTCTTTTCCCCTGAATAGAGAACGTAATTGTTATTTAATGGCCGTTTTCATTGTTTGAGCTGGTTGACTGGTTGCAGTTCCTCTGGGCCGTTGAGTCATTGAGTCTCATAAGTGCACTGCTATTTCTTTACAAGCTGTCAACAGAACGCTCGATTGTCGTGGCCTTGAAACGTATGCGGCGGACTTTTCCAGTACACAGATCCATGCACACACGCACACACATACTCACACACACATATATACTCACACACATACATGCTGCATTTGCCGCCCATACCCAGCGGGGCAGCTGACATTTATAATAAAAATCAAATTTATCACGACTTGGCGGAATAAAAATGAAAGTCTTAGCCAGCTCGCTTGAGTCAAATGAGAATTTGGCATTACATTCTTTGGGGTTTTTTGAATGCCATAAATCACGTTGTACGCATTATACTTAATAAATGATACAGAAGATGCTGCATGATGCTGAAGAAGTAGTTGCAAAAGCTCTTAATGCAAACGAAAAATAAACAAATGATCATTGCATTGTGGTAGCCAAAACAGGTGGAAGCAAAGAAGGCTAAATCTGAGTGAATTACTGTAGCATACTTTTAGGATGCTCTAAGAAATTGCAAATGGTATTTGAGAAATTTGAATACCCGTCAATTATATATATATTGTGTATACTGGAAGCTACTATTAGTAGAGGATATTTATAATACCTTACAATTTTATTATTCTCATCCCATTCCATAAACTAACATTAACATTATATAGCTAACGAATTTTTAATCTACATCCCACCTGAACCACGCAATTTGCTTAGCTTGCAAATACAATGCAAATTCCACAGTTTATGCGTTAGCTTAAGGTTAAAGTTGAAGGGATAGGTGTGTGAGCGTATGATAAAAATAGCTAATATGAAAGGGAAATGAGAGACGAGAAAGCAATACAAATTCACACACACTGACTAATGCGATTATATGCAAGTATCAAGGCAGTGGCAGAGACAGGAGCTCAAAGTCAATGCGTAGAGCCACTGGTAACAAATGTCATTGCCATGTCGTAATCCTGTCAACCAAATTCAGTATTACTCACGCGTCACTGCTGTCAAATTGAAAATAGAATTAAGTTCGACAGGCCGTTGAGCGTGGTCAAAATTCAAATGCTATAGCAAAAGGCCAATCAATATTGATCAAATTATATTATGGTCTTAGACGCAGTGATATGTGCATTGTCATTGATGTTGCCATTTTGAGACACAATCGAAATAAGCACAGGATGGGGTATGATAAGAAGGCTTTAGATTTACAAATTGATTTATGATTGTCTTATAATAATATTTATTAATATGTATACTAATTAATGATAATATGATACAGATACATTAATAATACATATTGGTTTAGTAAAATAATTTGCAAATTTTTAATTGCTTTCACAGGGTAGTGCATAGTCGTATATTCAAATTTCTAAACATTGGCGAGTTACTGTACATATGAGCAATGTGTAGGCCATTGTATGTATGTGTGCAGCTCGTCGGCGACGCAATATTTGATTATCAATTCTCGTTGGACACTTCCCACGCACTCAGCTCCACTCGCACACACACACATACACACTACACACAAGGACACACACACAGAGACATACGAACAGGCAGACACTTGCAAGCCCCTAGCTCCTAGCAATAATTGCTGACAATATTGAAGCGACATGCTCTGCGGCATGCGTATTTTTAGACATTGACTCGATGGATGGACGTCAGGCTGATTGTCGATTTAATTGACAATTAAGCATTTAACCCGATTTGCAAGACTAGCACTGAAAAGTGTGCTATAGAGTTTAGGTTACGGATGAAAGGGGAGAATTTCTTACTCGCAATGGCCTTTATTTATTCTTATATTACAGCTGCACTCTGTCTTTGTAACTAAAAACAACTTGGGAAACTTTAGCTGCAGCTTGGCCGCCAGAGCTAAAAGCTAGCGCATAAAGTTCAAAGTACACATTGTTTGGCTATAACTAAGACATTGTTGTTGCTATTGTTTCGCTGGTTTCGTGTTCTTCGTAAATTGAGTGAATAAAGTTCGTGCCATGCAATTTAATTTGATTGCTGCAAGTCTTATCCTAAGTTATATATATTCAGATTTTCACACTCACTCATCAAGCTCCTCCTCGGACAGGGAGTGACTGTTGGCTGTTAGCAGCGACATCTTGCGGTGGGCGCTGAAAAAAAAAATGTAGAATAAGAAAACTTTTTTTAGTGTTTTATGTGTGAGAGCAAAAAACTAAGGGCTCGGTAAAAAAAAAAAAAAGAAAAGTTAATGAGCTTTGCTTAGGGCCAGGGCAAGTGAAGACCGTTTTGACAGCTTTTAATTAAAACCAACGATGCAAAGCGTCACGCGCCACAGAGGACTATGCCGACCACTCGCGTATGTATGTGAGTGTGTGTTTGTTTGTTTGTTTGTTTGAGTGGCAGGCGTCTGACCACAGCTGGCAGCACAGGAGTAAGGTCCTTGAAAATAAGCACAGCTGCTGCGCTAGTTACTCGCGGCTTGCAGGACTTGCGGGCCTGTCCGCCAGTCCATAGAGGGTAATCATACTCAGCTGCTTTACTCTGTGGCACAACCTGCGCAAACATGATGCTGGTAGATTGAACACGTACATTGTATGCCAGCGAAAACTTAATCATTAAGCCATGCGACTCACGCGCTCAAAGTTGGGCAACAGTTTCATAGAGAGCAGTTATACACTGTAGGGCAGTAAATATATAAGCTTGAATATACTTTTGATTGGGCCATAGGCTAAGTGGCAACAGTTACAGTGTTGTAAGCCTCTAGAGAAAGTTTAAAGTGTTAGATATGTGCTTTGGTAAAGATTACTGATAGAGTCAGTCTTAAATTTGCAGGGTATGCGACTTGTCATACAGACATTTTGTTTCTTGTTTATCGCTGTGAGCATTTTCGTGCTAAAGTTCAAGGCTACAATTAACGACTGATGACAGTTGAAGTGAAGCAGGAAATTGGGTGTCATTGACTGACGGCTTTTCGAATATTTAAAAAAACGGCATGCTGACAATGCCAAAAGTCAGGTCGTGGGAAGCAATTTGGGATATTTCCAATATTCATAGCATACTTTGAGGAGCTCCTTAATATTTTAAAGATAACTTCTAGCAACTGCCCAATTTGCGTAAATTTATATTCAAGCTCAACAGAATGTTAAAATATTTGCTTGGCTCCACTATACTTTTTAATTATTAATGAAGTTAGTCCGTCGTTCTGCCTCTTTGATTTTATTTACCCAGCACACAACACATAACATTCTGACATTCTTAGTTTGATAGAAGCCTAATCAATATTCTGACTTAATTATGCTTGTCAACGTGAGCGCATTCATAATGTAATTTGAGCCATATTATTCTTAACGCATACGCACAACTGCTGACGATGCAAACTTGCTCTGCACCAAAAGGCTTTTTCATTACAAGCCTTTGGCTCGGTGACCCAATAAATGAGAGCAGCCTTGAAAAAGTTTGCTGAACCATTCAATGAACATTTGCAGAGTCATCAACGAATGCAAATTTCTCCATTTGTGGTCGTTGCACAGAAGCATAGTGAAGCGTAGAAAAAACTTTTTCAATTAGTCTTATAAGTTGTGCTCATTGCTGCTGCTGGGGAATAATAATGAGCGGCCACATATCTATAGAGTAGACCATAGAAACTAACCTTTGGCAGGATAACGAACTATCGATTTTCTTACGTGAGAACTTCAATCGTAAATCAAATAAAACGACGAATACATTTTATTTTTGTTGAGCCACATAAATGCTGGTCCCTGACATACATAGATTCCCAACATAAAATAGAAGAATGTAAGCAAAACAATGTTTTGCACTTACGTAAAGGTAAAAGTTTTGCTTTTGTTCGAGTTGACAGCGGCGAAAAACGCGCGTAATTTGACTTTTGGTAGCCCGTCCTGTTTTCCTTGCGCTTTTACTGCTGCTTTGTTTATCTGCTTGTCTGGTGCGACTCACGTGTAACAAGCACAGTGTAACGGTTGCTCACCCGTTCTCACTCACTCGCTCTTTCTCTGTCTGTCTGTGTCTCTTTCACACTCAGTAGCATAAGCACATACACACACGCTTACTAGGACACTCTGCAGAGGCGTTGACGTCCGCAGTGTCGCGAAGTTCAACGTAGACTGACTGAGAGAATGAACGAATAAAAACTCAAGTGTGCTGCCCGCTGCTCGCTGCTCGCTGCTTGCAGTCGCTGCGCTGCTGCCAAGCGAACTCAACTCAACTTTCCACAGGAAGCTCGTTGTCATGAAACTCACTCAAACGACGCCAAATGTTAAACAATTGGCAATGTGTGAGCCAGCCAGCTCATTGTTTGTTGTTCATTTGTTGTTGTCGTGCGCAAAAGTAAAAAGTTAATTATAATCGGCAAACACGAGCCGACAATTGCCACGCATGTTCGAAGAAAAACAAAATAAAATAATTTGATTTTATGCTCTGCTCTGCTCTGTGCTCAGTGCTCGCTTTCTATCACATGGCAGCTGAGGTAAAAAGGGGGTGTGGCTGTTGCCGTGCTGCCCATACGCAGCGCAGCGCTGCTCACTGCTTGCTGTTTGCTGCGTGCAACAGCTGCGCAACGGGACAGAGACTTGGCTGTTTCCTCCGCAAAATCTGTCCTACTCTAATTGTAGAACGGGACATTAATGCGTTAAAGCGTTTCATTTAAGCGCCAAATGTGCCGCTTATTGAATTAAGTTTTGAGCTACCGATGCGTTAATGTTCACTCTGACCCTTGTCCGCTGGCCCAAGACGCGTATGCGTAATATGCGTTGCGCATACGCCATGTAATTTCCATTCTGTTTTCAAATACTTATAATTGAAAGCGTTGTTGAGCCCAACAGCGCTGTTCGTTTAATGGAAATACATTTTTTGCAGCTCATAAAACCTGCTCAAATAAAACGATAAACATTCCAGGGCATTTAATATGCATACTTTGTATGTATGTATGAGTCTTTGTTTGCACATATTCGTGTTTACTCTGGTGTTTCGTTAATGTATTTGGACATTTGTTTGATGTAATACATACATAAAAAAGTGAATACATGAACACATAAATTTTTGTGGAATATAAGTATTTTGCTTGTTTTCAGAAAATACACTCAATTGAAGGCAAATATTTCATGATAATATTGTTCTTTTTATAAATAATTACAATTTGATGTTGAATTTTAATAACTAATAATATGTTATTATGTAATGAAATTTCGTAATTATATTCATTGAATTTGTCAACTTATTCATTATTTCTAAATAGAATTTGAAACATGATTTTATCGTTTGTTAAGTAAAATGAGTCAAGTTATGAGTCAGTTATGACGACGTCGGGACTCGCGGCAAAGAACTAATTACTGCAGATTAAAAAGTTTTAAAGTGAATTTTTTCTTTATTATTAATGGTTAAAATCTAGCTAACGCTTTCAGCATACCTTATAAATAATATAATATTATTCAAATATGCCGTTCAAATTAAGCGTTAATTTTCTAAAATTTGGATGTCAATAATAAGTTTAAAGAAAAAGTGAATGTTTCCAGATTTAATTTGTTATTATTGACCAAGTACTTTCATTTTGGAACCTTTCTTGATTAAATTATACTTGCAACGAGAATTTAAGAGTTTCACAGACAAAGAATTATTTATAATAATTTATTTTATTTAACTAACGCTTATATGCCAAATGCTCTTTTCAAGCAGCATAAAAAGATATTCTTAAAAATAGCTTAAGTGTTACCAAGCCTCATTTTTTATTTACACATGCCAAATAATAGGATTTGATAGATTTTTGTTCGACTGCTCACTTTCTCATGTATCTTTCAGTTAAATTTAAAATTCGTCGGAAATAATTGACCAGATAATTTGCTGCCCGTGTGGCGGGTTAACTATGTCTGTGACTTTGAGTTGACATTGACATTCAAATTTTTTTCTAGGCTCATTTTTATTTATTGCTGTATTTCTGGTCTTCACTCCGCTTTTGTCCCATACAAATGTCCACACCCACGCCCACACTCTTGTCACGCTTCAAAGGTTACCGGATGGACGGCGACACCGTTATGGAGAGTAAGTACGATTTATGAGGCGATAGGCTTGAAGTACATTTATCTAGTAATTGTATTTAAACATATATACATATATAAATTAATGTAGAGATGTTATACTAATCAAGAGACGGTAGACAGTGCGAAATACAAAATATATTGTGATAGCCGAGTAAACAGTCAGATAGACTTAATTAATGTAAGTAAATTACCAATTATAGAGCTTAGTTGATTTGACTCAGCTAACTAACATAGGTCATTTTAATAACATTTTACTTACAGGTAAATAAATTTTGCTTTTCCTTTTTAATATACAATTTTTTTATTTTATTTATTTTTTATTTATTGATAAGGTTTTACTTTATACTGTGAAGATTTAGAAGAGAAAATAAAGGAAATGGTTTAGATTTCCACTCGGCATGTTGAAAGCCCCATTGTTTATTAATATTTATTCCTTTTAAAGCAAAGATATTACTTTTTTTTACTCTTCTTTTTCTTATTATTATTAACAAGAGTATTATGTTCACTTTTAGCTAAACAAGTTTCGTGTCTGTTTTGTTAGCCTAATTTGCTTGCTATTGTTTTGGTTGAACAGCGTTGCCAATAGGCTCCGACAAGTGCCACGCCCACTGGGGGTTCATTACTCAACCATAGTATCTAAAATGAAGGCGTGAAGCGTGGCTCATACGTTGCGTTGCCAAACTCTTACGCATAAGCCGGTAATAAACAGGCAACACGCTTTAAGGATCTCCAGTTTTGTGAATGCTAATGGTATTTCATTTATTATTTAACAAATGAAAAACGTGCAGGAATTCGTGTGGTATGTTGACATGCATAACAAATATGAAGAGCATACATATCTAGACATATATATATATATATATATATATATATAAATATATACAATTTTAGTGTTCTTTCTGTAGGTATGCATAAGTAAGTAGTACAATAGAATTTTCTTGAATGGAAATCAATAATATGGTCTGTTGAGCATCTGCAGTTGATAATCAGATATCCATAAATCTGTTTATGCAAGACAATTTAATTCGAGACACATGGGTTCGCAAAGGACATGTAAGTCTTCTAGCATACACAAAATATATATATATATATATATATATATATATATATATTTATTTTATACATAATACATGTATCTTATCCACACTTGCGACTGTGCATGGCGTGTTCTGTCCGTTAACCTGACACATATAGAACTTGTGCTAGGTCGTCTGGAGAAGCACATGCCATGGTTCGCTACCACCGCAATTATTTTTTGTGCGCTGGGACTACACCACCCTAGTTGGCCACCTGACTGCGCATCCGTTACATAACCCAAACAGTTCCTGCTTGGCCCACCAAAAATTGCGCTCACTCAGTTCGCATTCTCTCTGGCTGCCTCTCTCTCTCTCTCTCGCTCTACATATATATTTTTCTCTATGCTCTGGTGATTTTTCTGCCACTCCGCCATTGGGCACGAGTGCGTTGAACTTGGCCTCGATTGAGCCGAGTTGGCTCAAAAGTTTGAGTGAAACGATTTTAGTAACCGAAAATTTGTTGGGCTTTTGTTAAGGCCCCAGTGCTTCATCCCCACCAAGTCTGCGAAAATGTCACCCAGCCACCCAAGCTGGTTCCCCAGGGAGGTGTCAAACAAACTGCGTGCGTTAATCTTCTGGGGGCGGCCTACGGCATGCGGTTGGGTGCACTGTGGGGCTCTTTTCCATAATGGATTTGGCTTTAAGTGCTAACTGGAATAAACAGAGAGCTGATCATTTAAAACATTTACATCTTGTTTAATTGACGCTGAATTGCTGTAAATCTGTTTAAGAACTTTAGCTCATTGGATTCTTAAGTCTAGCAATTCATTTATAGTTTATAAACCATGATTGAGTTTGACACCTGAGAAGATGGTTTAGTCAAACATTTATAACTGTGATGAATTGATTTTCATTTTTTTTAAGTCTTAATTTATTATTTATTCTACATTTATTAGGACTGCAAGAAATGACTGAGTGCCAAAGTCCTTAACTTTACTTCCAGCAGATAATTAATTTAATTTGTGAGGAGAACTACTTTCAGCTGCTCCAATTCTTAAGGCATGCGTCCTTGCAACGGTGCCATCCACCGTGCAGCCCGTTAGCAACAAATGAGAAGGACGCAGACAACATTCGGAAAGCTGAAACTTTGTGCGATGCACAGTAACGGTAGACAGTTTTGTTCCTAATTAAGTCCAGATTAATTGGGAAATGAAACTCGAGAATTTATTTGGTTTTTAAAGATCATATTTACTTCAATCACAGCACAGAATACAGAGAAATTTTATTTAATGGTTTCTTTGTAGCTTGAAAGGAAATACGAAACGAAAAGCAAGAGGAAAAACTATTTCAACTTGTTGGTTGTGTTGTGTTGTGTTGTGTGTGTGTGTGTGTGTGTGTGTGTGTGTGTTGCATGTAGTGTGAAAAGCAGAGAAAGGATTTTTCTGATTGCCTGCGTGGGTGCAGTCAAAGGAGGCAGCAGCAGGCGCCGCTGAGTAATTGAAAAATTTATAGATATATTCCTCAGGGGGAAAAAGAAAATGAGAAAAGCAAGCAACAGAGGAAAAGCAAAGCTTAGGATACATTTTCATTGGAAATGTGTTTGATATTTTAAGACTTTAATATTTGTTGACATGTATTTGGAGGGTTTTCTATTTTTTTTTGTATTTTACTGTTGCAATTTTAGTGCAAATCTCAAAGTTTTAACACACATCTAACATCTATAGTTTGGTTTTTTAGTTGTTAATTTGAATAATTGTATATTTCATATGTATATATATATTTATATATATAGTATATGTAGATGTATATAAGTTGCATTTATGTATATGTTACGCTTTGTTAAAACACAGTTACAGTTTCTAGTTACATTTGACTTGGTTCTACACTTATATCAGGTTCGAAACGATTCATAGTTTTTCTTTTCTTTTCAATTTTGTTTTCCTTTGTTTTTTTTTTTTTTTTTTTAGTGGTACATTAGTTTATGTTGAGTTTCATGATTGTTGCCAGTTGCGAACTAAAAATATGTATAATAAGCTAATTACAATATTTAAAAATTATACAATTTAAAATAGAATTTACAAATATAGATTTCATATTGAATAGCAAACCAATTATAATCTCAAATGTGGAAAAATAATCTCTCCATAACAATTAAAACGAGGAACTAATCAAGCACTTAATGCACCTATTCGAAGCCCTTTACTATAGCCTATTTAGCATATCTCTGAAATGTTCGTTATATTCAGTTTAGGCTAGGAGGTTTCTATAAAATATACGATAAATCAGCCTTCGTCCCATTGACTAAAAGTTGCCTGCGCCTAGGCCCTTTGATCTCCTTGCAACTCCTTCACCATCTTCACTCAGTATTGATAGTTGTGTGGAAAAACGGCGCGTGCGGGCAAGTAGCAGGGATCGTGCTGGTTGCGATAGCGACGCGCGAGAAAAACAGCCAAGACCTGTTGAAGATTACGAAAAAAATAATTAAATCATTTTAAAAATCAATACAAAAATGAAAACAAAAAATCTTTAATATCTTTGGACTGCCAAAGTTTAAATAGAGGTCCATTATAGAAAAATTCTACTTTGAAATGGTTATTCTTGTAGAATTAAGAGAACATTTGAAGTCTTATAAAAAATGAATTTAGTTAAGATATACTATGTGATTGATAAATTCTTTAACAGATAATATATATATACAGTTAGGTATGTAGTCTCTGTTTCAATCAACGTGGATCGAACATTGATTGAAACAGAGTAACGGACAGGACTATAGAACATTGGCAATTGATATTGATTTGGCCCATAGAAATAAATTGCTTCTGATAATGTCCTCTACAAGTATATAAATTAAATGGAATTAAAAATTAAACACAGATAATACAGAAGATGAATGAATGTCTCACCATATGTGTTAGCCGAACTTATATTCTCTAAGATATTTAAGTTTACGCCGCCAAAGACTTTGTTAGTGTGTTGAAAATATGGATGTGTGTGTATATGTTTAGTTCGAAAAACACTTGCGATAAATTGTATATATATATATATATGTATATGTATATAGAAGTATAGATGTATATGAAGTATTACTAGAGTTGTAAATGTAAGTATGTATGTATGTCCTAATGCATTACGTACTTAGTTCTTTAATAATATATGTGTGTGTTATGCATGCGGTTATGTATGTATATAAGGTAGAGATGCTTGTATATATATATATATATAAATATGTGTCTATATTAGGTGTATGTGTTTCTTTGTTTGTGTGAGTGTGTGTGTTTGTGAATGTGTATATGTATACGTATGTGGACTGTCTAATAGAACAGCTAACCACAAAGTTGATCTAATAGACCCACGATTGTTGCATGAACATGAAATTTACATTTACATTGACATCAACTTTCTAGTGTAGCGGACACACGCGATTTGAGCGCTTGTGCGTCAGCAACTAGTATTTGTTTATAATGAATATATATATTTTTTTTGTTTTTGTTTTTTTTTTTTTTAGTTTTTTAGTTTTTGTGGTTTAGTAGTTGTGCAATTTAGAGGAAGGCGCTGGGCAAGCCGCGCGGATCCTTTTGATTGCGATAGCGCACTGTTAGCCAAACACCAACGAACTGAATGCATGTCATTGAGAAAATACAATTGCAAAAGATTACAGATTAGGCTGTAAGGGCAGGTAGACATGAAACACACTCACCTCAGTGAAGCTGAAGAAGATGCCCAGGCCGCCGCACAACTTGAATGCATAGTCAATTTTATCCTCCAACAAGGGGCCGCACGGTTCGCAGTGGCACAGCGGATCCTTGGAATTCACGCAGCATTCTCGGTTAATTATCTCGCAGCTGGGCTCCTCGTCATCGGCGTTGATGTTGATGTTGGTGTTGGTGGTGGTGGTGGTGGTGGTGGTAGTGGTGGCATTGAAGCCGCAGCAAAGGAAACTGTCCTGCACTTGTTTGCGTAGCTGGGGTGGCACCGTCTTCCAGCCGTGCTCAGCGAACTGCTGTTGTTGCACCGAGTTGACGGCCAGGCATGAGCTGGCAATGGAGAACTGAATGAGGAAGAGCATGAACAGAATGATCATGTACTGAGAGAGGGCATTGGGTTAAGGTCAAAACCAAATCGTGAAACTGTTATCTCAATATTAAAGCAAACATAAAAGTTATCAGTGAATACTGTTATTATGAACAGCCTGAACGATAAGCTGCAGCTGACGCAATTGCCAAATGTACGGAAGCCAGAGGCAAGGTAATTAGTCAAGTAAATTGATTAACGGCAGCTCCTACGTCACACATACACACATACACACACATTTACTCTGGGGTATGTATGTGCATGTATTTGAATTGTAGAGGATTTGTTTTACTGTTAGAACAATGTCAATCCCATCGACATCGACATGCATTGACCTTCAGCCTTGTGGTTGGCGGAGCACACTGCATACATCCTACACACAAACACATACATACACACACACACACAGAAACACATATGTAAGTATTGTTTGTAAAAAGGATACGAAGAAGAGCATCACTTGATGATGCTTGACGGCGCCAGCAAGGCCCAGCATAGATATACAGATGAGTATAACGCCGCAGGCGAGGATTCCTCCAACGATTGGTAGATTTGTGACAACAGACGCTGCCCGAGCGTAGACCCCAACGCCAATCAGCAAGAAACCAATCATCTGTATACAAATTATGAGAGTAAAAATTTACAGTTGCAGCATACATAGATACTAAGAAATGTTTTTTTTTTTCTTCCTGTGCATATAATGCAAAATTTTCATATATTCGGCTACTTACCACATATAAGATGTTAAGCGCAATGAGCGCATTCTTTGAGCAGGTAAAACCCCCACACATTTTGTTTTGCTTGTTAATTTACACTCTGTGTTTAATTCTTAAATTTTCAAAAAATTTCCTATTGTTTTTTGTTTGCTATGGCGCAGGTTTCACTTTCACTGTAATACACATACAAAATGTACTAAATAATGCGCTGCGGCTATTGAAAAAAACGCACTAAAAATTACCTGAAATGTGAACCAGGAAGAGATAAGAAGAGATAGGGCGTGAGAGCGAGAGAACTAGTATGGCTAAGATAATTGTGTTTTGATGATCTGGCAATGCTGTGTTTAAGCTATTGTGAATTTTTAATTCCACTTGTTAGGCAATTGAATGATTATTATGAATTTCCTCACTGTTTACTAAGAATATATTAATAAAATAAAATAATTTTTCTAAAATTCTTAAATGATTGCACAGAATACAGTGCAGAAAAGAATTTTCTCATATTTTTTATATGTGGTTGCCGTCAAAAGCTTAGTTGGCAGCGCTGTATTTGGTAGTTGGCAACATTTGCTGTTAGCGAATATCCAAACCAGAATTTGACAACAATGGTTTTACAAATTAAGTAATAAAACTTTGCAACAAATTTGAAATGAGCGTTTATTAAAATAAACAACTTAAATGAGATAACCTTTTAAATTCAATAATATTATAATTATTATGTGTTCATTCGAGTCGTGCACATTGTGTCATAGTGAAAATACAACAAAACACAGGAACAACTATTTCAAACGATGGCGAACAAGTGCCGTTAATTGCATTTTTATGCCACGTAAAATTCCGCGAGTACCTGCAATGGCAACAGGCAACAGGCTAAAGGCAACAGGCAAACAACTTCATTGCGTGTTGTCTTGGCACAAGTTATTGGCCTAGGACCTCCAAGCTGGCAATATTTGGCAAACAACAACGACGTACATAAATTTATGGTCAAGCGATAAGCGCCGGCCGGCCAAACCATTTGGCTGCTGCCCAAAATTGGACAAGGAACGCGCGTCTCGCGCTCTTAAAGCTAAATTTAGTAGCTGTCAAAGCCATCAGCTGGTGCCGGGCAACACCTACAGCTTTAGCACGCAAGGAATGCCACAGGTGAATGTTCAAGCGCATCAGTGCTGCCACTATCATTCAATTTCCGCCAAATCTAGCTATCGATATCAGCAAGATGGCGTGTATTCAAATGTGAATTGTTGAAATGGAAGTTGTTTCTTTTTGGAGTGAAAAGGATTTTAGTTTCAGTTAGTAGCTAGTTGGTAGTTGCTGCCACGTTTATTAGTATAGTTTCCAATAAGTCTAGCATAAAATAATATCAAGATGACGTAAATTGATATGAGAGCTTTCTTTGTAATTTTTAGCTTTTTTCAGCTGGAAAATAATTTTGTTAATTATTATTTGTTATTAATTTTTATTTTTTAAATATGACAAATCTAAAAGCTGTTTATATTTTGACTAGGTGAAGCTAATTTTTATGTATTTAAAAATAACATTTTAATGATTGTATTAAAGTATATGTATATTGAATTAAATACGAAAAACATGTAATGGCATTTGGCTAAAAAAATGCTGCATCCCAAGAGTTGGCATCGCTGAAGCACGCGCACGCACACATACACACACACAAACACGCACACATACACTCACGCCCACATACAGCTCAGGCGAAGCATCTCCATCCATGAGCTTTGCGTGCAATTGGGGAAAATGCAGAGTCGCTTGACTGTTTGGTCTGGCCTGTGACTTTATAAGGCTGCTGCTGTCGGCCTGTCAGTTGTTTTTAGCCCGGCTCATTGGCAGCTTTATTGGTAGCTGGTTGTATGTGTGTGGCCACTGGCCGCTGGGCATGACAACCAGGTAAATGCGAAAAGCGAAATGCAAGAGCTGCTCGGCTGGCCTGTGAATACCAATCATAAAAATGTGCACAGAATTCGAATGTGGCATACTCGTAAATATGAATGCAAGTGCAGGCGGCTATCGTGGGGCTGGCAGGCGTTCAAGCTCGTTAGTCTTCTGGTGCGAAGATGCAAAACGCTTTGGCTGCAACTGCAACTGCAACACTAACTGCTCCTAACTGTCCTAACAAGATGGCAACACATGAAATTAGACTGCCCCGATGCACGTCCGCCGATAGAACTGATCGTGCCCAGCTAAATGCAACAACAGCAACGAGAAACTGGCAACTGGCAACAACATCAGCAGCAGTAGCAACAACAACAACAACAACAACGTCTGCAACATAGCTAAACTAATTAACATATTCAAATATTTGTCGCATTGTTTTGGCCGGCATCAAGTTTCTCGCTCGGCACCAGCGTGGCAAACGTTCTGTGGGTCTGTTTATTGAAAAACCATTTTACGGTTTCATGCTTGGCAGTCATTGCGGCAAAATGCCGCAAAACGCCCTGGCCACGCCCCCCGCTTGAGTGTGATACGATGCGAGCGCATTGTGCAGAGCATCTTCGTTTGGCTTTTGCTTTTGCGCCCGTTGGCGCTATTTTTATCGCATTTTAAATGGCTATTTGTAGTTGTTCCACCAGGAAGTGGCATAAATTCGCAGCGCATAATGGCTGTGAATAAATTATTTTTCTGGCTAGCTGCCTGACTGCCTCTGCCTACTTCTACCTGGCTGCCTAGCTGCCTGCTTGGCTAGCTGGCTGCAGCTTCCTCGCGCTGTTTGATGCTGATAAGCGGCCTCCAGACGCTCCTCTATTGCGTTGTTCAATGAAATAAAAACGCAGCCAAAGAACAATGCACTGGTTACGTAATCACTTACTGCGATTGTTGTCCTGAACCCGAACCCCAGACCTGGACTCGAAGCTGGATTGGGCTGGCCCGGGTGCCATGCACCAAAGTCTCTTTTGTAAAGGAAGACCCAGCGGCCAGTGGCCTTCCTTGTGCAGCCAAACAATTTTCACGCACGCCCTCAATGAAGCCACGAGGAAGATCCCAGGCCAGGCCCAAATTGAATACGCAACAAACTAAAAGGTCGCACAGTTGCCGACTCTTGCCAAGATCTGGCAGCGGAAGTAACTCCGCCCAGGGTTGCAACAAAATGTTGCATGCTTCAACTGCCTTAAGAAATAAATGCAATTATTCATTAACTGTAAAAGCTGTGAGATTTATTAAAGCAGCACCGTTGGAAGATGTTTCCTAAATAGATCTATTATTATTATTATTTATTATGCTTTCTTATATTAAAGCATTCGCATTCGTATTGTCAAACTTTAATAAATATATTTGGTATTAGCCTTAAGGATGTTGTGTAAAAACCTGTTTTTTAGTGAATAAATTGTATATTGCAAATTAAATAATAAATATAATAAATATATAAATAATAATAAATAATTTAAAAAAATGAAGTAAATATTAAAAAAAATTAATTTAAATATATAATAATATCTTAAAATAATAAATAACATATAACATAAAGAACATCATTATATACAACATTAAAGAAAAATTTATAACGAAATATCAGGGCAAGTAAAAAAGCATACAATAAGAAAATATAACATTAATAACCAATTAATTAAATAATTTATTTATTTGATAAATGAGATTATTAGAAATATGATTTATAAATAATTATTATTATATTTATAGTTTTTGCAAATTTTACCAATGATATTTGTTTCAATTAATTTTGGCCACTTCTAACACTTATAGAGCATAATCTCAACAAAAGCTCATTTGAATCATACATAGCTCTAGAATAAAACCATTTGCATGGTCAGTTGTGGTGGAAACTTCTGATAAGGATTTTCCCACATTGTTGTCCTGTAAATTAAGACTTCAAATTCTTGGGCCGTGTAGCGCTTGTTTAATCTTCTGCCAATGGAATTTGAAGATCAATTTTGGCCAAAACCACTTCGCCGCTAGTACAAACAACAGGCTAACTGAACTATTTTACAATTTCTAATGGTTTTCCAGCTGCAACGGTTTTATCTGTCTGCCAGTTCGGCTGGCTTGCTCTGGCCACTGCCATTGCCACTGACTGTGGCTTCGGTTGTGGCTTTGGCTATGGCCCTGTCTGGTCAATGTCCTTTGGTTTGGTGGGCCTTGCATGCGCATTGCGCGCACGACGCGTCAACAGATGTTATCCCCACTAGGCAGTGACCCCGGCAGGGCCATAAATTCTCACAGCGTTGCGCCTGCGCACAGCTTCTACAAAATGTTCCAATTTGTATTTTTGCTACAAATTGTTGTTGCCGCGACTGCGGCTGCCGTTGCCATTGCCGTTGCCATTGCCAGTTGCCAGTTGCCAGTTGCCGTTGCACGTTGCACGTTGCTGCGTTGCTGCAACTTTGCCCCCCTTTTTGTCTGGTTGCTTGTTGGGTTCGAGGTGCATTTAATTTAATTTGGCCTGCCCAATTGGGCAGCGCTGCAATTAGAGACAAATGTTTTGGTTGCATTCCTTGAGCCTATTTAAACCCCATGTTCAAGGCAATTAGTTTGGCCCAGCCCCAAGGCGAAAGTAATCAGGGGCGTTGCAGGGGCGTTATGTGGGATAGCGACGGTTTCGGAGTCGATTTCCCACACGTTTGTTTGCTTAATTAGGTGAAAACTGGCTAACAGCTGTCGGCAATGTTGCCGTTGCCATAGCCATTGCTGTTGCCATTGCCCATGGGCCAAAAAGACACCGCTGCCTGGTTTGCTAATGAGCAGGACAAGCTGGCGAAAAGAAAAGTAAGCAGGCTCGGCCTCGCTTTCAGGTTGCCAAAATGGAAAACGTTTTTCGTTTTGAAGTGCTAAAATTCCTAGCTACCAACGGCTCAACTAATACCCTGCACCAAAAGGGTATCAACAGCGTCTCATCAAGCTTGTTTGCTAACAGCTAGAAATAAGGTCAGTCAGGTTGGATTGTTCTAAATGTAATTTGTTTAATGCAAAAATATCATTGTTATAAAAAAAGTATAATTCATGATTCAATTTTAATTAAATAAAATAAAATAAATATTTATATAATTCACGAATTCATTTGTAGAATTCAAACTGTAAAGTAAGAAAAAAAAGTATAATAAAGAACGAAAATTAACGAGAAAATCAAATTGAATTTGTTGGCTCTTTTTTCTTTCAGTGTATTGCTGCTGTAAAATATGACTAGCCTGAAGCCCAAATAAGTTTGGGTTTCCCTTGGATGCATATACATAACATATATCTCCTATATATATGTATCTATGCCAGATTGGGCATATAAGGTTCGGTGTGCCGATTGAGCGAAATTTCACTGTTGGTCTTTTTTAGCATTTGGCATTTGACATTGCCCATCGTCATGGCAAGTGCATAATTTTTCAATCAATGCGAGCAGCTGTAAACAAACGGCAAACTGTGAAGAAGCCAAAAAAAAAAGTCAAAAAAAAAAAAAAAAAACAAAAAACGAGGAAAAACAACAGGCGGCCTGGCCAAGAAATCGTGATGTGGCCAACATGGCAAGCGCTGGCGGATGCGCTCTCAGGAAGCGCTGTGCAACAAAATCAGCTCCGTCAAAAACATTTAAATGCAAATGCAAATGGCCATAAAGCGTGAGGGTGTTCAATGCGAGCTTTATGCAGCGATGTGGGCCAAAAGGCGAGCAAAACGTTTGTCAATGCAACTCGAGCCGAGTGTCAAGAAGTGTGGGTGTTGCTGGCCAACCTCCGCTCCACAGACGCTATTGTATTTAGAAAGCTAGTCCTGGCCACAGAGCAATCGACAAGAGAGGGCGACAGGCCATACCGCTAATTAAAAGACATTGCTAAATGACAAAGACTTAATGGCCAGGTATTTGCATAGCTGTCAGCGCTAATGCCCACACTTGGCCACGTCGTGCAGCCGTCTGTTACGGCCAGCCACATGCGGTGACGCATACATAGACACGCTCTGGCTCTGGCTCTGGCTAGATGGCTTGATACCTCTATGGCTTCATAGCTCCATGGCTCTATGGCTCTATGCGAAGACCAAATACGCACCAGAGTTGGCCATAAAAATTGTCAACGCTCGATGCGTTGTTGATGCTTTTTTAATAGGGGCGTTTTATTCAAGCCAACGCACCTTGTTCGCTGCAAACACATGCGTTGTGGCACCTACTCGGACACGCTTTCAGCTCTCGTCTTCACAAGTTCTTTGCAGACGATGTCTTTATTTAGCGCTGAGAGCGTTGCGGCACGCGTCTCAACTATTCGCACAGATCGTTGTGCGCTGTGTGTTTGATTAATGGATGCCGCCTCACCTTCAGCCAGCTTCAGCTTCAGCTTCATCTCCAGCTTCAGTTTCAGTTTCAGTTTAAGGTGCAGTGTGAGTTTTTCAAGTCTACTCTGAATTTTTGATCAGCAGCCGCTGCTCGCCTTTTCAGTTCAGCCTCTCGTTGTTAATGGCGTGCGTAGCTGAAGCGTTAAAGAGATCGTAAAATGGTTCGGTTAACTCGTTGCTATGTTTCATAATTTGATTAACACTTTTGTCCACAGGTGTGTGTGTGTGCGTGTGTATGTGTGAGCTTGAATGCTCACAAAGCCGTGAAATTATTGTAATTTGTTGCCGTTTTAGCATTTCACTTAACCCGCAAACGCACTTGTCATATATCAAGCTTAAGTGCTTTGACAAACAAAACTTGGGGCAATGTATAACAAGCAGCTGCTTCGTTGCCTTCGGTCTACGGTAGGGTCGCTGCTGTCTGCACTCTGTCAATCCATCAATTGCAGTAATGACATATTGCCAGCAGCAGCACCAGAAGCAATAACTTCATTAGTTAATAATTTTATTAGCTAGCTACTAGCATGTTAATTAAAATGACTCGTGCTTTGAAGTTCAATGAATGGCAAAAGGGAAACACAACATTTATCATTATGAATATGTCACATACTATATAGTGTAACGATGTATATAAAAACAACAATATGAAACATTTGCAGAGAAAATTATTATTATTTAATTTATTTATTTTTTTATTTTAAACCTTTTAGAAAATCTATAATTTATGAATATTTCTTCAAAATATATTTATATAACTAAATCTAAATTTATTTTATTTTTTAGTTTTATAAAAAATATGTATTAAACGTCATTATATTTCATTATATCATCACTATTAATCCTTTGAAAATTTCCATTAAATAAAACACATTTGTCATTTATAGATGTTTATAGAGTTTATTATATGTAGAGTTTATTGCATTACTTAATCAGTACAATTTGTTTATCAAAAATGTATGAATTCTTCTCTTTAAAATTATGATCCTTAAACTTTAGCCTTTATTTGCTGATGTGTAGTCCCATGCTAAGCACCTATTAACTTAGCACCTCTCTGCGGCTCGGCAATAAATTAGCAATTAGCAATAAATAAATTAGCAATAAATAGTAAGTTAAGTACAATAAATATAGTTGATTCGAGTGTGCGAAGCGCAGCCGAATTGCAAGGAATTTGACACAAACATTTTGATACAAAATTATTTGGCAAATCTGCAGGAAATGTGGTGACTGCGCCTCCTCTAAACGTATAAAGCCGCTCGAAGCATCAATAAATAATACAATCAATAAATAAAATAGTGGGGTAATAGTTATAAATGCACTTCAATGTTTGCCTCAGTTATAGACTTAGACTTTAGATACTCGCATGCCAGAGACTTACACTACACACACAGATATAAATATTTTGTGTTTCCTTTTAAAAAAATTAGCCTAATTTGCGCTAGAAACAAAAATTCTAAAAATTTTCTACAATTTTTGATACTAAGTACTTTTAATTTGTTATATGCAATGCGCAGTTTTAAAATGCTGGAAATCGCAGATATATATATATATATATAAATATATATATATATCTTCCAGTGTATTTTAAAGCGCGCATTCGAATTGCAATCGTTTCGATACGTGTTTTTTTCTCGATAAAATTACGTGTTAACTAAATTAAGCTTATGCTAACTTTTCGTTTCCTTTTCATTTTTACGTAGAATTAAACTATGAATTTTTCAAATGATTTTCATTTTCATGCATCGCTGCTTGGCGAACATAGATATATATATGTGCTATTCAAGTCTCATCGAATCTTTTGAAGCTTTCGAGGCATATTGCGTTTGTTCCCAGCTAACTGTGAGAGCTATCCGATACCCATCCTAGTACTGCTGACCATAGCGTCCGTTGATGCCGCTGTCGTAAAGCTTGCTCAGCGTGTCCTTGGCGCTGTTCGCATGCGACGCGCCGGCCATGCTGCCTGCGGCTGCTGGCGGTGGGCCATACAATATTGTGGGCGCACCATATGTGATGGTGGGCGTGGGATCCTGCTGATACAGATAGCGCTCCTTGCGTGTGCGGCGCTGCACGGTCTTCCAAATGCCAAAGATGCTCAGCTGGGCGAGCAGAAACAGTGAGCCGGCAAAGATCAGACCTGTAAACGAGAACGAGACGAAGTGGATAGAGTGAGAAAGAGATTAGAACTATAAACTGGATTTGGATTAACGGCATGCTTATCAAAACAGGAAAAAGAGAAAGAAGAGCGAATGGCCGATAATGAGGAACCTGTGCAGCAACAAGGAAGCGAACAACGAAACCAACTTACTTAGTTATCAAAGAAAACAAAAGTGTATGCCGCTTGACCCAGTTCACTCGCACCAGTTGCCTTGGGGCCGAACCAATGACCGACCAAGTGACCAACTTTGACAGCAACAAGTTGAAGATCAACAACAACAACAACAACAACAACAGCAGCAACAAAACAATGAGAAAATAAAGCAGCGACAATTTAGTGCATGAGTTGCATATTTCTCTCTTTTATATACGTACGTATATATATATATATATATATATATATACAATTATAATTTTTTTTATTTTATTTTTTTTTTATTTCTGCTTTTTGGTTTCGAGTCGATCTTCACTTTTTATGCTCCTACATGCGGGGCATGCACTTGGTTCTACACTCAACTGTGCAACATGCCACATAAATAAGCCGCCAACGAGAGACCGGAGATGGTAGATTGGAGTTAAAAACCAACGGCCAATGGACAGAGGAAATTCGAAATGCCAATGCCAATGGTAGAAATCGGGTGAAAGTGCCGCCAAAGTGCAGAGCAAACCGTTCGCTTAGCTCGCATGCGTTGTCGTCCAGTTCACGAATTTTTCAGAATTTAAGAGCAACGACGATGATGATGATGATGATGATGATGATGATGACGATGATGATGGTTACGACGATGGCTTGGCTGATGACTATCACAGATTATAGCTTACATATGCATTCTGCTGTTTGTTGTTATTATTGTTGCTGTTGTTGCTGTTGTACATCAAATGCCCATAAAAAGTAAGCGCCGACGGCTTAAAACCAACAAACATCCAAAACTAACCCAAACTTACAAGAGCAACAACAAATAACAACAATGTTTTGGTTGTTGTTGTTGCTGTTGTTGGTGTCGTGGTCGTCATCGTTGTCGTGGTCTGTTGGCAATGACTTTAACGAGTTTCAATAACAAAGCGCACGCACTTGAGCTTTTATTTATGTGCTTGGTTTACCTTTTATCTGTTTGTCTGTTTGTCTATCTCTCTCGCTCTTTCTCTCTCTGTCTGACTGTCTCTCTCTGTCTCATTCACCGACCCCCCTCATTTGTGATCTGTGTCTCTTTCTGCCAGCTAGGCGCCTAGTTGACTGTGCGTATGACCCGCACAGCAACAAAATACATGAAATTATTACAATTATGATAAACGTTAAGGGGGCTCCCACAAAAGCAATCAAATGGTAAACAATTTCAAAATAAACTCAAAATCGACAACAATAGCAATAAATACAGACAACAACTTAGAACAATGAACAGCATCAGCACGTAGTTGCAGTTATGATTGTTGTTGTTGCTGTTGCGTTTTTCTTTTTCTTCTTCATCTTCTTTTTTTTTGGTTTTAACACTATGGGAACCAGTGCACAAATCGGATGTGCATCATGTTGCATCTCAGATGAAAGCGAGTAAAACTTGATTGGGCACAAATGGAAGAGCCGAACATTAGATACTTATACATACATATATTATTCGATGTGAAAGTGAATGAAACCGAGCAGGAAAAGGGACATTAAATGAAAGTGAAGCGATCTAATCCATCCATTGTATGAGATCAGAATTAACTTGATGAAGATTAAAATTGATCTATATAATGATTCTGATTATAACACGGGATATTGTAATCAATATGATATTTGCACGTTTAACAAAAGAAATAAAAAGTTGAAGTTTTCGATCAAAATTTGATTGCTATTATTAGTATCTTTAAGGCGATTTTTGATATGATGTATGGGAAATATTTATAAACTTTTTGAATATTAAGCATAAATGAAACTTTCTTTTGTTAATGAATTACTTAAAGAAACAGCTGCATAATATTCATGAATTCTTAAGAATTTTCTCTTTCAGTCTTGTTGAACTTCAAACTATTGGCTGGTGCCACATCAACCCTAATTAAATGTAATAACTTAAACAAAACAAATTTCAAAATAATTGACGTGTTCTATAAACTTCAAATTGCAGTCTTGGAAATTGATCAGTTTAGGCTTATGGCTGAGATTATAGTTATGGTCAGTTAGATTACAGGCAACATTGTTGCCATGGAGTTATGAAAATGCATAATTCAAATAAATTTGTATAAATTATGGAGATAAAGCTGGAGCTTTGCCGCTAGATTGATTGCCACATGCCACATGCCACACGCACCGGACTGATGCACGCGCTCACGCTCCCCATCTTCCATGTGTGTGGCAAATGAGCTTAAACTGAGGAGAAAACCGTTGCTCTAATTGCGGCCAATGAGCTCGACGCGCTTCGCTTTGCGCTGCAGCGCGTAATTGCAACAGAAATTGATGTTGATGCTGCTGCTGCTGCCGCTGCTGCTGTATCTGGGGACCAAATGAACCTGGATCATCATCAGCAACAGCAACAGCAGCAGTCGCTGCTGGACCTGCAGCTGCCGGCTAACAAGCTGTAAATTTAACGCTTCAACGCTGCATTTGTTATTAATGCGCCATGTCGAACGGGCATGGCAATTGCTCTACAAAACTACACAATGACAACTGGCGCAGCTTAGCGCAAGGGGGCGCAGAAGGCAAGGAGCTTACCTAACTGTGCAAACTTTTCGCGCCGCACGAAAATGAGGCGTGCAGTAATGCGGCAGCAGCAGCAACAGCAGCTGCAGTCACTAGCACAGCAGCATCTCATCCTGCACAGCTGCTGGTGCGGCACATCTTATTGAACTAGTGACCTGGTCGTGAGTTGGCGTCAGCATCAACAACAACAACAACAGTAACAAAAGCATCGGCATTTGCATCTGCATCATAACTGGCTGGCAGAATGCGGTACACATTCTGGACATGAGCCACATAGCTAGAGAATCCAATTTATTTCTCATGCAGTCGTCAGTGGCAATGATGAAAAATTGATTCATTATCAAAATTAGCGAGCAGCCAACAATGGGCAAAACAAGCCGCTGGCTCACGACGCAGCAGGCAACTGGCAGGCGGACAGCTGGCCGCTGGCTGCTAGCAAAACGCATTCGCATCCTCAGTTGCAGCCATCCGCCACCCGCTGACTGCAGCAGCACGACGTCAACAACGTTCTCCGCCTTGTCTATGCAAATCAGTGTGCTGCTGCAGCAGCAGCAGGAGCAGCAGGAGCAGCAGGAACAGCAGAAGCAACAGCATCAACTTTGAATGTTTTGATTCGCTCTTGATTGGGCATTTTCACAGAGGGAGCCAAACTTACCATAGCCATTAAGACAAGTGAGCTTGTCCTGGGCAACGCCCGCGTAGGCCTTCTCATGAGGCTCGCCAGAGTTCGAGCTGGCGTCGCTACCATCCTCGGCCTGGAAGCCAAACTTGTCTGTGATTTGTATGGACTGCACGAGCAGTATGTTATCATCGGCTGGGGTTGAGCCGACATCGCGGCGTTCGCGTTGCTGGCGTGTGCTGACCATGAACTCGGCTGTGAATTTGCAAGCAGTTAGCAGCGTAATGAGCCACGGCCAGAAGCCAAAAGTTAGTTAGCAGCTGAGCCATACTTACCACCATCGGTGCCGTTCACAACGGAGCGCTTCCTGCGGCCATAGGAGACAAGAGACTTCAGCTCGCCGCTGGCGCCATCCTCGCTATCGCAAATGACAGGCTCGCAGCGTGGAATGCAGGGCGTTACCAAGGCACGGAACTGTACCACCTCGCTGGATGGGAACTTGAACGCATCGAACTGGGAGAGCAGCACCTTGCGATTGTGCGAGAGCTTCTGAATGGTGCCCATGATATATTGATCGGTGGGGCAGCCATTAGCATCAATCAATGTAATCTCAGCACTGTCCGAGCCATCCATAGCCACCAGTTCCCGCACAAAGATCTCATACGGACTGTTCTGTTCAACGATTTCGAAACGGAGTGCCAGGGGATCACCGACCTCAGCGATGCGCTTCATATCGCTGCCATCGCGTGACGTGATCTTCATAATGACATTCGGTGAATCGATGGTAATCTCCTCGCTAAGCGACGATTCGATCTCGCCAGTGACACCCAAGTCGACATCGTTCAACACCGTCTTGTTGGTCAAATCGTACTGACAGCTGACAGCGAGGCCCAGATCCGAGGAGGTGACAATCATTGAGTGATGCTGTATAACAATATCGTTCATATAACGACCATAGGCGCTCTGGCGCACATTGCATTCGAGATCATTGTAGCCCATACGGAAATCAAACTCTAGCGATTTGTCGACGCTTACAGAGCACGACTTTGGTGCTCCCTTGGCATAGACCTTGCCGTCGAACAGCTTCGAAGTGCGTATCTTTGTGATCATCTCACCGGAACGGCATTCGATAGACACATTGTAGCAGGCGGACAGCTCATAGGTGGCTGCCTCGGGCACATCCAGATAGGGATCCATCACGTCCGTCAATGTGGCTCGGCTGTGATGCGACAGACGGCAGACCATGTCGCCAGTGTCATTGTAGTCATACGAGTGGCATCTGTTAGAATTGCAACTGTGAGAACTCTTCATTTACTCCGTAAGTGCGTTGACTTTACCTGTAGGGCGAGTTGAGGCACAGATCGCGACATTCATCAATGGTGTTAATGTCCTGATAAACGGAATCCACTGTCTTCAGAATCTTGCCCGAGATGCGCTTGAATTCGCATAGTTTGCTGGGTTCCTCAGCGCAATTATTCTCCAGATAGTCGGCGCCTTCATAGGCCTCGACGCTGTTGCCAGCCGATAGCGTGATGCGATCCATGTCTGAGAGCTCACAGAGACCAGAGTGCCGATAGAAGTTCGCCGAGCTGCACAAGGCAAGAGTTATGAGCGGCAGAGGTGTACGCAATGTGACAGGTAGTAGAATAGGTTGAAGGTTTTTTTCAGAGAGGCGGAGATAAAGAAAGAATGTGAAGATATAGCATTAGGAAAAGTTTATAGAATAGAGCAACATAGACAGCTATCGAAGCAAGTGAAGATTTATCTATAAGCTATACTTTTATGTGCTAGGTTATATTGCCACTACTGCTATGAAATTAATTCGGTTAGATATGTTATTTGTTGCCTTCTTGATATAGATTTGTAATTTTTGTATCTCATGCGAAGTACTTGCCTTGTGACTGCAGTCCAAACTAGTTCTATTAATATTCTAATAACTTCCCTATTTCTGTTGCCTTTACACTTAGGGCTTTACGTTTTGATTACAATGCAGTTTATAAAACTAGTTAATTTGAATATGTAAGTGTTGCTTCTCTCAGTCAGAAATATATAATTATCTTTCAATTTCATCTTGACACTGTAATCTATTCAAGGCCAGGGATGGTGTGAAACTAGTTCTTCTTATCTTAATACTCTGTACAATATATGATCTAGTCTTGACTATTTCAGCTAAACGAGATATTCAAGAAATAATCTAATAAGAATATCTAATACTATTTGGCAGGCTCTTATTAAGTTTTTTTTTTTATCAGAAATCAATGCAATAGCTGGCGTCAGCCGCAATGAACCAGTTTTCAAATTTGTAGGTGTCCGTTTAGCAGCCTAGTTACACCTGTGATATCATGTTTCCTAATGAACATAACTGGATGAACTTGTATAGTTGATTATGCAATGGTTTGCTGAACAGCTGATAGCAGCATCCTGCTCATCTTCGAACTGACTTACCGGCATGTAAATTCCGTTTCGCCCAGGCAGAGCTCCAAGCAGTCGCGGCGCGACAGCACCGTCTGACTAGATTTGACATGTTCGGGTAGGCGGTAACCTTGAACGCGATCAATGCACCAGGCCTTTGAGCAAGGACGCACGCCCAAACACGATTTCTGTGCGTAGATCGTGAAAACCGGAAATTGTGAACGCGAAAGTGAACCTGCAAAAGAGGCGAGTCAAAAGCATTAAATGGTGTTAGTAGTGTGTGTCTGTGTGGTGCAGGTGGTGCGTATGGTGCGTGCGATGCGTTTTACGCACACGCCCCTTCACTACAAAGTAACAGGCGTTGAGAAACGCAGCAGCAGCAAATGCAACGGCAACAGCAACAGCAACGACAACGACAACGGCAACGGCAACAGTAACGGCAACAGCAACAGCGACAAGGCTGGCCTGAAATTATGCGTTAGCGCAACGCCAATGCCAAAAGCCAGTTTGCAGAATAGGCAAAATCTAGTTTGCTTGGGCCCAGGCCAACTTGGAGCCGTTGTCTGTCGTCGTCTCTCGTCTCTCGACTGTCCGCCTGTCCGCGTGTCCGCCTGTTTGCCTGCCTGCCGAATCATGCGTAAAACCAAAGGCGTGTTTCGCACTGAAGCTGACGCTGGTGATTTATGCGCCAGCGGCTTGGCCACCACGAACTAGAACTCAATAATTGAATGAACGAGTGGCCAACTAAATTATTGAACTTTCTTTGGCACACAAAACGGCAGCTGCAACAGCACAAGCTGCAACGGCAACAGTTGTGCGGCCACAGACTGAGATTCAGATTCTCACACTTTCTAACTCACCTGGCAATTTATCGGCGGTCGTCTTGAACAGCACACACAAGCCGGTTTCATAGTTGACAGAACTGCAGGACTCATTGCTCTGACATGCCTCCAGACAGTCCGTAAGCATCAGCGTGCCGGGTAGGGTATCCAACATTTTCGACGGTGCCGACAACACGTAGCTTTAATAGATAAAAGAAACAAATTGTTTTTCTCATTAGGCTTCAAATAAAATTATAGTGTAACTGCAGGTGAGGAAAGCGACAAACGAATGTATGTTTGTGCTATTACAAAGAAGATTAACATTTGTATTATAATGTCTTCTTCCCACTCTACACTAATCACACCATCTCATATTTTATGGTTTCATAAATATCCAAGGTGTAAACATTAATTTCAATTTATTAATACAGAAACTCCTCTAATCCAATTTGATTAGTCAACAACAGGTTGTGCGTGCCGAAAAGAAAACTGAAAGTGTAGCTGAAGCACAATAACCAAATATAACGTCATGGTGCCCCCGCATAACTGGCTTATGAGTTGGCCCCTAAACAAAAGACTCAGGCAACGAACTTGCTGCTGTCAGCGCCAGCAGCCGGCCTCTGGAAAGAAAGCTCATAAGCAGCTGCTGTCGGCGCGCTTTTGTGTGTTTTGTGTGTTGCCTGACATCGGAACACACCATGCGATTAGATAAGCCTCGTTTCACCTATACGGCACGCCCCTCTGTCGACCCCCCACCTACTTGAAGCCAAACAGCATTAGCATTAGCTTTGACTGCCGTTGAGCTTCAATTCTATGCAAATTGGCTAATTGACTGAAAAGCCGCAACTGGAAAAGACTTTATTAGCTTCGCCGGACCCCCGTTTCGAATATAAATAAATGTGAAAAATAATGCAAATAGGGCTTGGGTAAGTATGAAGTCTTATGTTTGGGCTTATGACACTTACCCGGTAATTATCTCGAAGCCAATCATATCTGGATCGCACTCTTCCTCCGTTTCGGGCGCCTTGTCCGTCTTGGGCTCCGGCTGTGCATCAGTTTGTGGCAGTAGCGGCTTGGGCAGCTCGCTGTTGCTAATCGCGCTGTTGGTGCTGCTGGCCAGTGGGGCTGCCTCGGCGCTCAGTTCGCTCGTGGTGGTTGTTGTTGTTGTGGAGCTGCTGGTGCTGCTGCTACTGCTGCTCGTTGTGGCAGCCAATGCTGCAGGCGGTGGCGTCACATTGGTGCGTGGAATTGTCTGCTTGGCCGGCTTGACAGGACGCTTCGTTTTGCGCACGGCGTTGGCGTCACTCGCAATTAGGCAGAGCAACAACAGAAAAGTGCAACGGCGTAGAAACATTTTGCCTAGAAGAGAGCACAGCGAAATGGTGGTAAAAGCGGATTAGTCGGTTGGTTGAGGGGAAATTGGCAAAATGTTAATTAGACTAACTAATTTCACGTTACGCGTAATTTATGTAATTCCTGTTGTGCATTTTATTAGTTGTTGCATATTAGGCTGTTACGCTGCATGTGGTGCACAAGCAACAACAACAACGACAACTAAGCTGGGCAAACGGCACTTTTATCTGGTTTTGTTTTGTTTTGTTTGGCTGCTGCTGGTGCTGCTGCTGTTGCTGTTGCTTGTCTCTGGCACATGTTGCACGTAGAGCTAGTGAGTGTGTGCAAGCATTAATTGCTTGGCTTGTAAGGTCTTACAGAGTTTAATTAAAGCAACAGCTGGCTAGCAATGTTTGTGCTTGTTATTGTACAACAATAAAAAGAAATATTTAAGGCTGCCGCCGCGGGCAGGTTGAAATGTGTGAAATGTGTTGACGCCTGGGAAAGGCAAAGAATCGCTTTGAACCGCAACGAGAGCATCGAGCGCACGGGGGAGTCTGCGTGTAGGCGTTTGGAAATGATATCAAGCTGAGAGACACAATTTTCACCCGTCACAAATTCAAAACATTTTACGACTATATAAAACGCATCAGCAACGCGTTGACTACACGAATAAATTTCTTCAAATTCTTCTTAAACTAGACCTGCATTAAGTTCTTCAGCTATTTAGTTTCGTGTAGCTTTCTCGCTTATGCAAGCGTTCATTAAAGCGCTGACAATACACAGCTTTTTTTTTATGGCTGTCGTTAATTTTGGCAAATCCCAACTGCGCGAAAGTGAAAAGTTTGCTCTGATTTCTTGGCAATAATAAATGCTTGGAGCAAGTGGCATGTTTATTTATGCATGTTGTTAAATTTTGAAATGTGTTCAGTTTAATGGCCAGCGCTTGTTTAATGGCCAATTGAGTATGTGTGTGTGTGTGAAAAACAAAGGCCAAAAAAAAGTTGAGTAAGGCGCCTGAAGCCGGCACCGTTAGCAATAGCTCTGAGATAATCTTTGCTCATTATTTGCAACAAGCAATCGACACGGTTAACAACAACAACAACAACAACAACAACAACAACAACAACAACAGCAGCAGCAGCAACAACAGTGCCAGCATCTGTTAATAAGGGGGTGGCGTGAGAAAGATGTTTTAGTAGAATTTCAAGATTATGTTGCTGTGTTACATAATTAATTACGGGGGTGCGTTCGATGCGCCATCTAGCGGCGTGGCATGCAAAACAAGTGCACCGCCTGCCGCGCTCACACATAAATTATGAAAAGCCAAACAACAGCGGCGAGTACCGTTAAGTTAATAACATGCCTTAAGACCAGTACTGAAACACACACACACACACAGATACACATACACACTTGACTGGAAAAACTTTAGAGACAGAGAGAGAGAAAAAAAAATAGGGAAAAAAGTGCGGGCTGCGGCTTTTGGTAAAACTCAGCTGGCACCCGGTTCATTACGGGAACACTCACTTCCACTTGCAATTAGTTCTATGAATGAATTTATGCTAATTATAGGCTGCCAGCCAAGCGGCGTCCCATCGACCGACACGCTTTTAATAACCCACTGGCTGTGCTTATATTTTGGGCAAGATTTGTAAAAGTTTCATTGTTGTTGCCATCACCTGCTAACCCACAAATATAATGAGCCATTGACCGAACGCTCCGTAAAGCGGGCATAGCTACAAGAAACAAAAACTAAAATACAAGGAAAACCTCAACAACAAAAAAAAAAAAAAAAATAATTGTATGAAAACTAAAAAACGAACGGTACACACGCATGCGGCATGTGTGTGGCATGCGGTTAGAATCGAATCTTGCGGTTACCGCCGCTTTAGTCCGGAGGCCTTGACGCATATTACGAATTTCCATTTGAGTGACCATATCAAAGTCCCCAACGAGGCGAAAAACCAAAAACAAAAACAGAACACAAAAAAAAACATTTTAATTAACATTAAAATAATTTTGGGTTTAACGTTTCGGCTGTTTTGGATCTTGCGTATCTGGATTCTGGACATTGTTTCGGATGCCGTTGATGTTTTTCCATAGATATGTCTATCAATTTCACTAATTGAACGTTAACAAGCCGCTCGCCTTGGGAGCCGGTAGCTGCCAGCTACGGATTCTGTTTGGCGCATCTATCAATCATGTTGCAAACAGGTCTTTCTTTTGGGGTGGGGCACAATGTCGATGCCTGCCCGAAAGCTGGCTAATACAGTCGATCTATTTGATGGGTTATGTGTGCTGGCTAGAGAAGTTGAGCGAAGCATCTAACCCTAGAGATAATCATAAGTGAAGGGTTGCATGGCTAATGGTTTCAGCCTCAATATAAAATCATTTGATTCGCACAAACAAAAGACTTAGACAACGAACTTGATGTGATTGATATTTGATCTAGGCCTTGCAAATGTATTGTGAATGGATTTTGTGGGGCCATTAACCCATTTTCTGGCCCATCCACCCATTTTTCTTTTTGCTAACCCGGACTCCGAGTCAAACTCATTTAAATGGAAATTCAATTAGACCTTGCCAACCGAAAAGCCTATCAAATGCAATTTGACTCGACCATTAAAACAAATGACTTAGGCAGCGAACTTGCGCATGTTCAACAAATCAAAAGGTCTTTAATTATGCGCAGCATGCTTAAACGCACTCACTAATTGTTTTTGCATGTTAACTGTCTTACTCAACGATTGTTTCTTATCAATGGAGCATCCGAAATTGAGTTCCACAGTTGCAAACATGTTCGAGTTCTTTAACCATATTTGCGATAGTTTCTTTCATTGTGAATGACATTATCTATAAGCTAAACAGCGCCATTTGCATTGCTAAATGGGGACCCGTTCTGCATCTCTCACTCCCTCTAGAGCGCGCGCTCTCTCTCTCTCTCTCTCTCTCACACTTTGCTTTACCCCGCATAATCGCAGCGCATTTTTAAAATTCTTTTGCATGTCAGGCACATTTGTGTGGGGCTCCCGTTACTTCAGCTGGCTCAGTTGAATAGTTGTTGCTGCTGTTGTTGCTGGCCAATCGCGCTATGTATTTATGCGATGCATACATTGTTAGTTATGCAACAACAGCGAACAGCGAACAGCGAACAGCAAAGAGCAACAACAACAGCTACAGCACCATCTAACAGCTGGAGTCCACTTATGCAGCATGACAACTGCAACATCTCGACGACAACGAAAGACAACAGCCATGGAGGACAATCATTGGCGGGCATCAATGGCAGGCCTACATTTCAATGTCAGCCAAGTGCCCAGCGCTACCAATCAAGTTGTTAACTATGCAAAGCAATAAATTGCAACGGCCAGCTAGCAACAGCAACAGCAACTGCAACTGCAACAATTGTTATGAACTGAACTTTAAATAACAATCAGCCAAGTGCCGTTAAATGAATGCGACATTGTGTAGCCAGGCGAGGCGAAGCCAAAGCAAAGTCAAAGCCAACAGGTAAATCGGCCCAGCATATTAATTTACCTCGCGCAACTTAAAGCTGAAATATTTGCATAATAAACGCCAACGCCTCAGCAATGGCCATGGCCATGGCCATGGCCTCTCCTGGTCTGGCCCGGCTTGGCCTGGCCTGGCCTGGGCTGCCTCTAGCCCTGGGTAAAGCGCATTCTCATTGCCGGCAATAAGTTTTAGCGTCAAGTGAATTGGTAACACGGCCCGCTGACTGCACGCGGCCACTGCGGCCAGCTTTTTGCTCACCTCGTACATTTCCGAAAACTAATGGCCAGCCAACAGTGATAATTTATCACTGGCCAGCAGCCGGACATGCACGTGAACTGCTCCAGACTTTTCAACGGTCTCAACGGTACTTGCCACAAACAATGCACACAGCCTCACTGCCGCACTGCCGCACTGCACTGCACTCAATTTGCTGCTGCCGGCTAGACCGCAACATTCCCCGCGCACAATCAAATTGATATTTGCTGCTATATTTAGTTTATGATAATGCCGCCGACTTGAATGCAGCAACGCTCCGGTCAGCAGCGTTCAGCTTTGCTAATATGCTGCTTCCTTTCCAGCTTGGCCTGACCGTGCATTTTTCAGCGCGTCACAAAGGCTTCTATTTATTATCATGGACTTTCAGCTCATGCCTAATATCTCATATTGGGTTCGTTTGGCTGCAATTGTGTTAGCCTTGAGGAGCGGAGTGTAGTTTTTCTTACACTATATTGAATACCTGATTTTTATGGCTTAAAAGTCAATTAGCATTTGCCTTCAATTTAGTGTTAATTAAAAATTTATATAGCCTTTGGGTGCTGCATGCAAATCAATTTCGTAAGCACATGAAATATATTTTCCTCAGCAAATAATTTTTAATAACGTTATGAAGTGTTTTAAACCATTTAAAGGATTTGATGATAGATAGTCAACTGAAAGGTGGTTAAATTTTATTATATTCAACTTCAAATCGCCTGCATATTTTCTCTTATTGTTTTACTAATTATGTATGTAATAAATTTAATTTTAGATGAAGTGTTTGTGTGAAAATACATTAATGGACAGACAAGATCATTTGAATGAATGAATCCATAAAGCATATTTACATCGGCCTATCATTTGTTTATACTGATCTGTAGGAAATCCTCTTTAGACAGTTTTACTGCAGTTGCGGCCATTTTATTTACAAGAGTACCTAATGGTTTTCCTTTAATGTTTTTGTTTTCTTAGAAGTGCATACCATTTGTACACCTCCTCTATAAATACACTTTGAAGATTAATCTTTTCACATATATTTACACGTCTTCCCTTCATTTCTTATGCCCAATTGGCTAGGCTAATTGTGTTTACCATTTGTAAAACATTTATGATCATTTATAATGCAATGACATACAAAATGTTGAGAGATGCTGCTGGTTTGGTCATGTTCGAGTCGCATGCCCATAAACATAACACTTAGAAAACCATAAAAAGACACTGGCTACAACTTAATCTTCATCAGCCGCCCAGACAGCAAAGACGGCAGAGACGGCAAATACAGCAGAGACACGTCCATAGGTAGGCAATTAACACTTGACATTCTTTTCACTTTTTGTTGCTCTTGTCATGCATTGTTGTTGTTTTTGCTGTTGTTATTATTGTTGTTTGTGATATGCTTTAGGCACCATAAAATCCAGCGCTAATCGCGCCATAAAAACACATTTTATTTGAGGTACGTGACAGAGAACTTTATGACAGTGGTCTCTGTTGCGGTTCTATGGCCTGCATTCTTTCAACTCATATCGCTGTGCAGCGTGTGCCACACACTTTTCGCTTTCCTTTAGCTTGGCCCTTGGGCTTGGGGTCGGGGTCGTCGGCGTCGTCGGCATCGTCGTCGTCGTTGGTTGACCGACGCGGTCAGCTTTATGAAAGTTTCAGCCTAGTTTTTTCGCTTTGTGTCTGGCAGTTCTTTCGCTGACACTTTCGTTCGTCGTGGCATCGAATTCTACTTGACTGCTAATTCGAGTCAATAAAAAACGTTTAAGCACAATTAAAAATTCTAGAAAACTGGCTCAAATCAAACAGCATTAAGTATAGTTAGAAAGCTGACAGATAGCTAGCGGCTAGTAAGCAAATTAAATGGAAACTGTTGGCAAAATAGAGTGTGTGTGTGTGTGTGCCTTTTTTTTTTTTTTTTTTTTTAATTTCTTAACTGTATGTAATTCATAATCGCCCGTTGGGGCGCAGTGGCTTAGCACGTGTCGTATAATTAGTTGTTGCGGCTCTTAAATTCTTGGCCTAAAAGTAAAATTCATAAAGCTTAAAAAAGCCGAAAAGCTGACAGCACACATAAATCCAAATGCCGCACACACAGACATATATGCACAAAAAAGCTAATAGAAGAAGGAAACGGCGGCTAACAAATTGAAAAGCGCACGCCAAAGCCGCATCATCATCAGCTGCAGCCGCAACAACAGGCGCAGCAGCTGGCTCCGGTTTCTGGAAATGATGCTGTCGAAACCAGGTCGAAGCGGCAAAGTTGCAGTCATAAATGTTTTCCAGAACGACCAAACGGGTGGCAACTCCCACAGTCAAAGATTTATGTCTGTTCGAGTCATGAATGTGTGTTGTATGTGTGTGTATTTGTGTGTGTGTGTGTGTTTGTGTGTGTGTGTGCGTTTCCAATTCACGACTCAATCAAATGCAAATGCATTTATAAGCACATTTCTTTGGGCGGCCACCTGCTGCTGACCCAATTCTGCAAACTGTTATAAATTGCGTGAAAATGCATTACGCAAGTACAAAAGGCTGTGAATTGTGGCAGCGGTAGCAGCCACCGCCCGCAACATAGAAGCAACACAACAATGCGGCTGCCCCAGTGTGCTCCACATTGTTGGCTAATTTATGCAACGCCATTGCTTCGGTGGCAACGCGCAGGTGGCTGTTGAGCAGCGGTGCACGTAACTGTCAACATCGCGCAAACTAACTGTAAACTGTTGCACTGTACCACCCACCCACCGGCTGCGCAGCTAATTGCCAACGCTTGGCATTTAAGCCAATTTGAGCGCAATATTCATGGCAAACAATATTCTCAACACCGAACACATGAGCGCTGAAGCTGAGTAGCTGCATACGAGCTGACTAATAAATTTGTTAGCTCAAATGACGGTCTGCCTACTTTCCTGGCCCGACTATTAGAATGTGCCATTAACCCATTTTCAACTGGCCCGGCCTGGCCAAAGCATGGCATGGTATGGCATGGCATGGCAAAGCTTGGCAGATGCACACAGCATGTACGAAAACGAAAAAAAAAAGTAAAAAAAAAAAAAAAAACAAACAGGCGACAAAACTTTCAAATTGCATACATGTTTTTTTTTCTTTTTTTTTTTTGTCTTAACCGTTCGACAACCAAGAATCCTACTCATATACAAATAAAAGTCACTTCAGAAACAAATATGCAAACAAGATAATAAATCAATTAGCAGCTCGTTGTCAAATTTCATGAACATTTAACGAAAATGGACAGAAACTTATGCACAAGTTCATTTCTAAATTCACTAAAACAATTGATTCAAATATTAAATTAGAATTTCTAAAACTTATCAAAAAAATCACTGAAGAAACAAGAAAGTTTTTGTTTGATATAACTGCTGCATCAATATAAAAGGTAAACACACGTGTATGTATGTGTGTGTGTGTGTGTGTGTAGAAATGCATGTAAATACTAGAACTTTGAACAGGTGGTATCTGGCAGTGAAGTAATCTTGACTAGAGTACACTCGCTTGAGCTCTTCTGTCTCTGGACACCACTTGAGCTGTAAGTCTTGGGTAAAAGCAAACATATTGTACAAACAGATGTACTTTCAACTTTCAGATTGAACATTTCTTAAACTTCAGATCAATTATAGCCCAAACAGCTGGAATTTGACAAAAAAGAAAAAAAATATGTATTTGGTATTTGCTTAAATTTGTTGCTGTTGTTGCTTTTTGTGACATTCGGATGGGTTAAGCGGCATTCGGCAGCTCAAACAAGAAGTGCAACAAGTTTTTTTCTGTTCACATCCACTTGGCTGCACAAACATTAAGATTGGCCTCGCCAAACAGGTAAAAAGCCAGCGCAACGACTGCAATAACAACAAAAGCTCTTGCATTTGTTTGTTAGCCAGTTGCATTGACTGATTGATAGACTGAGTGCTGAGTGCTATGCGCAATGCCAACTGTTGCCTGGTTGCCTGGTCTATAGTCTGCTATTCTGGCTGGGGATTTAGCCTTATGATTTTGCCTTTGCCGACGCCGTTGCGCTAATTTGTTGGCATTGGCAACGCGGCGCAGGAAATGCAGGCGCTGCATGCCACACAAAAGATGCCGACGACGTCGACGACGGCGATGACGATGACGACGTGGCCAGCGTTCACAGAAATTCCAGATTCCAGGCAATCTCTGTTGATTTATTAGCCATCATTATATACATGTACACACGTCACAGCCATCGGCCCTCTCTCTCTCTAAGAAATCAAAATCAATATATCAGTTGGAGCTAAAATCAATTTTTTTCTATCTTCGCACTTCCGGCTCAGGTGTTGGCAGCGGAAGAGATAAATGTCTTGGCCAAAATCGAAACAATTTGGTCAACTAGAACAGCAGACAGAAAACACTTTGGCCAAAAATGGCAAGTAGCCCAATTTCAGTAGCCCGCATAAGTGCAGCACTCATTAAATAATTTGCACATAAAAAGCCAACCTGGCTGAGATTTATGGCCAACTGGCAGGCAGCAGCCAATAGCCAACTGGCAGCAGGCAACAGGTTGCCCATTTCTGGGCACCAAAAGCCACCGTTCTCAATGCGTCTCTTAAAACGCAATAAATATTAAAGTCACTGCTCTGCGTGCCGTTTATTGTGGAATACGAGACGGCGGCTCTGGAGCACCAGCAGCCAGCCAAACCATCGAAGGCCGTACACAAGTGGGACAGCAAACGGCTTCGAAGGCGCATGCAATCTTCACCAAGAGGCAAAGGCTGCAGCGTGCCTGCAGTTGCTGCAGTTTCTACTGGCTGCTTCAGAGTTCTCCATTTCTGTTGATATTCATTGCACAATTACGCCTCGTCTTCTATATACGTACGTACAATATACATATTGTTTATATAGCACGCTAATTTATTCAGTGTTTGTGTGCGAATTGTGTGAAAAGCGCGCTTGTAACAAAAGACAACGTTGGGTGGTTAACTTCGATAATGCTAGACGTAAACATATCCTATAAAAAGATCTAGTAAGAAGAGCAAATTGTCATTTGCATTACTTTTAAATAAATTTCTAACCTGTAAAGTTCAGCATTTGTTATGCTACTCTCAATCTGAGTCTCAGTCTTTGCATTTCTTGAAATAAATATTCCTCAAATTATATTTCATATATTTGTCGTTACATACACTTGCAAAACGTGATCATAACCATTTTTCTTATTAGTTACAGGGTAGATGAAATAGTTTTAAAAGAAAATAATTTTAGTTTCTGGCTGCAGCAGCGGCAGTTCTTGTTTTTTACTCTTGTATCTGTATCTGAGAGCAACCCACGCCAAATTATTTTCTATTTAACTAAGCACTGCGCTCAGCGCTCAGTTAGCACGCTGCTTGCTGCACTCAGCTTGGTTAGGAAAATGCTAAAACTGGGTCGATGATATGCACCGGGCAATGCAGCCGGCTGGAATGCTGCAAGATGCCGTGGCAGAAGCAACAGCAGCAATAGCCGAAGCGGCAGCAGCAGTAGAAGCAGCCGGCGCACATTTCCTGTCTGAATAAAGAAGTTAACCGAAACGGATTTCACTTTGTTTGCATTTAATAAACATTATCGATGGACCACAGATTGGCTAAAAACGTTTTGAGCTGAGCTTGAATTACCAGCTTGTCTGGCATCTGCTCAGATCTCAATTTGCATTTGGGATTAGTTTCAAGGTGGGTGTATGTGTGTGTGTATGTATTTTGGCTAGTTTTGAGCTATGTCTGCAGGTCAGTTTGCCTTTCTTTATTCATTTGAGCTTGGCAAATTGTTAAATATTTATGGGCTAACATAAAAATTGTTAACAGCCGACTATTAAATGTTCGGAGAATGACTCTTAGAGTAAGTTGTTATTGATCATAAAATTTGGTAGTTCATTAAAGTTGAACTTTATTTTTTTAATTTCAATAAACCTAGACGTATTGCAGCATATTGCCTAACGATTCGCCTTTAATGATAAACGTAAACAGTTATTAGACACGCCTACAGGTTTTAATTGCCTTCAAAGTTATTATTCTCTTTTTTTTTGTGGTTTATTTCAATAGATTTGCCAGCTTGAAAATGTTTGCCGATTTATAGCATAGCTATGTCTTGAGTGTCTTGAGATTAATTTACGTCTTTATCGACAAGCATAAGATACGCTTGAATTATGAGTTTACAGGTTTCGATTTATCATATCAATTACACAATGCAAGTTTCATGGGAGCTGAAAATTGCTTCTGGGATTTTTGGTTGGTTGTCTCGTTGCAACATATTTTGAACTTAACATAACCTTTTATCTTTGCTCTCCACATACCTTAGCTATTGTTAGTGTTGGCCAAATAAACGTAGCTGGAATCTAATGCTCCCCACTACGACGCCGTAACAGAGAATTCGTTTATGTATGCTGTGTGATCTGTAAGCAAACAAATGAAAATTGTATAAATATTAGCTGGAAGTCAGTTAGAGTACGAGTTCGGTTGCTACGTTCTGGGCCAGAAACCCACTTAAGATTTTTCAGCTGCACGAAAAAAAAGAATAACAACAACAACAGAAAGAAAAGAAAACGATAGCGAGGGGGACAAAACAATGTGGGGGAGTACGGGACAATGAGGTTTTTCAGTGTCTGAGCTTATCAGTGGCCCGGCTGACGATAGGCATCTGTAGTTCAGCAATTGAGTTTAGTGTGACAACGTTTAACGTGAAAACGAGAACTAAATAAATAATTTTACCACTGCTGCAACAGACAAAATCTCAGATAATACAACGCCACAGCAACAACAACAATAACAGCAACAACAGCAACCATAACAACAACAGTCAAACAATGAGATGCAGCGATAATTTCATTATAAGAGAAAACTTAAGGCAATTGCAATGCTGAAAATATCCGTCATGACGACGACGACGACGGAACCAAAGACAGAGTCGGTGACGACGACGACGACGAGGTTCTTTCTTTTAGAGCGCTTATCTCAACTTTGAATCATCAGCAGGTGACATTGAAGTAATTTACTTGCTGCTGTTGCAGATGCTGTTGCTGTTGTTGTTGCTGTTGCAGTTGTTGTTGCAGTTGCTGTTGCACATACACAGACACACATACATCTCTCGTCGCTACCCACACAATTTATTTGCAACTATTTAAACGAAGCAGGTAAAGAAATTCAAGCAAACCCGCTTTTTGAGTTCGTGCCGGACAAAAAAGGCCCGACTAGCGTATTATTAGCTCCCTGTGGCAGCATCTCAGCCAAGTCAAGCCAAAGTCAGCCAAGTCAGACAATGTCAGTCAGCCAGAGCACTTCTTTTGCTTTATTATTGGCTGGCAATGTCGCTGTTTGTTGCAAATGTTGCTGTTGCTGTTGCTGCTGCAGTTGTAGCTTCGTTTTTGCTGCTGTTGCTGTTGCTGTTGTTGCTGTTGTTGTTGTTGTCGTTGTTGTTGCATTTCGCATTCCATGCTAGCGAAAGTTGACCTAGTCGACGGTGTCGCTAGGCTTTGGTCGGGGCATAACTCAGCGCAACAAATTTGCTTATAAATAACGAAATTAAATATGGCCAACAGCAGCAGCGGCAGCAGCAGCAGGAGCGACTGCCACTTGCCTTAAAAGGCTGCCAATTTTAACACATTTGCAACTTAAAGTCGCGAGGACTCTGTACAATGACTTATACACTTGGCCAGTTTCACTTGGCCAACTCGCTCTGCTCAATCGAGCTAAATAACTTAAAATATATACAATTAAAGATGCAACGCACGCGCCGTTAGCAATTCGAATGTCTCCCATGATTTTTGTGTTTTCTGAACCTTTTTTTTGTCGTTGGCTTGGGTTTTTCTCAGTTTATTTTTAGCAACTTTCTTTCTGTGCTTCCAAATGCAAATTGACCAAAATCGACTGTCGGGCATTCTAACGAGCTCTTTTCAACCAGATTTGCACTTTTGCTTTTCCGATAGACACATCAAAGTCTCAGCTGAGACGCTGAGCGTGATTACATACCCTGTGTCTAATGAAAAGCGTTGAGAAAGGAGAGAGAGATTATATAGCTCAAAGACTCCTAACACACAAAACTATATATGTTAAGAAAAGTGAGAGAGTTTTTTCCGAGCAGCGAAAAAGTTTACAAGCCCAAGTTCTTGAATCACTCAGATCCGTCTGTTGTTTGTCTTTTAGTTAAGCCATCTGCTTGTTAAAATCAACTGAAAACTTGCAGCAACGGAAGCTACAAACATTGAACTGTAACACTTTCTATTAAGGTCAAAAAAAAAAAAAAAAAAGAAATAATAAAAAAGTAGAAGACTACTTAAAAAATGCCATTGAATGGGCGTAGAATGAGGCGCAAGCATAGAGAAAAAAATACTTGTGCGTTGTGTGGCTGAAAGCCAAAGCCAAAGTCAAAGCCAAAGTAGTAAAGGCGGCCAAGTGCCAACATGCATGGGTACCGCAAAGCAGACCACAATACAAATAGAAGTCTCAAGCGGCTGGCACGTTGCCAGCCGTTGCCCCAGCCACGAGCAGCCGGCAACGCCAGCCGAATTCCAAGCGGCATTCAAAAAGAAGAAGCAGCACCTCCAACTAACGGCCCCGCGGAGCAGCTAAACGCTGCGCCTAAATTTATATAAAAATCGAGTCTATTAATGTGCTCTCGGGGGTCACTCGCAAGAGAAGTTTCTAATGGAACGCGTCGATGTCAAAATGTTAACAGCGCCTAAATGCAATACCATCAGCGAGGTAGAGAGGGCAGCTGTACCAGAGCTGGGCGAGAGGCGGGAAAACTTTGAGTTCGAATCGCTGTCTTTAGCTGGCGCTTTCACGCCACGGCTTCGAATTTTTGTCACGACCCAGGCGCATTTAACGTTTATTGGATTATTGTCAATTTAATAAGAAGCGCAAAAACAAAAAAAAAAAGAGTTAGTTTTTTGAAAGCGAAATTGAATGTCATTGAAAGAGGTGAAACGTTTTGTTTGGGGCTAAGCATGCTAAGGCAAAATATGAGTCAGAGGTTAAATATAAATGGGTGCTACCAGTTTTGAATATGCCACTTAGATATAGATAAAACATGTTACTGAAGCAGCTTACAATAGTTGGAGTTTACAACGTTAACGATTTTATATGGAAATTCGATGAAACTCAGAGTGGATGAGAGTGTAATTATATCTTCGATTATCTTTTGCAATTTCATCTGTTATTCTGTTCAGCTTTAGTTTCTTTTATTTAACCTACGCTTTCAATAAATTAACATTTTGAGCAGGTTTTATCTTATCCAAGCCTAACCAAGTGTTTGCTAATTCACATGCTATCCTGACTGGACTTTTCCTTTTTCGTCGGCAATCCGTTGCGATATATGCGGCTGCAGCTGGCAAATGTCAAAGTTTAAGCAAATACAAACGACTGGGCATCATTATTACCATTAATCCATGCTTCTTCCTTCCACATTCGCCAATGCCAATGCCAATGCCAATGCCGCATCGTGGCAATTGTCAGTTGCACCCAAAGCGTTTTTTGTTGGCAATTTTTCGCGCATTTAATCGGCGACAATCACAAATCTTTTAGGGGGGCCTTTTTATTTATGGCCCGGCTGCAGAGAGGACCAACAAGCGAAAGTCAAATTCTTCAACGATTATTTCTTTGTAATTTCTGTCGGCGGCTGCAGCAGCTTCTGCCCAAAAAATTGTCGTGATGCTGCTTGTGTCACTGCCGTTGAGTTGGGAGGAGTTTGGAGGCGGCACAGCTGCCATTGTGTGTAAGTCTGCCCGGGGAGAAGTTCAGCTGGCAAAAGTTCATTGATATTTGAAAAGTGAAACTCTTGAAAGCAGCATCCAGATATGAACCTGGATATATGGTATTTGTATTTGGCCGCCAGCTGTGCAGATGCTGCTACTGCTATTGCTGCTGTGGCAAAACTTTTATTTTTCAATTAATATTCAATTAAAATACTATGCTTCAGAGCAATGGCAAAACGAAAGCTAAAGCAAAATGCTGATATACGCAAACAAACAAAAAATACTTTCACACAGCCGCAAATTATTTCGGGCAGCACTTCTGGATGAATTAGCCAAACTGCATGTCAAGCCGAGCAAGTGAAGCTGCAGCTCCCAGACATTTGGCAATGAAAGCGAAGCCAACCAATCAAGTGGCAAACAAGCAGTTTTAGTTTCAGCAAGAGTCTCAGTTTCAATCTCAGCCCCACTCTCAGCTTCTTAGCCAGCCAGCCTGCCTGCTGCCTGCCTGCTTGCTCCGTGTCTGGGATGACAGCTGAAATGTGGGTTGGTTTCACGGCCGGACCATCTGATTGGCCTTAAGCGGCGGCAACGAACCCGCGTGACCTCATTGTGGGGCATGCATTTTGCATATTTGACTTATGAATCATACACAAAATACAGTTACTCGAATGTAATCATGATTTATCGGCTTTAGGCATAGGTCTGTCAAAAAGCCGAATCCCTTTGGGAAACACAAGTTTCTTTAGACTCTATCATCTGTGGACTATGCTTTCTGTTCATTGAACTGTTTCTAGCTTCCTGGCTTTCACTTGCATCATAGAGCAGAGTAAAACTCTTGTCTGATGCGCTTCCTGATCGAAACGAAAGTTTTTGCATATAAATGAACCACAATTTCGTACCGTCTACCAATTTCCTATCTATCAAAATTGTTCCCACTATTGGCTACTTGGGCATAAATTAGCTATTGCCGAAAAATAACTGGCCCTGGGACATTGCTGAAATTAGCATTAGCCCATTTGGCGACAAAAACTCAAAAGACTGCCTCCAATCTGGACTGTTAGGTCTGATATATCTATTGTTGACAGACATTGCTAATTGCCAAAGAAAACAGCGACCGTTGTATCAGCTGACCTAAAACTTGAGCAACTATTTGAATAAACGAAACGGAAATTGGGCGCACGTCAAACGAGGCAAACGGTAAAAAACGAGAACTTAAGAATTGCAAAAAATTACAGATGAATAAGAAGAAAGAAAATAAAAACTAAGTTAAGGTAGATAAAGAATGATGACCAAAGGCAACATTAGCCAAGTGGAGATCGCAACGATTGGCTGATTCTTTTCCCTCAATGCCGGCGACTCAATCAATTTTCTTTTATAAACTGAAACGGAAGCGGTTTTTGCAATATAATTTGATCAATCATGACAATTGCCGCACACCGTACACTTCACTATTTTGCGGCTCTTACTCAGAATCGATGCCGATTTCTTTGACGACAACTTGATTAGCCCGTCGATTGTCATTATGAGCATTATTAGTTAGTTGGCGACAGCAGCCGCACAGCAGCAGAGCAGCCGCAAAAGTAAATTACAGAATGTCAGAATTATTATTGAAAAGCGGTTTCAGAAAAAGTAAGAAGTCCAACTATACTGCCGACTGCTGGCTGCTGGCTGCCAGTTGGCTCGGTGAATCGATGCAGAAGGAAGACTTTCGCCAAATGTCAAATCGTTCAATTTCACAGCAGAACGCCTAAATGCGGTGGGTCCATTCTAATATATGTGTATTCCTGAGTGTGTGTGTGTGTATGTATGTATGCGTGTGTGCTTAGACATTTGAAATTGTTTTGCTGACTGACAGCTGCTGCGTTAAACGCTGCCCAAGAGGCGTGCCACTGCCCACCGTAAGAAAGCGCAGCTGCAACCGTTGCTGCAACTGTTGATCTTGCTGTAATTGCAATGAAACCTGCACTGCGATTGAGCCTCTCTGCACGCTAATCAACGCTAACTGCAACAAACAAGCTGGACAAACAAACGCAAATTGTTTTGCACTATGTCGGCTACATTGGGGGCCTTTGAGCTGGGCAAATATTAAATGCACATGACAAATTGCAAGCCGAGAGCCCAGCAAAGAGCGTGTTGCAGATTTGCCCATTTGGCGGCAATTAAAGCGCACGCTTCGTCTAATCAACAGCGACTGGCAGGTTGCGTAAATTAATAGCTGCCAGGCAGGCAACCCAACCAGCCAGCCAGCCAGCCAGTCAGCCAGCTAGTCAGCCAGCCAGCCAGTAAGCCGGCTAACCCAGGAACCCAACAAATAGCTAACAGCCAAGAGCCAACCCACCCGGCAGATAAGATTACCCATCGGTTTTGTGTTGTAACTGTCATGTCATCATGACGATGATGCGACTCTAGTCTTAGCTCTCCAACTACAACTTCAACTCCAACTCCAACTCCGGCAGCAACTGCGATTGCGGCTCAGCCCAGTCATGGCTAGTGCAATTATGTGAGCAAATTTAAATACCAACGCAGGTTGCTATGCCTGTTGTTGTTGTTGGTGTTGTGGTGGCATCTTCATGACAGTGGCAGGCACTGGGTAATAGTGCAATGGTAATGGAACCCTAGCTAAGACAGTAGCTGCTTCAATCTGACATTCAATGCATCATTTCGGCTGGTGGTCTGTGCCCATCTCTTGCACCATAGACGCGAGCTCTAGCATTTTGACACATTTCATTGTAGATTTCACACCACATCAAAATTGCACAGGTCTAAATTATTTTAATTGGCCGCTGGTTGTATTACAATAATTATAGAGCCCTGAGAAATTCAAGATTATCTATATGCCATATACGTAATTATCCAGAGGGTGCTCTAAGATGAGCTGATAATTGCCATCAAAATGCTGCGGTTCTCAAGGGCAACTTTAATATTGCCAAGGCTATAATAGGGATGCTTAAAGACAAAAGAATAAATTCTTTGTTCGCATAATGGGCTTGTGACTGTTTTAAGAAATGGTTTATATATGATATTCTATATACTTCTATTATAACTAATCGAGAGAGCTACAAATTGGAAATCACACATTTTATGAAAAACTTGATTCAATTTTCACATCTACTTTGTATTGAGAACTTTACTGCCAATATAACAGAATTTATAAAAATGTATGAAATCTCGTTAATAGTTTGTCAATTCAATGTGTCAGTCAAACCTATTCTATATGTTATTGAAAGACCTTAACAAAAGAACAATGCAAACTGTAATATTTCAGATAGTATTTGAAAATCGTACAAATAAAAAGTGATTGATATCTATCATCCTGTTAGAAAAAGCATATATTGCAATTATGGCCAAATACAAACAATTCTGCTGCTTACAAAAAGAAAATATAGATCAGCTTAAAATGTTAAATGTAATAAAATTCATTTCATTTACACTTCCAAAAAAAAAATTTGATTCAATTAAGGGGCAAAAAAAAATGTCTTTCAGTTTGATTAAATAAATTTCTGATAATGATCTATATTCATATTTCTAGACACTCACTTGATATTTGCAAGAATTCTTGCAGCTTATTAAATTCGCCAGCGCCAAATATCCTTTAGATATTTGACGAAAATTTCTGTTTATATTTTGTTTATATGTTTCGCAATAAACGTAGCACTGCTTGATTCTTTTCTTTATTAATTTTCGCACAATTTGGTTCACTTTACACTTTAGTTAGGATCTGTTGCTGTTACAATTGCACTTGTAAGTTCAGACACACTTCCTGGCGAATATGTGCATGCATTAGTGCGTGATTTATATTAAATTAAATTTATTTTTCTTTTTGATTTTTTAATTTATTTTTCAATTTAATGTATTTTATTTATTTTTATTTTTTTGCGAAACAGCCGAGTTGTGTTGCGAACTTGACCGTCTAGAGTTGACCGAATAACTAAAGTAAACGTCAGGCTAATCGGTCGTTATATAAGTTTGAAGACTTTGATGCAGTTGCTGCTGCTGCTGCTGCTGCTGCTAATGTTGCTGCTGCTGGTGTTGCTGCTGCTGTTGTTGATAGTTGCTCCGGCTGGCCGTGCGCTCGCCTTGACAATGGCAATGGTTGTGAGTCGTTGCTCAGCGGCGATCGTTGCTTTTGGCCGCAGCGAAAGAAAGCAACAAAACAAACCAAACAAAGAAAGCCAAAGAAATGAGCGCGCGCACACGCAAACCGCTCAATTGCTTTGAGTTTGAGCTGCATTCTGTGTTTGCTTTCGAGTTTGAGTCTTTCGAGTTTGCCTTTGCGCTTCGAGTGAGCGAGGAAAAGTCCGCCTTTGCTATTGTTATTGCTTTTGCTTTTGGCTCCATGTAGATTTTCACTCGTCGGCGCAGGCAGAAAAAGCTGTTTGCTTCGTTTTTGTGAGCTCGAGTACGCGCTCTCCCACTCTCTCTCTCTCTCTCGATCGCTGTCTCCCTAGCCCGGGCATATGTGTGTGCTTGCTGAGAGTACTCTCTCTTTTTTCCATATGCCTGATTTCATTCATAATTTTAGAGCCCATCTAACGATTACAAAATCCACTTTAGAAAAGTTCAAAACGGGCACACGACGTTCAAAATCATTAATTAAATTGAAACCAGTGCATGATCGGCTTGAGAACCCAGAACTCGCAGAAGAAAATCAATTTCTCAAGTTGGACATCGTACACTTAGCTGAGTTATTGGTACATGAAAAATATAATTATGCATTTTTTTTTGTTACACATTTTCCATATTTCTGTGTGTAATTTTTTTTTGCAGATATTCTATTGGGTCGCATGATGTTGTGGTCTGCCAAAGGCGGTGTTGGTTGTCGTGCGTTTTATGCTCCACAAAGTTACAAAACTGCATAAAGATACTGTCCGGCAGTAGTAATAGACAGTTTAACTGAATTAGGAGCCCAAAACGAAGTCAGTTGCTTTGGGAGAAAGGTAACGGCAGAAACGCAAACATAAATGCATAAATTGGTTCACAATGCATTCTTGATGGGGATGCTAAGTGAGATGCCAATGCTGAAGAAAGTTGATACACATTGATTCCTGTGTGAAAATGAAAGTTCAATTGTGTGGGATAACAATTTATTTGTTTTTTTTTATTGAACTATTCAATTAGCACATTAGCATATTCAGCTCATAAATTTAACGATTATGCGCCTAATGCAGCAAACTCGTCTATTTCAAATGTAAACAAACATCAAAAGCATCAAATCAAGAGAACCCTCATCATAAAGTCCAAATGAATCAATTTGAATTTGATGCGAGATCTGTTACTTCTGCTCATGTTGCTGCTGCGCTGCTGCTGCCATCAAACGACGACCTTTCGCTTTCAATGAATGACTGCGACAATGGCCCCCGCATACTGATGAGCTGGTCCGTTCAGGTATAGCCCAGATGATCATCACGATCTGGTGAAAGCAGCAGCACCGTAAAGGCGAGAATTGTTGAATGAAACAGAAATGAAATGAGAATGGCCGGGCCAGTGAAAATCAAAATGAATATGTCGCGCAAGGAAGTGCAAATGTTGTCTAAGTATTAGCATTCCAATATTTAGTGCTAGCGGAAATACAAAGCATCAAATATGTCCGAATTTATTTACAAATATTTGGCTGCTTTGCTCGAGCTTGTGTTTTTGGGAAAGGCAATTTGCATTTCACCGCCATTTCTGTGACAATGACAAAAGGCAACGGCGATTCCGTTGATGAGCTTCAAAGATTTGACAAGCGATTTGCCAACGGCAGGTGCATTATTTGGCTGTTTGTTGTTTCCAAAAAAGAATCGCTGCCCACTTTCCATTCGGGGTGAAAATGAAAATTGCGATGCTTTCGTTAGCAGCTGCAAATTGCATGGCCGATAAATGTGCTCATTTGATGTGAGTTTTTTGCCTAAGTCATTTGTTTTTTTGTTCGCTTTGCCAATTAATGAACCACAAAAATAGATTTAATTATGTGTAAATATGTTTCTTTTCGCTTTACACAATTAACGTTCTGCCAAAAATAAAGCCGCAAAAATAGAAAAGCTTCCAATAACTCTCTATCTGCAAGATGTGAATTGTTGACTTCCTTCCTCTGTAAATGCCTGCCTGACAGCCTGCTTAACTGCCTAACTGTGGCTGTGGTTGGATCGTGGACCGCAAGCGTTGAGCATCGTCGTGTTTCCATGCCTTTGCATCTTCTGGCCGAGTCTGTGAATTCTAAAAGCATCCGTTAACGTTTACCTTTGCCTGCTGATTAAGTTGCCAAAAACATACAAAATAAGACAGCGTGCAGCGCTGCTCAGCAACGACACGTTGATACTCTTTATTTTTGCGAGATTTTGTAGATTTGAAGAGGAATAGAAAAACTATGTTGGTTTAAATAATATAATTTTATTTTAATTATATTTTTGTATTTATAAAACATTGTATATTTTTAGGAAATATATTTATTATATATATAGTTAAATTGTTTTACTTTTTATAATACGATTAATTTATGTAAAATAAGGATAAACATTTAGTATCGGAGTCTTTTAAATACACTCTTTTTTTCAAAAACATTGATCTTTATGTTTCGCCCCATATATACCGTTATAGTTAATGTGCTTAATATACCCGTTGTAGCTTCATTTTAGGGTATAACAAACAAAAACAGACAACGTTGTCCCATTGTAACTGCCTGTTGTTAACAAGGGGCCCCAGCCCAAGACGTGTTCTAGGTCCAGCACCGTTGCCAGCGCCAAATTGGGCGTAATATTATGCCCAGGCTGGGTGAAATATGAGCTGAGAAAATTTTATTTCTGCTTTGTTTTGTATGCCACCATTGAATTTTAAATGTGCACTACGAACCCTGAGAGCCTTATTCTTAAGTGTTATAGCCGTGTATGTAAACCAGGCTTTTTTTTATTCTGTTTCTTTTTTTTTCTGTTGGCTCTTTGAACACGTTCACGTGTGCTTGACTCGTAAACTAAATCAACGGCAGTGCGAAATCTATCGAGACTTGGAATTTCAAGTTAGAGTCTTTGAATTTGAAATTTGTATTATGCTACATATATATTATTTCACATTCAAACTTTTGGCAAAGGGTACAGTAATTAAGAATATTGTTTTTTTTTTTTTTTTTTGGCCGGCATTTATCAAAGCATATATGATGATAGAGCTTTGTTACAATTTCTGTGAAAGATCATTTGATCTTGATTAACAATTGTTGCCTATATCACTTGTTTGCGAGGCGTGAAATCGTTTTGCCATAGACTCTGCATTGACTACACCATATCAAGTATTTGCTATACTTCACATACTTATAGACAATGCATATTGTCTGGCGATGTGAGCATCTTATAATAATTGAGAGCATTTATAATTGTTTAAGCATTTAGCACAAATATTTTGTCTGGGATGGCTTTTAGCCATCAAAGGCCGCCAGCACTTGTTGTTGCTGTTGTATTCATAATTGAAGATTGGAATCTTTGGAACTCTCATAAATTCTCTAAAGTGTAGAGATTCCATTTGAATGATGTGGCAATCGCAACGCCTTTTGCCAAATAAGTTCAACGCCCCTGGCCAAAAAGATTAAGACAACTTAAAGCAGAAGAGGCAACAATGAGACTGAAGCTGAGCCCTCTCGGCTTCATATGCCAGAGATAAAACGATGCGTTAATTAAAGCTGATTATTGTGTGTAATTTGTTAGTGTCCTCCGGGCTAGTGCGGCCCTTTAAGTGTTGCTGCATTCTTTGCCTCTGGCAGCGCTGCAAAATATTATTGTCGTGGTCAACGTGAAATTGAATACGTACATATTGGTTGTGTGTGAGTGTGTGTATGTGTGTGTGTGCGGGGCGTATGAATGTTGTGCCTTTTTCCAGCATAACGTGCGTGTGACCCGGAAATACATACAAGTTGGCCCGTTTTTCGAGTGAAATTTTATCCAGATAAATGATGCAATTTCGTTAACTGTCGGCTCGTTGGGGCAGGGTCTCTTAATTGTCTAATTTTGGATTGTTTAAGCCGAATATATAGCCAGATTCTTGGCCCGAAGGCCTCCAGATGGGCCACTCAATCTGAACAAACTTAAATTAGAAATTCTTTTGCTGCCCTTTGCCTCTCTGGAGTAGATCTGAACAGGCTGCACAAACCATAACTGCTCATAAAAGAAATTTCTGCGGCCGAAAGATGTCACTGCGCAGCATTCTAAGCTCGGTGAAAGTCGTTTTGCCAATGACAAGAACTTTTGTGCTCAATGCTGCGACAAATGCTACTGGTCCATCGCACTTCAGCGCTGATCATCACGATCATCATGATCAGCTCGAGAATCATCATTAGCTTCGTTGGGCATCGCACGTGTATTTAAGTACAGTGTGGCATGTGCGGGGCTTGCCGCAGCATCGCATAGCTTAACACAGAAATGATAATAATAATAGACAATAATCGGTACTTCAGTACTTGCGAAGAAGAATGACAATAAAAATAAAATAATTCTTGCACTCGTTATACACTGTGTGCTGTGAGCACTTTAGCTATGCTATGCAGTAAAAATTTGAATTATAAATATTTATGGAAACTTTTGCTACAATGCTCAATTTCTTTTTATTGTGAAGTCTGTATATATATAAATTTAAGATTATTAAATATGGAAAGTAGAGTCTTAGTAGTATTTACATCTAGAATCTTACTTTTTTTTAACTAACTTATTTATTATTGACAGATGGAAGAGTGTATACAGTTTCGACTAGACACAAATACAATTATACTTTATTTATTTTTTTTCTGGTCTCGTAAGATACAGAGCTTTGCTTGTAGTTTGTTGTAGTTTGGACAAGCTCTTCCCGAAGATCTATGTTGATATTAAAATATTTGCCATTTCCGAGTAATTTTTCACACAGCGTAAGTGTGAAGTTCTTTGGGTAACTTTTGATAGAATTATACTATAAATCATGTGTAAACTGTGGGCCTTAGGACTGCTTTTGATGCAAAGAAAAAAAAAGAAAAAGAATAGAAAATTCTAAGAGTTGGGCATTCATGGCGGCGACTCATGTCCGAACATTGGTTGTCCACTTGATTTTGACTCAAATCACGTTTATTCAGCTGCCTGGCAACAATTCGCTGTGCAGCACAAGTGACGCACGAAATTAGCCCAAAAGAGGCAGCTTGCAACATTTGTGGTTCAGTTTTGTGAACGGATCGTCACGTTTTCGCCACCAGAGATTGGTGGATTAGGCGCTTACGTTGGCCAAGTGCCAGAGAGCTGCTGCCATTTTGATTCATTTACGCTAATTAGGTGACACAATTCTCACCTAATGTGCTCTGATAAGCGCAGTGTAATGGAATGTGCACTGCTCTGTCTTTTCGGGTTATTGGCAGAGAACTGTAAGCTGTAAGCTCTAAGCTCTGAACTAAGAGCAGAGAGCTGCATGTGGCAGGCAACAAATTGTTGGCTGCCAAGTTGTGTGAAACTGTTACTGCTGACTGCTTGCTGCTCATTTAAATTTTACACAGCACTGCAGCGCTTGGCTTGGCCATTTTTGGTGAGTCTTTCTTAGTAGCCTGCTCCCGAAAACAATGGGCACTCGTATATCATGATAATCATAAAAGCCGAGCAGCTTGTTGGCTCTCCCCATATGTGGCTGCCACCGTACCATCTGCAGCCTGTAACTGGACACATGCGACTACATGAGTATGAGTATTAAAAGCGCCGCACACTCTACTACATAGTGCAGTATTTCTGGCCATAATTTGTTATCATATTAAAGTGCAACAGGAAGAGATGGAGTCCAGAGTCAGAGTCAGAGTCGCACTCGTAGTCGCAGTCATAGTCACAGTTACAGTTGCTCTGCGGTCCGAATTTTATTTTTATTCTTTTCCAGTTCACAATGGCGGAAGTTATAAAAGTATTGAGTCTAGTTGTTGTGCATAATCGCCAGCTATTCCTATGATGTTTATGGCAGCATTTGTTTGCCGATATTTGGCTCACAGCTCGTTAGTGCATCAACACCTTGTAGGGGTATGCGATTGCGCCCTTTCGCCAATTATTGTGCAATCAATATTGCATAATCTGGGCGGTGCAGTAACAGTGCAGCAGTGCAACAGTGCAGCAGTGCAACGCCCCAGCTAACGGCAGTCACACTTGTGGCACATAAATCAAAAAGTCGTAGAGAGCTGCAGCAAATCAGATTGCCAAAGCGGTAGATTGCTCTGCGTGCCATGCAAATGTCAGAATTTGGCGTGTCGTGTGTGGCTTCTGGGCATGGTTAAATGAAAGACAGTGGCATTACATGCCACCTCAGCCATAGCCAAAGTCAATGGCAGTCATAGTCAAGGTCAGTTTGTGCCTCGCATGCATCAAATCAACTGGCAGCAATCAACAACTGCCGCAGCAACCGGTGAACAACTGCAAGGTGCCTCGCCCCAGACATGATGCTTGCAACTGCAACTGCAACATGCAATAGCGGCAGCAGCAGCGGTAGAGGTAGCGGCAGCCTCCCAATTGAATGCTTCTCACCTCGAAATGGAGCAGAAGGCACTGTTCTATCGTTTTTCAAATTACAAACACATCTCGACATGCCTTGGCAAAACAGAAGAAACACAAACTAGAAAAAAAAATTGATCGCCTGTGATTAGCAGCGATTAAGATTAGAAACAGGAGCCACGCCGTAGAAACAACAACACACACTCAGACCCCTTACCTCATACCTCATACCTCATACCTCATGCCAGACTCACACCAGACCCGCGGTGTTTTGTCAGTTATGTGCAAAGTGGCCAACAGCCGCTAACATTTTTCAATTAAAAAGCAAGTATGAAACTATGGAAGCCAATTTAAATGGGATCGACTTTCCGATACCCAGCAGATGTGAAGAGAAACTATAAACTATAAACTATAATATATGGTTCATTGTTTAACTGTTGGAAATGGAAGCAACATTAAGTTGCTGTCGAAAGTAACATTGAAACTTTTCTATGATTGATTGAATATAATTAAGTTATCCATGTTTGAAGTTAACTTTGAGCACTAAAGTGAAACTATTCAACTTGCAATATATTAGCCGATTCTTAGTTAGAGATTCATGTTCGTCACATGATGGAGACACCTTAATTCATGAAATTGTTTCTATTAGACAATCGCATGTACCCCATCAACAGGTAGTGCATTAGCAGCTAACAAGTTGGCAGCTCACAGCTGCATCTGGATTAGATGCTGCATTTTAGCTGCTGCCTTGACCAGACATCAAGGCGATAATCATAATCTCGCTTAGTGTGTACATATGCGTGTCTGTGTCTGTGTCTGTGTGTGTGTGTGCGGGGATTTTGTAGGCCTGTCATTAAACTTTCACATCGAAATCTATATGTTTCATCAGTACCAACACTTTACAAGCTAAATGTTTGGTCAATGATTAAAGAGATTTCACGCTGCAGCGAATAACGTATGCTACTGCCTTTGCCTTTGCCTTGGCTTTTGTCCCTGTAGCTGTTGGATATCTGTGAAATTATTAAAGAGCCACGAGACTCGAGCACACACACACACACACTCTCGTTCAAAGTCGGGGCCATTTCTCACGTCAGTCAAAAGAAAGTAAACAAAATAATACACAAAATTTATTTACGATTATTAAACGCCGGCGCGTCATGGCACGCGGCTAAATGTAAAGACCATGGCAAAAAGGGTTTCGAATCCGAGGTAGTATAACACATGCACAAACACATGCACATGGAGAGGCTTTAGACACTTGTTTATTTGGTCATTGGCTGACATTATTTGTTTTAGTCGAAATTGTGCACTTTCTTCTCGAGCGCTGCGTCAATCGCTAAAACAAAACTAAACGAAATGGCAGCTGCAATTAGCCCGACTCAGTTGGCCATGTCGCTTTGCCATAAAAGATTTAAAGACAGCCGTTGGCCTGTACACGCAATTTGGCTTAAATACGTCCGTCCGAACAACAATCTCATAAAGCAATGAAACTAAACTCATTTTGTAGAAAATATGTTTCACTTACATATTGTTTTTGTCTTTTACTTTTGCTGGGCATTAAATTTATTATTGTGAAAAAAGCTAAAGTTTTTTATTTTAGACTCGCAGTTATGTAAGGCATGTAAAAATTGTTGTGCAACTGCGAAAAGTATTTTAAAAGCGTTAATTGTAAACATTTTTCAAGCACTTAATTTATGTCGATTTTGGAAATTGAGCTTTGAGCATCAATTGAATGATGGCTTAATTTCTTTTAATAGCCACAAATATTTCTGACATTAATCAAATCTCTGCACGCATTAGTATATCAAAGGAATCGCTGAATCATTTTGGCGCATTTCGGAACATAAGTGCCCACTTAAATTATAACAGGCAATTTGAATAGATACTCGCATCCAAATGAGCTATTTATTGTAGACCTGTAGCCATTGTAGGCAGTAATTCAATTTTGTTTTGTACATATAGAAGATTAAGTATTTATAACATGTGCTAGGATGGTATTTATTTTTAACAAATAATATTAAAAATATCATGAAGTAAAGTCAGAAACTGAACGAAAAATATTCTTCAAACATTGTGAAGAGCTGAGATGCAAAGCATGGACTATGGTTGTTATATTTGTTGTTATCAAGTGAGAACTGTCAATAGGATCCGTAAAAATATATAGTAATTGTCAGCTAGGCTGTTCTCAATCGGGAGCCAGCAAGCGACACTCCATCACAATTAACCTAAACTTATTTTCGAAAATTCTCTCACGTACCCAAAAAAGTCCCATACAGTCGTATGCATACCTCTGCTTATGTAAATGAAAGTGTTTATAATGCATATGTAAATTACATTACAATACAACTTGACAGCTGTCAAAGGCAAACACAATTTACCGCTGCAACTGTAAGGTTCTGAAGCATCATTGTAGGGTATCTCGTTAGGAGCTCAAGTGGTCAGCGACAAAGCAAAAGTGAAAATGTTTTACACATGTTAACAGAACAAGACCGGAAATTCAATTTGAATAGAATGCTGAGAGCAGCACAATTGAAACATAACCGAAGCGGACAATTTGTTAGATCTGAACATGAAAATGAGTTGATGTTGACTAGCATTTATTTTTGTGGTAGTTCTGAAGTACCAAAAGTCATCGTCATGCAAAGCTAGCGTAGCATGTGTGAAAGATATTTCCCATGTGATCTCATCAGATTGGCAGCTCCGTAACTCTCCGCAACAACTCATGAATAATGAATGGAGCTACTTAACGGTGATAAAGAAGATTTTTACTAATGCCAAAAATAACAAAGTGTGAACGAAAGTGAATGAAATGAAAGTTATCAGCGCATGCGAAATTAGCCAATTCATGAAACTGTAGCATATCATAGCATATTCATCAAGAGATTAGCTCGTAAGCTGTTTAGAATAGCGTCTTCTGTCGAGTATCGCAATTAAAATTCTTTTGTTCGAACTAATGGATCTTTTACTTTCGGCCAGTCTTCGTCCACATAATATGATTTCAGTTTGATATTCATGGAGATCTGGCTACCGAACGATGATGATTCAGCGCATTTCGCTAAAGGCCATTATGGATATGTGTGATATGTGCGACATGGTTTTTCTCTCGTCAATAAAACTCGATAGCACAATTATTTTCAAATTTTCTGTTGTCGCTGGAGTACACGACGCGAAATTAAAGTAGCGTAGAACTAAAGCAAAGCCTAAGCCAGAAATTGTAACTAATTTGTTGTTGTGGCTTTCTTTTCGCTTTTGGTGGCTTTTGCCAAATAAACAACAAAATGCGCTCAAGTTTCTCTTTCGTGTGCCAAAAGCAATGCGAATTGCCTGATTTATTTTTATTGGACCTTTTTGGCTAACCGAACCACACCATAAACGGTGCCAGGTATCGTGTCTTGATTTTCAAGGTTAGATCAAATGTACAACATGAGGCGACATTTTTTTTTGGGGAGCTCTCAAATAATTACTTTATGAAAATATAAGACTCATGTTGCCTGTACTACTTAATGCTGTTGAGTTTCTAAATTTGTAAGGGCCTAGATTATAAATATTATTTAATTAAAAATTTCTGATTGTAGCTTAGATCAATTTCTTTGTAGCAAAAGATGAAAGATTGTTAAGCGTACTTTACGTTGTCATGTCAGTTCACATAACGTCAATAATTCCTTTCAATAGATTAATATAGACGCACACACACATATACTCTACGCATCTACTAGTATTTCATAAGCATTTCCATTTGATAACCAGTCGAGCGAAGCGAGCTGCTACCGTTTGACGTTGCATCAACGCCATTTAACAGCGTAATTAACACATGTTGTCGCGCAATCAATTGCACACTCATGAGCGCAGATATGGACATGTACGTGGACATGGATATGGCGGCGACTTACTTGGGTATGTGGTGCGAAATGCGGCTATCTGTTGCACCGCCCAACCGACGATGTCGATGTGCCACTGTCCACTTGTTCATTAGCGCACTGTCCGACTGCATTTGAGTTAACTGCCTTCGGATGGATTCCAGCGGATGCAGGGGTAGCGGGTATATTGGGATATTGGCGTTTGCCACAGATGAACAGCAAACAGGTGACAGACGGCCAATGGGAGGATGAGAAAGATGAGCTCAATGAGACAGATACAGTTAGACTTATGTATATTTGTCATGGTCAGCTCAAGTTTTAATTGAGTTATGAGACTTGCATGTTCAGTGGTGACCATTTGAATGACCAAACCTTTAGAGAGGCGAACAAACTCCTGGGAATTTCGCAGCGGATTCTGGGTCGACTTATTGCAACGAGTTCCTGAGCATTTCCCAGAATCGACAGTATTGGACATAAAGGCTGCGTGCCGACATCTCGACATCTTTGGCCAAGTGCCGTTTGTAGCTCATGAGTGCTCCACAAATGGTCTAATGAGTAAATTAATTGCCACACTAAAACGTCTTGCTGAGACTGGTTTAAATGGCTTGCACTAATTCGCAATAAAAACTCAATTAACAATCGATGAACCTGATAAGCTCTTCGTTAAGCTATCAGCTGAAAAAAACATTTTCAACTTATCCGTCTTTCAGCTCACATTAGCAGATGCTGCAAATGCAAAGAAAGTGCACAGAGTTGCCTAGATTTCTTTACCTACTTTACATTTCACTTTCATCGAACATTGTTAGCCAAGTGATTCGGAATTGGACCTGCTTAATGATGCCATCCAGGGCACACACAGGTCACTCGTTGAACTCATCAATTAGTCGTTCACTCTAGTGCTTATGAAAATATACAATAATACGGGGCAGCTCTCACTTTGCGTATACCGAGCATATGCTCTCTAATCTGTTTATCTGAAGCGTACTGACCCCAGGCGCATCAAAATGTCATAAATTTCTGGGCGAATTTAGGAAAATATAAAAAGTCTGAAACAGCAACTAAATGAAGACATTTGCGAGCTGCTCAGATGCGAATCAATAATGAAATGGCCATGCAAAATTCTAGACACAACAAATGGTTTAAAGCCACCGCAGGGAATGCCGCCGCACGGCGCAACGGTAAATCGGACAAAAGCCCAGGCTCAGACTCAGACTCCGACTGAGACTTGGTGTTAAAACTTCGACGGGTTGAGGTCCGCTCATGACTGCAGATACTCGACTTTAGATTAGAATGAATCATTTTCAAGCATCCTAATTGAGTTGACTGTGGCAGCTGGCAGTTGGCAACGGGCGACGGGCAGCTAACAGCTGGCAGCGAAAAAGCCAAAATATTAGCAACCGCCTTGTCGAGGTGTGAGACTATTTAGCCAACTAAGACGCTGACTAAGACGGACAAGACAAGTTCGACTCTGAATCTGTGGCCAAGTAGCGGCGATTAGTCGCAGCTGAATGATGCAAGTTGGGGGAAGAGGCCAAGAGGACGACAAAGGGCTATTTATCAACCAGACAAACGCGAACTGCTCGTGTCTCGTCTCTGGGCAAGTTAACCGTTCTTCGACTGACTGACTGACTGAATAACTAGCTAACGGATTGCATAGCATCCCGACTCCTGTGCTGGCTACCTCCCCCACTTTAATTACTCATTTAGCATTGGAGAGCGGATCTCACACTCAAAGTGCTATTAAAACTCTGGCTCGCACCTCAGCCATTGGCTGGAGAAATGTAGTTCTTTGGGTCAATGCGAGCACCTTAACTAATCAGAGCCATGCCTAGAGAGGCACACGCTCTTTCGCTCAGTATGTCAGTTCCAGCGTCTCCCAGTCAGTCATTCGCATTGTCAATAAATAAAATCTTTCGCTTTTGCTGTGACAGCTTTCACAACAGTCTGGTAAAATACGCGCGTTGCGAAGCTGCTCTACGCACTGCCAAGTACTAAAGAATATTTAAGACAGTCAAAATGAAAGCGGAAGAATCGCTAAGAATTTCATGGGTCGAAGAGATTACGAGCTGCGCTAAATGAATTCGATTTGTTTGGCAGACGCAAGGCGGCAGAAGCCGAGTTAGAGTATCTGCAATAATCAGCGAGTGACAACTTGAGGAATCGTTGGGATATACATAAGTAACTAAATATATTTGCCGGCCCGTGCGCTGAGCGAGAAGATGTTCCCGAGTTGAACCTCACGTTCTGGATACCATAAAACACAATGGAGCGTTGCGACTTGGGGCAGGCCAACAAATGTCGCTGTTCTATTGTTCAATGACTATGGCAATGGTTGGCAAAATTTCGGCTGCTTTTATGTTTATGCATGAATTCCAACATGAAAATGCAACAAGGAAGAAAACTCGCTGGCCATAAATCAAATTGGCCAAAATGCTCCCAGATCCAGCACGCAGTCATGGCCAACTGATTGAGCTGTCGCGTATTTGGGTGAGATCGCCCAGTGTCTAAATGTCTGCAGTCACAGCACCAGCCCCAGCCCCAGCCCCAGTCACAGCCCCAGACTCAATCCCCGTTCCATACCAGTTACGATCTCTTGAGCTGCTGCCATTTGGTTTGTCATTTGAATTTCGTGCCTGCTTTTGCCTTTCTGGCCTAGCCGCCCAACCATTTTAGAGGCAAATCTTCTTTTGGCCAAAATTGAAAAAATTGAAACCTGAACGTGGTCAGTTAAAAGGAAAAAGCAAAATTTCCATACTCTGACTGGACTCTGTCACCTTGTGCTTGTGCTTATAAGGCGCTAGATCGCTACCACATTAACGGATGTTTGTCATATTTACAGGCACAGCCCGCCCACAGATTTCGCTCTGCTTATCTAGAGCAAGTAGGTCAGCTTTGAGATCAAGACAGCAAAAGTGCATCAGCAAGCGGAAGCTTTGCTGCTGCTAGAGGTTATCCATATTTTATTAATGGTCTTCCATCCAGTTATAGATACTCAACAAAGAATCACCTAGTGGCAATTGGCGATTAATTCTCATTGTAATGCAAACTGTATTTTACTTAAGTGTAGTCAATAAATTCAAACGTGTGCGATGCGCCTCAGCTATATCCAATCTTTTGTGATATCTGGCTCGATACTTTCACATCATATTTTATGAATGAAAGTAAATGTTCACTATCTATCGACTTTTGATTAGAGAGTCGCATTTTGTAAATACTGCGAATATTTTGCATAGCGATCGTTTTTGAGGTCAATCAGAATCATTTGCTAAAATTAGCTTGATGGATGCTGCGCAATCTGGAGCATATTAGAAGTTATTTTTATAACGCACCTACATTCACAGCATGCTGAGTTGGATGTTTGGGCCACATGCAGGCAGAGTTTTGCCGTCTTTAAAGAGATTTTTGCGTAAATGAAAGAGACTGAAATCTATGGCTAATTAAATGGTCCATTAATGCTATTTTAGCATTACACAAAATTGGGTTTCTGGTGCACCAAATTCAATGGTCCATGGCTATTTATAGCCGTTGAGCGCAAACAAAAGACTCAAGCAGCGAACTTGCCTCAGTCGGTGTGTGAATTTATGCATTGAGATTATAATATTTTGCAAGCAGTTCGCCGCACTGCGCACAGTTAGCTCTATCCGCAGGCATTGATACGTTCAATAATTCAAATAAAAAAGTAGCCAGCAAATTTTGCAGTCCACAACGCCCACCATAAAAAAAAGTGCAGCCTGCAACCGTATAGCGGATCGAACGCGGTCTTTCGGTGCTGGCCAGTCGGCTGCCCAGCTTGATTCTGCGCTGGTATTTTTCCTTATTTATTTTGCCTAGCTGTGTTGCTTCGCCAATTTGTCTTGCAATTAGTCAAAATTATTGTGCAATGTTTATGCAACATGCTGCAAGTGACACTCTTGTCAATAAACAATCCATTTGCATAACTGTACGAGCATTGCCACTCACGATTCTGTCCAATGCCCAAGACCAGATGCTAGTTGCTTGGTTGTTCATAATATTGTTATTGTTGTTGTTGGTGGTACTGGTGGTGCTGGTGGTGCAGATGGTGCTGGTGGCGTTGCCTACGCCAATTTCTCGAGTGCAACTCATCTTCGCACACGTCGCGGATACAGCGCTTCATGACTCTGCATATTATTTTTGCAGTTTTGCCAGGTATAAAGCATAATAGTTTTGTTATGCAGCCTGTTGACAATGTGTACTTAGCCAAGTAATTAGAAAATAAAGCCATGCCACTCGCACGAGTTGTATACAATTTGAAGACAACTATTGGTATGTGATGGGTTAGTTAAAGCTTTTTAAACTATTTAACTGAGTATTTGCTTATAAGTAAATTGCTTCAATCTAAGAATTGTTATTATAAGTGACCCTCAAGAGATCAGCAATCAACTGAATGGTGATCAGTTCATATAGGTTTTTGTTAACCCATTATGAATAGACAAAGTAATTCGAATACTTTGCAGAGTATTCACATATCGGCTAATCAATCGATGCCTTGTCAATAGTCAGGAGAAAAAGTCAACAGCAAATGCCTCGCTTTTGAGAGTGTTGAGTGATGCAATTGATGTCCATTTGTATGCTGCATCTTGATTAACTCGTAGATGTTCAGTTAAATAGCTGACTGTGTCTTTCGCCTCCACTTGATGTACTTGGCCTGTTGACCGCATGTATTCCAATTTGTTTATCATAACTCATCAATCATCAAAGAAGAAATACCATGGCCTTTTCAGAGCTGTGAGCTGTGCTTTTGAACAAAATAATTTAAACACGTTAACAGCTTGTTGCGGGAAAATGTGCAACTGAAACTGCTACACGCGGCAACATTAACAACCAATCACATTAGTGCGAGGCGAGTTCAATGCTGGTGCACATCGATGAAAGTGAGAGTTCGAGAAATTAACAAAAGAAAAAAGCATCCCAGATAGCCGTCAGCTATGAGATGCTATAAATGCGTATCGATTTGAATATGAATGCAGCTGGTTAGGCAGCTGTTGTAGTCGAAGACTTTCGACTGGCAGCGCAACTTTCATTTGTACGGTTAGCACGAAGCTTTGTTCCCTTAGAATAATACAACTTGTTTACACATTTATATCATTGCATAACTTAATGGTGGACATCTACAAATGCAAAACGTTAGAAAACTTTCATTTTTCATATTTTGGTCAACAAGAAGTCACTGAAGGTCAATCGCAGTCTTAGTTGACAAGTTTTCAGTTCTTCAGAGACTTGTCAAGCGACTATGTTCAACCTACTCTAATATTCTCATTTCATGCGTAGACTTTTTAGAATATAATATATTATCCGGTTTTCTATTTTAAAACTAGAATAGTTTCTTGCCAAAAATTGAAAGTTGGAAAGTGTTTCTAGTCGTTCCCACAGCCACAGCTCATATATGTATGATATTTAGTTATGAAAATGAAAGCTAAAATTAAAATGATACTCATTAGTGTCATCACCCCGCTAATGTTCTACACATTTCTTTCCAATTTCAGAGTTCGGAGCTGACGATTTTTGGAACAATGAGCGGTGCGAGTGATATTTTTATTCGATCGTCTAACTGTAAACATGTCGTTCACTAATTCAGTCATTTATGCAACTCATTTAAATGAGGTTCACTTCCGTTTGGTCGGGCGCAGCGCACTTAAGTAGGTCTTCAGGCCCCAAAGCGGCATTAAACAAATTGTTATTGATTCTCATCTGACTGAACGACCGCCTTTCAAATTGATGGCTCAGTACACGTGCAGAGCAGTACTTCTTTATGTGCTCCCAACTGAAGATCTATTGATCGATTGTCAACATCATCAAATACATATTTCAAGTCTTATCGCTGAGCAGCGTCTGCGGCGGCATCTCGCAGTTCTTGTCGATGGCTGGCAACAACAACAACAACAATACACACACAACAACAACAACAAGAACAGCAAGGCAACGGCAACGGCAACTTCATTGCCCAGATGGACAGTAAAGATCGATTCAATGCCATTTATAGCCGCTGCCTGACTTTAAGCGATCTTCTCCCAGCATCCTACTCAAGTTTATGGCACAATTTTTATGCGCTCACTGAAGCCGAGGACCCAGGCAAGTCGTCAAGCACTTTGCCACCTCAATGGAGGAGGTTAGGCTAGCGTTACGAATTCTACATGGTCAGCTTCGAGTACTTCACACGTTTTATTTAACTTCAGTAATATCTTTCGGTTTTTTTATTTATTTGCTATTTTTGGCAACTATTACAAATGCAATTTTAATTACTGGGCTTTTGTGTGTTTCTCCATTCGACCACCCCGAGCGACTTCTAATGAGGAGACAAAGGCCCGCATAGAACTCTACAGAGGCGGCGAACATGAAAACATGTTGGCACTTTTTTAATGGCTGATGCTTTGTAAATTAATACTCATATAAAGCGATTAAGAATTGTATGAATGAGATTCTGAGTAAATACTCAAGGAATTATTTTGTACAAGCACAGGGCAAAGTCACACACACATAAAAATGTAAATGTTAATTTGAAGAATTAAGATTTTTGATTTGTAGAATTAATATTATCGATTTAAGATACATACGGTAATAAATAATGATTATAAATGAATTAATTAATTGAAATTGATATATATATTAAAAATGATTTAAAGTGGTATAATTTTTTAAATTATATTTTAAATTTTTTATGATTTTGTTCTGCTTATTAACAGTTTTGCTAAACAATCTTCATCATATAGTTTTCTTCCGTTTTATTATCATGCAGCTGAGTTAGTTATACGACTGCTTACGCTATATAATTTAGCTACAATTTAATGCCGACACAATGGTGAAATTCTGGAGCTAGCATCAGCTTGGCTATATAAATATATGGGGAGACATATGTTGGCCAGCTTTTGGCCAGTTAAATTTACAGCTAAGTCATTTGGCCTCGGACTGTCACTGATTCAATTAGCATGTTGCGAGTTCTAATTGGACATACAAATGCAGCTCATATCTAAGCCAAAGAGCAGCGGCGTTTCTTTTATTGGCAGCAAAGCACACGGCTACTTAGCCGCACAAATGGTAGCTGAATGTAAAGCAATTGGCAAGGCTTTAATTGCTTGCCAGTTGGCTGGCTCACAGATAGTCCACAGTCGGACATAAATTGTTGGCCATTCTATGACTGTTTTGCATGTTCTCGGGAGCACCGTTAGCTGCTGTGTGGGTAGAACATTGTGAATTGCTTAATTGCTGACCCTTTACCATGCCCCTGACATTCATTTTGTCGTTAGAGCCGCACGGGTGGTCCGACAGCTGAAGTTATTCTTAAGGCCAGACCTGGCAATTACCAAAATCCGCTTAGCAAGTTATGTGCACAAAAAAATTCAACCAATCGCATTAAATCCATTGCTTGTATTGTCAGCAAAGCTACAAAAGAAAACCACAAAAAAAACGAAAAAGAAAACAAATTGCTAAATCATCGGTGGCCCTTTAAGTCGTTGGCCATGCCCAATGCGATTTGCATTTCGCCCACCGCCCCACCCGCGTTCCAAATGATGTTGTCTTCCAGAAACTTCACCGAATATTCTGTTTCGCTCCTTGACTTGCATAAATTTACCAAATGTTATCGAAAGTGTGCATCTTACGCCCGTTGCAACTGGTTCGTAAGAGTTGAATAATACTAAAAACAAAAATCTGATGTACCCTGACTTGGGTCTAGCATTTGGGGCTGTTGGGCGTGGCCTGCCGCCCATTTAAATGTTCAACTACTTCAACAACAGCAATGAAAACAGCAAAAGCAACGGGATATCTGTCTCTCTATACGTCTGCCGTCTTTTGTCTCTTGTCTGGAAATTGTGCCAGTAGTGTAAAGCAGCAGTGGGGCATGGGCACATCTAACAGGAGCACCAGGATCAACTCTTGTTAGTGCTCTCCATCATTTGTTGCATGTTGTTGCCTGTTTCTGTTTAGACGATGTCAGCACTGATAGCTGACGCTTGCCGGGACTCTAAATTCCGTGCTTGGGTCATGCAGCGTCGGCGGTATTGACATTGTGCAACCAGCCAGTCAGCCATCTCCCAACGGGGCACAGAGTTCACGACACTTTTCCGTCTGTCTCTGTCTGCATGTCCGACTGAGGCAACTTTGTAGTAAATTGTGCTTGTATGATGTTCTCTTGGTGGAAGATGCAAGATTAGCAAATTTGTGTAAGCTGATTGTGAGCATTCCTGGTGTACACATCATTAATCATTAATCTTGCAAGCAATGGACGAGGCCTTTCGTTTATTTAATTGTTGCCCGCTGCAGTAGAGACTCCGTTTGGAAGTTAATTTGAGGCTGCGTTGCGCATACGCCCCGTTTGCTGCCATTCGATGCGATTCGCATTGACAGAGTTCCACTTTCATTCAGCTCAGATCGATGCGTATCTCTCCACTCACTTATTATTTACTTCGTTTATCATAAATCATTATGCTATGCAGCTAATTGAAGCGAGCGATTGGTGCGATTTGTACGAAAAGGCGAATAGAAAGCAAAAGTTCTCGTCCAAAATGTTTCTTTCACCCCGTAACTGTGGGTCATTGTAGGCCAAAGTAATTTGAACTGCTGCCGTTTCGCACAACTTTTATGAATATTTGTATAGATCTAACCGCCAGGTGGAGAGCTACATCTCTTTGCGTGTTGAAAGCGCCGGGTCGAAAGTGGCCAATAGTAAATGACAATTCGGAGTGTTAATGATACTTGATACTCGATACTCATAACACTTTGGCTGAAACTCGTGCCACAGAAATTCATTAAGCTGTGGACGATAATGGGCTTTTAGCCGTTTCACTTTTAACAAAAGACTTGGATCGATCGAGTTCATTTGTGAATTTATTTATTAAAAATAGATTCGATGTTTGACAAAAATCATCGAATTTACTTGTTGAGGCTGACGAGGTAAATCTCCCATCTGCTGGCTCTCTGGTCAAATTCGTGACGGGAATGTGCAAAATGGGAACATCGGAATCACTGGCGAGTGCCAAGGATGTTGCCACTGCCTCTGCGAGAGAAGAGAGGCCTTGAAGACTGACACACATTTGGTGTGTAGATGTTGGCATTTGATTTACCTGGTAGCCTCGTCCGATTGACACTGGACATGAGTGAAATGTTTACTCGAAAGCCGCCATCGAGAGACCGACAGCGAGAGACTCGCATGCTGAGAGATTCTGGTTACATTCTCCTTTTCGATTGCCATTATTTCATTAAATTCATGTGATTAGAATCACTTTCGAGTTTGCTGCGCAGTGAAAACGCACTCTCGATGGCACGTGAGACAGCAAACGAAGTAGTGCGAGTCGGGCAGGAGGTGAGCAGATCAGAGAAGATGACCAGATGACCGGACTCTCATGAGCCACTGAAAGAATCGCTGGCGATGGCATGTGGAACATTTTATTGCCGAACAATGAAATAATATGGGAAAGGCCCTCGGACAGGGGGTTGAGCTGCTGCAATTGGCGGGCCGCAACGCAAAGACAACGCAAATAAATAAAATGAAAATTGCAATAAATTTCACTCTTGTGTGAAGACGAGCGGCTCTAATCAGAGACTCTAGCCAAGGCAAGGGCAACTGGCGCTGGCACTGGCACTGGTACTGGCACTGGCACTGGGACTGGCAACTAGCAGAAGACAACAGCAACTGAAAACGTTGCCAAAATGCAACGTGAGCCACATGCAACATGAAAGCGAGTTGGAAACAGAAACCGACCGAGTGTGGGGCAGAGCCAAAGTGGCAACGGCCTGGGAATTGGGCTAATTGATGTTTAGTTGCACTTTTACCCAAAACCGTTTACACAACTGCCAACTGCCAACTGCCAAATGCAGCAAATGAGACTTCTGTAGATCCATATCCAAGGGTTCGAAGAAAACAACGACTCCACTAATGGATATAACATGTCTTCCAACTGGAGTTGGATCGAACCAGTTGCTCTGCGACCTCTCGTTGTCAGTCAGCGACACGGATGCATCTTAATTAACCCAGCCAGCGAATCAGGAATAGGAACAGGATCAGGGGTGGGCAACGTGTTTTAATTGAATACAATTAATTATTGACACATTTCGCTGGAAGGCATTCCAAGCGTGCTCTGAGCTCAGCTCTGAGCTCGCTCGAAGCTCGGACGAAGATAACCGAAAACGTGAGCAACGTTTGGAGCAGAGCAAATTTGGTGGGCAGCTATCCAGAGCTTCGATGCATATGGAAATGCGCTTTCTAAGGCGCAGCAGCTGCTCCTACAACTTTGCTAATGTTATGGAAATTGAAATTTTAACCCAATTTGTGGAATATATTCACCCACTGACACACAGAGGAGATCGAAAAGACCTCCACCGATTTACACAAGAGACTAAGCTAACTAAGACTCCTACCAGAATCTTTGGAGAGCTAATTGTGTGGGGAGATTAACCTGTTAAGAAGCCACAGTGAATCCCTCTGTCTCATTTGTAACGGTACCAGAAGTGTTTGGCTTCCCCATTCAAGCACGCATTCGCATCAGCTGACAGGTGCCATGGACATTTTTCACTCTATTCAATTGGAAGCGATTGGGAAGCCGCAGAGGGGGCGCTGGAAGGTTGACAAAGTCGCGCAAACATTTCAAACATCTGGTGCCAGGCAGCATTGAAAGCTAAAGGAATAGATTGAGGCAGCAACAGCAACCACAGCTCAGACGGCTCCAACAGCTCAAACGGTTTACTTTTCTCACCCAGCCACGACAAGAGTCGACCATAGACATCCAGCAACATGGCCAACAATCGATAGGAATGTCAGTAGCGGGTGTCGTTAGGATCGGGCTGTAGCTGCTTTGAACCAAAGCCAGAGCCAGACCCAAAGCCATAGCTGTGACAAAATTGCAACAAGTGGCGGCCGCCCACTCTTCACTCCCTACAGCCGGCCCGCATTTACCACACTTACCGCATCCACCGCCCCCAATGGTGTCATTTGAATATCAACATTTGTCATCGTGTGCCGTGTCGCATTCCGCGAGCCGTCGCCAGTTGCGGGCCCCGAAATGTGCCCAAAAATAAACAAAATCCAATTAAAGTCAAGTGAAACATGGCCACGGAACAGCGGCAACAGTTGCTGTTGTTGTCAGTGTTCTTGCTATTGTCTCTGATCCCTGGTCTTTTAATTGAGGTTCGCTCATGTATGTAGAAATGCAAATGTGTGCCAGTCAAGCAACTACTTAGAAGGATTGCATTTGATCGTTTTCGGCCTGGATGTGCAATTACTTTGTGGACCAATTTCCGACACTTTCCCTGCCCCAGACAAAAGAAAACCACAAAGTACATGCTGCGAGCGCAGTTTTCCTTATCTCGTAAAGATCGGAGCAGACCATTGAAATTCGGGCTTGTAATTGAAACGCATTACCGTCGCTTGGCTCTAATGGGCGTTGGCAAGAGATCTGCAACAGGAGAACAGCTGAACATCTCAACATCTCAACATCGCAACATCTCAGCAGCGGAAACACGACGACAATGTAGGCGATGACAGCGCCTCGAAATTGGAAATTGTAAACCGTGGTGGGCAAGATGGGCAAAGGGGTGAGGTGTGGCCAAGATGGGGTACGCACAGAGGCCAAGTTGGGAGATATGCGACATGGCAGCAGCGAAAAGTAGGTGAGGCAGCCGCTAACGAACTGGAGACTATCCGAGTGCAGGACGGTATCAATGAAAGCCAATCGGACATGCGCGACGCATTGGCAGCCAAGAAAATACAAGGCAGCCAGTGGGAGGAAATCGGCTCACGCACTCGCCGGGGGAAAACGAGGCAGATCTGGAGCTGGACTTCGACTGAGAGGCCTGCCTACAATCGCAAGGCTTATAAGGTAGCGCTGGCAACACAATGTGCCTCGATTTGTTTGCGATTTGGCTAACGCAAATTTACGGCAGCCTGTGGAGTGTTTGTTGCTTGGAATGTCTCGAATTCAGGCAGTCGCCTCATAATCCAGCTAGGTGGTCTAGAAGCCGGATTCAGATTCTACACGAAACTGAGTGGTGTTCCAGCTCATCATTGGAGTGCTCAAGGTAACAAACTGGCCACACTGTACTAACCTCCTTTATAGCAATGCAGATGAGTGGGCTATTAAGTGCGAATAAAGCGAATCTGATGAAGCCTCTCCAGCCTTAATGTGATCCTCCTTTACACTTCTCACTGGTCGTCTATTTCTGATGTGTATGATCATTATAATGCCCTGCCTAACGGTTTTTGTAATCAGGCATTTGCACTATGGGAATAATCACCATTAGAAAGATATTGAGAGAGAAAAAGCGAGAGAGAGAGAGAGACAGAGAGAGAGAGAGAGAGAGAGACGATCCTCACTCACAATAGTCACGCGCATTGGCAGTGAACGACTTAACCTTGCGTGGCATTTGACAACCAAAGCAGGATAAAAACGTGGACACATCAAAGATGAACGATGGGCGATCTGTGATCACTGATCAGCGATCAGCACAGTCCCAACGGACAGGTCTAACAGTGCAAACTGGGACATAATCTCTTAGAAAATGTTTCTCAAACATTAAATCAGTAGCTAACTTAAGACGATGGCGCATGGGCAATTAGCTGACGAGGATGAGGAAGCGACGCTAACAAGAGGTGGAGCATCTGCCTGGCTAAGAGCGTGACACTTAGACGGTGATGGTGATGGTGATGGAGATGATGACGGAGATGAGCACGACGGTGCCTTATTGGTGAACAGCCAAGAGAACAACAGTGCCACCGAAGTTTTTGGATCGTGATGAGAGTCCCGTTCTCCAGTTGTTACCCAGTTCTGGAGCAACAACAAATTCCTGAATTTTCTTAAATGCCGTTAAAACGTAACAATTTTCAGCATTTTGCAGTCCCACAGCTTGAAATCAGAATACGAAACAAAATCATAAATGAAATCAGAATTTAATTCGCATTTATTCTGACCCCTCCGCAAGTGGCTCGCTTTGTTTATGCTGAGAAACTGAAAACTTAAAAGTAGAGATCTCATCGCATCTACAACTGAACCGCAGAATACAAACGAATTTTCCCCTTCAGATGCTCAAGAGATGACCCAAATTCTGCATAATTGTTTGTATGATGGCTGCGGCTGCAGTTTTCTTGGTCCACTTAGTTCTGATTGCTTCTTTCCCACCAGCTCCACTAGACCCACCAGAATAAACATATCGCACTGTAAGCAAAAACTACTTCGAAATTGCCCCAAAAGCGAGAAAGTTTATTATGCCTGCCGATCTTTTCATGCGGATCATTTGCGTGGCGTCGGCGGCTGCAAATTATCCTGACACCCGGTCCGGTCCAGTCCAGCCAGGTTTAGTTTGGTCGTTTGGTCCGTAGTGAACGCACAAGAGGCACTTGACCATCAGCCAATGCGCTTGCGTGTGTTTCATATTTCTCAGCTCATTTCGATTTCGTGTTGCGGCTTCCACTGGCCTCCAATTGCATCCACTGGCCGCCAACGGCCTCCACTTGAGACGATGAAGGCAAGTCGAGGCGTTAGGCGTTATGTCGACTTTGATATTATAACCGCAATTAGTCGACATGGTCTCGAGTGCTATCACTGGCATCTGCACTCGCCAGTCCATGCTCCTCGGTCCATACTCCGCCCCCGCCGAATTCATGGATGAGTGCAGTGAGAGTTTGACTCGATTTGATTTTCTTGGATTCTGCACACTCTTGAATGTCTCGAGTGTCAGATGATTAGACACAAAACATTTGCACGTGGCAGAGTGACTCAGGCCTGCATCGAGGCAAGAAAACTTTCGATTATACTCGAGACGTGCACCGGGTTTCAGGTCAACAGTATAAAAGTGGATGCCATTGAACCCATCAACTACAACAACAACCACGCCAACTAACTTCGTTGTCAAATTTCGAGCTCTTAATCGAACCTGGCTAAAAATATCTCAGAAGAACTAAAGAACTGTCTGCGAACAGTTAGATGGCGATTGGCTGGCTTCATAACAATTTCCTGTCAATCAGAGCAACAACTGAGACGACGGCCAACTCCAATTTGAAGGCGTGCCCAGAGGCCAGCCTTCCTCCCGACTGATGGTGGGGCGCTTGGAGTGTGACCGAGTCAAAGCACGCAATTAATTAGTGGCCCTGGCCGAGGGGCAGTCTGTGGGCTGCTGAAGCGAGGAGAAGCCACCAAGTGACCCAACGAGCGATCCACCAAACGGCAGCAGAGCTCATCAAGCCACCTACGCTTACGGTACTTTCTCGGTTCCTCGACTAAGACGGCGGCCGCAAATTAATCGGCCTGTGCAGCGTCTCGGAATAATGACAGTTCCGAACCAGAGAGAACCAACTGCGAATGCGACTGCGACTGATGCTAATGTTGAGACTGCGATGGCGAGTTAGCCGGTTGGCAGTCCCGCCGCGGGGCTGCCACACTTTTAAAGTCTCTTTTTAAATGTTTCACTATTTATCATCGCGCTCTATTCTAGCAATTTTTCTGATCGTCAACTAGGAGAGCAGGGGATAAAGTTGTCAATTGGAATTTGTGAAAATGGGTCAGTCGAAGTTGGCTTTTAATTAATTTGGATTAAAATGTTACGAAAACGTAAGGGAGTTGCCTGATATGCCGAAGAAGGCGTTGGCGGTTTACCGTTTTCTGGGCTCACCTGAGCGAACCGTTTCGTACGTTCTGTGGTTTTCGCAGCGGACCAAAGGCCAGGCGAATTTTGATATTGAAATTGCTACCTTGGCATAGCACAACACAGAGCCCAGAACGCAGAACGCAGAGCACAGAACACATAGCACAACACACACAAAACTTCAAACACCCAACTCTGAGGAAAGCTTCTGCCCGAGGCCAGACTTTGATAACATCAGTTGAAGTGCTTGAATGGCAGGGTGCAAGGGGAATTCCAGCTCCCACTACAGACCAACCAAACAGAACAAAGACAACAATTCCATTTGGTAAACGTTTGCTTTGAACAGCGCCCCAGAAGAGGGCGGGAAAATACAACGCCAAGAAGTTTTCTGCGGAAGAAAAAAAAATTAAACGGAATGAAAAATAATCTAAAGTTAGCGCAGAGTTTGAGTTAGTTTGAGCTTGTGTTTGGCTTTACTCTGAGCTTGGCCAAATGTAACTACAATTTAAATGCTAATCTGGCATCTGTTGGCGGTCGGCCGCGGCGCATGCGCAAACAACTCCGCCCCGAAAATCGCTTCAAGTGCGGGTGAATATTAACCAAGCTAGTTGGATGGCGGTGCAAGAAGCTGCATTTAGCGGTGAGCTCATTTGCTCATTAGCTGTAGAAATATCTACCGAAAAAGAGCTACAAGCCCAAAGAATTGTCCAACTGGGAACCAAGCCAATGTAACTTGCCCTTCATGGTGTTTTATTTATTGTGTAATGTGGCTCCTGTCCAATTTCTGACTCAGATACTCGAGCAGCCTGCTTCTGCTGTTTGTCTGCCTAATTAATGTTCACGCCTATAAAGTGCCAACTTTATTTGTGGCGGATGCCTGGTCTGAATACTTCTACCAGCACCCAGCACTCAGAAGTAGCCCACAGTCAACCGTCATCAGCCAGAGATTCGCCACAAAAATGTCGGAACTGTTTCGCCTGCCAGAGCTCTGCCGGAGCTCAAAAGTTCAACGGAACAAAGTACCGCTATGAACTCCCCTTGCTTTCCCATTGCCTTTGCTTTTGGAAAACCGCGACAATTCAGATACGAGACAATATAAGTGGAAATGGAAGCAAAATCAAAACCGAAAGAACATTTGTAAGCTGCCAATTATTATGAAATGAACAGACAGCACCGAAGCCAGTGAAGGCAGTGAGCGGCGACATTCGAGCCCAGAACAGCAAAACTCTCAGTAGGAGACAAGAGTAGAACTCTGATTTTCCAGCTCTTCGCTCTCAAATCTCATTTCTGAGCTCTGTGCTTTGAAATCGAAAAGCGCGTCACGCCGAAATCCGCTGGCTCGTTACCATTCCGAATTCTGAGCGCCGGCAATCGGAAGAATAGCCTGTGTCTTTGGGGCGCTGGTCTGTTAGTTTGTCTGTTTCCAGTTCCCAGCTCACAGTCCCCTATACCTATACCTATACCTATACCTATACCTAGTCCCTAGTCCAGTTGCTGTGGTGGCCGCCTCGCGTGCTGCCAAACCGCCAATTACCGAACATCAAAAAGCAGTTTCCCTCAGCTGGTCTGCCCGCTTTGCCTGCCTAATAATTTGCTCTCTGACTTTGTGTGGCTTTGTTTGTACTTTTGGAAGTCTGCCAGCCCCCTCGAACCCTTTGCTCTAACGACCGATCGGCAGACCCATTGGACACCCAAAAAGGTGTTCGAAATGTTAAGAATCTTTTGCCCAATCACGCAATGTCTCAGCTGAGCGTTCAGAGTGAAGGAAATGCAAATGCTCTTCAAGATCTTTCGTGGCTCACGCTTCGATACTGTTTTCGGCCAAGTGCCCCGCCCCACACCAGAACTTGTTGGAAAGGTACGTTATGAACCAAAATTAATTTAATTACATTGGGTATAATAAATAAAGAGAGTTATACAAAACGCTCCCTCCCAGGGCCACTTTGACATTGTAATCACGTCAGTCAGTGGCCTATTTACGAGGTGTTCGGCTATTCTTCTTCCCGAATCAACAGAACAACAAAGCGTGACAGCCAAGTGGTGTCGGTCTTCGGTCGGTCTTCGGTTGTGCAATTAGAAATGAGACAATGAAGTCATAATATTATGTGATGTGATACTGAATATTCTTCTGCATATATAATCGGGAAAAGAACGTGTTTGCCGTTCAATGATGGAGGCAAACCGTTCCATAATGCATGATTGTTATTATTATGATATTATTAGACATTTGTAGTGATAACGAGCAACTAATGAATATTAAATCGATGCAAGTCAATTAATTATTCCTGCTATTAACGATAACCCACTGATCCATAAAACACATGTCACGTAAATCAATATCTAATAGATTTCCTTTCCCTCACGCCTGTGGTGCATCTGCCGCTACGATCTGAGTTGTGAGCTCTGCGTTCAGTATACAGCGTTCTGCGACCTGGCGAGCGGATCGCTTGCTAATGTGCGAAGCACACTCAGAGATCGCGTGGGCTGTTGAGTGTTGATGAAACAATGTTGTGGCAACAAGTCGCTGATTATCTCTCAGAGTGCTTGATTAGAGCAGCCTCGGAAGTGATCTTTGGCCAGAGCTACTCCAAATTATGCCGCTATCCCCATTGTAGCGCATGACGCCGTCGAATTCGCGAACATCGAAAAGCTTTGTAAGGCGCGCAGTCAAAGTCAAAGTCGATTTTCTCGGTGCAAATTATTAGCGTTGAATAGGAATGAAATAGTCTCGTATTCGGAGCATCCTGTTTGCATTGGGCCGATCGACGGGGGCTCCGTTTTATTGCTGCCTTGATTTATGCAACATTTTCCGCAATAAAAATGCCATCGTCTTCAAGAATTATTACATCATCACGTAATAGGCCTCGTCTCTCCCGCAACCTCATCCTTAGCCTCAGTCTCAGCCTCAGCATCACCATCAGCATCGGCGCCACGCCCGTCTTTGGTCAGTTGGCAGTGCCAAATTGCCCTCGGATGCATGCAGTGCTCTAGCGATCCTCAGTGGAATCTTTCGCGCTGTCATAAATCAGTCGCCAGCTTCGAGTTCCCTCAAGTCGCTTCAACTTGCGAAAGGTGAGGCAGATTCTGAGGCAACGACAGCGGCAGCGGCAGCGACAGAGGCATTAAATACTCGTACTCTTCAGTTAAATTGCAGGGCACGAACACCTGGCAGGGCGATGTACAACAGCAATATCGTCAACAAAAGAACCAACAACAACAAAGCGACTATTAAGTGTCTTGTCATCCTCAGCGATCCATCATAGCATAGAAGATATCTTCACTCCACTCTATGGAATGAAAAAATGAACTTGGCACGTGTCCATCATTTTAAATGAGAGTTCTTCCTGTGGGGGAGGTAGTTGAGCGGTGCTAATGTGTGGAGAATTCAACGAAATGTTGTAATAACTTTCCAAATTAGGCTTTTGGAGGCGCGGGAGATTGCATCACAGCATGACCAGTGACATTCCTGTTTGCCTTCGCTCCAAATTGCCCATTGTCCAGCCAGAGCCAGAGCCAGAGCTAGAGCCAAACACGGAAGTCGAAGCACACTCCCCAAATGCCCATTTCATATAATTTCTATTATTTCTGGCAGCTTTGCCAAGTGCCACTAGGTGACAGTTACAATGCAGAAACAATATACAACAGCTGCTAATGCCGGCTACGATCAAGCTACGATCGCATTGATCGCCACCAACAAAGACTCAGAATCGTAGTCGAAGTCGAAGTTGGAGTTGGAGTTGGAGTTCGAGCAGAAGCTGGAGCTTGAGCTGGAGCTGGAGCTGGAGCTGTAGTCGGGAAATGTATTTGAGGCATGCACTGAGTAGGTTGTAGAGGACTGTGTGGGGCATTGCCACCGTCCAGAACCTGGCACTGTCGCAGCCATAATCGCCGAAATGATCATCATAATCGTGATCGTTTTCGGGTTTTGCGCTTTGCGCATTGGTCAGTCGTCTGTCCGAGGTTGTCTTGTCCTCGGGGAGCCATTTTTGGCATGCGTTCGGCAGCGAACACTTCCTGTGGGAACTACTTGAAAAGTTGTTTCATTCCAGATGCATTTCAGTTCAGTTGCTCAGTTGCTCAGTTGCTCTGTTATTCTGTTAGCCTGCTGCAGTGGCCATGTTCCACGTCATGTTGCCTGGCCATTTTATGGCTGCTCTCCATGAAGGCTGCACCCACCACACGTAGTCGCTGTCCCCATCGAAGTGGCCTCGCCTGAACTATCCAAGTTCTATTTCGATCGCGTTTCTACAAATATCTCATATACCATTTGCCCATAAATCAATTAGTTCGGTGTAACAGTTTCCAATAATAGTTCGTTTCTTGTTGTTGTATTTTGTTTGTATTCTTCTTCCTCGTTCCAATTGGGCTGCATGCTGAACGCGAAGAGAACATAAATTAAAGAGCTGATACCTCTTTTATGTTGCAGCAAATTGGAGCAGATTTTTAATGGGGTTAAGATTGCTGGAATCAGAAGGAAAGAACGTGTTAACACCTAAAGCACTGATTGTTAACAGTATCGATTAGTTCTTCATAAGGGTGCATCGAGGTACACCTGCAGCTTCAGCTAAAATAATGCTAAAAATAATGAATCTCGAATTTGTTGACGAGGACGTCCTCTTTGGACACTCAAGGTCGTGCATATAAGGAAATAGCTAATACATAACGAGCTACAGTTGTGTGCTATGAATGACGAATGCCTCGATTGGTGTGTGTGGTATGCGGCAAGTTTTGTGCCCGCTTTCCAAGTGGCCAAAGACTTCTCAACCTGCCGGCAACATATAGTGGACACGCCCCTTTGAGAAAGACAACTGCATTTTGGGCACTGGCAGTATTTCTGGCTGAGGCCAAGGAATCGTCGCGTTGTCGAGTCAGTCTGCCAACGCCCAAAGCAAACACTGCTGGATTTATCCGAGCCCCTCCCTCGGAGTCCACAACTCGAGCATAAATCGCTGCGACGATGCTGCTAATAGCAGGGTCTTGTCTTGCAAATTTCAAATTGGAAGAGTGAAAAAGCGGGAGAGCAAAAGAGTGGATGATAAAGAGATTGCATCACCGAGGCTGACAATGCAATGGCACCAATTTGCGAATATGTCCGGCATTGTATTGCCAGCGATGATGGCCAATTGGTGAAGAGTGCCAATTTGCCTGCTTTAATGCAGTTATGAATTGAAGGAGCACATTCGAATCGATGCACCCTAGAAGGAGAGAAGCTTTCTACTGTATCTACGTTTGGATCAAACGACTCAAGCGACATCCACTGCACACGACACCTTGCGTACTCATAACTCATAAGGTTCCTATCGGGCCAGGACCGGGAGCCGGACTAAGGCAAGACGTAAGCACTACAAAAACAGCGGCAATTAGAAGACGAAGGAGAAGAAGCTGCCGATGGCCGTTGGCTGGTGATTGAGTTGCAGCTCAGGTGGCTCCACTCCGCGGTCCCGGTTCTAATTGATGGCGAGACGCTCCTCCGAAGCGACCAAGCGACCAAGCGACCAAGCGACCAACCGACCAACAACAAACAGGAAAATTCATATTACGAAAAAACTGCATCGTTTAAGTGTCATTATTGGGACCAGAATCTCAACAAGTCGCTGCCGTTGTCGTGTCGTCGAATGAAGATGAAGATGAGGCGGGAGCTCGAGCTGGAACTGGAGAAGCTGTTGGTGTTGGTGTTGGAGTTGGAGTTGGAGCTGAAGTTGGAGATGGAGATGGAGATGACTACTTTCACCACGCTCAGAATTCTTTTCTGCAAGCGTGGTTTCAGCCAGACATCGGTCAATCTGCTAAGCCGTCTCCCCCCCTTCAACAGCTTCAATATCCGCTGGTCACATTCAACAGCTCCGCACCGCACCACCCACCTCTTTCCTCTAGGCTGGAGCCATCACTCAACCTCAGCATCAGCTGCAGAGCGAGTGCACCTTACTGGCATTTCGGCTTGTGGCTTTTCTTATCTACTCAACGCTCATGTGTAGCTTGTTCGAGTCTTCAGCTGGCTGGTTGTGGTTCTTACACCTTGCACCTTGCTCGTTTTTTGTTGTTGTTCGGGCTTGCAACGCCCATGTCGAATAGATCGCGTACTCAAAGCTGAGAATCGAGAACCGTCTTTGGCTGTCTTTGGCTGTCTTTGGGTAAGGGCGTTAACTGGGTTAAACGCTCGTTGACAGTTTTATGCTGAGACAAGAGACGTCAACCTGCGGCAGGGCCACGACAGTCCACGTCCGCGACAGACTATAGTCAGTCAGTGGCACACACCAAACGAGAAACTTATTAAGAGTGAAAATTCTTGTTGCCGTGGCTAGAATGAGTTTTTGTTTTGCATGGAAAGCGGAATCAAAGAAATGCCTTTGCTGCAATTAGTGGTGGCCCTTGGGGAAAGGGGCCCATCGAAAAGTGAAATAAAACAAATCAAAAGCGGTGCAATCAAGCGAAAGGTTGTTACAGTTCTAGTAATCAAGTTCGTCGCCTCAGTCTTTCGTTGTTAGTTCGTCCCTCGGAAGTGGGTCGAGTCTGCGCTGCACTTTCAACTCTGTTGGCGCCTCTGATGCCAACTTTCATCATGTGTGCGATTCTTATCAGCAATTAGGTTTCGATTTGTGTCGGAGATTCCTTTTACATGTGTTCCAAATCCAACCACGCATCCATTAAGGCATTTCGCCTTCTTCTCATACCTTTTCGCCTCCTCTGATACACAGAGTTGATTCCTTTCTCTGAAAACTCTCCCGATGCATTCCAAGCGAAAGTACTTTATCGTCTCGCAAGTGTCGTCTGTCGACTGTCGTCTGTCGTCTGTCAATATACTTCTAATGAACAAAACAGCAACAATCCAGAAACGATCCAAACGAGCCCGAAGCGAGGCAAACAAACAGACGGACTCGATCAATTTGCAAACAATTGCAACAATGAACGAGAGTTTCTGTTGAGCCGATTGATTGCCGGAAATATAAACAGTGAACAACCTGCACATAACTTCTCCTCCCCCGCTCCCGTTCCCGTTCCCGCTCCCCCTTGCGCTACTACTCCACCTTCTCAGGGGCACCAATCAGCATGAAACCGACGGCGAATGTGTGAAAATCGAAAGGAAATTTGCATGTCACTCAATTGACCAAATCAACGAGAACAGAGCGACACAAATCTATCTGGAGAGTTTTTGGGTCTGTTTGCACTACAAACGAGTCGGGTCGCAGAAATTGTGTTGGCCTCACTTTCAGCGTAAAGCGTGGCCCAGTTCCCGACTTTTAGAATGGCAACAAATATTTGAATATCGAAATGACACCAAAAGCCAAAGCCAATGTTGGCCCATTGAAATCTCTTATTGACTTCCTCATAACGGTTCAGCACTTCAGACAGATAAGAAAGAGCAATAAACTCGTGTGTTGACCCACGTGACCTGGGAACTGGCCATAGTGCGAAATGTGCCCAACATAATTTGGCAATGGTTTGGGACGAACTTAATTAATTCTTGAGAACAACATCATTTTGGCAGCGATCGGCGCACAGATTACAATTAGAGCAAAACTTTTGCGAACAACAATTACTCAATCACGAGGAATAAGAAATGGACATAGACATAGACTCAGACACAGACTGAGTCAGATATATAGATAGAGAGGCACAAAGCTTCGTGTCTGGCTTTCTGTTGTTTAATCAATCTACAACCATTCATTGCCCAGCCCATAATTCAGAATACAGAGAACAGAAGATGGAATTGGGGATTGGGGATTGGGGGTTGGGGACTGGAGGCCGAAACAGAACTAGAGGAATTTTCATTCACACGGCAAACGGATGGCGATCGTAGACTTCCTGCTCCGAAAGCTTTTCCGAAAGACAAAATTTATGTAATTTCTTTATCAGGTTCATCGCTTATTGTTGAACAAATTGTATAATTCTCTCGGCAGCGATGATTGAACAGCCGAGGCGTCAATTATCCGCACAATGCGACAAAAGCTGATGACGTCGCCATCGTCGTCGTCTTCATCTTTATCTTCATCGTCATAGTCATTTGTCGATTTATCGCCGGAGAATCGAACTGTCGAACCGACGAATGGGAGTAACTGAATGCAATTGCAAGTGTAACTGAAATGCATGAAATTGGGGAAGGGGAAAGTGCATCGAGTGCAGTTTGCTGTGCTTTCGGTTGGTGTTCGATAATACTTAATTGCATCATCAGCCTCTATGTCCGTGTGTCCGTGTGTCCGTGTGTCTGGTATGCGTCTGTAAGGTTAGAGTGACGAACAGATTCAATCATATTTGACACATGTGCAAGACTAGGGCTTTCTTCGTGGCGTAAGATTTGTGTTGCGTAAGCTGCATAAGCGAACACTCCACACTCCACTTCGTCTTCCGCATCCACCTTCTTCTTTTCCTCTAGCTGTACTACAATCAGTGGCCTCATTCGAGGTTTAGTTCAGATTTGTTATCTTGCATTTAATTAGGCGTGCGTTGCGTTAATGATCATCACAGTTGCTGTCGATGTAGTTATTCGTTTTAATGTTGTTATTGTGGTTACAGCTTTGGTCATTAGAAAGCTGCAATGTTCTTTTTTAGGTGGATGAGAGAGAGAGATGAATACGTACTCTTCGAACATAATCTTGTTTTCTCTTTGGCAATCGATGCACCTGCTTGGCTCCAGACTCCGACTGTCAATTATGCAGTATTGCTATGTGTTATTCTCGCTGAAAGCTGAGAAATTCATTTGCCTCATCGACTTTAATAGTATTTTCCAGCTACCGACTAGCAACTAATGTCTGCATTGCCAGCCATTACTATGTTAACTTACAGAATTTTCCAGCGTCGAAAGTTCTAAGAGAGACACTTTCAAGAGCTTTGTCGCTTTAAAGAGCTGTATTTAAGAGCTGGCCTTGGCCTTTTTAAGAGAGATAGACGTCTCTGTCAACGGTGGCCTCTTCGGTTGCTCTGCTGTGTCGTGCATTTCGCGGCTGGGCAAAGTCTGCCTGGCCTTCGCATTCAAACATTCGGTGGCTGACGAAACGTGGAAAAACGTGGCTTCTGACGCTTTGCCATTTGCCAGTCGACCGTGGAACGGTTATACATTTTCATAAACGAAGAATGTGTAGCTATGGCTGTAGCTATAGTTTGAGTTGAACGGAATAGGTATTTGCATTAATAAATGCAACTATGTCACGCCCAAGTCAACGGCACATGTGACAGCGACTTCCGCTTACCTCAGTTGGCAACGGCAGCCGCAACTTGAATATGGTTCAAATATTTAGAGCCAACTGCAGCTGAAGAACAGGCAATAACTACGCTTACACTGCCGCCATCAATTTGCGCAAAATCAAACAACCTTAACAGCATGGGGCCGGCAGATCAGCGAATTCGAGAGCATTACTTGATAGTCAGTTGCCTTCAGGGGGTTTCCTGAGATATTTGGGTAAAATAAATATTAAGTTAAGTTGTCAAACTGTATTACGAGTATTACATATGTACAATCGTGTTACTTTAAAAGATTTGTTAATTGTTAATGTATTACTAGAAATCCAGACAATAAATATTCTAAGATTAAAGTAGCTATGTCGAAATGTATAGAAATATATGTATGTATGTAGTTTTCATAGTAAATTTAGTCTAAGCTCTAGGCAGGAATTGAAGAAACGTTCCGAACAGCTCTCGGCATGGGCATCTGGAATTGGTTATTGCCATTCACTTGCGGGCAGTAGCAGCAGCATCAGCATCAGCATCAGCACACAGTCACATCGGCATCTTCAACTCCCGCCTAGTTTGTTGTTTGACTGCAAAATCATAATCATGTCAGCAAATTGGACTGACATGGAGTGTACGTGCGTCAACTAGCCGATGAGTAGGATCTGCTGTGCAATCCGTTCAGCAGCAGGCAAAAGGCGGGATTGAAGATCAGCCGCTCGTCCATCACACAAAAATGGTCAGTGTTTGGGCCGTTGTTGTTGCTATCGTTGTCGTTGTTGCTGTAGTTGTCGTTGTCGTTGTTGGTGCATAGAGAAAGCTTCAGAATGCATTTAACTTTTGTCTTTGGCGATAGGTGAATGTCTTCGAGGCGACTCAAAAGCGCAATGTCATCGTCCAGTTCGACAACGGATGCTAAAACCGTTGCTATTTCGTGCGACACAACAGCGACACCAACGAACTGCGTATGGACAAACAAATGTTCTTAGCTCTGGAAAACTGTTGTCATCTAAACACATTTGCCAAATGCGCAGAATTCTAAGACAATTAACTTTTGCCTATGGCCGCCGCACACGCAGCGCATAGAATGACAAAATCTTTCAGCAGCAAATTTACTTCTCATTTCAGAGCTGCGAACAAACCAACTCGACTGAGTTTCGCTGGGCAGTGATTTAGGTTATCTGCGTTGGGCTTGGGTCAGACAACGGTTACGAAAGAATTGCCAACATTTAGCTGGGAGATAGAGCTGTGAAACTTATCAGCGAGAGTTTAATTTAATGAATACCGTTATTTATCACAGCCAGCAGCGAGTTTGGGGAGGAAGTTTTTGCTTGGGTGTCATCGCTGTCGCAATCGCATAAAGCTGGCCAAAAATTGAATAGCGGCCAATAAAAATATTGCAATTGCGCTGGCGGAATATGCACCGTCGTGGTGCAGAAAAACCTTTTGTGTGCATTTTATCAGCCTGCGGTTGCCATTGAAACCCGAACTCAGCTTTCAAAGTTTTTATTTAGCATTTCCACAATAACCTTTGGCAAAATATTTGCATCTTTTTGCCTTGTCTGGATTTTTTCGTAAGTTGCCTGATGAAATTTGATACGGCAATCGTATCGGATTGCTATGCCATTCTAGATTTGATATCAGTTTGATTATATTTTAAATTAACAACTTTGAAAATAAATTAACAACTTTGAAATACAATTCAAGTTCGTTGTCTAAGTCTTTTGAATTTGAGTTGCACGTGAAGTTCATGGCTTAACTCCTTTCGATTTGCCTTGTGAAAATGCAATGCAAATGTCAGCTGGGTCAGCGAAAATACATTGCCCCATAATACGTTAACCGCGCTAGAAATAATAAGATATGTACAGCTGATATATGGCAGGCAGTTTGAGCTGACAAAATGAGCAGCGGGACCATAAATATGCCATAGACAGGAGCCGCTGCCACAGCCGCAGTCACAGCCGCACAAAAGTGATTTTCTCGCACTCGATTTCAATGGCGCGGCCGCCAACTTGATAAATTAACACAGTGCACATGCCATTTGTTTATTTGGCTAAATAAATCGCCATCGAACTCGAATTCAAATGCCTACAAAAGCGCCCCAAAAGCTACCGCGCCACCAATTGAAAATTGAAAATCGCGCACAATCAAATAGACATTCTGTGCGACCCGCAATTTATGTGGCTGGAATTTGCGACTGCAACAGCGACTGCGACTACAACTGCGACACCCATGCCTGAGATTTAAGCTGGACTTACTTTATTGGCCCACTAAAGCGACTGACCCACAACATTAAATTGTAATTTGAGTGGGCAAACATTTTAACTGAATTTCTATTTGCTGCAGGCACAACAGCCAGCAGCTACAATAGTTCCCCTGCATGTAAACGAGTCCCAAGCAGTCACTGGGAGTTAACCAAAGCAATGTGGATAATTAGAATTTCTTCTGCATCTGTAGCTCCGACTTTTGACGCCCCAGTGCAGTATGTGACCGTATATATTTACCGCTATTAGCAGCTTTGGGCTTGTCTACATGAAATATGAACTGCACTAGGTGGTTGATCTTGGGGCTGCGGTTGTGGTTGTCGTTGCGGTTGCAAGTGTGACCGTGTCATTGACCATTGCAATGCATGGAAATCGATTTGCGAGCAAGCAATTGCATAATCGTTGATTATGAGCTCACACACAGTATGAAGCTGACTCTGTGAACAGATTGACCAGTAAGCATTAGCCACCAAAATGGCACAGCGCACAGCTGCTCGGATCTAGCTCGAATGTTGTCCATTTCAATTCGATTAGCGCGGAAATCAATCTGGTCGTCAGCGCATGTGGAAAACTCACTGGCAGCTGCTCTGTGATTTAACGCACATTACACGTAATGCATTTTCTATACTGCTTTCAAAGTTGCGCCGTTAAGAACCGCAAAGCCACTAACAACAATTCAACTGCAAAGTATTGCAGCATATGAATGCAGATGCAGAGGCAATCATATTTTCTATTTCTGGCGAATGGGCTGATAATTTGGGGCTTGGCTTTTGTGCGTACGCTTGCGAAGTAGCGTTATTTCATTTCTTATCAGCAGTGCATTTCCAATTAGAGGAGTTCACTGCAGGCACTCTGATTGGAAGTTGTAGCGTGGCTGCGTGAGAAATGATTTGCAAATGTTCAATAATCAAACACTTCCGTCAGATCGGGGCAAACCAATTGACAGCATGTAGCTAGAGCTAAAGCAACATCAATGGCAAAGGAGACATGCCGCGCCGTGTAATTCATAAAAATTATGAAAAAATACCCACCCAGATTGGTCCCCAAGGGCCGTCGGCAGTGTCGAACGGCAGCCGTAGAGCGATGACATTGCCGCGGACATTGTCAAGCCAAGCACTTTATTTGCTGCGCGTTTGACATAAACATTTGCCCAGCGGACATCTGAATGGCCTCGGCCTCTCTGTGACTCCATATAAGCGCCGCACGACACGCCAAGGAACAGAGTCGCGCAACAAGATGCCGCCGCCGGCTTGTCCTCATCATCGAGCGTTAGCAATTTTTGAAATACGCATTGCAGAATTTATGTTATGCGTGCCACAGTCGGAGGCCGTTTCTATGGTCGTGCCAATGTCAAAACTCAAACTCCAAACCCAAACCCGAGCCCAAAGAAAAACAAAAACTGCACCGATCTGCGCGACTCTGGCGCTGAAAGTGTCCAGTGACTTTCGCTGGATCTCCTTGCAGTGAGTTGCTCGTGGGGCTTGGAGGTGGGTTGGTTGGTCGGTTGGTGGGTTGACTGGCGAGCACGCTCCTCTGGAGGCCAGCTATGAGGCTTTGTCTAAATTTGGACGGTCATGTCAGTGACAGCTTTTGACTTGCCAGCTTTTCAACTTGTTGCAAGTGGCGCGGAGTTCAAAGCATCAGATTAGAGATAATGTTAAACATTTCCTCTCAAATTTGTGACTGAAGCCTGACGTCGCTAAAAGTCAAATACAAGCTACAAATAATTATGAAATAAAGAAATTAATTTCCATTTTCATAAAATTTCATACGTCAGGTAAAAGTAAAAGTCTATGAAAAGAAAGAGTCATGGATATTTAAAGGATGTGAAATATATATGAACAATGTTTCAGAATCATATAATTGTTCAATTTAACAGAAAATCAGAGAGAATATTATATTTAAATTTCTGCAGAATCTCTTTAAACTCAACGTTCATTTTATTTTGATTTTTCATCTTATTCTCTTATATAGATATTATATGCTCTGCTGCCATAAGTCTCTCAATTCATTCGATAGCGCTATTATACTATGACTTGGCTTTGGTCACTGCGCCACATTCCTGTAAATCACAGATCTACTAAATTTTGCCTCAACTTGTCTAAATATGTTTGCTAAGCATGCTGTCCAAGTTCATTAATTTGTAAGTAGGTGAAATCAAGCAAATAAATTGTTTATCGGCATTTGTAGCCCCTTATTTTTTTTCTGCTGCCTCAATTAATTTGTCACTTTTACTTCTAGTCGTTTGGCTTAGCAAAGACTTGGCTCAGTTTCACTAGTTAATTTTCCACCTGGTAAGTGTTGTGCCCTGTCTCGGCCTAAACGTAGCTCTGATTGATTTGTATCAACGTTGATTAGGCCAAAACCAACAATCAGAGAGGCATGGCGTGAAGGCCCACTTGAGGTTGGCCTTGTTAGATCGGACAGGCTCGATCAATTGACAGGCAAATTGCCAACCAAATAGTAGAGTAAAAGCCAGGCAAATGAGTAATTTCTAATACGTTTATTTACTTTTTACGTTTATGTTTACGTTTACGTTTACATTTACGTTTAAGCATCTCGTCGTTGTTGTTGTTTTTGTTTTCTTTATAGCATCTGAAGTTTGTCTCGTGTTACATTGCTTTTCTAGGCCTAGTATTGTATTAAGTATTTAGATTTAAAGTATTTAGACAGTCAAACCTCTTAAATGAGACAGGTGTCATCTTGGCGACGTAAGCTCAATTAAGAGGTTTGAATGGTTTTTTGCACTACGACTAAGGAGCTTTCAAGTCTTAAGCTGATAGTATGCCGACATATTCAGAGTAGTCTTAGCAGTAAGTCTTATAGAGTAAGCATATATATGAGCATAAATATTAAGCTACAGTTCCAGAGCCCTTTCCAAATGTGTGTGGCGCGTGTGGTGTATGGTGTGTGGTGTGTCTGGCTCAGTCAGTGCCACGCTTTTCCCATTGGCCATGTGGTGCAGAGAAGTCCAGCTCTACGTTGCGCGCAATGACTTTGAAGTGCCACAGCTGAAGCCACATTGGAGGACCCCGTTTCGTACAGCTACTAACTAGATTATGAGCGTTGCTAAGTTTTCTGTTTTCTTTTTTTTTTTTTCTGTTTTTTTCTTTTTCTGTAATTTTTTTTTATGATTCTTTTCTTGTAGTTCAGCTAAGAGGGAATAAGAGAGAGAAAGAGAGAGAGAGAGAGAGAGAGAGGGAGAGCCAGAGAACTTCATGCTAGTTTGCTCCATTCTCTATCCTCCGACCATCCAGCTGTTCGCGCCAGTTTATCGCTTGTGTAACGCGCGCTTTTGCATGTTGTCCCAAACGGCAATAACCGTCAGCTGCAGCAGCAAAAAGAGTGCCCCGGCAATTATGAAGCCTGCAAATAGAGTTGTAAAGCGCAAGAGATATATTTATGGGTTTATTTAATTAGCTGGTCACTCAGCCAGCAAGTGTGCTGGTTTTTGCTTTTTGCTTGTTGCTTTTAGCTTTCTGCTTTCTGCTGTGTGCCCAGTTAGATGTTGTACCGGCACGCGATTACCACAAATAAATTTGGCGCGCTTGAGTTGCAGATTAGACGAGTAGCGCCAGGCAGAGCCATGTTAACTTACCATAGCCATTTATGCAAGTGTCCGTTTTGTTGGCCAATTCCAATTGCAGCTTGCCCAGGCCGTCGCTCGGCTCGCCGTTGCTCGCATCGGCACCATTGAAGGCAAACTTATCGGTGATTTGGATGGACTGCACAAGCAAAATGTTCTCATCGGTTGCCTGCTGATGACTCACATCACGTTTTTGGCGTTCCGACTTAATCGCCAGCTCAACTGTGGAAAGGTAGCAACCAGAAGGTAACAAGTGATGAGGAAACATATACATATGTATAGAACAATCTGTGGGAGCCATAATCAGCCAGTGGCCAGAGATGAATGAAGCGGCGACTTGGAAAAAAGTTCATGAACTTGAAGTTGGTAGGTTCAAACCCGGAACTGCTTAGTGTTTATCAGTTACATATTGCTTAAACAAATTGTTTTAATATAGGAAATTTCGTTTTCTTTGAGCCAAGTCACTTCACTATCACTGCCGAAATCACAGCCATAAATCACTGGACAGTGATTCAATGTTGCTTTCGCACAGCTGTACCGTTATGACTGCAACTTACCGCCATCGGTGCCATTGAAGACGGAACGCTTGCGACGTCCATAGGACAACAGAGACTTCAGCTCGCCGTTCTCATCGTTGTCGCAGATAACCGGTTCGCAGCGCGGTATGCAGGGCGTGACCAAGGCGCGGAATTGCACCAGCTCCGAGGAGGGGAACTTGAAGGCGTCGAACTGTGAGAGCAGCACCTTGCGATTGCTGGCCATCTTTTGCATGGCGCTCATAATGTATTGATCCGTGGGACAGCCGTTGGCATCGATCAGCGTAATCTCGGCACTGTCTGTACCATCCATGGCAACCAGTTCGCGCACAAATATCTCATATGGACTGTTGGCATCAACGATCTCGAATCTCAGAGCCAATGGATCACCAACCTCAGCAATACGCTTCATATCGCTGCCATCACGCGCAGTGATCTTCATTATGACATTCGGTGAGTCCACAATAATTTCCTCGCTGAGAGTAGATTCAATCTCGCCAGTGACGCCCAGATCCACATTGTTCACGACCGTCTTATTGGTCAAATCATACTGACAGCTAACGGCCAGACCTAGATCCGAGGAGGTGACAATCATATCGTGATGCTGAATAACAATATCGTTCATATAGCGTCCATAGGCGCTCTGGCGCACATTGCACTCGAGGTCATTATAGCGCATGCGCAGATCGAACTCCAGCGAGCTGTTGACATTTACAGCACAGGACTTGGGTGCTCCCTTGGCATAGACTTTGCCATCGAACAGCTTTGAGGTGCGAATCTTGGTGATCATCTCACCCGAGCGACAATCAATGGAGACATTGTAGCAGGCGGACTGCTCATAAGTGGCCGCCTCTTCGATGTTCAGATAGGGCTCCGAAAGATCGCTGAGCGTAGCGCGACTGTGGTGAGATAGACGGCAGACGTGCTCGCCAGTTTCATTATAGTCGTAGGAGTGGCAGCGGAAGGGAGCGCTAAGGCACAGGTCACGGCAATCGTCAATGCTCTGCACATTCTGGTGCACCGAATCGACAGTCTTTAAAATGCGTCCCGCAATGCGCTTAAACTCGCACAGCTTGCTGGGCTCCTCGGCGCAGTTATTCTCGAGATATTCGGCGCCATCATAGGCCACAATGTTGGCCTCCTCCGACAGCGTAATGCGATCCATGTCCGACAGTTCACATAGGCCAGAGTGCGCATAGAAGTTGGCCGAGCTTCAGAGAGGCAGATGAATGAGCTGCGAAATGGCAACTGGAATGTTTGTAACGGGACTACCACTTACCGGCAGGTGAACTCCGTTTCGCCCAGGCACAGCTCGATGCAGTCGCGTCGCGTGGCCACGCTCTGGCTAGACTTGGCATGCTCCGGCAGACGGTAGCCCTGCACACGATCAATGCACCAGGCCTTGGAACAGGGACGCACACCAAAGCAGGATTTCTGTGCGTAGACCGTGAAAACGGGATATTGCGATCGGGAAAGTGAACCTGTCGTAAGTAGAAGGCGGAGCTAGAAAACCGCAGGCCCACACACACACACCACGAAAAAATTACAAGCGTGCCCCACTCACCTGGCAGTTGATCGGCGGTGCTGCGGAACATGACGCAAAGCCCCGTCTCGTAGTTAACAGCGCTGCAAGATTCATTAGCCTGGCAGGCCTCCAAGCAGTCGGTCAGCATCAGTGTGCCAGGCAGCGTCTCCAATTGCTTCGATGGCGCCGATAGCACGTACCTGCCGGGCGTTTCGGGTTAAGACAAAATGCGGCGCATAAATATTTTTGGTTTACAACAGGTTTAATGGAGGCTAGCATTAACGATTCTTGAGATTGTGTTTTGGCAACCAACGCGAAATCTTATTAACTCTTCGTACGCCCCACGCTGTACAAGTGTACGAGTGCCAACCTTTTACGATGTGCGAACAGGCGTCTCGTTAATTAATGGCCCTCTCACAATAGTGCCCCATGTCCCTGCTCCACGCCTAATTGCCACGAGGCAAGAGATCTATGTATATATAATATATATTTATATGCATTGGAGCTATCACCTACCCAGTTATAAGCTCAAAGCCAATCATATCCGGCTCGCAGTCTTCATCGATCTGGCCGCCTAATGGCGCAGCCGTCGCGCTAAGCTCATCGATTTTGCTCTCGGCATTGACAGGTGTTGCTGCAGGTTCCGCTACAGCAGCTTCCGCCGGCTGCTGTTCGCTCGCATGTGGTGTCAACGGTTTTGGTAGCTCGCTTCCGCTCGCTGGCTGTGCGCCCTCGGCTGCTGCTGCGGCTGCTGCAATTGTCGGCGTCGCATTGTTGCGCGGAAATGTCTTCAACGGTTTTGCCGGCCGCTTAGGCAGCTTGCGGGCCGCCGTTGCTGTGTCCACAAGCAGCAACGCCAACAGTAGAACCAGCGACATTGTTGTCATCATGCTGACTCGCCCGTTTCTGTTCCTTGTCAATGACCGTAGTTGCATTTTGTTGCTGTTAGCTGTAAGATGGCAAAAATGATTTGGTAACTTGGTTTTTAATTAGCATTTCAGTTTCTTTGCATGCTTATCTCATGATTAATTGCAACAGCAGTTACAGTTAAAGCTTAATAATGGGTTTAATGGGTTTAATGGCAGGCCCCGGTCTCAGCCCCAGCCTCAGCTTCTGCCTCTGCCTCAGCCTCAGCCTCAGACGCAGCCCAAGTCACAACGTCGGTCCCAGCTTCTGCCCAGCATAGCAACGCCCACTAGCACGAAGTGCTTGTGATTAATTGTGCAAGAATTACGAAACTACAGCTCTGATGCAAAATCAATTTTGTTGATGATGAGTTCATGGCTGCCGCAACTGCAGCACGCACACCCAAGAGAATTAAAATAACGCCACTTGGCAAAAAAGAGGGAAAACGCACGCAAAACTTTAGCTAGTCCAGCACCAGGCTGGGAAAACTGAAAAAAAGAAGCTGATTGGCATTGCGATTGCCTCTATGATCATGTGATCGATACTTTGGGTACTTGAATTGTTGTTAGTGGCTTTGCGGTTCTTAACGGTGCAGCTCTGAAAGCAGCATGGAAAATGCATTACGTGTAATATGCGTTAAATCACAGAGCAGCTGCCAGTGAGTTTTCCACATGCGCTGACGACCAGATTGATTTCCGCGCTAATCGAATTGAAATGGTCAATTCGAGCTAGATCCCAGCAGCTGTGCACCATTTTACCTACTGGTCAATCTATTCACAGAGTCAGATCCATGCTGTGTGCTGTGTGAGCTGTATGTGAGCTCATAATCAACGATTATACAATTGTTTACTCGCAAATCGATTTCCATGCATTGTAATGGTCAATGACACGGTCACAATTCCAACCACAACCGACCAACTAGAGCAGCTCATGTTTCATGTAGACAAGTCCAGAGCTGCTAATAGCGGTAAATATATGTTTGTATACTGCATTGGGGCGTCAAAAGTCGCAGTTAGAGATGCAGATGGAGTTCTAATTATCAATGTTGCCTGGGTCAAGTAATGCCGACTCCTTTGGAGTCGTTTACATGCGCGGAAACAAGCTGATGGCTGCAGGCGCAGCAAATAGAAATTCAGTAAAATGTTTGCCCACTCAAATTACAATTTAATGTTGTGGGTCAGTCGCTTTAGTGGGCCAATAAACTAAATCCGCATCGATGGACAAGACAAGCGTAGTAATCGCGGTCAGTTGCCATGCACATAAATTTCGAATTGGCTGTGCAGTTGCTGCTGCTGCTGCTGCTGGCTATGCTCCTGCTGCTGTGTAGGATTTGTTTGGCATTTGAATTCGAGTTCGATGTCGATTTATTTATGTATTCACATGTATGGACACATCTGTGTACATTTATTTGCGGCGGGACAGCGGAAAATGTATTTTGCCAGGAAATGCTGAAGCCCGTTTGTGAATTGATGTTTTGTGCGAATTTGCGTATTTACAGTCAAATTTGACAGTTTGCTTAGCTCTTATTTTATGAACTCTTTATAGCCAGTCAATCCATATGAAAAAGTTAAGAGTGGGCTGAGCAACTCAAAAAGTTGCTGCCTTTCGTGTTCTAATTGGGCCGTATAAAAATCTTTATGAGTCGTTCGTGAGCGCTGCTAATGGCCATGGGGGGAAAAGTTTTGATTATCGACCGTTATGATTATAAGCAAGCTAATACGCTTCAATCTGAATAGCATTTAGTTGCTGAAATTTGGGCTAATCCGGCGAAGCAGTGCCACCGGCAAGGCTGTCAAGTGTCAGTTGTCAATGCTCTGACACCAATTCGAAATTGTCTCTCAGCGTTGAGCCAGTAGCTCGTGTTATTTCTTAATTAAAATTGCAAGTAATCAAAAAAAAATATATATATATATATATATATATATATATATATAATATTTCACTTCCATTGAGTGTTGCTGCTAGAAATTGTGTCAGACTGCGCCCCGGAACCAGGAGAATTCCGATGAGAATGACATAACTGCCGCGACGGAGACTACTAGTAAGAGCAAGCGCGATCGCAAACGCCAATGCGAATGCGATGCGAGCGCTTATCTCAATTGAGGCGCGAGTCATTGTAACTGTAAGCAGTGTGGTGGCAGCAGATGAAGCCAGTCAGGCAGGTAGGCACAAGCATAGCTGCAGCTTGAGCTGTTGCGGTGGCTATGACTGCCTCTGCTCTGGCTATCTTCATTCCACTGGCTGGAGTAATTTGAAATGCACCCGCAGGCCATTGGCACAGGAGCTGACCCACATCGTCTATGCCAAAGTTATTTTTATTGAAATTTTAGCAATTTGCGCCAATTTCTATATGATCATATACACACACACACTCATTCATATACTTATTGGGTGTGTAGTTGTTATGTTATGCGACAAATGCTCAATTAATTGCCCGTGGATTAGCAGTGAAATTGTGAGCATTCTGTTGTTGGCCAAACAAAAGACTTAAGCGACAAACGTGTTTCAATATCACGATCAAAAGACTTAAACAACAAACTAGCTTTTCATTTGACAAGTAATGCCACACCGAAAACCTAACGGCATATTAACCGCACCATTTGAAAGCTATTCGAATATCTAATCTACTGGGCCAATGTGTAAAATGAAAACATGAATTTTTTTCGAATCACGCTTCGTTTGTAACGCTACCGCAGTCAAGACTTAACTGTGAACCAATTCGGAGAGTGAAAAATCAACATAAATGTAGTGCACAAAAGAGCTCGAACTGCTTTTAGCATAACAATGAAGTTTCTGTTACCCCAGGAATCTTCGTATATCTATTGTGCGGTAATTGTCATAATACGGCAGCTTAGGTGACCAAATAACGTCGGCTTAGGTGTCCCTTCTATTACAGTTTCGGCTTTATTGTTGGCGGCACGTAGTAAACAAATTTGTCAGTGAGTCAATATAAAAGAGTAGAAGTGAGAAATGTTTAGTATATGCAAATATGCTCTATTCACTGAAATATTTTTATCTCAACTCTGTTCAAATAGTTAAGAAAATCAACGAATTCGGAAAATATGAAAAATGCACATTGTTCATGTATTTAAGACAAGCGGTCAAAATGCAGCGAAAGTTTTCGTTCATATGGCATTTGAGAACAAGCATTTGAACAGATTTCCACTCTTGTTCAGCTAGCGACTAACACTGATTATCTCTTCGCTTCTCTCTGCTTCTCTCTTCACATAGCCAAGCGGCTAATTGTCTTCAATTGTATCATAACTGTTGGCTGACCCAACCTAAGTGACCCAAATCGCCAGACCATACTGAATGGCCAGCCATCCCAGGCGATTACCACTCGGCCATGCACCAGTGCCAGAATGAGCAATGAAAATTTTTCGCAGATAAATAATTTTTTGTCATTCTGCGGACTTGAGTGCTGCTGGTGCTGCGTGTGCGGTGGCCGGCAAAAGTTAATTGCCTCTAAATTCAGCGCATTTGGGAAATGTTTCGTCAGGCTGTCTAGATAGATGACAAAAGCTTTTCCGGGCATAGCATAGACAAGACCAGCGCGCAGCGTTTGGTTCGGTCACACGAATTTCTAACGGTTCCATCATCTCCTCGTTTCGACTTCAACTGGAAGATGACGTTGCTTGTTCACTGGCGCTACACGCTTAAGATTCGGTTTGCACAGATCATTCGCCAATCGCCTTGACATTCACCCAAGGCTTTCTCTAATGGTCCATTGACCATTTTCGTTTTAATTGATGGACATGTGGACATCCTGTTGAGTCTCAGCTAAACCATTGACACCATGTCAGCCATGCATGATGGCATGAATTTGATACCATTTGCAGAGCACGTTTAGCATTTTTTTTTTTTTTGCCATAGTAATTTAATTACTTAATTTTTTTATTTTTGCATTATTATCAAATAGTTATTACCTTTTTATATTTGAAAATATTATTGGTTTAATCCTTTTATTGCTTTATTTGCACTCGAACAAATAAATTGTTTTATATTTTGTATGTTGGCTTTTTGTTTAGATAATTAGTTTATGAACACAACGAACGCAGGACACACACAAATTGTTTCAAGAAATTTGTTTAATTTTTTACTCCGTAAAATGTTTAAGTTAAAAACATACACCGATGGACCGCTATGCTCCGCTCGCCGTCTGCACTCAAGAAAGTGGAGCGCCTAACTGCCGCACATACACCTTGGCAATAGGTTCTTATGTGAGCTTCTCAACACAGAATTACAGATGCTGCGCTGGGAAAATTGAATTGCTCTCAGAGTTCGTTAGCTTCTATGACTCGACGACCGCGACTGCGACTGCCAGTTAGAGCACCTTGACACTGAATGTTCGCTGCGAAGGCCGCGGAAAACTTTACAAGTTGGTAGCCAACAACATCAACCATCAGCAGCAGCAGCAACAGCAGCAACAGCAGCAACAGAGGCAGCAGCAGCAGAAGCAACAACAGCACTAGCGGCAGCGGTTACAACTAACTAACGTTGGCTCTCTCTTCGGTCACGCAAACCGGTAAAAACATCGGCCAGAAAGCTAATGGGACGCGCTCTTCGGTGGCTCTCTTCTTGAGCTGCTCTTTGTTGGCACTTTCTTCAGCCGAAGCTTTTCTCTGTTGCTATTGTAACGGGCAACCTGTCGGAAGCAATAAAATGCAATTATACCAGTCGAGCTAAATGATTTTCTAATGCGATTCCATAGCAGCGCCGGCTACACGCAGCTTCATCTTCATCTCTGCTCAGAAATGGCACACAACAGTGCAATCTTATTGCCAATTGAGTCTATAGCAGGCAGGTGCATCAATTGCCAAAGAGAGCACAAGCTTAAGTTCGAAAGAGTCCGCAATTACTTGACGCACATCTCTCCACCTCTATCACTCTCTCTCTCTCTCTCTCTCCCTCTCTTTCATCCACCTAAAAAAGAACATTGCAGCTTTCTAATGACCAAAGCTGTAACCACAATAACAACATTAAAACCAACAACTACATCGACAGCAACTGTGATGATCATTAACGCAACGCACGCCTAATTAAATGCAAGATAACAAATCTGAAGTAAACCTTGAATGAGGCCATTGAGGAAGGAGGAGAAGGTGGAGGAAGAGGAGAAGGTGGAGGCGGAAGACGAAGTGGAGTGTGGAGTGTGGAGTGTTCGCTTATGCAGCTTACGCAACACAAATCTTACGCCACGATGAAAGCCCAAGTCTTGCACATGTGTCAAATCTGATTGAATCTGTTCGTCACTCTAACCTTACAGACGCATACCAGACACACGGACACACGGACACACGGACATAGAGGCTGATGATGCAATTAAGTATTATCGAACACCAACCGAAAGCACAGCAAACTGCACTCGATGCACTTTCCCCTTCCCCAATTTCATGCATTTCAGTTACACTTGCAATTGCATTCAGTTACTCCCATTCGTCGGTTCGACAGTTCGATTCTCCGGTGATAAATCGACAAATGACGATGACGATGACGATGAAGATAAAGATGAAGACGACGACGATGGCGACGTCATCAGCTTTTGTCGCATTGTGCGGATAATTGACGCCTCGGCTGTTCAATCATCGCTGCCGAGAGAATTATACAATTTGTTCAACAATAAGCGATGAACCTGATAAAGAAATTACATAAATTTTGTCTTTCGGAAAAGCTTTCGGAGCAGGAAGTCTACGATCGCCATCCGATTGCCGTGTGAATGAAAATTCCTCTAGTTCTGTTTCGGCCTCCAGTCCCCAACCCCCAATCCCCAATCCCCAATTCCATCTTCTGTTCTCTGTATTCTGAATTATGGGCTGGGCAATGAATGGTTGTAGATTGATTAAACAACAGAAAGCCAGACACGAAGCTTTGTGCCTCTCTATCTATATATCTGACTCAGTCTGTGTCTGAGTCTATGTCTATGTCCATTTCTTATTCCTCGTGATTGAGTAATTGTTGTTCGCAAAAGTTGTGCTCTAATTGTAATCTGTGCGCCGATCGCTGCCAAAATGATGTTGTTCTCAAGAATTAATTAAGTTCGTCCCAAACCATTGCCAAATTATGTTGGGCACATTTCGCACTATGCCCAGTTCCCAGGTCACGTGGGTCAACACACGAGTTTATTGCTCTTTCTTATCTGTCTGAAGTGCTGAACCGTTATGAGGAAGTCAATAAGAGATTTCAATGGGCCAACGTTGGCTTTGGCTTTTGGTGTCATTTCGATATTCAAATATTTGTTGCCATTCTAAAAGTCGGGAACTGGGCCACGCTTTACGCTGAAAGTGAGGCCAACACAATTTCTGCGACCCGACTCGTTTGTAGTGCAAACAGACCCAAAAACTCTCCAGATAGATTTGTGTCGCTCTGTTCTCGTTGATTTGGTCAATTGAGTGACATGCAAATTTCCTTTCGATTTTCACACATTCACCGTCGGTTTCATGCTGATTGGTGCCCCTGAGAAGGTGGAGTAGTAACGCAAGGGGGAGCGGGAACGGGAACGGGATCGGGGGTGGAGAAGTTATGTGCAGGTTGTTCACTGTTTATATTTCCGGCAATCAATCGGCTCAACAGAAACTCTCGTTCATTGTTGCAATTGTTTGCAAATTGATCGAGTCCGTCTGTTTGTTTGCCTCGCTTCGGGCTCGTTTGGATCGTTTCTGGATTGTTGCTGTTTTGTTCATTAGAAGTATATCGACAGACGACAGACGACAGACGACAGTCGACAGACGACACTTGCGAGACGATAAAGTACTTTCGCTTGGAATGCATCGGGAGAGTTTTCAGAGAAAGGAATCAACTCTGTGTATCAGAGGAGGAGAAAAGGTATGAGAAGAAGGCGAAATGCCTTAATGGATGCGTGGTTGGATTTGGAACACATGTAAAAGGAATCTCCGACACAAATCGAAACCTAATTGCTGATAAGAATCGCACACATGATGAAAGTTGGCATCAGAGGCGCCAACAGAGTTGAAAGTGCAGCGCAGACTCGACCCACTTCCGAGGGACGAACTAACAACGAAAGACTGAGGCGACGAACTTGATTACTAGAACTGTAACAACCTTTCGCTTGATTGCACCGCTTTTGATTTGTTTTATTTCACTTTTCGATGGGCCCCTTTCCCCAAGGGCCACCACTAATTGCAGCAAAGGCATTTCTTTGATTCCGCTTTCCATGCAAAACAAAAACTCATTCTAGCCACGGCAACAAGAATTTTCACTCTTAATAAGTTTCTCGTTTGGTGTGTGCCACTGACTGACTATAGTCTGTCGCGGACGTGGACTGTCGTGGCCCTGCCGCAGGTTGACGTCTCTTGTCTCAGCATAAAACTGTCAACGAGCGTTTAACCCAGTTAACGCCCTTACCCAAAGACAGCCAAAGACGGTTTTCGATTCTCAGCTTTGAGTACGCGATCTATTCGACATGGGCGTTGCAAGCCCGAACAACAACAAAAAACGAGCAAGGTGCAAGGTGTAAGAACCACAACCAGCCAGCTGAAGACTCGAACGAGCTACACATGAGCGTTGAGTAGATAAGAAAAGCCACAAGCCGAAATGCCAGTAAGGTGCACTCGCGCTGCAGCTGATGCTGAGGTTGAGTGATGGCTCCAGCCTAGAGGAAAGAGGTGGGTGGTGCGGTGCGGAGCTGTTGAATGTGACCAGCGGATATTGAAGCTGTTGAAGGGGGGGAGACGGCTTAGCAGATTGACCGATGTCTGGCTGAAACCACGCTTGCAGAAAAGAATTCTGAGCGTGGTGAAAGTAGTCATCTCCATCTCCATCTCCATCTCCAACTTCAGCTCCAACTCCAACTCCAACACCAACACCAACAGCTTCTCCAGTTCCAGCTCGAGCTCCCGCCTCATCTTCATCTTCATTCGACGACACGACAACGGCAGCGACTTGTTGAGATTCTGGTCCCAATAATGACACTTAAACGATGCAGTTTTTTCGTAATATGAATTTTCCTGTTTGTTGTTGGTCGGTTGGCCGCTTGGTCGCTTGGTCACTTCGGAGGAGCGTCTCGCCATCAATTAGAACCGGGACCGCGGAGTGGAGCCACCTGAGCTGCAACTCAATCACCAGCCAACGGCCATCGGCAGCTTCTTCTCCTTCGTCTTCTAATTGCCGCTGTTTTTGTAGTGCTTACGTCTTGCCTTAGTCCGGCTCCCGGTCCTGGCCCGATAGGAACCTTATGAGTTATGAGTACGCAAGGTGTCGTGTGCAGTGGATGTCGCTTGAGTCGTTTGATCCAAACGTAGATACAGTAGAAAGCTTCTCTCCTTCTAGGGTGCATCGATTCGAATGTGCTCCTTCAATTCATAACTGCATTAAAGCAGGCAAATTGGCACTCTTCACCAATTGGCCATCATCGCTGGCAATACAATGCCGGACATATTCGCAAATTGGTGCCATTGCATTGTCAGCCTCGGTGATGCAATCTCTTTATCATCCACTCTTTTGCTCTCCCGCTTTTTCACTCTTCCAATTTGAAATTTGCAAGACAAGACCCTGCTATTAGCAGCATCGTCGCAGCGATTTATGCTCGAGTTGTGGACTCCGAGGGAGGGGCTCGGATAAATCAAGCAGTGTTTGCTCTGGGCGTTGGCAAACTGACTCGACAACGTGACGATTCCTTTGCCTCAGCCAGAAATACTGCCAGTGCCCAAAATGCAGTTGTCTTTCTCAAAGGGGCGTGTCCACTATATGTTGCCGGCAGGTTGAGAAGTCTTTGGCCACTTGGAAAGCGGGCACAAAACTTGCCGCATACCACACACACCAATCGAGGCATTCGTCATTCATAGCACACAACTGTAGCTCGTTATGTATTAGCTATTTCCTTATATGCACGACCTTGAGTGTCCAAAGAGGACGTCCTCGTCAACAAATTCGAGATTCATTATTTTTAGCATTATTTTAGCTGAAGCTGCAGGTGTACCTCGATGCACCCTTATGAAGAACTAATCGAGACTGTTAACAATCAGTGCTTTAGGTGTTAACACGTTCTTTCCTTCTGATTCCAGCAATCTTAACCCCATTAAAAATCTGCTCCAATTTGCTGCAACATAAAAGAGGTATCAGCTCTTTAATTTATGTTCTCTTCGCGTTCAGCATGCAGCCCAATTTGAACGAGGAAGAAGAATACAAACAAAATACAACAACAAGAAACGAACTATTATTGGAAACTGTTACACCGAACTAATTGATTTATGGGCAAATGGTATATGAGATATTTGTAGAAACGCGATCGAAATAGAATTCGGATAGTTCAGGCGAGGCCACTTCGATGGGGACAGCGACTACGTGTGGTGGGTGCAGCCTTCATGGAGAGCAGCCATAAAATGGCCAGGCAACATGACGTGGAACATGGCCACTGCAGCAGGCTAACAGAATAACAGAGCAACTGAGCAACTGAGCAACTGAACTGAAGTGCATCTGGTATGAAACAACTTTTCAAGTAGTTCCCACAGGAAGTGTTCGCTGCCGAACGCATGCCAAAAATGGCTCCCCGAGGACAAGACAACCTCGGACAGACGACTGACCAATGCGCAAAGCGCAAAACCCGAAAACGATCACGATTATGATGATCATTTCGGCGATTATGGCTGCGACAGTGCCAGGTTCTGGACGGTGGCAATGCCCCACACAGTCCTCTACAACCTACTCAGTGCATGCCTCAAATACATTTCCCGACTACAGCTCCAGCTCCAGCTCCAGCTCAAGCTCCAGCTTCTACTCGAACTCCAACTCCAACTCCAACTTCGACTTCGACTACGATTCTGAGTCTTTGTTGGTGGCGATCAATGCGATCGTAGCTTGATCGTAGCCGGCATTAGCAGCTGTTGTATATTGTTTCTGCATTGTAACTGTCACCTAGTGGCACTTGGCAAAGCTGCCAGAAATAATAGAAATTATATGAAATGGGCATTTGGGGAGTGTGCTTCGACTTCCGTGTTTGGCTCTGGCTCTGGCTCTGGCTCTGGCTGGACAATGGGCAATTTGGAGCGAAGGCAAACAGGAATGTCACTGGTCATGCTGTGATGCAATCTCCCGCGCCTCCAAAAGCCTAATTTGGAAAGTTATTACAACATTTCGTTGAATTCTCCACACATTAGCACCGCTCAACTACCTCCCCCACAGGAAGAACTCTCATTTAAAATGATGGACACGTGCCAAGTTCATTTTTCCATTCCATGGAGTGGAGTGAAGATATCTTCTATGCTATGATGGATCGCTGAGGATGACAAGACACTTAATAGTCGCTTTGTTGTTTTTGGTTCTTTTGTTGACGATATTGCTGTTGTACATCGCTCTGCCAGCTGTTCGTGCCCTGCAATTTAACTGAAGAGTACGAGTATTTAATGCCTCTGTCGCTGCCGCTGCCGCTGCCGTTGCCTCAGAATCTGCCTCACCTTTCGCAAGTTGAAGCGACTTGAGGGAACTCGAAGCTGGCGACTGATTTATGACAGCGCGAAAGATTCCACTGAGGATCGCTAGAGCACTGCATGCATCCGAGGGCAATTTGGCACTGCCAACTGACCAAAGACGGGCGTGGCGCCGATGCTGATGGTGATGCTGAGGCTGAGACTGAGGCTAAGGATGAGGTTGCGGGAGAGACGAGGCCTATTACGTGATGATGTAATAATTCTTGAAGACGATGGCATTTTTATTGCGGAAAATGTTGCATAAATCAAGGCAGCAATAAAACGGAGCCCCCGTCGATCGGCCCAATGCAAACAGGATGCTCCGAATACGAGACTATTTCATTCCTATTCAACGCTAATAATTTGCACCGAGAAAATCGACTTTGACTTTGACTGCGCGACTTACAAAGCTTTTCGATGTTCGCGAATTCGACGGCGTCATGCGCTACAATGGGGATAGCGGCATAATTTGGAGTAGCTCTGGCCAAAGATCACTTCCGAGGCTGCTCTAATCAAGCACTCTGAGAGATAATCAGCGACTTGTTGCCACAACATTGTTGCATCAACACTCAACAGCCCACGCGATCTCTGAGTGTGCTTCGCACATTAGCAAGCGATCCGCTCGCCAGGTCGCAGAACGCTGTATACTGAACGCAGAGCTCACAACTCAGATCGTAGCGGCAGATGCACCACAGGCGTGAGAGATGATGGCGAGATCTGAGCGCTGCGGCTGGGGGAACGTGTTTGCCATTGCAATTGGAAGTAGATTTGCAGAACCTACGCAAATGCGGATCACATCAAAAGAGAGGGATCATAAAAGGACTTTCGTCAGTCTGTCAGCAGGAGAGGAACATTTCAAATATGCTCCTTAACGAGGGAAAGGAAATCTATTAGATATTGATTTACGTGACATGTGTTTTATGGATCAGTGGGTTATCGTTAATTGCAGAAATAATTAATTGACTTGCATCGATTTAATATTCATTAGTTGCTCGTTATCACTACAAATGTCTAATAATATCATAATAATAACAATCATGCATTATGGAACGGTTTGCCTCCATCATTGAACGGCAAACACGTTCTTTTCCCGATTATATATGCAGAAGAATATTTAGTATCACATCACATAATATTATGACTACATTGTCTCATTTCTAATTGCACAACCGAAGACCGACACCACTTGGCTGTCACGCTTTGTTGTTCTGTTGATTCGGGAAGAAGAATAGCCGAACACCTCGTAAATAGGCCACTGACTGACGTGATTACAATGTCAAAGTGGCCCTGGGAGGGAGCGTTTTGTATAACTCTCTTTATTTATTATACCCAAAGTAATTAAATTAATTTTGGTTCATAACGTACCTTTCCAACAAGTTCTGGTGTGGGGCGGGGCACTTGGCCGAAAACAGTATCGAAGCGTGAGCCACGAAAGATCTTGAAGAGCATTTGCATTTCCTTCACTCTGAACGCTGAGCTGAGACATTGCGTGATTGGGCAAAAGATTCTTAACATTTCGAACACCTTTTTGGGTGTCCAATGGGTCTGCCGATCGGTCGTTAGAGCAAAGGGTTCGAGGGGGCTGGCAGACTTCCAAAAGTACAAACAAAGCCACACAAAGTCAGAGAGCAAATTATTAGGCAGGCAAAGCGGGCAGACCAGCTGAGGGAAACTGCTTTTTGATGTTCGGTAATTGGCGGTTTGGCAGCACGCGAGGCGGCCACCACAGCAACTGGACTAGGGACTAGGTATAGGTATAGGTATAGGTATAGGTATAGGGGACTGTGAGCTGGGAACTGGAAACAGACAAACTAACAGACCAGCGCCCCAAAGACACAGGCTATTCTTCCGATTGCCGGCGCTCAGAATTCGGAATGGTAACGAGCCAGCGGATTTCGGCGTGACGCGCTTTTCGATTTCAAAGCACAGAGCTCAGAAATGAGATTTGAGAGCGAAGAGCTGGAAAATCAGAGTTCTACTCTTGTCTCCTACTGAGAGTTTTGCTGTTCTGGGCTCGAATGTCGCCGTTCACTGCCTTCACTGGCTTCGGTGCTGTCTGTTCATTTCATAATAATTGGCAGCTTACAAATGTTCTTTCGGTTTTGATTTTGCTTCCATTTCCACTTATATTGTCTCGTATCTGAATTGTCGCGGTTTTCTAAAAGCAAAGGCAATGGGAAAGCAAGGGGAGTTCATAGCGGTACTTTGTTCCGTTGAACTTTTGAGCTCCGGCAGAGCTCTGGCAGGCGAAACAGTTCCGACATTTTTGTGGCGAATCTCTGGCTGATGACGGTTGACTGTGGGCTACTTCTGGGTGCTGGGTGCTGGTAGAAGTATTCAGACCAGGCATCCGCCACAAATAAAGTTGGCACTTTATAGGCGTGAACATTAATTAGGCAGACAAACAGCAGAAGCAGGCTGCCTGAGTATCTGAGTCAGAAATTGGACAGGAGCCACATTACACAATAAATAAAACACCATGAAGGGCAAGTTACGTTGGCTTGGTTCCCAGTTGGACAATTCTTTGGGCTTGTAGCTCTTTTTCGGTAGATATTTCTACAGCTAATGAGCAAATGAGCTCACCGCTAAATGCAGCTTCTTGCATCGCCATCCAACTAGCTTGGTTAGTATTCACCCGCACTTGGAGCGATTTTTGGGGCGGAGTTGTTTGCGCATGCGCCGCGGCCGACCGCCAACAGATGCCAGATTAGCATTTAAATTGTAGTTACATTTGGCCAAGCTCAGAGTAAAGCCAAACACAAGCTCAAACTAACTCAAACTCTGCGCTAACTTTAGATTATTTTTCATTCCGTTTAATTTTTTTTTCTTCCGCAGAAAACTTCTTGGCGTTGTATTTTCCCGCCCTCTTCTGGGGCGCTGTTCAAAGCAAACGTTTACCAAATGGAATTGTTGTCTTTGTTCTGTTTGGTTGGTCTGTAGTGGGAGCTGGAATTCCCCTTGCACCCTGCCATTCAAGCACTTCAACTGATGTTATCAAAGTCTGGCCTCGGGCAGAAGCTTTCCTCAGAGTTGGGTGTTTGAAGTTTTGTGTGTGTTGTGCTATGTGTTCTGTGCTCTGCGTTCTGCGTTCTGGGCTCTGTGTTGTGCTATGCCAAGGTAGCAATTTCAATATCAAAATTCGCCTGGCCTTTGGTCCGCTGCGAAAACCACAGAACGTACGAAACGGTTCGCTCAGGTGAGCCCAGAAAACGGTAAACCGCCAACGCCTTCTTCGGCATATCAGGCAACTCCCTTACGTTTTCGTAACATTTTAATCCAAATTAATTAAAAGCCAACTTCGACTGACCCATTTTCACAAATTCCAATTGACATCTGTATCCCCTGCTCTCCAAGTTGACGATCAGAAAAATTGCTAGAATAGAGCACGATGATAAATAGTGAAACATTTAAAAAGAGACTTTAAAAGTGTGGCAGCCCCGCGGCAGGACTGCCAACCGGCTAACTCGCCATCGCAGTCTCAACATCAGCATCAGTCGCAGTCGCATTCGCAGTTGGTTCTCTCTGGTTCGGAACTGTCATTATTCCGAGACGCTGCACAGGCCGATTAATTTGCGGCCGCCGTCTTAGTCGAGGAACCGAGAAAGTACCGTAAGCGTAGGTGGCTTGATGAGCTCTGCTGCCGTTTCGTGGATCGCTCGTTGGGTCACTTGGTGGCTTCTCCTCGCTTCAGCAGCCCACAGACTGCCCCTCGGCCAGGGCCACTAATTAATTGCGTGCTTTGACTCGGTCACACTCCAAGCGCCCCACCATCAGTCGGGAGGAAGGCTGGCCTCTGGGCACGCCTTCAAATTGGAGTTGGCCGTCGTCTCAGTTGTTGCTCTGATTGACAGGAAATTGTTATGAAGCTAGCCAATCGCCATCTAACTGTTCGCAGACAGTTCTTTAGTTCTTCTGAGATATTTTTAGCTAGGTTCGATTAAGAGCTCGAAATTTGACAACGAAGTTAGTTGGCGTGGTTGTTGTTGTAGTTGATGGGTTCAATGGCATCCACTTTTATACTGTTGACCTGAAACCCGGTGCACATCTCGAGTATAATCGAAAGTTTTCTTGCCTCGATGCAGGCCTGAGTCACTCTGCCACGTGCAAATGTTTTGTGTCTAATCATCTGACACTCGAGACATTCGAGAGTGTGCAGAATCCAAGAAAATCAAATCGAGTCAAACTCTCACTGCACTCATCCATGAATTCGGCGGGGGCGGAGTATGGACCGAGGAGCATGGACTGGCGAGTGCAGATGCCAGTGATAGCACTCGAGACCATGTCGACTAATTGCGGTTATAATATCAAAGTCGACATAACGCCTAACGCCTCGACTTGCCTTCATCGTCTCAAGTGGAGGCCGTTGGCGGCCAGTGGATGCAATTGGAGGCCAGTGGAAGCCGCAACACGAAATCGAAATGAGCTGAGAAATATGAAACACACGCAAGCGCATTGGCTGATGGTCAAGTGCCTCTTGTGCGTTCACTGCGGACCAAACGACCAAACTGAACCTGGCTGGACTGGACCGGACCGGGTGTCAGGATAATTTGCAGCCGCCGACGCCACGCAAATGATCCGCATGAAACGATCGGCAGGCTTAAAGAACTTTCTCGCTTTTGGGGCGATTTTTTAGAGGCTTTCTTTTGCAGTGCAATGTGTTCGATATATGGGGTGTGGGGCGCCTAGTGGATCTGCTGGGAAAAAAGCAAGCAGAGCTAAGTGGACCAAGAAAACTGCAGCCGCAGCCATCGTACAAACAATTATGCAGAATTTGGGTCATCTCTTGAGCATCTGAAGGGGAAAATTCGTTTGTATTCTGCGGTTCAGTTGTAGATGCGATGAGATCTCTACTTTAAAGTTTTCAGTTTCTCAGCACAAACAAAGCGAACCACTTGCGGAGGGGTCAGAATAAATGCGAATTAAATTCTGATTTCATTTATGATTTTGTTTCGTATTCTGATTTCAAGCTGTGGGACTGCAAAATGCTGAAAATTGTTACGTTTTAACGGCATTTAAGAAAATTCAGGAATTTGTTGTTGCTCCAGAACTGGGTAACAACTGGAGAACGGGACTCTCATCACGATCCAAAAACTTCGGTGGCACTCTTGTTCTCTTGGCTATTCACCAATAAGGCACCGTCGTGCTCATCTCCATCATCATCTCCATCACCATCACCGTCACCGTCTAAGTGTCACGCTCTTAGCCAGGCAGATGCTCCACCTCTTGTTAGCGTCGCTTCCTCATCCTCGTCAGCTAATTGCCCATGCGCCATCGGCTTAAGTTAGCTACTGATTTAATGTTTGAGAAACATTTTCTAAGAGATTATGTCCCAGTTTGCACTGTTAGACCTGTCCGTTGGGACTGTGCTGATCGCTGATCAGTGATCACAGATCGCCCATCGTTCATCTTTGATGTGTCCACGTTTTTATCCTGCTTTGGTTGTCAAATGCCACGCAAGGTTAAGTCGTTCACTGCCAATGCGCGTGACTATTGTCAGTGAGGATCGTCTCTCTCTCTCTCTCTCTCTCTCTCTCTCTCGCTTTTTCTCTCTCGATATCTTTCTAATGGTGATTATTCCCATAGTGCAAATGCCTGATTACAAAAACCGTTAGGCAGGGCATTATAATGATCATACACATCAGAAATGGACGACCAGAGAGAAGTGTAAAGGAGGATCACATTAAGGCTGGAGAGGCTTCATCAGATTCGCTTTATTCGCACTTAATAGCCCACTCATCTGCATTGCTATAAAGGAGAGGAGTATAGTGTGGCCAGTTTGTTACCTTGAGCACTCCAATGATGAGCTGCAGCACCACTCAGTTTCGTGTAGAATCTGAATCCGGCTTCTGGACCACCTAGCTGGATTATGAGGCGAATGCCTGAATTCGAGACATTCCAAGCACCAAACACTCCACAGGCTGCCGTAAATTTGCGTTAGCCAAATCGCAAACAAATCGAGGCACATTGTGTTGCCAGCGCTACCTTATAAGCCTTGCGATTGTAGGCAGGCCTCTCAGTCGAAGTCCAGCTCCAGATCTGCCTCGTTTTCCCCCGGCGAGTGCGTGAGCCGATTTCCTCCCACTGGCTGCCTTGTATTTTCTTGGCTGCCAATGCGTCGCGCATGTCCGATTGGCTTTCATTGATACCGTCCTGCACTCGGATAGTCTCCAGTTCGTTAGCGGCTGCCTCACCTACTTTTCGCTGCTGCCATGTCGCATATCTCCCAACTTGGCCTCTGTGCGTACCCCATCTTGCCCACACCTCACCCCTTTGCCCATCTTGCCCACCACGGTTTTCAATTTCCAATTTCGAGGCACTGTCATCGCCTACATTGTCGTCGTGTTGCCGCTGCTGAGATGTTGCGATGTTGAGATGTTGAGATGTTCAGCTGTTCTCCTGTTGCAGATCTCTTGCCAACGCCCATTAGAGCCAAGCGACGGTAATGCGTTTCAATTACAAGCCCGAATTTCAATGGTCTGCTCCGATCTTTACGAGATAAGGAAAACTGCGCTCGCAGCATGTACTTTGTGGTTTTCTTTTGTCTGGGGCAGGGAAAGTGTCGGAAATTGGTCCACAAAGTAATTGCACATCCAGGCCGAAAACGATCAAATGCAATCCTTCTAAGTAGTTGCTTGACTGGCACACATTTGCATTTCTACATACATGAGCGAACCTCAATTAAAAGACCAGGGATCAGAGACAATAGCAAGAACACTGACAACAACAGCAACTGTTGCCGCTGTTCCGTGGCCATGTTTCACTTGACTTTAATTGGATTTTGTTTATTTTTGGGCACATTTCGGGGCCCGCAACTGGCGACGGCTCGCGGAATGCGACACGGCACACGATGACAAATGTTGATATTCAAATGACACCGTTGGGGGCGGTGGATGCGGTAAGTGTGGTAAATGCGGGCCGGCTGTAGGGAGTGAAGAGTGGGCGGCCGCCACTTGTTGCAATTTTGTCACAGCTATGGCTTTGGGTCTGGCTCTGGCTTCGGTTCAAAGCAGCTACAGCCCGATCCTAACGACACCCGCTACTGACATTCCTATCGATTGTTGGCCATGTTGCTGGATGTCTATGGTCGACTCTTGTCGTGGCTGGGTGAGAAAAGTAAACCGTTTGAGCTGTTGGAGCCGTCTGAGCTGTGGTTGCTGTTGCTGCCTCAATCTATTCCTTTAGCTTTCAATGCTGCCTGGCACCAGATGTTTGAAATGTTTGCGCGACTTTGTCAACCTTCCAGCGCCCCCTCTGCGGCTTCCCAATCGCTTCCAATTGAATAGAGTGAAAAATGTCCATGGCACCTGTCAGCTGATGCGAATGCGTGCTTGAATGGGGAAGCCAAACACTTCTGGTACCGTTACAAATGAGACAGAGGGATTCACTGTGGCTTCTTAACAGGTTAATCTCCCCACACAATTAGCTCTCCAAAGATTCTGGTAGGAGTCTTAGTTAGCTTAGTCTCTTGTGTAAATCGGTGGAGGTCTTTTCGATCTCCTCTGTGTGTCAGTGGGTGAATATATTCCACAAATTGGGTTAAAATTTCAATTTACATAACATTAGCAAAGTTGTAGGAGCAGCTGCTGCGCCTTAGAAAGCGCATTTCCATATGTATCGAGGCTCTGGATAGCTGCCCACCAAATTTGCTCTGCTCCAAACGTTGCTCACGTTTTCGGTTATCTTCGTCCGAGCTTCGAGCGAGCTCAGAGCACGCTTGGAATGCCTTCCAGCGAAATGTGTCAATAATTAATTGTATTCAATTAAAACACGTTGCCCACCCCTGATCCTGTTCCTATTCCTGATTCGCTGGCTGGGTTAATTAAGATGCATCCGTGTCGCTGACTGACAACGAGAGGTCGCAGAGCAACTGGTTCGATCCAACTCCAGTTGGAAGACATGTTATATCCATTAGTGGAGTCGTTGTTTTCTTCGAACCCTTGGATATGGATCTACAGAAGTCTCATTTGCTGCATTTGGCAGTTGGCAGTTGGCAGTTGTGTAAACGGTTTTGGGTAAAAGTGCAACTAAACATCAATTAGCCCAATTCCCAGGCCGTTGCCACTTTGGGTCTGCCCCACACTCGGTCGGTTTCTGTTTCCAACTCGCTTTCATGTTGCATGTGGCTCACGTTGCATTTTGGCAACGTTTTCAGTTGCTGTTGTCTTCTGCTAGTTGCCAGTCCCAGTGCTAGTGCCAGTGCCAGTGCCAGCGCCAGTTGCCCTTGCCTTGGCTAGAGTCTCTGATTAGAGCCGCTCGTCTTCACACAAGAGTGAAATTTATTGCAATTTTCATTTTATTTATTTGCGTTGTCTTTGCGTTGCGGCCCGCCAATTGCAGCAGCTCGACCCCCTGTCCGAGGGCCTTTCCCATATTATTTCATTGTTCGGCAATAAAATGTTCCACATGCCATCGCCAGCGATTCTTTCAGTGGCTCATGAGAGTCCGGTCATCTGGTCATCTTCTCTGATCTGCTCACCTCCTGCCCGACTCGCACTACTTCGTTTGCTGTCTCACGTGCCATCGAGAGTGCGTTTTCACTGCGCAGCAAACTCGAAAGTGATTCTAATCACATGAATTTAATGAAATAATGGCAATCGAAAAGGAGAATGTAACCAGAATCTCTCAGCATGCGAGTCTCTCGCTGTCGGTCTCTCGATGGCGGCTTTCGAGTAAACATTTCACTCATGTCCAGTGTCAATCGGACGAGGCTCCCAGGTAAATCAAATGCCAACATCTACACACCAAATGTGTGTCAGTCTTCAAGGCCTCTCTTCTCTCGCAGAGGCAGTGGCAACATCCTTGGCACTCGCCAGTGATTCCGATGTTCCCATTTTGCACATTCCCGTCACGAATTTGACCAGAGAGCCAGCAGATGGGAGATTTACCTCGTCAGCCTCAACAAGTAAATTCGATGATTTTGGTCAAACATCGAATCTATTTTTAATAAATAAATTCACAAATGAACTCGATCGATCCAAGTCTTTTGTTAAAAGTGAAACGGCTAAAAGCCCATTATCTTCCACAGCTTAATGAATTTCTGTGGCACGAGTTTCAGCCAAAGTGTTGTGAGTATCGAGTATCAAGTATCATTAACACTCCGAATTGTCATTTACTATTGGCCACTTTCGACCCGGCGCTTTCAACACGCAAAGAGATGTAGCTCTCCACCTGGCGGTTAGATCTATACAAATATTCATAAAAGTTGTGCGAAACGGCAGCAGTTCAAATTGCTTTGGCCTACAATGACCCACAGTTACGGGGTGAAAGAAACATTTTGGACGAGAACTTTTGCTTTCTATTCGCCTTTTCGTACAAATCGCACAAATCGCTCGCTTCAATTAGCTGTATAGCATAATGATTTATGATAAACGAAGTAAATAATAAGTGAGTGGAGAGATACGCATCGATCTGAGTTGAATGAAAGTGGAACTCTGTCAATGCGAATCGCATCGAATGACAGCAAACGGGGCGTATGCGCAACGCAGCCTTAAATTAACTTCCAAACGCAGTCTCTACTGCAGCGGGCAACAATTAAATAAACGAAAGGCCTCGTCCATTGCTTGCAAGATTAATGATTAATGATGTGTACACCAGGAATGCTCACAATCAGCTTACACAAATTTGCTAATCTTGCATCTTCCACCAAGAGAACATCATACAAGCACAATTTACTACAAAGTTGCCTCAGTCGGACATGCAGACAGAGACAGACGGAAAAGTGTCGTGAACTCTGTGCCCCGTTGGGAGATGGCTGACTGGCTGGTTGCACAATGTCAATACCGCCGACGCTGCATGACCCAAGCACGGAATTTAGAGTCCCGGCAAGCGTCAGCTATCAGTGCTGACATCGTCTAAACAGAAACAGGCAACAACATGCAACAAATGATGGAGAGCACTAACAAGAGTTGATCCTGGTGCTCCTGTTGGATGTGGCCATGCTCCGTTGCTGGCTTACACTACTGGCACAGTTTTTCAACAACAGACTGAAGACAAATGGACAGATGTTGGCAGCGGGCTTCCCGTTGCTTTAGCTGTTTTTATTGCTGTTGTCTTCATTGTTGAGCATTTTGTCAGCGACATGTAAAGGTTTAAATAGACATGCAATGCAGGCAGAAGGAGGAGCTGCTTCGGGGACTGAACTGCCAGATTTGCCATAGTTCTAACGTGGGTGAACCGTGAGCTCGTAACTTAGCCGGTACAAACCATTTACAACTGGCGTAAGATGCACACTTTTGATAGCATTTGGAAAATTTATGCAAAAAATGCCGAAACGCGATGCGGTCGAGCAGCAGGAACAGCAACAGCAGCTGCAGTAACAGCAGCAACAGCCTCAGAGGAAACAGCAGCAGTTGCGCTGAAGGGAACAACATCATTTAAAGCACGAGCTGGCTGTCTCCTGGTACATTATTTGTGAGTGTCATGCATGAGAGCTGAGCGAGATGTCATAAATAAATAGCGGTTGGAGCCAGTGGCTACAGATGAAAGTGGGTTAAGGGCGCATTGGCTTAGATACTCTGCTGTCATGTGACCGGCCTCTAACTCAATTGAATTGTACTCCTACTATGTAAATCGACATAATCAAGTTTTCAATTTGGCATGCAATCTGCGGACAATTCTCAGGCGCATTTTCATTTGAACGTGCGGCTAGCTAGACACAAGTCTTCTACTTGGCCAGGCCCCCTCTCTCTCTCTCTCTTAGCGCCCTGTTCCCTGTTGACTGGTCTGCACATGTGATTTATGCTTGGAGCAGTATCTTGGCCATATCATATTACCTACTCCTACAAGTCGAGGCAATGTATCTTCGCTTATGACTGACATCCTTTTCGCTTTTCGCTATATTGTTTTTGGGCCCCAAATGCGGTCAATTGGCCATCCGCACGTCTCACTTTCTCTCCCCTTCTGTTGTTCCCTCTTTCTCCACATTTATACACATGTGCAAAATTCAACGTATCCGTAGACCTGGCCTAGTGGGGCACAGACCTGGCCAGCTTTTTGGCTGCTGCTCATTGGCATTTTATGCTTGCATTGTTCGATGCGCTATGCGAGCGGCAGATTTTGGCTTTTATTTGTTCATTATTGGCCAAGGTATACGTCGCTTTTAAATGAGTTATTGAGCAAATGGATGTACGAGTCGTACGCTTGTTTACCTGCCTACATACACACACACATACACTAGGATACTATGCGATACATTACGATACCAATAGAAGTTGCTTGCCTCAGTCCGTTTGCCTGTTAAGCGCGGCCAAAGCCGTTTGCAGCGGTTGCCGTTGTTGTCTAGCTGTGCCAGTTAGCTTTAACTAACTAACTCGGCTATGTCAGCCATCCATACAATGGTCCAACTTAACCACTATTCTCGATTCAAACCTACTTGCAATTACCTGGTAAAATGCATTTTCCGTGCCGGAGCCTTAATGCCCTTTCAAGCATACATCAACATTCAGTCTGGTATTCTGAATTAAGGTAGATAATATAAATTGTTCGTAACTATTAATGATGAGATAGAATAAAGATACTTATATAAATCTTTTCTACATGTATATATATATATATATATATATATATATATATATATATCAGATTTCATGGCAGCATGATACCTGCCTACCTATATGATAGTATCAGCTGAATTATATTATAATTATGCTGCGAAATTATAGTCTAAACGCAAGTATCTCTAGAATCGAATTACGATGCCAGCTCTTTAATTAAAACGCTAAATGATTTTATGTTGTGGTCTGCGCGAGCATTAAAAATCAATTTACCATTTGAATTGTCGTTACTTAAACTACCAACTTGAATAATTAGAGATGAGTTCAAACACATTAACAACTGTCTCTAATGCTGTGCCAAAGATTCACGTTGTAATGGAACATTAAATAGCTTACAGGATTTAGATCCGCGCCATCGTTAAAGAAAGTAACCGAAACGTGCTGAAAGACTATCAAATGCAAAAGAAATTCTAAGCTTTTCGCATTCAAAGATGTGGAAGACTTGCGCAATTAAAAATACGTTTAAGAAGCGAAAATATTGAGACAGCTTAGCGCTATCTAATTGAAATGACCGGAGGATAGGGTCAATGGCTGCACGATTTATTTAATTTGAGAGAATCATAATACCAAAATCGCATTATGCATACATTTTCAATTTGTTGACGTTTCTGGTGAGTCTCAAATTGTACACAAAATTATTATAATTAGAGCCCTCTGGGAGGTCTGTGAAACAAAACAAATATGATTAGCTAATGTGATAATTTAAGCAAGTAAAAGAAAATCTGTGTTTGTTTCAACGCTGTGTGAATAGAATGGACCGAATAAATGAATAATTTTAATACTAAACAAACAAATTCAAATTAACAACCGTTACATCTAATAGCCACAATGGATTTGTAAGATAAATCGCGCGTTGAGTCAAAGAGAGCTACTGTGTGACCAGCTAGCTATCGACCATGAGCGTGGAAGAGATACCAAAGATTTCTGTTTATCACACACGCTTTTATAATATGAATGGCCCTATTAACGGGCGGCTTATCGCAGTCGGAACCCAACTTTCTACGCGACTTTCAATTAAAACTTTCAGTTTTTCACAGAACTAGACCCATTCTTACAGGTTCTGAAAAACGAACGTTGGGCAATAGACCCCTCATTAAGCCGTTTACAAATGTCGCATGAGAACTGGCTGGCGCTAGAGATGACCTTCGAGTCAGATGCCCGTCTATGAGCTGCTGCTGACCTAAGCTGTTTAGGGGTTATTCAACATGAAAAGCTTTCGACATACCCACGGGAATTATAGCTTAAGTACGCTAAGCGTCCACTATTTTGGTTTTGTTTATGATCAAATATATATTTGTATATGAAAGAGGAAATCACCTTAAAAGATATTCATATCATAAAAATAAGCTTCAACACCAAACCATCAATCCGCTATAAAATAGATAAGTTGGGCATTAATTCGATGCGGGTTTCTAATTTTATCTGCCCATTAAATGAATAATAAATGGATTTTTGTAACTATAAAATAGATTGCTTAATTTTCTTTATTGGATGTAAATTCTTTCATATTAATCTTATGTATACACAAATCATTTGGTATTTACTTAATGATAAAATTAAAGATTATATGATATTTATTCTGTCTAATGCAGATTATTGAACAAATAATAGCTCCTTACCTGGTTTATTCCGATCTAGCATATCCAGCAAGTGCACAGAAACGTGTTCTCAAATTGAGGCCTAAACCAAATAGTTTTTGAACACATAGAAATCCAAGAAGTTTGATTTATGCATTCAGCCGCATCTCGCCATAAATGGATGCCTGCACTTGTGTAACCTCGCCCACTGTGAGGCCCACCCACTTGTCTAGCCGCCAAAATTTTACATAATTTAGCTGCTGCTGCAACGACTACCAGTCCAACTAGCAGCTCTCAGCCATTTACACCCACTCCCATTAGCTGACGCTCAAGTGCAGAGCAGAGCAATTCTTGTTTCGCAGGAAAAACTTTGCCATGGCATCAACTTCCACTTGGCGCAGAATGTGCAGCACACAAGTGCCGTTAGACGCCCACGGGAACGTCGGTGTCGGCACAGCCGACACAATAAATAATATGTAACAAAATCGATACCGCCGTCTGTGAGTTATGAAGTCGATTTGGTGGCGCGTGCGCATGCGCGGCAGCAACATCAGCAGGAGTTGCCACAAAGCTGCTGACTCGCCGTTTACTGTTCTTGCCGTATCTGAGGCTCAGTTAATTTCCGCTCTGGCCCAGAGCGCAGCGATTTGCAGATTAATGTGGGTCAGAATAGGCAAATGGTAATTGCGCACAAGTCCTAAATTAATCAAATCTCATTTCATAGGCCACGCTCGATTGCACGCTCAATTGCAGCTGCGCTCAAATACTTTCTCACACACTTCAAGAGCGGACAATGAAAGTGAACCGAACTTTGTCAGTTTTCGGAGGCGGCTCCACAAATTTTCACATGATTCTCTCAATGAATATGAATGCAGATGCATAAATCATTTGTTTGTTCAGATTCAAATCGATTCATCTGCCACAGCCAACGGCGACTCTCACTTTCCGGCGACGGCCCCATCAACTCGAATACCCAGTCAACCCGCAGCATTCCGATAGCCAATGCTCCGATGCCTTTCAACGGCTTTCCATGTCTGATTATTAATAGACATGGACATGCATATACTTGTAAAATGGCCATGCGCGGCTGTAACGTGATTATCCATTGCCATTGCCAGATGCGCCATTGATACATATTTATGGTTGACCAGCAGCTCGCTGTTTCCCAGTTTCCGCTGCAAAACTAAAGCTGAGACCATTTTCAAGGCAGAGCCTTGAAGGCTCGGATGTCACTTTGATTTATAAGACTTCCATTTAAATATTAATATAATATTTGCTTTCAAAGTGAAACCTCATCATATTGATTTTATAAATTACCTTCGCTTTACAAACTTTTAGTGCAATTTTAGTTAAAAATTTTTAATGGATTGCTGTCAGTGCTCCTCACGATTGCACAAATAATGTTCATTTTTATGTGAAAAGCATTTTGTGTGTACCGTATCCTGTTTGGGAAATGGATTCTGCATGGAGCTGTAAAGCTGATGTTCTTTTTATATGCGCGCTCCAAAAATAATAAAATAAAGAGCAATGATAGGCTTGAAAAGTGCGCTGCTTGATATTAATTATGTAAACGACAGCACGTCTGGCTGGCTGGTTGAGAAATGATGCCTGAACACATGGAGAGCAGCATCCGCTTGCTGTTCGCGTTCTTCTTGTCATACTCGTAAAAACAAAATGCACAACATCAAAATTTTCCGCTGGATAGATGACTGGCAGCCGAAGGCGCAGAAGGAACAGGTGGAACCAGTTGATTTGCACGTCTGTCCGTTCGCAAAAAATAGACTGGCCCGCCTCTGAGAACAGTTATATGTATTCTAAATTTAATTTATGGAGCTACTAGTAGGAGCAATGGATACTGGTGGGAGGCAGCTAATGGCCACTCAAGCTTAGTTCTATATCATTCGCAGATCTTAAATTTAAAGGGAAATAAATTACGTAATACTTCATGCTAAGAAGACAGCCCATTTGTTCAATTTTGTGGAATTCCGCCTCTATTGAAGCATGTTCTTAATTTATCTACTGACAAACGCTAAACTAAAGTTACATAAAAAAAATATATCTTATTTACTTAGACGAAGTAATAAATGAAAATAAATGAAAATAAATGAAAAGCCAACCAAATGAACCCACACCGCCTTCTCGCTTGGGAGTTAACTAAGACATGTCTCTTCCGTGAAGTGATTGAAAATCACCTGGGCTGGGCCCTAAATTGGTGTTGGGCCTTTTGGGTGCAATTGCAGCAAATCAAACAATTTCGCTTTCATTGTACGCAGCTCAATTTGTACGATTTGTACAATATAATTTACGATATTAAGTTTTCATTAATGCAATTACCGCACGTTAAATAAAAGGCGCTGCGGTTACGTGCAACGTGACCAGTTCGAACAAACATTACATCAGCTTCGCCCTGACCGAGCAGCGCTCATCATTACATCAAATCATCAAAGAAAGCGCCCGCCAGGGATTAGACATGGCTCAAGCCATTGCATCCATTCCATCCATTCCATCCATTGCACCCATTCATGGCACACATTTGAGTTTATTCACTACACTTAAGTGTAATAAAATTTGTAATAGAATAAGAATAAACGCCACGTCCCGTTCCTCACCACCCAAAGACTCCTACATAGAAATGATTTCATCTTTGGCCATTGGCCATGTTCTTTTTTGAGTATCTATAACTGGATTAAAGACCATTAATAAAATATGAATAACCTCTAGCAGCAGCAAAGCTTCCGCTTGCTGATGCACTTTTGCTGTCCTGATCTCTAAGCTGACCTACTTGCTCTAGATAAGCAGAGCGAAATCAGTGGGCGGGCTGTGCCTATAAATATGACAAACATCCGTTAATGTGGTAGCGATCTAGCGCCTTATAAGCACCAGCACAAGGTGACAGAGCCCAGTCAGAGTATGGAAATTTTGCTTTTTCCTTTTAACTGACCACGTTCAGGTTTCAATTTTTTCAATTTTGGCCAAAAGAAGATTTGCCTCTAAAATGGTTGGGCGGCTAGGCCAGAAAGGCAAAAGCAGGCACGAAATTCAAATGACAAACCAAATGGCAGCAGCTCAAGAAATCGTAACTGGTATGGAACGGGGATTGAGTCTGGGGCTGTGACTGGGGCTGGGGCTGGGGCTGGTGCTGTGACTGCAGACATTTAGACACTGGGCGATCTCACCCAAATACGCGACAGCTCAATCAGTTGGCCATGACTGCGTGCTGGATCTGGGAGCATTTTGGCCAATTTGATTTATGGCCAGCGAGTTTTCTTCCTTGTTGCATTTTCATGTTGGAATTCATGCATAAACATAAAAGCAGCCGAAATTTTGCCAACCATTGCCATAGTCATTGAACAATAGAACAGCGACATTTGTTGGCCTGCCCCAAGTCGCAACGCTCCATTGTGTTTTATGGTATCCAGAACGTGAGGTTCAACTCGGGAACATCTTCTCGCTCAGCGCACGGGCCGGCAAATATATTTAGTTACTTATGTATATCCCATCGATTCCTCAAGTTGTCACTCGCTGATTATTGCAGATACTCTAACTCGGCTTCTGCCGCCTTGCGTCTGCCAAACAAATCGAATTCATTTAGCGCAGCTCGTAATCTCTTCGACCCATGAAATTCTTAGCGATTCTTCCGCTTTCATTTTGACTGTCTTAAATATTCTTTAGTACTTGGCAGTGCGTAGAGCAGCTTCGCAACGCGCGTATTTTACCAGACTGTTGTGAAAGCTGTCACAGCAAAAGCGAAAGATTTTATTTATTGACAATGCGAATGACTGACTGGGAGACGCTGGAACTGACATACTGAGCGAAAGAGCGTGTGCCTCTCTAGGCATGGCTCTGATTAGTTAAGGTGCTCGCATTGACCCAAAGAACTACATTTCTCCAGCCAATGGCTGAGGTGCGAGCCAGAGTTTTAATAGCACTTTGAGTGTGAGATCCGCTCTCCAATGCTAAATGAGTAATTAAAGTGGGGGAGGTAGCCAGCACAGGAGTCGGGATGCTATGCAATCCGTTAGCTAGTTATTCAGTCAGTCAGTCAGTCGAAGAACGGTTAACTTGCCCAGAGACGAGACACGAGCAGTTCGCGTTTGTCTGGTTGATAAATAGCCCTTTGTCGTCCTCTTGGCCTCTTCCCCCAACTTGCATCATTCAGCTGCGACTAATCGCCGCTACTTGGCCACAGATTCAGAGTCGGACTTGTCTTGTTCGTCTTAGTCAGCGTCTTAGTTGGCTAAATAGTCTCACACCTCGACAAGGCGGTTGCTAATATTTTGGCCTTTTCGCTGCCAGCTGTTAGCTGTCCGTCGCCCGTTTCCAGCTGCCAGCCGTAGTCAACTCAATTAGGATGCTTGGAAATGATTCATTCTAATCTAAAGTCGAGTATCTGCAGTCATGAGCGGACCTCAACCCGTCGAAGTTTTAACACAGAGTCTCAGTCGGAGTCTTAGTCTGAGTCTGGGCTTTTGTCCGATTTACCGTTGCGCCGTGCGGCGGCATTCCCTGCGGCGGCTTTTAACCGTTTGTTGTGTCTAGAATTTTGCATGGCCATTTCATTATTGATTCGCATCTGAGCAGCTCGCAAATGTCTTCATTTAGTTGTTGTTTCGGACACGTTTACGCCTTTAACAGCCGCCTGTAAATTTATCTTTAATAAGTAGGCATATTTTGTGTACAGTGTATATATAGATTTTAAGTAGAATATTTAATCCGCACACAGTTAGATTAGCTCATAAATATATCTTTAAAAGTGAGAGTTATCCCGTATGCATCTATTTTAAAATGATTTAAATGATCGAATGAATGAGTCTAATGAATCAGTTCAATGAGCTACCTGTACGGGTATGGCATGCCATTAAGCTGAGCCAGGTCACTTGGCTGCATCGAAAGTGAAAAGCTAACTAACTGAAAAAGAAACATCTAGAGGAAAACAACATACTTTCATTATGTCTGCGCCAACTCTTAATAGGAACTTAAGATTTATTACACAAGAGAAGTGCTGGATTTGGAATTTGTCACTGTTCGTCGATTGAGTTTTTATTGTAACTAATTAATTTAACCAAGCCATAATCGGAACATAAGAAAAGACCATCGTTAAAACTATGTAATTTGCTTAATTGCTGTGAAGACAGTTGACGAACTGCTACAGATTCTGGTTTGAGTTCCTTGGTGCATCAAGCTGTTTCAAGTAAAGCTCTAAACGTCTCAAAACTCAATCAAGAGTTGGCCAAACAGCTACTCAAGGCGATCTTCCCCATTGCTAGAGCACAGCACAGCGCAGCCATTTCAAGATACTCTGTCAAGCGTCCAAATATAGTTGGACATCAGGCTAATGAGATTTTGAACTACAAGATGGATTCGTCTTTAATAACCTGACAAGAGTGGAGTGTTTTGATAGAGCACAGGCAACTCCTTGACTCAGCTCAGGTGCACTTTAAACTCTACTTCAGCGAGTAGTATGGCACGCCTCACGAATGCCAAAGTTTGGAGGTCATTAAGTGAAATGTGGGTCTGCGGCAGGTGTCTGAGTGGAGTGGGTGTTTGTGTGAATTGCGTCGCCTTGTGACCCAATAAAAAGCCCATTAGTCAGCCTCATGTGTGCATGGCGTGCTTGTGTTCGTGCTCCCCAAACTGGCACAAAGGTCGCCGCTCAGGTGCGATTCGATCTGCCTGCGGCGGACCCAGACCCGAACTTCGTTTATGTGTTGATTAATTTGTAAGACGTTGAGAGCGCTGAGTCAAACGCCCACTTTAGACAGCTTATTGTGCTGTTCAGGTAGCCAAGAAGCTGACTAAATTGTGGGATTATCATCACAGTTCCCGGGGAACGAAATGAAAATGATAATGGCATACAAAAGAGTCACTTAACGCCAACGGCATTGTCTTTTATTCATATGTATATTGTTTTCTGATTAATTTTTATTATGCTGGGGAGTTGTTAATAGAATATGCTTATCACAACAGGTACCGTTACGCATTGATCTATTGTTTTCGAAAGTGAAAGGACTGAGAGCAGCTACTGATTTGGAGCCTACGCATTAGATATGACAACGCCGCGATGATAAGAAACCCATTAATGCAATCTGTCTTGAAGACTTGAGGCTTTCGCTGTGTGAGGCGTTCCAAAATGAAAGTGTCACATCATGTGAAGAAGACGCCCAAAAATAACCTTGAAACGAATGGAGACAAAGCCCATCAAATCTGAGTTTTGGAAAAGCACCCGAAAAGAATGCGTACTGTTCACATTAAGAACATGAAAAGAGAAATTCGTCAACAGTTTTTATTTTTGACAATATGTTTAGACAATTTATCACGGCCCAGTGCTATTGTCTGGAGCTTTGGGTACGCTTAAGGGCCTCAAAAACCAGCTGATTCACCTCAATTTGCATAGCACACAAATGAAAAGTAAAAGGGCCGCTGCTGACCGTCTTCTAGATAATGCACGCACGGTATTTAATTGTGTGCGTTGAACCTATGCTAATACGCTGCCATTCACATCAAACGCTTTCATTTTCAGACTGGCGAAATCTTTGGTCAATAGCCAGAGTTTGAAAGTTCCTCCTCCTGCTCCAAAAAGGGGGTTTGTCACATGTGAGCAGAGCAATTGCTTCCGTTTCACTTGCGCTAAGCTTACGCAAATCTTTGCCACGAACTTGATTGACCTTAATGATTTGAGGCTAATGATTTTCGCATGCCCGTGAAATGGCAGCAATAAAAAAGGCTTTACCCAAATGCCGTGTAATGTCTTTTGAAAGTAAAAACAACCAAAATTCGTGTAGCTACAATGGTAAAATTGTTGCTGCTGTGACTGCGGCTGCTTCCACGGTTGGCATATCAAACAACTGTGGACCCCTGAGCTGACCGTTGACAGGAGTTTCAGTTTAAAGTGCATTTATTTTCATTTTCGTTGGCATCGGTCAACCTGCTGGCACAGCATGTGTGCGACTTGTAAATTGTTCGCTTGGCAAAACAAACAGCGAGAAAATGTATTTCTATTTGCATTGCCTTGGCCACGCTCTTGGCTCGTATGCTGCAAATCATAACCAGGCAACAGTGTAGTATAACCATGTGCAGTCCAGGCCTTGGCCGTTGCCATGGCCAAATTCGAATAGTTTTCGTATATGATATTTATTTATGCATGCACACTATGCACTCTTGTCCGGCAATAGTTTTACAAGAAAATTTGCCTGGCATAAATTTCCCAGCTGACCTACTTGGGGACGCAGTCGCCGAAACCAAAGACTCAAGTAACAAACTCGCTTAGCTTTACTTTTTCTCCCTCCCCGGTGCAGCAGCACAAAGGATGTAAAACAACAGCTTGACGTAGGTGCTTAATTAAGAGCTTATTTAGTTAGCTGCCGTTGCACTCTTGCCCACAAAAAGAAAAAAAAAAAGTGAATGTACTTATGGTGCATGTCAACAATTTTACATAATGAACTGTCCATTTGGATGCCACACAACCTCTCGAGTACATGTCAAGTGTGAAATATGCATGTAGCTAGAAAGGTATATTGATATATTCTGCTGCTGAAACTGCTTAGTTCCGTGTCCTATTTAAATGATTGAGTGCAAACATTCATTCATCTTTATGAGCCCCAAAGGTGCTCAAGCACGCGGTCCGTTACAGTTGCATTCTTCAATTATTTGCTGAGAGTTGAAGAGTAAATAGCACGCGATATCTGTTGAGCGGCATTCAAGTATTTGAACTAAAACTAAGCTAAGATATCTGATAGTTTTGAATATAGCATATTCACATAACGAGCATTGTTTTATATTATATTCCCAATCAAAAGACAACTTTCTTGTCACTTCTCAAGATTTACCTTTTACTTTTGCAGTTGTGTTGGCTGCCTGAGGCGTCTCTGCAGTGGACGATCACATCAAGTTGACAAGTTCTCTTAACTCTTTTCTGACTTGATTGTGTCGTTAATTTTGACATGTTTTCCAACTTTTCCGTAATTATGCACTTTTCGATTTTAGAAAATTCGTAGAAATGTAACTATGAATGCACTCATTGCATGGCCCGCCTACGACTCGCGGAGTTCCCATGTGAAGTCGCTTGAAATTGTCATGTATCATCGGTCATTTGGGGAACGGCTCAATTTGAGCAATTTTCAAAATCAGAGCAACTAACTGCAGCTTCAGCAGCCACAAGCACGAACCTCTGTGCGGCCGGTGGTGCGGTGGCTGTTGCTGCTTTGACCCGCAACCACCCACACGTCTTGCATTATGTTACTTTAATTTGGGTAATTTGGCCGCTGCTCGACTTAAATAATTTGAAAACAAATTTCAGCGCTGTTATTTAACTGGCCTCTACAAAATTGTTTGTAATGGGCATTTAACCCCGAAAAAAGATTCTGCAATGCTTACATAAGATACAAGTTGAGTTCTTGTTGTTGTTGTTGTTGCTATTGGTTTGGCTGCTGCTGCTATTGTTGCTGCTGTTGTTGGGACTGGTGAAAGGTGGCATGGCAAAGGTCAGACAAATATGAGAGCGCACGAGCAATGTTATTATATTTGAAAATTAGTGCACTGCCTATGGTCCTCTTTTTGGCGGGAGTTGAGGGTAGCCGTTGCCCAGCTTGATGCTCATTCGGATCGTGTTCAGCGGGCAAGTTATGTCACTAATTTGCTGACGTTGTCGTGCCTCTTGTTATTATTGGTGTTGTTGTTGTTGTTGTGTTGCTGTTGCTGTGCGACATATTTGCTCAGTCAGGGACAGAGAGACAGAGTCCCTGGTGTATTCAGTGGCATTGCATATGGGCAAAAATTAATGCCAAATGGCTTGTTAAAAGAAACAAGAGCAACATGAGCACAAAAGCAACATCATCACTAAATGATGATTACTACATGTTCTGCGCCAAAGCTATTTAGCTCAGTGCCAGGCGACGTAATAAACTGCAGGTACTTATTGATTTTTACTGTTACAAAAGCAAGTTGTTAACATGAAAGTCGTGTGAACAACAGGCTAAGAAACAAACAGTCTAACAGTCTAACCGTCTGGCAGACAGACATAGGCAGGCTAAGTCCGGTAAAAGGCAGCAGCTATAAAAACAAGAAAGTATTTGGCAAGAAATGGGATGAACGATTTATAATGAGAAATAAATCTATTTAGAAGAAAGCTAAAAGTCTTAGGAGAAATTCAGAAAAGGAATCGAAGCATGTACAAAACTATTTCTTCCAATACGCTCTGTTCACATCGCCAATAGAAGAACGAGTGTATAATAAAGCTGTTTAGATTGTGTGCAGCAGGTAGAAAAAAAAATGTTCTTAGCTCTTTATGGTAATAAAATATGTATTTGCTTGATTATGTATCTGAAGTCCAATAGTTTGTGGTCTTGGCCAAGTGCGACCTACAGGGTAGCTTCTAGGCATGCTCTCTAATATTTTCATCTGTCAAATCTAAAATCAACCATCGACAAACGTTGTTGTCATATCAACCGGCTGTCGGGCAATTAATGCGAGTTGGCAATTTCAATTAGGCGGCAACATCGATACGCAAAGTAAAGCTGAAATGTGCCGAGGGCCCAGTTAGTTAGCAGAAATGGCAAGTGCCGGTGCACAGCGGGTGCAGCTACTCCAGCTGAGTCGCCTCCGCCAAAGGAGTGCTAGAGATCGGTCATATAATTGACGGAAGCTGTCGTCGTTCGTTCGTCGCGTTGCGGCCCCAATGGCCGACTCTGCGGTGGCCCATTCCAATTCGCTTTTATATGGTTGTCATAATATTTAACTATGATGGAACCATCAAATTGCAATTACCAAACAGTCCGCGGATTGACAAACAAGAGTGCGAGCTGCTGCGCTGGGTGGACTGATGAAGCGAATTAGAAATGGAATGGGTGCAATTGCCGTAAACGAATATGCTAATTTGAGTTGAATGCAATGGGCTGGGGTCCAAGTTACTCCGCCGCATTCCAGCAGCGGCCGCAACAAGCGAGCCAATTAATCGCTATCAAAATCAAAGCTTTCCACGAACTGCCAATTATTACACAATGCCAGGCGTCAAGGTGGTTGGCACTACACCACGCAGCAGCCACGATCTTACTGGCCGCAGTCGCACAGCCACACAGCTACACCATCAGAGCGTTAGCAGATGGGATGGATGGGATGAGTGCATTGCTCTCGTTTTGCATTGCCATCATTCGTTTGAATCTTTTGCTTGGCCATTTTGCCATGCAAATTGGTACGCTGTCGCTGTCAAGTTGATTTGTCATCTTTCAACTTTAACAGCACGTGAGCTGCATGTAATTGCCAATGTCAATACCAATGCCACATGTCAGTTGCCAGTTTTCAGTTGCTTGCTACCGATGGCGATGGCGATGGCGATGACGATGGCAATGCTAAGGGCCGGCGACAGTAGCCGTGGACAGGCATTGGCAGGCCGAGCAAATTGGCGGCACATGTTGCTCGCAACATTGTTGACGAGCCCAATAACATGTTGCCAGCGATTGTTTACGGTCGCACTATTAACTTTTATTGACAATTGGCGGCCAGCATTTGAATTGTTTTATAATTTTTCGATTCTTTTCTCTCGCTCTCTCTCTCCCTCGGTCTGAGACTCTAATTGGCTAATTAATCGTACAACTCTGGAGAGCAAACACTTGAAATGTGATTAAAGCTACTGACCTGCTCAGATTGCCAGTTTGTTTTTAGCCAATTTAATTGGTACGATATTCGCAGTGTTCACCCTGAACACTGAAAGAGAAAACTAGAACAACTACCAACAAACAGATACTGAACGTGGTGGCATTTAAAAATTTAACGATTTCACACTAATGGCCACTCGATAAGGCTGAGAGCAGAACCACACAACGAACAACCACGAGCAGCACCCGTGTCAGGGGCATTGCCAGCATCTCAAGGGCGCGCCCGTGCCGTAAGGCCTACGCAAAAGGCACGGGATCCGAGTGCTCTAACGAACGACTATCGCAGACAACAGTCAAGTACAAGAGGCTGCCATGATCTTGATAATTGCCAAAAACGTTTGCGCTGTGCGGTCTGCGGTCTGCTGTCTTAGGCCTAGCCCATGCCACGCCCACCACCACCACCAAAGCAGACCAAAGCAACAAACATGACTTTTAGGGGCCTTACATGTCGATTGGAACGATTGCCCCATGCAGCTGTGTGGCCAAGGTAAACGACTCGGAACAAATCGTGTGACGAAGCTGTAAACGATTTCGTCGTAGCTGTCGACAGCTTCTCTCCTCCTGCTATTCCTCATCCTGCTGCATATGCTAGAGATTCGCCCATGAGTTCATTTTCTATTTCGACTACACATTGATTAGTTCGAGTAGTTCGTGTAAGTTTGTGGATAAGTTTAGCTTGGAATGAATTTAATAAAACTCTGATATCAGAACTAAGAAATTTCTTTTAATTAATCATTTTTGTATATTACAAATTTATGTAGTTTTTTTTTAATTTGATATTTAAAATAAGTATAAATGGAAATACATAGATCAAACATGATCAAATATAGTTGCTTAGTTATCCAGCCAGTCGTTGGGTAAAAATCAATCAGTTGAATGGACAAAATCCGTTACAAAACGTGTCAAAGGTGACAGCAGCCGTATTAGAAATCAATTTGAGATGAGCTACAGCAGGTAACAGTAAACACAGAAAGCCAAATGGTAGTTGGTAAATGGTAAATTGCGAGGCCTCAGAACGGAACTGCAAAACAAATCAATCTGTAGTCAGCTAAGCAGCAGCAACAGCAAAAGAAGAAGCAGAAGAAGCCTCTGAGAGTCCAATTCCAATTGTGATTATATTTAGTCGGCTGCCGGTGCTCCGACTGCACCCCGGCAGTCAATGCACTTGGACTCGGCCACCTGCTGGCCCACCAAGCCAAGTCAATCTCAAGCCAAGCGCACCTCGTCGTACGGTTTGCGTAAATTGTTTTCAGTTTCCATGTTTCCATGCTTCCTTCCACTTGCCGTTTTAGTCCCCACAATCAGGCTTGTGGTCAATGCCGTTTGCTGGGTGGTGTTAATTCTTCCACAACTAATTCTTGGCATTATTCGTTGCCAGTTTGTAGTTAGCAGCCGTTGATCGCCGGCCTGACAGCCGCAGAAGTCATAACCCAGGAAGCAACTGCTGCCGCTGCAAATCAAGTCGCATTAGCTGCTCATTTTGATATCTTCGGATATGTGTGAGCACACATGCGGAAGAAGTGGTCGGCAGTGGCCCAAGCATTAGGAAAACTAACTGTCTGCCTGGGAACGGGCAATCGTTGGTGACCATTGGTCTATCATCAGCGCCTATCTATAAGCTATAAATGTTAACAGCTGCTGGAATACCAATTGATATTATAATTTGTGCTGGCATTTCACAATTAACAATAAAATTACATACCAAATCAAGGTAGAAAATCGTTAAAAAATTCAATTTTTGTATAGATAAGAATGGAAAAGAACTCATTAATTATGAAGCGATTATAGAATATATTTGCCTTTTATTATCTTAGAGAGAAATTGACTTAGTTTCCTAAAACAATTTCAATTCGATAGATTAGCGAAAGAAAAGGCATACAAATGCAGCTGCATAATTGTCGGAGATATTGCATTCGTTAGAGTTGGAAGAAATAAAGAAAACTGAAGACGAAACGGAGCAATTAAAAGGCCAATTTGCCACGCAGCCGCAGCTACAAATAACAAAGTTTATCAATCTCTGCGATGGCTCAAGAAATGTTATAAATGTGCACATGCCAAATTGTTGAAGTCGCTGCTGCTGTCTTTGTTATTGTTGCTGTTGTTGTTGTTGTTGATCAACGCATGCGATTCTTATTGTTGCGGGTATTTTTGTTACTCCGACTGTCGAGCAACGTCCATAAAAACATTTATAAGCCTCATTATGAAGACTAGAATTTCTTGTCATTGAGACCAGACTTTCACAGCGTGCGCGCGCACTCTTAGAATGCCGTCGAGCGGGGAGGGGAACGGTGTGGAGGCAAAAGTGGCTAACAAAAAGCAAACTCGGTGACCATCGACGTTGTTTCTGTGTTGCTTTTGCTATTGCTATTGTTGCCATAATGTAATGCTGATTTTTGGTTGTTAGAAGTGGGCTATAACGCGGCCGCCTTTGAAGTCGTTTGGCAAGTGCGTTTGTCAAGTTCGTGTCTTAAGTCTTTTGTTTGACACAGCCTCTTTTTTAGCAAGATTTAATATTTGTTCAGCATTTAGCCGCCAATTGCAAACGCACTGCCTGCAAACAGTTGACCCACTGACGCATGCAGCCCTAAGTGCCAAAGAAACCACCAACTGCGGTGCGGTGCCCGTCTGGCCAACTAGTTGACTAGCTGGCAGTTTAGCTGAGTGACTGACAGCCATCACACTTGAAACGAACCCAAATGTTGCCCCAAACACACACACACACACACACACATACATACATAGAAAGAGAGACATGCTGGACACTGTTTTCTCTTTTGTTGCAAACGTTTTCATTTTCACGCCGCGTCTTTAGTTTCATTTTCATTTTCATTTGGGTTTCGGTTTCGGATTTCGGGTTGAGAAGTCTTCAAAAGCTGAAGTGCAGCACTTGAACTAACGGCACTCGGTGTTTAAAGCGACATGGGCAAAGAAGACATAACTTATACTGTCATCCATATAGTTTTATATTGCGAGTGACAAATTGCAAGCGCCCTTGGGGTTGAGTGTAGTACGTGCTGCGCGCCTCTGACTGCTGCTGCCTGTTCATAAATATTTGCCAACTGCAACTGGCTGCAGTCCTTGGCAATCTTGAATGCGATCTAACGCACGCTGGCAGCATTAGGTAATAAATTGGTGGCCCGCCCCGATGGCCACGAAAATTGAATTGTTTGTTGCTGGTGGTGGTTCACGAAGGCGAAGCGCGATCGGCACGCCCACATTGCGTTGGCCAGGCTCATTAGCGAATATCGTGGGATTGAACATCATTTTGTTGTTTTTGTTTGCCCAGCGATGAGCGGCCCGATCTAACTGAAATCTCCAGTTTGCAGTCGAACTGCTGCAGTTGCCCGGCCAACATCTGCGGCACGCAAAATAAATGGGCTCACATTAAGTTAAATGATTGCGAATATTAGAAAATATTGGCATGCCAAATGCTGGGCAGGCTTAGGCAGGCTCTATCCGGGCGTGAGCGTGGCGCAGCTGCTGCTATTTGCTAAAAATAATAAATGGATCCTTGGCCTTGGCGACGGCCACGTCGTTATGTCTCATTAGCACTTGCCGGGCATTTACTTAGGTGCGCAAATTAAAATAAAGAGCAGCGCAACAGTTGATGGAAAGCTTTGGATTCAGAGCCAGACCAGAGCTGGCCCAGTGTCAGGCTCAAAGACGTTTTCGAGCCAAGCCAAAACCCGTTTCGAGTCGTTGGCAAACACAAAAAGAAATGAGCCACTCAGTGGCCACGGCTGCCTCAATTGAGTGGTTTGGCTTTACCGTTTGTCTTTGCGCTCTGACTTTGCTCTACAGCCAGGAAGTTGATGCATGACCAAAAAAGCAAAATTATCTTTGAGCAATTCTGGCTGCAATTTAATGATTTCGAATTGGCCGAAACTTTTAATGAAAGTGCCTGCTCCGTTTGCGGGCAACGAAAGATGCTCTCGGAGACGCCTTCACTTTTTGTTTCCCTGCAAAAATTACACAGGCAGCTGTTACGGCTGGCAATCAGCATAAGATTTCAGCATTTCACTTGTTGTTGTTGTTGTCGTCGTCGTTGGAGCTGTTGTTGTTACTGGAGTTTTTTTTTATTTATTTTTTTTTTTTTTATTTTTCAGAATTCCCTGTTTCGGTTGTTCGCTGCGCTTTCGTGTCAACAGATTTAATATGCCAGCGAAACCGGCCTGCAACAGGCACAGCCGCTGCCGCCTTCGCCGTCGCCGTCGCAGCTGCAGCTGCAGCTGAAGCACCCGGCCAGATAATGAAAAGTCCAACTGGCAATTCGGCAAGTGGCTCTGGCAGGCTATCATTCATTCATTCACTCACTCACTCAACCACTGAGCCATTCCCGTGAATTCCAAAAGCTGTGCTAAGCGTGGGCTCAATGAGGTCACTTCGAAACTTTGTTTGGCCAATATGCTTTAGCAGTGTCTCTCTTCTATTTGGCCAGGCCATTGACTAGCAGCCGTAAATTTCACTTTTCATATGCCATATGCCATTTGTTACCATATGCCCAATGGCGCATGCTAAATGCCTGCCCACGACCCGGTGAACTTTTGGCTTGCCAATGACTGATATGGGTCACGGCGCAGGTAGTACATAGCACGCCGTTCCCATATTTGATTGTCAAACATGGGCTACCGTTTAGCCAAATTCGCTGTTGCTGCTGCTGTTGCTGCTGTTGCTGTTGCTGTTGCTGCTGCTGCTGTTTCTTGATGTTGTCGCTGCGGCTATTGCCATTGCCATTGTCCATGTCGCCGTCGTCGTAGTCGTCGCCGTTGTCAGTGTTGGCTGTCAATTTTGTCAGGTTGGCTGACAGGCTTACAAGCGTACCAACTTGGCTAACTGGCAAATGCTTTTGTGCAAAATCAATGCCGCGATTGCATGCACGGCATACAAGATCAGATCTGGGCAAGAGCAGCCACAAGGCTTTGGCCACATTGCTGTTTGCTCCACAACCAGTGCCAAATTTATGTTCCACACGCCATTAATCATGGGCCAGAGAGTGTTGGCGTTGGCATGTGCTCAACTGCGGTCAACTCAGCCAACCGAAGAATTTCACAAATCATAACCGCAACAAGTTTTTTTTTTGTTTGTTTTATAATTTTTGGCCAATGTCTCTGACACATATAGCCAGCTGTCAGACAGCTCCAATGATCCAATACTCGACTACGGCTGCGGCTTCAAGACCCATTTGTGCTAGTAATTTGGGAAGTGGCTGCAAATTAACCTTAATTGATTGCATTTGACAGCAGCAGAAGAAGAAGCAGCACCGGCTCAAAGCCAGCCATTGTGGGAGATGGTCTATAAACGAGAGTAGACTCGTTTTTGGAAACTTACAGAGAAGCGCTCGATCCGTAATAGCGTTCATTATGTCTACAGCTGATCTGCTCTTCGAGTGCACGGGAATAATTCAAGCATTATCATTAGCCCGTTTCTATTCTTCAGTCTAAAAAGTGAATCCGTATAGCTGTGTTGTGTGTTGTGTGTGCGGGTCTGGCAGGGTCTAACGATTGACCTGCTGAAAAACTCGGGGCACACAACTTCACTTTCTATTTATTTACTTAATGCAAGCTGAAGCGGCGGCCTCTTTTGTGCCAAAGTGCACAAATCACATCGATTTAATAACTATAATCGTTTGGGGGGCAAAACGTTTTGGGCCAACTCCACAAGGTGTTTATGGCGAATCGTGACAAAATGCTTTGACTCACTGACAAATTGGTGCAATGAGCCTGTCGGCAAAACAGCAAACGTTCCCTGATTGAACATCCCAAGCCTTTTGACATTTCGCCAAGTGGATTTCGCTAAGCAGCGTCAAATGGGTTGGGCAAAGAAAGCTGTTGTTAGTTAGGGAAAACTTGTAAAATGAGAAGAACCCAGTTGGGATAATTGCCAAATCCATTTGATGTGTGCTCGACTAAGAGTTGCTCTCTTGCCTGTAATACCAACTACTACGATTGACTTGACAACTCATAAATCTTTTGTAGCTACAAAATATGGGTTTGTAGAACAAAGTCAATTGGAATTCCGGATTTGAACATGAACAATGTAATACAATTTAGCCATCATTGGCATACAGGATGTACATAGAAAAAAGTCCCACATATAAAGTATGAAATGTTGAATATCTTGGCAATGTCTTCTAGCTGAATATCTCCTGTTAATATGCAAATAAACATAGAAAGTAAACGTAGCAATGCATGATGCATATTTAATTTGCGTAGCTAGGCGCCCACCTCCCTGCACCTCCCAGCACCCGCAAAGGCGGCATCAGTCGCTGCACTCAAGTCAAGCTCTACCCAAGATGGCATAAATTTCGAACTGAACAAGTGAAATTGACCAAATTTGGCAACTGTAACTGCATAAACTGCAAGTCAAATGGGACTCAAGTCACTTTGATGTGTCCAACAAAGGCCAAAACCGCAAAGGAGATGAAGACGACGACGACGACGACGACGACGACGGCGACAGAGATAAAGCACGCAAATGTGTTGAAGTTGGCCAACATTTTGGCCAATTGCCCATATAAATGCTACAACAGCGAGTTTTCAGCATAAATTTGTAAATCTTTCTTGATTTTTTTTCCATTTGTTTTATTTTCAGCATTTTTTATGTTTTGTTTTGGTTTTTTTAGTATGCCAGCAAGTCGACGCATTTACGGCAACTTGTCGCAACCAAAATACAATTTTAAGCAAATTAGTTACATATGTAAATACATCAGCAAACGCATGTACGCCTTTCACAAACTACTGCTGCTATTGTGAGTGGCCCGCTGGGATACTACTGACGCTAGAATGACGGTGAAAACATTTCAAACTCTGGTGTAAACATGCACTTCATATCTTTATTTGATCTAGTTGATACACTATTTTTGATAGGCAAGAAGCGAATTCAGACTCCTTTTCCCAGACCTGCTTTGAATTTTACTTCTTTTGATAGTATTTCAAACTGGCAGCTCATATCTAAATATATGAAATCTAGTTGCAAGATTCCTATCGTTGATATAGAACAGGAATAGTTGTGTTTCTTAATCCCACTTAAATATTCACTGCATATCATATATAAATTCATCGACTTTCTAGGTCACTAATACCACCAGAGAGGTGCTGAAGTATATTGCAATGTTTGCATTCAGTGCAAACAAGTTTCTTTGAATGAAAAGCTAGCTAGCTGCTCAATCCCTATCGACGATATTCACCAAGAAGACTTAAACTTGAGTAATATGATTTAACAAACATATATCTTTATTGCTGTACAAATATAATATTTACAGTTAACTGAACCAATTTATAGACATCCATCACTGAAGACTGTAATGTAGATTGTCCTAGAACTTGTCATGTTTCTCTAAGCCGCATGCCATTTAAATTCTCATATCCTTGCTAATAGTCTAACTGTACTTGCAGCTTTATGTATGTATATCTATTGCTTGTTACCGACCACTTAGCGTGGCCCAGAGCCGTAACTCTAACTTAATTATAATACTTGCACACACTCGTATACAAATATTCACACACCCAAACAACGCCCCAAATGCCGTGGGCCAACAGCACGATTGAAGCGAGCCCCTTCTGAATGCTGTAAATAACTAATATGCTAATTAGACGTTACTCCTAAGTAGTACTCACTCTATGCTGCACAGATACACATCTCACTTGTCCCCACCGTCTCCTCTCTCTCTCATTCTCTTTATCTATCTATCTCAGCAGCCCACTAATTGTTGGTCGGCCGTGTGCATTTTACTGGGTTAACAGGTGACTCGGAAAGAGTTCAGTTTCGAGAGAGACAGCGAAAATTCCCTATGACCGCTAGACTGAAATGCAGCCACGCCCACTAGCAGGCGGTGCCCAAGAACCGAAATGTTTGAGGTGCATAATTAGCATAAAATTATTGAACTAATTGCTGCATATGAATTACTTAAATACTAAATTACTAAAGAGCTTTGGCTGGCTGCCTGCCTGCCCAGTGTGGGAAATGCAAATGATCCTCATCTAGACTAATATTTCATTAGTTATAGCGGCTGAGGCTGCTGCTGCTGTTATTCTTGTTGTTGTTGTTATCTCATTACCCAGACAAACCGACCCTCGAGGCAATATTTGGCTAATTTGGGCAACAGGCAGCAACATCTCCATAAATTCTGCCATAGCCCAGGCAACGGCTCTTTGAAGCGCCGCTCGAGATTCTCACATTTGTCAACACTCTTCGGCCACATTCTGGCTTCAAATGTGGTGGCATGCAGCATGGCCAACTAAAGGGTATTACAGGTACTGTTATAGGGCGTGATGCCTGCACGTAACTCATCATATTATATAAAGTTAATTGTGGTATTTTAACATCATTTTTAATAATTACATAATATCTCATTTGCATGATATCTCTTAATTTTTAAATTTAATAAATAATTTAAGAAAATATTTATACATCAATTAAATCATCTAAATAAGTGTATAAATGCATCGGTTAGCTTAGCTTTAAATTTGTTTACAATTCAGTCTAGCAGCTCAGTTGCAGTTGCAGTTGCAGTTGATGCTGATGTTGCCACTTGCCACTTGCCGGGCAGCAGACACATAAATCCCAGGCAGCAGAGCCGCGATGAGTTGCCGAGCAGAGGCTTGCCTGATCGCCAGTTCATTTGCACACGGTTTGGCAATTTCACAGATTTATCATTTTTATCGTTTTGCTCAACCAAAATTTATTAATATGCCACGCTTGCGAACCGGTCTGGCGCACCTCGGCCCGGAAATTTATGGCCACTGGTTGCAGCCTGCAGTCAGCTGGCAGCTATCTAGCTGGAGTCGCCAAAAGCTGGCCAACTTTTACGCATGTTACCGTTGCTGAGCCGCTTGGCGTTCTTGCTGCTGCTCACACGCCGCGTTTCTGGCTAAGCTGCAGCTTAATATTTTGCTGGCATTAGATAAGCGAGCTGGTGCATAATTGGCCAGATCTTTGGGCATGCTGTTTGCATATCGCGTGCCATCATGCCGTAGCCATCAGTTTCACTTGTGATCCAATCGAGCTGGCACTCAGCTGGCAGGGCTTAGGCAAATAAATTGCCAACAGAGATGGAGGGGGCTAGCCAGCATGGCAGCATGGCAGCTTGCCAGCTAGACAGCTATCTAGGTGCCTGGCATGCAGATCAGATTGTGATCTTGGCCTGTTATGAGTCAATCAGACGCCTGCTACATTGTCACCATCACCTAGCGGTTGCCTCCGGCGCGTAGGCAAACAACATGCAGAGATTGTTACGATTGCATCATGAAATTTAACTGCCTTGGAATATTCGTACAAGGGGCGCTCGAAAGTCTTCGCATAAATTGGCAGCAAGGAGGCTTGGCGTCAATGCAAGCTACTGCCGCTGCTGCCTGGCTGGCTTATAAGGCGCCGCTAAGGTAACGCTCCATTCAGCTGTCCGTTGGGCAAAATGTTTATGAGATGACGATGCTGGCCGGAGGACTGGCAGGCCCTATCTCTGCTCGATTCTTTCATAATTTCTATGAGCTACACAAAAATACTACCTTAATGGTAAATGAATAGACATCAAAGCCGCCGCTTTCCCATCTCATTTCTTGTCCTTGGCACTCGTTGTGGGTAGCCAAAACTTCAAGTCGGCTGACACTTTCTTCATGAGCGACGCTATCTCCTTGAAGGATTTGTGATTCTTATCGGCCAGCAGATTGAATATCACACTTTCCGTGCTGGATATTATGCAGCCAATGTGACGTAATCGCTCTAGCGCTAAGTCCCGATCCTGATTGAGACGCGATGCACAACAGTCAGCGACCAGCCACACATCTATGCCATCGTTGAGAAGGTCAAAGGCTGTTTGCTCTACGCACACATGCGTCTGTCGGGGCATTTAAAATGTTAAACCGAAATACATTATATCCGCATATAAAAGCTTGCCTCAATGCCAAACAGCACTGCCGTCTTGGGCTTGTCACCAAAAACATCCTTCATCATTTTTTGAACTTCTGGCAGTATCATGCTGAATTTTGTCTTTGGTACGATGGCGCATGCATGCTTCACATCGAGTTCGCAAACTGTGTTTCCTAATCTTTCGGGATATTGCTCTGTAACCACTAATGGAACATTCAACACCTTACCTGCTTCTATCTAAAACTTGAGCTATTTTCTATTGAGTATTAATATTTACAACTTACCAATTTTTTTGAGTTTTCTATCACGGGCCCGATCAAGGGAATGGCGGGTTTGAACTTTTCCTGTATGTCGCACAACATGAACAACGTTTTACTTGGCATCAGACGATAAAGTGATTGTCCCACGCGTTTGACCATATTTATTCTAAATTTGATTTTTAAAATTTTGAATTTGTAAGCAATTGTTTAAGTGATTTGAAAATTTCCGCTAAGCTAACGCCCTCTGTTGGTAGTCGTAAGAACTTCGTGTCACACTCTGCATGTAATTTAAACTATCGATATCGATATCACTGTTAATATGAATGCGAAAAAAACGCGCTCTGCTAACTTAATGTTACGTGGTAAAATCCAATTTCTATTAAACGTAGTGATATTTTCCCAGCAACAAGTGTTGTGCATTAAAAGTTTAACCAACTGCTTGCCAAAGGGAAGTACAAACTTAAATTAAATATTATAATTTACGGCTAGGATCGAAATCAACTATAATGTTGTGAAAACCAAAACGAAATCGAATTTATAAATATAAACAAAGTTCAATTTAGTCAAAGCTATTGATGAATTTTATACAAGACTTCTTCCAAGACTTGGAAACGTAAACAAAACAGTAAGTAGAAATAAGGCCGGCTGTTTCATAACACTTTGTACAATTTGTATTATTGTCTTGGCAAATGAGGCACTTATCGAGCTGCCGCCCATCAGATGTTTGCTATCGAACTATTAACATTCTTGGATAACGGTCACACTCTTTTATTTTAAACTGGTCATACAGTCGTCTATCTTGTCTTTGCTTTGTTTACCTTTTTCTGTTTACATTTTTATTTTGGATTTTATCAAAAGTGAAGTGTTGGATTTTGTAATTAAAATTTTTTGAAATAGGCAAGTGAAAAATTGAGTGGCAACATACTTTTGTTGTTTTTTTCTGTTAAATAATGATTTGGGAATAGGCGCGCTGCTGTGCATTTGCTTTGCCTCAACCACCAGTTGCATGCCGCTAATATGCATGCAATTGTATGCATATGAATGTGAGTGGTTGTGTGCTTATTTGTGTATGCATAATTTTGGTCGAAACACCAATTTGGCATCGAACCAGCGCCAAGTTCTTGGTTGACAGTTACAGTGCGCACAACTAATTGCGGGCGCATAAATTACGCTTCTCTGAGAATTATCAAGGCGTTCTTCAAATTACAAATATATACACATACGTATGAATATAAATATTTGTGTGTATGCATGTATTTAGCTGTGTTATTTCACTTTCAAGATAAGCGTCGCTGTACGATTTGCTGTCTGCTGTCATATAAAAGCAAAAATATCAAATGCTCGACAACGTGCTGACGGCTAAAGCAATGCCGGCGTCAACAACAACGCCAGCGTCGGCGTCAGCTTCGCCTTCAACGCTGCCAACGCCTTTATCAATTTGCAACGGATACGCAAGTTGTGACAAGTTGAATTAATCGCTTAGCCATCGCGACGCGCTCTAGAGGCTAGACCCTAAAGTCGAGACTAGCACACAATCCCAGCGCTCTCACAATTACCCTCTCTCACTTGTTCTCCCACTCACTCTTACTCTTACTCTGCCCATCTCCCATCTCCCTTCTGCCAGCTAATTGCGCTGCCCCCTCTCTCTCTCTCTCTTTCTCACTCTCTCACTCTCTTTGCCAAACCATTTTCGAATTGGTCTCGGTCCATTCGCATCGCAATCGTTCAGTAGCTAAGGGAAGCATTTGCCTGTCAGACGTTGTCTGAATCTGCCCCAGCAATTTTCGACTGTCCTGGCATTGACGTTGGCGTTTCATTTGATTAATATTGATCAATTGATAAATACAGTCACACAGACGCACACACACACACACACACACACACACTCAGTTGGGCCCCGGTCATAAATTCTGACATAAATGTTGTTGCTCTGACGCCCGCTGAATAGGAATAGCTGCTGCCACTTCCCACTAAATTGGTTTGTTTGCGTCGGCCTTCAAGTCATCGGAGCTTTACTAATATTTTGCTTTTTAATATCTCTTGCAGTTAATCGTAAAGTACAAATTGTAAAGGATGAGCCTACAATCGATCAAGTATCAGCGCGGCAGCCTGGAGATCCTCGATCAACTGCTTCTGCCCGTCGTCTCCAAGTATCTGACGGTGCGTGGCGTCGAAGACGGCTGGAAAGTGATCAACAAGATGCAGGTGAGCACCAATAATCACATAGTCAATCAGCACTCAAACAAATGAAATTTCTAATTGCTCAACTATTGAATTCTGTTCAAATTGCCATTTGTCGGCTCTATAAATAATGTAATTAAAAGCTTATTGTAGATCATTTAAATAAATCTTGCACATTGCTTACCAAGCATAAAAATACTTGCACACATCATCATCAAAATTAATTGCATCTTGCCCCACAACAAATTATTTGCGGGTTGCTCATATAAGTGGCGTGCCCTCTACTTATTGCCAAGACGGAATATTGAGTAGCGAACGCTAGGTCGCTTTCTTATTTATTTATTATTTTATTAAAACAAATAGAATCAGCGAGAGCGAGAGATTATTTTGCAGTTGTTTACTGCTGCCTGTGCAAAAAGAGCACGCATGCGGCTCATCACGTGGACTCCGAGTCGCATTATATAATCAGACTATAAAGAGTTTATGGCCAGATAAGAGCATTGACATAGCAGCAGGAGATGATACCAAATACGAACCCCGCACTTGTACCCTCTCAGTAATTGTCTTTGTCTGCGTCTGGTGTTTTGTTTACGCTCTTTGTAGGTGAGGGGCGCTCCGGCTATTGCCATCGTGGGCTGCCTTTCGCTGGCCGTTGAAATCTATCCAGAGGAGTTTAGTAGCAAAAAATCGCTGCGTCAGGAAATTGAGGGCAAGCTGAACTATTTGGTTTCCGCAAGACCTACAGCTGTTAACATGAAGATTTCCGCCGACGAGCTAATAACGCTCGCCAACGAGCTCACCAAGGATGATGCCATTACGGTGACAGAGATGAAGCAAAGGTAAATTTTAAGGTAAATACTTAAAGACACAGATATTACATCACTGTCATTAAAGATTCCTGAAGGCGACCGAGGCCATGCTGGAAAAAGACATTACAGACAATCGGGCGATTGGCGCTAATGGAGCTAAGGCCATACTGGAGTATGTGGCAGAGGCAACGGGTGTGGCTTCAGCAAGTCCTGTGCGTGTGTTGACGCACTGCAACACGGGGTCTCTGGCGACAGCAGGTTACGGCACAGCGCTGGGCGTGGTGAGACATCTTAGCGAGCTCGGAAAACTAGGTAAGCGTAAACTTAACTCCAATCAAGTGAGCTCGTAGTTAATGAACAACTGTATGTATCCCTACAGAGCACGTTTACTGCACGGAGACGCGTCCGTACAACCAGGGCGCACGCTTAACTGCTTATGAACTGGTGCACGAGAAGTTACCCGCCACCCTGGTTCTAGACAGCATGGTTGCGGCGTTGCTGCGAGTGAAGAATATTGCAGCAGTTGTCGTGGGCGCAGATCGGGTGAGCTACTGAAACCGTCACAAGATCTGGACATAGCATTAATGTCCATTCTCCTATCTAGGTGGCTGCCAATGGTGATACAGCCAATAAAATTGGCACCTATCAAATCGCAGTTGTGGCCAAACACCATGGCGTGCCCTTCTATGTGGCTGCGCCACTGACTTCTATCGATCTGCAGATACCTAGCGGGGATCATATCATAATCGAGGTGAGACCCGACCGCGAAATGACACACGTGGGCGAGCATCGGATTGCGGCGCCAGGCATTAACTGTTGGAATCCCGCCTTTGATGTAACGCCCGCTTCTCTTATCACTGGCATCATCACGGAGCATGGTGTCTTTAAGCCGTCGGCGCTCAAAGTGGAGATCAGCAAGCTGCTTGAATTATAACAGCCGCACGAACTATTGTTTCTGTTGTTAATATTTGCGTTAAACGAATGCACTCCAGTTGCAAAAAGCATCGCACAGGCAAACAAAGCCACACGGAACCACTTGCAAATGGGCAGCCAGCCAGTTGGCTTTTGTAAATGTAAATCGGCGCTAAACGAAAAAATACAATGCACATTACCTTTACACAATCAGGCTGCAGAATTATTTCAGGTGTTGTTTCCCTTATGATATTTGAACTCTTTAAAATTCTTGTAGTCTTTGTTTGCTGTGGCTTAAAAGCTGCGTGAAGCATGAGTTAGCCGCACCAGACGCTTACCGACGCAGAATGGAGTTACACTCACTTCTGTTATTGCTGATCACCTTGGGTCTGTGCACCTGCCACCTGAATATCGTCAACAATTTTCGTAACATGAGAGTGCGCTTGGCTAGCCCTACTGCTCCAGCTTCAAATGCTAATCAGCCATTGCGCGAGGGCCGTGTGGAGATCAGCTTTGACAATGGCGTCAGTTGGGGCACCATTTGCAGTACACAGTGGTCACTGCGCGAAGGTAATGTCGTGTGCCGGCAGCTGGGTCTGGGCTATGCTTCCATGGCAATTTCTAGCACAAAGCATGGCAATAGTCATTCTAATCGTTGGGGTATGGTGGGTACGCGATGTCGCGGTTCTGAGCGAAAATTATCGGAGTGCCACCGAGAGCCGACATACCCGGCTGTGTGCAATGCCTACAATCGTAATATCAGCACAGTGGCTTGTGTGAGCAAATCAGCAGATCTGGAGCTAGGTGTCTCGGACATCGAGATAAGCGCGTACCTGGCCTTCGTGCCCATGACACAGTTGACCTGTGCCATGGAAGAGAACTGTGTGTCAAAGGATGCGTATGTTATACGCAGAACAAACCCGAGAGCCATCCGCAAACTCCTGCGCTTCTCTGTCAAGGCTTCTAATGTGGGCAATGCCGACGTTAGCCCCTATGCCAACTACGAGGACTGGGAGTGGCATCAGTGCCATATGCACTACCACAGCATGAAAGTATTTGCCACCTTCGACGTATACAATGATCGCTACAAAAAAGTGGCCCAGGGCCACAAGGCCTCCTTCTGCCTGATGGACTCAGAGTGCAATTTAGGCATGACCCCTAAATACACGTGTGGTAACACCACACAAGGTAAGTATTCAACTGCTTCCTTGTTCATATGAGCTGCGCTTATGCTAAAGCATTGATAGGTATTTCTGCTGGCTGTTCGGACGTGTACAGCCATGTGCTAGACTGCCAGTGGGTGGATGTTACCACGGTGCCCGTCAACAAGAAATATATATTGCGCGTGGAACTGAATCCCGAGTATGTTCTCGGCGAGATGACCTTCGAGAATAATGGCGCCGAGTGTGAGCTGGATTATACGGGTGAGATTCTAACCACGAGGGTGACCAAATGCAAACGGAAGCCATTGCTTGTATGAAATCATAATTAATTGAAAATGAATATGTAAATACATATATTCATCAATTATTGTAATTGAATTGAATAAAATAACTATAATTGTAATGATCACACATTCAATGCGCTTGAACTTTCTGGAGCTCTATTAAACTATATATAATCTGGCATTCAGTATCTCAATTCTTTAATATAAATGATTAAATTTTAAAGAATTTGTTTTAATGACAACTCATCCATATAATCATTTTGTCGAACTTGTAAATGAAATGACAATTGGTAATTGTTTTAGTTAAATACGTTTATTGTTTTTTTTTTTTTTATTTATTTACTTTTGTTTTGTTTGTTGAATGTTGTTTTTGTTTTTATTTCGCATTTAATTGCTCTTACACAATAGACTTTATGTTTGTATATCTGGTATTTATTATTATGATCTATAAATATGCCATTAATTACTATAGATAAATATTTCGGCGCTTGCTTTGATTCTTTTGTGCTAAAATTCAATTATGCTTTTCTCGAGCTTGTGGCGTTTATTTTGTTTGACTTTTTTTGTTCTTTTTGTTTGTTTTGTTGTGGATTGTGCTTTATTCATTGTAATATGTATGTAAATTGTTGATTTTGTATTTTTATTGTATACCCTAATTTTAGCTAATTGTGCCAAAAAATTAATTGAATTGCAACTAAATGTTTCGCATTCGCACTGACCCGTGAACGGGAAGCTGCATTTAATGAGTAACGTAATAAATTCCCTTTTTTTATTTTTTTGTTGTTGCTAATTACAAAAATGCCTACACTACACATTTATACACAGAACTCTTAAACACTAGCCGACGTCTCAATTAGCTGGCATCGTTTGCAGTATGCAAAATTTCATAATGTATACATACTCTCACACACGCACACATACTCTCTACTCAAGCATGGGCTGTGGTATGTATGCAACAATATTGCATGACAAAACAAAAAATATCAATAATCACGTTTGCAAAATCCTAATGAACAAATTGCAGTCAACTTAAACTTAGGCAACAGAATTGTTTGAAGAGCATTGAAAAGCGTAGGAAAAGTGTGCGGCAATTATAAAAATGATATATGTATATGTATGTAGATGAATGTACATTCATTGATGTAAACATTTACATTAATACATATATGTGTGTATATATAAATATATGTTACATATACGTAGAGTTTTATATACTTATTTATGTTAAGTATTTCAATAAAAATGCATTAAAGTTGTTCGAGTATTTATGTCATTTGCTTAACACGCTAACTAAAACACCTGACGCATAAGACTCCCTGACCGCCCGCCTCTGCTTACCCACACTTTGCAAAAACACGTTGAGCACAAAAACTACTTTACAAATATTACATTCATTACTCTGGCATTGCCTCTAAATTGCCCTCTATATAGAAATGTGTGTATGTGTATGTGTGTATGTGTGTGTTGTGTATTAAATATAAGTAGTTTTTGTATACATATTTAAGTAGCATACATATTCTTGTGTGTGTGTGTTTTTAAGTAACATTACTTTAGGTGCTATGACAAACTGACGGCCAATTTGGCTTGCGCTTTTATTTATTTATTTTTGTTTTTATTTTGTATATTTTAGTTTAGTTTTTAGTTTTCGCTTTGTAGCCTTTAAATTACCATAAAAACGTACTTGTTCAATAAGTAGCTATGGTATAGTATGCTATGGTATGTGTTTTACTACCATCGATTAAGTAACCACCTAACGTGCCTTTCTCTCAGTGTATCGCTTGTGAAAACATTTATAAATTAATTTTTGCCTATTGTTCGGATCCCTTTTATCCTTGTTTGCTTCCATAGTTAATCATCAGATTCATATATATACATATATATATAAATATGCATATGTATATTGTTAAAAAAATTATGTTCGCCATTGTGATACATATAGTTATGATTGTTGTTGTTGTTGGTGTTGGTGTTCGTGTATTGCAATGAGTTTCAGTTTTGCTGCGCTTTGTACGCTTTGCTCCTAATTGGGGGTTTGATTGAATTTGGGGTTGGTTGGTTGTTAATTGTGCGCGTGTGGGTCACAATTCGTTCTATGCGTGTACGTTAGGCGTTTGTGCTTTAACTAAACTATGCTATCAGCTCTCGACCGTCGTGGATGACACGCTGTGACTAGTGGTTAGCAGGTGTTCAGGAATGGGTATAGGTTGGGTGCGAGCCGGTTGCTTCTTCTGCAAATGAAACAAAACACCATATATATTAAGAAAAGTGAGTATATTTATAATCATTACCTTGCGCCTGAACGGAAAACAGCCTGCCTTGTCCGGTTCCGGTACGGCATTGATCAACAAATCGGGCGTGGGACTCTCCTCGGGGCCGAAGACGTTGAGCTCGCGAAAGCATTCGGTCTCCATCATTTCATTTTGCCATGAAATGGATACAGAGCCCGTATTGAATTTCGTATAAAAATTCGTATCGGACTCATCGATATTGACACCCTTCACAGTCGAGAACTGTTCAATATCGAGCACATCTTTGGCGTAAACGGCGTGTGGCTGTTGGCGGCAAGAAATAATGTTTAGCTGGCGAATTATTGATTTGGCTCGACGTATTACTTACGTCTGGCACAAAGGGCGGCTCCAGCATGCCCGCCTCCAAGCGTCGCCAATTCAGCTGTGTCGAGTGGAAAAACGGATGCGCCATCACATCCTGGGCGCCCATTCGCCCGTTGCGGCAGCCCAAGCGTTGCTTTATCGATTTAGCTAACAGCTGTTGGCACATTGATTTGGCTTCATCATTAAACTTGCTCGAATACTTTTCGGCATCCTCCTGCAAATGGAAGTTAGTTAATATTACATATAATTCTTATATTGGCTAGGCACTGCTAACGGACCTTAACACGTCTATCCACCTCCTCGCGCTTGACTTTCTCCTTGCGCATTCGAAACGGCGCCTGACCCTCGATCATTTCATACAATAGACATCCAAAACTGAACCAGTCCGGCGAAAAGGCGTACTTCTCATTATCTATAACTTCCGGCGCCATGTAGCCTAATAGATTGAAATATGTTGGATTATTTTCATTATTCTTGCGTTGGTTCACATGCCCACTGTCCCTTACCCACTGTGCCGACACGTCCGCGCACCATCTCCCCCTCAGGAATCTCCACAGCCAGGCCTAAGTCCGAGATGCGGACATGCCCATGATCATCTAACAGTATGTTCTCAGGCTTGCAATCTCTGTAAACAATGCCTTGCTTGTGCAGATGCTGAAGTCCACAAGCCACCTCGGCTGCATAAAACCGGGCACGCTCCAACTCAAAACCAGGATCACCGCCCATGTTGTAAATATGAAATTTCAAATCGCCGCCTACAAGAAATGAAGGGAAAACATCAAATATGAAATCATGCTAATTATGAATGATGAAAAAACTGTGTCTATTTACTTAATTGTGAACACATTACAGCTAGAGCAATATAGGCCAGAAGTCGACTCGTTAGACTAGGCATTTTGTGAAATTTCACAATCGTGTCAAATTGTTCATTGAATTTCGCAGTGGAATTCCTGTGAACCCTCTTCATGCATCGATTTTTTTTTAAATATGAGCCGACCCTGGAAACCAGGAAGTGCTCTAATCATGTATATCTTAGAGCTAGAGTTTCCAAAATGCAGAGCCTGCTTGCTTTGTTCTTTTTAATTCCATTTTAGCTGAATGGCAACATCGATTGGCAATTGGATGAGCGAGGAACAAAAGGGATGTTGGAATTTAATTAAAAAGAGAAAGGGAACAATTCAATAGGCGAGAATTACACATACGTTCACATTCACACACAATCACATTCCATTTGCTATCACTTTTATGAATGCATCCAAATGAAAACTGATGTCTGCCTGTTAGACGTAATGAAATTGTGTGTGTGTGTGTGTGTGTGTGTGTGTGTGTGTGTGTGTGTGTGTGTGTGTGTGTGTGTGTATGTGTGTGAGCCTGTACGTGTTTGTTTGTATGCTTCCGGCACTGTAAACCCAATTAGCATGGCACTGGATTAAAAATCGTCGCTGCAAAAGTCAACTGCTGGCCAACATATGATGAGATGAAATAGGAGAACTCCATTGTACCCATATAAGCTGAAGTCCTTGGAGTGACCAGCGAGAGCTGGCCGAGCTGCGTTCTTATCTGCACAGCCAATGGGCGCACGGACTTCGCTCGATGTCAATTCTATTCATGACTAGGTCCTTTCAATCGAACGTGCCATTGTTTAGAGTATGCACTTCAAATCCGCTGACTGCATTTCACTTTTTTCAAATGGCCTTAATGGCTGACTATGGGGCTGCGCTAACTGGATAATACGTACCGTTCATTATAGTCAGGACCAGACAGAGCGCGTCCTTTGTCTCGTATGCGTAGGCCAGATTGACAACAAATGGCGAGTTGATTTTTTGCAGTATTTGTTTCTCAATGAGCACCATGGACTCGCCCTTACGTTTTTTTATTCGCTTTTTCTCCAGCTTTTTGCACGCGTACATTTTGCCCGTGGCGCGCACCTGCGAGCGACAGCAAAGGATGACGCGTTAATGGATACGCGTGTATGCGCTGTTATCCAATTGTCCACTTACCTGACAGGCACAGACCTCGCCGAACCCGCCCTTGCCCAGCACACGGTACATGCGAAAGGTTTTATATGTGATGGGCTGCGCCTCGAGCCACTTCCACTGCAGGTAGCTGCAAGGATATTTTTGAATTAATCAAATGATTCGATTTGCATAAATTGACGGTGTGCACTACGCACCGGTGAAAATACATGGAGTTCTCGAACTCGCGAAAGGGTTCACCAGCCAGAAACGCCTTCACCGCTTTCACGCAGTGGGCAAAGAGATCCTTGCCGCCGCTGTTTATCTTGCTGCGAACTTGTGCAATGAGATCATCGTTGAGCACATCGAGCACCAGTTCATCGGACGGCGAGCCCGACCCGGTAGCAGATGCACCACCGCCGCCCTTCTTCGCATCCTGACTGCCCTCACATTCAACGCCCTCGTCGCCAACGTTCTCCACGTCGCCATCCCCGCCATTCAGCGCCAGCGCCGCATCCTCGCCGTTGTGATTATGGGTGTCGTGCTGCAGCTTCGTGTGGTTGGTGTTGTTGATGTTGTTGCAGTTGTTGGCGGTGGTATTGTTACAATGTTCAGTCTCAGCTGTTTCAGTTGCATTGGCTATGCTGCTATTCAGCAGCAGTTCCTCGCGCGTCTCCAGATCCAGGCCATCGGCATCGCCATCACCGCTGCCGCCGTTGCGCAGCTCCAGCTGTGGCTCAATGTTCAAAAAGCGCCGTCCAATGTCATGCCCTATGAATATGCGATTCACAATAAACTCGATCTCATATCTGCGAATGCCGAAAGGATTTCAATTAATAACTGCCTCAGCTCCCCTACCCCCTCCCCCCATCACAAATCTGTCACTTACTTCACTACTTCATCCAAGAAACTGATGTAGCGAAAGTAAACGGGTCGCTTGTTCTCGCAGAACTGACGAAAGAGCTCACGACCAATGGGCTGTTGGTCTATCACGTAGCCATAGCTTATGTCTGCATGTGCATGTGTGTGTGCGTGTGTGGGTATTTCGATAAGCGATAAACAAATAAATAATATTAATATTCAAATCGTTATTTTATTTTATATTTATATTCCATATCGCACTCACCTAATTTGTCTTTCAGGTGGATGCACTGCGATATGTGTGGAAATTGTAATATTTTTCGCCATTTTTTACTTTTTCCCTTGTTGCTGTCAGAACCACCTGAAAAATAGTGTATATATTTTATAATTTAGTCAATATGAATATCTAATAATAATATTTTTTTTATCTATTATGTGTTTACTCTACAAATCCGGCTATGCAAAAGTCATTGGATATTCAACTCGTTGGCTTCGTATATTTTCAATGAATATTGTGACACTTCAAACTAACACACAAAACACACAATATTTGTTTGCCAGCCAACAATAAACATTTTCTACATTTTCGTCAGTTCAATGAACATCTTCAGTTTGATTTGAAACACAGATATATGCAATTAAACGATTTATGAGAATATTGATAACATATGATTAAATAATCAGACATGAGACACGCTCCAGTTAACCTATTGTGCGAAATGTCTAAATTGTATTTTAATGCATGGTATTTTACAATGTCCGGAGATAAGCTCCTGATGTCTGACACTTGATGCCACATCAGGTGCTTGTTGATAATTGAACATTCTCGCCTGGTTGGCTTCATTGCAGGATGAGGATGAGGTTGCCATTGCCGACAGCCTTTGTCAAAATTATTAATACTGGTATTAAGATGGAATTATGCAGCTGCTAACGAGGATAGATAGATAGGTATGTATATAATTCGATAACATGAAATTGCTTTGAGTAATTGTTAATTTAATTCCAAACTGAATAGCTATTTTAAGTAAAATTCGTTATATTCAGTAACTCTTGCAATTCCTTTACAATTTAACAAACTCAATTCAATATTTGAAGAGACCAAAAGGGCTCCCAGCAATGACTAAATCACTAAATCAGTTGCGGCACTCGCATTTGCTCTGACCGACCGGTCTGTCTATAATAGTAGAGTCATAAAATGTAGCAAGTAAATCGATTTAGACAGCATAAAGGACGTTTGAGCTCGAAGGAGCAGTTGAGCAGCACCAGCAGCAGCAGCCGAGCATAAATGTCAAAAGCAGTCAAATCGAAATCAATGCGTTAACTATAGCTGGTGAGCATTGGCTGTATAAAACTAAAAACAAAAAAAAAAAAAAAAATACGTTCAAAAATATCGAAACTCAATCGGACAGCTTTTCATGTGGCTGCGCTGAAAAGTATGCTATATGTACGCACATGCACACAAACATACGTTACATACACGTATATACATGCAAGCCCCAATACTTTCCACACACTAACCATAGCTCAACTTTGGAGTGCCTGTGTGGGCGTGACTGAACTGTAAGGCACATACAACCCATCATAGAACGCGGTATCATATGTGTGTGCAGTTTGAATGTTATTTGCAAACACTCACGCACATACACACACACTCACACTCACACAAATACACACAAATATTACGAATGGCTTACAGTTGACTGAACGCAATTGGACTGCATTTGGCGATGGGAAAACTAAAGCTTACTGAATCTCTAAGTTTCGATTCGTCATCGTCGTATGTAACTAATATATATAAATATTACATTTTCTTTAAAATATAGAAATTTTAAACAAGCCTTATGAAAATAAATATATCAAAATGATTTAAATAATCATAATTTTAAAATGTGCTCTTCATAAGTTTCGTGAGTCTTGAACAAGAATATCTCGTGACACAATGCCTTAATAATGACTCATCTCTGTCTGAACTCGCTCTCTCTCACTCACACACATACACATATTCAACATATCTACACACATACACAAACACGCACAAACATACCAACACTTGCTTGAGTAAGTCTTAAGCGAGCGTTTGCTACTTGTATTAGTTAACGAGGGGCAGCTCGTAAACTTTTTGGCGCTTTAAAGTTGCTCCCCAAAGTTTCAAGCTGAGCTGGCATTGGGTTATTTTTAGGGGGCGCGGCATCACTTGGCTCTGTGCGTGCGCATTTAATTTAGTGCCAGTGCAATTATGTAAAATAAACTTGAGAAACTTGAACAGCAAACTGGTCAGCAGCCAGCAACAGCTGAGGCTGAGGCCAGGGCTAGGGACGAGGTGTTAGCCATTCAGTTGGCTTGCTTTTTGATTTGGCTTTTAGTGGAATTAGACTGAACTGAAGCATCTTGGCCAAAATGAAAATGGCAAGAAAAAGTTTTCGCTAAGCTGGTGGAGAGCAAGGGATAAGCAGATGATAAAGTTTCGTTAAGCCTTGACGATAACAAAGACTGTGGACGTGGGATGTGCGGAATGGCCAAAACTTTTACAAATAACAATTAACTGTGAGAACTAAAAACTCCAACAGATATGGAATGCCAACAAGAGCTGCCAAATGCAACAAGGGACTCCGACAACTAATAAATATAAAACCATGTGAAGCAGCAAAGTTCTCATTCAAAGAATTCACGAGATCTGCTGAATGATTTATAAGGAGAAAAAACTATGGGAATGTCGCAGCAAGTGCTTAAATATGCGCACTTAAAACTCACATAGTTGGCCCATTGTGTGCTACTTTTATGAGCTTATCGGATGCCGCTGCCAGTTAAACCGTTCAGTTGCACTTGCCACTTACTACTTACCACTTACCACATGCCACATTCCACTTGCCACTTGCCACTTGCCACTTGCCACTTGCCATTTGCAGGTTGCCCCTGGAACTGCGAGCGAAGCAAAAACCCCTGACAGTTGCTTTTATGGCAATAATAACAAGCTTCGCAAAAATGTCAAAAAAGTTGCAATAATTATGTGTGGCCTCAGGACTAGTTAATACCCCGTATATGCACTTTAATTAGGGTTAAGCAAAAGCATATTAATTAAAATTTCATATAGAACATTTTGATAACTTTTGATAAATCTACAGAAAAGTTTACTTTTTTAACTTTTTCTTTTTGGCAATTATTTTTATAAAGCATAGCGGAAAAGCGCAAGAGCACTTGCACAAAGTTGTTGAGAAAAAAGCAAAAACGGGCTGAAAATCAAAGCTCCAAATTTTTGTTGCTACGTTAGTTGCTGGAATAAAAGTGGCATCAACACGTGCCCTGAGTGGGAGATAGTAATAAATGCCAGTTGGCTATAAAAAGAAAGTATTAATGAAGACGCAAGGCTAATTTGTGTTGATGGTTTCTCTAATTAAAACCAATCAATGGGAAAAATTGCGTCTGCTTCCGTTGGCCCTTGGTAGTGGGCAGACTATCGCCCGCCCTTCCGACACGCCCCCAGACACACAACGAGTAGTTGTCTGCATGTCAACTGACAGCAAATGCAATTTGTCAGCAACGTCGCCAGGCAGCTGCAATGGCCGCAACGCTGGCGGCTAATTGAGTAGTCGGGCTGGCGTCGACACAACTAAAGAAAACAATGGCAAGACAAACACACACATACACATACGCTCACATCCATACATACGCAGACAGCACAATGGCTGCGCCGGGAGGAAGGCTACATTTAATTTATAGCTCAACAAGTTGTCACTAGATTAGCGCTTGTTCAGCCGCATCCAGCAATTGAGTAAATCACATAGATCAGGAGGTTGTGACCAGCTTGAAGAAATTGCAAATTTATCGATAAACATTAAAAGTTTTGGCGAGCAAACTTTAGCCATTGTCAGGGCCGCAATTTGATCAATTTTTCACGCTGGCCACCAAGAAGTATGTGACATAATTTATAAGTGTCAAATTGTTGCCGGCACGCCGAGTCATAGCCACAGCCACAGCCACAGCTACAGCTACAGCCGAAGCCCAGACTCCGCATCCTGTGCCTTTTTGTATAATTTTATGTCATTTTTCAGCAAGATGAGCAGTGTCAAGAGATGAAGTGAAAGACGGAGCGAACAACAGTTAGCTGCAATTATTTATGACCGACTCGTTATTCAGGCAGACAAGGCGCGGACCGAGGTTAAATGCGGCGTAATAAGCAGCTGGCCCAAAGGCCAACACCAACCAGTCTTCAATTTACCCAAGTTAAAACGCTGTTCGCAATGCGTATACGCAACGTGCAAACATAAATGACAGAATGCGTGTATGCTTTAGCTTCCCCTCTGCATCCCTTCCTTTTAATTAAAGTTTGCTGACAGGTAGACAAATTTAATTAAGCGAAATAGTGTTATATTATTTATATAAAAGCCACACATAAATTAACGCATCATGGCCACTGAATGAAGCTATCGTCGAAATATAGAATGCCGAAAAATGCTTTTTATCAATTGACACCTATTTTCTAACTATTGAAACCATTTTTAGGTGAATTAACAGCTTGTGTATGAAGATTGAAAACTTAAAAATATGTTTTATTCATTTCATTTTTATTCACCAACTGTCACACTCAGACTGAAATTATATTTATATTTCATTTATCATGTTTTTTACGTGTTATTCCATTCTCTATATTCCTCTATTTCTCTCTTTCATTTTTTTACTCTTCTGATCATTTATCTATAGAAGTAGAATACATTTATATATTTCTTCTTTTAATCGCAATCATTTTCATTTTCTTTGTGCATCTAGCTCTGGTTCTTCCTCTTTCATCCCTGTTTCAGTTCTTCAGTTTTGCTGCTATTACTATTACTTTTCTCTTCGTCTCTACAGCGAAAATAAAAAAAATAAATATATATATAAGTCAGCATTTATTTAACCATAAAAATGAATTCGAGAACTTCAATAGTAAAGCAAATGAACAGCAGAGAGGGTAAGCAATCGACGTCACACAGTCAATTTACCTACAGCCGAGTGTGCATTTAATTAATTATTACTGTTAAAAAAGCATTAAAAAAATGAAAAATATCAATGAAAAGCTATAAAAGTCAAGCTCCAGGCCACTGAAAAGGCTGCAAAGAGTTGATTGGCTGTCACAAAACGATTTTGGGTATGCGGCAAACGTCCGTCCCAGTGGGTGGTCCGAATGTCAATATTCGTTTGATTGAAATCTGGACACCAGCCACGCCCATTTCGACAATGTTTTTTGCGCGCATTCAAATGACCGCCTCACATGAATCGAGCGCGCGCGTGTGTTCATAGAACCATAAAATGTCATGACTTTTGATAATAGCAATTTAAATATTCATTTCGTAATCGGAATTATAAAATTACATTTTTTTTTTGTATGAAATGGCCGTGTTGCACGGATCCTCAGCTGCAAAGGTTGGCTGATATGCGGGCTTCTTATGAGAGCAATTAATGGACAGCAAAGGCCGTAAAATGCAATTTATTACAGCAATAGAACGGAAACAGTACGCAACCAGCAGAACGTCGGCCATCGGAAATGTTAATGGAAGAACGCTGAAGATTCGTCCTTGACACAGACGAATTAATTATGTTACAGATATTAACGTATTGAAGGTTGTATAATAAAACACCGAATGGCCAAGCACATAAAACACATGCCAAATTTAAGCACTGCCAGCACCACCACCACCACCACCACCATCACCAGCCACCACCAGCCATCATCATCCACCAGGAATAGCACTCAATTTAAATTCAATTGCTGGGGCGCATTTTTTCATTAAAATTCTACGCGTAGGCAGCAAATTCTATAAAATCGCATCGCGAAATTTGCAATGGCTGCTCTAGTAGCCAAAAAACCATAAAAAAAATCTTAGAAATATCCAGGGATGAGGCGTAATCGATAAAAATGTTACCCTACAATACATTGATAAGAGTATATGAGTAGGAATATAAAAGTTAATAAATTTCCATAGATAAAAGTTAACATTATATTAACAAATATGAATTACTCACTGCTCAGCATAAATAGGCCAAACATGAACTTCATATCTTATCATTTCTTTAATATCGAAAGCATTTGAGTTTAATTAAGCCCGCAAGGCTGTGCCACTTGAATAATATGTACACATATATGTACATATATTTGTTAGTCCATAATTAATAAATTTTACGTAGTAAGAAGCAAACAAATCTCTCACATTCACTCTGTCTCTCTCTTACTCTCATATTTCGTATTGACATAGGGTATTTAATAACTCATGCAGGCGCACCCTCACATCTATGGCTATGCAAATCGTGGGGCCACTTGGCTGAGAGAAATAGTGAAATTAGTCGGGTTGCCTATAAAACAGCGGGATGTGCGCTCCAACAGTTATAAAGAAAAAAAAAAGTTTATTGCCAACTTGATGGCATTATTAATTCGTTTCACTTCTTCTGGCTCGTGGGCTCGGCCTATGTCGTTTCCCCTTAGCAGCATCGCCTTTCGCTTTTGTTTTTTCAAGCTCCATTAGACTACGAGACACAATAATGGCGTCTCGAGTTGGTTTTCTAATGGCGACAGCGGCAACAAAGCGATTCAACCAACTAATAATTGAAAAGTTCAACCCAAAACTAATATCAACAGACTTATAGCCTCCAAGATGTAAGCGACCCACAACAAAGTTTTAGATTTCGTTTCAGCGCTTTTTGCCATACGCACAAGCTCCTTACCAGCTCAGCAAGCGCGTAAACAACTTATGCTGCACTCTAGCAGCAAAACATAATATTTGTTTATGTATTTCTACATCGAGTGCGCATTTCCTTTAGCTACTTACGTTCTGAGCAGTCTTGTTGTAATAATGCTTCAGAGATTGCAAATATTGTAAAACGTTATAAGATACTTTGATTGTGGAACTGATAAGCTTCTTACAAAAAATTTTAAATTTTGCAGAGCTGTTTATTTGGCCACCTGGCCGAACCTGGCTAACGACTGTGCACGGTGTGGCTCGCAACACAAAACCTCGACCTATGAGTTGCCAAGTTTTTATATGCAGCACTGCTTGTCGTAAAATCCACAATAAACTAAACGTAAGCATTATAAAAAGAATACGCCAAGCGCAACGCTGCGTATGCGTAATGGCTCCCATGTGAGTTACCTGGCCTGGTGCACATAAAAACAGATCGTCCCTGTGCTTATCAACACAAAGGCGAACCGCCGTACAGTGGAAAGCAGTGAAACAACGAAAACAATGACCAGCAAAAATGTTAGTATGTGGGGTCAACTGAAGACAACAACTACAGGCCGAGGCTCAAACATGCTTAACTTTATTCCACACACAAAAAGTTCCACTTCGAATAGCCGGTGTACTCTATTAAAAACTTATGAACAGCTCTTCAACGTCTTATGTGCAGTGAAGCGAATATGTTTTTGCACTTGGTCCGACCAAGTTACCATGTGTCGCTTTTAATTAAACAAGCCACACGCATTGTACGCGTACATACCAAATAGATATTGACTCAACTGCCACGACCCGACATGCTGTACGGCCAACAGGGGCACGCCCGGTAAAACACGCCTCCTGCATAGAGAGCAGGCAAAGTCTCGTGTAAATATATATTAAAGGTATATAATTAAGCGAAACAGTCGACTCGGTCGCTGTCTATGTTAAATGTTACGGCTGGGATTTGCGTTTAATGCCATGTTTGGCCAAAGAACCAGCGGCTGCTGTTGGGAATATTTTGTCATAAACTTTTGAAGCTCCGGTGCTATTTGTAAATAAGTAATACGTGTATTAGTTATTTAAGTCGTTTAAGAATATTTCATTTTGATGTGAATTTCACTTAACGTGTCCTTCGCTTTTCCATTTCACCTTCTTTAAGTCTTGAAACTTTTACTGTTAATTATGTCGTTTTTGTTATAGTTACTATAAAATTGTAGGTCTTTCATTAGCTTTATTTACTTCTTAACTATGACTTGCTTAAGCGTCGAGTTCATTTCCACTTTCCGATGCTCTTCACTTCAACTTTGCCTTTCACTCATTCTTTCGATTCAGAACCCTACTTACTGGGTTTGTTTTCATCCCTCTCCAATGCTACCAAGCAGGAAAAAACTTCCAGTTTTCTAGCTTAACTTTCAAGTTTTTAATTTATTCAATTAGAATTATAAGCGCGATGCCTTTACTTGCAACACCACCAGAAGCACCACCCTATCCACAGCCTGCAGTGCTGCAGTGCTGCAGTCCTTGCACCAGGCGTTGCTCTTAGCCACGTTACGGTTATTGCAATATTCTAGCAAATTTCTTCTCATAATTTTTTCTTTTTCTTTTTGCTATTAAAATTACACGAGCGCAAAAACGTGAACGCAACTCGTTTTACACTCAGAAAAATTGTCGCTGCATGGCATGCTTGAGTGTGCACGTTTGTGTGCGTCAGTCAGTGAGTGAGTGAGTGAGTGTGTGTGTGTGTGTGTGCGTGTGAAGGAAAAGCTTATGAAGCTTGCTGGATTGATAACAGCAATATATTTTAAGGGGGTTTAAGGGTGTTTTTAATAGTATATTACGATATCTTGACTTTGACTAACCCAACAGGGAAATAATTCTTAAATTCATGTCGAGATTCAGCAGCTTTAATCAGCGCTTCCAAGTCTTCGAGTTGTTGAAATTATCGTTTCGCGTATCTTGCAATTGCAATTATTAAAGTACTTTTCGCCCCAATTGCTATTTGCTTTGTCCAATTTGCTGCGTCTGGCAACTGTTTGGTTCTCAGCTTAAAAGTCTCTCTTTTCTTATTCGTATTTTTTTGTAGCCAGAAGTTTTTCAATTTCCTCCCAACAGCAAATAGTTTCATAAATTGTATTATACTGCGACATGGCACAGATTCTGCCAACTGCAGTTGCCTAACTTTCAAAGTAAATCAGGTGCAACTCGTAATGTGTGTGCGAGTGTATATATATATATATATATATATATTCATATAATGTGTGTGTATGTGTGTGTGTGTGTGTGCCTGCATTTGATGACATTCTTAGCGCAATTACAGCAACTAAGTATTTGCCCAATACAGCAGCTGCTGCTATTGCTACTGCAACAAGACTATGTTGACATTGGCGAAAAAGTTCCAGCAAAAGGGAGCAAAGTCGTAACTTTGCCTTGGCCTCGTCCAAACGAAACCAAGTGCAGATAAATATATATTTTATATTTATATTTGTTAACTTATACAAGAGCCATACTATAGATAAGTATTTTCTATTTTTGAGAGGCCTCCAATCAACGACAGATTTATACCCAAGCACAAGTCATTATGGTCATCTGGCTTTTATAAGGACATCGAACACATTCTACATCGAACAGATAAGAATTATTTGAACGCACAAAGCAAACCCAATCACAAGTCGCCATAGCGCTGTCAAATTCTTGTTATAGAATTTCTGTTTCTTTGCTATGCTTCTCTCACTCTATCATTTCGTTTTATTCTTATTCCTTCCTTTTTTGCTTTTTGCCTTGCAGCTGCTCCGCACAAATGTTTTTTCACATCTCGATTTTGATTGCGGAAACGGAAATTATGGGTAGCGCACGACCACTTCTGGCCCACCTAGAACTCGACGGCCGACGAGTGCTGCTTCGATTATATTCTTATACCCTATACACTTCATCAATCGGGTATACTAAAATTGTGTAAGTCAAAGTTGAAATTTAAAAATCGAATAGAAATAACTAACAAAACTTTATGCTTTAGTCAAATTGGTATAAAATCTTTACACTTTTCATTTCTTTCACTTCATCTAGATAAGGTATCTGTTAGCTAATCAGTGGCCATAAAACTGTTTTTGCCTTTTTGCATTATTTGAAGTGGCTGCAACTTGGCCTGTTCGACACTTTGCCCATCAAACTAATAATAATAATGGAAGCTGCGCTTTATTGGCTCAATTAGGCGAAACACAGTTCATGATGTTGATTTTGGTCTGTCTTATATTGATTTTAGACGGCTGGCTGCCAGCCAAGGACAGCAGAGTCCTTGATATTAATAATTTTTTTTGTCTTAACCCCAACTCAATGCAATCTGCATACCCCAATAGCTTGACCAGCCATACACAGACGCTAGACTCGGTAATGTGGCAAGTAACGAGGCCATAAAAAAACGCAAACATCTGACAGCTAACATAAAGCCGCAACAAAGACAACAACAAACCCTTCCATGGAATATAAAAATGATGCGAAGGCGTGAATATGAAAAATTATTACACAAGCTGCCAGCTACAATAAAGCAAACGGGAAAACTTGGCGTCGCGTTCATCATATTTAAATCCGCAACGCCCAAGCAGGCAAGCAACAAACATTTTGCAAGCATGTTCGATTGCATACTACCCTGTAGTGAACTGGGCAAACTGGCCACCAGGTAAAATCGAATAAAGCCATATTAGTTCTTGCAAGTCGATAAGCATTCGAAAACACGAGGAAAATGAATAAATAAATAATGATGTAAAGCGACATTTGTATTGAGATGTTCTACCCGTATGACGCCTGGTTACGCCACAATTTGATTAATCATACGCCACGCCACGACGTTGAAGCACAACCGAATTTGACATTTGCTGCTTTAAACTGTTGCCATGGACCTACCCCTTTCATTTAGCCTGAATCATTTTGGCAAAGCGACGGAAGATGCGGGCAAAAAATCGTTGGAATGCTGTAGCTAGGAGCTAGCTTTTTGAAAAACGTACATCAAAGGCAGCTTAATAGCTGGACCAAAAAAAAGTTTACATGCCTTTTGCTTAAGCATTTGAAACTCAATCGGCCAACCGATGTTGTTGCTGTGGCTCGTTAAAGGATTCTCCTATATGTGCATGAAAAAAAAAAAAAGAAATCTCTTTCATGGCCAAAAAGTTGATAAAATGTTTTTTTTTTACTAATATTTATTTCATTTTATAACTTGCATAACCATAGAGAATAGAGAAAAATATTTGCTTAGCATTATTTTGAAGCCAGGCAAGGATAATAATGTGGTTCAAAAGACTAGCCCAATTAAGTCTGATTTGAAATTCCACAAAAGTTACAGCCACATTTTTATGGCTTTACGAACGATGAGAGTGGGATAGAATAATGCGTAAATATTTTTTGCATGCCAAGCGTTTTACTTGCAAATTATATCAAAGGCATTTCACATTCCTCTCTTCAATTGCCAAGTATTTGGCTATATTAAAATGCAATTCCTCGTGGCCGACAACAAATCGAAAAAAAAGAGCAAAATCCAAACTTGTACAGAAAACAAGACGTACGAATAAGTAAAATGTTTTGGCATGCGGCGCGTGGCCGGCACTTCAACTTTGCTGTTCAACTTTTGCAGTTTGTACATAATTTAAATAATTTTGCCAAGCGCTGACGGCTTGCTGCGATTTGATATGCAAGCGCATTTCGGACTGGCCGAAACGCACAACTGGCAACTGACAACTGGCTACCAGCTACTGGGTCGATTGTCTGGCCAAAAACCGGCTACTTTTGCATTGCAGCTGTCAAAGTATTTGCCAAAATGTTGCATTTCGATCAAGAAAAAAAAAAAAATACAGAAATTTTTTCCGCATGCCGTGCTGTTACTTTCACACAGATATATCAGTATATGTAGAACAATTTATATTCGACAGTTGCCCAAATTGTTTTTTGTTATTAATTATAAATTACTATTGTATTTACGAGTATACCAAAATATTATCCATTACAATTCCGACTGAGCAATCAACAAAGAAACAAAAATACACATTACGATTTCGTAAAACTTTTTTTTTTTCATCATCAGCAGTTTGTTTTTGTTGTGCTTTCAGGGAATCAGTCTACCGTATTATAAAGGATATCGTTTACTGTTGAATTAAAAAAAAAAAAAAAAAACAATTGAGTTTTTGATGATATGTATAAAGAATCTTCGTCATTCATTTATGCAACTTTTTACAACTGGAGAGAGTTTTCAATAAAACCGTTTACTTTACTGTATTATTTTTACATTTCATCGACATATGAATTTAAATTTTATAATTTTATTTTATATAATTTTAATATCTCGGTTTCCTGGTTATTATTTACCAACAGTAATCCATCATCTTTCAGCTATCACTCACACGAGCAGAGTTAAATTCGGTTCGCTTTAATTAATGTGCTTTATTTTTTATCATCACGATTTCAGGTGCTTCAATTTGCAATCAAATTCATGCCCACGCAATACAGTCGACAGATAATGGCGATTAATGGGTGCAAAAGCTGTAGCTGGCCAAAATATGGTAGTCATCAGATAACAAGGAAAATAAACACAAATAAACTGTTTTTTTTTTTCTCTCTATTTTTTGAGACAACAGGACAATTATTCTCAATCGATGTCAATTTGACAATGGCCATTCAGTTATTTAAATGACAAATAGTAGCGCAAAAAATGTATCTGCGAAAATACACAGATGTATGTATATATATATATAAATATATATGTATTTGTATATTTACAAGATATTTGTATACAAACGTAGCTCTATTGGGTGCAAAACAAATCAATTAAGCTGCAAAATTCTCGATGTTTTCATGTCGATGTTGTTGTTGCCAGAGCTGACGGCGTATGCGAAATTGTTATAAATTGCTGCTTGGGCATTCCATTGAATTATTTATGAATGAATTTTATTAGTTGCCCTCATTGGCGACTCATCAGTGTCCGGGCTGTGGCAACCTGAAGTGACTTGACATTAATTGCAGCGCCGGGCGCCAGTCAAAAACAAACAGCCAAGTTGTTAGTCAATTAAATGCGCCACATTTTGCTGAACATTTGATTTAATTTAACATTCAGCTAACTGAATGATTGGCTAAGCGGCCGACCGACTGCATGTTGGGCAATTGACTCAGATACTGCAATATGTAGTACGAGCTCGAGATTGTTGCCCGATAAATAGTTATAAATGCGCTCGTGCAGGCTCTCCATGCCACATGCCGCATTCGCACGCAGTCGAGGCGCATTTTGGCCTTGTTCAGACAGTGGCTCATTTGACAGCCGTACAACATGATAGATGTTAACTGTTAGCTGTTTACCGTTCGCTGTTAACTGTTTACTATTTCACTTTTGCCTTGTACGCCATGTCTGGCCTGCTGTTGCCTGTTGCCTCTTGCTGCATTTGCATTCGTTATCATAAGCAAACAATTGTAGATATTGCAGCTATTTGATTGATGGCCATGGCTTGTATTACTGCTTAACAGCCGACGATGCTACCAAAGCCTCGCTGTTCATTTGTGTATACATGTGTAATTAAATGGGCAATTTGTATCTGCAAGGGTATAAAAAGAGGCATCTCTCTTTTTCCCCATTATCATTTCCATAATTTACATTTTCAAAACTCATTTTTGGGTCGCAAATACTCTGAACAGTGAGCAAACTGGCATAGCTTTCTATTTTCCACTCATATACACACACAAGTACCCCAGATATGAGAACATTTTGCGGATTGCTGAAGCAGTGCGTGCGACTGATAAAGAGGCCAACAAGTTGCTTCGTTGCTAGGCACAAAGAGCTGAATTTATTGAAAGTGCGAGAGTGGAAGCGCTTATCAACCTGTGACCGGCACTGCTCTGTGACATTTGTTTTTGCGTGCTCGCTTATTGTGCATGTTATATTTAGCATAATGCCAAAAGGGCGCACAGACTGCTGATTGATAAACCGACAATCTGGCAATAGGGACAACGCTCCGAATGCTGTCAGCTTTCTGCCTGTCACTCTGTCAATATGTCAGTCTGACGTCTGTTGCTAAGTGACAATGCAAAATGCATTGACAGCTGCCTAGCAAATACGTCACAACGTTATCAAATTCTCTCCAACAGGCCGCTTCTACATACATACATACATATGTACATGTATTACTATTCAGAAATTACGCCAGTCAAGCAAGGATAAGCCTGCCCTGCTTAACATACGAGTATACACGCAAATACGCACACATACATATATTAAACCGCAGTAATGCATTACAGTGCTAAGCGTAATTATAATTAAATTTTCCATAATCAACGTGTGTAAATGCGATAACGCTTGCGTATACGTAATCACTCATACGCAGCATTGCGCTCGGCCAAACATTCCCTCATATTTTCGAATTAAAATTGAACGGTCATTCACTTTACATACTGCATGCCATTTGGTCTAACCATATCAACCTCAAAAACCATACAGTTTGTAATTAGCATCGGTGTTGTAAATAGCCAAAAGAAATTAATTGCCAACTACATTTGCAGCCTTTGCCCATTCCACTCGCCTCCTGCCCCACTGTTCGCTTGCTCGATGCACTGGGCCAGCATAGAGCAAACAGCAAATACGGCAGTGCAAATAAAACCATATGGCAGCTTGTAGTTCAGAGTTCAAGTCGAGCGCACCGCACAACTTGCACATATGGCGCTGACAGCAGCTTTGCGCGCTGAGCAGCCAAGTGAACGATAGCCCAAGTGGGATGTTGCAAGACAGCCCTCTCGACCCTGCCCCGCTGGGGCATGTTAACATTTTATGTTTGATTGCAAGTTCAGTGCATTTGGTTTGGCAAATACCACAATGCCATATAGATAGTCAGTGGATGAAGCGAGCTGTGAAATGCGAAATGCGAAATGCAAAGAGCAAAAAGAAAGATTAATGCCTGGAGATCTATAATAAATGATTGTTTTTTCCATATACAAACGCCAACGCTACACACGGGGAAATGGCTAAAGAAAATTTGAGTGCATTCTAATCGCCAGACATAATAATATATACTTGCCATAATGAATTTGAGTTTTCGAGCACAATTCGTTTCATCTAGATATGAATATGTAATTCGTTCCATGAATATTGAATATATGCCATGAATTTATTAGGAACTAGCAGCCAAGCTGAACAAGCTGACAGAGTAATTCTTAGATACATGTTAACCACTTGACGTGTAAATAGATTTGTAGTGGTTAGATAAAGCACTTGAGTCAATTTATTATCCAATTATATTGTAGCTTCGTTCGCTTTTGTTTATGACTGTTTTAGCAGCTGCACTTGGTCGCTGTGCTTGAACTGCGTTGCCTTTTGTATGGCATCAGCATGGCCACATGGGACCGACTGGAAGAGCCAAGCAATCAACTATCCAAAGAGCCAGCGGGCAACCCATACAAATCGTCAATGGACGCCATCGCGTCGCTGCATTCAAACTGTTGCTATAGCAGCTCGAGAGTTTAATTGAAAATTGCATTTGCAAAATACCATTTGCAAAGCTTTTGTTATCAATAAATAAAATCAATTTCAAACAGATTTTTTTACTATATCTCTGCCTCTCCCATTCTGTTTTTTTTTTTTCTTTTTATTATTTATTTTTATTTTTTTCTCATTCACTTTACCATTGAGAATCACTCGTGTCAGCCTTTCACAACTGATGGCCAGGACGACAATAATTGTGTCTGTGTGTATTTGCACATTACTCTATCTATTGTGCTGTATGTTTATGAAGCAAAATGCAATTTCGATTGTCCAATTGCAAACCTGATGATGACAGAATGGTGAGTCTTCTGGCTTTGCATTTTTTAATTGCTTTTTAGGCTCAACTCACAGCAAACACAAAAAAAAAAAAAAAAAAAATTCTCACAAATAAAAGAAACCAAACGAGACGCCTTTTGCGGTCACTTACGCCGTTGACATTTATTTATTTGCCCTGGGGAATTGTAACTGCGACTGTTGCCGTCGTTGGGGCAGCTGAAATATCGGCCGAAGCTGTTGACAACATTTCAAATAGCTGACACCAATAAAGTGTAAAATGTTTCTCTGCTGCATTTGGCAAGAATGTGTTTGTTGCAGCAGTGTGTTCTCTGTTGTGTTGTGGCTCTTGCATGTGTTGGAAGTGCTGTCAAAAATTGAATTGAAATTGATATGCGTAGCGTGCATGAGACTCACAAAATGTCATAAACCTGAAATGTTGTCATTTATATTGCAAAATTGCGCATACGACACGTTGCCGGCGATACACATACATTGGCAATTTGGCTATGTACAGTGTAACCGAATGTAAGAGCTCAGCATACTCGATTGGTATTCACATACCTTCCATACATACATACATACTCTAGCCTTTAACATGCTAAATTCTATACACATACATATACATCGAATATCTAACATTTTTCGCTCGCATGGTGAGAGTGTGCCGTATGGAATAACTCAATTTCATTTCATCAGCAAAATTGTTTAGAGCATCACTTACATTTTCATGACGGGCACAAGCATAAAATATGCCAAGATTTCTATTCGTTTATTTTTCTTCTTACTTTCTTTTTCTTTTTCTTTTCATTTTTTTTTTGTGTTGGTTTTTTATGCGCACGCATAAAACACATAGCAACAGGATGAACTTGGGAAAAGTGCTTTCGCATATTTATGTATGTAGATAAATGCATGCATATATGTATGAACAGCCTGGTCGTGGACGAGCTGCAAACTATGGGCGTTATATTTATTTAACGATATCCGAACTCAGCTGCCGCTTGACGTTTACGTCGTTGTTGTTCTTGTGGCTGTTGCTGCTGTTGTTGTACTTAAGTGCTCATAAAACGCCCAAAAACTGGCAGCACCTTTTTGGTCCATCAATCATAAAATCTAAGGCCCGGAAACTGGGCTGCCAGATAGTCTGGGCATCTGCTTAACAAAGACAAATAAGTCCTGACTGCCTGAAGTATCTCTCTCGCTGCGTATACGACTCGTTGCCCATCACAAAATTAATCACAGCTACCTGGTCGAAAACTGCTGTATCACCTTTTGACTTCAATGTGTTCGGCAGGCGCAATTTTTAACACATTAAATCCAAATCATATATAACTTGGGCCGTTGCCACCAAATTAAATTTTCTTCTTTTCCTACAATCATATAAATAAATACAGAATATTAAAAACTTAATTGTCAAAACAATCGATAAAATTTTGCTGCCGTGTCCAGAGCAATTTGTGCATAATTCCAATTGCTTATCTACGGCAGCGTCAATAGCCAATAGCCACAGCCACATCGACATCTTTTGTTGCCCCAATAAGCGCGTGTGTATTGAATATTTTTCAATTTATATGCATATACATATATACATATATACATACAGATATATGTGTGTGTGTGTGTTTACCTACATTCATTGTAAACAGCACAAGCCATTACGTGCGCACAATTATTAAAATTCATTTTTATATGTTAACTTATTGCATAATAACGCGCTAAAATAACGGTATTAATTAGTTGTTTGTCGAATTGATTTCTACTCAGTTCGAGGTATTTCGCCAAAATGAAAACATGATGTCCCTTCACATATTACATCAGATATGACAACCATGAAGAATACAAATGTTTTCTTTAATTAGAAATGTGCGAATGTCATTGATGTAATGTGTAAACTGTGGACTTTTCATTTCGCCAGCTTTAAAGTTAGCGAATGTGTTTATTATTTTATGTGTATTAAAACGAATTAAATGCGTTTGTTAATATTATTTTTGGATATTAATTAAGCCGCCTCTGCGAGCGAACGTTCGCTTTAAATGGCATTAAATTCAATTCGCATTCGATAAAATTTACACTTTAAATGTGTCAAGATTTTAAATGATTAATGCTACTCATATGAAAATTATTTTATTCTGTTCTCGCTTAAAAGTGACACAATACACGTAATTTACATTGTGTCGAAGCCAAAAATAAACACTTTTATTAACAGGCAATGCATTAAATTACATATATTCAAGCAATGCGCTCGAATATGACACTCACTTACAAACAAGACACTCGAATGTCAAGCGTTGCCAATAATTAAGTTTAAAAGCAGCCAAAGCGACAGCGACAAACAGCACAAATTTATTACAATCAATAAGTGAGTGACAAGCGAAAGCAAACACAAGAGGCAACAGCAAAATTAAATGTCGTACTATAAAAACATATGTATGCTATTTACTTATTAATATTATTTCTAAGAGCAGCAGATAACCTACATACTCAATCATTTGATGATATTACAAAACCAGTTCTACGATTGTACTGCAATGGACGGCTTGAGACGCTAGTTAATATTCATAAGTCGAAGATTACGTATACGCCACGGGCAGCAGATTAAATATACTGATTAAATATTCATTTGCTGACGCAGCAGCGCGTCACTAAACAACATATTTCCAGTGTTTGGGGGCCAACATCTTAGTATTTAATATTTGCCTACGTCAACAAAAGTATAAATACAATAAAAATAACACACAGCATCTCCGTCTCCAGTCTCATGTCTCAAGTACAAGAGCAGTCAGCAGCAACAACTGCTTCTAAGAGGCTACCGGTTTTCAACGACAATCTCTTGTAGTTCTAAAGTGATGCCAATAAAAGCAAGCTGCACAGCAATAGCTGACTATAAAATACTCTCGCATTTATTTTGATTTAAGTTTTTGCAAAAACAAAAACAAAAACCTAAAATATATTATACCATCTGGCAATAAAGAATTACTTTGAATTACTTAGCGTCCCATTCAGTCCCATTGCAGAGAATATTTGCTCGCGCGCAGAAAACTTTTTGATCTCGCCATGTGCTAATGAGAGAGAGACAATGAAATGTTGTCTGTCAACGGAAATATATCACTCACTGTACTACGGCATGTACAGATCTGTTTGATTGTTAAATTCTGTTTTATTGGCAGCGTTTTGCATATAATTAAAATAGCTTCTAGTGTGCCACGCTCTGATGACATTCGGTGGCAATCAACGAGCGAGTCTCTGATTTGCAAACAACGGTCGCTTTGATTGCAATCACATATTCAGTGATTGGGCTGCAGCAGCACCAGCAGCAGCGGCAGTTGCAACGACACTTGCTGCATATGCGCCATGTGGCTTGCTACGTGCTGTAACTGCAGATAAGCAGTCGCCACAAACCGCAATGCGAGGCACTCACAGAAGTGCGTGATCCCAGTTACATGGCCAGGACACGCAAAAGGCAAAATAGGAATTGCACTTCTTGATTAGTGGCCTCTGTTAACTGAAATATTAAACGGGCCGCTTTACTGACAGACTGAAGCACTGGTTGACTGATTGAGAGTTACACGTAATTAGCGGCCTTTAAATGTGCGCCCAACACACACACACACACACACACACACAGATTTAAACATGGTATGTGAAACGCCTCCGTGCCAGCGGCTTTTGTTGCATTGTATTGCGTGCGATAATTAACAACAGGTTTTTTTTTTAGCTGCTTAGCATACAACATAACTAAAGGCTTGTTAGCCTGATAAAAAGTGTACAATGGCAACAGCTACAACAACAAAGCACACAGACACACACGCGAACACCCACTTGAAATGAATTGGCGTGTATTGTAAAGCAACGCGGCAGTCAGCCAGCCAGCCAACAGTCAGTCGACGCAAGTTGTTGACTTGACCAGCGGTCAATGAACCAACCGGCTTGACTCTGATGCACAGCTCAAGTGGGCGCCGCCAACTGAGTGCAAGGCGAAACCGAAACGCAAGGCTGCGCCAACAGCAACAGGATGCATTGCATGCGACATCACGAATGTTTGCCATGGCATTAGCCAAATATTTACATGAAATTAAGCACAGAAGTGTAAACTTCAAAAGCCCTCACAGAGCTAGCATCATCTAGTTTATTGTGATGTGTGATTGTCAATTTCACAGGGGTCGCACTTGGGGCGTCATTCGATAATTTATTCGGTTTCATGCTGCCAGCGGACATCAATTTGAATGCGGTTCTCCACGCGTTCACCCGCTCCCTCCCCCTTACTCTAACTTGCATTCGCTTAAGTAGTTATTTTGCGTCTAAAATGTCTTTCTCCCTCACGCTCGCTTTATCACTCTGATATAATCAACGTTATGGCAGCGCATTAAAGCAAAATTTATGCCATCGAAGGCGATGTCTTTTCTCTCTTTGTTCGCTGCGTTCATTTTAATGCATTCACATTTCTTAATGCAAAACAAAAAAAAAAAAAAAGAAAAGAAAAAGTAGAAAAATCCAACTAAGATGCAGAAAAAATCCAAATGCAAGCATAATTTTTTTGCATTAAAACAAAAGACGACATCGAAGCTTAGAGATTCACAGTAAGCAAAGTAGAAAAGTGCTTTCAAAGCGATTTGATCTATATAAAGTGCGTAACCTTTTAAAAGCTTTCAGCGAGAAGAAGTGCTATATAAATATTAAAATACGTTGATAATTGAACAGTAATTTAATATAAAGCAATTTAATAATAATTATTTAAATATATTCTACAAAAGTGTTGGATAAGATTTTCATGTTTTACATTTCATCTACCAAAAATATATACAAATATTGTAAGTAATTTTAGAAATGGTCCATTTACATGTCTATTAAATCATTATTTACTCATTATTCAACAGCCTGCGTCATTCCGTCTGTCTCACTAATACTTAGTCAATAAACTTCCACCTTTGACAAGCATGTCATATTTTGTCCAACTTTTAAATATATACTGATTGATTAACCGTTAATCAACTCTTTAGTACAATTTTTTCATTCTTTCTTTCTTTTAAGACCTTCTAGTCCAAGTTTAACTTTGGTAACAAAAAATAAAAATAAATAAGTTGTGAGACATCATGCCTTTAGATAGAAAAACAGAAGTAAAAAACGCAGTTAGAACTTTTCAAGATAACATCGAAAGGTCTCAAAGAAAATAAAAGTTTTCAGCCAAAAACGAATTTGCCGTTGTTGCCATCGGCCATTGCTGACGTCGCGCTGCTGTTGCCGCTGCCTTAAAATTCAAATAAAAAATTCACTTTTTGGCTTGTTAAATCTATTGCAAATATATATATATTTTCTCTGTATTTTATTGCCCCGTCTCTATTACAGTGTATCTCTCTCTCTCTCTCTTTCTCTCTCTGTCTTTCTCTCTCTCTCTCTCTGTCTCTCTCTCTCTCTCTCGTTTTCTTTCGCTCTGTCTTTTTGTTGCTTCTGGCATAGCACAGCCCCTTCATATCAACAAAGTGTTCTTAAATATTACATAACTAGACAAATTGAAATTCCGTGCACGTTTCTATCATTGAAATCTGTTGAGCGGCGTGCAAATGTATCTGATGTATCTGATGGATACATTCCGAAGTCCGCTCGATTCTCTGCTTATATTTGAGTTGCCTTTTGCTTTTGGCTGTGACAGCCTGAAGTTGAGCGAGAGCACAAAATATTGATATATTTGCTTGAGCAAAGCGAATGATAAGCGATTGCTTGTTGTTATTGTTGTTGTTCTTGTAATTTAGGTGAATTTTTTATGTGCGCAGTCATTAGAAATCATCATGCATGCAATCAGTACGGACGGATATACATTTTTCTGTCCGTAAAGTCACCATTATATCCTTAAGCATACAGAACACAGCTGGCTGAAGGTGAAGGTGACCTTCAGACACTTTAAATATTCCAAGAACCGCTCTGCATAATTTTGCAATATCTTCATCGGAAAATGTTGGGTTTGCATTTACTTTACATAAGACTTCGGATCGTCTGACTTGACACTGAACTTGACTGCTGGCTGGTCATAGGATGCCCAGCAATTGAAGTGTGACCTCGATAACAGAATGTTCAAGTATCTGCCAGCAGCGAGTACTGACTCAAATAGAGCACTTAAAGCTGTAACGTGAAGCATGAAAATGAATAAGTTGCTGGAGCACAAACATTTAACGCTTCATTAACTTTAGATAAAGCGCAGTGCCAGGCGCCATACTACAAGACTCGCTCCAGCCGAGCACAGGCCCCAAAAATGAGTTGGGTGTGGGTGTGGGTGAGTGGCGCTGTACCACAATTAACACTCGCCCTGAAAATCAGGCTCTAAGAAAAATCGATGCTGGCTCTCTTGTCGACCTCCAGACAAGACAAGGTGCCAACACAAAGCTACTTCAGCACGCGTACTGTGTCCCTCAAAGGATTTGATGCCTAAAAGCGGACGATGGTATGTTTCGTGAGTAGTTTTCGGGCAGTTTGCTTGATGACTTTGTTGACTGTGTGAATTTACACTTACCTTCTCTCGCTTTTAAGTAGACCGTATTGGCCACAATATTCTCTAATTCCATTAGTTCCAGGTTGGCGGTTTTTTAATGAATCCTTTGGCGCTGTCGAAAATATAGCACACGTTGCTCTCAGCTCTAGCTGTTCAATCTGCGGCTTTTTGGGATTGAACTTTTGCCTTCGCTTTTGCTTTTCACGGGCAAGACAACTCAGTTCAGCTTTTGTTAGGCCTGAAGCTAAACTGTAGCAGAGCTGACGCTGAATTCTGTATTACTTCAAACTTGCAAGTCTACGGCAGGCTGGCTAATTTGTGGCCGTCGTCTAAGATCCAGCGTTGTGGTATTTGGTACAGTTACACACACAGGCTTCATTTAGTTTCAAGGTTGAGCTTGGCTAAAACAGAATTTCGTGCCTTTGATGTTGCGGAAATTTTGTGAGCTTGATTGGATTTGGTTGGTTTTTTTAGGCTGGGCCCGAAAGCTGACGCGTTTCGCTAGAATGAAATATGGGTTATAAAGTGTTAATTAATTGACTTTGGCAACAAAGTTGTGTGTGTCTAAAGATAAATTATATGTATGTTCCAAATAGATTAGTCAATCAAACACACGCATAGTCTGCGCTATTTAAAGCTACGGCAGATACGTAAATATTGATTTAAATGTTCGTGTATAAATGCTTGAGTAAATGTCAAAAAGCAGTTCAGGAACTTTTTCAAACAGGATTTATGTTTAGCAAATAATTTAGCTATATATATTTAACTATTTTATTTAAATTGTTCTCAAAGCTGTTTTCATTAAACTTTGAAAATTAATTCAGTAATTCTAAATAGTCAGCACTTCTGCATGAGACATGTTTCAGTCTAGTCAGACAAAAACCACAAAAAAAAAAAAAAAACCATACACGTAAGCCTTGAGTGACATTCACTTTCGTGTATATGTAGATACACATGTACATCTGCTGAAATTGTCTATTCGTATGCTTAACTTTGCTCTCAAAATTTGTGTTAAATTCTTGTGCAACTTGACGAACGACCCGCCTACTGGTCTTCCCCAGGCGGCGAGCTTCCATTATATTTACGTGTACTTTTTGTCACCTGCTTGCGACGAAGGAGCTGCGTACGTTTGTATCATGCAGAGTGCACTTAGTGAGTATGTGTTTGTGTGTACGTGCGAGTGTGTGTCGAGGCTTGGTTAACAAGCAGCTTCGACTGAGACGCTATTTGAGCAAAAAAGCCACAATATATTTTGTCTAAACTACGAGCCATCGTTGCGGTTGCTGTCCCCTCTGAGGTGTCAGTAATGTTGCGGTTGACATTTATTAATCATGGAGATGAAAAGAGCAAATATGAGAAGCAACGTTGCTGAAACTAGAGATGGAGCTGTGGCTGGGAGGCAACTGTGCGAGATTCGAATAGCTAATAGTAAAATAATTTAATGGGAAAAGTTCTGCTGAGTCTCGTTCGCAGTACCTGATGACAGGAAGTGCTGCCAACAGCACTTAAAATACACAATTTATGTTCCTTTCGATAACAAAATTTAATAAGAAATAAATTATAAACTATAGTTTTTAGTCGTTCCTGACAAATTGTTGATTGGGTAACAAATTGTTCCCCTTTTCATTTATCGACTAGTCTGTGCGTCATGTGGCAAGCTTTTATTAAGCGATCTTTCGGTCGCCTGCCAATAGGCAGCGTTTTTAATTAAACATGAACTCATGGCTATTGTGGCAATTTGAATATTTTCCAACGTCTACGACGATACATTAAATATAATGGGAAACAGAAGCAGCAACAGCAACAGCAATAGAAACAGCAGCAGCTGCTGCATGTGGGCTTCTCTGGAGCTGTCGGAGGAGACCTGGAGCAGGCGGAGCACATCAGTCAAAGTATAAAATTGTGGTCATGTCTGGACCATGCGAGTGTTTACATTCAAAACAAATTTCAGCACAGACAAAATTTTGCAATCAAGCGGCTGGCAAATTAATTGTTTTTCAAATGCGTAGCTCAACAAATAAACAAAGAGACACGAGAGACACAGGCATAGGTGACGACCAGATACGCTACCCAGAAGTTGTATGAAAGAAAACAGATTATTCCATAATAATAAAAGAGAATGATAGCTGAGTGTGTACGTGGAGCAGACGTCAAATAAATGAAATTTGTTTTCAATTTACCGATCCAGCTATACAAACAGCAAACAGAAGTTGCAATTGGTTTAGAGCAACTTGGAAATGTGACCAGATCTCAGAGACTTAAGCTAATACATATATTAAACATTCACCGAAAGATTTAAACTAAGCGGGATATGAGCGTGAAGTGCTCAACGAAGGCAACAGGCGCTTGACTGGGCACATTTCATTTTCATTATTCACGACTTCGCACAGTGTTGCATTAAATTAATATGCCCATTCAATTTATTTGAAAAGGTAAAGCACATAAAGTGCGTGTAGTGCCTCCTAAAAGCAGAATGAGGCGCAGATTCTGAAACATTGACGAGGCAACCCAAACTGAGCACATGAGCTCTGCCTTCCGGCCAGGCCGTGTCGCTTGCTGTTTCTGTTTATATGTCCGCGTCAGTGTGTGTCTGTCTGTATGCATGTGTGTGTGTGTGTGTATGTGTGTGTGCAAAAGCGCTAAAAGCCACTTTATTGAACATTTACGCCATTAGAGCAGGCAACGGGACGCAGTGGCAGCAGCAGGTCCCCTGACGATGACGGTATAAAAACTGAAACGACGTTGTCAGTCATTGGCTCGACAATATATTCACACACACACCCACATACATAAGAGGCGAGCGCCCATTATGAAAATTTTATGAAATGGCGTAAATGTGCATAGGGCTCATAACGAAATTAAGCAGCAGCAGCAACAACTACAGCAAGACCAATCGAATTGAGGCACCGTCTCTAACCGATGGCCGCCATTACCTTGGCACTTTTCAATGCCGACGCTTGCTATGCCCGAGGGTCATCTAAGTTATGCTGCCTCGATGTGATATAACTTTATAAATTTATAACTAAATATGGGGCAAAAGTACCCTACCTTACAAAGGCTATTTAACAAATTTAGCAGCAGATGAATTTCCACAAGGTTTGTGTGAGGTATTATAGAGAAATTATTAGGACAGAAAGTTAGAAAGGTAATTATTAATCCTTGGGAGGTATACTATAATTTAAATATAAATATAAATTATAAAACATAAAGATATTTATATTTTTGGAACTAATGGAAATTATAATCTGTGTATATTATCATATTTCCTCGTTTTCTTGTTAGCTATTGCCAGGACATTTTCAAGGGTACTATATTGAATGCAAATATTTCAACTAGTTGCTGAAGTGTATGTTTTGTCTACACAAATTGCTTATATCAGCGCGTGCACAATAATATGTTCATTTATGTTGTTTATGGCCCAAACTTTTTCCCCAACTCACACCCGCAGGCCGCCTCAAGCAAGCAGCCATTGACTTATTAATTAAGATACTACCATCCAGAATTCGGACTTGGAGAGCTGGCAGCAGAGTGACTGCTAATATTTATGCAATCCCTTATCATATTTATGACAGCCTTGGCCAAACCCCGGTCAAATGGCCGCCTTTAATGCCGTCAATTTGAATGCCGGGCGCGACTTTCGGGTCAGTCGGACGTTGGCTGCATAGGCAAGTAGCGAAGAGCTTGGACCAGTTATTAAAAGGAATACAAGCTCTGGTAGCACTGAACTCCAATCACGAAGAAGAAGAAGCTCGATTACTCAAACGGACATCCGCAGCTCGCTGCTGCCACATTAGTTATGAAATCGTCTTCCTTTTCGCATGCATTCAGCCTTTGTTGCTGATACTCACAAAAAAAGAAAAAAAGCAGAAAACAAAAAATACATTGCCAAAACTGACCCAAGCCAGAGACCGACAGAGCATGAGGAGATGCTACGCGTGAGTGTTCTGACTTTAGCTAGCTGTGGCCACAAATACAGCTATGGCTTTCATTGGATTTTTTCTGTCTTTCTGCTCCCTTGCATTTGTGTTTTCAAATATTTCTCTGTTTAAGCTTCGTTATGCTACTGCCCGCCATTTTTTTCCATTCTCTTTCTTTTTTTTTTTTTTTTTGCCAGCCTTCTCTCGGCCTCGCCCAGTTTTTGTCGTTCTGTGTTAATTTTGCTCTGAATGCGCAATTTATTTGCGTTAAACTTGAACGAACGTGTGTGTGTGACTGTCTGGTTATTTGGCTTTATGTATGTGTGTGTGTGCGTCTGTATGGCAAAGGATCAACTTTTGCCCGCACCCACCCAATGGTATTGCATGTGTCTGGCTTGCATTTTGTGTAGACGCCCTTAAAATTGTTTTCACTTTAATTTGCAGACGTTGCAAAATTTAATCAGCTTTTATTATAGCCCGTGCTGAGCGAAGACCATGTCCCAAAATATATACTATGTATCAATATAGATATAATTACTAATTGAAAAAGTTATCATGCTCTATTAAAGACTGTAGCTAGAATCATATTTGTAATAAGCAGCTAAGCTGTGCAACAAACTTATTTCAAATTCGGTCAATCTTTCAACAACCGCATACAGGGTATATTGTGGAGAGAACTCAACATTTCTTTATTTAATTTACTGAATTGAAAGCAGTTCAACGTGCACACAAAGACTGTAAACTTTGACTGAAGTTCAAATTTATTATTGCAATTTCTTGCAATTTGTTCTCCAGCCACTCAATTAACAACTGAGACGAAAAATACTCAATGTAATATAAATAAAAAGACAGACATTAAGCGGTCTGGTCTTTTGATAGTAATCATTATTATTATTTGATGAGTCTCGTAAAACCTAGTACTACATTTATATCAAATTATAGATGCTTAGAAATATAATCAAATCGTCAATGACATTCATTTGAATCACAAGGAGAGATTCTTCAACTTACCATATCATGCCATAGAATCCATTACTACTTTTCCAATTATTCTTCTAGCATTAGCTCTTGTTGCGTTGAGCTTTTTAATGTCCAATTATTTATTTGACAAACAGAATTTGCCGTCTTTTCCTAGAAAATCGTTCAGCTTCATGTAATATAGCTTAGTAACAATCCGATACTAATACCATTTGAATGCGATACTGTTAAAAGTGGTTCAGTCTAAGCCCGGCAAATGAACAAAACCTCAGCCTGACACAAACACAACTACTCCCACGCCCACGCCTACGCCCACACCCTCACTTGCCCATACACACACACGCACACACGCGCACACGCACAATCATAGGCACTTACACAAGCGTTAGTTAACCACAAAGACGTATAGATGATGATTAGGTAAGACCAACAGATACCGCATTGGAGGAAGCAGCCGCAAGTATGCAGCTGTCACTCGTTTGCGGTTGGCCTGGGTTATGTGATTGACTTATGATAATCGGAAATGAGACTTTACCTAAAAGCATCATCATCATTATCAGCAGCTTTATCGTTTCCTAGAATTTGGCTTATACATCATTTGGTTATGCCATTAGCCCGCTTTAAGCACATTGTATTTAACAGATAGTTGTTTGGTTATGTCTTCAAGCACATGTCAAATACAGTTGAGTCCAAACGTCAATTAATAGTGTGGCTTATGAGAATGAAGTGAACGAGTTAGTTGGAAGGACACTCATGTCATTTCAAAGTCAGTTTCTAACTCGAGAATTTTGTTGAGTTGGATACCTAGTGGTCAAAATCACAGAAGCTGCAATTCAAGTATGCAAAGAACGTTCCAGCAGGCCTGTCCAACAGGCATGTCCTGCACAAATCATCGGCGAGAGCTCAGCGCCACTTGAGCTGGCAATCAATAAGCACACAAAACTACCATACTAAAACTGACCCAGTTTGACAAGGACAACGGCGAACTTGGTTGCAATCATCAGGGCGACATTCATTTCGAGAGGATAATGTGGGTGTGTTCTTTTTTTATAACATATATTCTTGTCAAGCAGCCAATCCTTGTCTCTGCTTATTCTATAATAAGACAGCTGGAGTGCAATATTCGCCTGACTTTGACATTACACATATGCGGCCAATAAACAAATGACCAGTTGTGCATGTCAGAATCGTAAACCCATCTATATATCTACACCCTTAAACACATAGCTACACTTTCAGCAACATCTGACATTCCAGCATGTGACAAATTCCTTCGTCTGACGCACTCATGGGGCACAGTCAAAAGCTGTTGCATGCTTTGTGGCGCATCGGGCCATCCGATTGCCAGTGTCCTGTATGCTGACTTATGTTTCCGTCAGCCCATTGCTATCGTAATATATGTATATACATATATATATATATGTATATATAGGCAAATCGTATGTGAACCATTTGCATTGCCTCATTCGAATATGCTTTCAGATCTGTTGTGTGTGTAAATAGTGTTGGCTCCTGCTGAAAGCTTTTTCATAAATGAGTTTTACATTTACCCACAGCTTCTACAATGGCCTTTGAAATCGCTAGTTTAATTTATTCTTTTATGAATTGCATTTCAATTACATTCAGCTTGCATTCACTAAATCCTGAATTGTTTATCTGCCATATCAACTCTCGAATGACGGCATAGTTTCATTTTGTTATTTTCTATTAAAACGTATGGTACATATCAACATTTCTGGCTGTAACTGAAGTATCTTGGGGTTTGGAATGCTTTTAACTGATTGTACCACAGTATTCGCAATATTAAATATATATATAAATGTATGCATATATATGTATTCATATACATGAGTTCGCCTTTAGAAAAAGCTCACAAAGTTATGATTTATGCTTCTGGGTCATAGCTGTCAACACAAAGTGAAATATATAAAACAAACATATGGCTTATATAAAAAAGGGACCATGTGCCCTCAAACCGAAAATTAAATACCCTGAATATTTGAAATACTAAAAGAGCTATGCGTGGATTTAAGCAGTATGTAATATTTAAACAATTAGCAAAAAATCAGTGATAGCAAGAAAATTGTGGAAGTATTCACGCTAATATTTATTCTAAGATATATGAAAGCAATAGAGCTTGAGTACAATCCCATTTTTATTGTATTCTTTGAAGTCGAAGTATCCACACTGTTAAGCATGCCTTGCGCACAAGGAACATGTGAATGTGCTAAGCATAATAATATGCAAAAGAACAAAGGCAAAGCCTCAGTTCACAGGGTAATCCATCAGCAATTCAATTAGTAAATTTTTAATGTAAAAGAAAATGTTATTATCGTAATCCTAATTAGAAGCAGTTAACTGCCTGCACGAGAACACGCTTTTTTGAGATGAAAGCTAAGACTTTCATAATTCTTGAGCTTAAACGTGTTTTCCATATTTCAGCTTAGTCGCTTTATGGATATTTCCTTTGACATCAAATTGCCGTCGCAAAGCTAATGAAATTTCAAAAAGAAAGAAAAAAAAGAAGCGTCAAGTGCAGAATGTAATCAAGGAAAATATGGTACGCATCATCGACCTGCTAGACATCCACGGTATTACAAAATAAAAATCAACCATTTACATTTTAATAAACATTTTTCGCTGTATGCCTTTGATCAGGAACAGCAGCGGCAATAAAGTACATAGATTAAAAGTCCATTAAATTATATTTCCAGTCATATAAACGGCATGAAATTGCCGTGCACTTGCCGTGGGCAAAGTAAACAGGACTCGTGCAAGCATAAAAACATAAAAAATTTATTGCAGCACCCAAACGAAAGTAGACTAAAAAAGCGAAAAGGAAATAATGCCAAGAATGTTGCAATGACCTGCAGCCAATATTTAAAGTGGAACTGGGCGCGAGCATTGTTTTCTCTCGCCACACGATATAACCTTATCTGTTCGTGTTTTAAAATCAAGTTGTTTAATCAACGCAAACAACATGACTCAATACAGCAACCTATATCGACTAGCATAAGCCTAAAGAATGTTGCGAAAGAAATACCATTTGTTTAGTCATAAAAAACAGAAGTGGTTAAAAATGAGACAGACACCAGCCACTCCCATCTTTAGCAAAAATTGTATAGGCACGAGCAGGAATTCCCAAAAGTAATTCCGGAGGACTTACTGCTGTTATTTAATTTATAGCTGTATTAATTATTGATGGATTTTTAGAAAAGGTATTTATTAAGTTACCTACCTACCTAACTACCTTGAGAGCAACATACATTGACAGCCTGCATTGAAATGTGGACTCTATGAAAAAATAGACGACTTTTTACAATTTATGGATTTTTGCACGCAGAAGCTGTGGTAAAGCCTAAGTGAATTACATAAATTTCGTGTACTTGGAAGACATTTTTAAAATTGCGGATGGCACCCAGTACCTTGCATATATCTTAAATAACGTTATAGATAAGATGAAAAATACAGCACACAATATACAAAAGCCATCCGGCCAAGAGCGAGAGTGAGAGCGAGGAAGAGGGAGAGGAAGAGAGTGAGTGAGGAAGGAGCCAAGGCGACATAGCCCAAGGGAATGTAACGCGTTTGAAACGAAAATGATGTAGAAAAGAAATTCAAGATATAGAACTTGTAGCAATTGCATAAATATTTAAAAGAAACTCAAGGGAAAGACTTTCAAGTATTCAGTGTATTTTTTTTTATGCCATGTTGTGCCCGGCGCTAGGCTGCTTATAAAGAATTACAGTGCTGACATTTTCGCTTACCTGCGCCATTGAATTGAGTTCCATAATGAACTCAACTGTAAAATTGGCACCGCTCAGTGCACAATCCGTGTACTACTGTGGTACAAGCGAACGCCTGGGCGTTGAGTGTTGGTGGCAAAATCGTCAAATACGTCTGCGGTTAGAAGTGGCCAATGTCAAGTGTTGCTGGCTGCTGGCTGCTGCCAGCTGTTGTGTCGGTCCTCTGTCCTTTGCCCTCTGCCTGCTGTTGGCTGCTTACGTCGTTTTGGTGCAAATAAATAGGCAAATATTCGTACAGACAATGAAACATTTATTCAGACCGCAGGCGCTATCGCCGCACAGGACACGCCTAGGCAGTCGTGTCAAGTTATTCAATCTATTGGATGCCAGTCGTCATCAGACTGAGTTGATTTGCGCACTGTTTACTTTAATTACTGGCCAGAGGATGAAAGGATACGCTTTACCACGAAATTCCTGGTCGTTTTGATTAGCTTGTGAGCTTAAATAAATTGAATGCTTGCGGCATTCCATAATTGAAATGGGCAGCTTCTCAGACGAATTCAATTAACAGAATCGTTTTAGAAAATATATTCATGAGGCTATCTCGACCGACCTATCATTGGTTCAATGAGAAAGCTAAGCACCCTGGCGAATAGAACTACAGTTACAAATGAAGAGCCATCGATAAAATTGGCTAATGGCTGCAACAAATGGGACTGATAGAAGTTGGCACGTTATGGCCACTTATGACGCCCCAGCCCAATGAATAAACACGTTCTCATATCCTAAGCCAGTGCCATTAGTGTTGCGTAGTTGTTTTGCCACAATTCTTCGTCTGGTCGGGCCCAAAACTTACGGTTCATTGAGCCAGGAGATTTCATTAATAAAAAATGGAAAATAGCAAAGACCAACAGGCATTTGGCCGGGCCAACTTTGCCAAGGCAAGCGGATTTAACTATTCATGAGCGCACACAAAGCGACGCTAAATGTTCGAACAACAGCAACAACAACAGAAAATTGCTTTTGGGATATATACACGTAGTTACATTTAAATATATGCACAAGTGAGATCTTTGAGAAACAGCGCCAGCTTTTACTTATACAAAACATTTGGGCAGACGGCTCAAGTCTAAGCACAAACAGCACGTGCATAATTTGAGCAATAGCAACAACAACAGCAACAGAATGTTTTCGGCAGCTTTTGAAATATATGCGCAGGAATAAATAAAATCTTAAGTAAACATGATTTACGTTTAGGCCACAAATGCGCACATACCAAATACTTTTCGATGCCATAGTAGTCTGTAAGCTTAGATAGACAGGTGGATACGAATGTAATAAAATATTTAACTGTTTTAAGTTTACATTTGGATTTTTAAAATAAAGTTGATTGACATTAAATGTTTTGCATGCAAACATATAATCTTAATGATTATCAGATTTGCATAAATGCGACGTTATCAATGTAAGTTCTTCTTTTTATACAAATTAATATAGATATATATGTGTACGTATTTATGTTAGCATTACAGCTGCAATGCCTTAAACTTCAAGTCTTATCTGCAAAAGCTGTACATATACATTTCTCTCTCGCTCTCGCTCTCTCTCTCTCTTTCTCTTTCTCTCTCTGTGTCTCTCTCGCTATATATAAATATAATTCACGTAGTAGCCAACGTCAGGCAGTGAGAGCATTTAAGAGCTTAAGCAACACTGGGCATTCTGTAAGCGCATACGAAAATTGGAAAAGCATGTAAGAATGGAAAATGCCAGACACATACAGACAGACAGTCAGAGGAACAGGCATCGTGAAAAGCGGAAACGTGTTTGAATTCCCTCCGACTCATCCCCATTCTTGCTGTTGCTACCGTTCCTCTTTAAATCAGCCTACAGTGGGACTATAATTGTGTTTGTGACTGCGTCTGTGGCAGGCATTCGATTTTAAGCTATGCAGAATGCCCCCAAAATTAACGGGAAGTAGGCTTGAAAAAAGAAAAATTAAACGAAAAATGTCTCACCATACGCCATAAATGTATATATATATACAAAAATTCTAATTTCTTGGGCGACAAAGCAAACAAAAAAATGTAAGCTGGAAGCGACATTTTAATTGAAAATTCTACAGGACATGTAGCTGTAATCAACGAAACAAAGCATAGACGAAATCCAATAAGTAAAGACGAAAAGCAAGTAATACGGAAGCAACGAACCGTAAAATACTTGTTGACAGCCCAATAACTGTTTACATTAAACTAATAGAGTTTGATCATTGTTGACATATATCTATGGAAAATTAAACTGAAGTCTTTATTAAAGAATTTCTTTCTCAAATCTTATCTAAAAGCATATTATGCATTACCAAATACATTAACTTTGCCTAAAGCCGCACTTACTTCAGTTTTTGGACATTCAAACAGAATGAATGCCAATTTGATATTGAAGAAACCCAATATACCCATTTCAACCCTGTAAGAAGCATTGACTTTGCTGATTTTCGCTAGCTGCAGGCAAAGAGCACAGACAATTTGGAAGTTGTATGACATGATGAAAACAATTCCGAGATGCTAGCAATGGGCAGAGCTTATTACGCAGCGCTCTTGGCCAGGCAATCACAATAAAGAGCAAGAGCTCTCAGCTGTCCGGGCTAGCTAGTGGGTCTAGCAAATATTTTCACAATGTTATGTAGATAAGTGCTTAAGGTTTGCTTGAATCTCTATCTACTCTCTCCCTCTATCAAGTTTTCGTTCTGTCTTGCACTAAGACATCGCAGCCAACCAGCCAGTATATAAAACGACATGACTATAAACCCTTTTTCAGACAATTTAAGCTGAACAGCGTGCGGATTTGCTTGGCTGGCTCTAGATATGCCATCGCCTTGGTTGGCCCCTGCAACTCGAAGGTTTACGATTGAACTGGATTTAATTTGGCAAAATTGTGCGGGCACTTAAATGGCCAACAACTCGAATTGACTTTTGCCGCTGCGAGTGTGTCTCTGACAGTCTATATGGGTGTATGTCACTGTGTGTCTGTGTGCGAGTGTGTGCATCTAATGGTATAGTATGATTTTATGCATTGCGTAAGCAACAAAAAAGTTACTCAAAACTTTGCTACCCAACTCAACGAAAAGCTGTTACTCCCATGGCTTATTTATATATTTATATTTTGATGCTGCATTTTTCAAAAACTTTATATACTACAATTTCTATAGTGTTCTGTTCGGTTTCGCCCTGGGCGCTCTCCAGAGTGACGTAACTTGTTGATAACTCAACAAAACTCAATTACTGAACTTTCATGCTTAACGCTAGTCGTTGATGCGTATTAGTGTATAAACGAAGCAGCAACTTGTGTAACTAATAAATAGTTAAAAGTGAAAATCAACTGAGCAGAATTAGATAAGCTCTTAAGTATGTTACAATCGATACGATATGGATAACTTTATAAAAGTAATTATTCTCTCAAAAATCAATTAGCACACAAAAACTACAAATAAATGCAATCAATTGGCAAAGCTTTGCTCTGAAATTGACTATGAACGCGATTCGTGCTAAGTTACATTTAGTGCTAGAAACCAGAACCATTGCAATTGGAGTGTTGCAGTTGTAATTGCGTGTTGCGCAACATTTGGTCATTAATGTGCACTATCAATAGCCCCGCTGGCTGCAGCGGCACCTCCACTCGATGGAATATGTTGCAAAATAGCACCACTCAGTGCGGTGCATTATTATTGACGATGGCCGCCCCGTTGTGTGCCATTACATAATTGGGCCATGGCTAAAACAACTCCCGGCATAAATCATGCCAAGCGTTGACAATGTTAATGGTGTTCGGTTGCGTTGCTGCCATAGATGACCCAGCCCAGCATTCAACGGGAACGTGCATAAATTTTCAACTAGAAGTAGAGATAGATCCCTGCATACACACACACACACACACACACACACTCACATAAACACATACAGACTAGCTGCAGTTGCAACTTTTATTACTCCTTATTTTTGTTGCCTACTTGGCAGCGTCACAATGTCTGCCAGCGTAAAGCCAACATCGATATTTTTATTGGTTTTAGTTGAAGTTTTATTGCTGTCCTCGGGCTGATTTACATATAAACACATGGTATGGACATTTTTATAAAAACCACTTTTGCTATGGCTATCAAATATATTGCGAATTTCCCATCTGGCTGAGTGCATTTGTTTCCGTCACATGCAATATTTACTTTTGTTCATTCATGCATAAATTGTTGCCCTTACTTGCTGCTAATGTATGTTTAATGAAAACAAAATAAAAACATAAAACTTCCATTAAATATTTAATTGCTCTGGGGTTTGTTTTGTTTTTAATTCTTTTCATTTTTTTGGCTTGCAAAACTCTCAACGGAAATAAATTTGCATGTTGAACTGTGGCGAGATAACAAATTTGTTTAATTTAAAAGAATTTCATTTATTCCTCTCGATGAAAAATATATTTACAGCTTGAACTAATTCTCTGGCACAATCCGAGAACGTGGTAGCAATACTATACTTTATTTATATAAAATTCGTTTTATATTAAAATTTTGTAAATTTAAATTGAATTAAATTAGAGCTCTTGAATATTTCTTCACTTACGCCTACGCACAATGCCCTTTACTAGATTTATCTACTTGACTATTTAGTAGTGATTGAAATATTCTTTAAGGAGCATCTGGAATATGTACTCTTGTACTGACTATGCACTAAACAGAGTTGCTCTGACATAGTTAATTTAGTTGCAGTATGCTTTGTCGACACGATAATTATATGCAATTAAATTGTGCAAACAAAGTTACCTTGAGGCACAGAGACTTGCCTAGAAAATCCTGGCTAAAACAGAACAATCCAAGTGTATCCACATTAAAAGCAGTTGCACGTAACCAAATTGATGAGGAAAACCATAGGAACGGCCAGCCACAAATTCTCTAGATATTGTGTTGTGTTGTCAGACGTTGACTGGCTGTCTGGCTACGAGGCTGCGTGGCTGCCAGGCTTATGTGGTTTGGTCTAGTCGGGTTAGGTATGTGGTCTACCTATGCCAGCTAAAGCAAATGCACGCAGGTGAAGCTGGAAATATTTGTGCCACGTATGTTTGGCTGCTAATCAGTAGACGGCACAGACAACCTGTGATCCGTGTCGGTGCCATGAGTCACGATTTACGGTTTACAGTTAGAGATGAACGTGCTGTAAGCTGTTCTCTGCGACACGACTTTCGTGAAAAGCATAAGAAAAGTAAACACAGTATATGGAAAGCGTATAAAATAATCCATTTATATGCATATATTTTAATAAATTAATATTTTGCTTCTATGTAGCGGCAATATAATGAATATTCGTTGAAAATTATGAACATTCAACGCATGCACTTAGTTAAATTGGTTCAATTTCTTCCGAAGCATGTTCATTTTTAAATTTTGTTTTTATTATTGTACAGTAACAGTAGCTCATGTACCTATAATTTTTCGTTTCTAGACGCTTGTATATTAATTTAGCTGGCATTGCTTCAGTGAGCTGCTTCGAAATAAGAGTAAAAATCTCTACTAAAATCTAATTTAAGCGTTCCAGTCACGACACAAACTTTGGACTAAAGTTGCAGCTCCGCTGCTGGTTGCTCTAGTGAAGCCAAATAAATAGCAAGAAATGTGCAGCACGCGCAAGTAGCGTTATATTTATGGCAACGGGTTCGAGAGACCGGGATTGGACCTGGGTGTGGGCTTTTGGGGCTACCGGCAGGAGAGATGCTCGGTTGCATTTCAATGGCATAAAACACACCCCAAGCATCACAATGACGCACACATGCCGCCCTTTTGGCAGCCCTAGTCGTGCCCTGCTCAAAATAAGGGAAGAAATCTTGCAAATGAACACAAATATGCAGAGAGATGAAAAAAAAAAAAAAAAAAAAAAAAAAAAACATTGGAAAAAATCAAGGGGCGAGCGAAAATCTTTTGTGTGCAGTACAAAAGATGCGACAACGGAGAGAGAAAGAAAGAGAGATGCAGAGTGAAAAGAGAGTGAGAGAAAAAATATATATTTATATATTTCTTTTTCGAATAGGGTAGAGCTTGGGCCAAGTTCTGCAGAGCCAGAAGCATCGCAGTTGCACTTGTCGCTGCCCGTGGAAGCTTTTTTCCTCTCATTTTTTTGGGTGTGCATTGTGCATTGGCAAAAAAAGGGGCTAGAATAGAAGAAGTCATTGGCCTCTTCCATTCTTATATATGTTTACAGCCTGCTGCACTCATCGAAATTCGACTTTGGTATTCGTCATTAAAGCTGATTGCTAAGCGCGCAGACATCAATCAAAGGCAAGAGAGGAAAGGCAAAGGGAGAGGGGAGAGAGAGAGAGAGAGAGAGAGAGAGAGAGAGAGAGAGAGAGAGAGAGAGAGTGAAGGAGACCAGTTCCGACGTATATAACATGCAAAACAGCACACTCAAAAACAAAACACATCATATGATTATCATGTGATAATATTCAGTACAAACTTGGGCGCTGTGACTCATCAGCCCCAAACTATTGAAATGTACAATTAGAAGCTACAAAGCAACAAAGTCGATGCGCAGATTGAATTTCAAAGCGCAATAAACTTGCCAGCAAATTTGCATGGTGTGAAAATTATCATGGCACGACACCGCAGCCAATTGGGTCACTTAGACTACGTTTTGTATCATAAATGTACTTACTATTAGCGGCTCACTTATAACTAAGGTATGTTTTATGGACCGTAGATCGTAATTGTGTGGCGTGTGGCTTTGTGAGAACCAAATCACACATGAGCGGACAGCTTAATTCAATTGTGAATCTTAATTGAATTTATGATAATTCAATCAATTTATATATTATTAAATTTCTATTTCTTAAATTTCATTTTGCTTACAAAATTAAAAATAATTATTTATATTTTGGCGTCTCTATATCTTAAGATATACTATTGTGCATATTCATCTTTAACTTTACCTAACTCACAGCCACTGAAACTATTTCTGGTTAATGCATAGGCCATTAATTAACCCCTGCTAATGCAGACAATGCAGATGATTTTCTTAAGAATAATTTATATGCAAGCTAAAAGAATAGAATTCTACTTGTGAGTCGCTCTAATTAAATAAAAAATATGTATTTATATATATATATATAGTAGAGCACATAGTTTCTGGGCTTTGTTAAAGCGTTACGAACTGGATCACAGAAGCCGACATGCAATCTTTCAGCTTTGTGTATTGATGCTATGTGAATGACGCGCACTGTAAGATAGCTCAATGCGATTGCCACAATATGGCATAGGAATTTGTATATGTTTATTGTTATTATTGCCTCTGTCGACAAGGAGGGCGTCTCTCACTTCTTCCTCTCCGTCTCTCACTCTCTCTCTCTCTCTCTCTTTCCCACACCAACTCTCTCTCCCTCTCTCTCTGTCTGTCTGTCTGTGAGCTTTTTCATTCATTTGTGATCGCACAGCACATTCCACTGCGACTTGCTTCATTCATAGCATATGCGACTGCGACAGGGCGCGTCAAATACTTTGAGGAATTAAATTGTTTTTTTTTTCTTATTCTATTGAGTAACTATTCTAATAGCAGGCCTTGGCGGCAGCGATTGCGACAACAACAATAACAACAACATCAAGTTCGATATGAAAATAGACGTCGGAGGTGTTGTGACACAATGCGGCGAGTGTCTGCTATACTGCCTTACGGTATGTGTATTTCATAATTAATTAATTAATCGGCGTATAGTATAACGTTTAGGTGCTTACATATAATTATTCCACATAATGGCATTTTCAGCCACAGCAACAACAACAGCAATAGCCACAGCCACAGCCACAGAGCGTATAAAATTGTCATCGCAACGCATTTTAATCAGCATTATTAATAATGCGGTCATGTTTAAATTATTAACTGTGTAAACATATTATTTATAATGTTTAATATGAGAGGTATAATTAATTAAAAACGGAATTTATGCCTTGCTATATGCTTATTGATTACAAGCCTAAACTGCTTTAAGACTATATATTACACAGTTTTCATATATTTTTATTTTGAAGCTCAGATTATTAATACCGTATTTAGCAATACATGAAACCGAATATATATATTATATATATATAACATTTATTTTTTAAGACAGCTCAGCTCATAATCTATACTAAACGATTCAATGTGCGTCCGAGCACAGCTGCTACTAATAATAGCTCACATTTCTAATCGCTTTTTTTCGCAAAGTTCACAGGGCTATCAGGCATTGGACCGCACCTTCCATATGCTTATGTCAAATCGATCAATCGCTGGAAAGTGCCCATTCAATGTGTCTAGTGTGGAGTATAAAACAAGCAGCAGCTACAACAACAACAACGACGAAGTAGACCCGCATTGCGCCAAGGCTGGCCCGCATATGACCTGGCCAAAAGAAATACGAATTGCTTGGCTTGAGTAAGGCCACCTGTATCAATACAAGTATTTATTTATAATAATATAAGAGAACACACACACACACACGCACGCACGAACTTGCACAAATACATATGTAAATACGCATTAATGGCACTGTGCTGTTGCCTGTGTGTGTGGCTGTCAAACCTCATTTAAATACTATGACGATGTTTTATTGACACAGTGTGTATGTTTTAATTTGGCTTTTGCCTTTCACTGCAGGCCGCTCGCCTCACCTCGGGGGAATGGGGACCGCGGTTTGGATCGTATCGAATTGGCGTTTGGTCGGCTCGGGTCGCACCTGCTATAAATAAAAGCGGATCGCTTTGACGTCACTGTGACGTCATTTGCACAGCAACAGCAATAACAAGGCATAAACATTAACTTAATCATTGTATTTAAAAGCGTCTAGCGAAGTCTTGTCAATAAACTGGTTTTCAAATACTATTCGACATGCTTTTGTCTCTATTTACCTTTTTTTTTCAATTTATTTATTTATTTTATTTATTTCTTTTTTTGCAGGTCTCTGCTGTGTCGTATTAGTAAAAACTTTACATAATAATTGCAGTTACCCGATTTTTTTTTGCATTTACATTTGCATTTGTTTAAGGCGTGTATTTACAGCTCTTACAGCATTGTGCAAATATTTTCACTTTTCTGGCTGTTTGTTTTCTTTTTCGTTCTCTCTTATTTTCAATTGATTTCAATTCAATCCATTTCAATATTCTAGTTTTCGCAACGAGAATTGGGAAAATATTTTTATTAACTTGGCTGCTTTTCGTGTTTACATTTCATTTCATTTTGAATGCATTATGAGCTCTCGCCGCTACCTCACTTGCCTCTCTCTCGATGGTAATTTTGCTTTTGTCCGATTTGCGACTTGATTTAGTTTTATTTCTGGCCATTTGCATTAATTACATGCGACGACATGTTGCCAGTTTAATTGAATTTTCAACACAAAGTGGCGGCGCGATTTTTAAATGTTCATAAACTTGCGGCGTTTATTTTTGATTCGTGTTTTATTTCCCTCGGCATTTCATGATTTCTTTGCGTTTTTTTTTTTCGCATTATTACTATTATTTGGTTTCTGGCACAAGGCTAACAATTGCGTTAAACGCTCATTGCTCGCGGCTATTGCTGGTTGGTGTAGCAGTTGTTGGTCTCGATGTTGTTGATATTGCAGCTTTATGAATGGACGATGGTCAAGCCTTTGTGGCGTTAGGCCATGTAATGCATAAACAAATAAAAGTTCAGCTAAAACAAACACAACCAAAAGCCCTGACAGCGCCAGCAGGTTGCCCTGCTGTTAATTCTAATGTCGAAATACTCATATCAATCGATATTACATATAAATAAATATATACATATATACATATAGAAATATTTATATGTACATATGTCAATATAGATCTGCATGCAAATATCAAATTGGCTCGCACGTCCGGCGTGAGTAAATTTGCCTTACAAATAGCAACGAGAATAAAGCGCAACATTTTCTATTTTGTACTTATTTTTACATATTCTCGCTAACGAATTTATCAATCAATTGCAACAGTAACAGCAACAGCAACTGCAATTCCAATGCCAAATAGCAATCACATGGCACACATTCGGCATTCGATATTTCTTTTTTGGATTCATGGATTACCATGCATGCATATAGTTGCACAAATGTGAATTCTTTATACATGTGAGTTCCTGCCGCAGGGTTCAGCTATTGGAGCGCTTAGGCTGCTAGTATTAAAATATAATAATTCCGGAACCACATTCAATATTTTATTCATATAGCAGGAAATTTCAATAGTTGTATGTATTTTGAGTTTATTTTATATATAAAAGTATCAGAGTTTATCGTTGGCTTAGGTAAATGACTAAGAGTTGACTTGAAAAACTGTTGAATTTATTATAATAAACCAATATGAAAGCAATCGATTGTCCTTATTAACAGACTATAATTAATTTTTCATTCAAACTGCACATTTGGCTTTTTCAATTGAAGAACTTTTACCAACGCTGAATCAATTTTCGTGATTAATTATTTAAGCTTTCATTTTAATTTTACTATGTACCCTAATTAAGTACATATATATACTTCTTGAAGTTAAAGAGAAGCGCTTAATATTGTGGAAGCTTAATCAAGCAAGCACAGGTAAGACCTTAATACTGATAATCATAAATGTATTTAAACATTTAAATAAATATTATGAGGATATAACCGAGCACTCTCGGAGCCCTTGACTGGGCAAGTCACATTACTTGACCAGCTCTGGACAGGCCGTTAAGTAAGCTCTGCAGACAGCCAAAAGCCGGCAAACGGGACGAGGCCACCAGCTAAGTCAACAGCAGCATCGACCACAGTCGTTGCTGATGATGACGTTGCGACGTTGACCACGACGCCTGCCATGCACAGGTACAGGTGAGGACACAAGTGTGCATGGTTCAGGGTAAGTAAGAACTGGAATGTCAGTCAAGTTAAGCTGAGCTCAGCCGCGCTGGTATGCATATGTATGTGTGGGTATGTGCGCATGTATATGCATATGCATAACGGTTGAATGTTTTATTTACTTGCCGTGCAATAAAAACGGTTGGAAAATTTTAAGGAACAGCGAAAAACAATGTCAATATTTGCTCAAAGTTTTGATGCAGCCGTTGCCGTTATGGCAGCGCTGTTTTTTTTTGGGCTATTTGCAAATTGGCCACAGGACGCGAGCAGACAAATATCAAATATGGAATTTCCATGCGCATGCACATACATACATGCATAAACATTTAAAAGCTATACGACTATCCACCAGACTTGACTCCTTACCGAAACCTCTAAAAAAAAAAACATAGACTTTACTGGAAGCCATGTTTACGTAAGCAAAACTTTTATTCTGCGGAATTATTAATATTTGATTAGATATTTACTTTGTCTACAATAATTGACTATTTATTGAGAGTGTTCTGGGTTATATTTCTTGTGACTACAAAAGTTATTAAAACATTTTCTTAATACTTGTAAGCAAGAAAATATCGACGTTTCAAATGACATTACAGGTTTCGTTGAAGTCAGGTACACGCAGCGAAGAAAATTATTCCTGTATCTGTCACTTGCTCAATGCAAATGTTCAATCATTTTGTGCCGTCCCAATTTGATGTACGACAACCGTGTCAAAAGTTGTCAGACGTAATAAAAACAAAAGGAAAGGTAAGAAAAAAATGTGCTCGCTTTTAGTAGACAGGTAGGCGAGCTTGCAAAATGAAGCGTCCCACGATCGATTGGCAAAATTTATGGGCTCATAAAGATTTCAACCGAAACTCGTAATGACAAAGTGTCCGTCCGTCAGCTGATGTCGCTGGCAATTGTGCCGCGCACTTTAAGACCCGCTTTGTACACGCTCAGTTCTCGGCTCTCGTCTCCTACAATTGCGAACGAGTGACAAACGTGGGAGGGACCAACTTTCTAGATTGGCTGCTCCATAAACTTGCCAAGTTTGTGTGTGTTGCCAAGTGCGACTGTAAAAATAGCAGCAGCAAACGCTAAAAGTCAACTCCAACATTTGTGTCCCTTGCATGTAAGCATGTAAGCCAAGCGCCAAGTTCTTATATATATGTATGTATATATGTATATGACGGTATATATGTACATACTATGAATTTTTTTCTATTTCAAAAGCTGTCAAGTAAGGCAGACAAAAAGTTTTTATTAATATTAATATTTTTAGCTAAGGGGTATATTAGTTGGAGTAAATTTAGGTTTTTCTTTCTTGTTTATTAATCTTTGTAAAAATACGAGTTGGGAATAAAGAAGAGTTTAACTTATTAAAAAAAAAAGTATAAGATATTATTTTTAAAACTATTTTTATGCCCACAATTCTTTAGAGTACGGATACTTATAGAAAAGATATAATTCTGAACCATGAATTTTTATTTTTTTTTTTTTTTTGTCATAACTTATCAAGTTCAAAATCGTTTAATATATATAATATTAAATTATTATTATATTGCATAGTAGATTGAGAATTGAATAGTTACTATTCATTTTAATATTTATCTATTTCGCTTCACTTAAATTTATTATTGCAGTAAATTTAAATTGTTCCAATTTGCATGACACCAACATAAACTAACAAAAACTGTCATTTTCCACTGTCACGCCTACAATTTAGAAACGTTGGCAAATCACCTTAGTCAAAGTTTTAGATAACATCAACAAATGCATTTAGCCATTGTGTTGCAGCTGTTGTTAAAAAACAAATGTTGTCTTTCGCTCGGTAAAGGGATGAAGAGGGCAAAATGTCAGTTCTGTAACAAAAGGCAAAAGTTTATGGAGAACAAAAAGCAAAAACAAAAGCAAATCAAAAGCAAAAAAAAAAAGCAACAAGAAAACCCAGAACAAAGTTAAGCACTCGAAATGTTTGTACAAGTGTCTATCCTCTTCTCACTTTCTCTCGCACTCGCAGCGTGTTTTTTCATGCTGTCTCTTGCTGTCAGGCAAAGTGTTGCCCTTTTTTGTTAGAATATACAAATTCTAAAATCGTGATATATGTATTTCGGTCTTTTGGGGGGACGAAATCGGCGACAGGCGTCAGTTTTCCAAAACGGAATTGTTTTGAAACAAGCGCCAAAAAATCAATTCTCGATACGAAGACCACCGCCAGACTTAGTGGTTGTAAAAGCAACAATCCAAACAAAAACCAGAGGCATTAAATTATGGCTAACGCAGTGTAGACAAAGACTCTGCCAAATAAGATTTAAAAAAAAAAAGAAGACATCTCAACGTACCGAAGTTAAGATCAGTATATATATAATAAAATGTAACTAACAGATATTCTAGCAGATCAATAAATTTAAAATAAAAAGGTTACAAAACTTTCGAAGCAATTAATCAAATTACTCTTAATTATCAGTTCATTTTTGTAAGCGTCAAATTAAATGAAGCATTTATAATGAGTATAAAAATACGATTTCTTACAGACGAATATATTTTTCTCTCTTTTCCTAATTCTCTCCCTCTCTCTCTCTCTCTCTCTCTCTCTCTCTCTTTTAATTAAACACGCATTCAAATAGAGGCTTACCTTGAGCTCCTTATTACGAATATCTAGAAAAGAAATGAAATAAAATATATTAAGTAAATCTGTTATGCACTCGAGATGAAAGTAATATAAAACGGTTAGTAAATTATTTCTGTATGTAAACTTCACTCGACTCATTTCTACGTTTACTCTCAACCGAAATTGTGGCAACAATATAAAATCGTTTAAGGCAGCGGCTCATATAACAGACAGCGACCAAGTCAAAAGGACCACCCAGGATTTAACTTGCCGAGAATTCTTTGTAACCAAGCAGCCAAGCAGCCAAGCAGCCAAGCAGCAATATCGTCCCCTCTCTCTCCCTCCCTTTAAGCGTCCTTCGTTCCTATTGTCGTGTTGCTATGCTCGCAGACTCTTCGTCTTCTCTGCGCTTTATTGTTAATGAATTCTACACGTATGCCGCCGGGCTGGTCGATTGGACGCGCTGCCAAGGCCCGGATGACGGGGCCCGAAGCTGTAGCCTAAGGCGCATTATGAGCCTCTTTTTTCTTTGGTCTTTTTGCATACATCGCCTGTAGAATGTTTGTTGTTGTTTTGTTCTTTATTACTTTTTGTTTTTTTGTGCCGTGCTCTGATGTTGCCAAGTCGCTGGCCGCTGTGCCAAGGTGTTGGCCACATGGCACTGGCCATGCATATTTACTGCTGTCACAGTCGCCAAATGGGGCGGGGTTCAATGCACAAATGATTGATTTTCAGCCGTGCGCCGAGGGGGGCAAATGAAAGGGGCGTCAGCGAGATAGCTGCTGATGATTTAACATCAGCCTGGTCCTTTGTGCTCGCACAACAAAAAGTTTCAATGACACTTTGAATAATTTTTGGTCACATCTGCTGATGGATCACAATATATGTATGTAAGTTCACATATTTCGGGTTGCATTTGCGTGTTGACTCTAGAACAGTGAAATTGAATTTGTGCGCCACGCCACACAGGCCCAGGTAAGATATAGACCCGTAAAAACGGTCCAAGTTTAAAGGTTGACGTGTCAAAGTGGCAATAACACTCAGTCAAAGCCATGACAAAAGGGACGAGGGTTTGTCTCTAATCAACATTGAGTGAAAAACAGCAACAACTTTGAAAAAAAAAAAAATATACAGCATAACAAAAGACTGACCTAAGCCAAAGGAAAGCTAAGAAAGGAAGAGCTTAAGCCTTGAATACCCTGTATTAAGTATATCAAATATTCATTAGATACGCACATAACACATTTTGATTTCCTTCCCTTTTCACTTTAAGCAAACATTAACAGAACTTTTCACTTCATCTTAAAGTATGTGCAAGCTTAGCTTTTCGCACCTCAAGTATTCTTTGAATCATGAGAATTTTATTTATTTCCCCTAAATATGTCCATAAAATCATTGTATATATATATATATTGACAGGTAGAGTGTGTACTGTGTGTATCTCTTACGTGGAAGCATGTAAAGTGTTTAAAAAAAAAAAAATACAAAATAAAAACACGTCGTGAACAATAACAATAAAAGAGAAAGAAAATGGCCGTAAGCCAAACAAGACGCAACACATCCTAAGAAAGCAAATCAACCCACTGACGAACTGAAACGCAAAAGTTTATCAAGGTCATTACGGCAGGTGGCTGCGCCCCCTCCTAAGCGACGTCCGCCCGGACCCGCTTGATTAGCTGAAATTTCTTATCAAAATGATGGCTGACTAAACGTGGCAGGTAGCCAAGGACGTGGCCGTAGATAGGCGTCATGAAAGAAGCCAGGCGAACACAGGAAATTAAGTGAAACACAAGGCGTCCTTAAGTCGCTTCTTACGAGAACTACTCAACTAGATGGCTACTTAAATATTAATTCATCAGCTGGTAAATGCTGCCCAAGCTAACTCATCAAGTTAGTCAGAATGTTTACTATACGGGATTAAATGGAATTTACGGCAATTTATGGTCGTTGCTTATTCAAGAATTTCTGCGAACACACAATGCAGAGATTATGCCTTCAACCTCTGCAGGAGAGGTGCATTTCTAGGAAAATGACAATTTGAAGAACAATTTCAATTATAATTGTTTCAAATTTGAATCTCGCATTTGTTGGAATTACAAAGTTATTTTAATTGCAATTACTTAGCAATTTAATATATGTAGAAAGCGTAAGTGTTATTGTCTCTAGTTCAGCATCATTAAAATTTCAATCCAACAAAAATTCAATTTCGTTGTGTGTTCATTTTAATGAAGCTCTTAATCATAAGGCTTAAAGGCAGTTTGCTGGCTTGAATTGAAATAGAATTCGTGTATTGTGAATTGCAATCAATGAAATGTTAAAGCGCCTTAAGCAAATGCATTTAGATAACATCTCTAGCCTCCAACTTCTATTTGTATTTGTACTTTTAGTGTGAAACTTATCGGGCATAAAGTTTTCTCACAATTCGAATGGAACTTCTCAAGTCTAATTGAATTCAGTTGTTGGGACATGTATGCGCACATAAATAAAGGTTCCCAGCATACGAGTATGCGAAGACAATCATCGCCTCAGCCAAAGACGTCCAATTCAATCAAAGGTTCATACAAAAATTGTAATAAGATCAATTTCTCAGGGGTTGCACGAAGTAGGAGAACTAGGATTAATTGAATTGGAAGTCACAATGCGCTGCCCAGGCAACAGCCAACGGCCAAGTGTGTATACTCAACGTATACACTCAACGATCACACGCATACATACTCTCTCTCTCTCTCTCACACACACAGTTAAAGCTAGTGCTGTAAAACCAATAATGTGTGTGTGTGAGTGTGTGTCTGTGTGTGTGTGTGCTTATAGGAAGGGTTTCAGGTAACTTCCATCGTATATCCAGTCAGGGATTAGCGTTCTTTATGATAACAACAGCAAATTAAAGAGCTGCAGAGCAGGGTATTGAAGAGTCAACCACAATGCAATAGAGGCTAAGCTGATAAGCCGTTGCCTTCTTTTCGGTTTTCTAGTTGGTGCCGCAAAAATGAGTTAAGCTGATTTTCATGCGATTTTTGTGGCTGGCTAATGGGCAAGCGCTTAGCGTGGCTGTTGTCCGCTGCCACGCCCACTACCAATGTGCGTGGGCGTGCGGCAATTAATATCAATTCCGTTTGGCCATTAACATGGCTGAAAACATATTGGCTAACAAGTGTCAAAGTCGCGCCAAATTAGAGCCAAAGCCAATGACGAAAACGAACCCGGGATTGGAAACAGTAATGGGACAGGGATCGGGAATGAGAAAATGGGAATAGGAATGGGAAAGAGAATGGGCCGGATAAAGGACGGGGTTCGTGTTAAGTTCAATAGAGCCACGACGCGTGCAAACGATGAGCAGCATGTGGCCAATCCCCAATTGCTGGCACCCAAGACCAACATGCGAATGGGTTCGAGGCTCCAGTTGTGGGGCGCGTCGCTGTCCTTGTTGATAATAATATTCGATTGAGTTTTATTTGCTTTGGGGTTTGGTTCTTCGGCTAGTCCTGCTCATTGATGGTTTATTGTCTTTGCAGTCAGACAATATACACATCATGTTTTCCTTCGGGTTTTTTTTTTTTTTTGTTCTCCGGCAGTCCCGAAACTGTGACGCAAACCTATGGCACTCGATTGCTTTTTATGGTGCCACAATAATACTCTGCCTCTGGCCTAGGATCGCTTCAAATGACAATAACAAAAGCATGACGTAGGCCCTACCATTGACACCACATGTGGTCAAGTCTCTTGGCCCAGTCTGATTCTGAGACCGGTCCCGGCCAATGGGTAAGTGCGGGTCACAGTTGGCTTCGCAAATTGAAAACGGAACATAGAACGCTGCCGATGAGTGATGGAACGGAAGCGGCCGACGCTATCAGTGAATGCTAAGCGCTGTCTAATTATGCAGCCCGTCTGGCAATCGGCAATCGGCAATCGGCAATCAGTGTCACTTACAATGACATACAACAAAATACAAAAGCAACAACAACAATGTGAGCAAATGCAAAGAAGATAACGAAACAGCACAGCGCAATGGCAAATAACTACATAAATATCGAGCTCTTCGCGCGAGTTGTTCAAGCAATTTCACAAAGATAAAGCACTGAATATGATGAATATGATATATCATTTTTCTCTAAGGGTCATTTATATTTAAATCGCTGTTATCAGCAGACACTGACGCAGTCAGCACGACATACAGTGAAAGCACCAACTAATGAACATCATTTCTAACTGACCAAATTCAAATGGTTTTCGAAAATACTTCAAATGACAAATACAAAAAATCAAATATTAACTTTAAAAAATCATAAATATTAAAGATGAATTTCGTGATTTCTTGGGTTGAACTTCCATATTAGTAACTACCATGTGCGCTCATGACCGCTTTCACTGTATATAAATTATTAATGGGAAATCAATAGTATGTCAAATGCATAAAAGAACATTCTATACAGTGAAACCCACTTCGATTATGAACTCAAGCAAATAGACAAAACAATGACAAAGTTGAGAACAAACATCAGACAACGACCGGAAGTGCGCATAGCATAATGAGTTTCAGTTTTTTTCATATTTTATTGTTTTATTTATTTTTTTGTTTTTGAGGCAAGAGGAGGTTGAAGAGGCCCAGCAGATAGCATGAACAACAGCAGTGATAAGAATGACCAAGACTATGACGCGGATGCTTTCACTCTCGATGGAGCCAATGTCGCAAGCGAGCAGCCAACGAGCGAGTGGCTGTGGCAGACCATAAAGCACTCAATGCCTGTGCAGCAGCAGCAGCAGCATCAAAGGGGCATCGATTAACTTAATGAAATTGCGTTGTCCATCGTCGCGGCTGGGGCAAAGCGGGACAGACGGCGTGTAAATTACAGTAAATACTTTAAAGCACTTATGCAGCAGGCGCTGCCATGCCAGCTAATGAGGTGTGACAATTAAAAGGCGGCAGCCAAATGGGTGCAGCTGAATTGATGATGCCCTGTTAATGAGCTTAATCAAAGTATATACGTTTTGAATGGATGCACATGTAGTGGACTAATGAATGTATTGGTTTAGATAGCATTTAGATCTACATTCGTGTGTAATTAATTCATCGTATTGGCTAAACAGAAATCAGTGGCTTTGGAATTTATGAAAATAAAAACAAAATTAAGAAACATTGTTTTCGACATATTTAGATGGTAATTACAACGTGAACAGCGTATTGGGCAGTCGGTTACAACCGATTGCAACGTTGCTGCTTATTCTTTTATTCATAGATTTGAGAAGGGGGTGTTAAGGTTGTTGGATGGGTTGGGTTAGCAGGCTTTACCTTGTCTATTTGCTTTGCGTTCTTAATTTTGTTGTTGTTTCCGTTGAGGCAACTGCTTGTGTTTAGGTTTTAGTACGTGCTTTGGTATTTTGAATCTGAATGTGACTGATAACGAGGCGCCGTTTGATAAGGCAAATCGTCCAATTCGCAGAACAGGCGCAACTTCGGAAGCGGCAGTGATAGAAACAGCCGTCGATCAGCATAAACAAATTAAAGCAATGCAGCTGGAAAGGGTATTTGTAACGAGCACGCTTATTGAAACAATTTTCCGGCTTTTCACACACGCGACGGCGTCACCGGTAGCGGCAGCGACGTCTACGCTGACGTCGGCACAGGCGGCACGCTTTCTCGGCAAGTTTTGCGTTTGCTTTTTTGGTTTGCTTTTGCTTTACTTTGCTTTGCTTTGCTTCTGCTTATGCTTCTGTTTCTGCCTCTGCTGCTGCTTCTGTTCGTTGTTGTTGTTGCTGCTGCTGCTGGAGCTGTTGTTGTCCGACACCAATACTATATTTGTTGTTTTTCTTTTCAATTTGACCGCATTTGTCGATTTTGGTTTTTCTTCTTTTTGTTGTTGTTGTTGTTGTTGTTGTTGTTGCTGATGTTGCTGCTACTGCTGCTGCTATAGCGGCTCTCTTTGCTTTTTGCTTTTGGCCAACAAAACGCACACTTACAGCACTTGCACACACAAACGCACACTTCACTTGCCCGCAGCAAACGCACACTAACACACACGAAAGAGCAAGAGCGCGGCGATCGAGCACAGAATGCCAAAAATGTAAAGCACTTGATTTAATTGGCTTGCACAACACGCACGTTCAATTTAAATTAGTTGCGGCTCGTACGCGTATTAATTAACAAGACTTTAAATAATTTATACGTCCGCGCTAGCAAAAAAGAGGTATACACCCACGTCCGTTCGTAACACAAATGCTGTTAATTAACAGGCACAGCATTTAACATGGTGTAACTTACAGATTTCTGGTATATTAACAGACTGTTTTGCTCAACATGGCTGCATTTCGATAAGTCTTTTAAGTATAGCAGAAATTGAATCTGTTAGATACTTTCCAACGAGTGTGACGTCACAAGTGTTAGAAATAAATAGGAAATATTTTTTTATTTTTAATATGAAGACAAAAACTAATAGCTACGACTAATTTATTTTTAAGACTTGTTTTAGTGCCTCTTAACGTTAATTAACTCCTTTTTTCGATGAATTAAACTATTTGGCGTGAAGGTTACACGAGGTTTGTTATAGCTGTAGACAACCGGCAAATTTTAGATAACTCGCGCGCTTCGAGCCATGATTTTTACGATTAAAGCATTAAAATTATTAAATTATCGCTTGAGATGCAATTCTGGAACACGTTTAGTTAATCGACGCTGCCTACAAAGTAACGTCAACAACGATGTACCCTCCGTGGAGGTCAGCTTCAGCAATGGGTAAGGCGCTGTGAAAACCATATGAAAATAAGAACTTAATTTCATAATGTGTCCCTTCGTAGGCGTCAAATGACCATTAGCTCGGGCAAGCTGGCGCGCTTTGCTAATGGCACTGCAGTTTGCCAAATGGGTGATACTGCGGTTATGGTCACTGCAGTTGCAAAAGCGAAGCCAACACCTGGACAGAATTTCATGCCCCTCGTGGTGGACTATCGACTGAAAAACGCTGCCTCTGGCCGCATACCGATGAATTTCATGCGCCGCGAGTTGGGACCATCAGAAAAGGAGATACTCTCAGCGCGTCTAATAGATCGTTCGCTTCGACCTCTCTTTGCCAAGGATTATCGCAATGAGACGCAGCTAGTTTGCAACATGTTAGCCATGGATGCGGTGCACTCACCCGACGTGCTGGCCATCAATGCTGCATCCATGGCGCTCTCATTGAGCGACATACCCTGGAATGGTCCCATTGGCGCTGTGAGGTATTGTAAATTGTTTAAAATGATTGGAATTTGATTTGATTTTCAATGTAATCCTCTCTAGAGTTGGCCTCAGCGATGGCGAGGTGTTAATTAATCCGACAAGACGTGAACTTCAATCTTCTCAACTGGATTTGGTTGTATCGGCCACCAAGCAGAATCTAGTAGTCATGCTGGAGGGCAAGGGTAATGTAGTTCTGATGCAGGATCTGCTGAAAGCTATCAAGCAGGGTACGCGTGAGGCCCAGTTCATCATACACGAAATTGAAAGACTCCAGAAAGCCTATGGACGACAAAAACGCGATGTAGATGAACTGCCCGTGCCAGACCCAGAGATAAAGCAAGCGGTGAAAAGCATGTGCGAGATGCGGCTTCGAGAAATCTTCCAGGATGCGCAGCATGACAAAATTTCTCGTGACACCGCCGTCAATGAGGTGCGCGCGAATGTCATTGACAAGGTCTGGTCCTCCTATCCAGACACAGATCCCGGCGCTATCGGAGAGGAGTTTAACAAGACCTGTCGAGAGATTTTCCGTGAGTTAATCTTCGAGAGCAATCGACGCTGCGATGGTCGTGACTACGACAGCCTGCGTAACATAAACTGCCAGGTGGACATGTACAAGCCATTGCACGGTTCCGCCCTTTTTCAACGTGGCCAGACGCAAGTCTTCTGCACTGTTAGCCTCGACTCGCCGGAGAGCGCCATTAAGCTTGACACGTTGGCCGCGCTGGACAGTGGCGGTTTGAAGGCCAAAAACTTTATGCTTCACTACGAGTTTCCACCATATGCCACTGGCGAGGTTGGTCGTATTGGTCCACTGGGACGCCGTGAGCTCGGTCATGGTGCTCTGGCTGAACGCTCCTTGTTGCCCACGCTGCCACACGACTATCCGTTCACAGTGCGCTTGACATCGGAAGTGCTGGAGTCAAATGGCTCTAGCAGCATGGCCAGCGTGTGTGGCGGCTCGCTCGCTCTTATGGATGCCGGTGTACCGATCACTGCGCCTGCCGCTGGCGTGGCCATTGGCTTGGTCACCAAGTATGAGAATAATGACACGAAGCATCTGCAGGATTATCGAATTTTGACAGATATACTGGGTATCGAAGACTACATGGGCGACATGGACATGAAAGTGGCGGGCACACGCAAGGGATTCACTGCCATTCAAGCGGATTTAAAGATACCTGGCATACCTCTTAAAGTGGTTATGGAATCTTTGCAAAAAGCCACAGATGCCAAGTCCAAAATACTGGATATCATGGGCGAAACAATCAGGGAGCCACGGTAAGTGCAACAACATCTTCACTGGCTCTTGACTAACCTGTAGTTTATATTCTCTACAGCAAATACCGCAAGGATTGCTGGCCAGTTAGTGAAAGTCTCGTTGTGGAGCCACATCAGCGCTCCCAGCTCATTGGACCCAGCGGACTGCACATGAAGCGAATCTACCTCGAAACGGGCACGACTCTGACCCCTGCTGACGACAGCAACTTTACGGTTTTTGCTCCGTCCCAAGCAGCGCTGGATGAAGCCAAGGAAATAATCGATGGTTACATGCATAAGGAACGCGTGCCGGATTTGGAATTCGGTGGAATTTACACTGCCAAAATCACAGAGCTGCGGGATACGGGCGTCATGGTCGTATTGTATCCCGGCATGCCTCCAGCACTATTGCACAACTCGCAACTGGATCAACGAAAGATTGCGCATCCGTCGGCGTTAGGTTTGGAGGTAGACCAGGAAATACAAGTGAAATACTTTGGCCGCGACCCTGTCTCCGGGTTTATGCGGCTCTCACGCAAAGTGCTTCAGGGCCCAGCCGTGGGCATTGCGCGCAGTCTGAACAAGGCGGCAACCGGAGAAAACAGCTCCTGAGGTTGGTACTCAGAATTCCTCGAAACATTGTACAGTTTAGAATGTTGTTAATCTGTTGTTAAACATGCGATTATATTTTAAGTTATAAATTTCGTGTATGTACAGTAATCAAATGAACTTAAATCAACATACGAGCTATATGTAGTATTTCATTAGCATACATTTAAATGTAAATTTTAAGAAATTTGGTACGTTGAAAATGGATGATTGCATCCACAACTTTATAACTTTTATGCCAAAGAGATTTTATTTTAAATAAATCTGTTAGGCTTGGCTATGAAACAATGTTTATTACGAAAATCTTCCTAAGGATCCAATTTTCAATTTATGCAAACCATCTTTGCCTAGTTTTGTAACAAAATTTTTCTCCGCAAATAAAAAAATAGTGTGGAATATAAGTATAAATCGGCCTCTGAGCATAAGCACTCTTAATTGTTAAATTATGGCGAAAAGCTCTAATTAACTTAAAACGTATTGATAACTGAATGATAGGATAGATACATTTAATGTACAATCAGCATCTAGATGATAACACGATAGTAGGAATCAGAAATGCTGTACAAGGCCACAATTGGTGTCTTGGCATCACTCAAATGGTCCACGACCTCTTCGTATATTTCTGATATATAACGTTTATATTTCGGAAATCTAAAAATAAAAGGAGTCTTGTAAATACTATCGGAATATACTCTGTTGTCATACACCATCAGTTGGCCATGTACAATAGATATAATGTTCTTTAACTTATCAACTTTCTTACCTTTCAATCACAAAAGTCATTTCGGGTTCAGTCTCTTTTTTGCGTAGCACTCGGGGATTGATGGCACCGACTATGGCATTTACCACTGCTGGGGGCAGCTCCACCACCAGCACCTCAAAAGATTCCTTTTTTATGAACTGAGACAGCGTTGAGCTCATTTGCTGCGCTACCTGATTTTCCAAGCGCCTTCGGTAGTTCGCTGTGGGCTTGTCATGGGTCAGGAATGTAACCTGCACAGACGGCAACTGACTGTAACTGTTCTTGATATTCACATTTGAGGCAGACAAGCTGACCCCGCTCTCGCCACGTCCGCTGCCACCTCCACTGCTGCTCATGCTGGACAGCTGACTGCAGTAATCCGGACCTCCGCCAACCGTTCCGCCATTGATGGCCTCGCTGCGCTGCATTTTCTGAATGAACTCGACCAGCTCTGCGCGAGTCAGATGGCGCTCCTGAAAGCGATCACGATCAAAGGAACGCACACGCAATGCACCATTCTCTGCAACCAAAATGACATGCAATGCACCCAGACGTGACAAATCCAATGCCTCATCGCCGCCACTACCGACTGTCTCCACAATGCCGCAACGTATGCCCACGGACCAGAGTAGACGCATGATGTAGGTGACATCTTTGAGCGGGGGCCGTGTGCCACACACGCAAATGCCAATATCGATGGCACGGCAATCTTTGGCATACTCCTTGCCTATCGCAGCAACCAGTTTATCCAAAGACAAGGTGAGTCCTGCGCCGCTGAGCATGCCACGCGAGGGCAGCGCAGCATTAAAACTTTGCGCCTGTTTCTGAAAGTCATGCAACATGGCGTCATAGCGCTGGCCCATGGCCAGCACTGAAGGTTGTCCGGAACGATTTGGTTTGAGGTCAGCGGTCATTTGCCAGACAATGCCACCGGTACTGGCACTTTCAAAGTTAATAGGAAGACCAGCCCAAATGTTTATCGGGCACTATGGGTAAACAATGATACACGTATAAATTGATACTCATGGCAAGTCAATAAAATACTCACCGTCACGCCAAGACTGTAAGCTAATCCTATTACCGTCTCCAGTTCTCGTAAAGCGCCGCGGGCCAAAGAAGCAGCTTCACCCTTGCCGCGCATCAGTGACTTCAAGGCCGATTCATCCACGCTGCTTCTGGAACCGGTGAGCAGAAAGTTTGCCAGCATCATATCCATCAAAGTCTGTGCCGAGGTACGCGACTTCTCCATGATCGCCGTAATGCTTGAATGAAACTGAAAGCGCGAAATACGCCCCTCAATGAAGTCGAGCAATCCTTCGAAGAGTGCGCTATACTGCGACTTGGGCACATTGCAAAATATGAGAATAGAGCGCAGCAAATTTGTATGATTCATGCGTATGGCGATGTTTCGCTCGCGCAGGCGGGGCAGCTCGTTGATTATTTCGAATGCCAGTGAGAGCAGCTCGGCATCCACCAGCTGACTGCTTGTGCTTGGGGTGATGATATCGAAGCAGCATTCATAATTCTGTTTCGGGTGAAAATTAAAAACACGTTCCTCACGGTACACACGATCCACGCAGTAGCGACGAATGAGATTCACCCCATTCATGGTTACATGCCGCGCGAATTGAGTACGCAAATCGGTGGGCAACAGCACCACTGAGCCAGAGTGGGTCATTAGATGAACCGCATTGCTATTGGCACTTGAGTGGCTGTTGCGTGAAGACAGTGGCGACAACAATGGCGAGTCTACCTCAATGGCTCCGTGTTTGCGAAATACATTGACCACTTTAGCCTTGACAAATTCGATGAGGGGATTAAGAGAAACAATGTCATCAATCACAATGGCCGAATTCCATGATTTCATAGCACGGCTACTGCTTAGATGATAGGTGTGCTCCAGTACTGCGTCGCTTTCCTGTTGCAGACAGCGCGCTACAAGATTCTTGTAGGCTTTGCTCTGTGGATTCGCCAAGGCATGGCGCAGCATCTCCTGTAGCTCGTTGGCCTCCAGCTCAGCGGGTGGCACCAAGTCAGAAACAAGCAGCTCCTCGGCTGTGGGTCGTTGCGCAGGATCATGGCTTAACAGCCAGCGCAACATCTGATAAACAAATATTTAGATTTTGTATACAATATACATGTATATCTCACCTTCACAGTCTTCTCGTATTTCGCATCCTGCAACATGCTATCCGGTATTAAAATGGACGGATTTCTTAAAGCCATTATCGTCTGTGCGCGTTCCATACTTGTGTCAAATGGGGGCTGACACATTTCAAACAGTATAATGCCTAGCGTGTACATGTCTACCTTTTGATTGTATACGGACTTTGAGGCATTGCCCGTCAGCTCTGGTGCTACGTAAAGTGTAGTACCCACTTTTCCCGTTCCGGTGCCTTCCTCAGTCGAGGTAACATGCTGAACGGTTGAATGCGAAGGATACTCAGCTAAAAGGAGCACACAATTAGTTACCATAATTCATAATTAAACGTGCCCCCACATACCATGCGCTTGTAGCGCTAGAAAGCTCGTAGTAGCCAGTCCAAAATCGCCGATTTTAATTTGATCATGTGAGTCCAAGAATATGTTGACCGGCTTCAGATCCCGATGTATAATGCCTTGTTGGTGTATGTGCGACAAGCCCTCAGCAATCTCACGAAACAAGCGCCATAACCGATCTGTGTTCTCATACAGATTATCGTCGATGGCAGTGCTAAAAAGGGAATCATTTCAATACAAGTTTTAGAACGAATACCACGGTTTCACTAACCGTAGTGTGCACTTCTCACAGAACTCCATCTGAATGTACATTACTTGCATCTGCGGACGTGGGGAATTTCCTTGCTTGCGCTGTAGCGCATCATCTTTCTCGCTATCTTCGTTCTCATCATCGTCGTCGTAAACGGCTACTTGGCCATTCGAGTCAACAAACTCAATGCCATCAGAGTCAGAGTCATCCATGTGGGGCCTGCCACAAAATATGAAATATATTTTAAAGAACTTTATGTCTTTTATCTATCTATCCATTTACATGTAACCATTCCACATGCTCGACGAACTCTCCGTCTCTTCCTCTTCCACGGTCATTCCGAGCTGTGATGATTTTGCTGGCTTTGTGCTCAACTCCTGACTCTGCGACCAATCGCCACCCAGCATTTTATCCAATTCAGCCGCATCTGAATCGCTAACGCTTTCAATCCAGCTGTTAAAATAGCGCACCACATTCTCATGATTTAGGCGCGAAAGCAACTCCACTTCGCGAGTCATCTTTTTATACAGCTGGCGACTGCGAGCAGGCAGTGGTATACGTTTGATTGCATACTCCCGATTATCCAATATATTGCGAACCTTTAGCACATCGCCAAAGGCACCTTTGCCCAAATACATGAGCACCTCGAACTCGGTACGCAGTCGTGATTGACTCAGCGCTAAGGTGGGTATTTGGAAGGGTACTACACCACGCTGCACGGCCACAGCTTGCTCGGATTTTGGCACCAGCGAACTCCGATTCTGTGTTTGCTGCAGCGTCAAGTGCTGCTGTGCGTTGTCCACGTAAATACGTAGAAAGGGATGCTCCAGTAGTTCAGAGGCAGACAACGTACGATCCGAATTGCACCTAGATCAAATTATAGTGTTTTCAGTATCTAATTATTAGTTTATTTGAATTTAACTTACTTATCAACAAAATCGCGCATCTCGTAGCTGTGAGTAGGCATCAGTGCCTCAACGAGCGCACCTAATGCAGGTAAATCGCCACGATTACTCCCTTGATCAAGGCCACCAATCAGCTCCAGCAAATTGGGAACTAACGAAAAGTCCGTACAGCGAATGTTGCCAGCGTTGTCCATAAACACCGTGCTGTCGAGCAAATGACTATGTGAAACGCCCTTGTTGTGCAGGAACACCAAGGCTTCCAATACACCACGTGCCACCATGCGAGCACCATCCATACACCAGCCTAGCGTAGAGGAGATGCTAAAAACGCTTGTGCCCAACAGAAAGTCCTGCACCAAATAGACCAATAGGCCCTCTTTACGTTTGATGCAGAGCACACATTCGTATTGAATGAGATTCTTGTGTTGTAATTGTGCCAAAGCTGCTACCTGTTTTTCTATGGAGCCTATCAGTTCATCCACTCGATGATTACCCAAACACTTGGGCTCGGAGCTCCAATGGCACTTGCCATTACCACTGCACGGCTGCTCTATCTGCGAGTACTTGATATTCCACTCGGTTAGGTATAGTAGCTGGCCAGAATGCACATCGACGCCAGTATAGGCAATGCAGCCACGCTGCGAATGGCCTAACAGTGCGAAAGGGTGAGTTTCAAGACAGTCTCGTTAATAAAATTGTAATACCCACCCAAGCAGCAGGCACGTTGAATTTGTCTGCCCACCTTGTAAAAGGAGAGCATTTCTGTATTTCGATGATCCAGGCACTTGTTGGGATACGTGTAGCCGCGATAGTAGGGCGAGGAGTTTTCAGAGCTCTCCGAAGAGCTAGGATGGCGATTGTTGGACTCGCTCATGCTGCGTCTTGGCTCACCGCGTCGCTTGGCCTCCGTTTTGAATATCTCTTTGCGACGCTCCACTTCATCAATAAGGGTTTGCCGTTCTATAGTTTCCTTTTTCCTTTGCAAGTCCTTTTCTTCTTGTTCTCGCTTTTGCTTCGCTTGCAACATTTCGTCATAGAATGAACCCTTTGGTGGTTTGTTGTGCTGCAGCAGAAAATCTCGAACAGTCTGCGCCAGTTCGTAAATCATGACCTCACCCAGCAGCTCCTGAGATTGCGCTTGCAGCTGGGCGAGCAGTGCCTCTAACAGCTGATCCGATATGCCCTTGGACTCTTCCAGCACTATTTTGGGCGCGCTACAAGAAATCCAAACATTAGTTCATTTTAATAAATTGGATGACAAAAGTCAACTTACATCTTTGGATATTTGGATGGACATGTCACGTGGAGCTTTGTGCAGACATATGCTTGTGGCAGGCCATTGGAAGAGTCTCGCAAAGGAGTTAGGAGTATGCGTATGTCTGTAGGCTTCCACTGCGACGCATTGCTTTGAGGCCTTAGGTCTTCAACATCACCGCCGAATATAGACTAGAAATGATCGGCATTTATTTCATCATATTCTAATAGGGTTTGCATAAATGAAACTTACTTTTATAACCTCCAATTCCTGTGTTTGTCTTTCGCGAAATGATTCCTTCGCTGCCATTTAACTGTAAACTTGTTCATTAAATCTCAAGCAAAAAGGCGTTCAGGTCTGCGCGGTTGCAGTGAGAATAAAAAAAAATACTGGAGTCTCGCCGCTTGTGTTGGTGTATTTACTTGTGCATGTGTGCGTTTGTTTTTTGTTATGAATGTTGCAGCCGGTGTGTTTTTTCTGCGATAGCAGCTGTTTCATTGTTGGCAATCATCTGCATCGCTTAGAGCCTTGCCTTTGCATCAAGAGTATGCCGAATGAATTTTGTTTGTGGGCAGCGATAGATAAATTGCGTAAAAATTGCAACTTGTTGCTCTTTTCATTAAAAATTTTCACTTGCGTCTCGTGTGTGCGTAGTTAACCAGCTGTATAACACTTAACATTACTTGTGTAGCACATAACATAGATTTTCCAGTAATATCGATACTTGGAACATGAGTTTTTTGAGTATTTATCAGTAGTGAAAATACGGTCACTCTGGCACATTCCTAATGTAACGGTGTTTTGTCTTTTGTAAATCGGATTTGTGCCAATTTTTGTATTATTCCTTGTCTTTAGTTTTTATCAGTTTATTTATGCAAAAATGGTACAAACACGAGTTATAGTGTACCTCAACCAAACACCGAATGATATTCAATCAAATGTTGCAATGAAAACGGATTTTTTGCAATATGGCGGCGAAGTAAGCGTCTTGAATGACAAAACTTTGCGACTCTTGTGCAGCCAAAACTCTTGCAAACCTCAAGTGTTTGTGGCGCAGAAGCTGAACTTTGATGCGCTCTCTTCTGAAAAAAATGACGAACACAGAGAGCGTGAACTGAGCACACTGCTTCACACACTATTCGTTGATCGTAAAGATTGTCTGCTTATGCATCTGGCTGCTGAGCGTGGCTATCATTTGATGTTTCTCGTTGATGCGCTCATCATTCAAGTCAATGTGAAACTTCAGCAGCAATCCTTACAGCTGGAAAGTTGCGCTGTACGTTACAGACAGCTAGTGGAAGGCTCCAGTAATAATGGCTTGGACACTCAATGTAATTTCTGTGACATCAAACATCTGATGGGCTGGCTGTTGAACGATTATCGAATGCGCACTGCCGTAGCCATGGGTCATGAGGCAGTGGAAGTGCAGTATGTGGTGGCAAGTAAAGAGCCAGGCACTCGGTTCAAAGTCAAGCTTCACATTCTGCTCGTAGCCATGGAGGAGATGTGCATAGGTACTCTGTGCGGTCTGCGCTGCTACTTAAGCCATGACCCTCTCACGGCCGCCCTTTCAGTCACAGAGTTGACGACGTACATACGCCAAGCGTCTGAAGACAACACCAATAAACCTCTGTATATGCTTTTGTTGTGCCATGTGCTGGTCACTGGCTGTCAGGTGAATTGCAAAAATGTGCAGATACTTGGCTTGGCACACTTAGCTTACAGGAAACAAGACTCTAATCAAGACAGAATTGACAGTGTAAGTAGATCCATTATAATGGAGATTATAATCAACACTGAAAGTTCTTCCGTCCCCGTTTCTAGGTCAACACGACCTCGGCAGCGCACTGTCCCAAAAGCGATGCCATGATACAATTAAAAGACCTAAGGGCCTGTCATCGGGAAATTAACGAACGTTTCCAATCACTGCATGACCAACTACTTACGTATGTGCAGCAGGAACAGCAACTGAGCCACACGCAACGCCAGATTTTAAAAAATGTCAACGAATTTTTTACTACTTTGAGTGCTTCCGAGACGAAACTTATCCACTTAAGACACCTTCTATTGAACGTTGTCCACAACTAATATATTCACTATGCCAAATATATATACAGCTATTGTTTATTGTCGCCATTTTAACATTTTTCACAAAAATACAAGTAAATTACCGTAAAAATTAATTTTTAGTTGCTTTGATGTATCCATGTAAACTTTGTTGTAATTCTACGCATAGTAAATATTTTCACATCTAATTTATGAACATTAATCAAAATTTCCTCCGTAAGCACTTATACTCTCTAAAAAAATAAAAAAAAAAATTATAAAAGTAAATACAGGAACGTTTCATATCGATATGGGTGACAAGGTCCATCGCGTTATCGTGTCTCTTACAGACACAATGCACAAGTTATCTAGCAATAAGAATACACCGATCGACAGCGACGTCAAGCTCATGGATAAGACCACATTGTTGCTGCGCACGCGGAACAGTACGGACACGAGCAAGACGGCGCGCTACTATCAACAGCTTCAATTTGATGCTGTGGGCTATGAGGACGATCGGCATATTCGGCTGGAGCTGAGCGATCTGTTGGAGCAAATGATTCAGCAGCAGCGGCCCGGTTGTATGCTACGGCTGACGCCTCGTCGCTCACACAATGTTAAGCTGTTGACGCATCTGCTGGTCTCCGACTTGGACAAGATACTGGTCAAGCTGCCCTACCAGCTGCTTGGCATCAATGTGGAATACTATGATGTACGCAAATTCGATATGGTCAACATGCTGTTAACCTCGCATCGAGGCAAACCGCAGACTAGCAAACGAATGATGCAGACAACGAGAGAGATGTTCCAATGGCTGCACAACGAATATGCTGTGCTACGTGCACGTGGCACTGGCGATGACCATATCAATGTTGAGTTTGTTATCACCGATGGGATAAACAATCCGCACCACTTATTCCTGTCGATCTACCATATCTTTGACTGCACCGAGCGCACGGACATAAACGACTTTTTCAAGGCACTTGCGTCAGGAAAGCGAGGCAAGAGCACGCTGCTTACTGATTGCATCAAAGAGTCGTTTGATTCGAAGCGGCCCACGCGCACGCTAATCATATGCGAGATGCCTTTGGACAAGGAATCCACATGCGAGACACACAAATTTTTAAATATGGCGAACTTGGTTTACTCGAGCATTGGTGGCACCAGCGGTGTCAGCGATATGCCTAAATCCATAGATTCCAAAATATCAACAAAGGGAAGCAGCACCAGCAGCAGCAGTCATTCAATGGGATCGAGTAAGCAGACCTCTGGCTTGATGAACATATCATTCCGGTCTCGTCCGTTGAACCTTTCCCATGAGGATTATAGTAAATTGGCCTCTTGGTATCATCGCATTGACACCAAGTTTTCGGAGGTGAAGCTGAGCATGGAACGCCATTACCATGTGCAGTACCGCCAGAAGTTTTTGAAAATGTGCAAACAGCTAAACTCCTACCGGATCCTCAATGACAAGAGCGGCGGCGATGCGCACGGTATGATGCTGAACAACAGCTGCAGGGATCCGATGGCGGCTACCAACTATGCAGAGGCACTCAAACAATTTCGACAGCTCGAAAGAGAAGTGAAAAGATGCCAGTTCTCGCCCACCTTGACAACCTATATGAGCACCAAAAACTACGAGCTTCTCAATGCCGAGGAGGCTTTACAGCAACAGGAGATAAGCAATTTAAGAGAGCACAGAAGTCGAATATAAATTGATCAGAGTTCTGGCCCCTTTCTACTTGTAGATAGAATAACATACTTGTCTGTTAGGAACTAAAGGATTAAAGGACTTAATAGCAATCAGTCAAAAATGTCGCAAACCTACCTAAACTCTCCCACTTGTAGATCTTTGGAAACAGATTTTGCCATTCGTCATTTCTACTTGAACTTGAAGTAAACTAAATAAATATAGGTTTGTTAATCATAAAAGACACATCCGAGGAGTTTGATTTCAACGGGTATACATATAATATATAATATACATAAAATACAATTTATATATAATTCATATATGTATATACAGATTTATATAAATTGAAATATTATTGTCAACAATATGATCCATTATCGTAGTTGAGCAGCGTCTCCAGCTGCGGCTTCAGGCTAACACAAATAGTTTGTTAAATACGCCAAATACAATGTGTAACAGTTACATAATTCGATATTAAATATACATATATATTATTAAATGTATGCTTATATATGGGCTATATTTGTATATACTCTGCTATTTTGTAGCGCTAAAAACATTTAAAGCAACATTCAAACAATTATTACATGCAGAAAATGGTAATAAACCTCAACTAACAATTCAATATTTCGTTAAATATGTTTTCTCGTGTCTTGGCAATGTTTTAAACAATTTGTAATTTTAGGATATGTGCGATTTGCAATGTGTACTCTATTGTAGTTAAGGTCAAAGGTAACTGGATTTCATCAGATTTTTGATAGTTTTTTAAACTATGTAGATACATTTAGTTGGCAGTCGACGGATCGAATGAAAACACATGGAACTTAAAGAATACTTAAAACTTAAACTTAATATGCGTAATTGTTTCTGAGTATGTGAAGCATGTCGAACTAATTTCTAAACTAATTTAATCAACTTTCCTAAAAGCGCTGCCAAAAAACAATCACAAATTAAATGCGAGTTAAACACTTTCTCTTTCGTAACATAATTGATGCAAATGAACGAATTGAAATATGGTAGGCAACAGTATTATATCATTCTTTCAATTGAGAATATATATATATTCCTAGCAAACAACATAAAGCTCTGGACAATTATCATTCCGAGTTCCCTTGTAATTTTCATTTGTTTCTTTTTTTCGCAGTCTTTTCCAATTGGAACCAAAGCTTTGTGTCAGTTGAAATCGATGTGTGCTGAAATAATGAAACTCGTTGCATGGGGCTTAAGTGTGTAAGCTTAAAACATATATAAAAATATATCTATTCGTAGTTATGCTGTTGGAGCTGATCGCGCTTTCCAGTTGAGAATCGGCTTTCGAAGCGCGTCGAGACTTGGAATCTTGTGTATTTATACTCGTTATTGCCTGGCTGCACAAAAGCTACATTAATATTATTGTAATCTCTTTTTTATATTTTTTCAATTTTTGTTATACTCTTTTTTTTCTATTATTTTTTGTCATATATTAAATGCTATCATTTGCTGTTGGCTAACGTAATATCTCCATCTGCTTAATAGTTTCATTGTAGTCTCTGGCAATAATGGCCCGACCGTCATCCTCTCGCTAATCTCTACACCTGAGCTGGTTTCGTCTGCTTGCCGAGTACCATGAGCAGCTTTTGCAGGAAGTGTGTGAGGCTTACTGTAAGAGGTAGAAGAACGTTGCTTGCATTAGTTGAGCACTTAAGAGCCACTAAGTTCTACTTGAGTGCGCTACAGTGAATAACCAAGTGGTTATCCACATACGTTAAGAGTGCTAAGGAAACATGGAAGAGGGCCCGAAGCCCGATTGTTAGTAATTAGTGTAATAAATGCAGGCAGGCAGGATATGTATTGGTTAGTCGTTAGTGTTGAAATAAAACTTAGGAAAACTAGGAAAAGGAGCAAACTTAAAAACCTTTGACGCCGCTTTGGGACGCACAACCATCATCAGTTTTTGTAGTGCTTGTGTGAGTCCGCCTAGAAGAATTGCAAGGTACGGGAGGAGCACAGCAGAAATCATATATGAAACAGAATTGCAAAATAGTTTTTTTCTTTATAGGTGAGCCACGATAAGGACAAGAAGCAGAACCAAGTACAGCTGTGTCATTGACCCACTTCATAACTTACCCATCGACTTCTGGAACCATATTGGCTTACTCTTCCAGGCAATGAAGACCAAATAGACGGGTATGCTCGACAGTATCATGAGTATGCCGTAGCCAGTCTCCACGGGGCTGGCATACATGGGCACGACAGTGACGAAGATGGTGGCAATTAGGTATACAATGGGGAATACCAGGGGCACGCGAATGGGGCGTGGCAAATTGGGTTGAGCCCAGCGCAGCCAGGGCAGGCAGAGAACCGCAACGCCAATGCTCAACTGAAGGAGATGGAGAATCAACTGTCAGACAAATCAAATTAAATAGTTAAACGAAACTTACCCAAGTCGCAAAGCCCACGTAGTTGATGAGCGCAAAGATGTCGGAGACCGTAAGATACAGCATGGATAGCAGAGCCATGGCCAGCACAGCGGGCGTGGGCGTGAAGCGTTGAATTTGAATCATGGTTAAAATCTCTGGCATCTGCCCCTCGTTGGCACCCGCATAGAACAGACGCGAGGAGGTGAGCAAAATGCCATTGACGGCACCGAATGTGGACAATGCCACAAAAACTGCGAGGAACGATAAGGAGAATATTTAACATAAGACTAAATGGCATTCTTTGGCTAAACACCACTCACCTGGTATGGTCCAGGCCAGCATGCCGAAAGCGCGCTCCGCATAGGTAACTGCCACTGCAGAGGATCCTAAGACCTCTTCCGGCGACAGGATGGTGTAGAAGGATACATTGGCCATGACGTAGACGACGGTGACAAGAGTGCAACTGATGGCAATGGCGCGTGGCAGATTCTTGACGGGATCCTTAAGCTCCTCAATGATGAAGTTCAAGTAATTCCTGTCAGCAAACAAGCACAAATCCAATTAGACCAACCAAACAAACCAGGCGACAGAACAAATCGGCTTACCAGCCATTGTAGGCGAACAGGCCCGAGTAGAAGGACAGAGCCAGAGATGTGACCCGCGTATCGCTGTTATCGAACGTAAAGTACTTCACATTGCCCATATACAGTTGGTACATGCCAGTCGCAATGATGATAAACAAGGCCAGCAGCTGCAAATGCCAATGCCCTGGCTCTATAGTAAGCTCTAACATTTAGTTGCAAATCCCGTTTAACTTACTTTTGCATATGTGAAAATATCCTGCACAGCGGTGGCCCATTTAACGTCCCAGCAATTGATTAATGTTAGCACCACTGTACAAATAAAATGAACATAATGAAAACAAAGCAGCTTCAATATATTGCCAGAGACGGGAAGAAGGCATGCGGAGTGCCTCAACTATGCGGATGATGTAATAAACCTAGGATTTGCACAATGTAAAAGGCATTGACTTTATTTCTTATTTTCTTCTATAGCTGCAACGCGTAAAATTCCGCATTATTAAATCAATATTAAGTAAGCATTAAAACAAACACAACGTGATCAGTTAGTCACTCAACGATTGACAGCGAGTTGAAAATGCCTGAGTTATGGCCTGACATTTGGGGTAACTAAGTTGTGAGAGACGTCATAGACTAACTATCAGAAATGATCTATGGCTGCTGCTCTTTTGCTTGGCCTTGTAATACAAATAAATCATTCGAATTTAACTTGACTTGAAGACAACAGAAAAATATAATTATATAAATATATAAACATTCTGCTTTAATATAAATAATGTCCTTTAAGACTTGTATCTTGGAAAATGTAGCGAAAGCTGAGATAAAAAGAAAAGAATCGGATATGAAATACAAATTTAAATAACATTTTGTTTTGTTGATAACTAAAAGGTGAATTAGCATCTTAACAGCGATGCTTGGGAGAGTCTTTTCAAATCTGTAATATGCTGAAATTCAAAAATAAACTTCAATGGATAATATCAGCTAATATTAACTTTAACTCACTCCACTTCCTCTTAAATTAAATAATAAATAGAATAACTTCTAATCGAAAAATTCCTAGATTTTTCTAATCGATCTTTGTCAGCCTTCACATCACAGGAAAATAAAAACAAATTTATTTACGTGATGTTTATTTAGTCTATTTACCCCCAACAACAATAGCAAAAATAAAAAAAACAATAATAATAACGGAAATCAATCCCGCCTCGGTTACAGCTGTTGATAAGCCGATGGCAAACACTTTTCGCATACATGCGCATATTTACTCTGTTCTCGGGGGATCTGCTCGAATTGGGTCTAATCTATAGGTCAAGTACGAAGCGTAAGCGAGTGCACTGATGCTATGCGCCTATATAGACTTTACTTCATATACTCACATATGCAGCATACGGCGAGCAGCCGTGCCGCATCCTCGGGTGGTGCACATTCCGGAAAGAAGGGCTTCAGCACGTAAGTGCTGAAAGTTAGCGCCACGATGGCCTGCGAGCAGGGACGCACAATCATGCACTCGATCCACAGGCGTATGAATGCCATGAAAGGTCCGAAAGTCTCCATAATATACGCATAGTCGGCTCCAGATTTGGTTATCATGGTGCCCAGCTCGGCGTAGCAGTAGGCGCCAACCTAAGGACGATATCAGAGAGAAATGTATGAGTGCTGTGTGCAGAATAGTTTAAAGCATTCTTAAAGTAATTGAGTTCCTTCAACCCCAAAGTGGCTGTCATTTCCGCAACTCAACTGGCAGCGACCACGCAACGTATACTTAATTTTTATTGAATAGCAGTAGAAGCAGCAGCAGCAGCAATGCGTGCTCTTGACAAGGGCGTGTCAGGTCTGTGTTTGTGTGCGTGCTTGAATCAATGTGTGTGTGTGTGTTTGTGTGCGTGCGCGTGGGGTATGCGAGAATTTCAATAATTTCATTAAAAGACAAAACGCAGCCCGCATTTGTAATTGAGTATTGGTCCTGTTGACAGCTTTAGATTGGCATGCGCATTTCCATTTGCGATTACTTGACTTTGCCAGCTTAACTGTTTACAAACACCCAACAGGTGTTACCGGTTCTATCATTTGCATATTAGTTTATCAATATTTATACGACACTCACTCCCTCTCATATATTCCAAACACTCACCATCGAGAAGAGTCCGGAAATGACCCACACAATCAATGCCAAATTAACACTGCCCGTATACATCAACACGCCAGTGGGCGAGACAAAGATGCCGGAGCCAATGATTGAGCCCACAATGACGGTGCAGCCATTCAATAAACTCATTTTGGCTTTTAGTGTCACCTCACCGCCGCCCCCGCCACCGCCATCTGCAGCAGCTGCATTCTCATCGCCGTTCGTCAGCTTGGTAGTTGCATCTCCATTGCCATTCACGATGGAGCTCTTGCGTGAGGAGTTCTTACGGTTCAGCGCTTCCGTTTCCATATTGCAGCTGGGATATTTCAAGAAGCTGCCTGAAAAAAAAAAAACATTAAAGTTTATCAAATTAAAATTCTTTAAAATCTTTAAAAAAGTATAAAACTGATTTGAATTCTTTTTTAAGCATATGCATAGTGGATAGCAAAGCTGATAAGATCAGATTAATTACTATAAACAATTTTATAATCAAATCAGATTTCATTTAACATTTTACTGAACTTCAGTCAGGTTAATTTGCTAATCAGATCGCATTAAATATATGTGTATATATTTATTTAAATATATATATTATATGAATGTATGTATATTTATTTATACAGAATGTATTTTTAAAATTTTCTAAGAAATTTGGTGTATCCAGAAATATACAGATAACTGTTGGCCCAGTCCCAAGACAATAAAAAATATTTGATTTGATATTTTATTGATTATTTTCTGTTCAGAGTAAATTTCAAATTGGAGTTTCTGATTTAAATCAACACGTTGCAAAGCACAATTTTGGTTCTCTTTAAACCTTGTTCATCTCAAAAAGCGTTATCAAAGATAATTTTCTTAATTTGAAATGAATGAATATCTAGTGAAATTAGTATTTCTATTTATTCATAGCCCCCCATCTTTTTTGTTGTAATTAGCTATCATTATTTACATTGGGTTGCTTGTAATACTGTCCGTATGGTTAATTAAAATTCGATTGTTTTGATTCAAAGTTATTTTTACCACCCATTTTATATATATACTTGTAGTTCCCCACGTTTACAACTCTGCAGCAGAGTTCAACTAACTATTCATATTTAGTCTTTATGATTTTTATTATTCTACTAATTGTTTCTACAATAAGCGATGAGATTTGTTTATTTGTTAATTGAGTAATATTTGCATTTATATGTCTTTTTTCCGATATGTCTAGCTCGACTAAATAGTTTTTGTTTCGACATTATCTTTAGCTTGAAATCTGGCTTCTAATGGCACGACTTTGCGCTCGTTATTATATTTTATTCCCTCCTTTTTATGTTACGTTTTCTGCTCTTGCTCCGAGTGAAAGGTAATCAAAGTTCATTGCCCAGTAAGAGGCGAATTATTTGAACCAAATTTTACATATCGCGAATGAGGTCTCAGTTGTCAAACCTTTAAGTTGACAGCCAGCATTTGTTAGCTCAGCGCACTTGCAACTTTTGATTGTAGTCGACCTCGTTATCAGTTGATTGGTCCAGACACACGATGAGGAAACACATGCCGTTCTGATTTCACCGAGTTCGTTAAACCATCGAAAATTTTCATTAAATAAAATGCTTGATACTATTGGTCAGAGACCCACAGATTGATTGTTGACAGGCGTTGCGCGTGTTGGCCTATAAAATATGTTAGCCAAACACATTTTCCTTCTGAATCAGTTCAAGGCTGTGGAAAGCAAACAAAAAACTATCAGGCACCGCCCCCACATAATACTCTCCCTCTCACTGTCTCTCTCTCTGATTTCAGCATTGATTAGGTCACAATGTTTTTGTTATACGTGCTTGGTATATACATATATTCGAAGCGGCATATACATATACACATATCCGATACTTCCTTCAAAGCGAGAACCGGCAGTGGGCACATGCTTTGCATGAATTAGCATAACATCAGCGCGAGAATAACAACAGATGCGAATCAACTATGGTGCGACAGTTAACACAAACAGGTGAATAAACTAATGAGCTGCTAGTATAAAGCATTTAGATTTACTCTTTTTTTTTTATAACTATATCAAAGGTTATTATGATAAAAACTGCTGTAGATACATAGTTCTTTACAGGGTATTCTAAGGTATACTGCTAATTAGCCATCTGAAGTTTATTTTTTGGCTTCACAGTTGGGTAGCCAAGCCAAACGAATTTTTATCGTTCATTAAAACAGAGTCGAAAATTTAATTCCATTTGTGTGGCAATCCGTTTTGAGTAATTCGTGTAAATTATGAATTGGAATTTCAGTTTATAATTTGGGGTTTTCTCTCTACCGGATAAACGTAAACTTGCAAATACTGTAATAAGACGGAATTCCTCTGAAATTTACAATATTTCTTAGTCATGAGTCTGTGTAATTCCAGCGTGTGAAAGGCAATCATAATTGTTGGCATTTAGCAAGCCATTAGAGCCAACAATTGTGTATTATATGTGCTGCTAGCCTTTCACTCTTCTATTCACAGTCATTAGCCTGGCCCCATTAGTACATTTATACTTTTTTGGCCAAAATCACAACAATAGCGCATTGATCCATGCAAGCCATGTATACTAGGGTGCTGCCTCGTTTGTGTACACTAAAAGTGGTTTTTATAGCTATCTATTGACTCATGTGTGCGTGGTACATATATTCATGTGGGACTATCAATTTTTGTTTCACAGGTGCCATAAACATGCTTCTATACTATTCTAGTATAGATTTCATAACATTCGACTGACTAATTAATCTATTATCGCAATGCAAATTTTGAGCTGGTTGTGTTCCTTAAATCTTTTGTTTATGCGCATCAATTTGGAAACTAAGTGATTTCTTTTTATTTATTTTTTTAAAGCGTTTTTTAATAGAGATATTAATCTTAAAGCACTTGTTGAAATATCATGTGAGCTCATTTTTAAGTCTTGTAGAATTGGGTTGTCTAAAGAAGGGTTTTATTTTAAGCAATAAAAACATATATATATATACATATAATTTTTATATTCTTTTTCGTTTTTCTTCACAAACCAAAACACATAAAAAACGCGTTGAGAATAAATAATATCTTCTTGGATTAAGACAGGCCAAGAGTACACACAGTTGTTTAAGTATTTTCTTTTAAATATTTGTGTTGGCTACCTTCTCAAGAGCAAATACACTGTTTCGCGCCACAAAAATACGCTTAACAGTCGGCAAGTACGACGAGTGCTGGAACCGCACGCAATCAACGGATAGAGCAGACTGAAAAGAGCGTTGGCTGCGACACGGCATCTTTGCGCCGCAATCTCAGCCAGAGCATGAGAGCCTCGGCCTGGCTGGCAGTGGGCATCACCTACACGGGGCTGATAAAGCTCTGTGCTCGGGCCGAGCTTTGGCCCGCGTCGGCAGAGCTTGACAGTGACTGTTGCGCTACGTTGAAAGTGTCGCGGCTTGGCGGTTCAGTTGGAGGGCTCGTTCGTATCTAACCGGCATTTTTGAATTTTAAATTTTTGAACCGAAAACCAGTTTTCGAAGCGGCGATTGCCGCATTTCTTTGTGTATTTGGCTTTCATCAGAATTGTTGTTGCCGTAACAAAAGCTGTGTTGTTTTTTTTTTTTCGTTTTTCTTTTCATTTCTGTGTTTTACTGTATTCTCTCAACGTGTTTGCCTTTAATTGCCAGCAAAGCGGAAAAAGTACGCGTCATTTTTATCTAACAGATACAAATGTACGCAACTCTAGTTAATTAGCAGAATGCTGTATGCTTGCTCTGACGCTCTGCGCCAACACGTTTTTATTTCGTTTATCTTGGGGCACTCAAAAATTTTGTTAAATTCTGATGGTCTACAATATTTAGTTACTCTATGTTTCATATATGTTCAACTGTACAAGCTGTCAGCTGTCAACAGCTAGTAATAGTGATAGATACAAAAGTATCTGAAGCATTGTGATGCGAATACAATACGCATAATGAATTATATCTTTCACACTTTGTCATCCGCTTAGCTATGCAAATTAGATGGCAACATCACAGATTTGAAATCCCACAGTTTGTCGCATTCGCTACTCTATAATTGAATGTATCCGCACTTGTGGCACTGTCTGTCCAATATCTTAATGCGAATCCTCTGTCTGTTTGTCTCGATTGTCACAATGAAGTCAACTAAAGACGTTTGCAATTTCTCCATAAAGAACACAAAAAGCCTACGCAATTTAGAATATATTTGATTAAAGTTGTATTCTTGGGCTTGAACGAATATGCCTTCATAGTCTCTGCAGAGCTTGAGTTCCCAGCGTTTTCTTTATTGCGTATTGTGATCTATTTTAAAGTGTTTTATGTATTTCTCAAGCTCAGGTCTATTAGTCACTTAAGCAAACAGCACCCAGCAAACAAGGGATGGGGCACCCAAAACGTCATTGAATTAAGGTATACATACTTTAAAACTCGCTTAATGTAAATTTAATTTGAATCTCAACTTATCGTCGTGCTGTGTAGCTATGCACTCATTCAACAAGTGATTTACAATATTGTTTGTTTAGCTTTGATATCGATGCTGTATGCAAATCGGATTCCATATGCCAGATGCCAGATGCCAGATGACAGATACTTCAGATTCTCTCGCGTGTGACGTGTGTAGAGCTTTGTCCAAAAAGCGTGACAAATATTGCAAATAATGTCGATATAGCTTTCGATTAATTGAATTACCATAAGGATAACTGGTTTTATGCAAGCTGAATACATTGATTGCTTTCTGCGTAAATTGGAATTTAATATGGTCGACTATCTGATGTATTATCGAAGTAGAATAGTGCTAATTATTAGCGAGATATGCATACATCATGAATTTATCTGTTCATGTGATTCATTAAATTAGAATAGCATACGCATTATATAGAAACGAGTATTGCGAGTCACTCTCTCAACTGTTTGATTAACTGGCTAATGCACATATAAACATGTCTTTAGTTAATTTAAAATATTTTAGCTACAGTCGTTTGTTTAGTTAATTATAAAATATTTGTAATTTCGTGAAATTGTATATATGTATTTCATTTTACTTTACGATTGGCAATAAATTAGACGCTTAGCCTTGGCCGAAGATAAATTGATTTCAGTACGCATAAATACATTTTTTTTTTTATAATCTTCTTTTGGGGAGCTGCCCGAATTTGATACCCACGCGCATAATTCGCTCAATGTCAACACACCCTGCAGGACGCTGGTTAGGGTATTTATTGTATTGTAGGGTGTATATTAATTTAGCGATTAATGAAAAGTCCACGGCTTTGCGAACAATTCGTGCGGTTAGCGATTCAAGCTCACTAAGGTCTCATGTTTCGTTTGAAGGCTGACCATGTCGCTTGTGCTCATTGCATCAGACTTTCAGCTAAAGTATAAACTAATACAAATCAAATTGTTTTAAAAAATTCAAATCTAAGTGGCGCCAAAGCGGCTAACAGTTTCAGAATGGTTTGACGTTGAGCTGGGCTTTAGCGTATATTAAGATATATATATGGATGTGTATGTAGGTATATGATTGGGTGTTTGGGGGTGTGTGTGTGTTGTTGGATGTCTAGGTGTGCGTGCTGTGACGTCACATGCGCGTACTCTGACATTGTTGGGGGACGCCTTTTTTTTGTCTTTTCGCGTTCATCTTTGCAGCCAGAAATAGCTTTGACAACGTCAGAAGGGCAAAGTTCTTGCCCAGCTCAGTAGCCAGGGCATATGAAGGTTTTTTATTTGTGGGGTTTCCTTAATGAAAACTTACGTTAATTGTTAACCAAGTTTATTGCTAATCAAAATCGCGTTTTCCTTGTTTTATTCTCACAACACAATGTCAAGATCTCCCGAGCATATTTATAGCAGAAACACTTTCATCTTTCAATAGCGTGATTTATTTATTTTACAAATGAAATATTTATTTTATATGTTAGACTACACTTTTGACACTTTCCTTTTGTTTGTTTTAGTTTTAGTGGTATTAATATTTATTAGTAAAACGATGGAACCTCACAGCTTTGTTCCCTGTCGTGGCCACAATTCTCAGTGTACTGAAATCCAGCGCATGGCTACAGCATCTGAGAACCAGACCAGAACGAAAAACGTGCCGAAAAACAAGCTCTGATAAGAGGACTCTAAGAGCGAGAAGCTTGCAGTTTGCAGACACGACAGCAGAAAAAAAAACCAAGAACAACAACAACGACAACTTAAAAAGGTCTTCGCGTCGTTTGTGCTTTGGCCAGTCACGCTGTTGTTGCTCTTATTATATTTGGTTTGGCTCTGAAAATCTTTTGCGTACTTCAAATTATACGTTCCAGTGCCGACGACAACCCCTGCGCTGCTCGTTAGTTATGCGAAGGCATTCATCAAGCTATGTCCGTCCAGTTATGCCATTTCTTCAGCTCTTCAGTTTGGTTTTTTATTTTTTTGGCTTTGGTTTCGCGCCTTTTCTTTTGCGCATCAACCAATGGCCCAATGAGCTTTGCGTTGCTTTTGTTTGACATCGGCGGCTCTCCTCAACAGTTTTTGTGGTTGTGGCTAAGGTCAGCGTAGGTTGTTCTGCGCATGTCCTGAATTGAGCTTTGCACTGAACTTTAAAAATGCCGAGTTCAAGAGCAAGCCGATAAGAGTCTATCGATTTATATTAAATTATTGTTCATACCATTTAGAGCAGCCAGCTTGTGTCTATAGGCAATTGGGGAACTGCTTGCTGGAGCATGTATTGAAACTGCTTTGCAAGCAGTGCACCAGATACAAAAATCGCTCTCGTTGGCAGGTACCTAAGTTTGACAACAGATGGCGGTAATAATAGTGTGACATTTTTAAAGCAAGACTGATTTGTTTGTATTTGTATTCAATAAACTAGACTTCTAGAAGGTTTTTATTTAAAAAATTATTTATCAAGAGACAGTGGCTTACTAAATTAAATAACCAAAAAATCGTGTATTCTCTAGTTTCTAATTTCAAAATATAAACAGATTACTTACAGATATGATATAAAATAATTTCCATTTTTTATTTTAAAAAGTTAACTGTTAGTTTTAAGTGACTCAATGATTTTTTTTTCATTTATTTAGTGTTATATTTACCGTTTTGTATTGCGTTGTAGTAAAAACGTGAGAACCAATGCACTCAGTGTGCTGCAGTCTGATCCTGTTTACGAACTGTTCATGTGTACAAGCAGCATTGTTGTGCGCTTAAGATCCACATGCACATGCCATACCTGAGTGAGCATATGTGTGTGTGTGTGCGTGTGTTTGACATGTGTGTCTGCAGTTGCAAAAAACACCTACGCACTATTGCACAACAATAAAAGCGCTGTCACCTGCCCATCTGGCAGCCTGACGGCCTGTGGTGCTTATTAGTTTGTTTTGCAAGGTGGGGCAAAATCAATCATTGGACACGAGCATGCGAGAATGCAGGCATGCGAGCCTGGACCTGGATGTCCACCTGAATTTGTGCCTGCAGAGTTTCGTTTGGTGTGTCCGCGATTCACACCGGATGCCACGTCACCAGGATATGAACGCATTTCCAATCAACTCCTCTAGCGTGCTGGCAGCCAGCACAGTCCGCCTATTGTCCAGGTCACATCCATATTTTGTTTTTCTTTGTTAGACTTTCCATGTCACGCTGATGTTATTTGCCGCTCTTTGATCCCGACGTGACTACAGTAATTGTTGTTGGCAACTGTTCGAATTGGAGCAGCTTCTGAATGTCCTGATGCACGGTTTATTTTAGTTCTTTTCCATGGATATATATGTATGTATATTTTTTTCATTGGCGGAAAACTTGAATGACTCCCCATGTGATTTGCATTTTTTAATGGACTGTAAATGTCAGACGTGGAAAAAGCTCATATGCATTTCCCACACTTTCCACTTTCCACTTTCCACTTTGCACCTTCCACTTCTATTTCTATTGCTATCGCCTTGCGCACGTATGAACTTTGAATAATTCTACATGAAGTTCGCACTTTTCGCAACATTTTTTGTTTCGGTGGACCTGGCTAGTGAGAGCTGTCGCTAAGCCGCTTACTTGGGCAGTTGGAGACGTTTGTTCAGAGGAGGCTGCACAATTCATACGCTTCCTGGCCGGGGACACATGTGAGAAGGCATCCATGCAATGGAACCTGGTACCATCTCCAATGAGTTGCAAAGCGGCTTTCGATAGCTTCGACTCGAACTGCAGGCTTGCCACTGGGCCGGGCACTGTATTTATGCAAAGTGCACCCATCTGCCATCAAATGGGCTTATGTTGATTTCCATGGACGTGAAATCAATTTGAGGCAAGTTGAAAGTGTGAGAAATATGAAAGAAATTCAGCACGAGGCACAATCAAAACTTTCCTAATTACAAACTTGCTGCTGCCGAAAAATCAGCTTAATACAATAACTGCGCCACTGACTGGTAACTCAATGCTGCCACGCCCATTACCGCCTACGGCTCAGCCCACTTATAATAAGTGCGAAATAAACTTGCGTTTTCAATTACCAGCACCAGGAGCTGAAGTCTTGAGCCTGCTGCCAGGCATCAAAGGATATGGAGGACGCCGTCTGCTGACAATATCAAAATGCAAAGAGCAAAAGCACTTGAAAGAGTTGAAAATAAAGAGCAGAGAAAGAGCAGAGGCGACGGGCTACAGTAGCTGAAATCGTTTTACTGCCATTCCATACTGTCTTATATACCCTGTAAATAGAAAATCAGCAGATGGTGTATATTACGAATTACGATTAGTTGACGTATATAACTTATATGAATGAATATGCTGCAAAGAGAATTATTAACATTTACACTGAAATATAATTTTGTATACATTTAACACTGTAATAAATTAATAAAAAATTTTCGATATATTCACTTTTACATTTATCATTTTCTATTAACTGTAATATAAGAAAATGTCTTTTAATTTTATTAAAAAAAAATATATATATATAACTTTAAAAACTTATGGAATATGTATATTATTACTAATAAAAAAAAATATTATAAAAATATATATTATTATCTAATATACATTTTTATTGGTCTACATTTACAAGTATTCTCTATACAATAAATAAATAATAATCAATAAATAATAAAAATATGAATTTACTTTTTCAAGAATTATTTAAAAATGTTAAAAGATAGAAAGATCAACTGTCCTTTTTTCAATTTCTCTCTGTTAATATTAACATTTAGATACAAATTTAAATCTTAACATAACATAACAAGTATTCTAATGTTTATCTGTTGCTTCTCGAATAGTTATACAACTTTAAGATTCGTCTCTCATTTTACCATTTTTTCCAGTGATTATATTTCAGATTTGAGTTAGCTATGAGCTAGGCCAGCCACCGGTTGGGTTATCTCGATTTGGCACACTCACTTGGCGTCTTAATTTATTTAAAGCCATGTGGAGTTAGTCATCTGACGACATCGGCGCATCAAAAAGCCAGCCATTTGAGGCTCTTCAGTTGTAAAGGATAAAGTTTATAATTTCATAGAGTTACCCCACTCCGCATTTCCGGCAAGACAACGTCTTGAATTTATGCACTGAATTAATTATGCACGTACGTCGCGGGCTTTTGGCTTTGACTTTGACTCCATTTGCCAGCTCCAGCTGCGTTTGCGTCCGAGCCGGGTCGCCTGCTATGTCTTTGTCCCTATCCCTATATACCATTTGCCAGTCTGGTTAGTTTGTGTTTGGTGGCATCGCGGCGTTGCCGCCGCATTTAAAATAATTGCACCGCCTTGTCTGCATGAAATGAAAAACTGAGAACTGAGAACTGAGAACTGAAAAACTGAAACTGGCAATTCGTGTGAAAAGTTTACACAACGCTTTTGGCATAAGATTATAATGGATTTGTTAGTGGGTTTGTTGCGTTTCTCTCGCAATGCCTGTGGCCTGGCCAGGCGTCTGTGCAGCCGCAACAACTTCAGCTAACCCACGGAGCTGCTTATTGGTGGCTTCTGTGTTCAGCTAATGTAAATTATGGATAGTTCTAAGTGCCTGTGAGGCCTTGAGCTGGGATAACGACTGCAACTTAAATGCTTGGCTTCATTTGCATGGAAGTGAGCAAAAAGTTTCACCAACTACGAAAGTCAGTTAAAAGGCTGGAGAAAGTAATATTTATTAGGTGCAGATATAAAAACTAGTGCCAACACGAAAAAAAAAAACTTTGGCAAATGCACGATGCATATGTGATGATGGAAAAGTCGTTTACATGAAATTAAGAGTAGAACTAAATGAATATGCAAATGTGGCTAAAAGTCTAGCAATGAGAGTATATAGTGTATACAGATGGATGTGAGAATATGAATGAATATATATAGAAATTTAAGAGTTAATTGTGAATCGTATTGATCCTTTGCCACTTTATAATAGTTGTCGTAAAAGTATGCAATACAATTTTATGATCGTGGATTTATGTTCACCTTGTAGCTATTATTTAGCTAATATTTAACGCTTTCCACAATTACAAGTATTTAAGAAATGAAGTAGAATATTTGAACAAATTAAGGTAATTACTTTCTGATAAGCTGAAATCAAACTATATTTTCTATTTTTTTTTAATTCAAAATTAAATTTGATCATCGTTTGTAAATCACATATAATACGCTCAGATTTATCTCATTTTTTAGAGAAATGAAATTTACAATAATGTTCATAGCTTAAATGTATATAAACAAAAAGGTATTTTTTTTTTAAATAAACTTAAATTTTAAATATTTATGAGATTCGCTGCTTCATCAGGAATAAAATGTATCTCTAAGATATTTAGTTACCGATTCCATAATTTTCAAGTTATTGCCTCTGCGCTTACTCTATCGCTCGTTCTGATTATTTGCCTTTAAGCTTCATCAGATGCTGTCAGTTAAACTGTGAGCCACTGCGAAAGTCGCTCAGATTTCATGAGCTGAGATCCCTATCAGTACAGCATAGAAACAGTTAGAGCTGCACAATGGGCAGATTCATGTCGCTGTGTCTGCTGCGGCGTCAACTGTCTGACTCGTTTATTTACGCCGACGGCGAAACGTTGAAAGCAAATTGATATTATGTGGATTTGGCTTTCACTTTGGTGGTATCAATAGGCGAAATCCTTTGCCAGAGTCCTGGCCCCACTCCACGCCACTCCAGCTAAGCCAAGGATAATGATTATGTTGCGCAACGGGCAAAACGTAAGTGCTGGATGGGGCCGTAGCCAACCAGGATAGACAGGCGCTTTTGCATGCCGCATTGGGGCGTTGAGGGTTGGGGCGTGGTGCTTGCTACTTGGGAGAAGGTCGGCACTCTGCGCCTTGATGCCAGCATAGTATTTGTAATCGACGTGCGCTCAACAACATGGAATAATGGAAGCTGAAGTGATGTCGAAGCATACTCCAAGGCATTGCAACTAATTGGGTTTCGCTTAACGCTCTCTACAATGGGTTAGAACAAACCACACTGAGGGAGCGGCCGGCTGCGTGTCTCTGTGCCACTTGATTGGAAAATCAAACTAATTAAAAGATTTCAATTAAATGTCGAGCAATGGCAATGCAACGACTTGGCGCAGTAATTCCATTAAAACGGCAAATCAATTTCAATAAATTTCAAGCGGCTTGAAAAGCGCACAAGGTAAGCGCATCAATTGAGGGCGCAACGACACGCCCACAAGTCTAAAGATGTTGCCACACGCTGTTGTTGCTGCTACTGCTGCTGCTGATGTTGCCACAGCTGGCATTGCTGTAAGCGTCATAAAACTGTTATATGCTGACAAATCTGTTAATTGAATCGAGAATCCAATTAAAACTTCAATTTTGCGGAAACTTTGCGCTTTTGATAAAGTTCAAGAGCATAAATGGTCAACATGCGGTCCCTGATTTCATTTTACATGTCGACGCTTCTGCCAACTCTCTTTTCGCTCTTCACACGCTTCGCTGGCTATGCAAAAAAAAAAAAAAAGTATATACAAAAAAGTTAGAATTCTTTTTCACGCACTTGGAGCGTGTAAATTCAATAATGAATTTATGTGGGCATCCGTGATTGCATTAAAGTGCACACAATTTTCTAATTTGTGTGTTGACTACAAACACCACCCCGCACGAACTTCCCCCTCCTGACATTAGTTAATGCCCCCTGCGTGCCTCTGGCTGCATTTGAAATGCCTGCACGCAAAAATAGTCAAAGCAAAACCGCAAGCTGCGCATAACTAACTGAAACTGCTTTATTTGGACAAACCGCAGTGGTACGCATGAACCCCAGCCCACGCAGAGCCTGTCCATTGCCCATTGCGCCCTAGGGGCTCCTGCCATAAACAAGCAGCAACAAACTAAATTTCAAAATACCCTATAGAGATGAACACTGAATTGGTGCTTGATCAGCCTACACAATTGAAGCCTATCTGAGAAAACACATTTAAACACATTTTATATCAATAAATGAAAATAATAACATTTAACATAATTAATTACACTTTTAATTACAAGCTGAGCACATATCATTTTAATATTACAACATGAAATGCGAGTTTCCGGAACATATTTTACATTTTAATTAGTCTAGAGCTAAGTAATTTGAGTTACGAATGTTTCGGCATTTCATTTGAGAGTTTCGAATAACAACATTGGCAACATATTTAAGTACTGTTTAAATCAGGCAAAGAGCACGGGCTAAATAGCAACGGCTCCTATTACACATTTCGGCAGTTACACAAAGCCCATTAAAATTGCATTTAGTGAAAATTTATCAGTGTGCAGAAAGGTAGCAACCGCAGGCGCACTTTGCATTTGGCTAGCTAAAAGTGTGCGTGCCCCCGGAAACGGAAATAAAATAACTCTGGTATCACTCGGCAGTCAGCCAGTTGCAATGGCTGCCGAAATGCTTTCCCCCCTCTCTCCATCTTCCTCGGTGGCTCACTCACCGCGTGGCACGCAGTTTTGCATTTGTTTGTCTGTTTGACTGTTTGTTTGTTTGTGTGTTTGCGTGGGCGTCAGGCGTTTATGCAAATGTTTGGCCCGAGTGCTTTAACTGAAAACACTTTAACCGCATTCACCTTGGGCAACTGCTTGTTAGTAGCCATTGAAAGCAGCAAAAGATACAAACTCCATGCCATGACCCAGTGCTTGCTCCTGCTACTGCTACTGCTGCTGCTGCTCCAACTCCAGTCGTGCTGCCCAAAAGGCCATAAAATGCCTGCAAGTTAGAGCCTTGGCCTCCAACTTTCCCCAATGGCTGTTGCTGCCGAAAAATGTTTCATTGCTTTAGGTGGCTTCTACCACCCGCATATGGGGGTAGACATCTGCAGTCGACTTGTGTGCCACACCTCGCTAAAAGTCAGACATTTCTCTCGCTCTCTGTTCATGGTTCCATGAGCTGCTATTATATAGTGTGTAGCATACCGTAATCTTACTTCAGTCAAAGGTTTTACACGACCAACCGAAACACTCTCTGCTAAACAGACGCGCCCACACTCACACATGGGGCAAACACTTTGGTGTGTTTATTATGGAACTGTTTTTGCCGCCCTTGAAGCGCTGCTCTTGGGGTTGCTACGGCAAAATATGCTCGAACTCGAACTCACAGTCGAGCTGGTACTTAGGAGATGAACTCGTCAGGTCAGATATTGTTTGATTAAACACATTAGCATTCACAAACGCTTTAAACCAGCTTAGCATAGAGAGCAGAACAAGATAAGAAGTGCTGCATGTGATGATAAGAGGAATTAGTTACATCATACATGCTCAGCTTGTTTTCAATAGTAATTCTATTAGCAGTGCGAAATACAGGTAATCGCATGTTTAAATTATAAGTATTCCGAGTTGAATGCTGTGGACAACAAGTTTCAACAACTTTCCATATAATGGGTAGGTGTTACTTAGCGCCTTTTCCAACACTGCCACTTACAACAGCCAATTACCGCAACAGCAACAAGAACAACAGCAAAGTGAAGGCAAGTCGAGCTGGTGAAAACAAAACAAACATTTTCTCTCACGAAATTTATCGTTTGCATAAATTTGCTTTATTGCCCTACTCCTAAGCCCTGTTGTTGTTACATTGTGTGTGTGTGTGTGTGTGTGTGCAGGAAGTGTAAGTTTCGTTGGCAGACCAGGACAAGGCCATTTACAACAACAGCAACAGCAACAACAAGGAGCAAGGCGTAAGGCAAATGTGGCAAGCAAAGTTTTCCATTATTCAATTTAACTAATGAAACTGAAAATTCATTTTACCACATTAACACACACACACATATATATGCAGACACAGACATACATATATGTATATATATGTATGTATGGAGGGTTGCAGGACGATGGATGGGACAGGAAATGTGAGCCGTTGCCGCCAGCAGCAGGACATGTGTGCGTGTTGCTTTGCAGCCTGTTCTAATTCGGCTGCTCGTTGTTTCCTTTGTAGTTGTGTGAGTGTGTCAGGTCTATAAGCTCTATAAAACGCGAAAATTTATATTTAGATGGCAGCTAGGACTATGTCCAGGACAGTGTCCAGACGTCACCAGCACCCCCACACTGGCAGCATTTCAATAATTAAGCATACTTTCAGGCACTTCCATGCCCATTCGTCGTGTGTCTGGCGTCTGCCTTGGCAGCAATGTGACGACATTTCGACGACCTTATAAATGATGTGACCAAAATGTGCGTTTAGTTCATTTATTTAACGCTGCCCCTCACCCGACGCTATGGTCGAGATTTACGAGCTCTGATTTCGATATACCTTAAATTTTTATTGCTTTAATAAATTGTTGCGTTGTAGATTTGAGAAACAACAACAATAACAATACTTATTGTCCATCGCCATCCAGGTCATCATCATCTGCATTGTCGTCATCGTCATCATCCTCATCGTCGTCGTCGTCATCGTCATCATCGTCATCGGCATCGTCGTCGTCGTCATCGTCATTGTTATCATCCTCATCATCTGATTGCTGCTCTTCGAGTTCGTCCGTAGAACATGGACTCTCAGAACTATTGTACTGCTCCTCAGGCCCCTGGTCGTCGCCGACATCTGTTATTGCTTCTTCCTCGCAAAGATCTGTTTCTGTTTCCTCAAAGCATACCACCGTACTGCCAACATGATCACCATTTCCCAACTCTCGTCGCTGTAGACACTGTGGAGTTGTTGTTCTCTGGCTGTGTATGTTATCGCCCGGCTTAATTAGCACATCTGATTGATCCTTGAGCTGCTTCCGTAACGTAGACTGATTACTTTCCAATCTGGGTGAGATGTCCTCTCCAGCGGCATACCGATTGTCGGTGCTGCCCGATGCGTCATTCTTTTCAGTGCCTTCACTTGGCATCAGCAACGGCATCAGCTTCGGCTCAATGGTTTTCTCGTATTCCGTGAAATCGAACAATGGCGGTAGACGTCGTCCATTGGGCAACTGTTGACCGGGCTCGTTGCGCAGTTCATCGAAGAATGGATGCGCGCAGGACGTCAGAGGCGATACACGCTCGTTAGGAGAGTAAATAAGTAGCTTGGATACCAGATCAATGGCCTCGGGCGGTGTGCGAATGCGAAATACCTTGGGCCAAGGATGCGCCTTAAGCTGCGGCAACTTCAATTGCTTGTAGTTTGGATTCATGTCATGGAGCTGTTCTGATGTAGGTGTGCCCATTACTTTGACAATCTCAACGATTTGATCGACGCCCGAGTCACCTGGAAAGATAAGCTGGCCCAGCAGCAGCTCGGCCAACACACAGCCCGCACTCCACATATCGATTTTGGTATTATAATGCGTGGCCCCAAATATTAGCTCAGGCGATCTATAATATCTGGAGCAGATGTAGGAGACATTCGATTCGCCAGCTGCAAGTTGTTTGGCGCTGCCGAAGTCACACAGCTTGAAAACGCCCGTCTCCGTATCGAGGAGCATATTCTGAGGCTTGATATCGCGATGACAGAAGCCGTAACTATGCATGAAGGCCAGACTTCGGAACATCTGATACATATAGAGGCGGATGTAGTTGACGGGCAGGGTTTGCTTGGCGCGTGCATATTGTCGCTCCACTTTATAGAGTGTTTCCGGCATGAACTCCATGACCAAATTGAGATAAACTTCATCACGTTTCTCGCCGCTAGAATAGAAAAAGTATCTAAGCGTTATAATATTTGGGTGCTTAAGCCTTCGCATAATCTGGAGTTCGCGATTCTTGAATCGGCGATCCTGTAGAACCTTCTTTATTGCTATCGGCTCGCTGCTGGGCATCAGCTTGGCGTGAAAGACAACTCCGAAGCTACCATTTCCAATGACCTTGCTATCCATATAACTGATCTCGGTCATCGTGTCCGGCCCGTAACCGGCTGTGGCCACTACAGTGGTCACCTTGTTGTTTATGTTAGAACTCTTCGCAGCCATTTTGATATCTAAAAATTGATTTAGAATCTTTGATTATGTAATCTATTTGCTTTTCAAGTTTTTATTTATTTATTTTTTTTTTTTTTTTTTTTTTTTTTTTTTTTTTTTTTTTGTTTTGTTTTTGATTCTATTTCAGATTTTTATACAAAAGACAAATATTAATGACCTAATATAAGGGGAATAGACTAATGAATCAGCCTTTCAAGACATAAGTATATTGGCTATTGTTTTCTATATTTTTGGTTAATTTCTATGTCCCTATTGAACTTTGATTGCTTTACGGAGCTGTATGTCAATACGTACTTGATTTTCATAGCAAAAACATCATTTATTTGCCAACTAATTGACAGTCTTTTAAAAGTAATCTCTACTCTTACTGGAGGGATCAAACCCTTGCCCTTGCGTATAGCATAGCGGTCTCTGTACAGTCATGAATTTCTTTGTCAAGCTACATTTAAATTTGAATAATTTTAATAGTAGTAGTAGGCCGCATACTGCGGGTAGGCAATGCTATATTTATACCGTAAAGCTTTGCAAACTATTTTAAATAAGCTTCTCGTTTCACAAACCAGCGTTAGTCGCCCACGGTAACTGAGTGCTTTTAGTTTGAACCGAAAAGACCCTGACAAAAGTATTAAGTATTAAATATTAAAGTGAAATATTAATTGACAATCATGAGTTTCAGTACAAAAATAGTTAAATGTGTGCTGATTTCGATTAATGTGTTAAGTTTGGTAAATATTTACAAGAATTGCGTGGATTTTGCAACAATTCTATCAATAATTATAGCTTCGCTGTGAGAAACTAAAAAACTGTGCACTTAATTTTAAAAGAATTAAAATTGCATATACATTTTGAAAATATATAGGGTTTGTACAATGTTCTTTGGGTGTCTGTATATCTGTAAGCAAAGCATTTGCCACTAGCGAAGCTAGAGTTTTGAAGTTTGGAACATATTCGTAAAGTTATTGGCATCTCAAGTTGAAAAGTATTTCTAATGGACAATATTATATTTTAAAGTTTAGTCAAATAATTGCAATTTTTGTAATTTGACAGTAGATGAATAAAACATATCTCCATCTCTGCTTTAACGAAAAATATTGTGCATTCAACAATGCCTAGTGATCTTATTTATTGATTGGAAAAGATTTTATATAGACAGAGCTAGATATTAAGGCTAACTAATGATCTCCATACTTACTAAACAATTATAATTCAGATTAAAATAATTAATTAATTAAACTTATTTAATGTGATGACTTGCCTTGCTAAATATGTTAAATAAAAATGCTAATCGTTTCTTCACCTTGAGAGCCCGCATTTAAGGAAACCACAGTTTATATATTTTATTATGAGTTATATTTATAATGCGATTGTTACGTTGTTATTTTTAGATATGCGGAATAATTCTTACAGTTATGGGGGCTATAATAGTCTCAGATATTAAAAACGTATCCAACTTTAAGGAAATGGTGTCTATGAACAATGTATCAATCGGAACGTTAACCATAGGACTGATTGTCGTTTTAATATCGGTTCTGGGATCTTGGGGGACGCTTCGCGAAAAATCTGCCCCTCTAAGAATTGTGAGTATTAGTTTTCCCCTTAGTTTACAATAATTAGCACTGAAATAACAATAATTCTTTTTCGTAGTATTCGGTGGTATTGTTAATTTTGTTCCTTAGCCAAATAACCTTAGTCATATATCTATGGAAGAAAAGTGATGACATACTCATGGGTGTACTCAAATTTATACAAAAGGTGTTTGATGAGCGAGCGACAGATGCCAAAGTTCTGCACACATTCGAAAGAGTCGTAAGATTTTCACCAAAACAGTATTTTAAATGGAATGAAATTAAGCGCATCGTCTATTTGTTTAGTTGAAATGTTGTGGCGCACATGGGGACATCGATTATTGGCGAAGTGGAGAGAGTGTTCCCGGATCCTGTTGCGGTATTGCATCTGAAATGCCTTGTCCAAAGCCAACATACACAATTGGTTGCAGGAATGCTGTACAAAATGTTTGGTACTCATCTGTGAAAATTATTAAATATGGTGCCGCAGCACTTTCTGGAGTACTGGTAATAAGCTCATCAGCTTACTAATTGTGAATCAGCCTAATTAATTTTTTTTATAGCTCACGATTTCCCTGATGTCTACTTACCTGGCAAGAAAGATTGAGAGGTCCCTAGAATAATATGAATTTATTGATATACATATAAGTCGAGTCTGGCATTAGCCTCATTTTAATATTCGAAAGAAACAGGTCGTGGTTTAAATAAATTATTCTTTTCTGTATATACGTATACATATAAAAGCTATACAATTTTTTTATGAGGATTAACAGCGAAGCAATAATGCCAGATCCGTTCTAATACTGGTCGCCGATCTGTCCATGTATAGAGAAATAGATATCAGAAATAAAAATACTTCAATAGCATGCATGAATGAAGTCTTTTACGAATAACCATTTTAATATATAATCAATCGGTAAGTACGTTGAACACCAAATATTTTAAGTCCAATAATCCTAACTCACAGGCTTTTAAGGACTTCCAGTATAACACTTAACAATGATGAGCGTTCAGAGTATTTTTATACCTAATTTATAGGGTGCAGGGTTGCCTCTAGTCCGCCTCTTCTCCACACAACTTTCCTATATTTGTTAGAACTGCCTTTGTTGCGCTTATCTCGCCAGATAGAAGCATTGTTATCATCGTGACACTTAGTCAAGCTTACTACTATTATGCGCACTGTTATAAGTCAGGGAATGAATTCTTTTTGTTTGCTTCAAGTTTGCTAATTTGGAGTCCTGGGCATTGCACATCCTTGTCCATGTTCGACTTGAAACTTGTTTGCTATTGTTCTCTGTCTTATGCTTATCGGGCGAAGTTCACAGGTTTTGTGCTCCTCTTTTACCCCGGGGTCAATAATAACGAGGGTAGATAGTAGATGTTGTATAAAATGCTTTTATTTGCAGTTAATTTATATATTGTATATCGGTAATGTATATAAGTATATCTATATATACATATTATATATATAATATATATAGATATACATATATTAGATATATAAAAGTGACACATTCATTGTAAAATCTTGTTAGACACAGATACATTTATAATATTTAATTTTAAATATTCGTTTTTTTTTATTAGCTGTTGAGTTTGAAATATTTTCCATTTAGTTTCGTTTAAGTGCTAAAAAATCGATCAACTTACAAAGGGTATTATATTTGTTTGTTATTAGATTTATGGTATTTATTTTATATAAGTATTTATTTATTAAGTATTTCTAATTAGACCACAAAAAGTTTTTATCTGATTTTATTAAAACTAAAATTATTTGTATAGTGGCAGTGTGTTAAACTTAGTTGTTGTTTTAACTAAAGAGCAGATGGGCAACGGTTAAAATAAACTCATATTTACATAATACACACACGCACATACAGGTAAACACACTCTACACACATACATACATACATACATACACAGCAAACCATAGATAAACAGATATTTGCGCTTAAATTAGTTGCAAATGATTAAACTAAATTGGGCTTAAAATATGCTCGAACTTAGTGTATTGCATGTGTGTGTATATATGTGTGTGTGTGTGTGTGGGTGTATATGTTTGTGTGCGTGTGTTTATTTGCGTGCTTGTGTGTTTCTTCTTTGTGGGTTGCGCTTACATAAATATTATTGAAATTGCTGGACGTTGTTGGCATAAGTAAGTAAGTTGTTTATTTTTATTATAGCTAGTTTTATAATGTTTGACATACATACTATACACATATGTATATATATATATATATATATTTATTTTTATATATTCATATAAGTGTGTGTAATATAATTTTATTAAAATTACATTTATGAGCTACTTAATAAATTTATTTGGCTTTGCTTTTCTGCTTCCGCTTCTTGTTAAATTTCCCCATTGAAGTAAAATTAAATTTTACATAATTTTCATGCTACTTCTGCCGCATTATTTGTATGCGTATCAAATTGGTTCTTAGTAGTTAATAAAAAAGCATATTTAATTTACTTGCAGGCCACCCATACACACACACACACACACACACACACACACACACGCACACACAGACACACACACACACATTCGAAAGCAACGCACGCATAACAATAAAATTTTATATTTATCGCTAACGATTTCCTTGGCCAGGAAGCGCAAGTGTCTTTGTTGTGTGTGTGTATGTATGTGTGTTGTGTGTGTATGTGTGTGTGTGTGTGTGTGTGTGTGTGTGGCTAAGCCTCAACATACATATACATACACATGCGTATATATACTCGTAAGCATAAATATATTTTTTCTGCTGCCTGCTTTCGAGCGTCTTCCTTTTGCTGTCTGTGCGGCACGCATATTTTAATAAATTTTATGCCGCTGAAATGCGCGCCGCTTATCATTAACGCACAATTTATTTTTGCTTTTATGTTGTTGGTAGTCTTATTGTTGTTGCTGTTGTTATTTGTGTGCCTTCTTATCTGTGAGTTACATTTGCTTTTTTGGCTTTTTGATTATTTGCTGCGCATCGTAAGCTATTTCAAAATTCTTCGTATTTTTGTTTCCTTGTTTTCTTTTTTTGTTTATTCTTTTGCATGCATATTTTAAAGTGTTTTGCTTAGCTAATTAGTTTTTTTAAGCATTCGCACACATACACACACACTCACACAGTCATACTAAACACATACATCTAAAGATTCGTTACAGACATTATCTATTTACATGTTGGCAGAATGTACATTTAATTTGCAACGACTAAGCCCGCAACGTTGTTGTCGATTCGAAAGTTTTGACTCAACTTTTGGCCCAACGGCTTTTAAATGTTGTTCAGTGTTGTTGATGTTGGTTGCTGGTTGCTGGTTGCAGTTGTTTTTTGCGTTGCATACTTTTCTGCGAGCGCCCGCATCCAGTTTCCATTTAACTTTGCACTTACACGTGATGTGGCCATTGTTGTTGCTGGAGTTGCTCAGAGCCATGCTTGTTGCTGCTGCTCGAACAGTTGCTGCTGCTGTTGTTGATGTTGTTGTTGTTGCTGTTGTTGCTGCTGTTGCTGCTGTTGTTGCTGTTGTTGCAGCCAAAGTTTGCAGAAAGCAGTTGGCGGGGGCGCCGATGCGCAAACTGTGGCAGCTGCTACTGCAACGTGCTGGTGTTGCTGCTGTTGCTGCTGTTGCTGCTGCAGGCTCTGGCCGTGGTCGTTGTGGGCGGGCGTTGGCTATTGCAAATTAAATTTAGCTAATTCTCACAATTCTGTGCTCATTTCGCTTACAATTGCGCTCTGTATTGTTGTTGTTTTTGTTGTTATAGCAGTTGAAGTTGATGTTGTAGTTGTAGTTGAATGCGGCATGAAATATAGAGATGCAAACATTTGTATATTAGAAATAAGTCAAAGTTTATTTCTCCACCTCGCTTTAAGCAATTACATCTGGCTAATCCTAGTTGTGAAGTGCGTGTGTGCATTGGCATGTGATTGTGGTTGTGTGCTTGTGTATTTGTTGGTGGTTAGTTTGTGTAGTTTTTATTTATGTTTTACTAAACTACTGTGCGAATACGTTATGCGTTTAAATACACAAAGCAAGCATAAAAGCTCTTAAAATATTACAAACTTTATGGCCGGACAGCCATTAAATTGTTTAAGCCTTGAAAAAAAAAAATAAATAGAAAAATGTATAATATTTTTGTATATATATATATATATATATATATATATATAGTTGTGGCTTTTCGGGCGCCGCAACAACTCAAATAATTACTTCATTCAATCATAACGCAAAACAATAACATAAAAAAAAGAGAAGGAAAAGAAAGCAAAAGTTACAAACAAAAAATATGGCTAGCACATAATTTCATAGCCGGCGTTGTCGGCTTTTTATATAGACATTTATAAGCTTATCTCTCCGCCTACGCCAACAAAGTGCGTGCCTCAAATTTACGAATGCCGCTGCGGCACTTTCAACATTTTCAGCACTTTTTTGTTCCCAACCCAATACATTGTGTTTTCTCTGTTGGCCAAAAACTGCGTAAAGTTTTGCCTGGCGTCGTTTGCTTTCTTACTTTCACTCGTGCCCCTGAATGTCGCAAATCGATGGGCAAAGCAAACGAAACGAAACGAAAACTTGGCTCAAAAGCCTGTACTTTGTTTATACACTATACACACGCACATACTATCCTGTTAAGGGACAGTCATAGACATAAATTTTATTTTCTTTTGTTATTTTTTCGGTTTTAAACACAACCGATTCAAGTTGAGAGTTCAATTTAATTCCTAATAAAAAACGATCTTGAATCAAGTTGCTCAGAAGCAAACAAAAGGAAACTGAGAATACAAAATAGTTGATAGGAATTGAACAGCATCAAAAACAGATAGTTAGTTCTGATTTTAAGCAGATCTTGCCGTGGGTCTACGATCAATCATCTGTAACAAAGAGTCAAATTTTCAATTCAGAAAATATATGTTTCTTCCTTTATGAATTTAATTATGGAAATTCTTTTGTTTAACATATATATATATATATATATATATATATATTTTTTTTTTTTTTTTTTTTTTCTATGATTTATATGCATTTTAGTCCCACATAGTTCTGATCAGCAAAATACATTTATATTGTAGAGTATTAAAAATGTCCTATGTCCATCGCCTAGTTTGATACTTTCTGATTCACTTTTTTCCAGTGTCTTTTGTCTATTTGACTGGGCAAAGTATTTGTGCGATATGAAATTGTTCTAGTACGCGGAGCCTTTCGTCGCTTTTGTTTTTTGTTGTTGTGTTGAAATTTGTATTTATGTTTGGCTAGAGGTCTGGCTAGGCACATGGACGAGCACATAGACCGGGAAACATCATTTGCCGGGCGTTCGCCAACCCTCGTAAATTTTAATGTTTTTGCTTTTCTGCTTTTGCCAGGACCATCATATTTTCAGCTATGCGTGTGTGTGCGCTCTTTTTATTTGCGCTGTGTATGTGTGTGTGAGTGAGAGTGTGTGCTTGTGTGTTGTCTCTGTGTGTATATGTTTGGTGAAAATTATGTATATTTTTAGCACTTTCGCTTGTTTTGTTTTCGCTTATCGAGTTTGAAGGTCATTTGCTTAGCTTTCATTGCAATTTTTGTTGTCGCTTTACCCCAACCGGAATGGGTGTGCGTGTGTGTGCCCTTGAGTGTGATATCATATCTTCATATAGTATGTCAGAAATGAATGTTTGCTTGCCTGGCTGCGCAGTTAATTTGTTGTGAAATTGTCATTTTGTTGCTTCAATGGTTGCGTGCAATGCGGCGTATGAGTAATATTTCTGACGGAACTCAAAACAAATGTAAATGGATGGGCAAATGTATGGCAAGGACCTTTCGGATGCTCTAATGAGGCGCAAACAGAGCCAGGCCGACAATCGACAATATCCCAGCCAAGGGTTCGGCTCATTTTTGTTTGGCCATACTTGTGCCCAGAAGCCTTGTACCGTTCTCAGGGTATAGGCAAATTTAAATTGACATGTTTAAAGTCAATTTGTGCGCTGCCTGAACTCTGGCTCATAAACAAGACAACTGGCACGCCCACAATCCAGTCAGCCACCATTGGCATTCCCTGCCCGCTGACATTAACCTATTCATTTGTAAATGGGCTGTCGAATTTCGTTGTGGCATTCGCATAGTCTTCGCGTCACATAAATATTTGTGCGCCTTTTGCCATGCCGAGCGTAAAAACGTAGTCGGAGCAAAAATAAACAAACAAAGACAGGAGCACGACAAGGAGCAGACAGAGAGACAGGAGCAGAAACAAATGGCGAGAGGCAGTCAAATCAAATGTAAATCCAAAATGAAAGCAAACGCACCAAGTGAAATTGAAATGAAAACGAATGTAACGCGGAAAAGACTTTTCCATTTTCCTTCATTTCCCCATCATTGTTGTTATCGTTGTTGTTGTTGTTATTGTCGCTTCTCGTTGTTTCCAGTTTTCTTGCAGGCAATTGAAAATTGGCAGCTGGCAAAGTGCTTTGGCTTTGGCTTTGGCTGTGGCAACGCCCAAGGAACCCCACTGCGAAGCTAAAGGCCAAAATCGAAAGCAACCGCCAAGGGAGCTCCTGCCACACCCACAGTGCGTTGAGCCACGCATAGGCCTAACAGGCACATTAATACATAATTTATAATGTTTTTATTCTGTTTTATTTGGTTGGGGCTAAAGCGCTCTTTAAGGCATATCGTTATGTGTGTGCGGCTTGTAGAGCAATTTGATTAAGAAATTTCGAGCCGGGATGAGTGTAAGTGATTTTACATTGAAGCAGCTGCCAGAATAACTTGAGCACCATCTTAAATAATATAGTTGATAAATATAAGATGTTCAAGTCGTAGAGCAGAGATCGTTTGCTTAAATTTGAATTCGAATTGTTCACAATTTATTCTTGCACTAAACTATTATTTGTATCAATATGAACTGACATATGCTTAACAGGAAATATACAATACAAAAATTTGCCTATTGATTGTCAGAGCATAACAATTCAAACACAAACTCAATTTCGGACTCAATACACATTCTCAGGGATCAACGGCAGACTACGGTTCACTTTTAACGTTGTGGTTGCAGTGTTTGCATGCGGGTGGATCAAAGGGCGTAGCTACTTAAGGCTAGACTTCAATAATACTTGAATTGCATGTCTCTGCTTGTTAGCTACACACAAATTGATACTGAACATAAAATTAAAAAAAAAAAGTAAAGGAAAGGAAACACTCTTTAAAGAGCCGAAGCTGGCTAAACAAAGTTTACAGCAGAATTCAATGGAAATAAGAATAGGAGAAAATAAAAGGAAAAACTAAGAAATAAACTTACCGGCGACTACTTTGTATAATTGGCGATAGGATTATCTCTAAGCTGGAGGAAATGTTTTGATTTTGTTGTAAATTCGAGTGCGTATTGGAATTGGTTCGTAGTGAGTTCGTTGCGGTAGCAACTGTTGCAGCAGCTGCTGTTGCTGTTACTGTTGCAGTGAATTGGTGTTGCTGTTGGCTGGTGGGGGATGTTGGGTGATCACTAGGTGGCGCATTCAAATTCGGATTGGCATTCGTATTGGAGTTGGTTTGGCTACTATTGCTATTGCTATTGCTATTTGCATTCAATGTGGGACAATTTAACGTTTGGTTGGCTTTGGTAATTGGCAATGCTTGTTGCTGCTGGTGCAGATGTTGATGTTGTTGATGCTGTTGCTGTTGCTGTTGTTGTTGCTGCTGTTGTGCATTGGTGTCGTTGGCACACTGCTGACCACTGTAGACATTCGCATTGCAATTATCTAGATTAATATTGGCCAAAGCGGAAATGGATGCGACTGTTGTTGCCATTGCATTACGATTGCTATTGCTATTGCTGTTGCTGTTGCTGCTGTTGTTGTTGTTGTTGTTGTTGCTGTTGTAGTTGTTGTTTTTGCAGTTGCTGTTACTGGCACTATTGTGGCTGCCCGTGGGCGACATCAAAGGAACGTCAGCATCAAACATATCCTCTGCCTCAGCAGCCTCATCGTCATATATATCATCGGTGTCTTCGGTTTCATCATTAGTTGTGGTCGCATCCGGTCGAAGGGCCTCCAAAACGGCCATTACCTCGTCCTCTTCACTGCAGGAGTGCGATGAATGCATTGCCTGTGCATTTCGATGGGTTTTTGCGGGTTTTGAATTGAGTTTTTGTGGAGTTGGGGGTATTGAAAACACAAACAAGGTTTAGCTCTCTTGCAGGGACTTCGGGTCTACATATGTACATACATACATCATAATTATGAACTAGAACAGGCACTATATATATATATATATATATATACAGAAATGCATTTGTATATACGAATTTAGCACAATTCATCATGCACTAACGATACGAAATATGTTTAGCCACAGACTTAATCAAATATTATTGCTGCTAATGCAACATCAACATTAGCAATAGACTAAACAAACAATAAATAATTACTATGATATATGCGGGCAAACATGCGCCATGCTTGACTTAATACTAAATATGCAATATTTTAGGTAATAAATACTAAATATTAATATAGGTAGCGCAAATCAAAAAAGTTCGCTGACTGTGTAGTTTGGTGTAATTGAAATTCAATTTAAAAATCAGCTACACGAGCTGGCGATGTATGCACATAAATTTATTATTAAATCCGCAGGCGAGTAGATTTTAATTACATACATTCAAATCCTGTGTAAAATACTCAACAAAAACAACAACAACAACAACAACGACGACAATTCAGAGCCACAACAATGTGAACAACAGAATGGCAAATGCCAGTGGATGGAGTTTAACAAAAGCTCGCTTGATTGCGTTCATAAAGTGACCGCCGGCTAAACACCTGACCAAAATCGAGTAGTCGAGACAGTCATGGGTGGGGCGAACTGGATGCTCATGCCACAGGACATGCTCTCTGTGGTTTACAATTGATTGCATTCCCATGTTGCTGTTGTTGTTGTTGTTGCTGCTGCTATAGAATTTGAAGCTGACAAAACATAAAGACCAAAAAGAAATCCCTTAAAAACTCTTGAGCTAACCAAAAGAGCAAATTTCATTGAAACTTAGTTAAAAAATTCAACTGGACAAAGAAAATAATTTTATTTGAAATTTAGTTTTCAAAATTCAGCCGGATAATATTTGAAGAGCTCTTTCCTGAGTTTAAGTTCATTTAAGTATTTCCGCATATTTGTTTAACGAATTTGATTTCTATTTAATTAATCTGAAAATGTTTCATTGAATTAATATATTGGAACTGAATTAATTTCGTAATTGAAACATCTTTAGCTGCACCTCTGCACTGTTTCCTCTTTATGTCGGCGACTCAATCTCAATACACTTAAAAGCTCATTCAATTTGGCCAAAGACATGTTTGCCTTAGCAGATTTGCTGTTATTATGATTGAATTCATACACACACACAAACACACACACACACACACACACTTAGTTCTGGGCACATGTGGCAGAAGGTAAACATAATGTTTCCTTACTTCGACTCCACTCTATGCTAGTTGGGAGGATAGATGTACACAGACATATTCATTTGTAAATAAAAACAGAAAGGTGCATTCGCAAAGGGATCTAAAGTTAGCATATGGCTATCTATGTATCTGTATCTTGTGGATACAAACACTTGAGATGCTGGTCTATGTATCTATATATATGTGTGTGTGTGTGTGTGTGCGTGTGTTGGCAGCTTATGCTTTTGGCAGCCAGCTGAAACTTTACTTGTGTCTGGCTAAGTTTGTTTTGTGAATTTTCTTGAAGTTTGTTTGATTTGCTATTAATTAAAATTGCATTCAGCTTGAAAATTGTATTTGTTGCCTTAAGATGGAGCTTATCCGATGAAAGTACTCCAACGCCTCCATCCATTCCATCAATAATCAAGCTTGAATTGTAGCCTAATGGAAACACGTACGGGATTGCTTAAATCAGCATGAATGGAGGCCGAAGAGCGGGTGAATCAGACATTCCTTGCTTCTGGCTGAATGTTGAAATTTAATTAATTTTCCTCCACTTTTATGGGTGTGCCCCTGTCTATAAGCATGTGTGTGTGCCTCCGTGTGTGTTAATTAGGCATAGTCTAAAAGCTCACACACACGCCCCTTGGCTCTATGGCTCGAACGCAAATGCATCAAATTGCCTGACAAAAACGTTGGTGGCCATGAAACGCCCCCCGCAATTAGCAGAGCCCGCTAAAAAGGACTCTTTCAGTGTCTGGCAACTGTCAGGGCCAACTGCCAGCAGGCGTGTCAACACACTCGTCTAGATAATTATTACCTACGCTCCCTGAGCTCTCATTTTTTCACTATTTGCTTAACAGAGTATTTTGTCTGCATTTTTTCATGCAATGCCATACAGCAAAAAAAAAAAATATTGAAAATGTTTTTGTAACAAATAAAAGTTCACATAAATATTAAAAGCGACAGATGTCCACGGGTGAAAGACAAAAGGCCAGCTTAGAGCTACATTCATACATAAAAAGGTTAAAAATTGAAGAAAAAACGGAAACAAAACAAAATAATAATAATAATAAAAAAAAAAGTATTTTGCAGCCGTCTATTGTCTGAATGATGCATAATTAAATCACTCGCTGTGTGGTATAAATAATAAATTCAATTGTAAAACAAACTTTTTTGCAGCATTTTCCGCACTATTTGATTCGTAAATTGTTTTCTGCTCATAAATCAATCGCCAATGCAAAAATATTTGCTTTTTATGATATTTTCCCATGTATTTGCACTTTGTTTTGCTTAAAGTTTTTTCTATATGTAGAAAACAATTTGAAATAAAAACCCCTTGTGTGGCTTATATTGATGAAGTTCTAATGCTGCTCTTCATTCGTTGGGGGCGTCGAGTATAGAGTTGGCCGGCAGCAGGCAAAAATATGAATAAAATTTGCAGAGCTGTCTGCTTTTTGTTTTATTAAAACTTTTCCAACTGGGAACTGAATGTAATAATGCATGGAAATGCTAACGAGACATGGCATGCGCTTAATTTTATTTTAAATATATTTTTTTAGTAGTTTTGAGTTTGAAATGCTAGATTGCAATAATGCATGTTTACTTAATTGGAAAGTGATTTTAATTGATATTGCAAAAATATATACAAATTTAAGCGCTTGAATGAAACTCTAGCATTGTTATGAAATTATTGCATTTAATCGTTTAAAATAATTAAAGTTGCATTTACATACATATATATGCAACATTGGCCAGAGACTCCCACTTTGAGGTGCTCTAAATTATTTTCAATTATATTGTTAAGTTTCAAATTGCATTTAGTTACACTTTTGGCTTCATGATACTTGCTGGCTCAAAAGCTCGTTTAAGTGAAATGGCTTTAAGCCAAATAAGCCTGGCCATAAGTTGTCGCTTTTATTGTTTACCAATTGTGTTAATCTAGCATTTGTTAGTGTATGTCGCTTTAGGGCGACGAAGAACAACAACAACCATAGCAAACAATATTAACAATAGCAATAACAACTGCAGGCGCTTGTTCAACTCTTCAGGGGGCAGCGTGAAGTGCTCACTGGCCAGAAGATGGCAGCAAGGGCAACAACAACAATCGAAACTTTTGGCACATTAAATCAGTAAATTTATTGACTTAACTGCTTTGGCAAGGACATGCCACATGCCAGCCACGCCCACGCCCATGCCCATGCCCATGCCCATGTTTGCCTTTTGGGCTCAGCAGAGAGTTCTCTGTATCTTTTTTTGCAGCGTGTAGGTCTGCTCTTCATTGCTATCTCTGTTACTCTGCCAGTGGCTGTCTGAGTTCCTGACTTGCTCCTTGCTGTGCTGTCATAATTTTTGATTTGCTTGTTTTATTTGATGTCCTTTGGCTGTTGCTGCTGCTGCTGCTGCTGCTGCTGCTGCCAGGCACTGTCTTCGCTTTACTAAGCTGCCTCCAGCTTAGGGAAAAACAATTTTGCAAAATTTATTTTATAGCAAAATTATGCCAAACATTTCGAGAATGTTTCTATGTAGTGGCTGTTCTTGCTATGAAGGCCATTTGTGACACACATAAATACATACACACACACACACACACACACATGTGGCATGTGTGTGTGTAAGTAAGCGGGACGAGCTACGCTCTCACAAAATTTATTTAAGAATTGTAAGTATTTTTGCTGTGGTAGCTAGGAAATTTGTGCCATCAACTTGACTTGAAATTATTTGCTTGGGCAACCCACTGGACCCACTGCGAACTCCGCCCTGCTTCTCGCTTTTGCTGTTACATAAACTTGGATAATGTAGCGCAAATAGTTGCTTATTATTTATGCTGCTTTATTGCCCTCCAGCCTCAGCCGCCACTGTCCTGGCCCGTGTCTTCTCTTGGTCCACAATATCTTTTGCTCTTCGAGCAATTTGTTTGTTTGCTAGACAAAAATTAGTTGGCATATTTCTCTTGTTAATTAGTGGTGCGTGAAATTGAGCCCAAGTTTATTTCTGCAAGTCTGTGCGCTATGGAGCAGCGCTTTAAGACCAAAAATATAAATAAGTTGGTCCATGGAAAATTCTTTCATCAAAAATTGATTGATAGAGCTGAGCGGGAATCAGAGTCGGTATGGTGTCTGGCCTTTCATTTCATTCCCTTAGTAAAATGCATAAATCATAGGAAGCTTAGCTCTGTCCCCGGTGATACATAGAATCGTATATAAATTTATTTCAAAGCACATTACTGCAATTATCTGTGTCTTAAAGATACGTGGCTTGAATATGTGTGCAATGTGTGTATGTCTGTGGCTGCGCCCCACGCCTATTTTCGCGCAGTCTATTTAAGTTAATTAAATTCCAGTCTATGAGCCAGACACCGAGCGCAGATAGCAGCAAGTTTATTTGCAGACAGCGCGTCGTTTTTGATAACCCACACAAAGAAGGGCACACTCACACTCACACTCATACACACTCAAAGCCGTCCACATACACATGCAAAGATAAGTGTGTGCATACAGAGATAAGTGTGCATGTAACTAAAGCCAGAACAAGAGTCCTTCTGGCCAAAGCAACGTCCAATGTTACAATGTTTACAATGAGTCTTACAAAATAATCAACATAAAAGCTTCAGTTACTTATTAGACGAAAATATAAAAGACTACGCTAGAATGAATACATATATAAATGTCTATATATATAGTCATATATAAAGGTATAAGCTGAAGCTAAAAATTAAGTATACGTTATGGGTGCATGGCCTTGCCTGGCCTCTGCTCGTTGCAGTTGCAGTTGCAGTTGCAGCTAAGTACATAAGAAACGAGGTACTTAAGATAGTAGAAATAAAATACGAATTCAATTAAAAGGCGGCAAATATAAAATGAAAATAAAACACGACAAAACTTGCACTTAAGCAGCTAAGTACACACACTGAGAGAGTGGGGGGGAACATGCAACACAAACAAGGATGCGGCAAGACAAAGGACGGTTAAATAACAACAACAACAATAAGAGGAAGAAGACGAATAACAACAACGAAACATGCTACAGGTTGACGCAACATGCGTAAGAGATGCGGGACTGCACCTAGGGCTTACTCACAGTTTGCTGCGCTGAGGTGACATTCGATGGCGCGATATTCTGTCCATGTTGCAGATACACTAATGGCCCGCTGCTGCCCCCAGTGCCCACGCCAGCCGCCGACGCTTTGGGCTGCTGCACAATGGGCGGCTGCTGTGCGGGCATAACGGCGGCGCCTTTGTCGAACTGATAGTACATGACATCGTTGGCGGGCGCCGAGCCACCGTACAGAGGCGGCGGCGGTGGCGGCGGATCCGCTGTCTGGGCGCCTGAAATGTGATATGCGCTGGCCAGCTGCTTGGGTGAGCCAGTGCCGGAGCCGGTACCAGAGCCGGTACCCGAACCAGTGCCAGATCCACAGCCAGAGCCAGAGCCAGAGCCAGACCCAGTGCTGTTGTTAGCAATGCCCGGCGGCATTTGTGGCATCTTGTAGTTGTAGATGTAGGGACGCTCGTACTCGCCGCCATGTATGTAGGATAAGAAGAGATCAGATTTGGCCGGCTGCAGGCCGTAGCCACCGATGTGTGCGGGGCCAACTCCGCGTTGGCCAAGCGCACGATTGTAGCCAGCGTTGGAGACGCTGCTGCTGGCATAGTGCATGGGATAGCAGCTGGCATTGGCCAGCTGAGAGCTGCCGCCCACCGCACCACCAGTGAGCAGCTGCGTCTTTGTCAGACTTTGACCGGATAAACGACGCGTGGGCACGCCAATATCCGATTTGGCATCGCGCCGCTTGGCCTGCGCCGCACTGGACGATGGACCTTGGTAATAGTATGGGGCAGCCGGATTGTTTGGCCACTCGACAAAACTGCGTTGCCTGCTGAAAGCACCACCACCACCACCACTTGCTGACACCATGTTACCCGTGAGATTGCTGCTGCTACTGCAGCTGGCCACGCCGCCGCCGCCGCCGCCGCCGCCGTTGCCACCCGATCCCTTGCCCAGCGCATTGTTCAAACTGAACTTGTACTGATTATTCTCAAAGGTCGTGTAACTTAGCAGACGATTGCCGGCGCCAGCATTGCTGCTGTTGCCACCCGATGAGCTGGGCTGCAGCGGCGGCGGCGTTGAGTTAGTAGCTGAGGCAGATGCGCTATGCACCGGTGCCAGGCTTGGGTTGGGATTGTGATTCGGGTTAGTAGACGAGGAGGAAGCGTATTTGTAATTGGGCTTCTGTTGGCGTTGCTGTTGTGCGAATAGCGAGCGCTGCTGTTGCTGTTGATTACTCACAGTCTGTTGCATGAGGCTGTTGTAGCCGCCGTTGTTGCCACCACCACCAGCGCTGCCAATCGACTTGCGGTGACTGCCACTTGAGGCGCCGGAGGATTTGTTGGTGCCATAGCGTGTGCTATCGCTGGACCTGCCAAAGATTCAAAACAAAAGCAGTGAAGCAATGTTGAGACAGATTTCAATTGATTACAGCCATAAGGTTCAATGTCGTGGGTCAATTACCTTTCCGAGGAGTAGGCATAGTCCTGATCAGCACCCAGTCCCGAGTCCGTGTGCTCATGAGAAACGCGAAGAGCTGAGTTCTCCAAGGGACTCAGATTGGAGCCCGTGGGTGAGATAAAGTCACCCATGCTCATGCTAGACATCATGCTGCGAACGATAGAACAGACGAAAAGTGGAGGACTGTGATATCTGAAGACTTTCATTCATGTGATTCTCTTGAAACTTACCGCACTAGGCCATGCCCATTGTTGCGCTCGCATTCGCGTGAGGAGATTGTGCTCGCCGAGCGTATTGATCCGTTCTTGGGTGCGCCACCGCTGCCGCCCACGCCGCCGACATTGCTATCATGCGGATGAGAGCTTTGGTAGTAGAGTCTACAAATCGGCAATATGAGAAACTGCCTGAAGCAGTCATAAATTCTGGGGCTCAACTTACCCTCTGATGCGATCCACTCGGTTCTTCGCCTGCCCAGCGCTAGCCGAACCGCTGCCATTCGTGATTGTGTTACCCGATCCGGTGCTCTTAGCACCCACGCTGCTCTTGCTGTTGCTCTTATGGATCTTCAGATTTGAGTTGGAGCGCTTTGAAGTCGTCTCCACCACGGTGTAGGGTATCTCGCGCAGTTGCTGCTCTGACATGCCGGCGGTATCTACCAGATCGAATTGCAAATGCTTGGCCAGTTCGCTGTTCCACATGCGACTGCGTGACTCCGACGGAGATCTATGAGGCGAAAAATTTAAAATTTGAAGTGAACAGACTCATCCGATTGACTTACTTGTTCTTGCGATGGCGACGTGACTTGTGGTGCGAATGTGTGTCCGAGTGGCTGTCATTGCTGTGCAGACTGCGAGCCACCATGCTGCTCTTGGACACGGACGCCTGCTGCACGGAGCTCTGGCCAAGACTCGCCTCCGCCTGTCGCCGTTGCACCTCGCGCCATTGCGTAGTGGAGTCAATCAGCTCGGCGCTGCCGCTGCGCATGGATGAGCTGCGATGACCTGAGTAACTGCGTCCCCTGGTGCTGTCATGATCCGAGCCACCAGCCGAGTCGCGTCGATGCCGATGCGAGCGGCGATGCTTGCGATGATGTGAACGTCCCGAGCGTCCCGAACCACGCGACAACTCGCTCTCATTATCTGAGGTGCGGCGATGGCGATGCTTGTGTCTAAGAGTGCGGAGCAAGTGAGTCTCTCTGTGTGTGAATGGAAAACCATCTAGACTTACCGGCGTGTAGAGCGCGAATCGTTTGATGAATGACTATCCACGGAGCTGGAGCGATAGCGCTGCTGCTGATGCGAGGCGGATGAGGAGCTGGCGCGCTGCTGCCGCTGCTGATGATGCGACGACGATGAAGATTGCTGATTATGATGATGATGACTCGTACCATGGCCATGGCTATGACTGTGGTGATGATGCAGCCCGCCGCCCGTGGTGCTCACCGAACGCACCGAGCGCGGACTTGACGGATTGTGGCCAAAGAGCGAGCGCTGCTGGGATCTTGGCCAGGGTGCGCTGCGCGTACTGCGCGGCGAGTCAGGTGTCTGCAAATTGCTGCCATTGTTGTTGTAGCTGCTGGAGTTGTTGTTCTGCTGTGCGGACTGCTGATGGCTGGGACGCACACCCAAGCTGGTGGGTATGCTGTACGTGGAGCGGTAGGGGCTGTCGTAGTTGCTGCAAAGCCATAAAATGTGGGCAGGGCGTGGAGAGAGATGAGAGGAAGGTGGATGGTATCAGTCAGCAATTGCAACGCTCTCTCGCATTATTTTGCCATAAATTTAAATTGTTTAACATAAACGTTGATTAAAGTCTGCAGCATCGCAGCATTTAGGCTGTCGCTTGAACGGCCTCTGTCTGAGGATCGGGGCTTGCCAGAAGGATCGTCCTCACCCAGTCAGCTAGCCAGCCAGGCAGTCAGATCGACACAGACAAATAATGCGCGTGTGTAAAATTGAGTAATTGCCGCACTGGCAATCAGCGGGCAATCATTTCGAGCTCCCCATCGCAACAGACATGGACATGGACATGCACTTGGATGTGGACTCCCCGGACGTGCCATTGCTCCGGTCGCGCCTTGTGATTTATGTCCCGCTTGCCCATGGTGTGGGCAACTTGATTGGCCTGTCCTGGCTGCCACTGCGCCCGCTGCCTGACGTTTGGCTTCTTTGTTTGCAAATGATAAACGACGTGAGCGTCTAGCTTAGTTCTATTCTGTTTGTCTCAGCTCTGTGCTGATCTGTACTTTCTTGTGTTCCTAGGAAATGTTGCGGCAGCGATTACATTTGTGTGCTGCCACAGCTCGTAGGCTCTATTACCATCGGGTATAATTTATGCATAGCTGGTGGCTTCTGATCCAGCGACATTGATGGGGTCAATGATGGGCATTGCCACTGCTCAAGTAAATGATGCGATTCTAAATCCACTGATCCTATAACCATGCCTATGCTTGATCTATGAGTTATTGTTTCTCGGACAAATTCAATCATTTATTTTACTAATCAATCAATAGTTTTGCAAAGTGAGTTCACTTGAATGCAATTTCCGAGCTTGGCAATTTATGCTTAGGAAACTTCTGAAACTAACAATTGAATTCTGTTTACTCCGCCCAATACATATAAAGCTTCGAGTTGTCGACGTATGACTCAATTTCCATTAAAATCTCGCTCGCCTTAGTATAACATCTTGGCAACATTTCCGCTAACGCTAACGCCAACGCTTTTCTAATGGCCGATTTTTATTTGTCCATATATAATTTGATGTTCAGAACCATAAAACATTTAATAAATGTTGCGTCTAGACAATGTAACTGCCTTCAAATGGCAACTAAATGGATTTTGAGCACGAAATCGAAAAAAGGGCAGCACAAGAACACATGCCACAGGAGCACCACTCGGATAAGGACATCGCAACAACAACAATAATAACAATAACATTCACTAAAACAATGTGAAGGCGGCGGCCTGTCAAACACAACTCGCACGCATACACCCATACACACACACACACACAGACATACTCACAGACACACTCGCACACATGGACACATGGGGCATGATGAAGTGGTTTGTGCATTGTTGTTTTCGCTTTCTATTTTTTTGTAGATTCAAGTGATACAATAGACGGAAAGAAATAAGTGGAGAGCGAGAGAAAGAGAGGACGACAGTTTCACTATGCCAAAACTGGGAAACTGCATATAAATTTTCCCCCTTGGGGAGAAGATACCGTATTTTGGGGCGGCTGCTGCAGACAGCCTCACAAAAAAAATTCGCATGTTGAAAATTAAAAACAGATCAAAGGAAGATGCTGCAATGAGCAACATGAGAGCACTTCCGGCCGGCGCGGCCCCTCAAAATTATGACCGAAAAAAGAATTGGCCAGAAAAAAAAAGATAAATAAATAAATAAAAAAGGACAACTGCGCCAAAAGAAGTGTATAAAGGGAGTATATGCATATATGTATGTATATACCGACATATAGAGAACTGATGTTGGGTAAATCAAAACTTTTGTGCATGAAATGAAAACAAATGATGGATATTTGGAGTACTCACTTGGCGTTGGCATTGCCACTGGTGTTGGCCAGGCTCTGAAGGGGCAGCGGCTGGGATGGCAGGGGTCGGTTGCCAATGTGGATGCCAGCGACGCCGCCAGCTCCACCTCCGCCGTTGCTGTTGAAAAAGTCATCAATCACGCGCCGAGGCTGGCGCTTGGAGGGTACGCGCGTAAAGGCGGGCGGCGCACGTCCGGCAGCAAGTGCATCCTTCTCCATTTGCTTGTCCGAGCGACTTTGGTTGTGGGTTGGTTGGGTTGGGGCAGACATGCGATTGTTGGGCAACATAAAAGTAGGCATGAAGGCGTCCAAAAATATTAACAGAAATAGGCAACAGAAAAAATAAAAACAATAATAGTACAAGATGCTGATGGTTCGTAATAATGAACAGTGAACCATAAAAAGGTTGTAAAAAACTTTCATTTGTTTCACAAATTAAAAACGCCGGTCGAGCCGCTCGAGCCGGTCGAGCCTGTCGAGCGCTCGTAAAATTTTCGCTGGCGTCCTAAAACTTTTGGCCAACCAGCCTGCCGGGCTAATAGTTTGCCAGTGTAGCGCTTAGACACGTGAACTCGATTTAGACCAAGTTTGTGGCTGGCCAAGTGCAAGAAAGTTTCGCCCAGCAAATGGCCAGCCGCAGTCCCCGCAAATGGCTGTCATAAACATGAACCTGGACATGGTGGAAACGGGGGCCAGCCCTGAGTCCCTGCCACATTCGTCATGCACAATTGCCTTGCATTTGTTGGCGGCTTACGCTCAAGCATTGCCACTAGATCCAACTCCAACTCCAACTCCAACTCCAATTCTGACTCCGACTCCGACTCCAGCTCCGGCCACAGCTTGGAGGCATTTCACAGAAAGTCATTAGTGGGCTTTGCGCTCGACTTGAGTTTGTCGGACTGCCTGCAGATCCGACATTTTTATTGGACTTCCAATTAGCTGGGCATTCGAGTTGGTGTAAACTTGATCTATGTCTGTGTGCAAGCATGTGGTTGCATCTATTAGAGATGCCACAACTTGTGCTGAGCCGCCTCGAATGAACGACATGCAGGTTAATCCCAAACTTAGCCTGTCCGAACTCAAAAGGGAGTGAACTGTTCACTGAAGTAGCTCATTTGAACGATTTATGTGGCTCAGCACTGAATCGAGGTGCTCTTTAATGATCTAATCACACGAGCTGCGCATTCGGTATAGGATTTCGAGTGCTTGGCTACATTTTAATTGGCTACACTTTTTGAAGCGCTGCAAATTGGTCGACTGGCTAATAAATTGGCCAAAAGCGCACAAACTGTGAATCTTGTTTATGGCCCCAGCTTGAGTTTAATAACTTTATTTTAATACCGAACCAACACACACACACGTATACATTCACAGAGCCATCACCCACTCGTATGTAATTATACTTCCGGCAGATTGAGCTGCACACTTAAAGCACCTTTTGGAGGCGAGGCCTCTTGGGAGGGGGGGAGTACTCACCTGTGTCTGAAGCGGGAGCCCAGTTGAAACAAATCCGCAGCGTGTGACTGGGAATTGGGCAGAGGTGCAACGCGCACCTGCCTGAAGAACGCATGATGCTCCACGCAGCATCTCCACAAATGTTTGCACGCCGATTTGCGTGGAGTTTCGAAGCCATAAGTGCTTAGCTCATTCTGTGAAGAAGGCAGAAGGAATAGCACAAGTGTGATAAGCACCAAGTCAAGTCACGACGACGACGATGACGATGACGATGACGATGACGAGGACGATGACGATGACGATGACAAGGACGGAGATGCAGACGTGGCCAGACAAAAGCTGCAGTTGCCAAGTGAAGGCAAATTGAGTGAATGAATGCCCGGCTGAATTCTGTGCCGCACCAATGTAAAGTGTGAATTCTCGGCAAAAAATAAAAAAAAAAAATAAGTAAAAGAAAAAACATCCGACTCAAATAAAAAGAAAAAAGGAAAATGGTAAAGTTTCGCTTTTGTGTGCGTCAACTGCGGAAAAGTTTTTTGATTATCAAAGCGTTAGCACCAAAAAGTGTTCAAGTTAGGAAAACTGACAAGGAGCTGCTAGCTGGTGGCTGGTGGCTGGTGGCTGATGGCTGGCAGCAAGAGCTATCTGCTACCAGCTAACATCTACCAGCTACTTGTTGTCTAACGAGTGCTTCAGCTGCCCCACTTGAGTATGCTGACAGCCAAAAAGTTGTCACACAACGAAAAAATTGGCAACGCTGCAAAATGCTTTGAAAATGGAAACAGTTTTTCATGCAAGAAACCCTTATACACTTTTACTCTAAAAGGAAAACGGTTCCTCTCTGAGGGCTTTTAAGAGGAGCTTGGTGAAAACGATTTACTCGAAGAGAATATTTCTCGAAAAATCTTGAAAGATCAGATAATTTGACTATAACTGGGGATATTTGTAGAGTTTGTGTAGATATGATAGAGAAGTAATTATTAACTTTTAAATATTATAAAATTTATGTTTCAACTACAATGCCCAAGATGATCTAGCTAAAAAATCAATAAACTATTCATCAATTACAAAAAGTTACTCTTATTGACAAGACTGCAGCTAAAGCCATGTGATACCCTTTCTGGAAGAAACATTAAAAACTTGAGGCGAACAATAGAAAACGAACTGCAAATTGTGCAAAGCACTCGACAGCGAAATATTTATGGTTAGGAGCGAATACTTCGTCGCCTTCGTCGTTGTCGCCGTCATCGTCATCGTCATCGGGCTTCGGCATTGTCGCCTGACGCGCTAAAATTTACATTTTTATCGCTTATCCTGAGCATAAAATAGCGTCCTTTATAATAAACTTTGGCAATGCGCGGCCAATAGTAATGAGCCACCGTCGTCTTGTTGCGCAGCACCACAATCCCACTAGGCGTCAGGCCCAGAAAGTACTCCACACTGTCCTCACCCTGGAAGACACAAAAAAAAAAAAAAGAAGAAAAGAATTAAGAATGAGCTAAGTTCAAGCAGAAGTTCGAGTTAGAGAGTCTGTTGAAGAACAAAGGAGCCAGAGACTCTCTCTCTCTGTCTTTGGCCTTTGTTTAAGCAAAAAGTTTTTGGCTATTTGTGTGTTAACAAGAGAGAAAAGTTTTGGCCAGCTTGGCCTATTAGCAGCTGTGCGACGCTTTATGGCCCACCCATGTTAACCCACTCACATAAAGCAAAGAGCATACAAAAACAAAATAAATGTAATTTTAGCTGTTAATTAAATTAAAAAGCAGACCGAGCACAAAGACGTTGCAAAGGAATGAGGGTAGAGAGCCGTGTTGGCTGGCAACTGGCGCCGCGATAGTCAATGATTTGTGTCTATAAACAAACAGAAGTAGACGGGAGCACACATACCACAGGCATGTGGCATGTGGAGTACAAGGGTTTACAGCGTCGCCCCAACACCCCTTCGTACGCACTTCCCCCTTCCACACTCACACACACACACACACACACATGTGTAGCTCGAATACAAACACAGCTGGTGATTTATTGAGGTTTGATATCAAAGTAAAGGGCAATAAAAAATGCAAATGAAGTGCCAACTTACGCAGCACAAAAGCGGCTACGACATATGAAATGGACAAAGGGGATGTGGATATCGGAATGGTCTGGACTGGAGACAGACGAGGCGTGTCTGTGGACTAGGGCACTGGGGGATGCAGGGGGTGATCATTGCGTTGGTCTCCAGAAATGTGTGTGAGCAAATGATTTATAATATTTGCCATGAAATGAAATTGAACTTTGCATTCGCTCTGACCCCTTTTATGGCTGGCTGCTTGCTGGGGCAGCAGGGGCAGCAGGGACAGTAACTCGAGCTCCATGATGTGGTTGCTCATGGGTTAGGCAGGAATAGCGAAGAGGGGGTTGGGGTATAAGTTAAGCACAACATATGTAAACTTACCAGCACGGGATGCAAGTCAACGCCATACATGTCATGCCATTTGACTTTGTCCAAATAGTTCAGCTCGGCGCTGGATGGTGACATGCCCTTGAGCTGCTGATGCAGCTCTGAGACGCGGGTTTCCAGCTCGCTGCTCTGATTGGGCAGCAGGCGAAACTCCGACACATAGCCTTTCGAGTGGCGTCGCTGATCATAGTCACCCAATTCGGCTATTTAGATAATAACAATTTCATTTAGCTGATGTCCTCGAGCTTCATTTGCGGCTTTACTTACATTGCACCACAAAGGCGCCCAGTTCGGCGGCCAGTTCAAAGGCAACGGGCAGACGTCCCTGTAACACATCCTGTTTGACTTGCAAGAAAAGTTGATATCTGTCGTATAAATAAAAGTGAACAAATTTAATTAGTTGTCTCTATAAGCAAAACAACAACAACCCATCATGGAAGCAGTTAACAAGTTTGCAAACAAATCGCCGCATAAAATTATTTGGATACGACTTTGATGTTTGGCCTAAACACACACACAAAACGCAACACCCAAACAAACTGTTTACTTTGGAAGACAAAATCATTTAACACAGAAACAACAAGATAGAGTTAATGACTGTTGAATACCCTGCGAAAGGCAGACTTTTATGAATATAGAATTAGAAAATTATCTGTCAAAATATTGTGTGCTGTGTATGAAATAAAATTCTAAATTAACTGGGTATTTCTGGAATGTCAGAGTCTGACAAAATCAAACTGTTATTCAAGAGTATATATTTGATTTGTATAATAGTTTCAATATCCCCACTTCGGGCAGTTTACTGATGACAACATAAACAATAACATTGAAGAGGTCTTCATATATATTTCCACAACATATGTGCAGCAAGGTCTAGTTAATTGTTTGCTTAGCGAGCAATTCAATTTAGCTTCATCTATATGTATCGAATGCCTTGCTTGTTATTATCATCTACATCAAATGAACAAACTCATTGCAAGTATCCTTCATCTGCTATCTCATGGGTGGCACTTGAAGCACAATGTGCCGCATGCAACATGCCGTCAAAGTCAATTGCCATTTATTGTGCGCCGCAGACTTTGTATAGCTAAAATAACAAAATTTCCCTCACTCGCTGCACTTCAGTAATATTCAGTAAAATCGCCAACTGCCACCGCGTTATAAGTGCATTCCATTTCAGTGCATTTAACTGCATTTCACTGGATTTATATGCGCCAATATTAGCTCAACCGTTGGCAGTCAGCGCGCGCGAGAGTTTTGATGATGTTTGGCCAGCGATTGGCATCCGCCAGTTCCGTCAGTATGCGTCGCCTCTGGTCCAGTCGAACAGATTTCCCAGTGATTCAGTTGGCATCCCCACTTGGTGACGATTATGGCTGCAACGTGTCGTCGTATTAAGCGCAAATATTGGCACACACCAAATGCTTGATGGATGCAGCTAACTGCAAAGCTAAAGCCCATTTCGCGAACACATAAGAGCGCTCAGGACCACAGCCTGGCTGACTGGCTGACTGCCTGCCCAATTATCCTTTGGGACTTTCGCAATTTCCCGTACCAAAAGTTCATGACGATTGCCATTTTAATACCCATTTATTTATCAAATTGATAAAGAGTGGGTATATTACGAGTTTAAATAAATTATTTAATTCATCTTTAATCTAAATGATATTAGATTATATTTGAATTGTAAAATCAAAAGAAATGCATTTGTTATTATTGAACTCAATATAATTTGAAATATCTACGTAGATTAGCACATGTTTATGGATATATAATCTCTTAGGGTATCTTGTAGTGTGTCTTTCTTATTAATCGCATTTTTTATTCAATTTATTTTGCTAGCTGTGCATACTATGCATAAATTCATTTAATGCATTATTTCACCATCCATTAGTTGTCTGCCCTCTGTCGAGGACCTCTGGCCGTCAACTGGTTTAATTTGTTGTTGGCTATTGAATTGCGAGTGTGTGGCAATTAATAAATTGAATTCATTTAATAAAATGCCAAGCATTTAAATGTAAAAAATTGTTATTAATGCAGAAAAAACAGCGCATGTCCTTAAAAAAGCGCTGCATAATTCGCTTAATGGAATTCATTTAATGTAAATATTTAAAATAATATTTCATACATTTTGAGTATGCAGTTTGAGCTTTATTGTTTTAATATTGATTGAACTCACCTCGTTATTTCTTCGAGCAGTTTGCATGGATCGGCGGCATAAAACTTGACACCGAAGTACAAGTCATAAGGATCCGATTTAGGTTTCAGTTGGCGAGAGATGCGTGACGCTGGATCCAGCCAGTGCTGTGAAAAGAATAGAAATAGAAAATAGAAATTTAAAATTGATAACCTCCACGACTCGCAGGTGTGCGCGTCAGCTTGAAGTTGACAGGTAAGCCCATATGCCCGTTTTTATAGCCGCACATAAAAGCTGGGGACGACACGCAGGCACTAATGTGCGTGTGGCAAGTGGCATAAAAGTGAATTTCAATGAAAGGCCAAGGCAACGCACGCCCCTTGCTGCGCTGCTTGCTTCCGCCTCACGACAGTCTGAAAGCGAAATTATATAATTTGCCTTGCGGGCGTGGGTGTCTCGCCGGCTGCGTCAAAGGCTCAAAGAGTTGGCCGAGCTCGACTTTTTGTTTTCCTTTCTTAACGCCCCTCAATGCGCCTCAATGAATTTCAATGAAAACGAAAATGAATTTCAAAAACCAATATGTTTGCACAGCAGTAGTGAGAGCACAGGCCGAGGCAGAGGCAAAGGCAGAGGCAGAGGCAGGATGCGCCAGTCAGTTGCCATATCCTGCTCGCAGGATACCAAACCCTGCCGCCACTTACCGTTTGATTCTCATCGTCTATATAGCGAATGCCAAAGTATGAAGTCTCGATTAAATTGAGCCTGGCAAAAACGACATCCAGCAGCGCTTGGCCCGGCAAATCATCCTGAAAATAGACAAGAAAATTGTTGTTAAAAGGCTGTGCAGTAGCGTACAGATAAAAGCGGCATAAGATGCACAGATATAACAGGAGCAAGAAAGAGAGCAGAAAGAGAGAAAGAGAGAGAGAGAGAGTGAAACAGTGCAGATAGAGAACTCGTTGGCCAAGCAAGGCGCTATTCAATGGCAAGGCAAACACTTAGAGCCTTGAAACACTGAAACACTGGCAAACTGTTGAGCCATTGAATGGACACAGCCATTGCCCCGTTTGCTATCTTGTCGTCCTGTCGTCCTGTCGTCCTGTTGTCCTGTCGTCCTATCCTCCTGCTGTTCCGCTCTGCTTTTGCTGCTATCTCCCTGCTTGGCTGCGTCCGGCAAACAAAAGTGAAAACTTGCCGGCGACAATTATTCAATTGGAAAATTGCTCCTTTTTTTTTTTTGCTGATAAAAACATTGAGCGCTAAATGCCACGCCTTGTTCCAGACAGTGGCCCAGACTGCCCCCCATTTCAACATTTGTTTGCTGCTGTTGTTGTCGCTTTAATTTAATTCGTGTGCGGTCAGCAAACGCTTTAAAAAGTCAATTTTTGTTTTTGGCTTTTGACTAGCGCCAATAATAAATTGAGTCGATTCCCTAAGGGCTCTCGGGCACAGCTGCAACCGCAAAACAGCCAAACTATGGATCAGGAGGCGCACCATTGTTAACCACAAACCCACACACATTCCACATTCCACATGCCACTCGCCACATGTCTGCTTCTTCATTGTCTGCCGCAGCTGGCGCTCAACATGTTTGATTTTTGGCGCTGACCAGACACTCCAGAACGTCGCTAGACCCTTTCTGACTTCTCCGGATAGCTACATTTTTTGTTGCGCTTTTTTGTTTGTTTTGCAGACAGTAGGAGTAGGAGGTGGAGGGGTAGGGGTAGGGGTGCCTTGGGAGGTTTAGGTATGCCCAACACTGCCATGTTTTATTTACAGTATTTTTGGCTTGGCCAAACATCCCCTGGTGGCCAGTGAGATGCTCGCATTCAGCCTGCATCCCTTTTGTATTGGGCATGTTTCATTGTTATTGCGTTCATAAACTTAATGGTTGCCAAGTGTGAACAATCCGAGGCTGAGTCTATACCATTGGCAGCGCCCATTGAATTTATGTTAAACCTTTTGCTGACCAACAAAGGGACAAGCAAACTTAACAGATCTGACGCTACTCAGAAATGAACTGCTGAAAGCGATTGTAAGCTGTCATTTGGGAATTGAGGGCCGAAGAAATGCGCTTGCCTTGCGATAATCTGTATATGACAGCACGTGCAGTCTTTCAAAAGGTCAACCTGGAATTGACCTCTGGCTTGTAGCCCTGTCATCGTAATCCTCAGTCATGTATGTAATGTGAATACGAATAGTCAAAAACTAATTGTCAATTGTATGCCAGGCGAGTGAAGAGCATAACGAGAAGCAACGAAGGACACAAATGACACATTGACAGTGACAGCTGGTAAACTCTTAATGCAATGTCCTGCAAAATTGCATTAGAAATACGAGAGTACGTGTAGAACAGGACATTGTTCAGGCAAGCACATTAAACAATGACTCGTAAAATGCTCAACTACAACCAGAGCAATGCATGTCCGTCCTTCTTCTTGCTATCAACTTGCTTGCAACTGTTGTTGTCGCCTATTGCCTGCTGCATGTTGCCAGTTGCCAGTTGCCTGTTGCCTGTTGCTGCATTGTTGTCAGTGCTTTTACGTAAGGACATAAGTAGAAAAGTGCATTTTAAAAATGTATAAGCTACATGAGAGCTCGTGATAGCGTTGGCTGCTATTTACTTAGAGCCCGAGTTTTCAGCGCTGCAAAAATCTGCCAACTCTATCTTGCAAATAGAATACTTAATCTGTAATGTAATCTTTTATAGGAGCTTGGCACCTTTCAAGAACAAACTGCTTTATGTGGTGCTTTGAAATATGTATATATCATAAGTGCTCCAATTCAAAGACTTTATAAATTTTATTTAAATATTTTTTATTAAAATAAAAAGTTTGACAGAATTTTGTATATTTATCAAAGTTCTTTTAATAATAATTCTTAGGAAGCTTGCACTTTTCAACTAGAAATTCTTGGGACCCCGATATAAAGCAAAAGTCACTGAAGCTCTTAAAACTACTTTGTAGATTAACCTTTCCTCTACCAAAGTCAATGTTTATTTTCTGAGATATTTGTTGTCGCTTGAGTTATTTTGAGAGTAAGTCATATAATTTTGGGCTATCCACACTTTAAGACTATTAAAGCCAGTTTTCCTCATCAATAGGAAAAAGCAGCTTCAAACTAATATAGACCATTCATTTCGTTTCTAATGAACTACGCCTCATGCATGCCTAAAAGCCTTTAACAAACTTATGGCTTAAAATCAACGTAACATGTAAAGGCCGCAATGGCCAGCAATTAATCACAAACTCGGCTCAAGTCCGGAAAAACTTGTGCATTTAAGTCCCAAAAGGTTTGACCAAGTTGTCTGGCATACTGGCAGACAGGCAGTGAAGGCGGGCAGGACAGGCAGGGCGGGGCACACCCTCGTCTCTGGTTATTGGTTTTTGGTCCGTAAGTCACTTGGTTGCCGGGTTCAATAAATTACGTTCGCCTTGCTGGGAATCAATGATGTATACAAGTCGAGGGCATCAAAGGCTGGCAAGAGTGCTGATTTTTCGATGAGCCATGAGCCATGAGCCATCAGCCAGCCCGATGATTATGTTGATGCTAATGATGATTAGGTATTTGGCTTAAATGTCTTAATCAAATTATGCTTACTTTGATGTTTCTGGAGTAGCTGTTGGCTGCGACTGATGGCAAATCCAACGCCATCGCCATCACCATCGCCACAGCCAGCCGGAAAACCCACTTAATGAGCTTACACTTTTAGCCACACCCACACCACACCAAACTGCGCCGCTCCACATTGAACGACCACTCCAAATGCCCTATATACTGAAGTTGTCTGTATTTTTACCAAGCGCTTTTCTTGTCAGCTGTCGGCAAAGAACTTTTGCCATGCAACTTAATTAGTGAGCGGCAAGTGGAATACAAGAAAATGTACCACATGCGCGTGTGTGTCTCCACTTTGCCACACAGCACACTCACTGGAGTCATGCTGCCTGCTGTCTGGAGACAACGGGGGCGACATTTTCCGAAACTTCCCCAACCCACAAAATCCCGGCAGCGTATTTTGGTTAACTTAATCAACGCCATTGCCGCTAAAACTTTGGCTACGTGACTAACCCACATTGCCACGACCAGGGAATTGTGTGAAAAATGAATCACAATCTGAGTCTGAATCTGAATCTGAATCTCTATCTGAATCTGGGCCCCGATGTGCAACATCTTTGAATTTAACATAATTAACACATAGTTCCCTCTCAGCATGTGCAGTCGGGGATTATCTAGCGCAACTTTGTGCGCAATTAGCCACTCAGTGCAACTTATTTGGTCTGCTGCTCTGAAAATCTGAAATTACACCTCTACAAATGTATCTCTGCATTTGTAGCCCTGTAGCTGCATCTGTCTATTTGTATCCTTAGCTGCTTTTGCCGTCTTCCCCGATTTCATTGTGCGTTTAATTGCGCTGCTTGGCTTAAACGTGCGCTGACCTTTGACAACGATACAACAACAACAACAACAACAACAACAACAACAACAACAACAACACACACACACACACACACACATACATAAACACATACACACATTCGTTTGTGTTTATAACGGCATTATGAGTTTTAAGCTGCTGCGAGCAAACAAAGCCAAGGAAAAAGCAAAAATAAAAATATAAAAGTAAAAAAAAAGCAACGCAGTCGTTCGCAATGTCAGAGACAAAACGGCGACATACAGAAGAGAGCCCAAGCTCAAGAGTATGGGGCAGAGCAATGGCAGCTACATCGTGTCGCAGTCGTCGACATCGTCAACGTTATGCACAAAACAAGCTGGAGCCAAAATGCTTAAAACAGATTTATGTCCATGCCGCCTCGGCTCCAGGAACCGCCCTGCCCGCCTCACGGCACATACCAATTGAGGCTGAAACGTTGATGCTGGCGCATCTTCACCTAACTGAAAACACATTCAACAAACGAGATTTGCGTAATTCCTGCAGCTCAGTCAAGGTTCGTCCCGGCTTAGTATTTGTCGGTTTGTACTCGCTGTCGAGAGATGCCTCAACATTTTGCATACTCTCATTGAATTAAGGCATAGTACGAGCAAGCATCTGCTTGGTAACGTCAAAGAACTTAATTCTATTTGAACTAATATTCCAGCTAATATACATTTTCATTTATATTTACGTTTTACTTGAGGCAGCCAAGTAGTTACTTGATATATAGAAATATTTTAAGAATTTCTGAATCTTTATTTGTGCGTAAATAATTTAAAACTCTGTTCGCTTTGTCTAACCTTGAGCACATCTATTTACAAAGTTGTCAATAATGTCTTATAAGAGCAACGCAGCTTCAGCTACACTTGTCCTCCAGTTTTATTTGCGCTCTTAGATCTTAGAGGCTTGCTGTCTGCTTACGGGAGTTTTATTTCACATGCCACGCCAGGCACAAAGTCTGACAATGCTGCATGCGGATAGCTTTAGACTGAGTTCAGCTTCCAGCAGCTCAAGCAATACTACGCGATGCCATGCGAATGCAATATGAGTTAAGAGCACACTCATTCGTCCATTCTCATAGCGGCACTTTTTGCTTTCTAGGCTATGTCAGTTGCTGGTTGTCAGTTGTCAATTGTTGTCAGTTGGTCGGTCGGTCGGTCGGTCGGTCGGTCGGTCGGTCGGTGCCTGTTCGTTGGCCCCGTTGACATTTTGCGCATCTTTTTGGCTTTGGCACTGAGCTAGCAGAGCCACAGCTCATTTGCAGCGCGGGTAATCAATGTGCATATGTGTGAGTGTGTAGATCTTTGTGTCTGGCTAGCCCGTTTGCTGCTTCTTCTGTGAAATATTGCACATGCAACTGTTCAGCTTGTCGACTGCTTTCCGGCATGGATGGCAAGAGCTACAACTTCCGCTGCTGTCGAGACGCCGTCAACGCCTTGACTTGCATCTCACCTGCATCACTTGCATTTTCCACACGCAAAACGTTGCGACCAGACAGCAGATATGTTGGATATCATTGTTTGACTCGCTCACTGACTGGCTGGCTGGCTGGCTGGTTGGCTGGTTGGTTGGCAAATATTTTGCGCTTATCCTCGCACATCAAACGAAGAATTGAAAAGCAAAAAAAGTGTGGTGGATGGCGCGGACTTACCTTGAATTTCTTTGGCTTGTGCGCCATTCAAACGCTTGGATAAACAGACGGCACACAGAGATACCGACAGAGACATAGGGCGCAAAATGTCTAGAAGTGGTCTTTATTGGTCTCGTCTGGTCCAGCCCATGCTGTCGACCAGACCATACACAGAGCTTAGCGCAACTCAAACTCAAACTCAACCCGACCCAACCGGACCACCAAGTGAGTGAGTTATCTGATGGCCGTCATGTGCCCCCGCCGCTGTTGCCGCCCTTGCCGCTGCCCGCCTATCGGTGCTGGCCGTTTGTCTTTCTATCCGTAGTATTTCTGTGTATTTGCGTTTAAAGTTTTTTGATTGAATTGTTGCAAATTGTTTGCAAATCTATTTCGATTCTGTTGCCGGCCAGGGCCCCAATCGAACAATTGCTTTTTGTCTTGTCTGAAGGCTTTGCGGCCAGCCACGCAGAGACTCGTATCTGAATATATACTATATGTATTCAGATACAAAGAATCGTAGCCAACAAACCGACATGACACTGAGTTATGGTTCTGACAGCTGCAAAAAGCCCCAGCAACTGCCACAGAATTCATGCCGAGGCTTTTTAGCCCACCAGCCAGGCAGTCAGACAGTCAGACGGCCAGTCAGCCATCCAGTTATTCTTTTTTTTTTGTACTTCTTTATTTTGTCTGTTAGATAATCCTATTAGCAACCAAAGCGCAACTTCAGCAACAGATAAAGTAATTACCCCCAAACCCCAAAAGATGCTTCGCTGAATTTTGCCAAAAGGTAAAATGTTCAACTTTTAGGCCTAACCTTTTTTTTATTAATTGCGTCCTTTTATACACTACACTAAAAAGGGTGTATGACCAACTGAGTACACTTATCGAATTTCGCATGCAATTCGAAATAAAAAGAAGAACTAATTCAGCAAATGAAATACAAAAACTAATCATTTAAATGTAGATAAAAATTATTTAAGAGAATTCGTAGTTCGTTGTTATTGTAAGCTGCTTTTGTTTCTTCCTTTTTTACGCTGTTTACCCTTTTTCAATATCAGTTGATAGGTCAAATCAATGAGCTGTCATTGGAAGACGGTCGATTTTCATTTACATTACTAGGGAAATGTTTTCCTTAAGCTCTTTGGCAGGTGTGGGTGTGTCGTGGGTGCTTAGGCAACATCTAGGAGCAACATTTATTTAGCTATTAAATACGCTTCATGGGTTTTGCTTATTTTCATTATCAATTTAAAAGCGCGCAGGCCGAGCTGTAAAAAAGCTTTTAACTTAATTATGTTGGCCATAAACTGCAGGTTTATTTGGCCAGCTTGGCGTGTGAACGCTCGGAACGAAGCAAGTCTAATTAAATGTCCCCCGAGGCATAAAGTCTATGCCGTGGCCGAAAATATATATATATATATATATATATACACACACACAGACACAGGCACACACACACAATTGGATCTAGATACGTAGACAACGCACACAGATACCGTTTACGCTAGGCGCTGCTGCGAGCTGCCTTGTGCTGAAGTGTTTGCTCGTGAAATACTTGAAGCAATCATTTCTGCCCGTTTCGGCTCTGTCATTGTGGCCAGTTTGAAGTGTGTTGAATGATTTACATAAATTCTGAAATGGCCATGCGGCGAGCACCCTGTATTGACAGAACTAAGCGCTAGCCAAACAGAAACCCACACAGCCCAAGCACACACACACACACACACACACACACACACACACACACAGCACAGCAGAGTAAGTGCTTCAATTTGAACTGTTAACTGTTAAGATATATAATTGTATATAACCTTAAATAACAACAACTGGGTGCGAGCACTTGGAGTTAGCCGGCTTGGCCCGCGAATTGTTTCTTCTGGGCCCTGGCCAGATGTCATTAGCATGTAAGCATGATAAATGGCTAAAATGTGAACGCGCACAGACTGCGCTTTAGACGGTTACAACAAAAACAAAAAAAAAAAAACAAAAAACAAATGTGTCTGGACGAACGGCTACGAGCGGCATGTCTTGGCATGAAGTCGTCAGAAACCATTTGTCACAGTTTTGCCAGGTTTTTGGGAGCTGAGCTTTAAAGCCGTTCCGCGACTGGGCAGCTCCATTACTTAACCATTGTCATGGCTTTAAGTCTATTATTCTTTGGGCTTAAATTTCAATTGTGTTGCTAGGCACACGTAAGAGAACTTGTTTTTGTGTTGTTGCTAGTCTCTTTAACATTTTTACAAAATTGTATGTATATTTTTAATCTATTCCTGTTGCTCCTACAATAAAGTCGAAAATTCGTTGATCATATTTTCAGCTACTTTAACATAACAATCAAACATTTCCAATTAGTTTAAAATGATGAAGCAAGAAACAGACTGCCGAACCCTCTAATAGTAAATGTTTACACAAAACATCAGCATCGACAAAAAAAAAAAAAAAAAATAAAACGGTTGCTACAGACATCATGAATTGTGCTATGCGATGCTCGTCGACATGTTTTTTGAATCATGGCCAAAGTTGTAGCTATCACATTTATGTACCACCTATATCAATGTGTGTATGTGTGTGTGAGTGTTATTTTTGTTGCCTTCTCATCTTGCAAACATAGCAGAAATCAATCATACGCAACGTGCGCTCCGCTCGTCATGGCAATGAAATATCGATTACGACACGTTGCCGCGGCAGTCGCACACCATTGACTTATGTCGCGGATATGTGTATCTCTATCTTTATGCTGCTGCTGTTGTTGTTGTTGTTTCACAGATAAAAACAGCAGTTTGTCAGTTTGTCGAAATGAAATGCAAAACGAGTCAACCGCAAGCTACTGCCAGCCGCAACAGTAGCCCATACCCTCTGCTTCTCCCACTTTGCCCACCTACCTATCTCACCGTCTCCCCTTTGTGTTTCATTAACACAGCTGCAGCAATGCGATGGCGACTTTAAGTGCGTGCGCTTAGTGCCATCGGCAGCCGTCAAAAGCAGCGCAGACAACAGCGCGGCAGCGGCGGTAAGAGTCGACGTGCTTACCACATTGACAGACAGCTGGGACAAGTGCACGCGTAAATAAAATTACGCTCGCAACAAGCCGGCCACACGCATTTCAATACCCAACAGACAACCGCTCTTTGAAGGGTATACAAGACTTGAAAAAAAAAGTTTCACATCTTAAGCTGACAACAGCTAGCCTAAAATGTGAAACTCGCCGATTCAAAACTTTATATTTCTATTCATTTTTTTTTTTTTATCAAATATATTTCTACTTGTAAATTGAGCTGCTCTACTTTAGAGCGTATCATCTAGCCATATCTACCCCATTCTTGATTAAAGTTAACTTTGTGGACTGCCTTTTGCATATCTCATCGAGTCGCAGCACTTTAAGCCGCGTATTTTCATTCATGGCTGATTTTTTGGTATTTTGTCGGCGAGCCTTTTATCAATCATGCGGCTGACATGCTACGTGAGCCTCTCGGCCAATAATTACATGCGATAAGTTGCCCAAATGCAGGCCAGAGACAAATGTGTGTCCCGCCGCTGTCTGTCAACTCTCCTCTCTGATCTCTCCTCCTCCCTACTCCACCTGCCTCCTATTTGCAATTTCTGTCCCTGTTGCCAGTTTAAACTCATTAATAATGACCCGAGGCGTGTGCCGCGCTGTGCCAACGACAACGACGTCGATAGCGACGACTGCCAGTGGTTGTCCGCCCAGGTTGCCATTGTCAAATTGTGGGACACGCCCACTACACAACGCCTGAATCGTAACACATGTCTAATGCGCAATTTATGCTAGCCAACAGGCAGGTAGACGGACCAGCAAGGGGGGAGGCCAGACAAAGTCGCTTTGAATAGCTTAGAGCCGCTTGTTTTCAGTCGATTTGGTGGCTTACTACGGCTTACAGCTTGTTGCGGCTGGTATTTAAGTCTTGTGGCGGCAGCCAAGTGCATGTGGTTGTAAAATTATTATAAATGTCTTGTTGATGAGCTGTGATTATTAACGTTTACGTGCTTCAATTCTGTTGCAGCCGCAGTTGAAACGGCCACAGCAGCCGCAATAGCAGTTGTAGTAAAAACTTAAAGCATGCAACCCAACATGCAACTTGGCAGCTCAACGCGACGCCAAGTGTCATTAGTCAGTTCCGAGAATTGCTAACTAGCCTGTCGTCCCATTGGCCTGCTCGATCAATCAGGAATGAACTGGAACACTATGCCGTGGGCGCTCCACAGATCAACTGCTTTGATTATGCAGATACATGTACGTATCTTTATGCTCAGGCCGAGACGTGTGTATCTTTGAGCTATATAATTAACCGGCAGGCCTCTCAAGGCACACCGCTCATTATGTCGCAGACCCCACAGGCAACCTTGATGACATGCATTTGCATAAGATATATGCATAAGTATGCTTATCATGTCATATTGTGTTCCACTTAACAGGGCTGGTGCAATGCACTCGCCCGTGTTATGCAAAGGGACTCCTTTGAGATAACAAAGAAGATACTCAGGCTTATGTAAATAATGTAGAGACTTCTCTGAACAAGCTAACAAAATGAAATTGAAATAAGTGAAAGAGAATATTTAACCAACTCGAGTTTAAATTAAAGCAGTAAGCTTTATTTCCCTTTAGTAAATATATACACAAATGTAATCTGATATTTGTGAAATCTGTTTATGTATTTTGTAATTTTTTTTAATTTTCCCCAACAATTCTCTCAGTTTGTCTTTATCTGATTTATGTTTGCTTTATCAGAAAATATTTTATAATTAAAAGACAGCGTCGAATTCTTGCCTTAGACAACATTTGTGATTTCTTCGGCATTTCATATACATATATATGTATTTATTTTTATTGCACGCTTGGATAACATTTTTGCCAAGCTCTGCTAAAATCAAACACCAAAACCAGGCCATACACACACGCACACACACACACACACACACATATATGAGAAAATCACAACTATTTATTTGATTTGTCCGCACAATGATGCCAACTATGAGATGGCGTGCAAAATCAGCAGAATTTTCTAAGCAACGCACACAGACAAAAGGCGACAACGATGAGGCAGTTCAGAGCTGGGAGCTCTTGTCGTCGCTGACGACCCATTTAATTTGGCAAACGTGCGCAGTTTTAAAGCAAGGGGCAACCACAGGCTCTGTCCGTGTGGCAGCAGCAACGGCAACAGCAGCAGGCGACGTGTGAATGATGACACTTTGCATGTTTGCCAAGTCACAGACTGCGGCTCAGGCTCTGCACTAAATATTGATGAGGGTGCCCAGTGATGGGCGCCAAGGGTTGTCGGCTGGGTTGCTGGGGGTTAAGGCATATGACGGTTAGCATATGGCAGGCACGTGCAAAGTATGCAACACTTTTTGTCAATTGACATAAATCACAGGCCATGAGAGAGGCGCAAGCAGCACCAGCACGACGAGTGGTGAGCGGCGAGTGTTGAGTGGTGAGCGGAGAGTGCGTGTAGTTTTAGGATATTCATGTTGCTGTCATTTGAGGTACTTGTCGCTGCTTATGTGGCTAATGTTGACACTAAAGGGTATCATGAGAGGCTAACTTACCTTGATTTCGTGTATGAAGTCGGTCTCATCCAGCAAATTAATGCGCACGGACATTATCCGCGAGGGTCGGCAAAGGCAGTTCATATTGCAGCCGTTACTCAGTTATTCGGTTGGTTTCTGTTTTCTCTTTGGAATTTAGGCAAATTGCATATGCGCCGCGTTGTCAGTCAAAAGCGTCAGCATTTTCGCGTGAGAGTCACAAGAGCTGCAAGTGGAGATTGAGATGGAGAAATAGATGTAGTAAGTGTGAGTTGCATAGAAAGTGGCAATTAAACTGTGCACATAATTAATAAATAGTTTTTCATGTGTTTGCTATCATTCGAGTCGGCTGCATGCTGCAATTAGCCAGCTGTAAACGGGTTTCAGTTTGAGATACACTTAAAGATAGACGAGGAATCGCTAAGGCAATGTCATGTCAGCGCAAACAAACTGGCGCTGACAGTTGATGCAAGAGCCTTGTTTTAATAACTCTTTTTGGCCGTGGCTCGTATTAAAGCCGTTGGCACTTATCTCTGCCACAGATCGCGGCAACATCATCAGCAAACTACACCAACAGGAATGGCAATGACAAACCAACTGTCAGCAGTTGCTGCCGCTCCCTAGTCGAGTATTATCATTATAATTTTATAATTGCGGTTGTTGCGAGCGATAAGTTTAATATGCACGAAGCAGTTACAAAAACAACAAAAACAACAAAAACAACAACAAAACAGCAGCAGAAACAACAAGCACAACAGCAACAAAAGTCACTTAAGCGGATTAGTTAAAGGGCGCTTCTGTGAGTGTTGGTTCTGAAGCCCTCATCTATTTACTGTTGCCTAAAAGCAGATTATGTCATTAGAGATACTTATAGTATACATAGAGACGGAAGCCTCGCCAGCAGCTGCGTTTGTGCTTTAAGCTCTTGGCAATTTTGGGTAGAGCAACTAGAGTAAGCCGTTCGTTTGTGTATAAGCGCAAACATAATATCTATATAAATATTTAATTAAATTTTCATTTACATAGCTCCTCAAAAATATGAACAATATTTACTTAAAATGAAATTGTTGCTGCCAAAATGAATTTAGAATCTGTTTTATAGCTGAAAATATTACATTTTAATTCACTGCGTTGACTCATACGAATTCGGTTCCTTTAGAGAGATGTTTCACTTAGATGTGGCATCAAATCCAACTGACAGCCGCTTGTGGCAGCTTCTGTGGCAACTACAAAATAATTAATGCTCGTTTCGCATAATGAAAAGCAACGGCGAAAGAGGCAACAACAAACGTATGAAAAAAGTGGCAAGAGGCAGCAAGTCATGTTAACATTTCACACATTTCACATGACAGCCAAGCTCCAAGTTACAGAAGAAAAGATTCAGCTGGAGGCCTGTTGTTTTGCATAGAGCTGCGAGCTGCGAGCTGCAGCTTAGGCATTACTGTTGATAGTCACAGCTATGAGATTTGCATGGCCTTTCAATAGTTGCCTTTGCCGTTGCCGTTGCCGTTGCCGTTAAAGTTGATGAAGTTGTTGCTGTCTTCATATGAGCACAGCTGGCACATTTCACAGGGGGAGCTCGTCTCAAGGCGCTCATTACGCTAATGAAATATTATGCCTAATTAATGGAAAGTCGGCTGACTGACTGCCAGCTAGAGTGGCATGTGTCAGACAAGTGTCTTTAACTTGGTCACTCTGTCAACGCGACCATGGCAACTCGGGCCACATGGCTCAATTAAATTTAATAAGAGCATATATGTACATATATACACATATATACATACATATATGTATGTGATATATCATATATATATTCATGTGAATGACAGTCGCTATGAATGGCGCTGCATGTAATTTTAATTGCATTCAAACGCGGACAAACGGCAGTTCGTTCAACTCCACAACACAGTCACTGCGTGCACCACCCACAACAACAACAACAACAATAACAACAACAACAACAGCAAGTAGCAACATGCCACAGCGCGGCACTTGCAGCCACACAGCGGAAAATACAATTTACATTTGTGTATCACATTTTTCTGACAATATTTTACAAAATTACACATACCTTAACATTTGGTTCTTAAAGTTATTGAAGTTTTCAACATTTCTGACAATATGCATTCAAATTTATTAAAAACAAACTTCTTACAGCTTTCAAATCGCAGCATTAACCACATCTAACTGCCAAACCACCAAAGCTAAGCCCAAAAGTTGAGAACATGTGATAAATATGACATTGATCGGTTTTTGAGCGGGTACAGACTAGCCCCCCAACCCCCTGCATCCCCCTGCCTAACTAGGCACTGAGAAAATTTATAGCTTTGGCATATTTATAGCGTCATATCTTTACGCCTGGCCTTATGCACAACAGGACATCATCAGGAGCAGCCAGCGACGACACCCTCATAATTTCTTATGCCATCAAATTTATCACCAGTGAGCAAAGTGTTCAGGAGACGGTTCGACTGTGTGTGTGTGTGCGTGTTGTATGTGTGTGGGGCGTGATTTTTCGGGTATACCCAGAAAAAGTTCGCTTGATTTGTGATAAAGTGCGTGTGTGGCATTGGCCAAGCAGAACGGCTAAAGCGACCGTTGCGACCTGATCGACCCATTGCCAAATCTGTCTATTTATCAGGCAGCAGCCAACCCTGAACTTTGCTTTCAATTTCAGGCGAATTTTACTACAGCCTCACACCACACTCTTAGCCATCTAGCATTTTGGGTTTATTATTAATAAGTACACATCCACCCACACACAGACACATTCCTATACAGTCATCAGGTCGACTCTTTGCTTGGCTGCATTCCATTTTCTTTTTATTTATTTATTTACTTCGTTCATTTTTTTTTTCTTGGCTGCCTGCTGACGGGCGTATCAATAACTGAAAATGTCTCAAACAGCATTTTGTCATATTTCAATGAGCGCCACGCCCACAGCCCCTTTGGCAACCCACCTCATTTGATGTTTGCGGAAGTAACACCCAAAAAGCAGAGCAAACAAACTTTTAGCACATGCCCATACATTCATCCCAGCTCTTCCATCCGACGACTACAGGATGCTGTGTGGCTGGCGTCTCTCCATGCTCCAGTTTCTTTTGGTCTGTTTGCCGAGCTAAACGAAATTATTTATTACTTTCGGCGCAAATGGCGGTCTGTGTTGTTGCTGCCGTAGCTGTATGCATAGAGGCTGCTGGTAATGATGATGAAAAACGTGAAAGCATCGAAAAGTGCAAATGGCTAAAGGTGAACAGTGAGAGTGCTGTAAAAGGCAGAAGGATTGCTTCAGACCCCCCTTTAATGATGATTAAATGCGTCTCAGCCAGAGTTTTGAGGGAGGCTCTCTGACACATTTTGTCGAGCTGTGATTTACCTTTTTCTCTTACTTTCTACACCATTTGGCTGTGGCTGCTTTTCGTTGATTTGACTATGAAACTGAGCTCAATCAAATGACCTGGAAAATGAACTGCGCTGGGTGGATTTATTTACTTGGCTATTTCCCAAATAACTGAAAGCTAATGAAGTAAGATTTCATATTGGAAATAAGTCTAATTAAGTTCTCAGAATTTACACTGGAATAAAATCCAAAAAAAGATTTTATTGCCCATCATATACATGAATTGCTAGTATAATTTAATATTCTCAATGCCCCTATATTTCTTTATGACTCGAGCAATTATGTTTGAGCATTTACACACACGGATTTAGTGTGTGCGTATTGCACTGAGCCACAGCAGTTACAGCAGCACCAGCAGCAGCAGCAGCAGCAGCAGCAGCAGCAGCAGCAGCAGCAGGAGGCTGGCGGCCACAGGCGAGCATAAATTTTGCAGCAACAACAATTGCTGCCACAAACGCAGAGGCAATAGCAGTTGCGGTGGGGCAACAGCGGTAGGCGGCATGTTGCATACCTCGGGCATTTGCAGCAATTAACACGGTCGACGGCGTGCCTTGGCGCCCACTTGTGCCTGCCTGCCTGCCTGCCAAGCAATTTCTTTTGCACTCCTTTATTTTTGGCACGTAATGAGCCAGGACGACTGCCCGAGCTGGCTCTAATTGCATTGACGCGTTCGCTTTGGCATGACACTGAGTGTGTCAGCCCCCGTCTTTCGACCACATTGTGTGAATTGAGTTGCAGTTAATTATATCCAGTTGGCATTTCGATGATTTTAATGATTTGTAGCGGTTTTCAAGCAAATATCTCAAGTATTTGGTTTACGTCTTGACCATACTTCTATCCTACTTACTCTTTCCCACATACACACGCTTGCAGGCGTCGAGTGCAATGACACACAAGTTCTTGTGCCGTGTGCTCTATGAGTATTTATTTACAGTTGCCGACTGCGTTGACGACAGCAGCAGCGACAACTGAGCGTGTGTGCGTTAATATTTAAGCGGCTACATGGGAACTTGTTAACACCAACCAAGCCAACAACAACAACAACAACAACAACAACAGCAGCATCAGTACAACCAGACGCCCAGACCAGCAGCCAGCTCAAGGGAGTTACGGGGGCGCTGCTGCTAGATGCAGGAAGCTGCTGGCTGGCTGCTGGTATGGCCTGGTCTGGCCTGGGTCTGGGGCTGGGCCACGTGAGTGATTGTCAAGTGGTTGACGCTGCAGACAAATGAAATTCGCTTAAAGTGCGCCGCAGTTGCCGCGGCTGACGCGACGGCAGCCACGTCTAGGACAACTTGACTTGACTCGTTGCCTGTGAGGGGGCGTGACTGCCGAGCTGCCATGCAGCCACACTGCCATGCTGCCAGGTTGCCAGCTTGTCGTCATTGGGATTTTTTTTCATGGTCTGCATACTGTGGCTTACCCACGGGCATTTCATATTGACTCTTGTAGGCGTGGCTGCCACATGTGTGTAGTATAAAGTTTTTAGAGAGTCTTGTGAATTTTTTGCGCTTAAACATGGCAATTAACTTTAACATAAAAAGATATTTTTTAATTTCGAATAAAATATGTAGACTTATCTTAATCTGAGTGTAATAAGTGATCGAATTTGTATTGAAATAAAAATCAAAATATAAAATATAAAGAAAATGTATTAATTATTATATTATATTATATTATTAAGTATTAAACAAATTTAAATTTCGAAACCCCACAATCTTTGCAAAAGTACTTTTCTAGCACATGGCAATTTATTTGATATCTTAATTTACAATTTGTCTGATTGGCATTTATTATAAGGTATTTCGTAGTCGTATAATAAGAAGGGTAGGCCACAGTCATCAACGTCACTGCCAGTCGCTTGTGACTTGCATTACGTGATTTTTTTAATAGAAAAATCTTTCTGTTCTGCTTTTTTCCTTTTTGTGTATTGAGAGGAAGGGGCGTGGGACGAGGGCTAGCTAGGCAGCATGCGAAACTGTAAAATAGAATCAGCTCATTCGTCTTGTTGCGGAAAATGCATTTTATATTCTATTCGGCATGGCACATGCGTGAAAATTACTTTATTTTTAATGACTCAGATGATGGCGATGATGACGTTGATGACGTTGATGACGGGACAGCTGAGTTGAAAGTAACAGACCTGGACTGAAATGGAACAGTTGCATTCAGCCACATTCGCAGTTGCTGCTTTTGCATTTGCATTTGCATTTTCTGGATACAATGGCTAAGACAGGGCCTTAGTCCCAGGCTTGAGCCATTATGCTGGCAAAAGCAGTTGAAAGCGTGGGCGTTTTCTCTTATACTGTTGCCGTTGCTAGAGTTGTTGTTGTTGTTGTTGTTGTTGTACACTGCTCTACGCTGCTGTGCATGTCATTAACATTATGAGTGCTTAAATGTCGTGTGTTGCTTCATCTAGAAACCGGGACTGGCTCAAGGTAACGGAAGCTGCAATTGCAGTTGTAATTGCAATTGCGGCGTACAAAAGTCATTTTTTGTAAATTGCCAGGCAGCTCTTCCTCTATGCCTAGGACCTGCATTCGATTGACATTTGGAGACCGGAACGCACAATGTAACCTGCTGCTGGGTAATTCTCCAAAGTGTTTCACTTGCCGCCAAACAATAAACCTTGATATTGCGCTCCGCCTAGCCAGAGAGCATAAATTTTCCATGTCTCAAGAAAAAGAAGTTTGCTCGTCGTGTCGACGTCTTCGCACACGTGTTACAAATTTTATATGAGCAAACAATTTTCATGACGCCTACTCCCTACCAAAATAAAAAGAGAGAAGAAAAAAAAATATAATATAAACGCACAACAGATAAAGCCAAATACTCCGAGGAGCAGCAACAGTGGCAAGCGACTGAGATGGAGTGAGGAGCGTCTTGGTAAACTGCTGCTGGCTGACGGCATTTTTATATCTGCGTACAGGAAAAATGTCGTAAAAAAGTTTTACGATCAAACATTGCACTTTATGTGCTTTTATGTAAAATTACCGTACAACATTGGCAACATTGTCAGCTGAGCTGTAAAAGTAGCTGAAATAGGCAAAAGGCAACAGCTGAAGGTGCAGCTGAGCGTCTCAGTTCCCAGTGCTAACTCCCAGTCCAATATCACTAGGCAATCAGGCAAAGTTGCCGCACTTTGTGCGTCTGTGTGCTTCTGTTGGGGTAAATCCAATTTACTTATTTGCCTTCGTCGTCTCCGCTCATTCCTCACTATTCCGTCTACCTTCCTCCACGGCAATGTACACGCATATATTTAAAGCCATGCGGACGGACCACTGGGCGTATGGTTAATATGCGATATGACTTCAATTAACTGCGGAACACTAATATGCTGAGCCGCTTTTAATGTCAGCATTTTATGACCGGCTCACACATCGTTTTGGGTCGTTTTGCATTGAATTTCACACATTTCCTTATGCTGCATCATATTTATAGCCAAGGGCAATAGGGCTTTTATCTCTTGGTCAGCAGCCGCCGATTCGCGCCGCAGCCCATTAAATTTATGCCACAAAACATTTTACTCTGCTTCTTCCTTGAGCCACTCTCTCTCTCACTCTCTCTCTGTATCCCTTGCGGCCATTAGCTGCTTCATGCTCCTCCATTAAATGAGAATAAAACATCTGGCCGAATCAATGAATGCGTCAAAAGTGTCAAATGCTGGTTCAACCTGCTTCTCATTTGCACATTAATAAGCATATTATTCAAATGTTGTCAACAGCGATTCGAATCGATCTGAATGGAGTCTTATTATCTGCCTTGGGGCCCAACAGGTTCTGCGACCCATTTCTCTAATTTTCGGTTCACTGAACCAAAGACGCGTCGGAAATGTGGGACAAATTCTCAAGTTTTGTTTGCATAATTAATCAATGGCTGGGGCTTTCTTTCTATAATTATCATAATTAATGATAATAATTAACTGTTAAATGATGTACCCGATACTTAAGAGCAATAAATTTAAACACCTATCTGGTAATAGATATACATTAAGATTTCATAAAAATCGAAATTAATAAAAATTAGACGATGCTCGATAAATTAATGATTATAGTAAAATAACGTGGCTTTAATTGACCACAAACTCAAGTGATATAACAGCAACAAATGTTTACATCAAAGATATTACAGCATCTAACAACCTTTGAATGAGTTTGAATGAAGGAAACATGAAAGAGCACAAATGGATTAGTTATGGCAACTTTTCATATAATTGACAGAGTGCCGCTAAAGCTTGGAAAAACTCTTTTCCGAATCATATGGCATCAGCCGCTTTGCCTGCTTTTTATGCAGTCTGCACAAATCCAATGGGAAAATTCAATTTTTTTGCAAAACCTTTGCTTGTCGAAACTGTTTTTTACCAACGGCTTAAGCGGAGGTAGATGGTGCGAGGGCTTTGTCGCTTTTTGTGTTTCGCTTTCAAAGTTAATCAGGCTTGCAGGCTTAACGTGGCTTTAATTGGATGCCCAGTGATGTCAAATGCTGTTAGTCGGCTGTTGGTCTGGCGTAGCCATAAAAGTTCTCTACATGTGCGAGATATTCGTTATAATTGCAATTGAAAACGATTTAAAATATGCAATGATCGAATTAAGCAACTTTGCCTAAACTGTACTTTCTACGACAACAAGAGCAACCGTAACAGCAGCAGCAGCAGTCGGACTGTTGCCTGTTAGCTGCCTCGATATCACAGCTTGGCCATCGGTGGCTGCTTTTAGTATGCCACAGAATAGGTGTCTCTGGGGAATCGGGTCAGCGGATAGTGTCAGCAAGTTTTAGACACAAAAATTTGCATTGCATTAATTTGCTGCCACACAGTCGGCACAGAGCAAAGTCCGACTAGAAGCAGGGGTCCATTGGTGCTGCGCTAACTGGGCCCTAATGAACGACTGGCCAACAGCAAAGCAAACTAAAATGTGGAGTAAAATTATTGCAAGTTTGCTGCTCGGCGACGTGGACTGCGGGTCCATGGGTTTTACCTATTCCAGGGTGCGCTCAAATATTTACTGGCGCCTGACCAGACCGGCTGGCTCTATGCGTTAATGAACCAGGCCGAGGTACAGTTCGAGCAAGAGTCAGTTGGTTGACAGTGGCTTTTCCTGTGGGCCAGCCCGGCAATTGGTTGACTACTCAATTACAAATTGTTTATTTGCAGCGTGCTCTCAAGTTGCTAGCCCTGCCGACGCTTTGGCCGCTCTGTTTGAGTTAAGCTTTCGCCAGCGGTTATTTAATACACTTTGCTGTGGTTCAATGTGGCTCTTGCTGCTATCGTTGTTGTTGTTTTTGTTGTTGTTTCTGCAGTTTGAAAGGAAATACGCGTCAGTCAGTTGAAGGGCTTGACACACTCACTGCCTCCGCCGTCGCTGCTGCTGCTGCTTATATTGCCAGACTTGAAGTGTAAATAATCGACCAGCTCACTTTGTGGTTTATGCGTTTTACTTAATTACTGAATTGGTTTTTGAATGCCCTTTGATGTGGCCAGCAGTTGCTTTACATATATATATATCCATGGGTATACATTAGCTCTAAGCATGAGTGTCATTTCCTCCTCTCTGTGTGTGTGTGTGTGTGTGTGTTTGTGTGTGGCTTTTGATGTGGGCGGCAGTTGTTGCTTGTCGTCTCGTTTCCTGCCTGTCGCGTGTCTCCCATGATATTTTTTTTCCAGATAAACTAATTCAGCGCACATAAATCAAAATGCAATTTGTTCTGTGCAAAGGGCAAAAAGGCTAATAACTAAACAAACTGCGGGCCACTAAATCAACGAGCCGCACGATAAACCTAGCCGAACCAGACTAGGGACAACATTTACCAATGCTGCTGCCAATGATGATGATGATGAAGATGATGATGGTGATGCTTATGCGAATGCTGATTATGATGTGCTCTGTTCTAGCTGTGCAATGTGTGCGAGCTAGTGGGCAAACGGTGGAGCGTGATGCTCATAATTTATTAGCTGACAAAACAAATTCATTATGCAATGATAAGGCATTGAGCCAAGAAATTGTCATGGCCAGCTTGATGCGGCGGCATGCCAAAGAGATATTGTTGACAAATACGAGGAGGAGTGAATGCATACCGAAAATGAATGCAAATTCGTTACAGGGCACAAATCAAGGGATGAGCACGTGACATAGGTTTTCCCCAAAGATAGACACGTGACAGCTAATCCCGTCACGCAAATCACACTTAACTCGTTTTGTGTTTTCTCTCTGGCAAAGTTTAACGCTGGCCAAGCCTGCCAACTCGACGTAATTAAATAGAGATTAGGGATGGTCACGTGTAACATTTAAGTTCTTTCCTTTGTGCGGCCGCCATAAAATATGGCAGTTATTTTTGTTCAGAGCCATAAAGATTCTCTGTCTAGGCCATAAAACAAATTCAATTAGTTACATCTATAAATAAACTTTAAAAAAATACTGTCCTCTTCCGTTTATTACCCGATATATTTCCAGCAACTCATATATCTGCAGGATGGACCGAGTAGTAAGTAGATCGTATCAGTTGCTTATCTCTTGTGTTACATCCAAACATTTTACAGGGTATGCATGACTTCTGGCATCATCTGGCATTATGAGTTATAGGCTATGTTTTAGTCCCGACACGCTGCCTTCGCTAGCTGAGCTTGACTCTCTCTCTCTCTCTCTCACTCTCTCTCTCTCTCTCTCTCTGCTGACAATGACAGTAGGAGTTAGAGCACAGTCTAAGGCAGCTGCCTACGGCCCTGGACCCGGAATTTTCCCTCGCATTGGCAGTGACAGCAGCGGCGGCAGCAACAGCTCATAAAATGCCGGAATGACGTGAAGCTGACAGTTAGTACATTTTAACCTGAGCGCTGCTGTTGATTGCGGCGGCCACAGCTGCTCATCGGCAGCAGCTACTCCAGGATCTGCGACTTGGCATTACAAGCTTTAATAGACAACCGCAGCGGAGCGCTGAATAAGATTAATGAAGCCGTTTAAAACGCTTCGGTTGTTTATCATGCCGCAGTCCACCCAAACTCCAGCCCGAGTCGCTGCTTAGGTGCTGCGGCTAATGTGTTGCCTCTGCCTCTGTTGCTATTGCTGCTGCTGCTGTGGATGCTGGTGGCGCAGCTGAGGTCGCTAGCAGCGCCATTAGTTGACGTCGACACGGCTGGTTGGCTGCCTAGGCTGGCTGGAATCGTGGCTGGGACAACAGGGAACACGGCAATATGGCAACAGGCTGTTAGCTGGCCAGGCTTATTAAGTCGCCATAAACCATAAGCTCACGTTTCCCTAGCTACCAGCCCGAATGTCTGCTGGCCCGCAAGCTCGACATTGCGGAAAATATGTTTAATAAAAGCGGCATCTAAAGCTCTGGCCAAGCGGCTGACTCTGATAAATTTCTGTGGGCGTGACAACTGCCTGGCTGACGCTGATTAGCCAGACATGACCCAAAAAGCAACGGCCACGACTTCGTTCGCCTCGAACTTCAAATGTAAACGACATTTGCAGGCCCGCTGCAATTAAAATGCTGCCATCGGGCCAAGTTCTCTGATGTCTGCTGACGGCTGACTGCTGCCTGCTGCTTGCTGACTGCTGCCTGCTGCCTGCTGCCTGATGAGGCGTGCAGCATTTTGATGGCCAAACACGTAGAGCTTGACATTTTTTTCTTTTTTACGCCAAGTAGCAGAGGCAGTTGAAGCAGCCAGGCCAGCCAATGGCAAGGTAGGCGTCTGGGCTGTGCCGAGCGCTGTGCGCTGTATATTTTATTGGTCGCATAGATCTTTTTGGAACGATAACGAGTTTGATTTGTACTCGAAGCAACTGAAACGGGTTATGATTGACTGACAGTCCGGCTGACTGACGTACTGGCCAACTGACTGCCGTACGTCCGACATTGGCAGCCAGCTAAGCCAGGCCAGAAATACGACAAAAATAAGAAAACGGCGATTGCCATGCTGACGGCAGCTCTGAGGCTCACTCAAAACTCTACTCCAGCTCTGACTCTGACTCTGACTCTGACGATTCGGCGATGGCTGTGACTCCTAGGCAACTTCAAGCGTGCCCCGGCCGGGGCCAACATAGTTTGTTATAAAATTAATGACCCTCATTTTGTATTCAAGTGTTATCGAAATGATTGCTGCTACACGTAGATTCTTGGCAGCAGGGCCTATGCTCAGAGTACGTATCAAAATATGGGCTTGGCTCAATAGGAGCGCACAATGAATTATTATAGGTAAATATCAGCATATGTATTTATACATACATATGTATCTGATTGTGTGTTGCCAATTAAAATAATATTATGTGCGCCTCATTAGCTCGTTAAATGCCAGCTACAAAAGAGAGACCTTAAACTTAACAGATATTGGTATTGTAAATGATTTTGTTTGGCGCAATTAAGAATTCTTTAGCTGGTATTTCACAGTTCTGTCATTTGTCTCTGTCTCGAGTTGCACAAAAGCCTTTCATCTGCTTTCAATTGCAGCGCACGTATCGCAGGGCGTATGATACGTGTTGGGTATGTGCAACGCCTAACAATAGTTTCGACACCTCATTTCTTCAGCATGCTGCATGCTCTCGTATGCAAGCTCTCTTTCACTTATCCCTCTCCCTCTCCCGTTGAGCTCTTTCTTGTTGCGGCACTTGTCTAGGCGTTGCCTCATGTAATTTGCTAGCCAGATAAATATCTTGCAGCTTATCACGATGCCTTAAACTGCCAACTGCAGCGGCTCTCCAATGGCTGCAGCTTTTCATGGGAATAATTTATGTGAAGGTTAGTTGCAAGCTCACACGAAATTGCCAGCGCTAGAGAGAACCGGTGCGGCTGGGGGCGTTTACTTTCACAAGTCAACACGTGAGGCAGCTGTAAGTAACGGGGCGCGCATTGTACGGCTGCCTGACCTCATTTGTGGGCGCAATTTGCTGCAAATCTGTGGCAACTAACAGCTAACCAGGCAGACGGACGGTCGGTCTTTCGGGCAGTCGGGCGGTCGGTCGGTTTAGTCTGGCATCAGGCAGGCAGCTAGCCAAGCATTGCGCCTGCATTCATTAACAACAAATTGTGAACGAAATGTGCATTAAATAAAATGTTATGAGCAGCACACCTACACACATACGCACACACACACACACACACACACACACACACACGGGCTCACACATGTTAGACCATGCAGACAGCGGCATATTCGTGATTTTCTTTGGTGCCGGTCAAGTTAGCAATTTGGCTAAGCGTGAAATGCACAGACCAAAAAAAAAAAAAAAAAAGTGCAAAATACTGCTCTAGTTAGTCAGGATAGCGGTAATAACAACAACAACGAGAGGAATACTTTAAAGAAGTCATCTGCTGCAAAGTTATTTCGCCATCAATGAACTAAGTTCTAAAAAAGTCAGATATAAAATGCATAATCTATATATGACTAGAAACCGTTAATCAGCAGCTTTTATAGAGCTGTGCCCGATAGTTGTAGGTTATGGGGTTAAGGCTTACATAAAGAGCTTTGACTATGAAAATGGAAAAATGTTTATACATATCGTGAATAGTGAATGGAAGATCGATAAAATATGTTATCCCTGCAGCCTTGCTGTGTTTTACAGGGTATTAGCTAGCATACCAGCTTTTTATAGTCTACGCATAGTTTAGTCGAGCTATGACTCATGCCTTGGCTCCAGGGCATAAATCAGTTAAAACAGAACAGAGCCGAAATGCAGTAGAAATGAATTGAAATGAAATGCGCAAATGTCTGCAAGGTCTAAGCCAGCCATTGCATGTGGAATTTCCATAAAGCAACTGCGAATCAGTTTCAATGCGCCCTCCTCTCTCCCTCTCCGTCTCCCACTCTCTACGTTATGGGGGGCGTTATCCAAACGCACCTGTGCTGAATGCTTTGCCAACAGGTAGCCACCCAGCGCCGACTTCAGTGCCAGGCCCAGACAGCTGCCGAACTGGTAGCGGTGGGCTGCCCCAGCTCCAGTTGGGCATACAAATGAGGAAGGCGCGCACAAGCTGACGGCGCACGTGCTTTATGCTAATCATTTGGCTGGAATTGGAATTGGGCGTGGGTCGACGCTGCCACCGGAGGCAAACAGCTAGAACCTGCAGACGCACAATCAATTAATTAGCCATATTCAATAGATAAGTTAATGAATTTTAAGACTAAGCTCTGAAAAGGCAACAACTCCTACAGACTTAATAAATCAACTAGCTAACGACTTTTTTTTTCTATGTTTTATACGTATTTAGTCAAATAAAAATATGAATTACAATTGAAAAATAGATATTCATTTTTAATTTCTTATAGCTTCCCACGCATGCTCCATTCTTCGCATTTAATATTCAGATCTGACTGACAGAGTATTACGATTCGTGTATTTTTGATTTAGGCAGAAACTTTTTTTACACCTACATGAAATATTTTAATGTAGCTGATTAATGCGTGACTAATTAAATTTTTATGGCTTATTGCTTATGGCTTGTAAATAATCTGGCTGCAAGTTTGCTTTTGATGTAATTAAGCAGCTGACAGACAACGTTGCGTATGCGCAATGTCATTCACTGCAAATTAACATCAAATGTCAGCTTGTGAGCTCAAGTTTTTGTTTTTTCTTTGTTTCTGTCTTTGTTGTTGTTGTTCTTGTTGCTGTTGTTGCTGTTGTTGCTGTTGTTGCTGTTGTCGCTGTGGCAAACTGATTAAAGTCAAACTGTGACGCTCTGTGCAACGAACTGTGGAACGAGTGTTGTCAGCTTATGGGTAATCATGTGCAGCTTGGACCTGGAATTAGACACAGTGGTGGTCGTGCTCTTAGTCTCTTAGTCTACGCCTTCGTCTCCTCCAACTCCTTCTCCATATTCGTGCCCATGGCTGTCTCAGCCTGGGTCTGGGTCTTGGTTGCTTGCTCTTGGGTCTCGGGTCTTGGGGTCGCTCACTCGCTCGTTATGTGAGTTCAAGTTCAAGTCATGTGCAGTTGCTGGCGTTGGTTGCTTTTAATTAAAAGTAATGCGCGCCGTTTAGCTAAAATGTTGCGTTTCCCCCCAGCACTTGGCTCGTATCTATTCAGTGCTTTAGATGGGGTGGCACACCCATCAGCAGCATTAGAAGCAAAGTTGCTTTTATATTATTTCGCACACACTGCGGGCTGCGCGGTTATTTATTTGATAGCTTTGGCAGGCGGACAATCGGGCAAACGGGCGAGCGGGCAAGCGGGCAGCCAGCAGGCCAAGCTAAGACGGCCCGTCAGTTTTGGTCAAATCACAGCAGGCGGCTGCTTGGTTCTCGTCCATTGATTGTTGTGTAAAGACACCAACAACAACTGAAAGCCGTGCCTGAATTATGCGCCCAGCCAGCAGAAATGGAATCAGAACAACAGCAGTAGCAACAGCAGCGGCCGCCGCGGCCCACGAACCCACAACTTTAATGCTCGAAATATGCAAAATCATGAGTCTGCGTTGATTTTAAATTGTATCATTAAAATGTAAAGGCAACCCAGAGAGCCGCAATGGCCGCAGCAGCACCAACAGCAGCAGGAGCAGCATAATGAAACAACCAACACCAGCCACAACAACAGCAACAACAACAACAGCAACAGCAGCAAAGTAAGCAAAGCAAACAACTAACAAACAAAAACGCGCTGTAGAATATTTGTGTGTTTAATTTTTTCCGGCTTGTTCATTACAAATTTTGATTGAACCCCAACGAATCGACTGATAGACGATAGACAGCCTCTCCACGCGGACAGCTGGCCTCTGGGGGCATAGACATAGACCCGCTCAGGGGCCAGATCAATCAATTTTTCGGTTTGCTAATAAATTGTGGAAAAAAAAAATAAATAAATTTTGGTTGCTGTAGCAATTATATATGTGTACAAGCTCTTTTTTCTGTGGCTCGCAGTTGTTAATTTAATTTATTTTGCATGTCTAATTAAAAGCGAAACGGTTAAAGATTTTTATAAGATTTATTTTTAAATTGTAACTCTTTGTGCCTTGTGTCGCTTGAATTATTAATCTGCTTGGTAAATAATAAAAGAAATAGAGAATATTTCCAATTTGCTTAGTAAATTCCTAGTTGAAATCGAAAATAAAATATTTACATATTTATATTCTAAGTAGTTTCTACCTTATTTACTAACTAGCAAATATCGGAATATAAGCTTTATATTTTTTCTGACATATTCAAAGCTTACCTCAACATATAAATATTTTCAATTTAATTTAATATTTTTATATATATTTATAGGTATTTAATAGAATTTTAGATATTTTTCTATGGTTGCTTTTAATATATTGCTCACTTTTGAGCTCTGTTTATTTATCAATGGCAGAGTATTTGGATGTATGTATGTATATATATTTTTGTATATTTATATAAATATCTGTATGTAGTTATGCTCGTGTCTGTGCACATATCAATTTTCCATCAGAATTGGAGCTGTCGAAATTTATGCACACTCGCTGAACGTATTGAAAATTGACGTTTTGCAGCTTGTCCCTCTGTCCCTCTGTCCGTCTATCCCTCTGTCCGTCCGTCTGTCCGTCCGTCTGTCCGTTTGTTAGATCAGTTCGCATTTGGTGTTGATTTTGGCTCCAGTTGCAAGTTTGTCTTTGTGTGTTGCCGTTGTTGCTGCTGTTGTTGGAATTTTATGCAAACGACAGTTTGCTACAATTTATGGCCATCGAAAATTGGCAACAAATTTCCAGCGTCGTTTTTGCAATTTTCGCTATTTTGCGCAATGCAAATGAAAATTGTGCAAAAATAACGAATTGCAGCGAGAACGAGAGCTCATATATGCGATACAAATTACAGATATTTCACTCAATGGATGCATTCGACACTCTTTAGTTCATTTGCCAAATGCATACGCATACACATACAAAGACGATATACATATGTCTACATTTGTGTGTGGAGTGTGTAATATGAGTTGGAGCATATGGCGTGTTGGCCGGAACTGAAATACAATCGCCTCTAAAAGGTGTTACAAACCTGACAGAGCTTGCCAGCTATTAGCAGCTTTTAGTTGTTGTTATTGTTGCTATATTTCACGCTGCTAAGTCATTCTTGAGATGTTCGATTGCTGATTTCGCGCTCAAGTAGGAGTTGCTGCTGCTGCTGCTGCTGCTGTTGCTGCCAATTGATTGCTTGAGTCATACTTGAGCACAACGGGTTTCCAGTTGGAGTAACAATAAAAACAATAACAACAACATTTGTATGCCTTTTTGAGTGCGCAGTTTGGCTGTGTCGCCAAACCGGGAGGGGGCCAGGCAATCAGCAACGGGCAACAGGCAACAGGCAACGGAAATCGGGCAACGGGCAACAGACCGCAAGCTGCAAGCGGCAGCTCCAACAAATTGCCACTCCAAAGGTGTTGCTGCCGCTGTCGCATTTCGACGTCGCCTTTGGCATGTTGTTGGCTTTTTATTTTGTTTTTCGTTTCTTGCTTGGCTTTTTTGGAGTTCGGTAAACGCGCTGACACAACAATGGACTGGCTGGTGGCACCGAACATGATATTTGTTACCGCCAGGCGTATACGTAATATTTGATTTGCAATTTCTATTACAGCTTGCAGCGGGCAGTGGACAGCGGATAATGGACAGTGGACAGTGGATTGCTTTGCAATTTGCAATTTGCACAGTGAGTTGATTGAACTGTCAATCGCCAGCAGATATTGTGCTATAATTTAACTAATTTCTGTGCATTGCTCACATTTATGAGAGCCGTATGCCATTTGCCTAATTAAAATGCCCCGTGGACAGTAGAGTGGATAAACTGAAACTCTGGAGCAGCTGTGGCAATATAAATATTTAATATCTTTTACTTAGTCTAATGGCTGTCGTAAGTGGTGCAGGAATCGCAGCAGGTTAATGACATTTAATTGGCCTTAAGTCGATACGGGTCCAAAGCGGAAATTGACCAATTGACATACATTTTTAAAGAGCCTACCAGGCCCAGGCAAGTAATGGAGCCACATTTTATTTGCTGTATGCAACTCTGGCCGCATTTGCTCCAACTCCCACTTAGTCGCCGTAGTTAATTCAATACGGCTTATTAAATATTTAGGCTTGGCGTCGTATATTCCTCTTCACTGCAGACATTTCTCTATAGAGAACATTGTTATATTGGCGCAAAGGCCGCGTCTAATAAAAATAGCTACACGTTGTCAGACACAGAGAACTATAAAATGATACTGGGAAAAGCAAACAAGCAGCCAACGACGCGGGCAGAGAGAGGGCAGCAAAACAAAATCATAAAAAACAGCCGCACTTCTCATAAGCGCTGCGAAAGATTTTGCAATTTATTTCGTTTGAGTCATGCCACGCAATTGTCTAAGCGAATAAAAACAAAAAAGGCAGCAGAGAAAAAAAAATACAAGCAAAAGTTTTTATGACTTCAAAACTAACGGCAACCCGCACAGACGGACATAGCTGAGAGCCTCACTTTTGCCTTTAACGGTATAGACGTCTTGGACATCAGAGTCTTGGGCGCCCAACTGAAACTCAAACCCGAACTCAAACCCAATTTCAAACCCGCAACGCCGTCGGTGTCAAGGTTAAGCTTTTGACGGCACGAGCGTAACCAAAATTCAGGTCATTTATAGATGAGAGGGAAAGAGATAGAGAGAGGGAGTGAGAGAGAGAGAGAGAGAGAGAGAGAGAGAGCAGAGAAACAGATCCCATGGCGAACTTCTGAGCAAAATCAAACCCAAAACGATCTGAGAAAAGTGTTATCATAAATTTCGAAAGGAAATTTCGTGGTCACAAATAATTGTGCGATTTGTATTCATTAGCAAATGATCATTTCGCTCATACCTGAAGCAGCTGTTCGGTTGCCCAGCGAACGATCAGCTATAATGATAGAGATTATTTATTATTCCTTTTTAGCGCAACTTCTAGTGAAGCTTGCAGCTCTTCTCTGATGCCAGATACCGCCTCTACTCATGCTTGAGTCATTAAAAAGCCAAGTGCCTTTTGTTTTATGAGAGTCCCAAAGATGTTGATTGTCAGAGATATTTGTCAGCAAGATTCATTGGATCTGGCATATTTACTCAACCTTGTCAAATGGAATCAAACTTTACGATTGAAACTTTGGTCTGCCAAATGCGAAAATATTTGAATTAAACTAAGTCTGCTTTGAGCCCGACCAAACTGCTGTCTACGATGAAGCAAAGACAATTAAAAACTAAATTATTATTCACAGACAGGGAAGGCTAAGAGCAAACACAGAAAACGTTTCAATTGCAGTTAATTCTTTTGTTTGACTTGGAAACTTTCCGTTTAATAGACTTGTTAAGACAAATGTATTTTAGTTCCGTTTTGTTTATGGTCTTGTTGTGCCGCTTTCCGTATGGTCAGAATAACAATTATAAAGTGCGACTCGTTGCCTGTGGGTGGTCAGAGCCTATTAATCAAATCTGGTCCACAGATTGCCGGCAAACAGGCAACGGGAACTGTCTGTGCGGTGCCCAGCCCCACCTCTGAGCTCGGACAGTGGAGTCCATTTGATCTGCTGTCAATGTTTGCTTAGTTTGGCCTCGCTGCGGCACATCATTAATCATAAGGCTCGACTTGTTCTTGGCCAGCATATATATACATACATATCTATAGATATACACACAAACATATACATATATATCCATTGCTGCTAATTGATATTTCAAAGCACAGCCTTCAATGGCTTCTTGAGTTAGGCCAGTTTGGCACTACCCAAAATTAGCAGGTTTACACTTTTAATTTCGTGTCTGTTGCGCCGCAAGCGAAAGTGGCAAAAGTAATTTTTGGCCAAGATTATATGGGACTGTATGTATGTGCGTGTGCGTGTGTCTGTGTGTGTTTCCCAGAAACTGGCCTGAGATTAGCCGCAGTCCAGCTAAGCCATTAGTGGCACCTCCACCAAAAATAACTTAATGAGCTTTTGAGTAGCTGAGAAATTATTGATTAGTATTACTTTTTTTTGTTGGTCTCTTTTGTTGATTGACTTGGCGAGCTGGCCTAGCCAAGCCAAGCGCATTGTGGTCATAGCTGGTGCGACTTTTGTAGGTTACTATGTTGCCGCATTTGGGTCGAACGGCAACTGTAGCAAGAGTTTCGGCAAGTCATCAGCTCGAGCTCATCACATGCCGCAAATCACATGGGATCTGTGTAGTTTTCGGGGGCTATTACCTAAGTTTCCTGATTTATGCGCAGGCATTTAACATTTGACTTTTATATTTTCGAAGCATTTTTGTTACACAAAAACCTGAAATCCGAAAACTGAAAAATTTACGATCACACGCTGTCTCAATACTAGAAAAATTCACTTGTAAAGACAGACCATAAAGACCCTAAAAAGAACTCACAAAACTTTTCCATTTACATAGTTAAAAGTCAATGCCGCATAATTTAACAGGAAATCATTAAGCGTTGTCCTATTTAAAAATAATTCACGCCCAGCAACAGACTCGAAGATGTGCTCCCCCTCCACCTTTCTGACTGCATTTGCTGCACCGCAGACAACGAGGCATTTGAATGAATCGCGTCTAGAATTAGAACTGTAAACAACATGTGTTGAAATGCCTAATTGATTGACTTGACGTAGTTGACTTGAAGGTGGTCTGCGCCACGCCATCCATCCATCGACCATCCTCCACCTACCACCCGCCAACCGTTGGATCTTCCACTCCTCATTAGATAGACAAACTATGAGTATTGCAACTGATTCGAATCTTATGGCGTTGGCATTCAATCGAGTCATTTGAGCATTTGATGAATCTGCGGAGCGCATCGTCTGATGGATCGTTAGTTAGTTAGTTGGTTAGTTAGTGTAAGCCGCTTGGCCAGTTAGTTAGCTGCTTTGATTTAGTTTAATTCGATTAGCTGTTGCTGCATTCGTTCAGGTCGCAGCTGCGCGAACGCGGAAGAATGCAATTAGCCTGGCTATTTAATGATGTGCCAGTTAGTCCGAGTTATTCATGCGGCAGTTATTAAATCAATTTTACCTTAGCCACAATTTATTACTTAACGGCGTTTTGTTCTTAGCCATATTTATTGGTATGCATAGCGCACACTCACTGCTGTTGCTGCTGCTGCTGCCCAGTTTGTTTTCCATTTCTTTTTTGCATTGGCATCTGCATTCGCGTCTTTTCCCAATTACAGTTAACACAGACAATGGCGCATAAAGCATTCTAGCACCAGAGACCGCTGCATGAATGGGTTCTCTGGGCGCTGTTTCGACTTGGTCAGCCAACTTTCCAATTGGCAATAAAGCATGCGAAAACCAATGGTATTTCTTTTTCTTTTTCTATTTTTTTTTTTTTTTTTTTTTTTTTTTTTGTGCTCCTTTCTTTTCCATTTCAGCGCACCCGTGTTGACCACAAAATGTTGATTACCGCGCTCAGATACACTGCACACACACACACACACACACAGCCAGATACAAATGTATCTTTTCCTTGTGCACAACATGGGGGTAACAATGGCATTTTCACGCGCCCTCCAAGCAGCCACAATGGAGCAGAGGCGTTGTAAATGCCCAAAAAAGGTTGCAGCCACAAAATAGACCAGGGCCCAAGACCAAGAAGCGAACCGATTTCGAGAACCCAAAAGCAATGCTTACTTACGCCCGAGAGTGAAAGAGCTGTGAGTGGTCTGCCTAACGGTAATTCAAGTTAACGAGCTAACGTAAATTAAGATCGCTTGTTCTTGCTGGCCCATAACCAAGCCAAAGCACAGCAGCCAGCCAAGGTAGCAAGTTCTTCTGCAACTAACCAAAAAACAAAACGAAAAGACAAAAAAAAAAAAACAGAATAAAACCAAAATGTGTTTAGGCTGAGCTACGAGTAAACAAAAGAATGGGACAACAGCAAGCAAACAAGCTTTAAAAAAAATGAGTCGAATGTCTGTTTTATTTTTAGCCATGGCCAGCAAGAAATATGGGAAGCTGCCCAAAAAAGGCCACAAAAACTAGCTGGAAGACCGAAAAAGAGAAAAAAAAAAGCGAACTGCATGCAGACAGAATGCAGTCAACGCCAACGCAAACGCACATGAGAGACAGGCAACTACTGCAACTAGGCACAAGTGCTCCATAGTTTACCAGTTCTCTGCAGCTCATCAGCTCCTGTCTATCAAATCCCATAGATACACATGCAGAGAGAGGCGCAGCAGGCGCACATCATTTGCATGTGGGCAGTGGGTCAGCATTAGCAGCGCTTTGAAAGTTGTTTCTATCAATAGCTAAAAGACTTCTCATCATTTGTTTTTTTTTTTTCTTTTTCTTTTGTATGTCTCTAAAGCTCTTTCTCTGTTCTTTAATCTGAAGTCTTCATTTGTTCTTTATGCATTCGAGCTCTTTACAGTTCTTTTTATCTTAATTCAAAGTCTTTTCTTGTGTTCTTTCACTGCGCTTAATCACAGCTGATTTTCATACGGTTTATCCGTTGGAAGTAGTCAAGTGTGGGTATATTGAAATAAGGTAAAGCTAAATGTAAAAGTATATACATATATACATATGTATGTATATGTGTGACCTATCTACAATATAAATATTCATTTGATTGCTAGGCATCTTTTAGTCAGCCAACCTAGAACTATCTCTCTCTCTCTCTCTCTCTCTCTCGCTCTGTCTCAGTCTGTTGTTGTATCGTTTTACTATGCAGCACACACACTCACACTAACTGAGCTCTCACTCATGATTTTCTAGATGGCCAACGATTTAACTCTGAATAGCATCATAAACAGCCATGCAGCTTCCCTTTCACTTTGTCTACTCGAATTATCCATCAACCTTTCATTTGCCCTGATCAACTGCAACGTTTCGTTTCATTTCGTTTCGTTGCGCCATTTGTTTTAGTTTTTCTCTCTCTCTTTCTATCTTTTTTTTTCCTCTATATCTTTAAACTTCATTGGAATCTTCATCAGGCCGCATTACAAAGAAATACAAATCGATTTTACCCAGTTCTGTTTTTGTTTCTCCATAGATTTGAACATGCATCGCATTTTCTTTTATGACTTTTGTTGCTGTTGTTGTATACACCCATTCCCTTATACATACAATGGGTATGCTCTATAGCCATAAAACTTCAAAATGTACTAGATATTTCGACTGTTCCCCTATGTGGGCATCGCGCTGCCCCACCCAGTTCGGTTCAAGGCAACGTCATCATTTAGGCAACGTCATCGCGTTTCGATAGCCGTCCTCGTTGTTGTTGTTGTTTTTATTGTTGGTGTTGTTAGTGTTGCGTGCAACATGCCTGTTGTTCTAGTTGTTGTCATAAAAACGCTGGCGCTTTATGACTTACTTTGAAAATACAACCTCAACTTTTGCCATTGCCAACTTGGTGCGGAAATAGACTTAATGATCAATTAGTTTTGGCCGTTGACGTTGGGGCAGTCACCTAGCGATGGCATAGGAATGGGCATGGACATGGGCATGGGCATTGGGGATTGGGACGAGATACCGTTAGCTTCCGACTTGGCGCGGCGATTGAGAGGAGGGCAAGCACAACACCCCAAACCGGCCCTCTAAGAAATCTAATGAGCAACTTTGGCGCTCTGCAATTAACTAAACTCTAATTGGAGACGCTGCTTGGGCATAAAGTGTGTATTTTAAGGCCATTACCGATGGCTTCCTGTCGCAGTTGCTTACATAAGACATAGCCAATGCCTCAGATGATGCATCCAGAAGTTGCCGTATGATTGCGCAAGTCGCAGCAGCAGCAGCAATAGCTACAACAACAACAGCAGCAGCTGCTTTAATTGGAAATTGTTGCGGGGCTAGGTAAAAGCGCATCAACAGCAGTTGTTGCAGTTGTAGCAGCAGTTGCTGCTGTTGCATCACATACATTCAAACACATTTACACACAACATCGTCAAGTGTTCTAGTTACGTGGCTGCTGTCTTTGCTTTCAATCTTTTGGCGCGTTGCTGGCAATTGCATCACGCAAAGGCGACGTTGTTGATGGAGCCAACGGGTTTTTGTCCACAGATTCAGCTTCAGCTTCAGTCAGCCTCAGTATCGAATTGTGCTTCGTCTTCTTCAGCTTCAGTTCAGCTTGGACTTCGTTTTCAGCTTCAGCTGCGACTTTTGCTGCTGCTTCAATTTTAGCTTTAACTTTAGCTTCAGCTTTGGCTACTTTCTAAAGCAGCCTCCGCCTGGCTGCCTTCATGGCATCTCTACCCAAGTCGACATCTTCGCATCTCGGTTCACTTGGTTAGTGTGCAGTGTCTTTTAGTTGTTCTTCTTATAGATGCTGCTGTTGCTCTTTTTTTTTTTTTTTTGTGTTTTTGTTTAGCGCCCAGGTAACTGTTTCAACTGCTGCGAAACTGGTGCAAGCATTGCTGCTGCTTCCTCTTCTTAGCCTGTTGTTCTCTCTGCTGTCGTTTTTTCTATTTTGTTGCTTCTTTTTTTTTTTTTTACTGCTGCAAGTTTGCAGTTAGTTTTACTGTTGCAGTGGCCACTGATTTTCCACTCGTTGTTGTTGTTGTTTCTATGTATGACATTAGTGCTTTTTTTTTTTGTTTTTTGTTGGCTGCTGCTGCTCGTGGTGCTGTTGCGTCAAATTGGAAATTAACGTGCAACTAGGCTAGGACCTGAACAACTTTGGTCCTTTGTTCTTAAAGTTTTTAGCCTCTCTTTTTTGCAGAAATTAATTAAGTGCCCTGGCTGCGGATTTATAGAGCTTGTAGCCAAAGTTGTTTTGCTGTTAGTTAGTTGTTAGTTGTTGCTGTTGCTGTTGTTATTGTTGTTGCTTAGAGGCCAGCTTCTGTGTCACACGAGAGTTGTCCCTGTTCTTTTTTTTTTTATTTGTGCGTTCGGGTAATAAAAAGTTAACCATTTTTATGAATTTGCAACAGCCATAAAATTAGATCGTAAAGTTTGTATTTTTTCATATATATTTTATCACAAAATATGCTTACAATATTCGCCCAGTCAAAGTTGCTAATTAAGGAAACGGATGCGAGTACTTAAAACTGAAAATTTTAATAGCCCTTTGGCAAAGTTAAATATGAAAGTTATAAAAGAATAAATTGATTTTAGATTTAAATTTTTGTTGTAACTATTTTGCATAAATACGACAAAGTTGTGGAAACCAACATAATCTCTTCTATAAGCTTATAACGGAAATGACAAGATAGAAATAAATACTTTAAATATATAATTTCAACTCGTAAAATATAAAGATATAAATTATAAAAAAAAAAAAAAAAAAAATATAATAAAAACATAATCAATCAATATATTAACTTTCTGACAAATATTTTATTTGAAATACTTCGAGCATTGACAATTATATGAATAATAATAAATAAAAGTCAAGCATATTTAATAGCTGAAAATCCCATAAATCAAATTAATTTTCTGAACTTGGACTTTTTAGATTGATAACTTCCAAATGCGTTTGAACTCTGTGGCAGTATCAGACAACTGGCTTCAGCTGCCATCAAATAACGCTTTATCGGGGGACACTGTGTAAACAAACAGCTCAAACGTTTTGACGCAATTTAATTGTCAAGCTGAGGGCAATCCTTTAGGCCGCCCCCGCTGACAGCTGTTTGATGGATGCGGAAGCCCAAATGCCGAAAGCCGAAAGCCAAAAGCCGCGACAGCTTACCCGATTAGACGGTTATGCTTGACGGTTGTTAAGCGCAGTCGGAGTGGAAGTTGGAGTTGGAGTCAGAGTCGGGGCGTCTTTATCAGCAATCTGTCAGTGTGGTAACAAAGCGGCAACATCATCATCAGCAACGGCGGTTGCGCCAGTTGCGGCAGCATCAAAGAGGTTGCCTCGCCCTCAATTCTCCCAGTCCCCCCTCCATTTGGTGCGTTCGTGGTTTGTGCTTGACGTTGAATTTACAAATTACAACTAATTAAAAGTTGATGAGTCTGCGTGAGTGAAATCAAGCACAGAGCATTGCCCCACGGCCCCTCAACTCATTCGATAAGCAAATGAGGAAGTTGTTGCCGCTGCTGCTGCCGCTGCTGCTGTTGCTGTTGCTGTTGCTGCTGCTGGCCAGAAGATTCTGCGGAAAATGTTATGCCCAAGCACTTGTATTTTTATAACATTTATTTCTTTTACCTATTTTATTCTATTTTTATTTTATTTTTTTTTTTCACTTGCGCAAGTCATCGCATCGCTGTCGTCTCCGCACGTCTGCGATGCTTATCGCAAAGATGGTCGAAGGTATCTGCAGATGAGGGACAGACACATCCGCCCAGAGAAATAGTTGTGAGAGGAAATGTTCCAGCAGCGATAAATGTGACAAAGTTGCACTATAAAAATGCAAAATAAATGTAAAAAGAAACCCCAAACATGCTATGGGTGTATTCATAAAGTTTTTGCTCAACTGTTTGTGTGGGAATGGCAAATAAAATTATTACGACAACTGCGATGACGACGACCGTCTCGACGGCCAATTGACTTGTTTGCCACGGCCCACAGAACTTTGTGGCAGCAAAAAAAAAATAAAAAGACACTAGTCAAATTTGCTAGCAGCTGGCTAAATACCCTGGGAACAATTTTTGTCAGGAAAGCTAACTTTTTGTTGATATAATAATGAACCTTGTTAACTAATTCTGGCATTTAATAAATTTGCGTAAATGCCAACTGTTGGTAAATTTATCACAATAATTATTTATCATTATTGCTGCTGCTGCAACCTTGATAGTTGCTGCTTCCTAATTAAATATTGTCAACATGTCAGCTCTGGCTGGTTGTTGGCATTGTTTGTCAAGATTTGCTCTCAACTGCAATTTGATGAGGCCGCTCGTATTGCGGTCTGTGAGTGGATGTTGCATGAAGGCAGGAAGTGCTAAAACTATTAGTGGCACTTATTTATTCATTAGAGGCAGTTAGAGACACCCAGCACAAACACTAATGGGGCTCACACGCATACATAGTTACTCCAATTATGCAGTTAGTTGATCGAGGGAGCGGGGCTAAGGATACGCGACAGCATCAGGATGTTCCCTCTTCAGCTGATGTCTCGGCTGTTGCTGATGCTGCTGTTGCTGCTGCTGCTGCTTATGTATTTGCATAATGTGGAATGACGTTGCAAGCAACTCAAGCGCTTATAATAGGTAGATGAAATGAGTACCCCTATGGATGGGTGTGTGGGTATGTGCATTTCGAGTCAATGCACTCGCCGCTTTATAAATTTGAACTTAAAGCTAAAGTTCAATGTGCGTATGCGTAATATGGCAATTGCTTACCTTATAGTTGAATATGTATGTGTTTTTCTTCTTGTTTTGAAAATCTTTTATGTTGATATTCACAGATCGTATACAAATCAAGACGAAACGACAGACCAAAATATGATTGTATGCTGAAGATGATATTGCTTGTGAGCACTGCCAGCTGCTTGGTGCTTTCTTGTTGCTGTTGCTTTCAGTTGGGTTTGCGTTTGGTTAACTCTGCGCCGCATGGGACCGATTTCTGCAGAACAAACGCGACTTACACACACATATACATACACACCCGCGCACACTTCGGCACAATAATAAAAGCGTAAATGCTTATTTATTTGCAAGTCGTTCACAAAAATGCGCTTGTATAATTTATGAAGGCAAAGCACACGACGACGCTGGCTCTGAGCTGGGTACTGGGGACGAGCTCGATAAACATTTTGAAATGCGAATTGAACTTGTTTTATATTCGTATTTATATATATACATATATATATATATATATATATATAATATATATAGATGATATATATATGCGTGTGTTTTTGTTGTGTTTTTAGCCCTTGTTGACTGGAGGGTTATTAGAATAAAGCGCCTACAGGGACCGCCATAAAACCCAGGGTCACAATGACCCAAAGCGAAAGCGAAAGCGTCACAACGCGACGGCAATAACAACAAATTGAATAGCACACAAAAAATTTGATTACACACCGGGTTTTTTATTTTTGATATTTTGATTCGAGTTTTAGATTTGAATTGTCAACGTTTAAAGAGCAGACCCTCTGACTGACCGACCATCAAATGGACAAATTGCGCGGCTTGGACGACGTCGACTGCACTGACCGAGTCCGAGTCGACAACTGGGCTTAGTTCAGTTGAGTTCATCAATCAAAGCGACAAAGCCGAATGCAATTGCCGAGAAAAGCGCTTCAATTGCAACCAAACGATCGAACCACACCGAAAACGAAACCGAAACCGAATCAGACACCGAAACCGAATTCGATACGAACGAAAGAGTCGTACGACTGCTTCCCGAATTAGCCAATCGTTAGATGCGCCCCAAACATGCGTTCGGCACGACGTTTCAACAGCAACTGCTTGGGCCGGGCACTTGGAGCTGCAGCAGTCAGCTCTATGTGGAACGCATGTGTGGACTGTGGATGGTATTGACGTCAAGTTTTTGGCGCCAGCTTTGTAGAGTTTCATAGTGCCGGCTGTTCATTGAGAGCGTGGAGAGCGAACAAAATGCAAAACGAATGAAAGCAAGTAGCACGTGCAGCTAAAAGCCGGTCTCCAGTTGATCAGAATTAATTTTTAGAAGAAACTCTGAAATGATTAAAACTATTTTGGATACCCAAACATATTAGTATAATATTATTAAGTATTTTAAAAATATGTATGTAATATTTCTGCAAATTTGTATGACTTACATAGGAATATTTGACTTCAAAAGTATATGTATTTTTAATTAATATTATTTAAATATTATTTCAATTCGAATTGCTTAATTTTTCAAATTCGTTATTCATTCCTTCGCTCTTTGGCAGCTTCTACTAAAATGCAGTGCACATGTTACGAACAGGTCGAGCACAACAAACAGCAGAAGAGTGGAGACTTTGGAGAGAGCATGCGCATGCGCAAAGAGCGCTCCAGCCATTGGGAGAGAAAGAGAGACCATGACAGAGCCGGCGATGGCAACGACCATAAAAATAAACACATTGCATAGCAGCCGTACACATGAAAAAGACACCACCAGGAGCAGAAGAAACGGTAGCAGTAATCAGCTACGCTCGAGTTGATGCGTGGGAGAGGGGAATCTAGATGCGTACGGTAGCAATAGCATCTGCTTTATATCATAGGCATTGCTAAGTAACTGATGCTTAAAGATCTCTAATTGTCTTAAGTGTGCTGCTCGCTGTCTGTCTAATTTGGGGGTAAATAATATGCGAAGGGGCTGATCTGTACGAATCGAAAAATTCCTAAGCACAGTTGATGCCTAGTGATGCCCGGCATTTGAGTAGCAGCAAACAGAATTAGAGTATTTTCAATATAATTTGCTATGATTGCGGATCAGAAGACGCCACAAAAGCCCGAAACGCCTTGGAATGCCCAAATGGCTTAAAATAGGCTGGAAACTTTGCGTGCCGTTTGCACTGGCACACTATCGAGCAATGGTCATCGTCTAGCACACACATACACGCACACATATACAGACACTCTGTGAGGGAAAGGAATTTCAGCTAGAAATTTATCTACGCTAATTTCAGAGCTAAACTTGTGTAATAAAACCGCATCATCGACTGCAATTTTCGCTGTTCGCGTGCCGTTGCCAATGTTGTGAATGCAGCTTCCATCGCATCTACCAGCTCGGACCACAATCCTTTCTTTTCTTTCTGTTCTTTTTGTTACTCTCTAGCCGCAGTCTTGCACTTTGGCAGTCTTCGCATGAACGCCTTCAATTTCTCATAGAACTCGCATCGAGGGGGAGCCTGGCGTTTGGTTTATGGTTTATGCGCCGCCGTTTTTGGTCTATTAAAATGATTGCAGTATTTACGTTGCGCTTTTCAGCCATAATTTGTATTTGCTATGCTCATCATCATCATCATTGAGTGTCCAGCCGATCGATTTTTGGTCTTTTTGCATTCAATGCGCACGCTTACTTTGTATCGCTGCCCAGCCAGAACCAGTGCCAGAGCCAGAGCCAGAGTTGAAGTTGGACTTGGAGTTGGAGTCTGAGGTAAGCCGAAAACCAAGGCAGCCGCAAGCGTTTAGCTCTCAATGCTGACCCGTTCTCTATGGTTTTCTATTGTTTATCTACGACGCGCCAGGCACAAGCAACAGACTTGATGCCAGGCCCATGTACACATCCAAGCCCAGGCCCTGGCCCAGACTCATGCCTCTCCTGCTTATGCGTTAATATTTCTGGCTTATCGCCCCCGGCGTCAATGATTATTGATCGCTTAATACGAATTGCGTTTCATTTGTTTTCGTCCCTCTGCTGTTTTTTATTTGTGCAGCTTAGAGATAGGTTGGATGTGATATTCCACATTAAATGGACACTGGTTTCGATTTCTATTTGTCTCTTGCACAAATATTGGACTCATGCGCTCCCATGATCAATTACAACTCAGCTCTGCAGCCTTCAGCCGCTGACAGACATCCACTGACTCGCAGATAATGTCAACGGCATCGTCTCGACAGCATAATTTGTCTGCGCCATGTGAAAGTCCAATATGGTGAGCGGCAAAACTTTCAATTTCATACAGTGCCAGTGCCCGTATACAGAGTCGTCTATCAAGCCGATGATTATGATATGATGATGTGCGGAGCTCATGATATTATTCATAACATACACACACACACAGAGAGAGAAAAATACTTAAATCTTTGTGCGCTTTCCATGCAGAAATTCATTTGTCGTTGGTTTATTTGCTTCACATTAGCGTCAGCAGCAACTCCAAGTGAAACCATATAAATCAAGTTGATTTTGTGTGACTAGGGGTTACCCTAAGATCTTAATAAATATGTTTACTATTTTATCAAATCTTGTTATCTTTTTGTCTGTAGAGTGTAGACTCAGCATTTCAGATAGGTCAGTTAAACAAATAATAAAATGACGACTCATTATAAAGTATGTTTATTCAATTCACATTTATTATTCAAGGGTATCTATTAAGAGAGTTGTGTAAAACATCAACTTGGAACTACAAATTGCAGCATGTTGAAAGAAAAAAGAAAAGAAGTGAATTCAAAGTCAAGAGCCACGCCTGCAAGTCCATTGAGGACGATGAACTCAAGCAAAGCCCTTTCGGGTGAGCCAAAAGGCAAAGTGTAGCATTAAATAACCTGTTTAAGTTTTTGGAGTTTTTTGTCTGTACTTCCGTTTGCCGCAGAAGGCTGCTAATTTTGACAGATTACAAGGCATTGAATGTAGCCCCGGGCGGCGGTTTGGGTTAGCCACCAGCCGAACAAGCCGTTCGCTTTAATCAATAGCTCGCTGCCAGGCGATGCTTATATTTGGTATTTTCGGCATGTAGCTGCACATTGAACTGCCATAAATTCAGTGAGCTTCAAGCGATGCTGTTGCCCAGTAAGCCACAGTAGTCACCCTGCTGTTTTCAATTACGCGCAGAAACCCTAAACTCTACCTCCGCACCCCAGAGGAGGGGAAAGAAAAATAAAAGTTGCAAAGAATTTATGAGCTGCATGGGGGAAAGCATTTACGAATCTGCATACAAAAAAACCAAAGAGCGAACCGCAGACGACGCCAACGATTAAACGCCCCAAATCAGAGGCAGACTCATAGCGAAAGCTAAAGTCAAAGCCAAAAGCAACACAAATATCCGTAACCGCAACCGTAAACGTAACCGAGACCGCAGCACCAACAGCGTCAGCACCAGCACCAGCACCAGCACGAGCAATAAAAAGAACCCGGCAAAAAGTCAAATGACAAATGCTCGCACTTAAGAGTTTCGGTTAAAATGTCGCTGGCCAAAGCCGAAAAGCAAACATAAAGTGTTGAATGCTAGCGGAAATCACTTGAAACCGAGTATAAATCAAAGGAAACAATAATGGAACACGCCAGGACCACAGAAAAACAAAAAATAAAAAAAAAATAACGAACGAAAAAATATCAAGTGGAGAAAATGGAAAATGGAAATGGCGATTGCAGCTTCCGCTTTGGCAAACAGCAACAAGAAGCTGATAAAAACAAAAGAATTAAATATAAAGAAGTGTCTTTAATCAAAAAAAAAAAAAAAGCATTGAAAAAGGCCAAAGCCATAAGGAGTAATAAATGAGTGGGAAATAGTGCAAATGCATGACAAATACTGAAGCAAGCAGAAGAAGCAAAAGGAATGCCGCAGGATGCATAAGGATGCCTGCCGGCCTGCCATCCTGCTGGCCAGCTGAGTGAGTGATTTATGGGCAGTTGTCAACGTCTGTGCCTTGAACTTGCGTCTGCTGCAAGTCTGGACAGGCTTAATTGGTGCGGCTTCCAGCAACCATTATGCAGCGCAGGACATAATCGTCGCAGACATACCCTGTCACAATCTGATGAGTTGATGGCAGAATTAAGTGAGAGAAACTAGAGTTGGATTCTATTCTAGCTACGCTAACCCCCCGTTTCCATTCCATTCCAGAAGAAAGTTCATATGATGTCACATGGATCTATCCACGTCAATTTCAATCCAGGCAATTTCATTTAATTGTCCACACATCCATTGAGACAGGCAATAGAAGATAATTAGAAAACAGTTTATAACTCCCGCTTATGGCATAGACAACATTTGCTTAACTAGACACTAATGGGGTATGGTTGAGCCTACCCGATTGCCATTTAAGGGATTATAATTTTTAGCATTGCCCGAAAAACTAAATGCTGAAACTGAAAACTTCAAGCGCAAACTTTGCAGACAGTTTTTGTGCCATTTTGGCTCGACATCGGTGGGAATTTTGATGGTTTTTAGTTTTCAGTTTTTATTTCATTTTACGGCATTTGAATTCAAATGTGCTTTTAAATCGGCTTAGTTAGACGAGTTGCTTTTATGTTCCCGGCGGCTTAAATTAAATGCGCTCGCGCGAATCCTGACAAAAACGAAATATATATCCAAAAATCTAAAAAGCTTTTTACCCTGTCAAAGGTGCTTAAACAATTTCATAGTTTTTCTTTTTCTTTTTTTTTCTGGCATGTCAACTTACTTTAGAAGATAGCCTACGAAAACTTGCCCAGGGACCGGATGCAACACGAACTGCAAAAAATATCTCTAATCTAATCAGCGTTACTTTCACGCCCAGTACATGTTGAGCGAGTGAGTGAGTGCTCGGAGTTTGACGCATCTCGACTCAAAACTGATTGTTTATGTTTGACAAATAGACGTAAACGTGATGGGTTATGGCTGCAAATAGCAAGACCCTAACCCATCGCCAAGTGATAAGCGGTAGCAAGTGCTTCCTAATGCAGCTGCCATGGCACGTGTCGAAATGCTTTCAAATATATATTTAAGATGTGCATTACTAGAATATCAGATATCTTATTATTATCGTAAATATTCTAGAAAATTAGTTAAAATCTGCAAGACTTCTAATATTATCATAGTTTTATTTTTATACTTATAACTAGACTCTTAGTCAACTTGCTCTGTTTCCAAGACGTACAACGGTTCCGTCACATATTACTAATCAGGCAGACTAAATTTAGTTATTTACTTTCAATCGAATTGCTCAATAATCGCAAAAATTGCTTGCCAAAAATAACCCCGACGCTCAATTAGGGCTGACAAAGAGCTCATCATCAATTATATGGCAACAATTGCTTGAACATTTTAAAGAGCCAAACGAATAAAAAATAAAACTAGAAATATGCGAATGCGCGACATAAATATCTCTTGCGTATAAATAAAGGCAGAAAGTTTAAATGCTGACACAAGTTGACAGCGGCGTTGGCCACTTAATCAAAATTCAGACATGGGCAAACAATTCGCATTCAGCTCTGGCGCAGATAACAGCAATTAGCCCCATTGCCAAAGTGAGTGCCAGAAAAGCCCCAACTAAGAGCCTGCCGACAGTGGCGATTTATGTGCCACCCTAGATAACAGCTGGCGAAATAGCCTGTACAAGTATTAAAAGCAACTCACTATTAATATAATAACTTAGTAATATCTATTAGCCAGAAGCGTTCGGCGTGTGTCCGCGAACTTGTCACTGAATAGTAGTCCGGTGCGAAGGCCAAGCGACGCGCCGTGAACGAAACGAAACCCGCTCGGAAACTTAAATCAAATCACATAAATAAAATGGATATCCTTTCGACTCTATTGAGATTATCATTTATTGGATTTGTGGCAGCAGCAAGCCTTAATGTGGAAACAAGTGAAAAACAGTTGCAATTTGGTTAGTTTCAATTAGTGTAGCTATTTGTGTATGTCGAGTATGAAAACTGTTCAAGAGCCAAAAGCAAAATTCAAATAAATTTTGTAAAAACATAATTTTGAAGTTAACAAAATAATTGAAACAAAGGATTTTTAAATATTTTACAGTCAAAACATTTAATTTTTACATAACGTATTTAATGCCTTTGATAAAAAATATGTTTGCAAAAATAAATCTCATAAAAATATAAATTAAAAATCAATTGATTTTAAAAACAAATCCCAAGTTAACATAAAACCTAGAAAAGTAAACTCTATTGCCCCGCATCTTGCAGTTGATTCGTAATTTACTGGCATATTATATAAAATGAAGTAATATAAGATCTTTAAAATAAAATGTTAAGCAAACTACTGTGAAATGTCGAACAAAGTTTTGTAAAATAATTTTAATTTACAAAAATATATAAAATATATTCTTTAAAATATATGTGAACAATTTTACACACATTTTCTATTATTCTACTATTAAAAGCTTAAAATTTACCTCTTTGATTTGCTTTTTAAATTTATAGTTACATTTAATTTCATAATAAATTATAAAATAGATATATATATATTCCATGACTTATAGCATGTGTTCCATTCGCCTTATCAAAAAGCCCACCTGACAAAAATGAAATCAGTGTTAAGCCAGTGCAATATATTGTAAATCAATGCCAAGGTCGATTCCTTTTTATGGAAACGTATGAAAGCTGAAATGCAACAAAATATTTATTATATGTGAAATTTGTATATATTAAATTTATTTAGTATTTATTCATTTATAAACCAATAAAAATTATTTTTAATTATTATTATAATTATAAGTAAAATATAATTATAATAATTAATTTCTCTAACTACTTTCCAGCTGGTAATGGATCATATATTGCAACAGATGCTAGCCCCTACTTTAACGTCTCGCTCAATTTGTCCGAGTCAACGACAAAATCCTGTCCATCACTGCTGGACGGAGAATCCTTGAGCCAAACGGAGCTTATTAGTCGACTTACAAACCTCTGCCGTTACGACCGCCTGGAGCCACCTATAACAGTCAATGAGACGGGCGACATCATCCCGATTGGTGTGAATGCTCGATTCTATATCTATGCGCTCAAGGATCTGGACTCCAACGACTTGCAGTTTATGCTGCAAGGATTGCTGCAGCTACGCTACAACGACACTCGCTTAGCCTTTGGCAGCTACGCACCAAATCGTTCACCCATTGTGGGCGATGGTTCGTTGAGGAATAAGCTGTGGGTACCACACATCTTCTTGGCGAACGAGCAGAGCTCCAATGTGCTGGGCACGAGTGAAAAGGATCAGCTGACCACTATTTATCCAAATGGAACCGTGCTCATCTCGACACGCATTCAAGCCACGCTGTATTGCTGGATGAACTTCCAGAAGTTTCCATTCGATGAACAGAAGTGCACCACAATACTGGAAAGCTGGATGTACAACACTTCGATTATGCAGCTGCACTGGGAGCCCACAAATCCAGTCAGCTTTCACACTCAGCTGCAGCTAACGGAATATGATCTGTATGGCTGGGTGTGCAACGAGTCCATCAGCATCTCCAATGAAACTTCCATGACACATGGCGCTCTGGTGGGCAACTACAGCGCGCTCAGCTTCACTGTGCTGTTGAACCGCGAAGTGGGCTACTATATTATAGACTACTTTGTGCCCTCCATGATGATCGTGGCCATCTCTTGGGTGTCCTTCTGGCTGCAGGCCGATCAAACTCCGGCACGGTCCATGCTTGGCTGCTCAACGCTCCTGTCGTTTATCACGCTCTCACTGTCGCAGGAGAACAGTATGTCGAAGGTCAGCTATGTGACCATGTCGGAGGTGTGGTTCCTAGTCTGCACCGTCTTCATCTTTGGCAGCCTCATGGAGTTCGCCTTCGTGAACACCATTTTTCGACGCAACAATAATCTGGAGGTCAAGAAACGCACCACGAAATACATAGTGCGCTCCACATTCGTGCCCAAGACGAAACGCAATCCGCGCAGCTTCAATCGCAGCAGCAGCACATTGAGCAGCTGCAGCAAAGTCTCTAGCGGCAACCAGAAGAACACAGTCATCACCATCGAGACGCCAATCATCATAGGCAATGGCCTGAGCAGAGAGAACTCGACGATAAGCATGGAGGACAATGACGCTAGCCTAAGCTCCAGCTCAACAGCGACGCTGACAGAGGAGCCGAAGGAGAAGCCGGCGCAAACATTTGCCACCATGACGCCCAAGGAGGTGTCGCTGTGGATCGATCACAAAATGCGCTTCGTTTTTCCTCTCGCATTCCTTATATTCAACGCACTCTTCTGGACACTGGTCTATTGCCTGTGACCAGTCGGAACTGGCCTGGGGTATGGGGGAATGGGGAATGCAATGCTCAAAGTTCAAATACGCCAAATCAGAAGAAGGCGAAACTGTGCTGTGATGATGCCACAAACCGTGTTGCAATATAACAGTTTTGTCTTTAGCCTTTAAGTAGTCTAGTTTATGTGTCATATAGTCATTTAGTATTCGTATTTATTTTATATTAAACACTAATTTGTGTACTCGATCTGTGGCATCGACTTGTCGAATATTGTGGGTTGGGGCACAGTTAACAAGCTGCCAGCCAGACACTGCTGCACACTCAACACCTCGGACTTGAGCCCCACGCACGTACGGAGCTGATAAATTTGTGCTTATTAGCCAGGCGGAGGCAATAAAAATAATGCCACTCGAAACAGGCTGCGGCAACAAGTTGCACAGACGCACAAACACACACACACACAGAGAGAGAGAGAGAGGGAGAGATAGAAAGTGTGTGAGATAGGGAATAGCCACTCTATTTGTATCAATGAAAAAATCATAATGCCAGACAGCCCCCAAAACGCTGGCGCACGGCACTTGGATTGCCTTTGGTGGATGCCACAGCTCCATAGCCGACTGCTGTCTGACTGCTGCTCATGGCTGCTTTTCAATTTTTAATTAATTGCCTATGATGAGTGTGTTGAAAAACAGTTGGCAGCTCCTCCCACTCTTCTTGCTTGCTCTGGAAATTGTTTTAAACTAGCGACTCGACTACTTGATAAATTAACGGCACATGCAACACGTAAATTGTTTTTAAATTGCCTTATAAATGAACTTCAATTCAACTTGCCATAAACAATGAAAAAGTTGCGCATTTTATTGCGCACTAGCCGCAGCATGGCAAATTTTATTGAATACCCTGTACGGATCGAGTATGATAGGATCATGCATATGAAATCTGTAGCTTGAATCTTTTTAGAGTTAATAAACGACAACTATTTTCTATATATTGAAATAAATTGTCATTGATGCCTTAGCTATCTAACAGTCTGAAATGCATGTATTCATTTATAGTAGTATTTAGTATTTTAGGTGCAGCGCATCTGTGGGTCGTACTCCATCGGAATATTCTATTTCTTGGTTTTCAGTGGTGCCTGATCCTTGGCTGTGAATTAATTTGAAGTACTCATAAGTCAATGCAGTCTCTGTCTTGGACGTCATCGTCATTGCTTTGGACCAGAGAGCAAAATTTGTTATGCAAAGCCAATATCTGGCCATCAATCTTGCAACGGTTGCAGTGACTGCCAAACTGTAAGCGGCAGACAACTCGTTTGGCTGCCAGCTACTCCGTTGCACTGCATCTGACCGCGAGGTGTACATAATGAGATGTAATCTGTCAAAATGAAGTGTATCGCAGGCCCACAGCGACAGGCTCTTTTACCCCATCCCACTCCACCTTACCTCACCTCATCTGGATGGCTGCGACTGGCTAGCTGCCTGGCTGGCTGAATGGCAGCCTGGCTTGTTACCTGGTTTTGATGGGACCAAGTCCACTTTGTGCATTTCAGCACAGTTTTTTGCGTCTGCTGCACAAAACTTTTGCGGCTCGGCAAGTTTATTGAACCCCACAGCGTATGCCATGGCGAGGGCTGCTCGATGCCAATGCCTGTTGCTCAGCACGTTTAGAGGCCAGGTAAATCACCCCTCATTTGTGCAGCGGATGTTCCCATGTCGCCTAGTTAAGCCCCAGAATATGACATGATAAATGCTTCCAACAACTGCCAACAGCTGTTTGTTGTGTATTTATCGAACAGCACCCGTTAATTAGAATCCAAATATGAACTCTCAATAGCACATTTTTTATTGATGGCTGCCTCCGCCAATAATGGGTCAACATGCTGCACTTAGAACTCTTCAACGTGTAATCCCCGCTCTTCAGCCACCTCAGCTCCGTCCGCTCGTCCGCTCGTCCGCCCGCTTTTTGAGCAGAACAGAGTTCGTTTACACGCCGTCTATTTGCTTGGCTTAGCTTCCGATTCCCGCAGCTGTGAGAACCACTTGCTGCCCCTTCCTGCTGCCCACTCTCCCGCTCCTGTCTCCTTAGCAAATGGGCTGCATAATAAGCAAGTGCTCAAGTTCGGTTTTGTTTTTCGCCTTCTTCTGCTGGCATTATTTTTATTTTTTTGCCGGCCAGTCCGCACATGAGAATTACAGACATTTTCATTTATTATTATAGTTGGGTCAGCCCCTCCCCCGGACTGCTGTATAATTTGCAGTTAAGTGCTCAGCCCGTTCTCCCACATGTCCCCAGCTTTCGAAGCATGAAATAAAAAAATAACAAAAAAAAAGTGCCGACCAGCAGCAAAAATTATTGTATAAATAAGAAATATAAGTAGAAATGTATGTAAACAGATAAGAGGAGACAAAGAAAACTGGGCACTGAAAACTGCAAACAGAAGACTGAATGTTATGCATTCTTAAATACCTCATAATTCAAAGTGCAGGGTATATTGCGCTGGGAATGCAAGAGGAAATGTTATTAGTTTTCAGCTTATGCTTTGCTCAGGGAATTATGATTGTGTGTTTATACGAGTTTATTGAAATTGGAATCGGAGATAGAATAGTTTACATATAGATCTTCGATAGATTAATCTGGAACAGTCTGTAGAGTGTTGCCATAGTCGAGTGGAGTGTGTTGACAATGGCATGTTGAGTTTTATTTTTAGATGGTGGGAAAATTCTATTTCAAGTGGCGTTCAAGAGATTGCCTATCTAAACAAGCACAAGTAACCAGAACAAGCAACGCCAGCACCACCACCACCACCACTAGCACTAGCACTAGCACTAGCACCACCAACAACCACAATGCTTATTGTTGTTAGTTTTTGGTTAGCCAATTTTGAGCGTGGCGCTGGGTTTGGTACCAGTCCAGTCACGCTCTGTGGGCGCTGGTTCAGAAGTCAAGTACAACAGACGTCCATTTGGACGAGGCGTGCGAATGAGCTCAAGTCAAGCCAGCGCCTAGCTCCGCATGCAATCAATAGCTCGCTTATGACTAATAGATGCCTTAAATAACTGGCCAAAAGGGATAATTTGGCCAAATCCATTTGCAAATTTAATGCTTCTCCAAACAGATTAAGTTGCCAAGCGATGCCAAATCAGGTATTGGTCGCCCGCTGCTTGCTGCTTGCTGCTTACCTAATGAGCCAGCGAGGAAGCTACGTCGTGCCAGCTGCTTCAACTTCTGCATCTCCTCCCCTCTGATTAGCTTAGGTATTTACATGCTGCATGCCACAACCTTTTAACAAATTGCAAACAAAACTTGGCCGCACAGTAGCAGCAGCAGCAGCAGCCACAGCCGCATTCAAAGAGCTGGCCTAGGCCAAGTGGGCGTGCATATGGTATTACGGTACTTATAAGGCGAGGCCTTTGCAGCTAATTTAATAGAATGTCGAACGTGGAACGCAATGCGTTAATGGCAAGCACCTTGCCGTCGACTCTGTAGACATTCGTTTTGCCTTGACCCATGATCATGATCATGTTAATGAACATCATCATGATGTTGATGTTGATGCTGATGATGGCGCCTGTCGATTATGTGCATGCAACAGCAACGACCACAGCAACAGCAACAGCAACAGCAACAACAACAATAGCAGTAGGAAAATCAACAACTTAGCCTGTTTAGTGGCGCCTCATGTTGCCAGAGATACGAATCATTCACTTGGCTAAGCCGCCTAGAGCCAAAACGTTTTGCACGTTTTTCCAATGAAGCTGCAACTGCACCGCACCTCTTACTCATAATTAATGAAAACAACTTGTAAGTGCAACTGGTTGTGGTTGTTGCTGTGTTTGTGGCCCACGGCTTCGAGTCCCATCTATTTGACTGGCCATTTAATTTGGCAAATGCCTGCAGAGGTAGCCATGTGACAGCAGTGCCAATCGCTGGGCTAGCAGTTATTAATTAGTATCTGCTTATCGCTGGGCCCACTCGACTGCTACATTTGTCATAGATATATGGCGGGGGCGTGCCCCATTTCGACCACGACGCGACGTCAACGCTTTCCACCAACTGATCTTATCGGACAAGTCCAAAGGCGGCGTGACATTATCTAAACTTCCATTTGGTTAGAGTGGCTTATGCAGTGCTGCGCAATATCTCGCAAGCTGTGCTCATCCGTTATTTATGACTCGGGGAGACCACTGTGTACGATATGTACAATGATGAGTTTCAGTTTCTTTGCTTTGGCAAAGTTTTCAGCTTGAACCACATTAACCTAGTTATACGGCTTTATGAGCAGTGGGGCTTAACGTTGGGCAACCTTAAAGCATATTTTTTAAGCTGCTTAACTAAGCTGCGCTTTAATTAGACACGATATCGATACACTAAATGCAGCAGCGCGAGGCCAGCGCTAAAAAACGGCGCCGCCAATGCCGCCATTGACTCCACAACTGCGGCTAGCCCAGCCACAGACGCCGCTGCCAATGCCAGATGATAATCAAGTACAACATCAACCTGCCGTGGTTATCGCACCAAGTGCACCACGGCAACCGCACGGATACACTTAAGCGAAAATCATTCACAGTTACCGCGCAGCACTTGATGAGAAGCGCAAAGAGAGGCGTATCGTATATGCAAAAGCTATGTATAATCTGCCAGATTTGAGCCTTTTTTAAATATTCAAAAATAATATCATTATGAGTAAATATCAATGAGATAAATTTCTAGTTATTGCATAATTTAATCGAGTTTAATTGAAGTTATTTTCAAACTAGAAGCCAAAGCAAGTTACGGACTTTAAATTGAGTAACTTCCTCTGATTGTTGTAGTTTGCCTTCATGAATGATTCTGGAGCCGGTAGCCAGTTGCATTTTATAAAGTAAAGTAAAGTGCTGCTGCGCACTTGAGAATATTTTTTGGGTCCGACTGTCGTATTGGCTGCCGCCGCAGAGCAAGCAAAACTTTTGCAGCATGCAACTTGGCGACTTGGCCATTACTTCCACTAAAGAAATTAAACATCAACAGCACAACACACAGGCACACAGACACAACGAAGTTAACTGCTATGCGAGATCAGGCAACATGGAAAAAATTAGTTAAAAGATAAACATGGCACGCCAGAAGCGCCCAGACAAAGCCAAAGAGGCTCCACGAGATTAGGGGAAGGAGTCTCTATGAAGGGAGCGGTAGGTTTCATCGTGTAGCTTTTAGCTTTGTCTTGATTATGTGGGTTGTAGTACCAGAAGCAGCAGCAGCAACAGCAGCAGAAGCTGAAAAGACGCTCCAAAATAAGATACTTGCGGTTAGCAGTGTAGCTGCAGCCATAACCCTGGCAAGTTTTATGTTTTTTTTTTTTTCTTGCTGTTGTTGTTCCGGCCAAGGTTCTCTCTGCTGGCCTCATGTTGCACAATGGCATAGCACAGCAAAAATAATTGCTTCAAGCGCATTTTTAATATGGCCAAATAACAAAGCGTATTGCCTGTAGCTAGCTGCCTGGATAATACGGCAATGCCAAATGCTAATTAAATACAAACACGTGGCCGCATAACTCAAACTGAAGTGCATTATTGCGAATGGAACAGACAGTCGACTCCTAAGACTTCTCTTAGATTCCCTACACACCGGTGTGCGTCTTGTGTGTGGGTGGGTAGTAAAATGTTCATCATAAACACATTTTAAACGCACTTCTAACGAAAATTCACAAAGAGCGGCCTTTGTAGCAGAGCCTGAGCGCTTCCAAACATTTTTGTCGTGCTGCTGCTTTTAATTAAATTCATAAATCAGCAGGAAGACTGGCGGAGGGACAGGCAAACAGACAAACGACCTACAGACAGGCACAGAGAGCAGCCGTGTGGAGAAAACATTGCGCAGCTCTCAAATTCTTAAGAAACGGTAAATGCGACGACTTCAATTCAAAAATTTTTGTATTTTTTCTTTTTTGTCGTCTTTTGCTTATCTTGAAATTGTGCCAACCTTGCAATGATTTCCGCTGAACAAGCTGTGCTCAAGGACCACAAAGACCCGCACCGGACCCGGCACTCGATTGCATCTGCTGGACGTAAGCGTAAAAATTGTCAGGCCACTTGATGCCTCAGTGAAGGCTATTGAAATGCGAGCTGGTGCTCATAATTTGTCTTAATTGAATGTTTCTCGGTCTCGGACTGTGCGAGCATCAAAGCGGGCGGGGAGCACAGCAATTGCAGACAGCAGTCTTTGGTCTTCGCCCTCTGCTCCTTATGTAGATGAATGTCAATAGCGGCAAAATATTTGCTTTTCATTTTTCATGCAAATGCAAACGTAGACGTCTGCATCTGCGTCTGCGTCGCGTCTTCAACTTTTCACTTCATAATGGAAAGTTGCGAAAATATTTTGATTAGTTTCTCCGACTCGCCTTTACTTTGGTTTGAGTTTCAGTTTGCGTCTGGGACTGGGACTGGGATTGGAGCAGCTAAAATAATTAGTCTGCTGAGAGTATTGTTTGTTTGCATTTGCGTGAAAATACAAAAAAAAAAAAATAAAGACAATCAAATTGTGGAAAACTTTTGTCTATGAACGTGCACTTTTGAGCTGTATTTATCTAAAGAAGGCAATGGCAGCCTTTGTCAGTTTTAGTTGCAAATATTCGCCATTAGTGCCATATTGAAAAATATACTGGAACATTTCAGTTTAAATACAATGAGCCTATGAAATGAATTAGTTTATAATGGATTTTTATTTTTTGACATATTCACTTACTATCTATCAATACATAACGCATAGAAAGAAAAGTAATAATTTTCAAAAAAATTTATATACAATTTGAGAAATTAAAAAAATAAAAATATATATATATAAATTTTAAATATTATTTATAATCCAAAAGAAATAAATAAAATGAATAAAAAAATATATATAAAATGTATATTTAAAATCACCTAAATACTCTTTTAAATACAGACAATATTGATAAAGAACAGGAGAGTGTAAATCACAGCAGCACAAATCCAAAGAGGCTCTTAAATAATTTCCAGAGAAAAAATCCAAATCACATCCAAATTTTCAAGTTGTTTGCGCTCCTGAATTTATGCTAAAAACTTTGTCAGCCACAAGCAATAACAACACAAGCAACAAGGCGAAGAGGAGAACAAGAAGCTCACGCACAATGACACCGTGGAGACGCATTAAGCACCACGAGCAAGTGGCAAATTGTGGATCGTTGTTGTGGCTGCTCCCGGCCAGCTGTTAATGGCAACAGTTGTCAAGCATCACGTAGGAGTTCTGCGAAATCCAGGCGAGGAGAAGGCCTGGGAGAAGGATGGCGAGACGAGACGAAGCCAAAATAGGTATCACTAGGTCCATACATAAATAAATGCTGTCAGAAGGTACATTTTGTTTGATTTTCTTTTAAATCAAAGCAACAACAAGCGATAAGAGCGCTCGAAGCTGTAGGGTGTGGGGAGGTATTGGGCAAGACTATCTATGGCTGTTGTAGCTCGGCCCTGTCCGCACCACTGCACACCTCGGCCGGCACGTGTGGAAAACACATTTGCAGCAAATCTAGCAAAATAAGTGGCGCTCTGAGTGTACGCTGGCATTTCTCAGCTTGCATGCACAATCTGCATTTCAATTCAAGAGGAAGTCAAGTGGGCGAATCAAGTGGGTGGCTAGAGCACACACACACACACACACGCACGTTCATTTACCCACTCATATGTGTTGAGTATGCAAAGTTTGAATTGCGCTGTGTAATGAAGCAGTTGAGAACTATGTAAAAAATAATTTGGTTTGCGAGCGAAACTGGAACAGCAGTGACTCATTAAGCCCTGCCATTAATGAGACTTAAGAAAAAGTGGCAAAATAGAAGTGGAACAGCGAATCGCAGTCAGCGCAAAGCTTTAATATTAATCATACGACCCGTTGGCCGACTGCCTAATGAAAGCGAACTGAAATTAAGTTTAAAGCCCCAGCAATTTGCCTCAAGTGACTCTGCCGCTTTGAGGCGTGGCACTTGTCTCCAAAGTTGAAGTCAAGTGCTGAACTTCAACAAAAAACGTGCACATGACTCTGTGCTGCAAGCAGCCCAAAACTGTCTGCCTTTGAGACAAAGTTTGTCTTACACTTGTCTGAGCGGCCAACAGAATGGAACTTTTTCAATAAGCCACAATTTTTGGCAAGCACTCTGGTGAAGTTTGCAGCGTCAGTCTTTCAACTTAATATAGCTAATTTCCGGTGCACGTCCATCTAACTGGCGGCTCATAAACATACTGTCATATAACCGTGCTTAGATCGGACAGGCAAATATCTAAGGTGTGCCATCAATCAATGTTGAAAATTTATATGTTATTGAGGTAGTATATACACAGCGACGTCGCAGTTGAGTGACAATTACTAAGCGGGGCCCATGTCAAATTGTTTATAGCAAATATGTCAATGGCCCCGCTGTCAGTTTATCAATCAGGCAATGCTCCGGCCTGGCTGATACACGGTGCCTCATGTCGATGTCGCTACAAGCACTGCCAATTGATTTCAATTCAATTTTACAGATTGCAATCGAAGCTATTAAAGTGTACGAGCTGGCCACGTTGGGTGCCAAGCTGGACCCAAGGACCGGGCCCTGACGATGCGCTCCACACGTAACTGCAATTTGGTCGCTGCGCCCCGGGGGCGCAGCATTAATGAGTGGCAGCATGCAAAGCAATACAAGACATGGCTAAGGCTGAGCCTGGGTTTGTTTGCTGTTTACTGGTGCTGCTGCAGCTTGCCCCCAACTCGTTTCCAGCTGTCTCATACGTAGCACGGAAGCTGCTGCCTCTAATGACGGCTATTACATTTATCGTCTTGGCCATTACAATAAAATAAGCAAGTATTTAGTAATTATCCAATTTGAAAGTTACTACAAATCAGGCAGCAAACGTGCAACACTCGACAGTTCACAAGGCGAGAGTCCCATCGACTTGCCACTCCTGCCTCTATTGGTTATTTGCCAACAAGAGCACTTTGCTTAACTGGGTCAGTTTCTGCTCGCAGCCAGCGCAAAAGCCAATGCAATTGCAGCCAATATGGCTAAAATAACAATGCCAATGCAGCAGGACTACAATGTCAGGATGAAGCGCTGTCTATTGTTTCCTTTGCCGCATTTCAATTTCCACACACCCGGACACTCGAAACACATTTTCAGCTTTGTTTTTCTGTGTTTTTGTTTTTTTCCTGTCTTGCTTGATGAAACGCATGCCATTTGCTTGGAGCGTATTCGGCAGTTGCGATAGCGACCATCGCCTCGTGCTGGCTTCTCTGTGCAGAAGCAAAAGCAACAGCAAATCTCATTGTCAGAAACACATACCTTTATCAGTCGTCAGAGCTGGTCATATTTCAATATGATTGCTGACACCCAAAGCCACGTGAATGCGTGGCTACAAAGGCTGGCTTACAACTCAATTTATTTGCTTTAAACGACTACTAAGAGCAGCACTTTGCGAGCTTAAGGGACTTAAACAACATGAACTTGCCAGCATTCATTGTACTCTTTTTCTTCTTCTCTTTCAGGAAGAACAAAAGACTCTGGTCCAAAATCAAATAAAAAGACAAAGGATTTTTTCGGTGGGTGTCATTTTTATCAAGGAAGTGATTAAAACTTCTTTCTGAATGCTCTCTGTTTTATGCGAACTACGTTTGCAGCTTAGGGCACTCGACAAGAGCACAAAATTGGCTGTAAAAGAATTGAGACAGAGACAGGGGAACCATCCATTAAAAATTTTTGTTCTAACTATGTATTTGATAGTTACATATACATTTATATTAAAGTAACTTTCTACATTTCAAACATTGCTTTGACCTGCATTTGATGCTGCTTCTAGATTAGTGAGATGCGAAAAGTGAGTGCAGAGTTTTTGAAGCTTGTCACTTACATTAACTGCCGTTGGCTTTGTAATATGTGATCTCAGAACAGTTGTGGCCTTTGCAGGCGTCAACAGTGTCATAAAAAGTCGCTTCTCTTTGTGAGCTCATAAAATTTATACAAGACACATATATATAGTGTAGCTTTTGTTGTTGTGGTTGTTGTTGTTGCTCTGCTGGACAGTTGCCAATAAATGTCAGATATTGTGAGTGCCAAAATATTGTCATAAACATTGGAGCTGGCTCTTTAAACTGCGATAAAACGTTCAGGCGCATCACATAATTTATGTGCCGTGATAAGAAGAAGACCACAGGGTAGTGGTCGATAAAAAAAGTCAAGATTTATGATTCGCCAAGCAGGTGAGACAGCTGAAACCTGATGCGAACCATATTAAAGCGAACCTCGGCGATTGCTGGCAGCGCGACAAGGAGACAGCTAACAACTAGCAGTTGGTAATCGTCGATTGGCCATCATGGCTACTCAAAACAACTCAATCAAACGCCAGCGCAGCAAATGTCATTCATTAAATCGAACAAGCGGCTCGAAATGGCCAAAAGCCACAGGCCCGAGAGGACAAAGCCGGCCCAAAAGGCAGGCGGGCAACTGTTGCAGTCAACCAGCTAGCTAACCGGGCCCAAACAACGACAGGCACGACTAAACTGTAACAAGGAACTGTTCTGCAGCGGACAGAGGGCAGATGGCAGCGGGCAGCGGGCAGCGGGCAATGGGCAGCATGTTGCATGCAGCAAGGCAGCTGCTTGTTGAGCAACTTTCTAAATGAGTGCACTATAAATCACGACAGAACCTACAAGTTGCTGCCTTGTTCGTGGCTACCAGAACAAAAATTAATTTAGTCATACGGCCGGACACTTGTAGCGGCAACCAGGCGCTAGATTAATGGACGGCAGTTAGAAAGTATTGTAGCCAAGATTTCTGGCCAAAAAGATATGCACCAGTCATGCGCTGTCTGTGTCGTAGCTCAAACTAAATCAATGAAGCGCACTCTTTAAGTTTTATTTATTTTGTTTTGTTTTCATTTTTTTTTTTTTTTGTGGCAGTGGCATGGGGCGTGGGCGATGTCAGCAACATCAACGACATCAGCAACAACTCGAACAACTTCAGTTTATGCGACTCTCGGCTGTGAGTACGACCCACGTGCCCCGGTCCACTCAACAACAATAAGAACTTAAATTTTTATTCATGATCAACAATGCGGAAGTTGCAGCAGGCAGCAGCAAGCGAGCGAAAACAAAAGAAAATGCACTGGCGAAAATTTGCATTTTGTATAAACTCGATACGTTTCACTGCGAGCCTGCCTATGATGGCGATGCTGTGGACTTAGCTAGCTTTAAGTCAACAGCATGCTGCCATCTGGCTAGAAAACAATTTTCAGCTCTTTGCATATTTTTCGACTAAATTTCATTGCATTCTCATTCTCATTCTCATTCACATATCTGCTTAAATGTTTCTGCATGTGCAGTTTGGCCGAAACTTTGCCGTCGTCTTAACTGTTTTCGTCATTTCCGTTTGGCATTTGGTTGCTTCTTAGACACAAAACCAACGGGACTCGATCGACGTAGACGGACTTATAACTTCACATCTCTAATCCCCCCCACTAATTTATTAAATGTATTTTTAGACAGAAATTTTATTTAATTATTGTAAAAGTTCTTGGGAAACCCTTACACTAATACACAATTATAATCACTTGCAGTTATACTTTAATGTACTAAATGATGACAGAAACTTAAAAACTTAAAGTACTAGATCAGACTTTCATTTTTATGTAATATAAGTTTAAATGATATAAACTCTGACAACAGAAAAATTTACTTTAACTGAGTACATTTAAATAAAAAGGAAAACACGAATTGGTTGGCCCTAACTTGATTTATAGCCAACTTAGACTATTGAATCGTTTAAATTACTAAATGCTTGAAACTCATTAGTGTTCAATGCTCTTTATTTTCACTTAATACGTACATATATTTTCCTATTTTATTTATTTTTTTTTTTTTTTGTTCGCTGAGCACTTAATTATTGCGCTTTCTTTGCGCTTGTCCAAAGTACGATTAATGCTCTTCCAACAGCCAGCATGCCATTGACGTTCACTTGTAGATACATTTCAATCTGGAGCCAATCCCAGAGCCCAGCTCCATGCCCATCTCAGTTGTTTGTTTATTTGGAGCGCATTGTGTTTCAGGGCTGGGCTTCATTTCTCGTTTGCGCTCTGTCGCTGTCGTGCGATTGTTTGACTTTATGTCGCTGCGTAGCGTCACATCGGCAGCAAAAACAACAGCAAACAGTGGCAAATTGTAATTTAATACCTGCACAAATTTGTAATACAAAGGCGCTTAAATGAGGTGTTGCAAGTTCATTCCAGTCCGATGTCCCGCCAGTCCACTGTCCCTCTGCTAGCCCGTTGCTGCGTCTGTCGCTTGGCCGCTTGGCTGGGCTCGGGCCACAACAGCCAGGTCGAGTTACAGGCGGAAACAATTTGCAATACGATAGAATTTCATTGCAATTTCAGCAGACCGACCGACCGACCGACCGTCCTCCCTTATCTCCATCTCTTCTGCCATTTCTTTTTCCTTTTTAATTAAGCCAACGCTTACATGTTGTGCATATTGCAGATACATATTTTCTTTAATTATGCATGAGCAGCGTCTACATATGACACAGATATTTACCAAAACATTTGTATGACTTTTTGCACTGGTTTAGAGAGCGCAGGCAAGCACACATCTCAGTTTATGTATCCTGCAGGAAGTAATTCACAAATTTAATTATTAAACTGACGCTGACATTTGTGTCACATGCCAAGGAATATGAACTGGCTGTATGATACATTTCGCAACATTTCTTGCTAATTTAATCAAACACTCTGCGTATGAGTAATGTAGCTGCCAACAAGTCTACAGCCACCTATGTACCAAGGAGTGTGTGCCTGAGCTTGTACGTGTGTGTTTGTGGATATTACTATATAAATATTTGCAACACATTTTGCAATTGCTCCAAGTGGCATAGTGACATTTGACTACATTGAGACCTCAATTCATAAACGCACAAGTTGCGACCCATTGAGACAGGGCATCGTCGACGACGTCGTCTGCTCCAGCTATGCTCAGAACTGTATTAGACACACACTTATACACACACACACTCACTGGGGACTGTGTTAGCCGGCGGAAAGCGACATGTGCTAACCATGTTCATAACTGTAAAATATTTGCACTGCAGGCATAAATGTAATTTCATGGTGTGTCATTTCAACCCAGTTGCTCCCAATGGACAAGTACTTCAACAAATTCCCTCAGCCCCAGCCCCTGCAGGCTGCAACGCATATTTGTTGTACTATTGCTATACTGATGCGAGCAAAACATTTACGAGTAGATTTTGAATTTACTTTTGCTCCAGATGCCGCCCTCCCGACTCGACTACGGCATGATGTAATATGCCAGATTCCCCAGTACATCATTTCGCTTGCTATTTGACTTTTCATATTTTTTGGAGCAGAAATTTATTGTGACATTTTGCAATATGAATTCCAGCAATCTAATAGAATTCTTATGCTGAGCATCTAATTAAAATATATTTTCTAAGATTGACAATTTGCAATTTCTATGCAGAAAACGGAAAAGTTTCATAAAAGTTTATTGCGCAAAAATAAATTGTTTATTTCGTTTAAATATCTCATTTCAAGGCATACGTATATCAAAATACTTAATATATTTTTTAATATAAGTACTGTCAAATAATGAATCATAATAAAGCACAATTCATAAAATGCAAATAAATATTAAATAAACAATAAGCAATACAGCAAACGTAATTTATTATAATATATTCAATTGTTAATATGGAAGATATATTTAAAGCCTTTGGCATTTTCAACTGTCAAAGAAATTGCCTTCAAAAGCCGGGCACATAATTATAATATTGATAAGCAAAGTCCACATAATTTTAATATTGATAAATGTTTAATACAATGCCCAAATTTAAATGCGAAACACCTTAAAGTCAAACAAAAGTTCATACAAACTTTGACATCGAAAGCTGCCACAGCAACGAATGCTTGGCAATTCGCCAAGGCAACTGAAGCGAATTTCGACCTATAGACACGCCCAACTACCAGCTGCCCCAATTTGAGTTATGTTAAGTGTATAATAAAGTTTATGCCACGAGCTGGTGCAACAATAAAATTTGCAGTCAAGAAATTAATAGCTCACTGGAGGGCAGTGCTCTTGCGGCAGACCACCCACAACTCCATACAGCAGCTCCAAGATGAACAACAACAACATTAACAATAACAACAAGAACAGCTTGCCAGATATTTATTACATTTTAGCAATCGTAATTGTCATTGTTTGTCTTGGCGTCTGGCAAATGTCGTTTAATTGCCCAGCCCAACCGACAGAGCAAGCGAGAAAGGAAGAGAGAAACAGCTAGAGGAAGTGAGAGAGATAGACGGGAATCATTGTGAGCATTGTATTGGAGGGTTAGAAATGCTTTCTGTTTAACTCGGCTGACGGGGTGCGAAAGTTAGTCAGTCCATTTAAAAATAGACACGCTCAAATGCTTAAATAAATAAACAAAATGTCAGACAATAAAAATTTATGAGCCTCAATTGAAATACTGCAATTTCAATGGCAGACGATAAAAATATTTACACCACGATAGAAAGAGACGGGAGGAAAAGGGATGAAGGCAGGGAGACAAACACGATATAAAGTACTCACTAAAAAGTACATACGAGTAAAAACTAAAAAACCGATGAGTCAATTTGTACAAAAGGCGCCACATGACCGCACACATGACTCCAACTACACACACACAAACATATATACATGTAACTATAGATACTCAGATACGCACACTCACAGGCAGATACATATAGTTATCTGTTTTTTTTTTTTTTTTTTATCCGTGTGTTTGTAGTTTTTGCTTTCATTAGGCATCGCCAGTGTAAATGGTATTTGTAAAATAAAGGAACTGGGTCAGCGCAGCAACAAATGTATCTCGATTTCATTTCGCAGCGCCTGCAGCACAAATGCTTATCGCCAAATGACAATCTGCAACGGCAGAGACACAAGCAGCGGCAGCGGCACCGGCAACAGCAATGGCAAGCCATAAGATACTTTTGCATATGTCTATTTGCATTGCACGAAGATGTCTATCGGTTGCAGTTGAAGGTAAACGATAAAATTGCCTGGCTGGCTGCGTTTCACTTTTGATATGTCCACTGGCCATATACGGGGAACCCTATATGGGTCATATATTGCTGGAAAGCCTTAAAGGTTAAACTCAAGTGCTTCTTAGACCAATAGGCAAATAACATCCAGCTGTGCACAGCGGACTCATTCACAGCTCAGCTACTACTACTGCATGTTGGTGATTTCTCGATGCCGTCTTGATAAGGGGCACCATGCTGGGCTCTTCTCTTTCATTGATTTCATATGGGAAATTATATTTTGTGGTGCCATTGGCGAACATTTAATTTCTTTTTTTCTTTTGGGCAGACAAATTGGCTGTAGGAAAATCAAGATAAGTCACAAAATAAATTGAATTAAATAAGCTAGAGTCACGTTTTCTGCTTTGCAATTAAGGCCAAGTCGGCATTAAAGTATTGTTAATAATAAGAAAATAAATTGCCAAATCATTAATTCATTTACCAGGTTATTAGTTATCCACGAGCTGATTTCTTTGACTGGCAGTAAAATGAAAACTTCAAGAAAGGCTGGGCACCCCACTTAGATTTGATTTGCGATTTCAAGGGACCGTAGCTTATCAAAGTATCTCGAAGATACACGCTCTATGAAATTGAACGAGCAGCTTGTACTTTGAGCTTTCAAGTAGCAAATTATCTTGTCTCAAGTTGTCAGCGAGAGGCAGTCAGGCAGCTGCAAGTCAGAAAGAAATATATATATATATATTTCATCAAATGCAACTATCTCAATCTAAATTGCTCACAGTGGCATCTTTGTGTGGGCGACTCAAAGACACACTCCTGCTTGCTTGGCGAAATAATAATTTACTTAAATCATTCTATGAAGCAATTGAAATTTGCTGCAAAAGACACTTTTGCTTGGCTCCGCCCTCCGCTCAGTTACTCAGTCGCACTGTCGTTCCCTCGTCTGTCTCTGGCAATTTGCAGTTATATTTATTTTGCATTAAAGTGCAGTGTAGCGTATGCAGCTCATTAAAATTGGTTTTTTGTCAAGAACAGACACAGTCGCAGTCGCAGTCGCAGTCGTAGCACAAAAGGGAGACGAGACACAGGCGCACAAAGCACCATTTGTTGGGTATTGCAGTCCATGGCGCCATTGTATGAAAATTTCTTATTAAGTGATCAATAATCATTTTGTTCAAATGCCAAGAGCACTGCATAAGCCGCCCACATTGGTCGGCCGCCATAGAACACCGAAACCAGAGCCAAATTACAAACAATTTACATAGCTGCCCTCGAGCGTAATTCGTCTGGTCTAAAGACTGAGATTCGGCCCGAGCCTGAGTTGCTGGTGGTGGTGGTGATGGTGGTGGTGACGGTGGTGCTTGGTCCGCATTTATTGCCTGTTGCACTTTTTATGCTCCAAATGCAATTTGCAGCCTTGGAATTTGGGTTAAATTACAGTAGATAAAACATTTCAGCTGCGGGCTAGCTGTCGAGTAGCCAGCCAAGTTAGTCGACTCCAAAACAAATCATTATCGGCTTTACCTGGACGACGGCCTGGTGCCGATGTACAAACAACAAACAACATCACACCCAAGCACTAAAATAATCAATTCAATTAAAATGCCATGCAACTGACCAATGTGAACGCCCCATCAGCTACGCTCGCCCCCAGACCAACTACCGACGCCCCGTTGATAATGATGGGCACTGCGGTGATGCCTTTCTGCATTGTCGGCATCAGTGCTTGCCTTCTTTAGCTGCTAGAAAAATATATGGTATATATAGAGGAAGAAACAAAAAAAAAAAAAAAAACAAAAACAAAAGATGAAAAAAGGAAACATATAGTCTGAAGAAAGGGCGTGCTGCAGATCTGGCTGTTCACGTCAAGTGCCTATCTGACTGACTGCTCCGCTCTACTCGGCTCCGCTCAGCTCAGTTCTGCCCTGACCGGCTCATGAAAAATTCATTCATAGTGTGGAATTTCGCGCTTAAATGTAAAATAGTTTTTCAAACAAGTCGAACACAAAGCGCATTGTGAACGCTGCCGACAAGGCGATGTTATGAAAGGACGCTGCGAAAACATAGCATAAGATACACGAATACACTCCAGCGATATACATATGTGTGTGTATATTTCTCGCTACTAAACAGGATTACGATTGCAACTACGTCTGGGGCTGCCACTAAAAAAGGGCTTGCCAGCTGCGTTGCCGTTGCGGTTGAAGTTGCCTTTAAAAGCCAACGAGTTAAAGTAGCGGCATTACAACGCACCAGCCCGATTAGCATAAATGTATAAATACATATATAAAATCGGGAAAATACAAGCTAAATAACAGTTGATGACGTTGAGATACCCTCTACTTCAAGATTCATGTGTAGTAAATCACTCTGACAATCAGGACTTAAAAACTTCACGTAACATTTTAAAGAAATAATTTTTGATTGAGTTACTCTATAATCATAAGAAATAAGTTTAACTTTAACTTAATTAAATATCTTGCAGAAACTGATATACCTTAACTTTTTCAAACAGCTCTGCTATGTTACTCATCGCAGATGCGCTTCAGAAGCTGCAGATACAGATACATCTGCGAAGATGCTTATGCCAGCTAAGCAGGCACACAGGCAACTCCATAAAGATCTCGTCGCATTTAAAGACACCTCATGTGGAACGAGCAAACAGCCAACACACATCCGCACACACACAGATACATCCACGCATCCACACACATGCAAATAAGACATCTTGATAGATAAGCTGGGCGTGTGTACGTGTTTAACTACAGGCATCTTGTCAAAGAGTCTGAGAGCTAAGCAGTCCTCACTTAGACAAAAGCCTCCCGCGCTCAAGTCTGAGGTTAGGTGGCATCATGGCGTTACGCCCCACAATCAGCTAGCTACCCTTAGAGTGCCTTAATAACCGTGCAAAACTCTGGCAATTCCCCTTTTTACTGGTGAAGAGTTGCCTTTTAATTTCGCCATGGCATGTGTTTATGCCTGCTGTAAAAAGTGGATGAATTGCTTTTGATGTTTAATGTTTCATGTTGGAAATTTGTCATTTTGTCATTTTGTGAGACAAAAACTGCAAACATAAATTGTCAATTAAAATACAATTTGTAATTCGATGAAATACATTTTAATTACGCGCCACATAACTAACCATAATCACTGTGACTAAACGTCGGACCGACCCATGTTTAGTGACCATTTAATTAATTTTCCCAGCTGGTCTTTATGTTTTAATGAATTCAGATGAAATTTAAATAGTTGTGCCATTCATGGGACATCCATTTTGTTTGTTAGCAACGTGCTTGGTTGAGTGATTCGGCTTTTAATTTATGCAATGACACACGCACACACACACACATACATATATACATACATACATACATACATTATGCATACGCAACGTTGAGTAAATATTTATTAGCTATTTGTTGCGTCAAGCTCGCAGGTCCAACTGCAACAATGGCAACGACAAACAACGGCGATCATCAATTAACATCCAGACCTTGTTGCAGCGCTCAGATGCAATAAATATTTGACACCAAATCAATCATACGCACTGTAGTGCTAATTGGCTATGCACACATTAGAAAACCTTGCCCATATTCAGCTGAAAATGCATTGAGTTAAAGCTTAGAGAATGGAAATATTTATTTTTCAGGCATAATGAATCTAGAATATATTAATTTTTAAAAGTGAAATCTTAATCATATTACAATATGAATATGAAAATGACGTTTATAATAATTGTAAAATAAAAATCATGTCACTTAAACTTGGTAAAGAAAATGCTTCAAATGTTGTTAATATTTTCAGTATAACGTAGTCACAATCTGAACTAGTCTTTTGATATATGTCACTTAATAGATTGCAGAGTTTTCATATCATAAAAATATTACATTGTGAAAAGTTAAGCGACTTGATCAGTTGATTTAAGTACTTTGGCCAAAGCAGTAAATATTTATGTAAGTGTAACAGTTGCTCTAATTAGACAAGTCAAAGCTGAGAATTAAGTTCGTTTTCACTACTATTTTGAGTGTACTCTATTGTTATGTTATCAATAAGCAAGACCCCCACCGGTATTGAGTAATGGAGATAGTTGGCATTCGCTATCAGTGCGCTACCTCATCAAATACTTTTCTCTAAGTACAGCGCTTGAAGAGCCACTAGAGAGTTGAATGAACTGCTCCCTAACTAAGCACCACTTGAATTTTAGTCAAATCTTAGTAAGCACTCGTCCAGCGATTCGCACAAAGCTACAATTTCAAGTGAGTGGAGAGCGGAAAGCAAGAAGCGCAACTCAAAACCCACTTCAATATAGTTGGCATATTATGAGTGACCCGCAGGCGAGCACCTCAACCTCAACCTTAGGCCAATGCTAAGATCAATGCCACTTTGGCCATGGTCGACGTCGACGTTGCCAACTTCCTGTTACGTGGCTAAGGCACTACTACGACTACTACTACCCTATTTATGTGTATGTAGAAGTATGAGTTCCACCCGAGTTGACTTTTTCTTCTTTTTCTTTTTCCATTTTCTTTTCTTTTTTTTTTTTTTTTAAACACTTCCTCATTTCGCTTTGTGCCTTGGCATTTGGCGGCTATTCTGTGTCAATTCCCAGCACTGTGTCTGAGTGTCACCAGAACCAGGTAAAGGAATGGAATGGAATGGTTGAATTGAGTTCAGATTTCTGTGCTCTAGCTCCAGCTCCCGCTCTAGCTGAAGCTCCATTGCCTTCTGGCTGAGTGCCAAGTGTAGTGCAATAAACTCACTTTTTTGAATAGCTGGCAATCAAAGATCTGAATGCAAGATACGATGACATTTACTCGCACATTCAATTGCGCTTTTGATTTGAATATTTACATGCCTCGAATGCTCTCTCGCCTGGCATATGCTCGTGTCTTTCTATCCTTTGTGTGTGTGTTCTGAGTGCTGTATATAGAAAAGTATATTGACATAGTCAAATTGGCTTACAGTCGGCTGCCATTGGGTCTTTGGTTCAGTTTAGTTGGCTCTAGACGAGAGCTAATTGATTTTACTTGCATTTAACTTAAAGTTGAGTCCATCATTAGGCGCATTCAACTACTCGAAAATTAAGCTAATGCTACTTTAAGTGGCTAAACCTTGACAGCCAACTAATTTGCCTAATTGATAAACCATGCCAGCCATAGAACAACTTAAGCCTCAGCTTAACTTAGCTACAGCTTTGGCCTTTGTTTGCTCTGCACGTCAACATCTTTTGAGCCGGTGCACTCAGCCGCAAGTAGACGCACTTCAGTTGCAGTTGCAGTTATATATGCATATTAACATCCATACAAATCTCTCAAAGCAATATTATGCAGCAGCTGCCATATTCCCTGACGGCAACTTCATTGAGGTCTAGCTCAGTTCCTGGCTACTACCAGTAGCTGCGTCTCCTGGCTCTTGCTCGTCTGCTCCTCCTTTGAGTGCCCATTAATTGCAATCAATTTCGCTGTCAACACACACTCCAAATAACTGCAGGATATTTATTTATGCGAGCAATACCCCGCCACTGCCGCAGAACCTTTTGCAACTGAATAATTACCTTATGACACATTATCATTATTATTAAGCCTGCCCCAGCCACAACTTATCATTTTCACATCAGCTCCGGGCCATATAAGTCCTGGAATTACAGTCTACCACGAAACACCAAGTGGCCACTCGCCTAGCCCCTAGACCTCATAAATATGTGCGGCCAGCAAAATTATATAATTATTTCAAGTATTCTCAATCCGACTCGTGTACGAGTGAGTGCTGAGTGCTGAGTGCGTTATCGCAGCCATAAACCTGTTTCTTTTTTAGTTTTTTTGTTTTTGCTTTCGCTTTTATTCAAATATGCTATGTGCAACGACACAGCGGGTATGCCAAAGTAAGGTCAAGAAAAAGATTATAAAAGACGAGTTAAGTCAAATAAAGCAGATTTGGGAAAACCAAGCCCTTCTCACGAGCACTCATCTCTATACTCAATTAACTAATTTTATTGCATAGGGTATTAAATGGTCTATCTTCGACTAAGTTCATATCATTTATTTTCATTAATTTTAGCTGCAATGCGTCAAGCATTGCTTTTTAGGCCAGCGCCGAAAGCCAAATACATTAAGCCCTGTCCTTTACCGAACTGATTTCAGTTTAAAGTGCAAATATTTACGCCCTGCAACGACGCTTAACTGCGAAAAAAAAAAGTCCCATTAATGAAATTGTGTGGTGCACAAAGTGTTCGCCGCACCACTCGATTTACATGTGTGCAAAGTCAATATATTGCGTATGTATGTATATGCAGCCACCAGGGATGCAACTTTACAAAGAGTTGAGAGTGAAAATATAAATAAATAATCATTAATGAGTTTTCAAAAAATGTTTCTATTGATAAATTATGACACGAGAATTGCCTTTCAATATGTTTTATGTTGAGCTGTAAGAGCAAAACACTTTTCCATTTTTCTATACATAGTTTCCATATCCATTTTACATATACGCAGCATGAGTACCATACAAAAAATACAATTTGTTGCTGCAAAAGTTGTTCATTGTAAATATTTGGCCTGGCCGCCCACAAATGCCCACTTGCCCACTTGGCGCAACAACAAAATCAACTTGGTGGAGCAAAAACCGCAGCGCATGCTTGACTCTCAGTAGCTCTGCCTGCAGAGAACTACGCATTTCGACTGTCCAAGGGTCTGACGGCTTGACGGTACGACTCGGCGTAGCTGCGCAGTTATTGAATTGATGGTCGCAGCAAGTGCTTTAATGGAAACTTAAGTATCATCGTTTAAAATGACGCAGAAAAGCGCAGCCAGCGAACGAGCGAATGAACCCAGCGAATGCTGGTGACCCTTCACAGTCGACCATTGCGTTGCCAATGCCAATTATTATTTCTATACCCTGTAATTAACAAATCAACTTGAATTAAGAGTATGTACTTTTTCTGAAGGGAAAAATCCACCGCAAAAGTCTTCAGCAACCGAATCAGAATCCTCAGTTTCGACTTGAATATATAGGGTTTTAAAGGGTATCCTAAGTTTATCATAACATTTTAAATAAATTGAAGAAGGGCATATCAATTACTATATTCAAATCAATTTTTTTTTTTGTTACCAATCGCTCCTTTTTAATTTAATTGACTTAGTATTCTCTGACTTATACTAGTTCATCTATCTGTACAGGGTATAAATGTTTTCAAGCCCTCTTGAGCGTGGGACTCTGACTGCTCATTTTGAAGGTATATTTTTGGTGCACATTAATTTTATGCACTTTTTACGACAACTCGCATAGAAATGATGTGCTGCTACCCTGTGTAATGGGCATTGTGAAAAATGTATTACAAGCATTAGGCGAAGTCAGGGCAAACATTCAACTAAAATATGCAACGCGGCAGAAAAGTTTGGATGGAACGGAGAAAGGGGCCACAATCACGTCATGAAAAGGGCATAAAGTCAGACGAGTAATGAGCGAACAGAGCAAAACCGGAGCATATTAAATATGCACCAATTAAAAATGACAACTGCGCCCTAAAACTCAGCGGCGAATCATCAAAAATTTGTTCAACAAAATGAAAATGCAAGGCAAATATTTAAAAAGGTGTCGAGTGGCTTACGTGAGGAATTACGTTCGACACCCTTTTAATTTTATTTTATTTTTTGTTGGCTGTGAGTAACTTTTGCAGGAACATCAACATGGTTGAGCTCGTAAAAGATAAACCACCCATCAAAAGTGAAGTAAAGTCCAAAAACCCAGAGCTCTGGGCTAAACCGATTTGTAAATTTATTTATGCACGCCTTTCATCCGAAGTTTGATTTCTCTCCCATGGCTAATAGAAAATCCTTTCAAAGGACAACAGACTATCGGCTTTTAAATATTTAATGTCGGGCACAAAAAAAGTTAGAGCCGAAGCTTTTTTTAAAACAGGTTTCAATTGTGCGTACAATTGATAAAAATCCGATTCATTTACTTTTAACTATTAATTTATCGCATTTACGCTTGATTTACCAAATAATGTGAAATTAATTTAAAATCTGACGCATAAATTAAAATCACAAACAGCAGGTGAAAAACCAAAGGGAAGTGGAACACGTTAATTACACATAATCATCATTAATTAATTATAATGATAAGGGGTAAATGACTCTGTTCAGTACGAAGTGACTTTTAGTGCATTTTAACCAGTGGCGTTATTTCATTAATATGCTCTCAAAGCTGATATCATAGAAGGCGAATAAATTATATTGAAATCATATTAAAATTCACCTGCTGATTTATTCAACTACAACAAATTTATAGCATTTGACATGGCATTTCAGTCGTATACAAGATTTGCACTATGCTAAACAGCAATTAACTGTCTCAAATACAAATTTATCGCTGTAAGCTAATCTATTTGCAATATTTATATATTGAACGGCGCTGTATTATATATTGAGAGCAGTTAGTATATCATTATTACAAATGTCAATTACAAATCATAAAAGAACTATGGTTCTTCTTGGGTGTTATAGAATACACTTATCGTAATGAATTTCACTTCGAAATGTGTGTTTGAAAAATACCTCTTGACTCTAATATTTGATCAATTTCAACTTGAGGTAATGTATCATCATTAAATCATTTTAAAGTTGGGTATTAATAAAAATAAATTAATATGATGAAATACCGAAAAATAATCATAAACTTTTTTATATCTTCAGAATAGAGTTTCTACACTCAAATTATAATTCCCAGCTTAAATAGATATTAAAAAATTAGCAAATCTTTTGTTGCAACAGAATCTATTTTGAATTGAGTAATTATAAGTGTTATATATATATATATATATAATCGAAAATGTTCATTTCAGAGAACAGCTTACATAACTTCAGAAGCCCGCTCTTTCTCTCTCTCTCTCTCTCTCTCTCTCTCTCTCTCTCTCTCTCTCTCTCTCTATCTCTATCTCACACACTCTTTCTCTCTATATCTACCCCTCTCACTATCAACACTTTAACACCAATCAATCAAAAAGAAACTTTGATACATTCAATCCTCGAAGTAATGCCTGTCCGAAAAAGCAGCCTAAGTATATTTATTTTTTTTTAAATAGAACCTTCTTTTAATCAACAAGCTGGCGGAAGTGTATTATTTTTAACACCAGCTTAGGGTCAAGTTTAAGGCGAGTTTGGAAGTTTTGTTGCAGCCAAAGAGCATTAGCCCAGGAAAATGATAAACAATGTCTGGGACTGTGTCGCCGACACTGCCTGTTAGACATTTATAATTACAACAAAAAAGTGTTCCTTATTTACTTTGTGTTGGTTGTTTTGTTTTTCATGTTTTCAGCGCTTTTTTTTTTTTTTTTGAATGCCAGACTTGGTCCGCCTCTTATGCTGGATGTGAACGCCCTGTCGGCACATACAAAAAGATGATTTATGTATTTAATTTAATGCTGTTCTTGTTGTTGCTGTTGGTTTTATAGAGGACATCCACACATACAGACATAGTGTTTATTTGTCAGGCGACAACGGTATAATAAGAGAAACCAGAAACACGAATCCGGTAGACAGTCCGGGATGCTCCTTGTTGTACATTATTTCCTTTTGCCGGTTTAACGGCATTTTGCTGTTTTAAAGGCATTAAATTGTCATTGCTGTTGTTGTTGCTGTTGTTGATGCTGCTGCTGCTGCTGCCGCCACTGCGCCCACACACCAAAAACCATAAAAATGAAAAATGTGCGTCGTGACTCTGTAACGTTCTTCTTCTTCATCTTTCATCTACTGCGGCTGCTGCTTCTGCTGCTGTAATTATAAATAATTTGCTTGTTGTTGTTAGTACATTGTTAAGCATTAATAAGTAAATAGACAAGAGGCCAACGAGCTTAGCGCAGCGGAACTCGCTTCAATTATTCAAAAATCCAGCACAAGCAAATCAAATTTTTGGCCACACAAAGCAACAACGGCTCTCCCGCCTAACCCACAGCCATAGCCTCTGACCAGGCGCATGTCCTCTGGCCGGATAAGCAGAAAGTAAATAACTAGTACTTGTAAAACATTAGCAGCACACACTGCTGCAGAGTTATAGAGCTAGCAATTACCATGAGCCAACCCACACACACACACACACACAAACATTAATGCACTGACAGACATAGATACACACACACATACATGACCATTAAACGAAATGTGCCCAAAAAGAATGAGCGAACAAGGATCAAGTGCAAATTTTTGATAATTAAACATTCACAAGCGCCAAAATGCTTAACACAAGCACAACGGCTGCCAAAAAAGTGGGCGTTTCTCTGCGCCATGCCACGCCCATGCAATGTTAACAGTGCAGCCAGCTGCGGCGGGGAGAGGTCCTGAACTTATGCCGGCAATGTAATTAACACACAAAAATTGAAATCTGCTGCCGAACACATACACACTCATACACCCAGCCACACGTACACACACACAAACACTTAAGCACACACGAGCAACCTAGACGACTTCATTGAGGTCTAGCAAGTGAGACGTAGAGCGTAGAGTGTATGCTTGTGTCTGTGTGTATCTGTATGTATGTGTGTATGCCCGCTGCTGCGTGATTTTATTTGTATTTGTGTTTACATACACGAAGTCGCAACAACTTCCTTTCTTCTCTCTTGTTTTTGTGTTTTCGTAATTAAAAATCAGCTGCAGGATATTTTCGCCATTTTCCCAGTGAAATTACAGGCAGCATGTAAAACATAAACAGCAATTTTCACCAAGAACTTCAGCTGCCGAGAACGATAACAGCGTGCTGCTCCTTCCCGAGACTCCCAACTGAGTGGGATTCAATGAGAAGTTAATGGTTATTAAGATCTGCGTATTTCAATTGAATTTCACAATTACAATTTGGGCTAAAATGTTTTTTATTGAAATGCTTTTGATCTTAAGTGCGGCAGTAAAATATTTGTGTGTTAAATAAAGACTTTACAATAAATTGAAATTTAAGAAGAATACTGAAATTAATACAAAATTAGCGAATCATTATTTAAATAATCAATTATATAGAATTTGGTGGGTATTAGGAGAAAGGACGTGGAGAACATTCCAATAAGTTAAATATAATTTAAATTCCATTTATATAATGCAGGGCATTCGAATGACCGTCAACTGTCGTTAAACACTCGCATATGAAATGAGCTTGTCTATAAACCACAGTTGTTAAAGTTATAATGAGCTTAACTACATGATGAACATTGTAACATTATGAATGAGTTATACTGACTGATTAATACTCGCTTCCAGTAAATTTCAACCAAAGGGTCCATTAAGCAATACACCCCTATAACTCTAGTCACATAATTTGGTCACAAAAATTCAAGTCTACGAAGTTTCAGCCGTCTTACAGAAACAACCGACATAACACAAGCCAATATACTCAATGTCACGTAGTGAGCGTGTATTGAAACAGAGCTTTCAAGAATCAGCGTGGAAGGATTGCCAGTGTTCACTGCGTAAAATTGTATGTCTTGCAGATGTATGCAAATATGATTGAATCATTTAAATAAACTGTCTGCCTGCAGCTGATTGGTATGACAAATGGATCACTACCAAAGGGTTGGCTTGGGTTGGGGTTTGTTGCTGGAAAATCCGCGCCATAAACAAATATTTTTATTATACTCAAATAACAATTTCACGTCTGCTGCATTCGCGAACCGAATTCATTTTATTTGCCAATCATTTACTTTGTATTAATTAAATATGTGGTTTGTTTTATACAAAACCGCATAAATATTTCAGCTTTTTTACTTTCATATGTGCTGTTCATTGGGTTGAGAAAAATCCGTTTTTAAGCTGTAATACAAACCCGAAACGGATTTTCCATTTCGAAGACGTAAATACTTTTGAAACTGAAAAAATGAAAAAGCCTTTGATTCTCAGTTCTTTTTTTTTTAATTTTTTTGGTTTGGGGTGCGGCATGTTTTTGACAAATTGACTTTGGAAGCAATAATAATACCAACAACAACAGAAACAACAACAAGAACAGCAAATGGCTCTCAAGTACTATATTCATATTGATTTCAAATGAAACTCAAAATGCAAATGACAGATTTATTTTTCAATGCTGTCGTTTCGCCTGTCAATCAACATGGCCAAGGTGTTGATTGATGTCTAGACTCCTAGAGCCCGCTGGTTGGGCTCGTACGCCACATAGCCAGGCGATATTCCCCAGCTCTAAAACTGAGCTGCAAAAGCATTTCATATACATATGTACATTTCTCTTTTTTTGACAGCTACGCATTCAGTGAGATTTTTTTCAGTTCTGTTTCCATATTCGGATTTGTTTCGATGTGGGTGCAACGCACGCCAAATAGAGCGCCTTCAGTACGCCTGGGCACACTTGATTGAATTTGGAATTAGGAGGGGAAACGAGAGGAGCTACTAAGCTGGGCATTAGCAATGCTTAGAAATGCAATGACGCATGTAGCATTCCATGTTCAATGGGATTATATTACAATATTCAAGTACATGCATAGGAACGTAAGCATGTATGCATAAATATTTGAAATCATGCTGATTTGTCTACCAGACAGCAAAAAGAGAAGAAATGTGAATCAAATAGTTTGTGAAATGATTTGAGACCGAGTCAAATGTCTGTTGCAGTCGTAGTCAAGAATAAAATTAGAAATTAAACGATTTAAATAATTTCAATTAAATTTAAGTTATTCCTTGTAAAAACCAAGAATATTTCTTATAAACAAAAATATTTTCAATTCACAATAAATTCATTTGACAGATTTGTTTAAGATTTTCTCTAAAATTACAAAACAAATTCAAATTCAGAGTAAACAAAAGCAATTTGATTTTCTATGATTAAATGATAGAACATAAATTTTTCTCATTTCATATGTCTGCTCACACACACTCTCAGAACATTGCAGCTCCGACAAACTCTATAAAAATGCAGTGAAATTTAAGGCAGCTGCAACATTGCCATTAAAATCTTAGCCCAGTTTTCATTGTCTGAGCTGCCGAAATATAACAAAAACACCCTTCACAGGTGTAAGCAGCATTCACAGGTGTGTGCCAGAGCTTTTGTTTGTCAAGTAGAGTAATTTGTTTGCATGTTTATTCATGAAAGCGCGCCAAGAGCTCAGACAAGAGGCAGACGCAAAATAAATACATACTTAAAAAAAAATATACAAAAATAAAGAGGGAATTCTTGAAAGCTTCATCTCTCTTTACCTCTGTCAGCGTTACTTTCTCGCTTACTCCGACACAGCGCTGGGCTTTTAATTTAATAAAATTGAAAGCTTAAGCGGCTAAAACTGAATGTAGCCTTAAAATGGGCGACGATTCTCGCTGTCAACAGCGCGAGCAGCCCTCAAAGAAACACGAGTTCTTAAATGCGGCCAGAAACAATGCGCTTTAAATATCCTGAATTGGGGGTTGGATACATTGAAATGCGGCTAAAGCGGACTCTGGCTCAGACTCGGATTCAGACAGGCTGCGGCTGCTCATTGGCCTTAGTAGGACGCTTAACCCCATAAGGCGACGAGATAAAAGAGGCTAAGCTTTATTTATTATTCCACTAAGGGCGCAAAACTTGACAGTTCCTCCAAACCAAAATGAAAATTGTTCTTAAGGGAATTCTTTATGTGTTTAGCTACTATGAATTGAAAACTTATGCTTAGATTTTAGAATCGTTGGCCAAATAACTCGAAATTGTTAGCATTTTCTTTGAGATTGTGTAATGAAATTAATCATAAATATTTAAATGAATGCAAGCTCAAACATTAAAGCTGAACTGAAAATGTACGAATTCAAATTCGAATCAATTCCATATTTTGTATACAAAGCCCTACTTGCTTTTTGTTGTGTAACTAAGGAGATTTCAAGTCACATTTCAAAGAGAGAAAATGTTCTCCATGTTATCGATTTCATTAAATTAGAACTATGAATTGATTGAGTTCTGTGATTCTGATTCCTTGGATGAAAAGCTCCACAACATGCACAACTTGCCTACATTTTTGGCCAATAATCTCTTAAAAGCCACGTCGAGAATTCAATTAAAATCTTTATGAAAAGCACGAGTATACGAAAATCAAAGAATATATATTTGCACATGCCTGCATATTATTGGGCTGTGAACGGATGTGTAACGTAAAGAACTGATGGCGTTATTGCAATCGCCCACATTGTGAGCTTTCTGTTAGCCAAACACTCCCTGAGTCCATTCCATAGAACTGTCGATATGTACGTTTGAGTTTTCTGGGTCTGTGTATAGATTTGGTTGGCAATGGTATTAGGAGGTAGTCGAGGTAGGCAAGGCAGAGCCTGGGGAACTCGCACAAACGAAATAATCCAATATACATATTGTATTGTGCGATAATACGCCACACGGGTGCAAAAACTGTCTGCCTCTCATAGAAGCCGGGATAGGATTTTTTATACATTTTCTCGCTTTCGAGTGTTTACCTGGGTTGCTTTGTTGGCGCAATGCTATGTGTCTAGAAATATCGTTTGCTACGCTACTCGAGTGCGTTTATTTAAATTTTTTTGGCAATTTTTGGGCAGATTTTCATGGCATGGCATGGCTAAACAAAAATACTCCCTTACAAATTCAACGGAAATCATTTCGATTTTCAGATACGAGTATATGTATCTATATGTGCGGGTATCTGGTATGAGTGGACTTTGTAAGCTTTCGCATTGCGAATGAATGTGAAAATCAATTGAAAGTCAAAATTCATAGAAATTTTTATCAAGATAAAATATTTGTGTTTGTTGGCTTTAATGAAAGCAGACAACATAATATACAATATTTCCAATTGATATGAATTTCAAATATAAATTATGCATGTATATAATTATTAGTAATCAAAAGTATGTTACACATCATTGAACATTGAAAATATATTATAATTAAATTATTTGAGCTACATATTGAAAAATACTTTAGTGTATGCATTTTCCCATGTTTGTGAAATTCAACATATGTATACATAGCTAGAATTTCATTTGTTTACTCATTTTGTCAATCTCTGCACAAACGATTTGAAATAAAAATTTATTTTGATTGTAAGTGCCTGTCGGGCCATGTGCCAAGGATAACTGCCTTCGAAACGTTTTGGGCAACTCCTCGACTTTGTGGTCCATAACTGTTAGACTGTTTCGACTGCCAAGTGTTGGCCAGCTAGTCAGCTAGCCAGCCAGCCAGTGGGCAAATGTCCAAGATTGTTGGCGCTAATGTTACCGTCTGGACCTTTTTGCACCCCCTCTTCGGCGCTTTCTAGGCTGGACTGAGTGTCTCCTGGTGCTGTTTATTTTTATGTGACAATGCAAAGTAAGTGCACTTGAGTTGTGCTCCCGGCCTACAATCAGCTGGCAGCTGCTCAGTGCGCGATAATTAACATTTGTTACGTAGGTCAACAGCAATACACACACACACACAAACACACGCACGTCATATGCTATAGGAGTGCTACTCTATAAATGCGTGCAGACTACTGTATAAAAGTCAGTGAGCTTTAAAATTGGCACAGCCTTTCGCTCAATTACGGCAGTATGAGGAGCTCCATTGGCTGCCGCTGCTGCTGCTGAGTTGCCTTTGCACGGCCATTAGCCCGAGTCCGGGCTCGGGATCGACATGGGGTATGAAAGAGCTCCGAGTTCCGTTCCCCTTTGTATGCATACCATAATTGTTTGGCTACGAAAAATAGCAGCTCGCAGATGCCAATCAATGAGAAGCCCGCTATGATGCCGCAGATGTTGCCAATTGTACCTGGAAATGAAGCAGTATACGCCGTATATATATACGCTTGGGTATTTGTATTTTGTTGTTGTGGAAAATGTAATGCTGTAATATGCAGCAGACTTACTGAAGATCTCGTACCAGTCGTTTTTAATAATCTGCCGAAAGTATTGAATGTGCGTTTCGGCAAAGTAAATATGCACAACGGCCAACTCGGAGCTGTCATAGCCGTAATTGTTATTGCCAGGACTGCTGATGCTGGGACTGCTACTGCGGACGTAACTGCAAAATTAAACTCATTTATAGCGACTGACGGAGGGTAAACGTAACCCCATCAGTGAACCATGAACTGAGATTGAGCTAAACAACAAAATAAATGGAATTTTCAATCGGAAAACTTTTGTTGTAAAAACTAAAGACGCTGTGCAGGACTTATGAAATGTAATTTTATATAAAAAAATGCCGATGATTTGCGTGAAAATTAAAAAATTAGTATATAATTTAATTTTCTTCCCGCCTGAAAGTATGCAAATATATTTTTCTTTTGAAAATTAAACAGTAATTCAAATGAGCCCAAACCTTCAATGAAAATTGTCCTTGAACTGTTCTTTTGTTTAGCTCTGTCTACTTTCAACTTACGTCATGTTTCGAAATGGATTGTGAAGGGCCAGAGTTCCGGCGCCACGAACATTGTAGCGTATCTCACTACAGGAGGGCAGACAGTCTGGACAGTAGAGCGCATCTTCCATCTCGTGCTCCAGACCGGGCACATAGTGGCGACTGGTGATGACATTCATCCATTTGACTGAAATAATATCAGAGTCTCAATAGACTTTAACAATTGCCCCAGCCACTGCCTACTCACACTTGTAGTGTTTCAGGCACTGCATGTGCTGTAGTGTGCAGAAGACGCGTCCCGTGGTGCCTACAATGTAATGCACGGGTAGTTGGAAGGGCAGGCATTGGCACAAGCTATATATGCTGTAGGCGCGGCATGCGGAGATACATTTGCTGAAGGTATAGTGACGAGTGAAGTTGTACGGCATCTCATCCCAAAAACGACATTTACGCTATGAAAACGATTACTGATTGATTGGACAAGGATTGACAGATGTCTATAATACGCACCACTTTGGGCCTCATGCGACGGGCTTCAGGGAGAGTCTCGAAGATTCGGGGACGCACCGGCAAATAAGTGATGCGACCCGTCTTTACGTAACGTAGGGTAACACCACCAGATTGTCGATCCGGATAATTGTGTATCTCATTGAGAGCAATCTGTTTAAGAGTATTAAGAAGAATATCATATACACAGTTGCATACTAATCATAATAATACCGAAAACCCGTCTTGACTGTCCTGCTTGACAAACCTATCTTTAGCTGCAGCTCTGAGTGTCAGCACCAGACCCATATCCACTCCAAAAAAATGCTGGTTATAAGATCGCGCTTCAGAGAAACTAAAAAGAAAAAAAATGAAAAAAAAACTATTAAAATCATATCTGGTATATAGATAAGATTCACATACCTTCCATTATAATTGAATGTACAACAAAAGCCGTGACTCGAGAGAGTTTCACGAAATTCCTGCATACAATCGAATGGTCGACCTGCTAAGCGGCATGATACCAAAATGTCGCTGCATTTAGGCGTTAGAATACGCAACCGACGCTTCGGATTGAAAAACAAATCCTGTGGCCTGGTATCAAATAGATCCAAGAAACCCTGCAGCCGCAGAACACGGTCGTCGTCGATATTCTCTTCGATGCCGTAGTACATGCTAAAGGCGCGCAGTTCTGTATAGAAATAAGTGGCATTGCGTTGTTTTGGATCCTTGTTGCTGCTGCAAAGGATTAACAAAGGGTATATCTAGAAAGAGGCTTACCTTAAACGGACTACACTTACAGCTCCTGTGCGTAACGCCAGACGGCGCGCTTGGATAAGCGATTCTGGGAGCATACCGTCACAGCGGGCAGAGGAACTTTGCTGACTGCATACAATGGATCATACAGCGTGGTGACTAGTTCATCCGTCGCGTCCTTGTACGTGCCCCATACGAAAGCAATTAGCATGGACAGGGCAGTTATGTGGCAAATAAGCCAAAAGAATCTGCGGCAGAGTCGGCTAATTGAAAGGACGGCCCAAAGGGGAAGCAAGGCCTTTCAAGCTTCGGCCATGCTACTTACCGCTCCTGAATGCCACGACCGTGCTCAACTAATTTGCCATAACAATGGAATGACAGGTTTTGCAGCAAATCCTTAACTGCGTCGGCAAATGACAATTTTCGCGCTGGTGACTCCTCTTCGCGGATAGCCGCCATTAGCGTGAGTGGCCCAGGTGGACGAGCTCGTGGCTTGGCTATCCACCAGGCGGCTCGTCCAACCACCAAACGTTTGGATGGCACGGATGGGCCAACTCGCTCTGCATTTGCTGTCATGTTTGGCACTCACTCAGCCGTTTGTGGATTGCAACTGTTGCGGCTGTCTACGCAATGCGCGCCTTTTTGTAGCCTGTTCCTCTAACAAATGTCCTGCCCATGGCATTGTCGTAGCAATGGGGCTGGGCTGGGGGTGCTGATGCCTGCGCATTTTAATGAAAATTTTGCAGTCATGTCGTGCGTGTTGTTGTAATTAGGCCTCGTGTTCCAACTTATTGCCAACAAATTAACTGCGACATGGCACGTGGTGCTTGGCATTGGTACTCCCACCTCCATGGGCTGTTTATTCAGGCAGGCTCTCGATTCGTCTTGGCAATTTCCCTTAATTGTCAACAATTTAAAATGAAATTAGTTAAATGCGCATTAAATGTCAGCCAACGGAAACAACATCTTCATCATCGCCATCAACATCATTATTATCGTCATCATAATCATCCGGGGTGGCGACAAGGACAAAAGCAGGTCATGTATTTTTTTGATTTTTCGTCGTCTAGCCTGGCATTCCAAAGCAGAAAGAAGAAACCTCCCCCATGGCCAGGATTATGAAACAGGAAAATGAAGCCACGTGTTGATTGTGAATAAAGATATAGGAATTTGTGTATTTCAAGAATTCCTTTTCTGTTTACAAAAAATAATGCCTTTAAGCAATTATAAATAAAAAAATGCCACACTTTTGATTCCTAATTACTTCAACTTCATTTCATGGGCAGATTTGTAGCCTTTTCGCGTTCAACATCTTCTGCCTATTATTAGCTCTGTTGCGCTCCATGATACGATGGCAGCCCAAGTAAATGTACTTGCAGAAGAAGAAGAGTGTCTCGAAAATGGCCACCAGCGAAAATCCCATAAATATTGATAAAATATTGCCAACGGTACCTGATTAATAAGAAATATATATTACAAGCAAATATAAATAAATATTCATTCAGTCACTTACTGAAGATCTCGAACCATTCGTTGTTCAACAATCTTACATAGTAATTAGCATGCGGCTTGCCAAAAAACACTTTCAGGACGGACAAATCAGAGCCCAGTTCAGCGATACTTTCGTTAGGTGACAGATTCGCCAGGTATGTGTCAATGGGCAGCTCATTCATAGATACGCTGTACTGGACATCATTGCACGAAGGCAAGCACTGCGGACAGAACAAGGCTTCCTCAGATTCGCGCTCGAGGCCCGGAATTCGAAGTCTTTGAGTTAACACGTTATTCCACTTAACTAAAATTTGATAAAGGCAGATTAGATTAGATAAGCTAGCCTAGGCTAGTAACTCACATTGATAATTGGAAAGGCAAGCGACATGGCTAAGCGTACAATAGACAACCCCATCGAAGTTATCCACCAAATCCAGAGGCATCTGAAAGGGCAGGCAGTTGCACAGGGCAATTATGCTGCGTATGCGGCATCTGGTAATGCAATTGGGGAATGTGTAAACGCCACCCCTCTGCGGCATATTCGCCTCTATGTGAAAGTAGCACCGACGCTAGCCAAAAACGTAGTATGAGATAAGAAAATGGAAACTGAAACACAACAAAACTTACGCCAAATGGGGAAAAGGAGTATAAACTTTTATCGGTATCTATTACACGCGCAAAAATCCTGAGATAACTTTCATCCCTTTGTCCTGGAAACATTTCTAATGAATTTGATGATGTTATCGCCGGAAAATTATCCGCATCATGAATTATAACAATGTAACCATTTGTATTCAAAACTGGCGCCAAATAGTCCGCTTTACTCGAGTTAAGGACAACTGTCAGCCCGAAAGACGAATCAGCTAAGCGATTAGTGAAATTTCTCTTTTTAAGCCTGTATAAAAGGAGAATGTAACACTCAGTTAATTGTAATATTAACTTATGAAGGACAAATAAAACTTACCCGTTGTTCCTATTGAAAATGCAGCATGGACCATACTTAGTCAAATCTCGCTGAAAAGCCGTCTCGCTGAAGCAAGGAATATTCACATTGTTCAAGCTGCATTTAACTATGTAGTCCGTACATTTGGGCGATAGCTAGAAATATCAAGTTATAAACAAACTATTTCTATTGAGTTAATAATACTAACTCACCATATACATAATACGCCGAGTATTGAAAAAAGTTTCATTGTCCCAGGTGCCGAAGATGTCCAGAAAGGCTTGAAAGTTGGCAAAGTCATCGCTAATTGTCTCCTTGTCGCCGAACATATATAGCTTGCGTAGCTTAATCAGGTTGTCCAGGTAATACTTCAATTCACGAGGCGATGGATCATTATTCTGACTGCTTGACAATGACAAGGGCTTAATACCATGAAGGGGCTGGCAAAGATTAAGGCTACTCACAGCTCGAGAGCGTATGCAGTGGCGGCTTGCAGAGAAATGCGATTGTTGGAGCATATTGACACAGCCGGAAATGGCACATTTTGAACAGGATAAAGTGGATCCTTCAGATTGATGACAAAGTATTGTGCAACAAATTGCTCCCAGGTGAGCATGAGCACAGCCACCATTGAAATGAGCGTGGTTGTGTGCACCAGCAGCCAAATTAATCTGCAAATAAACGGGCACACAGAAGGAGTGGAGGGGCATTGTCGCCAAGATAAACGCACAAAGCGCACGGCCATGAGCCGTTTTTGAGGCAAACACGGAAACGGAAATGAAAAATGCGAACGCAAAAATTTTAAAATACAGTGCACAGCAAGGACGACAGTGACGAGGATGGTGACGATGACGACGACGACGGTGCCGGTGCCGGTGATGGGGACGTTGATGGCAACGCCTAGAGAGACGGAAAGACAAAGGATGCAAAACTGCAAATTTTCTATGGAGTCCACGTTGCGTATGAGTAACTGACGTGACGGCAGTGCGGCAAAGGCTGCAACGGGCTGCCTTTTTTTTAACAGTCGCTTACCGCTCCGGCAACGTTAATTCCACTGCCAATAGCTTGCTATAACCCTGCAAGGATATATTACGCAGTAATTCAGCGATATCCAGACAAAAGCTCGACCCAAGCGACATCTTGCGCCCAGCTACGCCACCCGTCTTCGCTGCATTCGGATTTTTAATCCACCAGATGGCAGTGGATGTTGATTCAATATTAACCATTGAAGCGCACAATTTTAACGATGATGTGAGCTGTTCGCCTGTCTTCAGTCAGTGCTTGCTGTCTGCCAACTGAACGTCTTTAACGTGCACTTGGTGGACCACTGGGCGACTGGGCGTGGCCCAATATTGAGACTTTAATGCAAGTTTGTCATTAACAGTTGTATTAATTGATTTTAGCAGGCAGCAAAGCTTCTACGGCAATTAAGTAAGAGAGAAAAGTAGAGCATACTTTACGGCAGGCAACGAAATATACGGGGAAACAGTGCTGCCAACTCTTCGTGACTCGTTTTCAGCAGAGATATTACGGTCATTAAATTAATAATAATTTATGTATAATTAAATATATCTGGCCAACAGTTCAGGCCAAAGTTAACATCATTAATATATTAAACACACTTTCCTTTGAGTGAGGATGATACAAACAAGTTTTTTTTAATGTTGCATACTTTTAGTATCAATACAATTTTAATATTAAACAAAATTTGAACTTATTTCAGTGTTATTAAAGTTAAATCGCTAGAATTAACTGCAATCTCTAAAGCTTAAGTGATTATATTATTTATTCCTAGCGTCCAGCTGTCCAGAAAGGCTGTCCTGGATAATTACGGCTGCCCACAAACACATACTGGTTGGGGTTAATAACGCGAGCTATATCTGTGTAGCTGCGACCGTTACGCTCTGTGCGATATCTATAGTCCGGCCAGCCCAAGGCCATCGAAAGCAGTGTGAACCAGGCCAGTAGAGCCAGAAGTAAGCACTTGCCTTGCAGCCGAGACATTCTGTTTCTAGGGACTGCTATTGAGAACTGCACTACAATGCCGTCGCATCGAAGCCTTTTATATACCAAGTAAGTCATCAAAAATGTCTTGAAATTCTGCTGACTGATCGATCAGGTTTTGGTGTGCCAACAACAAAAACAACAACATCATTACTTAAAAACAGTTTCAGTGCCACGCGACGCATGAGGCGCACGTATCGGCAATGTCAAGCTCCTCTTCTCACAACAGGCGACGTGGGATCTTCTGCTATCATCTCGTAGTGTCATCAAAATGTCATTCACTCTCGGTTCGATCAGGTTTGAGATGGCGGCGTTCACGTCTTGACTCAGAACCTATTATATACACATACTTATGCTCGCTTCAATCTTAGATTTAACAGTCTATTTTAATGACTATAGAAATGATTTGACTGAAATAATTCCAGCACTTAAAAAATTAATTAACCATTTAGTAATTGTGACTAATGACACTTATGGGTGCGTTCATAGGGGACCGTTGAGAGTTCGAACAATCCATTATATAACATTTCAAGAATATAAAACTTCACACTTACGCAACCCCAAGGGGAACTCCTAGGTGACTGTGTACTCTGGTTGCAGATCTTGACTGCAGACAGAAATATCACTCTGAGTCAATCAAAATGAAATCACAAAGTAAAGTAAAGTACATATATGTGTTATATCTCCTAAAATAAACCTGTACTGCACTCATTCCCCATATGAGTTTCGCTTAATTTGCAAGTATTAAGTAAGTACTATCAAGATAAGAAGTGAAGAATGAATGAATGAATGCCATGTAAGCAGTTCTGTGGCCTTCAACTGGTCGTTCTTGTGGCACAAAGAATTAAAAAAAATATAATAATAAGAAAGAAAACTTAATTAGGAGATCCCTTGAACCCCGACGGATCTGCGTTTTTCAAGTTAGCCATGTACGTTTGTAAATTGTTTGTAAATATATTAATAAACATATCTATCATACTTGCCGAAAGGGCCGTCCAGGAAAGTTGCCTGTGCCGACTGAGTCATATGGATTGGAGCAATGCAATGGAGACATTTTGTAGTTGCAGTTTGTTGTAAGAATGGCTCTTCATCTGCAACACTTTGAATCCATTTATATCAATCTGCTGTCAACAGAATCAACAGAATCGATACTGTCGACTTTCCGCTTATTAATCAGATTGAGATATAAAAATAACAACTTAAATATTTATATGTAATTGCATATAAAAAGTGATATATCCCATGCTGAGTGGTATTAGCCACAGTTTCCATTTAGTTTAATTTCACTTACACTGCGCTCGCTCAACATTTATGTAAAATTCACGCTTTAAATTGTCGTACATCTGCTTGGATTGAGCTTAGTTTTAAATATTTTCATTTAAACTAAACTGTGAATGATTTGGCATAGCATAGCATAACTATGACAACTTAAGCCGTAATTAGCAAGTCTAATATAAGTTGCTAATGACGTTGGTAGGTGCGACAGCTGTTGGTATTTGTCGTAAATGGAGAGGAACAATTACTTACCCAAATTGTCTACTATTAAGAAAACATTAATTTTATTTGTTTTCTGTTAGTAATTTGGATTTAAGTATAAGAGTATGCTCAAGTCATGCTCAAGTATGCTCAAGTCATGTCTATCTATTCTAGGTATGTCTTCTCTAATATACTCATCGTTAAGTAAATTATTTGAGCTTCAAAATAAAGTGAATGATCAAAATTCCAATGAGATACTCTCGGAACTGAGATAATACGTACATATGTATATACCATAAAGTAAACTAGATTTGTTTTCTAGAGCGTGATTCGCGTGACAGTTACGTGACACTCCCATCTCTAAGCGACCTAGTCGCATTTCAGTCACGTCGCGCCGATCAACTACACGCGGCTAGTACTTATGATTTACATAGATACATATATACAAACATATGTATGTACATATGTATTTAATACCTTTTAAAGGCAGACTCACACATTTTAAGCTCATTTAAGAAAAGCTGAAATTAAAGTGTTTCACATAGAAACACGTAATAAGTTGTCGGTAAACTTAAATTTTATTATATCAAAACTTTCACAGATTTATTTTTTAGTTTCAGATCTGGAATTAAAGTAGTTATCCCCACAAATGTGAGTATGGAGCGCGCGGTAGATAGCGGCCCGCACCAAGGCCTAGATAGGGGTCCGCCCTTGAAATTCTGGCTATGTCTGAGTAAGTGCGCCCCGTACGTTGTCGATTTTTGGGCCTGTACGATTGCTGCGAGTATCCATAGCCATAGCCACTGCCATAGCCACTGCCATAGCCACTGCCATAGCCACTGCCATAGCCACTGCCATAGCTACTGCCATAGCCACTGCCATATCCACTGCCATATCCACTGCCATATCCACCATATCCGCTATATCTACCATATCCACCATATCCGCTATATCCTGCATATCCTACATTGGAGTTGTAGCCATAGCCACCATAGCCAGAGCTATAACCACTTTTCAGTCCTTTTAGTGCCTTTAGCTTCTTGATGAACAATGCGTTTCCCAAATCCAGGCAATTGCCAAACAGCAAAGCAAGTAACATTAGGATAGGAACTCTCATATTGATTGGATTCTCGTTGCTGTTCTGGTTCCGTGCGGATCTTTTGCGTTCTGGTTATAAATCTAGGCAGCTGGCTTCTATTTATACCCTGCAAGTACAGCCTGGACACCGATGACACATTATGCTCTTAATCGTTTTATTTTTGTGTCTGTCCACACATAAAGCCACCTGGATCGTTGGAGATCTGCTGCCATAATGCTAATTTCTATCCAAGCAGCAACAATTTAATGCATTACTATGAATTACTTGGACGTTAACAGATGGATCAAAACATTTTGTTATGCCGAGCACGTCCGTGATTAACGCACTGCGAGGGAAGAAGCCGCTCAAGCGGATCCATGAGTCGACAAGCGGCGGTCAACAGCTGCCCACATCTCGTTTCCTCTCACGCTCTTTTGGGCTTTGTATTCAATGTTTAATGATCACATAAGACGCTCCGTTAGAGAGCAAAGCTGTTATGGCTCTCACGCTCTCTCATCATGCATTGATTAGCTCGAGTCGCAGAACAAGCAAAACAAACAAACCGAGGACAGGTTTCGAATACAAATTTGAAACGTCTCTCTTATCGCCGAACGTCAAAAAGCAAAAACTTTCCCCTTAGTTAGAACTCGCAGCTCTTGGCGCATGGGCGCTGAATTTGGATTCGATCTGAAGTAAACATGACGCGAATACGATTACGTTTGCTAACGGCCTTGACAACGTGTTTTCTATGCCTAATTCGAATGAGTGCTGCCCAGTTTACTGTGGCAGTGTCTTCGGCATCAGCTGATGGTGCAACGGCATCCGCAGACACCTTTTCTGCCGCAGCTGAGCTACTTCAACAAAGCTTTGGCTTCGCCAGCAAACAAAGTGCGGGCATACCAGATAGAAGACGGCAGCAACCACCATGGGGTGGTGGCAATGGATGGAATGGTGGTGGTGGTTGGAACCAAGGCGGCGGTTGGAACCGAGGCGGCGGTTGGAACCGAGGCAGCGGTTGGAATGGTGGCGGCGGTTGGAATGGTGGCGGCGGTTGGAATGGTGGTGGAAGGCATCCTCCTCCTGGTTGGGGAAACTGGGCTGGTGGCAGACCACAACAGCCTGGCTGGGGCGGCTGGGGTGCAGATGGCAGACGACCACCACCTGGTTGGAGAGACAGAAACGGCCCACCACCACCTGGCTGGGAAGACAGAAACAGACCACAACCAGCTGGCTGGGGAGATGGAAGCGGAACACCCCCACATGGGTGGGGAGATGGAAATGGACAGCCACCACCTGGATGGGATGATGGCTCATCTCAAAACAATAACTTCGATTCATCACATCCCAGCTGGAACGATGGAAATCAGCAATTTCAATTGCCTCCGAAAGACGAGGGGCAGACACCCGCCGACAATGGGAATGAAAATTCCCAAATTAACCCTCCATCGACTACATCAACTACACCAGTGCCAGTCCCCCAATCTACCCAGGATACATTAATAATCGGCAAGAATCCACCGCCTCTCATTATATCGCCCACTCCGACTCCGAGACCGGGAGACACGTTGATTATAGGCACAAATCATCCACCTCTCGGACCAGCAATAACAACAACGCCATCACCTCGATCAATTGAGCTGTCCCGGCTGCGCGACATTGTTTTTCCCAATTCATTGAAATACATCCAAGGTCCCAGCCAGCAGCTTTCATCGGAACCTATCGATGTGCGCAGAAGAAAATGACCTAAGCGATAGGTTGGCGAATTGGGAACGCCTCATCTTATACTAAGTAAATATTAATTATACATACATAAATATTTATAGATTTGCAATTTAATAAGCACAAATAAAGTTGTATAATCGCACGACTCAGTGCTCTCTGAGACTCGAACTCAAGTTCGGCTTTGTATGTCTGGACGCTATGAGGTTTACAAACAGGTTTTGAAAGTTGATAAACAGCTTCGAAACAAGCATAAGAACAGGGAAATATGTATTTTAACTATGTTGCAAATGATTGGCATATAAGTCTATTATTCGTTATATATTAAATACTTATGTACATATGTCTTGCTAAATGTACGAGGTTCTTACAGTTCAATGTTCTCCCCGATCAGAAATAGCTTACGAATTTCAAACATTTATTGACAAATGCACATCATTCAAATAAATTATAGATAACTTTACTTAAGATTATGGATTACTTATATATATCCCATCACAAATTGACGTTAATAGCCGTGCTGTGTATAGCCGCCGACTCCTGGACCCGTTACGTCCACTCTGCTGTAGCCGTGACCATGTTGATGTCTATATGAGGGAGCGGGAGCATAGCCTTGTGGTGAATAGCCGTGTGGATAGTGTGGTTCTTGATAGTAACCCTTTACTGGCCCATGTACAGGTCCTTGGCCATAATACCCATAAGCAGGAGATGGATGAGTATAGGGATTGCCAACATTAACGCCACTACCGTGGACATGACCCCCACCACCGCCATAGTAATAGTCGTAGCCATGATCGTAGCCTTCCTGTATGAGCGGGCCAGATGGTGGTACTGGCCCATATGGTCTCGATCTAGCATAATGCGGCCTGTCATCCAACACGTCAAGCAGCACTTCAGCCATTTTATCAAATGTAGGTTTTGCCTGAGCAGTCAGCAGAATTGCCAGCAACAAGAAGCAGAATCCAATGTTGAGCTGCATCTTAGGTAATGTTGAGAATTAATATGACGCCTTACTCTGCCGAGAATCTGGCTTATATAGCTGATAATCACCACATATATATATGAATGAACAACCTTCAATGAAGCTGACGATCCCTATCAATAATAGACCAATCGCGTGGTGGAAATCGTGGTGTAAGCATCAAGACTATACGTCGTCGTTTTTGCCCATCGAAGTCAAGGTTTAGCTAACCAAAATACGAAAATGGCTAAAAAAAAATAATAATAATAATAATAATACATGGGGAATGCCCGATAGAATGGAATCACTATATCCGAAGCATAAAATGCCCTTTCATTTAAAAGTTTCATTATTTCTATTCTAAGATTGATTTCATTGACAAATGAACTTAAATATGTTATGTTTATACTTCATCATTAATAAGCTTAAAGCTTGAAAAGATCAACGGAAGCAAATTTCGAAAAAGGACTGCTTTTATAAATGTTTTTCTCTGAATCTATCAGAGAATCTATACTTCGGATTTGCAAACATCATTATTTGCTCAATGAAACACAAATCATCTCAGTCTAGAACCTGACCTGAACGATAACCCCGATAACCACAAAATCGTATAATCTCTCAATGTAAATATACATAGCATTCGCAAGTCAAGCACAGTTTCACTAGAAGATTCGCGATGCGCTGCTGCGATGCCTTTGTCTGGCTGCTATTGGCCCTGACCGCCGTCCTGACGAACGCGTCACACTATTCGCGAGATGAGAGCAACGAAGATTCCAATACCGAATTCAACTTGGCCTCCACTTTCAAAGGTGGCATTAGTAGCAATCGTCATCATGAACGAGCTCATCTTAACTCGCAATTATATCCGGATCTAAGGCAGCAATCAAGCAGTTCCGTTGACATTGATGAGCCCTCTGCTCATGAAAGCGGTGGCAGTGGCATCGATCTTCGCGCTGGTCCATATATCATCGCTGTGGGCAATACACAGCCACGATCTAATGGCTTTTCCAGTTATCCTGCTCCTTTTCCTGGACAACCAGAGGCTGTTGCCTACCCCTTCCCTCCAAGCTCGTCACCTATATGCGGTCGTCATGTTCCAGGCTCTTCACCAACTAGTACACCTAATGCTTGTCAGCCAGCTGCAACAATAGCAGCGCTTCCTGGATACCCTGCCAATGGAAGTCCGCAAATACTCCCTCATCCTGGAGGCAATCTGCCAGGCGTGTATCCAAGTTATGGAAATCCACAATCTGCCTATCCAGTACAACCTGGTTACCCGCCCTATCCAGGCCAATACTTACCACAATATCCATCCTATCCGCCGACAGCCCCACTCTATCCAATCGTGCCTGTAATAACGCACCCTGGAGCGCCACCCATGAGCTATCAGAATCAGCAAAACTATGCACCACATGCGACACCTGGACAGCGGGATCATTGGGATCACAGCTTTAAAATGAAAACCGAGTACACAGAAGATGGAGTGCACAAGGGACCATTCAGCGTGCTGAACAATCACGGTTCGCAAGGCTACGGCAGTGGCTTTGGAGGCGGCTATAATGGGGCGTTAAACAGGCCAGGTTACTGAAAAACTAAAAGCAAAAAGATTATAAGTTATGGTCATAAGTTAGGTGTAAGCTAACCTCGCCGTGTCAGGTTTTAGAGAAGCAGCAGCTGCTCAGCTGTGTATATTTTAATAAACTTGATTTTTTGCCCACACCCAACCAAAGTAATTAGCAATATACCCCGGTTGCACCTTAAGCAGCCGCAGCAGAAATACGAAAAATAAGAGGACGACATCAACACGAGGACAACTTGGCCTTTTGTCCTATACGTACATAAGGCACCCTACCTTGCGAACCGGAAAAAAGTAACATGCATTTCAGTTGCCTCACTATTTCGTTGAGAAAGCACACAATGAACATTAAACTACCTGGCTGCAGGCAGCCCTGGCAGCCGAAAAAAAATGAAGTACAGGCGCACAATGGAAGGAGGACAGACGACGGACGACAGGCGACCGACGACTGGCAAGGAAAGGTGGTAGAAATCGTCAAGGAGACAGACAGGCGGCTGCTGCTGCTTTTGCTGTTGCCTGCCCTTTTGCAGGCTCAACTGCAGCGGCATAAATTGGTTATGTATGCAGTGATTTGTTGGACAAAGACGATTACGGCGACGGGAACGGGAACGGGAAGAGGCATCGAGGTTGATGTCTTGCGGCGCATGCGCAGCCTGCCAACCAAAACCCAAAATAATTTGGCGCTAAAATGTGCAGACGGGCGCGCCAAAAAAAAAACCAGACCCTGAAATCAAAAACATAGATTATTGATTTGTGCTTGTGTGTGTATCAGCAATACTCACCTGAACACAAACAATAGAAACTAGAGCTGTCCTGAATGGCTGTTCAGCTGTAAATATATACATACATATAAGAAGATATACACAGATCTTTACTGACTTACCTAGAAGTTGTGCCAATTCCCCCACAATGAACATGCAATTTCTTGAATGGACATTAAAATTGTTTATTGATTTTTCTTGACTCGGCAGCATACCTGCATACATACATACATACATACATACATACATACATACATACATACATACATATATATATATATATATATATATATAGATAACATGGCATACGAATACATAATACATAACTAGTTATTTAAAAAATATAAAGTTCTTTTCGCCATTACAAACTAAAACATTGAGTCATGAATGGTAACAAAAGAAAACATCATTTTATAATAACTACAACATAAAATACATAAATGGGAACGGGCCTTCAGCTGCATAGAGCATCTGGCATAGGTTAGTTGTTAGTACTATTAGACGTGTAAAAATCCGTATTGTGTTGTGGCATTAAGTGTAAAAACGTATAATCCATGTCAGCTTTGGTGTCCACCATCATCAAACGGCGTTGGCGTTGCACTTGCTTAAAATATGTGTATAATTTATTAAAGGTTTCTCCAGACTATAATTAGTATACATTTAAATAGATGGGTGACAAAGGCTTGCTGTCCTGCTTAATGGAGACATATGTAGTTTGATATATATGTATTTAATAGAGATGTAAACAATAAACGTGATTTGAAACAATCAGTATGCGAAACACAAAATTTATGGGATAAAGTCATAAATGTAAGCCATTAATAAAGCAAACAATAAAAAGTACAAAATAAATCGAAAATATGAAATAAAAATATAATTATCTTGGTATTAATTAGAGCTGATATGCTGACTGGTCGCCATCTCTAAAGGTCTCATTGATTGAAGCGTCTTATATATCTAGTGAAGCGTAACATTTATTGTTCGTTTTTAATTTGGCTAGTTGGCGTTACAACAGAGCGAGGCCCGCAATTGTGTGATTCAGGTGGATAAGTTACTATCGTTCAGATCGAGATTGCTTTGGAATAACTCGACATTGCTGAGCAGCGGCACCTTGGCCACCTCATGGAATATCTTATGCGAGTACTTATTCCGTATCGTCTTAATGGTGGCCCGTGGCTTCCTATGCAATCCAGCATTCAGCACGGGCACGACTTCAGCAAAATCGGCCAGCTGATAGCCCGTGTAGAATATCAGCGTTGATGTCCAAGTCTTGTTATGCAGGTTGGCGGTACCACCATGCATGCGCAGTGCCATAAAAAGAGCGGCCGACGCCATTTGCGAGTCACTAAAACCTATGGTGGCATAGTCCATTAACGACAGCTCCAAGATGTAACGCGCCAAGGTGAGTGTAGGCATTTGCACTTTGGCACAGCGAGCATAGCGACGCAAGAAGCGATAGGAGAGCGGTATGCCGAGATCGTAGTTAATCGTGCGCAGTGTTTCCATTTCCATTTTGACCAGTTCGTCGTGATTGTAGGCTCCATCGCATATATACAAAAAGTCCTCAATTAGCGGCGGTTGACGTTCATCATACTTGCATGCAATGAAAAAGGCAGCAGCCCCCAGTAGCTGCAGCTTTTCCTTGTTAATCACCACACGGCACAAATAGAGATCGACAATTTTAACAGCCAAATAGAGAGTCTCGTGGTTGAGTTCAAATGTCTCCTGCACTTCGACCATCCAGTCGACCAGCAGCGTTCTCATCCAGGTTGTCAAATGTACCTGCTTCGGCATATAATCGTTAATGGGGAACTCTGGTTCACGTGCTTTTAAATAATTGAAAATATCCCTGGCATAGTTGGACACCTGGAAGGGATCATCCCAGTTCTTGCGATCAAAGTCCTCCACATCGTCTGGCACGGGGGTCACAGGCCTCACCACCGCAACGGATGCTTCCTCCATAAGGACCGATTGCTGCTGCATCGTTCCTGGCTTTGGCTGTTCAGTCTTTAGTTGTAATTTAGCAGAGAGGCGACGCGCTGCCTCGAAATTGCCGGACAAGCGCATGGAATCGCAGCTGGAGATGTCCTCCAGTGCGGACATATAGAGACTCTCCTCAGTCTTATTAAAGTCATTTGATATGCGCCGCACCTTTATGGCAGCCGCCGGATGTGGTGCAGCCAATTTTGGAACAACAGGCGCCTGCGCAGCGGCAATTTTCTGTTCAGCAATTACTGTGGTTGGTTTCTTTTGTGCTACTGGCGGCTTGCGTGTCCTTTTCATGGCCAACGCCTCCTCGAATCTGTCCAGCGCTCTGTGACAATTCTCCACCGTATCCTCGGACTTGGTTGAGGCGCGCGTCATTATTTTGTTGGGCACAGCAGCAGGAGCTGCAGCAGCAACTGCGGCTAATATATTTGAATTGTCATTATTCTTTGCATCCAGAAGCGCCTGCAGTTGCTGTGCCGTCGGTTTTTTTGGCAGCTGCTGTTGGGTGTCCTCGTCGCTTGGATGTAGCGTCATGATCTTAACATTGTTGGTCAAATTACCCAGCGCCGAGCGCTTGATCTTATCATTCTTGATAGGACTATGGTCAGCCTTACGCTTAGCGCGCGTTTGCATATTTTCCGCATTTTGATCGATACCACTGTTCGCCTGCCGCCGGGTCAAACCCTTTCCTCGCACGGCTGCCATGGGCAGAAGTGCGTTTATGGTCGCCTGGTTGTTTGCTGCAGTTCGAGTAGTACCTTTAATTGGCGCCATTTTGAAATGCTTCTATGTTTGCGCTGGCTGTGTTGCGTTGTTGTTGTTTTTGTCCTGCTACACAGCGACTGCGTGCGCGATGTAAATGCCGTGCGTTGGGTTTTTTCTATTTCAAATTTTGGTACTTTGACTTATTTGCGCGCTCCGTTGTGATATTTTAAATGATTAAATCTTTAATTGTGAGCTATACTTAATATTTGTTGTCTTTTTGTATACTAAAGCGTAGTTGCCTCACAATATCACTTTTCACTCGGAATTATGGCGCTTGGCCGCTCTGTTCATAACGGCGCTTGCAAAGATACAAAAGCGAAAAACAGCGCCAGCTGCAAATGTCATAAAATATGAAGTTGGTTGCAGCGTCTATTTGCAGGGTTGTCGTTGTGCTTGTACACATTTACCGTTGCCAGAACGTCAATAACATTAGGAAAGTAGTTTTGAAGTAAGAAGCGACTTCATTTAATAGTGATCTGGCAACACTATTAAATATTTATGATGCATGATATTTCAGCAAAGAATTTGAAATTAACGTGTATAATGTCAAACTAAAATGCGCATGTGTATTTATTATTTATGTATTTAGTTTAATTAGACTAATCACAGATAAAAAAAAGTTACAATAATTTTCTACTTCCAAAGCTTGATAACACCATCACGCGACGCCGACGCTATATATATCTGTCCCTTATCCTTGCACATGAGCAAGTCAGTGATTGCATCGTGATGACTTGCTTTAGGCATATCGGGTCCTGATCTCGGACTTTCCTCAATTGAAGTGCGCATCTGTTGAGAGTCGCCTATGCTATTTTTGGGAATGATTTGCTCTTCAATCACCTGGCTGCCGTCGATGAGACGTGCGCTATAATTCACATAAAATTAGTTTCAGGGAATAAATAAAGCTAATTTAACTTACCTATAGTTAAAAGAGACATTTGCCAAATTATCATTTGCAGCTGGCACTTTCAAAGCCGAATTCCTTGGCGATCCTATATCCCAGTATCTAATGCGCTGATCTGAACTACCCGTCAAAATGAACGGTGACCCGTCGACCACTCCACTCAAAATACCGCAAGTTGTTGCTGGATCATTTTGAGTGGTATTGGTCAAGACGGGCGCTGGGCTTGCCCACAGCACTGTTTGCCGTTGACCCGTCTCAATATTCCATACCGATACCTCATTATTGGACTGTGATGCTGAGATCAGGTATGATGGCTCAGTCGGATGGCAGGCAACTTTTCTAATCCAAGAATCAGCTGGATGCTTTATCTCAGTTATGGGTAGACGGAAACGCAGATCCCAGCATATATGCTTGCCCCCACTGGTGCCCGTGGCCAGCCAGGAGCCAGTTGGATCCGCACAGATGGTGGTGATAACGCCATGACGCAACTCATTCTGCAATCGCCAGGCGCTATGCTGCATACGAGTATCCCAGGCCACGATGCCCCCATAAAGCGTGGCATAGACGATGACACTCTGTGCCGATTGGTCATATGCATGCATATCCACAACTGGACCATCGTTAAATTCACTGCAAAGATCACGAAAAACGATTACTTCAAATATTCAACAAATGATTATTAATAGTTACTTCTGATCTAAGGCCTGCTGCAGCGTCATCTTAGTAGAATTACGGTCAATGCGCATTATCAGCAAACTGCCGTCCTTGCCGCCCACAGCCAGCGACTGGCCAGCATCGCAAGCAGCCAATGCATAAACGGGGGTATGGGCAGAGTATACCTGACGCGATTTATTAATCCCTTGGTTGCCATTTAGCTTGCTACAATCCCATAATCTGACAGTACCATCAATACTGCCGCTAGCAAACAACGAACCATCCGGTCGGAGTGGCGCTAGCTTAATCACCGACTCAGAATGCTCGTGCAGATGTGCCACCAGAGTACCATTTAAGCGCCAATTTGATGGATACGGCGTGACCAACTTATCATAATTGCAACGTTGTGAGAGTGCCAGAACGTTATAACGTCGCTTGATTTTAAGAGTCAGCGACTCCAGGTCCTTGCAGCACTCCGACGAACGTTCCAAAGAATAGTTACGATCTGGCATGGTATACTCGCCCAATGAAGTGGCAGCGCTCACTGTTGTTGGCGGGACTCCAAGTAACATAGTACCGGATGCAGGGCTGCCCGAGGTGCCAGCAACTGTATGTGGAGTTACACCCGCATCTGAAGCGGGTGAGACAACTACTTGTGTATGGGTCTCATGGTTAGTTCCTAAAAAGAAGCTATGCTTATCAAAAATACTTAAGGTTCAACCATTTTAGTTCTTACGATTGTCCAGTGTTATTTTCGTTGGCTTTTCCGCCAGAGGATATTCATGGCACGCAACATGCTTACGACTGACCACGATGCGTCCATTGGCTGAATTGGCATCATCGAGATCTTGTTGCGCCTTGTGCTCAAGGCCTTTAAGAAAAGGTTTCATTGCCAGCAATTGCATCTCAATGGTCTCCGTCAATCCCTCCGAGATGAGACGTCGAAAGAGCTGTAGTGTTTTGGAAATGTGAGTGGTTCAATAGGACCGACCAAAATTACCAAAGCACTTACATTGAGCAGCGTTTGGCCCATGTCATCAAACTGCGGCTGTGCTCCAGGACGCGTGATCCCTCGCCATCGTGCGCGATCATCGACTGAGCCTACAAAATATTGAATGTCTTCCAAACGTTGCACTCCATCATAGAGTTGTCTGCCCATTTCATCATATTGAGGTTGAGCGCCGTTCCGTGCATTTTCACGCAAACGAGCGCGATCTTCAAGAGCACCCACAAAACATTGGACGTCCTGGAAACGCAGCACACTATCATAGATTTTTCTGGGTATGGGCGGAAACAAACAGTCTAGTAGAATATGCGGTTTATCCACTTGGATGAGTGGCGCCTTTAGAAATCTTCTAATGGCTGGCATAATCTTACATTGAACATCAATGGCGCTCAAATTGCGTGCCGTGGTCGCAATCATACCACAAGTCTCATGGCGCACCCACAAATTTGGATGGCACAAGTAGCAAGCGATTTCGTTAACAATCTCTGTTACGGTGGGCTTTCTTATATGTCCCAACTCGATGAGAATTGTCGCCGCACGTATGGCCTTCGCAATGACGAATTCCTCGCGATCTTTAAAGCCTTGCCTTAACAGTGGCACCAGTATATCCGATGCCTGCCAGCCAACATAACCAGCAACACCGGCAATGTTGTCATAGAAAGCGCCGCGCAGATTCTTGTCACCATCATTGAGGAACGTCATAATGTGCAAGAGTATTACGTCGTTTGCCTTCTCCTTGCCAAAGAATGCACACAAGTCACATATGCCTGACTCCATGAGGGTCTGCTTGACAATGGCTTGCGTGTCCGTTAGCAAACTAAGCACCGTCTGGCGAACAAGATCATGTAACGCATTCAACTCTGCCTCGTATCGACGCGTTGGCATTTCATTTGGTGCATTTCGCTGCGTCTCCTCTAGAAAATAAACAGCACTTTTGGCCAATGCTGCAATATTGCGAGCGAAGGCCACACGCACAATAACAGCGCTCGATTCGCTGGCCAGGTCTGCGATATAGGGCAGTATGTATTCGGGAAACACATTGGCATCGCTGCGAGGAATGTCCTTAACCATGCTCAGGCATGCAGTCAGCGTTTCGATAGCCTGAACTTGCACCTTGGCTGGCGACTTTTGCGCCAGATTCAACTATAAAGAAGGTATATGTTATAAAAATTTAAATCTGAAAGTTAATCTGTAACATACAATGTAGGGTAATATACGATCTAATATGGTCTCCGATGTGGTATATTTGGATAACTTTTGTAGCAACTGCAATGCTGCTATTTTCGTGTTAGACTGTTTGAGACCCCTAATGCAAGAAGTAACCACTGTTATGATAAGTATAAGTCCGTCTTGCTCTGGCGGCAACCGCTCACACTTCTCCGGGTCTTTCTTCTCTATGTTTTCTTTGTCTTCCTCACTTGGCGTTAAGTCCTGTGCATGCGTCAGCACTTTAATGCAGTGTCCAATGTCCTTATGCAAACACTGTATCTTATCATCGGGGGACATGATTGGAGTCGATGAGAACATTTGCAAATATGACTGTAGAAATGAGTAAAAGTATTCTGGAAACAGTTTATCACGTTCCTGATCTAAGTAATCCTCAGCGCTCTTCCGATTTATGGAATTAATGTCAATCATGGATGCCAGTAAATTACGCAGTCGTTCATTTTCAATGCCAGCCAAATGTTTCTCAACAAGATCTCGTTCACCCTGCCTATAGGCGAGCAATTGTGATAGCTCAAATGGAGCAGTGCCCTCTGTCCACAGTTCTAGCAAGGCACAGCTGCAAATACACACATATAATAAAAATTTGTATACATAAATATTAACTCACCCAGCGGAAAATATATCCATTGCGGGCTGCAAAGTGTTGCCTGCATATGATGTAGGAACAGGTATTATGGAATCCGAATGAATGACGGACATATTTGCATTATATGGATCATCTTCGGAAGACAGAGTCTTGACAAAACGTTCTGGAGCTATATAACAAGTGCGACGTCTACTCGTATCAAAAAAATAAGTATAGTCTGCAGGATTATCTTCTGGTAAGTACGTTGGCTTGAATGAAGCAAAGTCTGACAACAGAATCCAATTCCAAGAGGTAATCAATATATTCTCTAGCTTTATATCGCCATGGCAGATTTTCTGCTTGTGACACTGATTAAGGGCGCATAAAATTTGGAATGTTATCCATTTCTTTTCCAGCACGGTGAGAAAAGGTCGCGTCGAAACTCGGTCATATAGACTATGCTTAACATACTGCCTCATTATGTATGCTGCCTTGTCAATGAGCTGGGATGAAAACCGATTAATGCATTGGTTAAACAAGTGTATCATGAACTCACCTCCACTCGCTGGAATGGCAAACAGTTAACAGCATTGGCAAGAATTTTTTTTATGCTCTCCAACCGTTCCTTATGATCCTCCAAAGGTAATGTTGGATCATGTTTAACAAATACTTTGACAACTATCAACCCCTCGTCAGTTTTAGCTTTAGCCACTTTGAAAAAACGAGTACTGCCCATACTGTGATTGCACGAAAGACGTCATACATGCACATACATATACATTTATGCATAATAAATAACCAGCTGGTTAACATGTACTTACTTCAGGTCGAAAATGATTTCATTGCCAAATTGGCCTGAAAAATAGTGTTCCACTGCATAGATCTGCGATGGTGCGATGCCAACCAATTGATTACCCATTTTGCTTGCATTTGCACTTATTTTCACGGTGAAACAAACCTCTTATTTATTTATGTTTGTTTTTAATTAGGCAAATGCTACTCCCACTTCTAGTTGGACTATTTTTATATAGGGTTGTCAAGTTATTTATAATTGTTTGCCATCGACATTCAAACAGCTGTCTCGCGCTCGATAAGTGACCTATTTATCGATTGTAAGGAAAAAAATTGCGCAAAATCAAATTTTGAAAACTTACCAAAGAAGTGCAAGTGTAAGCAAAAACCAAATCGATCATTAAAAGTGCAAAGGCTCAGCAAAACTAAAAGTAGCAACTTCAGCAATATAGCGACTGTTTTATAGCTATATAAAATACAGTATCTGCACCTTAAATCAATAGTTCAATTACGACTTTATTAATTTTCTCGTAATGCGTCTCTCGTGCATTTTACTGCTTGCGTGTTCATTGGCTCTAACTCAGGCTGGCACCTGGCGTCAGTCGCAGGATTACATTTCGAGCGATGAAATCAGACCCAGCTGGACGCATAGACACTCCGAAATGTGGCCCTGTGATGTGGCTGATTATCCTGAAGCCTATTTACTCATCCACAAAGTTGAGAAGCGTTTACAGCGCATTGGCAACGAGCAGCTGAAAAAGAGAATTGTGGACTACGTCATAGGCGAACTGAGAGACTGCAAAACAGGAAATGACATGGACGAACACTGTGTAAAGCGATCCATTGGTTATGCCATGTCCTTTATCAATCGCCATAAATACCAGCAGCTATAATATTAATAAACTAAACTTTTTATATATCAAAATAAATTACTAGAAAATAATGAGAACAAACTATAAGTGTTAATTGTATAAAAGTTGATTATCTATCGCTGTGTCTCGTAGTTTCCTATGGCTTGTTTGCTTTGATATATAAATGCTCTTTAAATCGTTCCTTTCTAGCATCGTCCAACGTATAGCGACGTAAGACATCTCGTCTTTCAAAAATCGACATTGTTATATCCTGACAATCTCGCGATGGGTGACAAAAAGTCCAACTACCGAATATGGTGTCAATGCAGCCACATCTTCGACAAAATCCAACAAATGTACCTATCAAATTGGTGTGCACATTATGGCAGGTGATCGACATGGGCCCACCTAATGTGCTGATCGAATGACCTGTGAATATCCAATCTAGAAGATTTTCTATCATATCGTGTTGCTTTGGTGGAACCGTCTCCTCAATGGTTATATTAAGAGGTCTATTCAAGCCTGTAGATGATGCCTTGAAGCGTTCCTTGATTTCCGCCGGAGTCACTTTCACACACTGCCGCCAAAGCCGATTTGTGTCAGAACGACGAACTTTTGGCTGCATGCAAGTGGGCTTGTGCTCCGCCAAAATGATTTTATTATCGTCTCTTATGTTGATACGAATGCCTAACAAAGCAGACTCCCAGGAGCCTGTTAATTCACAGGGAACACCTGATACGAATAGAATTTAAAGAAAATATTTGTTCATTTCAAACCTTAGCACTTTGCTAACCGTCAGATGGCTCGGCAAAGCAACAAGGTAGCTTCTCCGTAGATCCCTGAGTAGAGCTGGCGTCTTGCATGCTCTGTAGTCGACTTAGGATCTTTTCCAACACGAACGCCATCTTCCCCTCCGTCTGTCCCTGTTGGTTATTTAGGTTTGATGCCGTCATTGGTACTTGGCACCCGTTGGTCTGGCTTGCTTTTTAAAAAACTTTGTAAGACAAGTGCAACATCAGTCTCACAATTACTTACCTAAAGGGGAATGTCCTTGATACATACCAGCGCCAGTCGGATACCCATTGCCCGTACCACTAGACGAAGCAATGCGCTGAGCCATCTCCACAGGCGATACATTTAACTGCTTTGCCATGTTCTCAATGATTCTGCCGCCAGACTCTTGTGGCTGCCCAAACTTTTGAACGAGTACCTCCGGGAATGCCAAGCTGGCAGATGTGCCATCATAGACATAGCTTAAGCCACGCTTCTGGGCTTTTCTTTGATTTATCGGACGATGCTTGGTCTGAATGACTCTGAGTATGTGGTGAAGCTTGTTTTTCTTCTTAGTAAATGAATCTGAAGTTGACAAATTGTTTTTCATTGAGCTAGACTCCTGACTATTTTTCACACAGATTGTAGGTTGGTTAGCTCCACTCTTGGGTGCAGTCATCATATGCTGCTTAACTGGATCGCCTTTCCGTGGATTTCCGGGCCTCATCAGAGGAACATCATTCCAGACCATCTGCCTGTGCTTAGAGTTAGATAAATAATATGGCTTTAGGCCACCATTCATCTGAGTCTCCTTGTTCGACTGTTCTCCACATGTCTGTGGCACCTTCATATATACAATGGTATTGCTTGCTTGCCCATCTGTCAGCACTTCAGCCAAATCGTCGCTCTTCCGGCCAGCACAATAGCAGGGCATTAGCCCGTTGGAGATCGTAACTGTGTCACCTTCGATGGCCAAGTTAGCAGGTCTTGTGGCCTCACAATGGCATGGCGTTTGCTCTTTAGTCACTGTCTGTCCGTCACTATCGACGGCTATAATTACGGACTTCGTCGAATCGCAGTGGCATTGGCTTAGCGTGTTAGCATTTACGGCTGCGTTACCTTGGGCGCGCAGCCTTTGTTCTTCGTTTAGGGCCTTGTGGCTATTCTTGTGTGCCTGCAATATATCATTCAGTTTTTTCTTATACTCTTCATAAAGACCGCCAGTTTTTATTTCTGATGACACTTTGGGCACCAGGCGTTTGAACACATTCGAGGACTGATCGCTTATTCTCTTGTTGTTCTCTCTCCTTTGGCTAGCTGGCTCTAAATAATCGTTGACATTTAATTTAATTGAACCTACAAGACTTTCCTTTTCAGGGTTCATTTCTTCATTTATGGCTTTAACAATTTCATCAACCGGATTTGACTGCTTGAGTGTCTCGACAACGTTGACAAGTGCGTTTAATGCACTTAAGCGAAAATTTCTAATCGGCTGTGCGTTCTTCTGGCCAAGTAAAGTAAATCCCTTTGTCTCTGGTGTTGGCCTCTTCCATATATTCACATATTTTTGGTAGACTCTATTGAGTTCGGCTATACGATTCTCCATTTCATCAATATTAACCTTTGGTACTTCATCTGTGTCTGTCTTTTTAAATTTGTCTGCCTTTGTCTTCATTCCATCCATTTCGAGTATAACCATGCCGTGAGCTGCTGGAAGATCCGCTATCGACTTCTCCTTACCACTCTTTTCGTCTTCCACATCCTTGATTTTTTCGACACGCGCACATTTAGCCTTTGCTAAGTTAATGTCATCGATGGAACTTGATTCCTTTTGCTTTTCTCTTAGCTCTTTTAATAAGCTAGAAGCTTTTTCTGTATTATTCACTAACGAAATTCCTTTGAAAGGTATTATAGTTTTACTAATAGAACTCTCGTCGTCTTCTTCTGCTATAGCTATTCGTTTGCCTATTTGGCCAACATCGATTTTGGCATTGCCGCCGCCGGCACCATCCTGTAATAGCACTCTGTATGCTGTGTAGAGGCGGGGTATATCAACTTTGTTGTTACGTTTCCATTTGGACGCAGCTTTGTGGGGAATTTGTTTATTATCCCCGGTCGAGATTGGGATCGCAAGAAGCAATAGGTATATAATTGTTATTCGTATTCCGTGCTGCCGATTAAGCCAGACAGACATTTCATGTTGTGCCTCGAATATAATTTGAGCATCTGGTAATCAACAAATTTAATATTTTAAAAAATCGCATTAGACATTTAACTCACAACATGTTGATTTTAATAGAATATCACATAATATAGTCTAAGATAGGTAGTTCCTATCTTACCAATTATTGCCCGTTAAGTTAATGAGAATAGTGCAAATTTTTGTACAATTTCAAACTAAGAATTTATTGAGGGGTTTTCAGATGATAATCATCAGAATCATAATTATCGTTGTCAACGTCAGTCATTACTTTATTAATATTCAATATATTGTCGCTGATTTCCATATATGGATAATAGACGTTGACATGTGGAACGAATGACTCCTTTATGACCTGCGGCGATGTCCAGCGTAGTAAATATTGGGGACTACCCAGCTTCTCATTGCTGCCTGTTAGCTGACCAGCTCCAAATGGCTGCTGACCCACCATTAACCCCGTGCATTTATCATTTATGTTAAGGTTGCCCACATTGGACTTGAATATCTCGCATGCTTTTCGGATAAATTGATTGTCTTGGGCAAAGACAGAAGCTGTTAAACCGTGATTCACTTCAGTAATTTTATCCATAATCCTATACAAGTTCTCGTCTTGGTAGACATAGACACACAGTATGGGTCCTAGCAGCTCCTCTTTGCACAGAAAATCATCGAGATTTTCAACCAGCACAATGGTGGGATCCACATAGTAGCCACGCCCTTTGGAGCAAGTTCCGCCAATTAACATTTTACATTCTGAGTTGTTATGTATGTACTTGAGATATGTGAAAATGCGATGATAAGCTTTTCTATCGATGAGCGCTGAGTAAAAACAGTCACAGTAGGTTGCATCGCTAACAAACAGACGTTTGGTAATATTCAGCAGAGGTTTCTCAATCTTTGTCTTCCACAACGATTCGGGCACGTACATCATAGAGCAGGACGAGCATTTCTGGCCAGCATATTCAAAAGCTGCTCGCACGGTACAGGCTACAGCAACCTCGGGATTTGCTGACGGATGCAGAAAGTGAAAGTTTTTACCACCACAATCACCGACCAAACGTGGATAGTTCTTATAAGTATCAATTCGCTGTCCAACCATCTTCCACAGTAACTTTAACACCGCTGAAGAGCCGGTGAAGTGAATGCCTGCCAAGTCAGGGCTACTAGTTACGGCCGTGGAAAACACAGTGGGCTCAGCTGGGATGAAGTTAACAACGCCTTCAGGTACACCTGCTTCCCGCATAGCCTGGAACACATACCAGTTTGACAGCACAGCGGAGTCTGAAGGCTTCCAGAGAACAGCATTGCCCATTAACGCCGGTGTATACGCCAAGTTGCCAGCGATGCTGGTATAATTAAATGGACTGATGGCGGCTACAAAACCGGAAAGCCCCCGTAACACCATGTGGTTACGACACAACTCTGGTTGGCCGTTAACTGGTTCGTAATTGGCAAGGTCACGAAGGAAAATAGGGTTAATGCGCATGAAATCCACTAGCTCAACAAGATCCATTTCCGCCTGGCACAGAGTCTTCCCCTGGCCAAGCATAGTTGCTGCCACAATCTTAAAACGGTATTTCGTTGCGATCAAATTAGCAGCTCTCTCCCATATGGACATACGCTCCCTTAACGTTGATTTATCCCATTTTAGCTGTGCTTTAGTAGCTGATATAATAGCCCGGTCAATTAATTCTCTATTGGCGTGGGAGTAACTATGTGTTTTGAAATTAAGCGATTAAAATACATAGTTATTTAGATTTATATTATTGTGAATTCATACCGTGCAATATAATGTTCTATATTGTAAGGAACTATCTGAGCTAGTTCACATTTTTTAAAAATTTCCTTGCCGTCTATTACGATGGGTACCGGCTCTATTTTATTAAGAATTTCCTTAAGTTCAGCTTTTACTTGAATACGCTCTTCCGATCCCGCTTTGTATTTTAACATACGCTCATTTTGTATTGGTAACATATTAAAATGCTCAGTTATGATATTTTCTACTGGACAGTTGCGCAAAGTTGAAATTGAAAAATACCGAGCATTCGCGGGAAGATTTACCGATAATCTAAAAATGTTATCAAAAATTTAATTTGGACTGGACAAAGCTATCGATAGACTGACATAATCGATGGATCGATAAATCCGTCAACACTATAAAGCGGAATGAAACAGCTGATTGTATTGATAAATACGCAGGGCTGTTCATTTATGCAATAAAGCTGTTGCGTTTGCTTAAAAATGCAACTTACGCGAGTTTTGATGAAACCTCGAGCCTCAGAAGTATTGACCGCTTATTTAAAACAATGCCACGAACCATTTTGGACATCATATTTTGTTAAAGTGAGCTGAGAACGAGTGAATGTCAAGAGAAAAGAGATTCTATAATACCATAAAGTTTAAGGATGTTCAAAACGATCAGCGAGGAATGTCGCACTTCAATTGGACACTTGATACGGGCACAAATTATCATATATTACGAACAGGATGTTATCCTTACATGAAATACCACTGCAGCAAACGTGAGGTACAGGATCTTTCGATGGAGGATAAATTCTTTCGTTTTCTTAAAGTTATCAATTTGGGTGAGTGCCCTCAGGAACAAGAATCTGTAGTTGTATCAATCCGTATTTGTCGTAGGTCTGCCTATGCTATTCTATGGACTTGCAGCCATTCGTTTAATAAGCCATAAAGAAATGGTTCGAGTCAGCGATGCAGAAGAGGTACCTATTTATTTTCTTTACGCCGAAGATAAAGGGTCTAGATTTTGAATTTAACTAAAATATGTCGGAATTATAAATTTTTTGAGTAGAACTTTTTTCTGGATATATACATACAAATGTTTATTGCTCAACAACAACATACAAACCTGACGAAATTTTTAAATATGTTTAACAATGGTAAAACGAAAAAAAAAAAAATAAATATTATGTCTTGCAATCAAATGTGGGATTCTCACAGGTATCATCGTAATTATCTAGCAAAAGTGGTTCCAACGAAGCAGCAAATTGACTCAACGAACAGGGTGGATCACAATTGGGTATGCTGAGCTCCTTGGGGAATTTGTCTTCGCTATTAAAATAGTATACCAGCTGTGTGTTGAATAATATTAATAATATTAAAAAATAGTTAAGTTGGAATAGCAGAAGTATGAATTAATATACCTTCACTTCGAAATCGCCATCCGCAAAAGATTTGCTGTGATGCAGCTCAAAGACCAATGCCGAGGCATACTCAGGCAGCTTAGCCGTCTGATCCAAAATTCCCATAGAGTTCATGACATTCACCAGAGTAACATCATGGGCCGCATACAGAAATATTTTGCGATCCGGGCTCAAATTCTTTTTGCGTTTGTTCTGCATTTTTTTGAGTATTTCAGTTAAAAACGCACCGCCCTTTATTCGCTTCATAAGATGTGTTTCGGTAAATAGAGCATAGCTGCGCTCAGCTAACGATCGCATTTCTTCCGGGTATATATTCTCAGTCCAATCAGGTAAGGTAAGACCGACTTCTTCTTCTGTTTTCAATGTGGTATATAACATTTCTACATCGAGCACATTGGAAATATTCTGCAATGTTTACAAAATGAGTTGTTGTAAGAAACCTTCGCTGGGAGTTAATAACCTTGCCCGTGTTCTTTGTGAGTAGCTTAAATAGCGCCTTGTTTTCCTCGTTCAACTTTTCAAGCTCTGGTGGCGGGTTTTTGTATAGCTTTTGTAATATGCTCTCATATTTGATACAGGTCTTTTTCTGTGCTAACAGCTGCAAAAGAAATTATCATTTAATTGATATGCAGATTTGCAAGATTAGAAACTTACAATGTCATCGTTGCGGGCCAGGGTGTTTATGGCCACCGGCTGCCAGGGTATGGGCAGCACGTTGTTATTATCCAGCGGCGGCATCAGGCCGGCCAACACGCTTTGAGCGCTCATCTAAAAGATAACTACCAACTGATAAGACACACAGTTCTCTTATCATCAGACAATTTTGTATGACTTTGACGCACCACACAGCGTTCCGCGGCGGAGCTTAGAACATGCATTTGCTGCTGTGTGTAAATGCTGTTCGATGGAAGCAGTCGATAATAGCGCATGCGCAGATTTTGCCCCAATTTGTATGACTGCAAGCTGCCCTTCTGTGAAGACGGAAATTGCACTTAAAGGCTTTCTCAATATCGTTGACTTTTATTTACGTGACTTTATCTTACCTGTGTGAGTGCACCAAGGCCTTCCTGCCAGTCGTGCGCTGCATGTGGATCATTAGGATAAAAGCCGCTCGGATTCTTGGCACCATGGCGAAACAGCTGTAGAAATCAAACAAATCACATACACATTAGCATATGTAAATGACATATTTGAGTTGCGCATTCTAATTGGATGTTTGGCTAATGCTCACAATTGATATCATGCGTAGTTTTTTCAAGCCCTGCTCGTCGTTGCTGTCGCCGAAAACAAAAAATGCCATCATTACAATACATAATGCACTGCCCAGTATTATGACTGATATTTTGGTGCCACGTCGTGATTTGCAGTCGAAAGGCGACATTTTCTATTAATTTCCTTATAGTTTCTTGTTTTCTGCTGCAGTTTATTAATATATATATAGGGGTTTGCAGTGCAGCGCTTTGATATTTTCACAACCTAAAAATAGTATTTGTTTATTTGTTGTATAAACTGTTATTGCTTTTCACCACATCTGAGCAGATATTTCCCATGCGCACATCCGACAACTGTGAAGACTACGCGGCAACTGAGCAAGCAGTGATAGACAGTTTGGCCAGCACGAACAGAGACGCAAATCCGCTGAAAGCAAGAGAGCCGTTGAAACTGAACATGCAAGCTGAAGCAAGCAGAGCAGAGAGCGAGAGAGAGAGGCGTTGAAAATAGTTGTATGTCTGCGATACTCCCACACACACACATTTACAAGAATCGTAGAATAATCGCAACTAAACAACACAGGCCACTTGGACAACTGTGAGTGTGAGAGCGCCAAAGAGAGGGAGAGAGCGTTGTCATCATACATGTGCTAATAATCAAATTTGTATCAGTCGTACAAATACCCAATTGGAAATTAACTTATTGAGCGAATAGATTAAACTTAAGTTTTTATAATTTACTTCTTTAAGCAGGCTCACTTTTAACAAACGAAGAAACACTGAATGGTTACAGTAAAAAATATATGTGTTTGTTAATAGAAAAAAAAAAATATATATACATATGAGCAGCATTAGGACTTTTTAGATTCGTGTCATTTTTGCCGTAACTTAACCGCAATGATTAATGCAATTGATTGTTGATCGGATATGCTGTCCAAAGCGTTGCGGCAAGCCTGCCATTAATCCATAAATATGATTAACTAGAAAATCTACGTAGTGGCTTCCTGGTCGCCCTCGGATTCACTGGAGGGCTCCTCCACCAAATAGCCTTGTTTTGCACGATAGATATTTTTCTTCCTCCGTGGCTTATTTGTGGTTTGTGGCTCTGGAGCTACGGCGTCTACATTGCTCGACTCATTTTCATTCTCTTTAGCCATATTTCGTGTTTGGTCTTCATGCACAGGAACAGGCGCCAGGTATGTGGTATCTGGCTGCTCCTGCTCAGTAAATTCGAATACGGCTTGAGGTTGAGGACACTGAACAATGTCGTAGATAAATTCACGATGCTGATTTCCATCACTAACCATAGCCAAGTGGTCTTGCAGATTAGACAGATAGTCGACAGCGCCATAGTTATCAGTTTGCCACGGCCAGAGTACTGATTCGTAGTCGTATTCCCGAGTATCAGGCACGAACTCGTAATATTCCAGGGTGGTAGTGCGATAACAGTGCCTTGACATAATGAACTCCTCCTACCTTCGACTTCTCGTATATATGTATATATGTGTATGCTCTGCCCCGTGCACTTTGTCCCGCCCGCAAGTCTGCCCAATGGCGTGGTCAGTATGACTGATTTCTAATTACAATAGCTCCTGGATAACATCAGCCTCTATGGGCGCGTCCTGATTGACCACACTGAGCCACAAACGCAAGAAGTAGGTACGCACCGCGTTATGCCGCAACAAATAAAACTGCAGATAAATTTCAAAGATCATTAGACCATAGATAGTTCTCCAATCAGCTTTAAAGTCGCTCAATGGGCTGGATTGCTGTGAGAGACGATTCGCTGGCACTGAAAGGCGAGAAATAATTTTGAATTTCATAGATGATATTGAATTTTGAACTAACTAATGTGTCATTAGGAACTAGACGTGCTGTTCGTTTAAAATACAAATTTTATTTAGAAACTGGTTCGTAATTTATTGTAAATATTACAGCTTAAATATAAGTACAGTCTTTGGCTTTATCTGGTAGGCGTATGCGCATTACAGTAGTCGACAACAATGTCAACTGCCGCCGAGCACATAGCGTTCTGTATCTAGCTCCTCGTCGGAGTACTGCTGCTCCATACGCTCGCATTCGCTATGCTTCGAGCAACGCTTATAAATCATGTATCCACCCCAAACGCTCAGCGGCAGCAGCGCCAAGCCGAGTGGCATGAGAAAGAGAAGGAGGAATTCCCGAGGATCGCTGACATCATCAGTAACAAGCTCGTCGTTGTTTGTGTAGTCCACCCAGTACTCCATAGTATCATCAGACGGTAAAACTTCGAGATAAGCTTCCCTGATTTTGTGGCCTCGATAGCTAATCGCCACACATGCATAGTAGCCCGCATCCCTAATCCTGACACTGTTTAAGATCAGCTTGCTGAGATAGATCTGTGGACTGACGAGCTTCTCCGGAGATGTGGAGAGCAGCTCATAGGTACGTCCATTGTAGCGCACAATGTGAGCACTAAAGTTTGACGAGCCTGGCGTAGGCTGCGGTGTGTCAGAGGATGACACATATGCTGCATAACCATGCCGCCGAAACCATTTAATAGTTAAATGCTCCTCGCTATGAACACGGCACTGGAAAACCACTCGACTATCCTGAATGACTGTCTTATTGCTGGGATAGGCATCCAAGAACTCTGGTGCAGCTAGTGAACTGTCTGAAAAGAGTATGCATAAATTAGATTTAACTTGACTATATTATGCGAAACACTTACTCTTGACATCTAGCTGGTAAGTGCGCACAAGTTGCACGTCCACCGCTTGCGTTGCATCCCATACATGAGGATTGATGCTGCACTTGTACAGGCCCGAGTAACGCTCCGTCACATTACGCAGCCACAACTCGGCACGACAGAGTGTCGATTCGCAGGGCAGTGCGGTCCAATCATCGCCAGACTCCAGCTGGTAGCAGTTATTGTCATTGCATTGCTGTCATAAAATATATTACCCTTAGCCTTATGGCTGCCATTAGCAAGGAATATCGTGCTTACCTTAAAGTACCAGTGTATCTTAATGTCCGCCAGCCTGCGCTCATCCAGCAGACCTGTTAGGTTGCACTGCAACCGAACGTCGTAGCCGGCACGTTGTTGTATCAGCTCTGTGTTCTCTGTCAAAATATACAATCAGGCAATCAGTTAAGAATGAAATCATAAATTGCTCGTTTAATTATGCACAAAATATCTTATCAAAAAGAGCCAACAAAAAAATAAATAAAACACTGATAAATTGGTATTGTTTGAAAAAATTGCCATGATATGCAAAGTGTGTATAACTTCTATAAGCACTTCAAGAACTCAGTTTGCCATATATTTATTTTGAAACTCGTACACCCACCTGTGTAGTCTATAAAGTACGCAAACGTCGTGGACAGTCCACATAATCCAATTAGTAACCAGATGGCGACAAAATGCTGTTGTCGCAGGTGTTTCATTATACTTATTGCCATCAACATCATTTGCATTTGCTTTAACAAAGTTTCGACACGGTTTTGCACATTTCAGTTATCATTGTATAAAAGTATTAAAGCATTTCAACCAACTGAAATTATATTAGGAATTTAAATGTTAAATTTTAAGTATTTTAGTTTAGTTAGTCAAAGATTCACGAATCGTTACACATTTATGTACTTTTCTATATCATAAAATATTTTCGAAACACTTAAACATATTAAGTTTAGCCATTAGCAGCGAAATGATCGATTTGAGCTTTTAGTTTAATTGTAAACATGTTGTGCTCGTTTCGATGCTGCTCAGGTTTATATATGTACATACATACATACATGTACATAGATATATGTATATAAATATATGTATTTATTTATTTAGACGTTGCATTTCTCAGTGTTGCTCGCACAAATTTTTCACACATTTTATTGGCCGCTGGCGGCCGCTGAGTGTACAATTTTGCCTTTGTTTATTTACTTGGCCATTTAATTCGGGTGATCCACATACAAATAGTGCGAGTACACCCACATACTCACACATATTCACATAATTAGGTATATATGTATGTACATACATATGTATGTATGTACGTATGCACATTCAAATCCTTGGCTCACATATTATAGCGACAGAGACCCCATTTATACACAACAATAAATCATAAATGCGATAATGCCCATTTATCAAATCGCTACCCACTAAATGGGCGGGTCGATGAAAAACACTTGAACCGAAACAATTTGAACGTTGGCCCTAATTGATACCAAAATATACAAGTCGTACATAAAACTAAATATAATATTTGAACATTTTTTAATGAGAAGGAAATAAATTAAAATATCAATACTATAACCACTCTGATACTCTCTAAGAACAGATCAAATATTTAAATGAAATAATAACATATTCGAAAAGCTTTAAAAAAAATTAAGCCAAATGCTTCAGCAAACTCATTAAAGATTGAAATGCAATGATCCAACAAGATATATCTACATATACTAATTTATATGTGAATCGATGTGATGCACAAAATGCCATTAAAACAGATTTGTCTAAATGAAGCCACTAAGCCGACGGATTGTCTGTTTATATAGCAGCTACCCGAAGCGACGCATGATCAATTTGTATGTTAGATTTATCACAGTTGCCCTCAATTTGATTGGCATTCACTCAATTGATTTATATGGTATCATTTATTAGCTCGTTTCATACAACAAAATATCTATTGCTTGATAGACAATTTGTTTATGGCAAGCGAAGCACTTTGGAAAGAAACAAAAACAATCACAAAATGAAAACTACGCGCAGTTACAGGCGCCCAGAACTAATGGACACACGATCGTGACGGACTTTGACGATCGACTGTTTGGTAACTTAGTTCTTAATCACTTCAAGAAGCACGTCAAATCGAAACTTGCTGATATGGCCAGTATTTTTTATATATTTATTTGATGAATGCGCCGAGCCAGCAGACAATTTGTGCTGATATAGACGTCTTTTGTTACCTAATACTACATCACGGAATCAATTCCGGCTCATAGCTAAAATTGCCATATTCGCAAGAGGTGCGCATCCAAAACCAAAGCCAAAGCGTGCAAACATTTTATTGTACATGTGTTTTTTTTTTTTGGTTTTTTTTTTATTATTTACAAATAGATTTTGTTGGATGATTTTTTTTCTAGAAATTGTTATTGCTGTTGTTTTTCACTAGGTAAATAGCACTCGTATGGTATTGTAGACACATCGATCTCTGGGATCGTATTGTGTGCGTCCGTACGATCGGCTGGCTATCAACAAACTACTGTAATACACGAATCGAACAAGTGTTACCCCCTTCGGAAGCGAGCTGCTCGCCGTTGTCGCTGTCGTCGTCGTGGTCGTTACCATTTGCTGGGGAACAACTAAATAAATGTGTTTTATAAGCAGTTTCGCTTATCGCCTATCAATATAAATGCGTAAATATACAGTAGTCGATATAGTGTACCGATATCGCCACAGCTATGTACATATCATGTATGGGAAGGCAATGATTAGGCTCCGTTCGTAAGCTTTATCGCTTGCCTCGTCTAAAATTCAGTTAAAAGAGCGAAGCATATAGATAAATACATAGAGTATGGGCGAGAGCGAGAGAGATAAGGAATAAATATAGATAGAGCATGTAAATTTTATGCGATCGTATAATGGCTCGCACCCTAATCATTTGTTTACTTTGGCTGCCATAGTGAATTCGACAATCAACCCCGCTAGAATTTGGTCTGCTGTCGGCTCTCGTTTTCCGTGCTTCTTATCAACGCCAGAATGAAGAGCGGGAGCCAAGCGGCAGCCTGACGGCAACCCGATGTCGTCTATAGATTGCTACCAATGGCGTCAACAATGCCAGCAATTTGACCAGCCCGCCCGTCCATTCATCGAACGTTAGCCCAACAAATCCAAATTAATTCCCAATGGGCTAGTCAACAAAGCCGACCCGGCGACCACGGCGCTGCAGTTGGTGTTCTGCATAATACTTTACCAATTGATAAGTTTCAACGAGCATGTGAAATGATAGAGCATTAAACAGATAGACCCTTAGCTACTTGATTAAATAATACAAACACATATGCATTATGATAAGAGAGCCATTTGCCGAACACAACGAACCCAATTGGGTATTTAAATAATCCAAAGGAAACCTAAATTATTAGTCTATTGATCACAGTTTGTTGAACTTTTTACAGTTTTTATTGAGTTGAGTATAAAATACAGATATTGACAGTGGGCTGATTCAATCTATGAAATAAATTTTTATATTGTTATATTGGTCTTTGTGTCAGGTCCTTGGGCTTACACTTTTCCTTTGGCTTCAGGTCACTCAGCTCTGTAGCATGTTCAGCAAGTAAATCTAACATCACTTCTATTTTCAAATTACACATATTGTTCTCCTCCTCTAAAGCACGGAATTTTTTGTTTAGTCGTAGCATGTCATCCACATCTGACTTGTGCGCCGAGTGCATCCAAATGCCATCGGCAAAACGCAGCTTCTTGTTGCCCAAACTCAATGAGATATTGCGAAAATCTTCAATGTCCTCGTTCACAACCGGAAAGCCAATATTACAGCGATTCACACGTGCTGGTATGGGCTTCGACTCGAATTTCTTGTTAAAGAGTGGCATCTCAAAGAACAGTTACTCAAATTAGACAGAAACTCTTGACCAATTTTCTGTTTACGCCTTGCCACAAGTCGTTGCCACGGCAACTCCGACAGGGTTTAGGCTCATTGAGAGCTGTCAAATAGTGACAGTAGAGACAGCTGCTTAGAGCAATTAATTAATATAAAATTTGTAGTTGGAGCTTGGAAGGAAAATATTGTTTATTTTTAGCTTAGAATGTCGCAGGAGGCTTCACACTTTAAGTTTCCAAGGTGGGAGTAAATATCGTAAATAAAGGGAAAATCGTAACTTTCCACTAATACTTTCGAACAGCGGTGCCGGCGAGGTAGCCCTGGGCGTCGAGCAGTTGATAAAGGAAACAAATGAAGATTTGAAAAATTTTCGTGTGGAGCAATCAGATCTGCGATCGCTCATTAGCGCCGTATTAAATGAGAATCGTCAATTGACAGGCGAACTGGGCAAATATAAAAGAGTTGTGTGCTCCAGCAGCTCGGAGAAACTACAGGAACGTTTACATCTGACGAACAATGCATTGACCAATGCTATAGCTCAGATTGATTCGTTGAAAAAGGAGAGACATTGCTTACACACATTGCAGGAATGCTCACAGCGCACCATTAAGAACATGGAAGCGGAACTGGAAACTTGCCGCGCACAGCTCTCTCATGGAGATAACGAACAGGTGAGTTCTGTTGCCAGTAAAATCTACCTCTAACCTTATTATTTTTTTTTATGTTTAGATGGTGCAGAAGTATAATAAAACTATTAAAGTTCTGGAAGGCAAGCTAACTGAACAGCAGGAAGAAATGCGTACACAGGCTAAACTTATTAAGGTTTTGCACGAGCACAAGCAGCGCTGCGGTGAGCAGATCGACCACTTGCAATCCCAATTAAGGGACCGTCATCGCGGTGAAACTAAACGGGAGGACAATCAAATTAAAGTCTCAAGTCTACAAAAGCAGGTCAGGGAACTTGAAAAATCCTTGCAGCATTATCGTACTTTGCTAGATGACAGTAAAAACCGCGAGATCGAGGCAATGCGTAAAGTTCAAGATGCGATTGCCATTAGTGAGGCGGCTGTGCATGAAAAGGAGGAAGCGGAGAAACGTGCTCAGGCATATAAAGAAGAGGCCAGCCATTTGGCCTTTAATATTGGCAGCATCATGGATGAGGCTGCCAAACGTGTAGACAATGAAGTAGCTCAGCTTAAAACAAAGATTGCAGAGAAGGATAAAATGATTGCCTCAATACGTGAAAAGGTCAAACAAATTTCTTCTTATTTTTTCTTCAATTCCTTAAAAGCGCATTTAAATTGCAGATTAAGAATGAGAATGTAGAACACAAAGCGGCAATAGAACTGTTAGAATCTCGAAACAATCGTTTGAATTTAAAATATAAAGAAGCCCTCAAACAGAATGAGAAGTTGGAGACGCAAATGGAGTCTTGTAACAGACGTCTAATGGAGCTGGAGGAATGTGCCTTTAACTATGAAACACATCATTTACAATCGTGAGCAATATTACAATCATAGTGAAATTACAATTTGTATAATTTTGGCCCCTTTACAGCAAAAAAGATTACGAATCGCAAATGGAACACTATCTGCTTTCATACAAGGAACTCAAATCAAGCTATAAAACTGCTATGAAAGATTTAACAACGAGATTTGAGGCTATTATCGCCAACTTACAAAGGGAAAAGTGTGAACTGCAGGCCGACAACGATATGCTCAAGAATGGCGCTGCCGGAGATGGGTAGGGATGTTTATTTAGAATGAATTAGCTTATATATTTTTTAATTGCTAGTCATATATGTACATACTTGTTAAATAGTTTTTAATAAATTTGTGTAAAAGCTATGCAACCGTCTGCGCATGACGATCAGGAAACAAACTAGGAAACCAATAGCTCGGTTCATCCTCGGATTGTTTATCAATCCAGCAAAGGCCTTCACCCAATACTTTTTCCAGCGCTTGTTTTGTTCGGTACTCGGTCCAACTAAAAAGAAATATAGTTTTGATTTTGTAAATGCAGTGACTCCAAGCCAACTCACCCCAAGTCTTTAATAAGTTGATTTTTGGTAATACATCCATTTTCAGTATTCGATGCAGCAGTAAGTATATTGGTCTCCTCCATGCTTAGCTCGCCCGGAATAGACTGCACAATATATTTCCCCTTTCCGAGCTTATGTACAACGAAACTGTAAATGAAATATTTAGAATGAATAGTTTCTACTGCTAGTAAATCTCATACCCATTGCCAAAAATGGTCAGCTTTTTTGCAGCCATTAGTATATCTTCCTTGGTTATTTCCTGATGGAGTGCACTTTGCCCACGTGCGGCTATAAGACGACGACGTAGTTCGTCCAATTCCATTAGACCACCTGTTTTGTAATTGGCTGCAAGGCATACTTCCACAACCTGCACGCTTAGTTCGTAATAAAAATCTCCCATCCCAAGGACACTCCAGAATCCTTTTCCTGTGGCCAACGGATCTACTCCAATGGCCGCACACATTTCCTGAAATTGTTTACGAAACTGCGAGTTTTTTCGAATGTCATCTTTGTGTTTCATTGCAAACTCTTCTAGTTTTATGCGAAAGACTTCCATCTGTTTTGTCATTTGCTCCAATTGCGATTCTTGCAAATCGGCTCCTTTGTCCTTATATTTTTCTGCAGCCAACTTTTGTTGTTGTATAGCTCCCAGACCCACTCGCCGGCGCATTTTGACAACAATTTATATTATTTATTTTTTATTTATTATTCTATTTAACAATGTTTTGCAATCAGCTGTGACAAAGAACTAATACGATAATCGAACTTTTGCTATCGGATTTTTGAATAAGTTCATTTAATTTCTGAGCAAAGTTACTTCACATAACCGATTTAAAATCGGTTTTGCACTTTAATTTTTAAAAATTAAATCTAAATTAAATAAGTAAACAATTGTAATCAAAGCCTTTCAATAAGAAATGTAAGTATATGTATTTATATATGTATATTATAACTCAATAACTTGTAAGTGTATTTATTTTCATACTTTGTGTTTATGAATATATAGAGTTTAATCTTGATCTTGATTTTATTTTTGTCTGTACATGATATTATAGTGCATAAGTGTTTTTAAATACTTACTGAACGCAACATGACAAAACACATAATTGAACTGCTATTTAAAAAATGATCGTTTTATAGGCGCTTAAATACATCGATAGTTCGATAAATAACATGAACCTATAATCGATATTTATTTCTAAAAGGACAATCTATTTTTATAACATCTCTAGTGTATTTTGCTTGTGTTTTGCGCATTTTTTGCATTCGTATTCTTTTATTAATTTCTGTTTAATTTCTCAGCCTGAGATTTATTTCGGGAGCGGTTAAAAAATGTTAAGAATCCAATTGCAGTTGCGTCTAACAAAACCTTGCTTAGACCCACAGATAAATTGAAATTTTTCAAGGCAGGTCCAGACAGTATCTATAACATAAACAACAACAATAGGACTACCCTTAAGACATCAGTCACCACGACACAAACTCAAGGTTAATTAAGACTCCACATGTTTCAACTGTAGCTGACACTAAAGTAAACAAAATGCAAATACTCTAAGTGCTTCATTTTTTGTAAATATTGAGCATACTCGACATTGTCTTGGATTCGGCATGCTGTGCTTCGACTCAGAAAAGATGAACTGGTATTATCACGTACTGGCACGTCGACCATATCTAGTGGTCATCTCAATTGCAGTTTATTGCGTGGCGTGCATCATAGTGGCATTCATACTAAATGACCTCCCAGATTTTAGTGATCCAGCATTGGTTCGTATTTCATCAATCATACCCCATTAAACAATTTCTACGCATGCTCATACTTTTACCCAAACATATATTTCAGGGCTTTGAGACGAGAGGCACCGAAATTGCAAAACGACTGACTGCTTGGCATAATCTAAATCAGGAGATTGACGGCAATGGGATTTTATTCTCAAATCCTTCGGATCTGCTATTGATGCATTATGAAAAGACAAGAGGAGTGTCCAGGCATCAACATCCAAATCACAGGCGCCACAAAGATCAACGTCGAAAGCACAAAAACAATAAGCGTCGCAAGGAACAGCAGAGAAAGAACGAACACAGCGACGTAGCGTATAATATGATGGTAACCAACAAACGCCTAAAAGCAACAATGAGTCCACTAAGCGATAAGTGGATGGGCGATAGTGGCGTGTTTCGGGATTTTGAGGTGACTAATGACAGTAGCCCCTCGTTGCTAGAACCAACTAGACAGAGCGAACCGATTGAATATGGCCACAACACTACTTTTGTCGATGAGGATGAACATCGTGAGCGCGTTCAAACTAAAAAGAGCACATGGCGAATGCTTAAGCAAGCTTCTCTGCCCTACGATGGTTGGTCTAACTCAAGAGTTCGTCAGCCCATTGAAGGCTTCTTTTGTGATTCCTCGCCGCACAAGGCATACTCGCACTTTGTGGTGAAGCGCATTGGTCCGAATGCTACAGACTCATTATTTGATTTAAATGGCATGTTGGCCATGTGCCAACTGCAAGAGCAAATCGGTGCTGCCCCTAGTTACCAGGCATTTTGTGAGCTGCCAACAAATTGCTGCCGGCCGTGGTCACTGCCCAACTATGCCACACTGCTGGCAAACAAGAGCTCGTGCTTTGATCTGACCGCAGAGGATGTTTCACTACTTCAGTCACTGCTGCTAAGTTGCTATGAGTACTATCATTTACTAAAACTGGATATCAATTGTAACGAAGTAAATCGCTGCTATGCGCCAGAGGAATGCACGCGAAATAATTTGGTATTTAATGTATTCAACTTTCTCAGTGATTATAGCTTCATCAAGCCAAATGTGAGTGACTTATGATAATTCAATATTTTCTGGAATATTATATTAAAAACCCATTATTTTCAGAACACAAATGTTTATTTAAAATACGCAATGATTTTTGTGCCTGTTACTCGGTCCAATCGTATCCTTCCACTCTTTCATGAATGGCAACGTGTGTAAGTTGACAATAAACATGAACAACATTATTTTAATATTTACGCAATGTATAGCGATCAATAGGTCCAGTCGGCATTTTACCGTCCTTAGCAGCTACTAATGCGGGAAGACAGATATCCTCAAAATATGTAGATATACCGTATTTGCGGAATAGTTTGCGCATATTTTGAGCAAAAATTTCCATGGTCATATCCTTGGGTGGCGGTCCCTTATACAATTTGCCATCTTTGTTAAGCTCTTCAAGACGATTATAATAATTGCCATATGTTGTCAGAATATCCTTGGAATTGCATTTGGGATCGGTAATATCGGCTTTCACAGTTCTTTGGCTGAGCAGTGATGCATACTCGTTTGGCGAGTAATCCGAACCATACACAGTTCTCCGCAAATCTATTAGAAAATCCTCAATCTGGTCATAGCGTACTGGCGGGCACTCAAAAAATAGTTTATAGACATGCTCGTTGCACCACTTGGTTCGCATCAAAAACTGACGGTACTCCTCACGCCAGTCCATGGCATACGGCCATGTACGCGTCTTTATCTGTACATTATTTACCTTAAGATTGTTCGCGCAATGACCAGCGATCAATGCCGGATCGGTTTGATATCTAAATATCTTATTAGGCTTATAGATGCGGCCATCATGCATGTGATTTATATAATCCACTTCGGTGACTGTCTTTTTTCTAAAACATTTCGGCAGCAGAGTATTCACGTTCAATTCAAGTAAACGCTGATTTGATGCGGTATTAGCAGCCATTTTAACTTTTTAGTTTGTATTTAGGGGTCAATGATAATTTAATTTTTTAATTTGTATGGTGAGCCTTTTCTGAAGAGATAAATTGTTGTTTTTTTTTCGAGCACAGAAACCTAATATAAATAGAAAGTTTAACAGTTATTTCTAGTACTATATGATGTATAATTCTGAGCGAATAATATCTACTACGACTCTTTTTCACAGAGATCTGAGCAATGAATTGGTGGAAGTTGTTGCTATGGATTTGGGTTTGGAAAATGAGCTATTTAACGAGCTGTTACTCACGGACGTTTGGCTGGTATCCCTGGGTGGACTCTTCGTTATGGTCTGCGTTTGGTTATATACAGGATCTGTGTTTATAACATTGATGTCGTGTTGCGCCATTTGCTTCTCGTTGGGATTAGCATACTTCGCATATACTGTGGTTTTTGAGTTTACCTTCTTTCCATACATGAACCTGTTAGCCATTGTGGTTATTATTGGCATTGGTGCAGATGATGTCTTCTTGTTCCTTAAAATTTGGCAATGTGTGTTGGCCGAGCGTTTCAGCAAGAGCAGTACTTTGAACACACAATCAACATTACCCACGCCCTTGGAGCATAATGAGCATACGGAAACATTGGAGAATTTAATGGCGCTGACCATGCGACATGCAGCGGCATCTATGTTTGTTACCTCGGTTACCACTGCCGGAGCGTTTTATTCTTCCTACAGTAGCTCCATAACGGCAATTAAATGCTTTGGGTAAGTGATGCTGTCACTCTTGTGAATTCAATTTTTAATATTTTACATTTATTAGAATATTTGCGGGCACTGTTGTCGTTACGAACTATTTGCTCATGATTACCTGGCTGCCCGCCTCGGTTTCAATCATGGAGCGCCTGTTTGCTAGTCGTATGTCCTGCCAGCAGCATATATCACAAAAATTGCTCATCACTTGTAAGAAGTCAATTAATCGATTTTGCGAATTGTTCGAAGAACGCATTACTCAAAGCATTATGAACTATGCATACTTATGGCTGTTTATTTTTACCGTACTGGGGACTTTGAGTGCCATCATTGTGTTCTGGTATCCTGGCCTACAGCTGCCACAAAAGCCCAATTTCCAGTTGTTTGTTTCGCATCATCCATTTGAGGTTTATACAAGACTTAAGCATCTATTTTGGTTTGAGAAGCCGCTACAAGGAGTGGAAAACTTTAATATGAGCATGCGTTTCGTTTGGGGCGTGCAAGCGCTGGACGATGGCGATTATACTAACCCAAATTCATATGGCAACTTACACTATGACAATAATTTTAATATATCAAGCAAACCAGCCCAGATTTGGCTTAGAAGCTTTTGCCAAAACATACGCCAACAGCCGTTTTATCAGGCCACCTTTGGATTTTTGCTGCCGAATTGCTTTATTGAGAACTTTATAAGATACATGGAGCGTAGGTATGTAATTTTTTCTTCCAATTATTCAAGTGCACTGTTAAGCCTCATATTTCTTAGATGCATTGATGAAATGGACAGACGGGGCTCGGATCGCACACCCTGCTGCGAAGCTCAGTTTCCATATGAACCACATATATTTGAGCAATGTTTACCACAATGCATTTCCAATCTATATGAAACCACATTTTATCAGCACGGAAGAGCGGGTCCCAAATTTGCTGCTGCGCCCAGTCGATCAGATGAGTACATTGAGAGCAATAGTAACGAGAGTTTAAGCATCGAAACCACGTCCCCCCAATTGCTTATCAAAGCGGTAATCATTGAGTTCGATTCGACTACGGCTTACAGCACCCTCTACACTAACATCAAGTTGTTTTATGAGACAGTCGAAAATTGGTTTCAACAGCAGCTCAGCATGGCTCCAGCAGAATTACGCGGTGGTTGGTTTATCAGTGATCTAAAATTTTTCAATGTTCAGGACACACTTTCGCATGATACGATCACTGCTATTATACTGGCCATGGCCGCTTCTCTTGTGGTTCTACTATGTTTCACACTCAATATAATCATTTCGATTTATGCAGTCATAACTGTCTCGCTGACCATATTCAATACTGTGGCAGTGCTTATTTTACTTGGCTGGCAGCTTAACATACTAGAAAGCATTGCAGTATCAACTGCTATTGGCTTGGCTGTGGATTTTAGTCTACACTACGGAATACACTATCGTCTCTCGCCCTCTAAGGAGCGCAATGCTGCCACTCAATTTGTTTTGTCGCGCATCATCGGGCCAACCGTTATGGCGGCAGCTACTACTGGTTTTGCTGGTGGTATAATGATGGCATCCAATATATTGCCCTACATACAGATAGGCGTCTTTTTGGTAGTAGTTATGGTCACCAGTTGGTTCTATGCCACCTTTTTTTTAATGAGCCTGCTCAAGGTAGCCGGACCGCAGTATGGCTTCATGCAACTGGGTTGGCCTTCATTACGCAAGCGTCGGACTCCAAAGGCTAACAAGTTCTATGAACGGTAAGCGTGAAATATCTATGTATTTTCCATTACTAATTTGCGTTTATAATCTTGTATAGTAAACCCAGTCGAATAATTGCCACTGAACAACTGCTAACACCCACCAGCTCAGCCATTGTTGAAATGGCTAATTCGGAAACACATGAACTGGAATCTCTGAATTCCAGCAATCATATTAAAACTATTTCAGGAACGGAAAGTGGACATGCGCCGCTTTCGCTGCCGGAGGACTTTGAGCACTCATTTCAAACGTCCCATTAGTGCGAAGTATCCTTAATTTTGAAGAGAGCTTCTTGATGCCTTTGCCAAATGGGTGCAAATATATGCAGTTTTAAAGAGGTATAAGAAAGCAGAAAATATATACAATTATTATGTATGTACATGTATTAATACATGTATACAAATGACGTTCATATTAGTGTTCTGTATCGATATACCATAGCTATATGTACACACACACACATACGATTTTATATATATATATATATATATATATATATATATATATATATATATATATATATATATAAAATCGTATGTGCAACTACTTTGTTAGTATTAAGCATAATTCAAAAATCTAACCAGATTGCGGAAATGTTTGCCACGTTTTTTAATTTGCTAATATACTAAGGTAGTTGACAGAGAACACGTTTGAATCACAATGATTTATACTGGGATAATGAACGAGTCACAATGATTTGTACTTATGCTTGAACAAACATTTTCGTAAACTAGTTGGAAATTTGAATTACTATTTAGTGTGCTATTCCAAAAAGACTTCAAACAGTTGCAATGCGCTTTTTTACTTAGTTGTTGTAACGTTTGGCGCTCACCTGAGCCAAGTGAGCTCAAAAATTTGTAAACTGAAGCAATTAGCGGAGAGTACTGGGTACGTCCATAACTGTACGACTGCATGATGTCGGTATTATTAGTTTTTAGTGAAACAATTAATGAAAATGAAAATGAAAAAGCAGAGCGCGTCCGCGTAATCGTTTATGTACTTACGTATTTAACTATAATCAAAACTATTTATACTATGAATTTTTATTAGCTGTTAAAGCGGGCCAACTATGTTGATGCCGGCATTATAGTGTGTATAATGTATATGTAATTACCATATATGGTAGTGTTATATACATACATTACAAACAAGCATCTATATATAATGTACGTTGATGTACTATATGTGTTGTCTATCCTATTTAGTCGTAATTGTTCAAAACACACAGACACACAACACGCACAACACACTCACGTTTGTAATAACCATGTAACTGTGATACAGAAGGTGACAAATTGATAAACTCATATTCTATGTTTATACAGACCATGAGAGCTAGTAAAACAAAATCATGACGTATTGTACTTAACTACAACTGAAAACCGTGTACTTCCTTCATTGAACTTATAAAATGTGTTGAAGTGATTTAATAAATGTTACCTGTAAAACATCATTAAAAAATATATATCTCTCAAAGTCACCCCATGTAGTTTCCAGAGAGAAACAACCGCTTTTAATTTACTTATATTAGTTATGATTTAATTTTCAACTAGGTTTGTCAATAATATTTGTGCTAGCAATTTATGAAATTGTGTATCTCTACACATTAGTACGCATCACGATAACGTGTAGAGTTTGAGGAATTTTGACCTAGGGGCTAAAAACCGCACACCAGCTCGTGACTTGGGTGGAGCATTGTTATCATTGCTTACAAGTATTCAACGATATCGCATTTTATGGATATATTTGGACAGCTCTGTCCAACAACACTACGGCCGCGATAGTTGGGACTCTTCTCAGTGAGTAATTTCCGGAATATGGGTAGTATGGCTGTTTCGCCCTCTATAAGCTCCGTTTCGGAGCTGGCACCATAGATCGAATGGTCGGTTCGGTTGCGTTGCTTCCTTTGCTTCTCCGGCGCCACGTTCGGTGAGCTGTGATGATGCGCCGCATGTTGAATATTTGCATTCCGATTGAATTTTCGCGTCTGCGTGCACTGTTGCACGCTTGTGGGTGTGGGTTCCCGTTCCCGCTCGCTGTCCGTCTCACTCTGGCAGACTGTTCCCTTTTGTGGCTTGGGGCGATGTTTATTACGATTCTTTTCGGAAACGGAGCGCTGAATGGGTGAGGTTGTGTTCTGTTCATAAGTCATTACGTGGCCATGGTGTTCCGAGCAACGTTGTGGACTGGCATAGGTACGCTGTGACTGGCGCGAATGTTGCTTGGCATGGGACAGCGTATGCGTGTCCCATAGATCACTCTGGGAGACAACGAAATTCGACTTGAGTGCCGAGCCCATGCTGGTGCGACGATGATCCGAAGCAGTGGGAGCTGTTGAAGCACAGAAATAAAAATAGTATTTTAATTAAAATATACGGGTATAAACTCGAGAAGTATTTACTTTTAATTACGCCTGGAGTTCCGGGCTTGCTGTGCGGACAAACGTTACTTAGCTCCGATTGCGAGGTGGAAATATTTGTGGAGGAATTGCGATGTGTACTGCTATACTTAGGCTTGGCCGTTGGCGTTTGACTACCGCTTTCATAGTGCCTCGAAACTGTTGACTGGCGGCGATCTCTCACTGCACTGCAGTCGGCAGTGGAGCGTTTAGTGGAGCTGCTGGTGGTTGCGCCACCAATATTTCCATCTGTCTGAGCCGAAACCGAATTGCGTTTCTCCAAATGTCGATGGTGCTGATGTTGCTGTTGTTGCTGCTGCAGTTGCTGCTGTTGCTGCTGTTGTTGCTGTTGCTGCTGTTGCTGCTGCTGCATTTGTTGCTGCTTCTGAAGATGTTGCTGCAGCTGTTGCTGAATGGGTTGCATCATAGCATTTTGAGGGTGCTCCACAATTGATTGTTTTTTCTTTTTTCTATTGAGTCAACAGGTTATAAAAATGCATAAATGGAGAATAGTTGGACTTACGGCGGCAAGGAAGGTGCCAGAGTGGTGGACTGCACCGAAACAAAGGAGTTATCAATTTCAACGTGTGTAGAGGTGATACTGTCCACGGATGTTAGCTCGGTAACTTCTAGGTGCAAACAGTGAGCAATGCATGAATTTGTCTAGATAACAAAATGTTCACTCACCTGTAGTGCTTGGCATCTCACGACGCACCGGCGGTGCCGATAGCTTTGCCATATCATCGCTCAGTATAGGCTCCAAATCTGTGGCCGCACCTGTACAGGTGACTCCATCAATCCACTTGCGCGCCTCCGGACCCAGTTTGCGTATGAGTGCCTGCAGTTCATTCTCCTTCTCCATCAGAGCCTTGCGGAAGCGACAATTGGTGTTCTTCACATCGCGCAGCCGCTGCTCTAGCTCACAGACCGAGGAATCGCGTCGATTCTTGGACATAGGGCGTAGAGTAGCGCGCACTCGCTTGTCCACAACGCCCTGAGGATTGCGTTTAAGTTCGACGAGCTGCAATTCGATGAACCAGAACATAAATAAGTTAACAGTCGGAGAACATCGCACACAGCAAGGTAAGTAACTTCTCAGGTGAGACTAGAGTTAGAGGACAGCATATCAGAAATGTCAATAGACTTTAACAATCATTTATAGAATAGAACTCTTTTAAGAACGCTATGACATGGCTGATATATGTATAAAGTTAAGTAAAAAGATAGTTTATATAGCTTTTAAAAAGTTAGTATGTAGTGTTATGTAGCATTAGCAGAGTCAAGTTAAGTAATTTAGTGCGTAATGAGCAGCGCTAAATGAAATGCTGATCATTTGAAATGCAATCCTTTCTATTGATGACGGCATTCGAAATGATCAAGCGAATATTATCAAACAACATTCAACATAATACGTATGTACTCGTATGCTTCTCCCGTAGTATATAAGTAATATACGATTATGTGTTTAACAGCTACAAAAACTACAAAACTTCCTTACTACCAGTCTTACTTTCGGTACGAACACCAAACACAAAGTGGCTGTCGTACAAAAAATGATAAAAAACGAGAGTAAGACAAAAACTAAATCCTTGCGATCCGATAAAACAAGCGATATAGCCGCGCCGGCAATACAAGTAATGAACACATTATAAACGGAGAAACCAATATGCTTGGAGTCATTTAGAGCTGGTATGGAGACATGCCGGGTTTCCCAGGCCAAGAAGGCACCAAAAACCTGAGAGGGTAGGAAATGTCAAATAAAACTGACGACAATTAGCAAATCTATATCAGTTTAGTTACCAATAGCAAGCCCTTATAGGCATAGATAATGCTAACGAATATGGTCATATGCTCCGATTGGCAGTACTCATTCTCAGGTATGACTAGCACATCATCAATGTTCTCGTGATGCTGTAAATATAGATATCAATTAAATTCGAAAATTCCTAAATTTGGATTCCTCACTTTAGGCTCTAGTTGCTTGGTCTCACGATAAAAGGGATCGGCTATCTGCCAGGTGGTTATGATCGCTATGTCAATGGCCAACAGCACGCCCACAACCATAAACAACTGATAGTCCTTGATTACTTTCTTGTTCAGTTTCAAGTCGGTGAAAATTGAATGCACCCGCCATGTTTTCGAGAACATAGCTCCGAAGGCCAAACTAAAACCAGCCATTAAGATCCAAGCACGAGCCGTGCATATATAAGGAAAAGCTGCCACGCTGCTTAAGGTAGTATCCAAGCCCAGGAATATAATGCTCAAGTAGGTCAGCATGCAGCCAATGATGATCAGATTGTTCAAGTGTGGGCTAGACATTTTGATGTAGCTGCAAGGAAGCACAGACTCGGTAAGGTAAGCAGGTATATAAATGGCTGCTTGGTATCTTACCGTTGATTGCGATATTTTATATTGAAGGCAAGGAAAACAGTGGCTATGATCACGCCAATGACAGAGGCGCTGGCTGACACAATATATATGGTGGGATTCACCTGGCTGTGTTCTATGTAGATTAGCGTGCGATCCTTGGGCGGAGTTTTACCCACCCAACGCACTGGCTTACCCAATGTCATGTCCAAGTGTGCTTGCTGTGAATGGTATTCACCGATCTTTTCCATTTGGCCCAATTGAAATTGGGTGATCAAAATATTGGCCTTGCGTTCGTTGTTGTAGAAGCGTACTGGGCCCTAGTTGGGGGATGGAAATATAATAAAAGTAAAACCTTGATCGGTAGAATAACACGAACCGTTACGCCCTCAAAGGAAGTATTACGCAATGCTTCAAGAAATATGCTCTCCCAATCCTTGACACGATAGTCGAAGTGTGTCAACAGATCCTCACGCTTCTCCGCCACATATTGTATTGCCAAGGCGGCTGCCCAGATGCCGTCATAAGTGTAACCATGGAAGCGCGAATATTCTGTGCCGCGAAGTCGATCGTACTCAATCAGATACTCATCCGCCGTCTGCAAGACAAATTTCGATTGACGGATGACCAACGAATGCGCAATCTCAAGTTATCTTACTATGCCTGCAACTGTAATGTCACCGCTGGTGGAGAGCGGCAACAAATCCACCAATATAGCACCCTCCAAGGCAGTGGCTATCTCCTTGTCGGTACATTCGCTGTCCAGCGTCACATTCCACCAATCCGTTGTGTAGGTGGCCATGATTAGCCACTGATAGGCGCGTCCATACATTTGTAATCTAAAGGAGAATTCATTGAATTCGATTTGAATTTTGGAGGCATTTTCAAGGTGCTTACTTGTAGGCCTCGCAGAAAGCTTTGCGTGCAAAATGCTCATTGAAGTTTCCCAAAATTATTCGCACGTCCTTCTCGCGCAACTTTTTCAGAGATTCGGCCACATCGTTGACAAAACTTTGCGTCTCCACAACTTCCAGCTCCATGGAGTCCAGATCAGCTACCATATGATTGTGCGGTAAAGAATATCGTGGTTCATTTTGATAGACAGTGCCCACTCTCGTCCAGTTGAACTCCTTGAGCAACGCCAGCCGTGGAGCATTAAATGCATTCTCCGAAGGTACTACGCGAAAGAAGTTGGGAAACGCGTCCTTCGTGAACATGGGATGGGTGTCCGCATAGCTCAGCTGTGTCAAGTGCCAGTGCTTGCTGGCCTTGGCTATGGGATCTGTGACGTGCGTGCAGGCGGCACCAAAGAGCATCACCTTGTTGGGGCCTGAGTGCATCATGTCGAAAAAGGACTTCACACCCACTGCAGCATTGCACTAGGAATAGCAGTAAATATATATATGTATAAGAACCATTTCTATATTTATTTCTGCACATCCCACCTGAGTATCATTCCACCACATGTGCAGCCGATAGTTGGTCAATATCTGTGGGTGCTCATTGACATGCCCAAGCGCCAGCTTCACACTGGGCATAACCCCACGTCCAGTATACGAGTTCTCAACGCCGTCGCCATATGGAAAGAAGCCAGCAATATAAACATCAGAGCGCTTGGCGGTTCGAGACTGAACTGGACTCAAACACATGCCAAGGCCGAGCAACAGTAAAAGCATTAAATTTGTTTGGAACATCTTGCTGTGCGCGCGAGCTGCAAATTGTTCAAGTATCCAAATATGTGAATATTACATTCTAAAAGCTTTTGAGATTCATATCTGTTTTTCAGATATATGATATGTTTCATAGATATTAATCGCAAAAGTATTATTATTAATCAAGAATGTTTATTTATAAAGATATAGAATATTAAACAAATATTTAACCTTTATCCAGATATATTAGCTTATAAGACTTTCAAATATTATGGACTTTGAATACTAGTTGCCTTTTTCAAAGTCGAATCCAGTTATAACAATAGTAATTTGGTTCAAGGTGCTGCTGCGCCTGACAGGCCCTGCCTGCCAAAGTGAAAAATTCATACACGACTATATATGTATGTGTGTATGTATGCGAGTAAATAGGCCTGCACCTAAGTGAGTATTCTTAGGTGTATATACCTGAATAAGGTAGATTCATATGTACAAGAAATTACAAGTCCTTGATGCAAATTATCACAAATTACATTCATTAAATTATGCAAGACCCAATGTTAAGGACAATAACAATACAATTATTGGCCTTTGACTTGTGACAATAATTTTTTTAATTGGAACACACACATACACTAGAACTGCCAATTAAATGGTTTTCTAGCGTGAATTTCAATCGTTTAGTTTAAATCTTATTTTTAAAAGAAAAGATTACCTACCAGCTTTATTAACTGATTCACTTAATAACTAAAGACATATTCAAGTAATTTTATATTATATTCAAAGCAGTTTTCGTTTCGTTGGAAGTTGCGAAGGTCCGAAAAATTGTGTATCCTTGCAATTTGACAGTTGCGCTGACAGCAGTCATAGGACATGCAAATGCGCATGCCTTGAGCTTTGACAGTCCACGTTTTGAGCTAAGGTTCGCATTCCGAATGAGCTGGAAAATAACAGCGTAAACAATCTGACAACAGGTGGCTAACTGAAGGGACTTTTGTTTTGTTACCGTTATTCGCAGGGGAATGACTGTTTAGTTTACTGTTATGACCGTTGCCAGGGACTACAAACGATGATAGGATATAAGTAAAAAAATACATTTTAAAAAAAGTAATTGGAAAAACATTGTGAGGAACAGCAGCACTCAATTACCGCATTTATATCATGGATGACTATGCTCCCAGTCGTTATAAAATGCTAGATAAAATTGGCGAAGGTGTGCACGGTTGTGTGTTCAAGGCGCTCGATTTGCAGCGCAATATGGAGGTGGCCATCAAGAAGGTGGCATTGAAAAACAAATTCGGCAACATATCCTTGAATACGCTGCGCGAAATTAAGACACTTCAATTGTGCAACTCTGAATATGTAAGCTCTGATCTAATGATCTAAAAGTGTTATAATACTAATTGTACTTAATACTTACAGATACTTAAAATAATTGAGATTTATCCCGATCTGACGGGACTTTCGCTAGTGTTGGAATATATGCCCGACACACTGTACGGTCGACTGAAGAGTGAGGTGAATCCGCTGAGTCGCCAGCAGGTGCGAAAGTATTCCCTGATGATGTTTAAGGGTATGGCCTATCTGCACGAAGCGGGCATTATGCACAGGGACATCAAACCCGCCAATTTGCTGATCAGTCATATGGATGTCCTAAAAATCGCAGACTTTGGCTTAGCGCGCCTCTACTTTCCCGAAGAGGAGTCGCGCCTGTATTCACCACAGGTCTCTACTCGCTGGTATCGTGCACCCGAAATACTCTGGGGCAGTCAGAAGTACGGACCTGCCGTCGACTTATGGGCGTGCGGCAATGTGTTGGCCGAAATGCTACGCGGCGTGCCACTCTTTGCGGGCACAACAGATATTGAACAACTGGCCATAATAATACGCACACTAGGAAGTCCCCGTCTGAACGAATGGCCAGAGTTAACTTCACTGCCCGATTACAGTAAAATAAGGTACAATGTTGACTTGTTTATACTTCAGCTAAATTAACATCGTTGCTGTGAGCAGGTTTCCAAATTCGGTGGGCATACAGTGGAACAATCTGTTTCCAAGCTGCACTCATGCTGTTGAAATTGATTTGGTATCTAACTTGGTTGTTTACAATCCGAAGAATCGACTCAAAGCCACAGAGGTAAGTCCTGACGGTATAACTCAAAAATTGTTTGTTTTCATTTTAATTTATTTTGCAGGCCGTCGAGCATAGTTATTTTGATTAATATAAGTTATATTTATTTACACAATTAGTTGACTAACAGCTAAAGTTTCGCATTTAGGAGTTCTCTGATTCCTTGTATCTGTAAAATAATAAATAGAGTTAAGCATATATGAACTGCATCTGCTCGCAACAATTTACTTACTTGCACTTAAGACACGTGAAAAAAACGGTTTGGCCCTCATCTGCTGACCGCAGTTGTAATGTGGCGTAGGACATTTTGTCGTTGCCGCACTTGGGACACTTTCGCTCCACAACGGGACCATCTGCCTCTGCTGCTTCAGACTTTTGAATGCCTTTTTTGGTAATCTTGCTGGGATCGAAGCTGTTAAAGTGTATTGTATATTCCGATGTCTCCCCGATGTAAACTATGAAATTTACATTAATAAAATTGAGAGTTCACATACAGTTACAGTTGCTAGCCATATCGTACCATCTGGAGAGAACTCTTGTTTACAATTATAACAAAAAACGTTTCCTTTAACTTGCAGTGGTGGCAAGATTGATCCACAGGATGGACAAAATCCGGGACGATTATTGAACATTTCCATTTCAAATCAAAACAAGTCTAATATTCACACGTGCAAGTGGCCAGTGTTATAAAATACGCAATATACCCAATAATTTTTATTCATAGCATCCACCTTTTGCGTGTATGAACAAGTCTTTTACTATTTTAAATAGAAGCCCTTAAAATAAAAATAAATGCCTTATTTTTCCACAACAGGATTTATGTAATTCACATATCAATTTAATACATATATACACAAATGTATCTATTTAAATCATTTGAATTATTTCTCCGTTTTTTTATCATCCACTTCGGCTGTCTCGTCAGCTTCACTGCCACTTGTATCTTCATCATCTTCACTTTCGGTTTCATCGTCGTCACCATCGTCATCATCCTCATCATCATCGCCACATGAAAAGCCTGCGCTGCCACTAGCACCATAACTCCCATAGTAACCACCATACCCTTCCTCATCGTCACTGCCCATACCCTGCTGCTGACGACCAAATTTGTGGGATCGCGTTGACATACTCAAATCCTTTGTCACGGAGGTTTCGTAGTTGCACTTGGGACAAGGGATGGCCTTGTTCTTATCGTACTTGAAGCCCTTGCGACGTACATGATCCTCGCAGTAGCAAGTCTTGCAACGCAAACATGAATATTGACCGAGACGATTGCACGATTGACACTTATAGTTCTCTGACTCCAGCACCTGACATGAGGCCTGGTGCTCGAACTGGTCATCCTCGCATAAAAAGCCATTACAGAACGAGCACTTGAAGATACGTCCACCATGCTCCCAGACACCACGTTCGCATTCTAAGCATACAGCGTTTTGCAGTGGACAGGTGCACGCGTGCGTGGTTAGACATTTGCGTCCGTGACACACCCAGGCTTCGCAGAAGTCGCAAATCGCACCAACCATGCCGGGGAATCCAGTTGTATACACACCTGGATGCTTGACCACACAGTCTCCCGTTTTTAGCATACACTTTATTTTGCCACATTGTGCACAAATGGGTAATCGCTGCACGCTCTGACAGAAGTAGCAAAATGCGCGAGACTTTTGCTTTTTCTCACACTTATCGCAATCCATCGGTGCATTACAAGGCAGATCGGCGAGAGGAATCTCTCGACCCCTAATCTCTTTCAAGCGTAACTTTTGCTTTTCAGCTTTCTTCCGCTGGCCGGTTTTTTTCTTCGGCATCCTTACTTTCTATTTAACTCAAAACAAAAACAAAAAAAAAAGAACTAGTGAACTTGTTAAGATATGTATGGTGGTCGGATGATATGTCCAAGCAAGTATTTTTTAATATAACATTATGATGCATTAGTAAAATGTATATTCATTATTATTGTTCACTTCTATTTCATGGAATATAGCATAAAATATCGTTCTGTCTGTTAACTTTATTTAAAATTCACAGGTCAAATCGAACAGCATACTTTCTCTAAAAAATTATAAATTACACAACACTACTTTGAAAGTTATTGACATTTGTGGAACTTGGCCACACAGTCTAGCATTACATTTCAATTTTCATTTTTCAACGCAAGCGAGTGGAACGTTCGTGCTGTGTCGTTTTCTGAATTACAAAAAAAAATTAAATAAAAAATACATAAATATATATTCAGAAAAAAAAAAAATATATATATATATAAAATGGGCGGCCATAATGATCAGAATGGAAACTCAAATGGTCAGCATGATGATGTAAGTACGATAATCATTTTATAAATTTGTAACTTGTATGCATGTGTGGGTAAATATGTATGTACATACGCGTGGCTTGAGGACCGCCATTTTGAATTTTTTTGCATGTGCGTCAGTGGGGTAGAGGTTATGTTTGGCTTGATGGAAAAAATCAATATGAAACTTGTGTTTTATTATTTTTTTTTTTTTTTAGGACTCGATTTCTGAGCCAGAGCATATGCGTAAATTGTTTATTGGTGGTCTCGATTATCGTACCACTGATGACAATTTAAAAGCGCACTTTGAAAAATGGGGACAAATTGTCGATGTGGTCGTCATGAAGGATCCCCGTACGAAGCGCTCACGCGGTTTCGGTTTCATTACGTACTCGCATTCAAGCATGGTAGATGAAGCCCAGAAGGCTCGTCCTCACAAAATTGATGGACGCGTTGTCGAACCTAAGCGTGCTGTACCACGTCAAGACATTGACTCTCCAAATGCTGGCGCAACGGTGAAAAAACTGTTCGTTGGCGCATTGAAAGACGATCATGACGAGCAGAGTCTACGTGAATATTTCCAACACTATGGCAACATTGTTGATATCAACATTGTCATGGACAAAGAGACGGGCAAGAAACGTGGTTTTGCCTTTGTCGAATTCGATGATTACGATCCCGTGGACAAAGTTGTGTGTAAGTAAAAGAAATATTTTTCGTTTAAATATATGGACAGTCCCAGCTCCGCATAGCAATGTTTGATGTGTCTGTGCGGCGTTCATTGACTGTAAGAGTAGTATTGCACGTATTATATCTTTGTTGCTTAGGCACCCAGGATGTCTAAACGATGAAAACGTATGTGCCACAATTGGCCTTTAAAATAACACAGCACTGAAAAATTGACAAGCTTGACCTACACTTGTACGGTTTTCCAAGTGGATGCTGTGAAAGTAATAAAAGCGTCGGCTAAGCTATGTTATGCGAATGTATTAAAAGCATAGTTCAGCGTAACACGCAGCCTCGTTACATGAAATTTGTTAATATATTAGTTAAATGGCAGAAACGCATCCGAAGATTCAAACTCTGATCCCATTGTTCATTTGAGTGATCTAATAGCCAAAAGTTAATTGCATGAATTGAATCCACAGTCCCAGCTCCGCATTGCAATGTTTGATGTGTCTGTGCGGCGTTCATTGACTGTAAAGAGTAATATTGCACGTATTATATCTTTGTTGCTTAGGCACCCAGTATGTCTAGACGATGAAAACTCATGTGCTGCCATAATTGGACTTTGAAATAACACAGCACTGAAAAATTGACAAGCTTGACCTACACTTGTACGGTTTTCCAAGTGGATGCTGTGAAAGTAATAAAAGCGTCGGCTAAGCTATGTTATGCGAATGTATTAAAAGCATAGTTCAGCGTAACACGCAGCCTCGTTACATGAAATTTAATATATTACTTAAATGGCAGAAACACATCCGAAGATTCAAACTCTGATCCCATTCATTTGAGTGATCTAATAGCCAAAAGTTAATTGCATGAATTGAATCCACAGTCCCAGCTCCGCATTGCAATGTTTGATGTGTCTGTGCGGCGTTCATTGACTGTAAGAGTAATATTGCACGTATTATATCTTTGTTGCTTAGGCACCCAGTATGTCTAAACGATGAAAACGTATGTGCCACAATTGTCATTTAAAATAACACAGCACTGAAAAATTGACAAGCTTGACCTACACTTGTACGGTTTTCCAAGTGGATGCTGTGAAAGTAATAAAAGCGTCGGCTAAGCTATGTTATGCGAATATATTAAAATCATAGTTCAGCGTAATTCGCAGCCTCGTTACAATTATGTTTTGATTAACTCAATGTGTCACTGTTACTTTATACCTAATATTAATCATTAAATACCAAATTTTACGTATAATTTTTATAATTGTTTACTTACAGTGCAAAAGCAGCATCAGCTTAATGGCAAAATGGTGGACGTGAAGAAGGCTTTGCCGAAACAAAACGAAATGGGAGGCGGCGGTGGTGGTCGTGGTCAAGGTGGACGTGGTGGTGGCGGCAATAGGGGTGGAAACATGGGTGGTAATATGGGCGGTGGTGGCAACTTCGGTAACCAAAACGGAAACTGGGGTAATCGCGGCGGTAATAACGACAATTGGGGAAACAACAATTTTGGCGGCGGTTATGGGGGTGGTAATAATTGCTGGGGAAATAATGGACCCTGGGATAACAATTGGGGCAACAATGGTGGCAACTTCGGCGGCGGCGGTGGTAACGGCAATTGGGGTAGCAATGGCGGCAATGATTTTGGAAATTATCAGCAAGGTTACAGCGGTGGCCCCCAGCGTGGAGGCAACTTTGGTAACAACCGCATGCAGCCATACCAGAGCGGCAACTTTGGCAACAAAGCAGGTAAGCATCACTCGAAAATATGTCCTCTCGATCTACATTATCATATTAGTTGAGCTTTAGAAACTTAGATAATCATAGTGCAGATTTGTAATTGTTAATTGGAGCGTTAATAGTTTAGCTCGGTAGCTTTACCAAAAAGCAAAAAAAAAAAGTCGGTTAATGCTGTGTTATACTTATGTGATATTATTTATTGATCAGTTTTAAACGGCGCCACGTTAGAGTGAATTTTATAGTTACATTAAGAGCTTAACGCTAGTTTTGAACACTTTCTAAAAGTGCATGTGGGTTTTTTTGTGTTTTTAAGGAGGTGGCAATCAAGGCAATTATGGTGGCAACAATCAGGGCTTCAATAACGGTGGAGGCAACAACCGCAGATATTGAGGCGCCCAGACGAGGTGAGCATAGCTATACACTTAGTTAAGGACCTAACAAGTACAATTATGAAAAGCAACCTACCAATTTAAACTCCCATTCGTTTTTGTATATTTATATATACATATATATAAATATATATTTTTTTTTCTTTTATATATATGTATATGTATGTATAAGTATATTATTTACATGATTTATAACAAACAATTAAATTAGGTTTCTTGTGATTTATATATACATACACATACACATTTTTAAATATAGATATCTTATTTTATTGGCATTTCCTAGTAGCTTCTAACCAGCATATTAGAGATGAATATCAAAGTTTGAAAAACATTTTCATTTGAAACTCTTGAACTTTTTGATAACTAATATTTTTAAGTAATTATTTCTGTTAACGTATTTAGAAAAAAAAACCTTTAAGTAATGTTGGAATGCTTAACAATTGATTTAAATAATATTTCTCATTTATCGACATTTTATAGGTGGTAAATTAGCAGTGGCTCAGTTTATGCCCAAAAGTCAAAGTCAAGTAAACGATACGCAATTCAATAATATGAGTAACAACTCATATACCTAAGAAGTTTTCCGAGAACAACTATACCAAAAGCATGACAGAAGATAAATATCAGGAACAGTGCAGTGCAGTCGTGTGAGATTGGTTCAGTCAAAGTCAGTACAAGTACAGAGCAGATCAGTCTGTGAATGTGTGTGTGTGTGTGGTGCGTTTTATTCAGAGAGCAGTTGCAACAACAGCAGCAGCAGCTACAGCAGAGTTTTAACAGAACATACAAATACAGTGAAGAGAGAAGAGAAGAGAAATGAAGTAAGCAGCAGCGATACCGTCACACATACGCATCCAGCAGAGTACACGTACACAGCAGCTGAACAGGATTCAATAAGACTAATTTGCACAGTTACAATACGATATAAGATAAATGATTCAACCAACCTACTCACACTCGTTAAACCCTACCTACCTATTCAATATTCAAAATAGTATAATATTTATATTCAACACTTATAGCCAACCTAAAATTAATGCAAAAAGGATCATTGTAAACTAGAATCGTCACAACTTAAGTTGTGCAGTTAAAAAAAAGCCTATCAAAAACAAACAATTCAAAGATAATTATGTATCCTTGTAGCCACAACTGTTTATCAAGAATCCTTCAGTTAACAGTAATATAATAATATAGTATATACAAACGCAAAAAAAAAAAGAATAAAGAAGCAAACTTCAGGTCGGCAACCGATGCTTAATTTTACATTCAAGCGTATACCCCCAATGGTTGAATGGTTGCCGCCCACAATTTCTGATAATCAGTGCAAAAATCTATACAAATCTATATTTAACAAACAAAAAAATGTATTAATACTTTTCTCTAGGTTTAAGTTCTCATAATTTTAAATACGTGTAGAGCGTGCGCTCTCTTTTCAAGAGCCGCGTGCTGCCTTAGCATTAAATAACATATTTACATAAATATGTGTTTATATACATATATCATAGTGAGGAAGAGCTACTTGTGCTAGTTTTTGTAAGTGACTATGACGACATTGAACTAAATTATCTCCAAATGTTTAGTTATAACCAAATGAACAACAATTAATTGTAATCGAAACCTTGTAGCAGTTTGTATGCAGTTTCTCAGAGGTCAGCGCAATTAAGGATTTTTAATATGTTAACAAAATTTACACTAAATGTAGCAAAGAAAGATATAAAATACAGCAATGAATTTATGTAAAATTGACAAAGAAAAAAATGAAAGAAAAAAAATCAAAAAAAAAAAAAAAACAAATCAAACCCGTTGTTTAGTTCAAGCCTAGTCTTGATATTTATTCGTATATAGCTTAAATCTTGTATTTGTTTAGGACAGGTAAAAGACAAGGCGCAGCAGCAAAGCAAGCACAAAGCAGGTGCCAGAATGCATTCCAATGTAAGTTTAAAGAGGCAAGTAAGCGGGTAGTGACAGTATGCCAATTATTCCATATGGTAGCAATTTGTTTGTTTGGCGGGCACCATTTTTAAATCATTTTTAATTTCTATATTTATTTTCATTTGGATTGCACACTCGGTATATATCCTAATACATGCCATTTAAAATTATATATTATAATTTTTGTTCCAAGTTGGCTAAAGAGTAATGCAAAGCGCTGAAATGACGGTCGCCAAGCTAACAGTCTCAGTCACTAAACGGACAATCATCACTTGCAATTGTATCGGCGATTCTGAACTTTTGCGGCAACCCTCGGAATGGTCGGTCGACTGAGGTAAGTTGTTGAGATTCAACAGAAGTGCAATTTTCAGGTATTCCTTATAACGGAGTCGGCGTTTGGACCTAATAATTTATTCAATATAGAAGTTTACTCTTTTAATAAACGATAAAAGTAGAAAAACAGAGCTCGTTGTTTTATTTTTTTTTATCAAGAATCTGTTGGCTGGCTTTTAGATTAAGTGTGTACACACTAGTCAATTTACTGTCAGCTGTGTTCAGCATTTTACTATCGAATGTTAAGCTTGATTGGTAATCGAGTTGTGCGGTGGACTTAAATTGAGATGTGCAATTCATAGCCTGGTGGTGTTTATATACCATAAATATTTTATTTATTTGGTGGGCAAATATTAATTTTAAAAAATGGTGTCTATTTTTTAAAATTAATTTTTGCTCAATGGCACTAATAGTTACTAAGGGTAGCGTGATACAAATCACGATAAAAATATCGACTCAACAGTGGTACGCACATCTCTAATCGCACTCTGTAAATCGCGACTGTTGTGAATGCTAGATCAAAGGCATTGCGTATATTAAGGCTTAGTAACAAGGCGATCATTTTGCAGGACGATCGAGTGATTAACAATTGGTTAATATATATTTTAAAAGAATAATTAAGAATGGACACCAGTTGCGTCCAATTTCTGTACAATTACAAGGACTATGCTGGTAAAGACTGTGAAGCCAAGCTGGATATTACATTTCCATTTGAGGATGAAACCATTGATGAATTGGTTACACAGCTTTTAGCCCAAATGGATCCAATGATGCGATATTTAGATGAAGACATAAGTAAGATGTATATGCAATAAATATAAAATAAGACCCATTAGACACTCCCCCGTAGGTTTACAGAAAGAACTGCAGTCGTTTATTGTCCGGGAGCATCAAAAATTCTATGATGAGTACTCTGAGAAGTTGATTAATCAAGCGGCCAATGAGGAGCTGGACTTAGAGGCTATAGTTAGAAATACAGAACGGCAGTATAAGGAAGAACTGCTTCAATTCGCCGATCGAATTGGACCAAGCGATGAGGATATATTTGCGCAAAGCTTTCATCGTCTAGTGCACTCCTCTTCATTGGAGGATATTCTTAAACGCGAAAGAGGCTATGCAAAGGTCATAGCCGACATGACCGACCATATGGACTCTGAAGTAGAAACGTTAAAAGATTCCCAACAACAGGAAATGGACAGTCAAATTAATCAACTAGACATTACTACTACATCGGAGGACATTAATAATCTACTGGCACAGCAATATACAACTCACAACTTTGTTCGGAAGCGCTATGAATCCGAGCTAGAGGCCATGATGGGTCATCAGAAAAACGAATATCGCGATTGGATCACCAGTCAAGTTAGTCAAATGTTTCAAGTGTCGCCGGTGTCCACTCCATTGGGCAATCGCTCCTCCATGTTTGTCTCACAACAGCCATCCATGGAGGAGAGCTTTACTATACATTTAGGATCTCAGTTAAAGCATATGCACAACATTCGCATACTTAGCGCTAATGTGACGGACCTGTGCAGTCCTCTGCATGCGGATGAGAATTTGAATGGTCTAAACATGGCTTTGGGTCTCTATTCCAGCTCGCTATGTGGCGTCGTAGTGCTGACTCCTTCGATACAGGCGCAGACCAATAAGAGCATTATCAAGAATGCTAATAGGTCTACGGAGTTTCATTTTGACCAGATGGATGTGCAGCTGGAAAAGATTGAGAAACAGATCCGCGCTCTCAACACAAGTGACACTAGCAGCACACCTAGCAATGGTAGTGGCACTGGCAGTGTTAGTGGCAGTGGAAGTGGTAGCGGCAGTGGTGTTGGTAGTAGTAATAGCACTGAAGGCAGCGCCACCTCCTCGCCTATTAAGCAGCATATGGCTAAGTTAAAGACGGGCGATTTTTATATAACGAAACATTCGAATCTGTCACAATCACACGTTATATTTCACTTGATATCGGATGAACCAATCAACAGCCCCAGTGAAATTAATTCACGTCATCCGGTCATACTTGGGTTGCGGAACATTCTAAAGACGGCAAGTCGGCATGATATAACCACACTTACCATTCCAGCCCTGCTTCGCCACGAGATGAGCGAGGACATGACCGTGCCGTGGTGCATCCGAAGGGCAGAGCTTGTATTTAAATGTGCTAAGGGCTTTATGATTGAATCTGCATCTTGGGGTGGAGCGGAATTGAGGTGAGTTTAGTAAATCCGTTTATTGGATCACAAATAATTCATTTGTCGCATTTAGTACCTTACAACTGTTGCTACCCCACGATATATCCGAGGAACTGTTTACTACATTAGCTGGAATGGTACCCAATGTATTTCGCGTCGCCAATCCAAAGATACTCGTTGATAATAACAAATAGTTATTATTAACACATTCCAAGTGAAATATTTAAGAATTTTAATTTATTTATATATGAATATACACTTTATTCAGTTTCATAAAGTTTATGTTTAAATATGTATATGCTTCGTTTCATGTGGTTTCACGCAAATTGTTTTTAAATTAAAAACACACTCAGAATTTCTGTAAAGGTTCCTGTATCCAATTTCGTCAATATAATAATTTAACTTCAATGCAAACGTTTCGCAAACTACAACTCTACTTTCGTATATGTAAATACATTTATATTCTATAGGTAATCTTAATTGTGTGTATATGTATGTAGCTATGTATGTATATTCTTTTCGAATTTAAATATTTATCTTTGGTTTCATTAGACCCCGTCATGCTATTTGTGTTCACTTCCGTATGTGTGTGTTCGGTTATCTAGTGTTTAATTTGAATCTTTTAATAACTCTGCTTGTTAACTTGTAAATAAGTGTCTTGTGAAATAAATATATGTATACATACATGTATATTTAACAATAAATTACGTTATTATGATTCTGTTTAATCAACATTTCGCTGTTAATATATATATATATATTTTTTTTGGATTTTGCCAAGTACGTTGTATAGTTGTCTGTGCCTGCGTATGTTTTGCTGCTTTGCAGTAAGAGATTGAGTTTCGGAAAATATTCCATCTGAAACTTTATTAACATATCAGTGTTATATGTCTACAGGTCTTATGGGTTTCTGTTATTAATATATGAGTACGTGTGTGTCTTTTAATAAATACAGGAACGGGTCACATTTTTGTGTTTTTGGGACGATAAATACAACGATAAAATACAACTACAAATACATGTCATAGAAAAATTGATGGTAAGTTTAGAAAATTAATAATAAAATTGACATAATCGGCATTATTATTATATGATCATTCGTAGCTCAGATTCATATGCAACATTTGCATTAATGCTAGTTATAACATAAAATATATTATTCAGCCATTTTTCGAATATCGTTTAGGTTTACATAGTATGGCGCTTACAATTTACCCAGTGACAAGACCAAGAAAATCGAAACTAATATTTTTTTTTCAGCATTAAAAAGAAACGGTTGTATACTTTTCTGTACTTGATTGTTACTTTCTTTATTTTGTGTGATACCCTTGCAGGAAATATAGTGTATATTGAAAATTGTAAAATATTGGGGATCTGTTCTGTGGACTACAAACGGACAATATCAATTATCATGAATAGAGTTGTGCACCTGCAAGGGCATTTAATTTTCTACATGCCAAAGAGTATATAATTTTAATATGTTAATTTAGATGCTATTATTCAGGAGTTTACTACGATAGCATGGCAAAATGTAGGGAAATACTTTATAATCGTTGATGAATCTACACAGCTTAATACTTTGCGCGTGCCTTAAACTACATTCTTGCAATAGGTCTAGACATATTTTTAGTTATTGAAATAAGAATACATAATACGTGTGTATACTAAAATTGAAACTATCACAAAAAAAACAAATACTTCTTTATATAAAGTATAAACTCAATGAAGTCAAGAACGAGCTACTGTCTAATTGAGTATGAAAGTGAATGTGTAAAATGGCGCATCTGGGATTACATTTGACTTTCCTTGCGCCATTGAAAGGTTCCCGACTTGACACCAATGCTGGATGAGCCTTGGTTGCTGTTGGAGGAGAGCATGTTGTTGGTGCGCCTGATGAGTTGGGCTGCCGAATCAAATCGACTGCGAATAAGTCGCATTGCTGGATTACTTGAGACACCGCTGCGCTTGCTCTTGCTATATGATGGGAAGAGATACACAATTTTAACAAGGACACAGATAAATATATGTGTAGAAAGAGTTCACCTCGATGAGCTGGGCTGATTCTCCTTGAGGTTGCCCAAAATTATGCGCATATGGGTATCCCGGGCAAAATGATTATCGGGCAATCCGGGCTTCGAGCTGCCACTACTAGGTCCAGCACGATCATCATCCACAAAGGCATTCAGTGCTGGCAGCTGGCCTGGTGAGCTTAGCTCGCTACTGGGCGAATGTGGAGGCGTGGCGTACAAAGGTGACATGCATTCCATGTCATACAGATCTGCCTCGTTTGTCATGTTGCTTGCTGTAATGGAAAGAATTATTCATTGATTTGAGATTATTATGAAATGGAATAAGAACTTACCCAGTTGATGCTCGTTGAGATCGGGCAGCACCTGGGAGTGCCGTTGGTGTGCACCTGCACCACCATTGATGCTAGATTTGTGAGCCGCAGCGCTAGAGCTTGCAGCATGCTTTGAATTGACCATCAGATTGCGTGAGCTGAGCTTGCTTTGTCGCTGTAATTGCTGAGTAAAGGTGAGCGGCGCCTGCTACAAATGCGAAAATGTATATATGTTTAAAATTGGAAGTTGTTTGAGATATTGAAGGTAAGCTCACATCGTTGCTGCTGCCCGTGGATTGACTAGAGATGACGCTCTTGCGCTTGTGCAAGCTGCTCGTATCCGATTGCATTGTGTTTTGATAGAAGTTGTTCGAGCTGTGCGTGGAACTAGAGGCATTCAGAGCCTGCAAGTTGCTGCCATTGTGTACCGTTGCAGTGGTTGCCGCCGAGCAAACTGAGGAAGCTGAGGCGTGTGCTGGATACGGAGCTAGGTTTTGGTGCAAGGGTAGCGCCGGTGGCTGGTCCGGAGAGCGCAGCATGCTGGCATGGAATTTTGCTTCATTGGGATTACTAGCTTCATCTAAAAGGAGTAATATTGATAGTTGGATAAGGGATTTAGTAACAAAGCAATATACTTTTGCGCTTGCCATTATTCTTACTTTTGGTATAGCTTTCAAAGATCTTGAGTATGCTGCTGCGACTTGACTTGGCCGCCAGCTTAATGGGCGTGCGCCCACAATGATCCGACTTATAGGGATTAGCGCCATATTCCAACAACGCGATGACACACTTCTCGTGACCCTCCTGAGCTGAAATGCCAAGTGCAGTGGCGCCTTGCTTGCAGGCATGATCCGCCAGGGCGCCATAGTAGAGCAGTATATTCATAACATCATGGTTACCCTGCCAGGCGCACGAATGGAGTGGTGTGCGTGCTTCCAGGTCCATTGAGTTGACATCGGCACCGGCCTCGATCAGTGTCTTTACCATGTCAGCATGGCCCTGCCAGGCAGCTACATGCAGCGCAGTACGTCCTTCGCTGTCGGGTATATTAACATCCACATTGGTCATATCCAGTAGGTATTTGACAGTGTCAAGTTTGTTCTCCAATGCCAAAATATAAAGTGTGGTGCGTGAATCGGCATCTTTGGAGTTGACATCGCAGCAAAACTTCAACAGATACTCCACTGTATCCATATGTCCCTCCAAGCAGGCCAGACGGAAAGCGGTCTTGCCATCATGGGCCTTCTGATCCACAAAACTGGAATGTATGTCCAGCAGTGTCTGTACGCAGCGAAGACGACCTTCTTGTGCGGCCAAATGCAATGCAGTCTTTCCCTCATTGTCGCACTCATCGATCTTGGCGCCCGAGTCAAGCAGCTGCAGACACACCTCGTGAAAGCCTTCAAAGGCAGCATAATGCAATGGCGTCCAACCAGCATTATCACGATGGGTCTCATCTAGTCCACGATCCAGCAGTTGACGCACTGTTTCCACATTACCCTGGGCAGCCCCAATACTCAGCACTGTGCGTCCCTCCGAGTCCATGCAATCGATGCCGCAGCCCCAGAAAAGCAATAGTCGCACCACAGTTGCATGACCCGCCGTGCAGGCGGCCCACAACGGTGTACGGCCCATGAAGTCTGCCAGATCGGGGTCGGCAGCATTCTCGAGCAATAGCTCACAGACCTCGGCATTGCCCTCAAATGAACTGACCAGCAGCGGTGACATGCCATCGTTGTCCAGCTGATCTGTGTTAGCACCATGATCCAATAGTGTGGAGATGACTTTGCTGTAGCCTGAGGAGCCGCACAAGGCAGCAACGCACAGCGCACTTCGTCCATCCAGATCCAGATGATTGACATTGGCGCCATTCTCCAGGAGTATCTCTACAATATCATAGTGACCCATGTATGAGGCAGCAATCAATGATGTGCGTCCCTGGCGATCCACAGAATTAACATCCGCACCTGACTCAATCAACAGTTTCAATATATCCTCATGACCGCTCCAGGCTGCAGCACGCAACGCAGTGCGCCCCTCCTTGTCGGCCAGATCGATTTTGCAGGCGGGTTGCGCTATGAGCAGTCTGACCACCTCGCTGTGTCCACCCCAAGATGCGGAACGCAATGGTGTCCAGCCATCCCGATCTGCATGGTTGACATCCACACGTTTCATGCGTCCAGTACCATCGTTACAGGGTTGCGAGAAACTAAGCAGCAGCTTGACTATCTCCAGATGGCCATTCCTCGAGGCTATATTGAGAGCTGTTTGTCCATTGTAGTCCTCAATTTCCAAGTCAATGGGACTCTTGCAGGCATTGAGAGCTCGCTCCAGCAGATGATGATTGCCATCATTGGCGAGTATATGGATTAAGGCCTTTCCCTTATGAAGCTCAATGTGATGCGAATCAGACAGCTGATGCAATGTACTTGAAGCGTTCTCATCTTGACTCTCGTGCGGCGGCTCACTCTGCTCCGAGGGACTCATCGTTCGCTGTGTTTCCAGTAGGCAACTCTTCTCGCTGGACAAGAGCAGATCTGCCAGCTCAAAGTCTATGTTCTGTGACTTCTCTGAGAGTTCTGGCGACATAAGCGAAGATTCCGACGAGTTTTGGGTGTCGGCATTGTTGATGCCCGTCTCAATGAGCAGCTTAAGCATCTTGGCATCCGTAGGCAGACTCGGCTTGAAAAAATCGCACAGGAATTGCGCGAACGGTTCGCTAAGCTCATTGGTAAGAAAACGGTCCAGCATTGATTGCGTCTTGGGTAAAAAGTTGACATCGTTCTTAAAGTCGTGTTCGCATTGAGCGCAGCAATTCAAATGATTTGTGTAGAAGCAATCGCTCAAGTTCACGCGTGACTCCAGTAGCATCAAGATGAGATCCAGATCAATGTGCCGGCTGGTCAGGTACTCACCGGACTTGATGAGATGATAGGCGAAGCATCGCACCGTATTGGCGCATAGTGTGTCTGCCACAAGTAAGTAGTACATAGAGATCATAACGTGGCCCTCATTTACATCGCAGATAAACTTTTTGGTTGCGAACTTCACATCCACTAGCCAATCTGCGAAGGAGCTGTGGAAAATCTTTAAGCGTTGCGCATTTGCATCATATGCCAATATATTACGCATGAGCTGCAGACGCTTCTCAAACTCGTGGCCATCGATGGTGTAGTTGTGTGTGCGTAAACAATTGAAAAGGAAGAGCTTGTCCACATAGCCGGAGGAGGCAAGAAGCACATTAAGGAGTGGCCGTATTTTCATGTACTGCTTCTTATTGAAAGACTTCTGGCAGATATACAAGTAAAGGCCGTTCAAGGTGCAGGGTATAAGCTTAATCTCGCGAAAGCTGAAGAAGTTGTCTTTTATGCCATGCAACACCTTTTCCAGGTACAATATGCAACCATTCGATTTGATATAGAGTTGATGCAGCGACTCAATTATCTCCTTAGTTAACATGATGCTGTCTTTAAAGTCGGAATTCAATCTATTTATAATATACTCCTGCACGTCCTTAACCACATGTGATTTACGCAGATCATCCAGAGTTATCTTCTTGAAGCCTGTAAACATTTTGGTAATTTGCTTCGTCTGCTTCTTAGTGGTGCACACCAGGAACAGCCATTTGGGGAAGAGATGTATATGGTTCGAGAGCAGCTCGGCCACGTTGCGGCTCTTGTGACTGGTTACAGTGCCACGGCCACCTTTTAGCGTGGATATGAGATTCCCCTCATTAATGTAGTTTTCATCGATGGAATCGATGAGCAGCAGCAATGCGGTCTTTGGTGGAGTCAGCTCGAGCAGTGGAAATAGTAGCGCTTTCTTAAAACACTCATCGGGATTTTTCTCGATGCTGTCCACGCTGAGGCACTCCAAAATTTCTGGATTTGACATCAGCAGCTCGTAGTAGCCATCGGCAATAATGGTGCGACAGCTCTTAGTTTTGGGCAACGGTGGTGGCAACGTGTTGGTGCTATTCCTTATCTTTGGCTTCTCGCCGGGAATTGGTGGAATACTTGTTACTGTAGGGGTGATCTCCTTAGGCAATTCCACTTTCTCCGCATTAGAACCAAAATCAATCAGCGGCTCTTCCTCTGACTTTTCTGGCTCAACTTTTGTTGTTTCCGACTGAGTCTGCTCGTCCTGCGGCTCCTGTGCAGTTAATTTTCTGTCTGCCTCAGGCTTGTCTTCGTTGTGCTTCTCCTGTTTTTCATCCTTGATGGCCGCTTCGATCTCACTTTTCAGCTGCTCGCTGACTAAGTCGGCTATATCTTCACCGCCACCCTGTTGTATTGCCTGCCCGTTGCTACTTGCAGCTGTGGCAGCTACCTGCTTTGCCGGCGATGAGACGCCGTTGCCGGTGCGACCACGCTTCACTGGTATCTTTGACTTGGTTTTGACAGGGCTGCTCTTTGCAGCATCTTTCTCCTTCTCTTTTTCTTTCTGTTCCATTATTAGCTTCTGTTCCTTTTCGCTGCCCGTGTCCTTATCCTGTTCGCCGCGTTCCTGAACAACTGTATTTCCACCACGCTTAGGCGGATGTGTACCATAGCTGTTGTTGCTGGGCCTCTCTACCAGATCTGCTAGATCCGGCGACATCTGATTTTGAGCTGGTACTGGCTCCGATTGCTGGCGTGTTAGGTTCGATTTGCCCGGCTTCTGCGCAGTTGAAGTGCGCCGTTTCTCAAAGATATCCAGCTCCTTGGTATCGCATTCGCTGGCTCCGCGTTTAAGCTCCTCGATCAGCAGCTCTTCGGCATTCTCACTGAGTGTAATATTATTCATTGCCTCATCTAACTTGGATTCCTGCTGCTGCGCTTCTTCGCGCAGAAAAGAAAAGCCCTCATCAATAATCTTCTGGCTATCATCACGGTTTATGAGCGAAGCATGGCTGAGCAACTGCAGCACAATCTTTCGCATGAACAGCGAAAGGCTGTGGCACTCGGGATTCTGCGACTCTATCAAATAGCAAGCCAGCAGTTTGCGATTGAGTATGCCCTTAGTGCCGGAGTTGCCCTTCATGATTGCCTGACAAATGGAAGTCTTTCCGGAACCATTAGAGCCCAGCACCAGGCATCCATTATAACTGGAGCTGGATATGGCAGCCGCCTTAGCTCGCGCTGACACATATCCGGCACTGGCTGCGCCTAGAGCAGCCGGCATAGGCTTTTTGCCAGCCGTCCGCTGCTCCAGGCACAACGCGATCTTCTTCAGCACCCACTCTCGATGTATGTAGACGGTACTGACAATGCGATGGTTACTGGGCTCCACTGAAGCCAGTCCATTGACTTCCTTGTCCGGCGAGTGTTTTCGTTGCATCAGCGACTCTAAATTGGCGGCTGTCTCATGCGGTGGCTGTTGCTGCTGTTTGTCCAACTCTAAGCCATCCTCCTCGGGCGCTGAGTTGCCTGCAGCGCCGTTGGTTGGCGGCAGATCGTGAGCGAAATTCTGCTGCACAAGATTGGCAAAATGCTCTTCACGCGCCAAATTCGAGAAGCTCGAATTGGGACAATCTCTTCCACTTATCTCCAGTTTTTTGTGCGCCTGCGTGGTGTCTTTCAGAAAGTTGAGAATCCGTCGATCTTCCAGCTGCTGATTGGGCGTACTGTTGGCACCCAACGAGGCTGGCTGATTGTTGTATTTAGAGCCGCCGACCAGAGCACTGGTGGATGCATTGGCATCCGTTTCGCGTTCCACTTGGTCCTCCTCGTCATTAGCATCCAAATCGGTAACCTGGACAGGATTGCCGTTGCGCACACTAGCTAATCGATTTGAGTCGCGCAAATTCGACAACTTGGCGTCAGTGGATGTTAGCTCCATGGCCGCACCATGTCGACTCCGTTCGCTGCTCTTGTAGCGATCCGACTTACGCAGCGGCGTCGCATAGAGCATCTCCTTGGGCATATTGCCAGTAATACTGCCAGCGTGATGCTGTTTGTTGTTTCCCGGCCCTGAATTGCAATTGCCTAACGAATTGGAGTTGGCATTCGGATTACTATTGCCGATATGGTTCAGCAACGGCTGCCCCCCAGACTGTGAGGACTTTTGATGATGTTGCTGCTGCTGCTGTTGTTGTTGTTGATGCTGCATTTTGCGCACGGATTCATTATACATGGCCTGACAGGGCAGATTCTCGTAGATGTCATTGCGCAGATTATCGTTGTCTGTGTGTTTAGACATTGTTGTTGCTGTTGTCTACTCTCGGACTAGTACCAGCTTTCCAGTATTTACACAGGGGCTTTATCCTTGCGTTAAGTTTGAACAAAGTCTGCTGTCTGCTGCAATAAAACAAAGGAAAATTTTAATGTTGGCTTTAATTTGAAATATTACGAATTTTGTTCAAGCTATCGTTAAATTCGGTGATTATTTTTATAATGTCTTTAAGATATGTGATATTAGCTCTTATTAAACTAACGTGGCTTTTATGCTCCTCAGCATCTTCTCGCTTGTCTTACATCGCACCTTGCTGCCATTCTTTTTTATGATGGCTTCACTTTTTATAGCATCCCGCCAACAATTGACCTGATTTTGTGGACACTGTCAACCCTTTGGCACTCTTCACACACTCACACAACCAACTGCACGCACATAACCGTAAAAATACATCAGAGGGCTGTTACCAAAGTATAACCATATATGGTATATGAAGCAAATAATCCTATACCTCTTAAATATGATTTTTCCTTAAATCGAAGATGGATAAATCACTTTTAGTAGTCCAATATAATTTAGCAACTTTAATGGTTCTATTGTGCTTAAGTTTCATCATTTGATTTTATTTTTATGAAGCTGTCAATTCTTTAATCTACCCTCGTATGCACAATCTTCTCATTATATTTTGTAGAGCTCTGGCCACAGCCTTTTGTTCTCACTTCTCGCTTATCTGAGCCCGTTTATGTGCAATGTGCGTGGGCGGCTTTGGGTGGTGCCTCGCTGACTGTGCTGCTTTTGGATCCTCGTGCTGAATGCTGCGCAAATAACACTCTTTATGCTGCAAAGTTTTTATTTTAAACTTCAATTTAGTCGTTGCTTGCCTAGTGTCTTGGGGGCTGCTTGGAATGAGTTGTTTGGGGTTGAGTAATGTAACTAATGATGCGCTAGGTGCTTGTTGTGCAAGTTGCAGTTGGAAAATGGAGCAAATTCAGCACGTTTACTCAACGAAATGCCTGAAACGTTAAGGCTGAAAGAGACCACAGTGTTCTAGTCGTAAAAATCGATGGAAACACAAAATGATTTACGGCTTGAAGTGTCTGGTGACGTTGCCAGCAGAAAAGTTGCCACAAAGCGTAGCAAACACAATAACGTCGACGTTTGATAAATTACCATAATGTAACTAAGTCAGACGTAAAATCTTTTGATTAACCAAGTGACACGACACTACGCACACACACGCACAAATCCCAACATACAAATGTCCCATCGACCATTCATCAAACCCAAATTAAAGGTCGGTTAGTTGAAGTTCAGTCCGTGTCCGTGTTACCCGCAACCACAAAATCCATTTACACAATTTTTATAGAGCGTGGTATGGAGACTGATTCTCAAGTTACAGTTTAGCTTAACTTAATTACTGATGCGTGTGCCCTGCACCCAGGGGCAGAATCAGTGACCCATATACATGTATATACGTACTTCAATGTTTTCTTAAACAGTTGATTATAATTATGAAGCAGCTAAATATTTTTTTTTAGCATTTGTATAAGCAAATTAAGGCGCTAAAGCCTCAAGTAAATATAAGTAGAGAATTAAATATAAGTTGTTTGTGGGGTTCTACTCGTGCTCAACTGTAAAAAGTATCTTTAAATTTTAAATTATAAAAGATATGGATAACCCATCCAAGCTGAACTAACTACCAATGTTGCTCTGAGCGCAGGCAATCACAAACAATCAAGTTAACTCTCTTTCACTGCGTTTTCAATTTGCATTAAACTATCCTGCAATCAAAGCAATTTCTCGTTTATAAATCGAATTCGATTTTGCTTCCATATTTTGATATGAATGGTAATCCAATAGTTTTTTTTTTGCCGTTCAACATTCGATAAAAGCCTAAGAATAACTAAATTTATTTACTCAGATTGCATTTATCTTAAATAACTAAATTAAGCAAATTTAACAGTTAAATATGTTCTGGTAATTGTAGTGCGAGAACGTGTCAATTGCAAAAGCATTCTGATTGAAATTCTAAAGTCAACTTGCGCAAAGTTCATTAGTTTTTTTTTTTATCCTTTTAAAAGTTTAATTGGATCGCTTGTGCAATTAAGTTAATTAAACATACGACAGGCATCTAAAAACGCATCTTATTTAAATAAGCTAATGGAGGTAAACGTTGAAACGCTTTTCACCTTTCAATCATTTGCAGGGGCTGCTACAAACTTATTCATGAAACTTTGCTTTGCCAGGAATTCCGCAGATGTAATATAAAATTTAACCCGAAAGCGTAAAAGTATAAATATATATTTATGCATATATAAAAGAGTTGAAAGTCTGTAGATAAAAAAGTTTGGACTTTATGCATAATTTTGCGTTAAATATTTTCGTTTTAGTCATACATAAATAAATTCAAAGATCATTACAAATTTTACGATTTCTTTTTCAAAGCAAAAAGTATTTACATTTATTGCTGTGTCTGTGAATTATATGCGCACATTGTAAAAATATCATCGACAGGCTGCCAAAATGAAATGTAAACAACTGAAGCACTTCAACAAAGACGAAACAATTTTAATTAATTGCGTAAAATAAATGAAACCAAAAGAAGTATTTCTGACGCCGAATATAAGTATGCAAGGAATGTAAACAGACCAAGCGCACACTCATATGAATAAATAAATAATAATAATTGCACGCCTCGCAAGCGGCGCACATGGCGCAACAACTGTATCTACATCTGAGTTTCCAATTATATCTGTATCTCAAACTGACAGCAGCTGTCTGAACTTCTACAGCGGCAGCGTGGGAATTTTTAAATTTTCCAGCTCCTTGCTGCGTGTCGCATTAATATTAAGCAAAAATTAAAAAAAAAATAAGAATATATATGGAAAACTTAGGAAAGAAACAAACTTTTGACTTTTGCCAGCCAAAAGCAGCTGCAACATGCACAGGGCATAATTGATATGTTGCAACTACAACTGTAATATGCATATTGCATAATATATTAATAAGGCCTGTCTGCGTCTGCGTTAGCACTTTAAGGACGCCTGACAGGAAGTGGTACATTAATTTACATTTACATTCAACTTAATCATTATTCCTTCTTCACGTATTCATATATTTTGACTATAATTTGTGTTTGGTTTTCGCCTTTACAAAAATAAAATATTCCATGCATTGCAATTGCGAACCATGTTGTTACACAATATAGCTGATATGGAATTGTGGGAGTGCAATCAATGTCTATCTATGCTATGTATGGTTGCTGTTGCTGCAGGCAGCATCCTTGCGCTCAATCAGCGCAGCGATTGTGCGAGCAAATATCGAATCAAATATTGCTACAAATTGTTTACTAGTATAGCAAATATAAACAGGTAGCAGATTAAATACCTATGCACAGCAGTTTGTGGACTTTAATATGCTCTATACTATACCATTGAAACCAAATCGAATAAAATACTTACATAGTTTAAATTCCGTTTCAACTGGAATCAAAGTATTCTTACTAAACTCTTCCAGAGGTTAGGCCATTGTCATTATAGACCCGTACTCTTTACAAGTAAAAAGCTATATTTCTAGAGTTGTATTTTTTAGTTCGCACGAGTTGCTTTTACCTAAATAAAGCCGATTAAAGATTTGTATTCTCGCTTCAATTGAATATTTACAATATTTTGCTTCCATCCTTTCAGGGAGAAATATATCAGCAAATGCGACATGTAATAAGTTTTGCATAGACACGCATGATACCCTCGATTTAATTGCTTACAATATTAATTATGACATATGTTACTTGTGTCTTGTGTGACATTATATTATATAAAAAGATTGATCTTCATTTTATCAGAAAACAAATTCAATAAATTTGAATTCAACTGTAACAATATAATAAAGCTCTTTTTGAGCACAGGTTATAACAAATCGCTGAGCTTGCAAAAATTTGGTTGAAAAATGTAGCTTAGAGCAACATCAACTGCAGCAGTAGTAGCAGGAGGAATAGGACCAATAGGACCCAACAGTAGTAGAAGCAAGAGCAGAAGAAGCAGCTAAAGGACAAAGAGAAAAAGTTCCGCATTGATTTTCTAGTTGCTGCTATTGCTGCAAGCGCAGTCAGTTTTATATATACATATATATATATATATATATATATATATATATATATATAATATATATATCTAAAAAAAAAAGGAAGAAAATTGTTCCCGAGACGTAATCAAAACGAATGCAGCTCGAGTATTAAATGCGCTTAATTTTTGGTTTACTATACGGGTGTAGTGCTGCCGGATGCGGCTGTTTAGTGTGCTTATGCAGCTCCCAGTACGCCCACATTTGTGAGCTGCCCGTTCATTTGTTGTCCTTGGCTGCTACGTGACCAGAGCTGGCATTGTGTTTAGCGTTTGGTTTGCGGCGGTTGCTGTGGCTGCAGCGGAAGTGAATTCAATGCGGGCTCATCCAAACAGGGACAATACGATGCAATGCGATGTTGCAACGTACGAGCCGCAGGGCGAAACAAAACAGGATGTCAGGAGCTTTTCAGGATGCACCCAGTTCTCCCCAGGGGCTTTTGATGAACGCTTAATTAAACCTTAATGTTTCATGACCGCTTGAAATGTGATCACATATTCATAAATCATTGAGCGCATTCGTCCGGCAACAACAATGTGCTGTTTGTCATCCTTTCAGTTGGCTGCCAAAGGACACACCCAAAAAAGTTCAAAACATTTGTATGCGAGCGAATTCCTGTTGCCTCTGTTCTTAAAAGCTCATCAACATTGCTTTGCAATAGGGCAAACTTTTCGCATATTTTTTTATTTACTCTGCACATTTGTAAAGTTGAGTGCTGAAAGATAAACTGTAAACGCCCCATTGTTATTCGGGCAGTGAATGCACTGGAATTAGTTCAACTGCAGTTAAATACCCTGTCGTTGAAAAGGCCCTAATAGAATCTGCCTTGTCTCATCTGCCTACTCACACTGTAAAAAGTTTCTTTCGAGCTACATTCAGAAAGCTGAGCTGTTACCAACAGGTATTTGGGGAAAGGGCAAAAACAATTTAGCATAGATAAACTTTGTCAACTGCATGATATCATCAGTAATAGAAATATATATATCTTTAGGGACGCATTCATTTTTATTACAAATAGACACACTTCAGGGTGTCAATTATAGATAGATAAATTAAATATCTTATACAAATTATGGGTACTATTTAAATTACGATGTATGTAAATCCTATCTACTTTTGTATGGTATGAATAAGTTAAGTTATAAGTTGAAATCTTAAGATTGGGTATTTTTCAGTCGTAGACACAATGTCCACGGAGTCTCCAAAGTTGTTTTCATGTTGTTGAATTGTCTTCGGAAGCCGCTCTCGACCCGACCTGCGTTTTATCTATGTCAAAATGGTCGCACGCACGATATTGTTGTCTTGTCTTTTTCTTTTTATGTTCTTCTCTTTTCTCCCTTTATCATGCTCAGTTTTTATCTCTTTCTTTTTCCCATGCTCTTTCGCCGCTGTCAACTGGCTCGTGCTCACTGTAGCCTTGTTTTTTGTTGTTGTTGTCTGCTTATTGACATCGTTTTGACAAACAAGGTTCCTCGCTCCAGAACACGCAGTGCACCACCAGACATTCGCACCACCCCCACGTGACTTTATTCGTTGTGACATGTGCAGAAACACGCACTTCATGGACCTTTTGGCATTTCCGTTTCCTCAATGGGGCTTGGCATATTTTTTGTCCTGTTTGCCTTTTAATAACTGTGCGCGAGATGCACTTCACAAATTCCCCAATATGCTATACCAAATACCTACAAAAACACTTAAGATCTCTTATATTTCAAATTACACTTGATAAAAACACTTGGTAACCCTTTCTAGAATTTTAAGAATTGTTACTTATTTGTAGTTTTTATGCAGAAAGTGATATTTCAATTCATTCTATGTAGTGGAATTTCAACAACGCTTGATCCACTCTCGCTGAATGAATGTCTGTGACATGTCTTGTGGCATATGAAAACGATGTAGTTTCGTAGTAAATATATGAGTTATTTTTATGTATTTGCTGAGTTACATACATTTAATCAAATTAACAAAGTGACAGAAAGCATACAACGGAGATGTCTCCAATGTTGCCAACTTAACTTGACGTTCGACTGACATTTAACAGCTCGTCGTCCATGGCTTCATTTATTGATGAGCACACTGTGGACATTGTAAGGAGCTTGAGCACAATATTTAATTCAGAGCATAACGTCTGTATGGCATTCAACTACCGAAAGGACACTCTGTTTGGTCTCTTGCTTTCTTTTCTCTCTATCGCTCGTAATCTAATTGAATTGACAACTTTCGTTGGAACCGACTTGTATATGAAAGAGGGAATACAAATTAAATAATGCATGCCACTGCCTTCTCGTTTCAAGCTTTAGCCGGTCACTCGAGTTAATTCCTGGAAAATGCAAGCGCACGTTCGTGTGACTCACTCTGGCTACCTTCTTCGCCTCGGGCTTAATTAATGTTGAAACTGATTACACTCACCGTGGCTGCTCCTTCTTCTCCTGCACTCTGCTGCAGGATACGCTGCAAAATGTGTAGCTACGAATGTTACTCATTTTGGCATTGATTTAGCCACAGCTTTGTTTGTCTTTGCTTCCCCCCATATAAAGCTCTAGCTCTGGCACGTGTCTGGGAAAACAGAAGGCAAAATGGCAAATTGCAAACAAAATGGGCGTGATGGGGCGTGCGTAAGCTTTGGGTCAGCTTATTATCGCTAAATTGCAACAATTCCGTTTCCTCTACGTCCGTCGACCAGATTTACCTTGGCCCAAGTGCAATCCCGCAATGAAACCGGATTCAAGTTGACATTAAGTGAATTGCACAAGGGCTGACAATAGTCAAGTGCAGGGTTACCATTTATTTAGGTAGCCAACTGGCAAAGAGCTATTGATTAGCAGACGTAGGATACGTCAATAAACGAGAAGTCAATATATGACTGATTTGTCATCATCAAAAGAAGACCATTCACTACATACACAATAAGCATACCAGTTGCACTTGTCTATGTGAAATGAAGAATGATGATTGGGATGAAATATTCGAGTTACGCACATGAGTTCATTTGCAAATTATTTATTTCATTTAATGTTAGTAAAGACTTGCAGCTGCTTCAGAAAATCAATTTTATATGCAAAATATTCAGTTCACTTATGCAGTTTGTGTTTACCAGTTTATCAGAAGTTATATTACTGAGGTGAATCACATTTAAATTACTAAGAATTGCACTTACCTAATAAACGAGAGACTCTTTCATTTTCATTTAGACTAACAAATGAGTGCGAATTAGGAATGCCTGGAAGTGAAATAGATATAGAAAGGAAGATGAGTGGTTGATATCAATTAGATATATATTTAAACTTATTTGTATTATTCATTTATTTGTATCTATATTCATAAAAATAAATAATTAATTAAGTTAATAAACTTTTGAAACTGATAAATATTTAAATTATAATATAATATGAATAATTTTCAGTGTAATTATAAGACAGTTAAATATAAATATATACATTTATATAAATATACATATGTTTACATTTTTTTTACATATGAAAAATATTCTTTTTGTTTTAAAATTAAGTTTTAGAACTGAATTAAACAACTTTGAAAAATAACAATATTAACTATTTGTTCTATGTTAATCGACTTGCTAAATGCTGCTTATTTAAACTTAATTGCATTTCACAGCATCTATTTTTAATTTGCTGCGAATTGTGCTTAATTCAGTGCAAAAAAATCTGATTTGTGGCTGCATTTGATTTAGTTGTGTTGGCTGTTGGCCAAATGCATTTGAGTGAAATGCATAATTAAAATTTGGCCAATAACAATTGAATGAATATCTCGAAAAAATTCAACACATATTGAGTAGGCTTAAATTAAATTTTCCTTAAATTCTTTTGTATTTCATAAATAATTCAGTTTAATGCCTTTAATCCAGTGGGGATAGCATAAAATTATCTGTAGTCCCCGGAAAATTGCTAAGAGCCTAAAATGTTTCATTTCGACTCTTTGGCATTTACAAGATTTTTTCATTAATTTATCAAATGGACAAAAATCGATGTGACCCACTTAGCTAAATGAAAATGAAAATTTCATTGATGATCATCGTTGAAACATTTTCTGTTTGCCATTTATCGCGATGCGCTAATCAAAGCCACGTTAGCTTTCGTGATGGATGATGATAATGGCACACCATCACCCGCATCAGGTGTTTGAGTGAGTAAACCAAATATATATACATGTATGTATGTATGTGTGTGAGTGAATGCTAATAACTATTAACAACACCCAAATGAGCGACGACGCTTAAGAGCAACTCACGCCGCAGGCTATAATCATCAAATGCAACAGCAGTAACAGCAAAAACAACAACAATGTCTTCTACTCGACTAAAGATTACCCTATTAGCACGTTAAAAGCTCGATATATAAATAAAGGGTACATGTTTAATAATGTACGTAATGCCCCTTGACAGACTTAATCTGTGCAATGTAAAATTGAAATGTTCAAGCTGTGCTGCAATCAGGAGAGTTGGCTTGTAGATACTCTGTATTGTGTTACTCGCAAAAAACTAAATTGTCTCTAGAATATTATAGAATAATTAAATATTATTGCATAATCCTAATTCCATTCAATTTGATACAGAGTATTGCTAAGCACATGTCTCAAAGCCTCATGGCTATAAAACCTTTTTATAAATGTGTCCTTTGACATAACATGAATTTCACTTGGCGACAGCCAGCGAAGTTTTCAGCTTTGAAAGTTGTGTTTCGTCAAGCTCAAATTAAATCAGGGAAGGCAACCGAAACGGAACCAAACGTCACTCAACTCCACAGCCTTTGACATTGATTGGATTAAGCAGAGAGGAGTTGCTGAGAAAGCCAGCTAGCTGTCTAGGTTAGAAGAGCTTTCTAATCATTGACAGCCACTTGCACTAATTACCAACAGGATGCAAAATACATATATATATATATATATATATATATATATATATATATATATATATATATATATATATATATATAAAGAGAGAGAGAGAGAGAGAGAGAGAGAGAGAGAGAGAGAGAGAGAGAAAGACAGAGAGCAACAAGTATAGAGTCAAGAAACATTTAGTTGTGTATATCTGGAGAGCTCTTCCATGCTAACGAAATGAAAGCCAAGCTGGTGCCAAGCATTGAACGCGATAAAGAAATATCGCCTGTTGCGCAAAACCGAGCGATAAACGCATTCATTGCGATGCCACGCCAGAGCTGCCTCAATGGTTTGAAGTGTAGTTGACATGCAACTGTCGCTATGGAGGGTCGCCGTTTATTAAATTTCCTGCTGCTATTGATGCTGAGCATATCTGGCACTTGGCTGCTGCCCATATCCCACTTGGAGTTGAAGGAGTTTGACACCAGCTTTCTGGCACAAGTTTTGCGCAATGTGAATGCCAGTGTTGAGCCTTGCGAAGATTTCTACGGCTACGCCTGTGGTAATTGGAGTGCTAATTTTAAAGAGACTCAAAGCTATTTGGATATGCCTGGCTATATGGATTATAAATACAACACACAACTACTAAAGGCTTTAGAAAGCCACAGCCAGCAAGGTGGTATCTATGAGCTGCTGTGGGCGTACTATGTGACCTGTCGTGACTTGGAACAGCCGGCACTTAATGAGCTGCTACACTTGCTGGAGCCGCAACTGGGCCTGGAATGGCCCATTTTTAGAAACAATCATAGCGAAATGTGGCGCAATGAAACGCAATTCGATTGGCTGGCCACGATAGCCAAGCTGCGTCTCTATGGCCTAAATGGCGTCTTCATCAAACAGGATATAAATGTGCGACGCGAAAACGGTTCGCATTATGTTGTGTTATTGGCGCCGCAGCCTGCCGATGCGTCCCCACTGGGTGAACAGGAGGTACAAGATTTGTATGTTGCATTTGGACTGGATGAGCCACTGGCCAAAAATCTTACTGCCAAGCTAATGCAGCTGGAGTGGCGTCTAGGCAACATTACCTTTCAGGCAGCGGAAGAATCGACGGACAGCCTACCCGAATGGACATTGACAGAGTTGCAGCAACGTCTGCCCCAAATTAATTGGCATCACTATTTGGCAGAATTACTGGAAGCAGATGTAGCGGATGCAGTGCAGCTGTTGCAGGTAACAGCGCTCAATGCCCGCTATTTGGAGCAGCTGCAGCTGATACTTGCAGAGAGCTCCAATGAGACAATCTGTTATTATCTCATGTTCAAGCTGCTCTATGCGTTCAACGAGGAGTTACCGCCTACTGGATCGAATGAAACGCGTTCCACGGCCTGCGTGCTGCAGCTGCGCGGTCACATGCCACTGGCCACGAACTACCTGTACGAGAAGCACTACTATAATGAACGACGTGTTGCAACTGATGCTGCACTGCAAAGACTGCAGCAAAAGCTAATCAAGGAATTTGAGCGATTACTCAATGAGAACTATTTACACTTGAACGAAATGGAACAGGCCTATGTGATGGAGGAATTGCACAGTCTGCGCCTCAAAATAGGCAATATTCCCCCAGCCCTAACAATGACTCAGTTGATGAGGTACTACAAGGACTTGCAGCTACAACCCAATGATTTCTATGGCAACAAGTTGCACTTGCTACGCTTTTATCAAAGACTCGACCAACAGCTGTTGACCAACCAGCCAGGCATGTGGCCAGCTCATGAATATTATCAACAGGATGCCGTCGTAGCACGCAGCTCCTCGCCAGTGAAAATCTTTCAGAATGCCGTGCTGTTGCCACACGGCTATTTGCAATTGCCTCTGTACGATGCTCGTCTCTCAGACTTGCTGCAACATGCCCAACTGGGCTTTATTTTGGCGCACGAGCTGCAGCACGCCTTTGACTTATTTCACATTGTGTACGATGGTCGAGGCAACTACAATCAAACCGGGTTGGCGCTGATACAACATTTTGCCAAATTCACCAGCTGCTATACCGACCAGAATGCACAGCAGCAGTTGTTGCTATCCGAGAGCATGTCGGACATTGTAGGTCTGCGACTGGCATTTGCATCCTACTTTAATCATGTGCCACCCATCGACCGCCCACCAGTTGGCAATTATACACAGCAGCAGCTCTTCTTTATCAACTCGGTGCAATTCTTATGCGCCAACATGCAAGAAATTACGGGCATGAGCATCACGCAGGATGCAGAGCACGGGCTGCATAATGAGCGAGTCAATCGCAATTGGCCCCATCACGAGCAATTTACCAACGCTTTCAACTGTGTTGCTGGCCAGGCCATGTATCAGGCAGACAAATGCCGGCTGTGGTGAGCAGGAGAGCCACTGTATGAGTATTACGTGTGCCTAATAAAGTCAATATCGATTAACAGTCAGCTTAGTTTATGCACGTCCGCAGCCCAGGTGCATATTAAGTAGATAGAATTGAGAAAGAGCTCAATATGTTCCTAAGAGCTATGACATTTACCTCAATTCAAATAATCTACTACATTATCCAAATAAATATTTTTCGGTTTACAAATTATAGTAGATCGAATAAAAAGTTCATTTAAAGAAATTAACATTCATTTTTTGCTTTATCAAATTTAATACTTTTCCATTCCAATAATTAATATGAGCTTGTAAATGACCTTGAGCAGGCATAAGGTAACAGCAACTAAAACAACAACAGCAACAACCAGAGTCCACGCAGCAATAACAATAGCGTGCATAAATTACGCGGCCTCCATTAAAATGTAAATGCGACCACGCCCTCATTCATCCATCCGGCCATCCATGATGTCAGCGCGACATTGTCAAAGGCTCAACTTGCTGTGCAAATTGTCCACATCATGCCAAGGAACCAATTGGACGCGGATCGGGTCAGGGTGCGGCGAGCAGCGGGACGCGGGCAGCGGGTATCGGGCAAAGGCACTGCAATGACTGTCATATGTTTTGTTATATTGTATTTTATTTAATTTATTGTCACGCATATTTTGACGGCAATTTATGTGGCCCACGCACGTGTTGCATTTGGATGCAGTGTTCGCTCGAAAGCCAGCCAGCTGAAGGTGCGGGGCACGCGACTTGAAAGTGTTGCAAATTTAAATTGTGTCAGTGGTGACAGTGCCGCAAATGTGCCATATGCTTTGGCATGGGCATCAGTATGGGCTTGGGCATGGGCATGGTCATGTCCGACACTTGATACACATTTCACACAGAGCATAAAAAAGAGACAAAATACAGTCGCCGCACAGTGGATCAATTTTACGAAAATTGTTGCGAATAATTTGAAGTAGATTCGTGTAATTTAAAAAATCAATTATCTGAAATATCTAGGGGATAAATACGGCTTAGTTAACATTTTACTTAAAGAAAGTTAAAGTTTAGTCATCACATGAGCGAGTCATTCAAATCTACATGCCTATAGTCAAACATGTGTGTTTTGGGAATAATTTCAAGCATTTCTCGTTAATTTTCGAGCCACTGTTGGATTTTGTGGGGTTTCAGATCCGACAAAGAACGCCGCTCATATATTTCAAAACAAATGACAGCCGCGGGAGCCATGCAAATGCCACACATTTGACCACCAGTGCCGGCATCTCACCAATTGGTCACTTGATACACATTGGACAAACCGGTCGCCCTGTAAATGTTTTCTTTTTACATGCAGATGTATGTTTTTTTTTTTTTTTTTTTTTTTTTTTTTTTTTTGCTGTTTGTCATTGCCCGTGGGGTGCGCTTAGTTGAGCTGGGAATGTTTGTGGACGGCTTTTGCTAATTAATGCGAGTGTACAGCAAATTAAAATGCAATTTAAGCAGCTTCGCTAGCTGCAGCTGTCTTCTTGACTCGTTTTCCACTGAGTTGCACTCGTGCAGCGCTTGTTAGGCCCCCGTTAAACCTACACACGAGCCAAAACCAAAGTCAAAGTAAAACCAAAGCGTAAAACAAATCCAGAGCTTTCCTAACGAAGTTTTTTGCCTTACAGCAATGTGGGTTAAATGCTTTTTGTGGCTTGCAGCGTTGCAAGTTTCATTTAGCCCCGTGTGTTTGCTTTTGTGTATATTTTTTGCTCGTGGCTCTGCGACTGGCGCTTTTTCTTTGTATGTCGAATGCAAATTTTCAATTTGACTAATTGACTCGAAAAGCTTTTCATTTAATTTTATTAAAGCATTCGTTGAATTGCGCAAAAAGTTGCATTTACTTTTTGTTTGCTGGTCGAAAACCAAATAAACATAACATATATAAATGAAAAGTCAATTAGTACGCAATTATGTTCGAACGTTTTGCGGTTACTGAAATTTAATTTATGCGTTGTGTATGTGTGTGGAGTAATAAGCTTACAATATTATTACACGCTGGGAATTAGTTGCTTTTAGTTATACGATTCACAGGGAAAGAAAGGTGTGTGGGTGTAAGAGCTAAGCGTAGCACACAGAGTCAGAGCCAAAAAGATATAATTACAATTATAAGTTATTATAATTACTCCATAAGCAAAACTAGTACTGAATATTAAGCAGTAATCAGTTCCTAGCAAAATTATTTGTTAGAAATATGTTGTTTAAATTTCACTCTTTATAACACTACAACAATTATAACAAACAAAATCCACTTTAAAACACTCAGCTGCAATCAATTGAAATTATCATTTACTAAAACTAACTGAATTACAAAGCAATGATTGTCACTATCTTAATGTTGCTCGACACGACTACTGTCGCTGTATCGAGGGCTAGTTGGGTCTGTCTGTATTCAACCAATGAACTTATTACAAGCGAACCTTATCAATAACAAGTTGCTATCACTGCACGCTAGCTGCTTTGGTATGTGGATTGCTCTATATCCATGCTTAATATTAATGTATTATATTAATTATTACGCATACGCCCCGTGACGTGTCAGAATTTTGATTCATTGAGAAATCTTGGCGAACTGGTTTCAATGCCAGCCATGTTCCATTAATCAGCAAACAATAATTTGGCCAACTGGTATGGGTTTTATTTATTTCTTATATATATATATATATATATATATATATATATAGACGTCTAAATGGATATGAAGTTTTGTGTGTAAACTTGTTTGCTGTTAAATATTACAAGTAACTTTGAACAATTTCCGGCACGGCTGCAACTGTGTCAACTCGATAAGATTTGCATATATTATATATGTGTATATTTAAATATATCGGTTTACATAGTAGTGTATGTGCGTGTCTTGATTGACAGACGGCAGTTGGTTCTCGGCTCTCGAGCCTCGACACTCGTCAGCCAGCACTTTGGTCAGTCAATTATTTATGCTGACACTTAGTGCGCTTGAGACTGCACGATAATTGGCAAAACGACTATACAAACATACGAAAACATATATGGGCATACATATGCACAAATACACACACACACACACACACATGCAGTAGCATAAAGATGCACAAACACGTAGAGCGCGACACACGTGGCGTATGCGTATCGTAAATGCCAATTGGCGACCCTTGTTAATGCGTTGGCAAACAGCATTAGCACAACCATCATACACACACACACATACAATTACATATATACACACACAGACATATGCACAACACGTTACATAGTGTGGCTTGTTGTACCAGGTAAACATGACCATAGACACCACAAAATCCATTTTATGCACTCTGTCAAATTTAATGACGCTCGATTGGCGCTGCAAATTTGCAAATTTGGCTGTCTAACCAAAATAGGTGGTCGCTGCATTTAATTGCTGCCCACTGTGGCTACCACAGGTGCTGTCAAAAATTTCAAATCAAAAATCTTGTCAATTAACTAAAATGCGGCGAACCGAACGAAATTACCCTCAGTGCCAAGTTTGCACAGAACGGAAGCAAATACCCAAAAGGGAGTGCGAAGAGCGATAAGTAAATGTGAAAGGAATAAAAGCTGAAAGGGAAATATCATAGCTGAAGTGGCTGCTGAGAGAGACAATTGAGTGAATGACGACAAAGTAAAAGAAGGTAAAAAGTGATGAATAATTGTGAGTGGAGTCAGCACTTCATCACATTCAACGATGATTCATTTATGCATTTGAAAGATTATTATATAACTCGGTTCACTTACTTTTCGAATTTTCCACACTGCTCAGAGACGAGTGCCTCTGTTGAGGGCTATCTAATATGCAGTTAATCGCTTTTCGCCGGACCGGGTTTTTGGGCAAGTGCTGTTGCCGCAAGCAATTAGCCAAAGTGTCGTCCCGTATGCTTAGCAACACCAACAATAGCAACGGCAACACCAACAACAACAGCAACAACAACTGGTTATCCGGCAGCTGTGCACATGGCTCTGCTCATAAAACTCCGGCAAACATTTGAGTGGCGCCGACGGTCAGCCCGGAATGGGGCGTGGCACGTCATGACAGCCACGCACACATACACACACAGAGCATTTCATTCATGCAACTTTGGGTTTGTTTGCTATCGTCGTTGCTTTTGTTTACGCTTCATTTGGCTCTTGATACCCTTTGTTTGGGGTACGACAGTTTTTTCACACAATTTGTGACGCATACAAGTTGAATAGTTTGACTGACTACTTCAATATAATAAGATTAATAATTAAATATGTATTCCATTGAACAAGCAAAACAAAAGCAACTTTAAATATGATTTGGATTAATTTAATTCTTACAAAAATGCCATATGAAATCAGTTGCAAGACGAGAGAGTATTAAATTTGCGATACACCCAGAAAATTCGTTCTTTTTATTATTACTAAGTTCCATTTGGATTGTCGCCGACGGCGTCATCGTCGTTGTGGTCGCCTTATTGGGGCGCATTGGGCGCACGCTTTGCCGCTAATTAACAGTTGCGTTCAAATCTTATAAATTAAAGCAACATTTATTACCATAATTGTTAGTTGTAGCTATACCCTGTACGCACCGTTATAAGCGGAGATATTGTGTTAAGTCTTAAGTGATTTTAAAATGTCGAAATATTTGGCTACTATATCTGATTTTTGTAATGCATACATTTATTTGTGTGCGTTGTTTCCATTATCTTATCTGTATCTTTCATAATAGTTTGTTTCTTCATATGATATTACCCTTTTTCTGCTATGTACATTAAAACCTTCTCTCACTGGGGGTTTTCTGCTGTATATTCCCATTATTGAAACCACAAAATGTTTAGAAATATACAAATAGGAATATTGAAATACAATGCCAATTAGCCGTATATCACCAGATATAGAGCATATTGCTTTAGATTGACGAATGCTATTCAGTCTAATTTTTCTCCACATATTCAAATGGAATGCAATCAGGTATAAAGAATCGTACTTATCGCCTTTATAAGGCATATAAAAATAACCAGACATATAAGTACATTTCACTTTAGAGCTGACACAAAAAGACGCTGGCAAATAAGCAAAGTCAACAAATTGATTTTGTGTTTATTTTAGAATTTGCATGGCGCGTAATGCGGATTCGTGTTTGCGCGATTTCTGTGTTTACGGTAATCAAAGTGAGGGCAAGCCAACTGAAATGCTTATTTTAAAAGCCATTTAACTGAGTTCGTTGCAAATGCATTTCTCTAGTTTTTGAGAGCACTTCAATGTATAATTCATTTGGCTTTAGTTTAGGGAACGGAAGGCCGGAAGGTTTGCTTGCTGCACTTCATTGCGGCAATAAAACAAAGCAATTAAAACGGCTGCCAGGAGTGGGAAATGGACCACAATGAAGCGCTCAGACGTATATGGGTCACAGGCTCCAAATAGCTGCTGCCAGTTGCCTGCCGGCCAGCATTCTGACTGGTTGGCCTGCCATGTTCCCGGAAAAGCCATTACAATGCCAATCGACAAAATGCTGACAGGCTTGCCCAAATGGCATCTCGACAGAGCAGATGGCAAGTTTTTCGTAACACTCCAAAAACTTTTACAGGCGGAAGCTGTCGACCACAACGGCGTACTCGCTTGCCGGCCAGGATATGGCATAGAAACATTCCATCTCTTTATTCTATGACAATTTAAGTTTTTAATATGCGTTTATAGTCGTCGGTAGTTGATGTTGTTGCTGCTGCTATTGCAATTGCAGTAACTGTTGCAGTTGCTGTTGATGTTGTTACGCAACGGCATTCATTAATCAGACGCCTCCCACGCCCCAAGGCGACCCCAAAACTCAGCCATAGTAATTGAGAGCAAACCCAATAACGCTAACAGCTCGCTAGGCAACCCTAGTCGCTGGCTGGGTCAAACTGTTCGGCTGCCACCCACACATAAAATACTTTCCATTGCGTAAATTGTGGGGCGCTGGCATCGATGATAAATGTTTGCCGGTTGCGATTGCAACTGGAGGAAATTAATGATAGTTGTTTGCGGGTTGCATGTGGCATCGCTTGCACTTGCAACAAATATGTGAAAACTATCACAAACAGGTGCACAGTCCAAGTGGACGAAGTTTAATGATGCTTGTTTGCTATCAAATTACTTTAGATAAGTTCTTTCATTTGCTATCAGTCGCCAATCAATATGCCAGATAAACGTTAGTTCGGTACCCAAAGTTTCTACAATTTTTTATGTATTTCACTCCAATGTGTTTTCTCTCTAGCGTCAGAAATGATAAATATAAACACTTGTCATTTCAAATCTCATGGATAAACATTATAAGCAATAACAAATGTCATATAAAATATATGTATATATGTATATATTTTTTTAAGAAGCCCGATGAATGTTTGTCTGTAATTTAGTCAAGCTAGAGATATTATGTATTATGTAAATTTTCTTACATGTACATGCTTTTAACACTATACAAAATCTTACAAACAAACGTTTATGGTAAATACTTGTTAATAGGATGAATGTAGTGCTAAATGTTTTGTTATTATTTAAACTGAATTTCTTATGGTACTGCAACTCAAACCTTTAACTGCAATTACATCATGTCTTCTCCACGACAGGCATACACATTACATATGCATTCAGTTCCACTCGGTTGACTTACATTATCAATGTGGTCTGTAATGAGCAAAGCCTAAACAACCTGTTTCAAAGACAGCTGCCTTTCAAGTGGAAAATAAAACGTAAAAGAAATCCATTACAATATTTTCGCTTTCACCGCGTGCTCAATGCTGCCTGCTCTCTGACAACAACAAAATCCCTGACCTTTATGGCTGGCTGCTCTGCCTCTCTTGGCTTAGCTTAGGCTATCGCCGAGTTAATTACACCTGGGCCTCTTTTGCCCAGCTTCCTCTCATATTTTTTCCTTTGACTGCACTGCCTACAGGGCCTGCAAAATTTGGGTCAGCCACTAAGCGTGAGTGAGTGTTATGTAAATTACAGCGCGCAGCTTGAAAGGACCTGCTCGGGCCACACCCCAAACACCCTCCTCCTTCTGCCTCCTGTTGCTTATCTCCCTTTGCTGCTGCTGTTTGTTGCTGTCGTTTACATTCAGCTTGCTCGATGGAGACAAACACAAAACTGGAAATGCTGATGACGCGCCCATTCGAGGGACCGTTAGCTAAACTGCTGCCATTTCATTTCTCTTGGTGCGTTTTTAATTTAGCTGCAGTTGGCAGCTGCAAAGTGCTCATCACATGCGTAAGTATATACATGAGCATGTACGTGTGGGACTGTAAACCAATACAGTTGCAGCGAGGGGAAAAGCATCTGCAGCAGCCGCAAAGCTGATGAAATGCTCAAATGCAAGAAAGTCGCTGACGTCGGCCGACTGAAGATTATATCATAGCCCCAGCATAGTCGTGCTGATGATGATCAACAAACATTATAATCATCATCATGTTGAGCGCTGCCTGCTCTGCCTACTATAATACCCCATGCGTCGGCCATTGACCATGACGAAGAGCAGCGCTAAAGCAGAATGTAAATAAAGCACAATAACAAGACAAGTCGCGACGACAACAAGTAAGCCAAAACTGCACTCGGGCACTGCTCAACTGAAATATACCCCATAGATTTCAAATTAGTTTAGATTCAATAAATACTACAAAAGCGAATTCGTCTATGATCTTTAACCTATAGAATGCAAACGTCGTTTTTCTAAAGTTTTCTAGGAAATGCTTAATTAATCATGATCTAATTGTGATTGCGCAGTATCATTAGAAATTTCAAGATATTGATAGTACCTTAAAGCGAAATGATAATGATTCACTCTACGTTAATACAGATAAACAATTCAAGCATGATAAAAATCAATGGACACCACACCATATATTTGTGTGCAGAGTGTGAGAAGACACAATGAAGACGCGTTAAAGTGCTTTATATATAGCAGCAGACGAAGCACTAAGCACAAAGTACCGACATCGACATCGACACCGGCTGTGGCTCTCGCTGCGGCTGCGTCACTTCCCTATTTGGCGCGGAAGGCAACGGCGTACAAGTCAACAATCTCATAATCAGTTAAATTACTAAGCAAAACAATGCTGTGGAGGAGCAAGTTGGGAAATGAATGGTAAAACGTAAGCTGGACGTCGTTTGGCTTTGGTAAGTTATTTAGACGACTTAAGTGGGTGTGGTCGGAGGGGGCGGAGCAGTGTCTTAGTTGGCCAAATATGAGCTGCAAACGTTGGTAATTTGTGCGCCACGGGTAACAGAAATGAATCGATAAGTTTCTACAAGCTGCGGCTGCCCCAATTTACGGCCCAATCAAATAAAGGGCAAAGGGCGTGCTTCACATCATCATCATCATCTATATCATCATCATCAGCAAAAACATCAGCACAAAAGACAGGAAGACAGCTCGCCCCCGTCGGGTCACTCACAATTGTTGACCCATTTCGTTCGGTCGGTCGGCCAGCTGACCAAATTGTCGGTTTATTGCATTGAATTAATTATTACGTATGTTCGTTCCATAAGCACGTCCGACATGTGGAGCAGTCTCTCAGCCTAACTCTGGGCGCGGTGCTAAAAATAACAAATAACAAACTCGAAAACCATCGAAAAATTGAAAAACCTAAAAACAAGCGCTGGGAAAAAGCGATGAAAAACGATGGAAAAAATATTGAAAAACTCCACAACGAATGGGCGCGTTTTGTACCATTTTGTCATAGTTGTTGCCCCGTCTGCAGCGACCACAAAAATAGCCACACAAATCTCATTGAGCATTACAGCCGTGTGCACCATTGGCAACAGAGATGATGCAATATGTGGCACCGCAATTTGAATACACTTTACGAAAGAATTCAAATCAAAGATTTACTGCTCAACATTAATCATTTGCATGAAATAAAATATATAAACATTTTTTTTTTACCTAAGAATTTACGCCAAATGCCACTATTAAAATAGCCCTGCTCAGTATAGAGTATAGTTAAATTAGTAGAACACGTAAATCTCTTGGGCCGTGTCTCTAGCACTGGACACCGCCATCATCTCGCTTTCAGCAGCGGCTGCCTGGAACAGTTCCAAATCGTTTGCCGAAGAAAATTTAATGCGGTCACTGGCTTTTTGACACGCCACAAACTATTTTCGAATATGAATGTGTTCAGAGTCGGTATTCATTTCGCTTTGGTCAGCGCTGGAGTTGCGTTGTTTTTGTTATTTTTAGCGCCGTCTGCAGCGAAGTACGGCTGGGGCTCACTTTGCAGTGCTTTGAGCATCCTTCAATATTTGAAGCAGCAGCTGATGCTATGAACATTTTTTCCCCTTTTCTGTCGGGCTTTTCTTTACCTAGTTGTGAACATGATGCTGTAAGCAAAGACGGAGAGGGATGATAAAGAGGCTGATGAAGAGCTGAAGTGTAGCCCGGCCAAAACTAATAAAACGTCAAAGCAATTTTGACAACTAGAGAGTTGTTGGAGCAAAAAAAAAAAAGTTGTCAAAGAAATAAAGTTTTTCTGGTCTCTCCGTGTGCAACCAGGCACAAAGAAAATGAAATATTTGTGCTTTTATTTAAGTATTATTTACACACATACTTCTACATACCTTATCTTTACCTACACACACATGGGTGCTTAATCAAAATAGAAGAGTGAATGCCACTTCTACTGAGTCACTCGGTCTATGAATTGATTCACTAAATTGAGTGATGTTATTTCTATATAATGAACCACTCAGCATACCACTCGTTAAGTACTTTCTGGTTAATGCTTACGTTTATATTTTGGGTGTTTGAAATATTTTTAAAAACATTCAAAGTGTTTTTTCTGGCAACAAATATGGGAACTGATATATTAAATTTGAAAACGAACTTATTTAGCCATATTATTACATATTTTTTCAGTTACAAGCTTAGTTCACAATAAATCAAGCTGATTTAGAGACTAGCTGCTATTCTTCTGATACAATGTAGACTATGGAACGCAACGGAGCGTTGCACAGTTCACGTCACAACAATAATACCCACTTCATAGGCCAGACAGACAGACAAAAAAGAAGCAAATGTAGGCACTTGGCTTCAGAGCTTCAGCTCTGTTCACTGTGTACAATTTTTACAAGCTAAAACTTTGTCTGCTAGTTATTTGCAGTCAACGGGGGGTTAGGCAGGGATTCAGAGCTTTCATTTTGCATTTTTCTTTGCGTTATTTATGTATCTATCTATGCCTGGAAGACGCGTTGCGCGTGGAGCGTCTATCAGATCAGCTTAAAGCTATCAGATATGAAACTACGCCATTAAAGCCCTGTGAAAATTGCGGCTTAATGTGTTAAATTGCACTTAGACCTGCGCTAGCAAAGGTGGAAGCGAAATCGGAAGCGTAGGTGGGGCGGCATGGGCTGGGTGGATGGAGGTCGAGCAAAGCATGTCAAGAGTGATAAGCGCTCAGTTTATAGAGTAGTCAAGTGCTCATAAAATTTATACCTCACACTTGGCTACCTGTGCATTTGTCACGCCTATTTTGCGCGGTTTTCGGGTAACATAGGTTAAGTGTGTGCCCAAGTGCCGCTCATTAGCACACGCACACAAACATATCATAAATATATACAAACAACTAGATGCACACACGCTGCGAGAATTCGAATGAAGTTGTTAGCGCTGAGAGGCCACTCGGTTTTTAAAGTGTTTTTCATTTTTCTAGGCAACCAGGAAAACCCAACGCAGCGGGTTGCCTACAACAGCTCTTGACCCTGGGCCAGCAGACAACAACAACCAACAACCAGCAGCAACAGCAACAACAACGACAACCCATTTGAGTTTATGACTTGTGCCATTTACACTCCTCATCTCGATTGAATGACTCAGGCCTTGTGTCCTTGCTTGCGTGCATTTGTAGCATTAAAGGACTCGTCGGCTCCTCAAACCCACAACATGCTAATAATATTATAAATATGTTGGCTTCAGGCATATACATACAAACACACATAAATATAAATATTTATGCCCTTGCAAAGGTATGGTCATTAGACCACATTGATACGCAACATGTTAATACTAACTACATTAACGACCTATAATTGGCAGTATAGATATAAAATCACACACATATATATATTACTGACCTCAAATTCTGGAATTTTAATTTTTTTATATATATGTATATATATTTTCCTATAGGGTATCATCTAATCAGACAGTTTCCACCGTTTTTAACAGTTTTTTTTTTTTTTTTTTGGTTTCGTCAATTCAATTAATTTTCAGCCGTGTCCTTAAGTGGCGACCTACGAAGGATCTGCTGTGTGGTTAAATTTTAATGCTGCGGGGCACAGCTCGAGCTTTATTGGGTAATGAAAATTTAATTGACTTGGGTCGCCACAAATTGGCCTCCAGCATTTAAGAACACTGAAAACTGATGTCGATTCCTAAAATTTTACTTCTGTTTTAGAAGTTTTAAATTGTGCGCAGCTCGTTAAAGATTTAACTGTGTAATCGAGGAAATGAGAGGATTTTTTTCACAAAATGCAGTGTATCATGAAAAAATATCGAGCGTGGTGCAAATTATGAAAAGTACCTCGGCCAGCGACATAGAAAAGTGGAAAATGCGCGACCGCAACATGCAAATGAAAATGCAAAATCTGAAAAGGCCGAGAGAGAAAACGGGTCTGGGTCTGGGTCTGCGACTGAGAGTCAGCTGTCGACACTGCTCTTGAGCTTGAATGACGACAAGACAGACGGTGTCGGAGTCACAGACAAACATCCCCATCCAAATAAACACACATACACACTCATACACATGCAATGTGTCTGGGCCGGGACTTACTTTGGCTGTAGCTCTGACTCTGGATTTTACTCCGGCAATTACGTCAATTGCGCAAATGTCCAAATGTAACAAACAAAACCGTTAAACTGAATTCCACTGCAATTTATGACAGATAGTCTTATTATTTACCCTATAAATTTGTAGGTAGGCTAAATCAGCTTATTTTAGAAGTCAGATACAATCAGGCTGTAATGTAAATAGATATTTTTATAATAGATAATTCCGAGAGGCTCATTTACTTTTTCAGGTTGACCTTAAAATAGAGTACAAATTCATATATCATTCGTCAAATAAATTCCTCTTTGTATTTATTTTTTTCTATTTTTTTTTTTTTTTTTTTGATTAAGATCAAAGGAGTCTGCTGTCTGATTGAAAATTCTGCTCAGTGAAACTCGTCACGGTATATGGGTTTAATCTTTTTATAAATAGATTTACGATATAATAAAACATGGTATCTGATAGTCGTGAACACTGAAATTAGCGCATGCTTGCTTGGTTTTCTTAGGCGTCTGATTCATAGCCAGTTTTAGTGAAGTTTTTGCATAGTGTCGGTGTTTGCTGTTGTTATTCTTCTACTTCTGCTGCTGCTGCTGCTTCTTCTTGTTCTTGTTGATATCATCCAGAATTGTTGCAGACGTCGTGTCGCTGTCGGCGCTTTGTCTGCACAGCTCAGCCCATTGCCAAGTGATCCATTCAAGCCTATACCCGAGCTTTAAGGCGTGGCACAATGCACATTGTTGTGCTTTCATTTCATAAAGTTGTCGGCACAAGGCAAAAAAAAAGCACATAAAAATCGTAAAAATAACAGTAATGAACATAAAGCCACCAACGAAGAACTTTCTGCGCAGTTACATCAAATATTTAAAGTACGCTGACTTGTTGTAATGTGGCCAATACACACACTTACACCCACACATACCATACATAACTTTGTAGTAGAGTTATTGCCCACTTTTGTTGTTGTTGAAGTACAGCAACAGCAGCCACAGCGCCGGTTATAATTTTCTCTTTGTACCCTATTTACATGCAGCAAGTGGGTATATAGCATTCGTTTGACAACAGAAAATGATTTTGAGCATTGCAAATGGGGAATTCTCGTTACTTTAAGAGTATTTAAAATATAAAACTCTTACTTCAAACTTAATAAATATAATTAATGAATTTTGAAATTGTTTTGTTTACATTTAATTGAAATTTATTAATAAAAGTAAAATTGTTAATTTATTAAATAATTGTAGTTTAATTTCCCTAGTATTTACTGTATTGTTTTTTAATGAGATTGAAAAAGAGTATAAATAGAGTATCGCGCTGTTGATTCGACTTTTTTTTGTTTTTATTAGTTGCATTTTTAATTGCCCGCAGACGACTGAAAGAGCGTTGGCAAACGTGTTTTTGGTCAATTCTACGTACATTTGGCATTCAATTTCCTACGCGACTTTAAGCGCGAGGTCAATTGTGGGCGTTTGATAGACTCACCTTTACCCAACAACACACAGAGCGCCGACCTCTGCTTTGCTGGCTGTTAGTCAGTTATCAATGGCTGATAAAAGACGCGCGCGGGTGGTTGCTGGCTGCAGTGGTGGCGGTGGATGCAGAAGGCACAAAAGTCACCCGGTTTGTGTTTGTGTGCAAAAACGAAAGAAATTAAACGATAATTTGTTGTGAGCGGCAGACGCGACTACGACTCCGACTCTGACGCCGACTCCAACTGCGGCTGCGACGCTAACGCTGACGTTGGCGACGACAGTGCAGAATGTTTACTGTCTCTCTCTCACAGACTGTAGCCGTCCCTCGCTGACTCGCTCACTCTAGTCGCGTTTGTTGGCTTGTGTTGTTTGTTGGTTTTGTTTGTTCTTCTCTTCTTCGCCTTTTACTTTACAACGCGTTGTTGCATGCTGCACATTTCACTTAATTCACAAATGCATTTCATACACCGTTTTATTTTCAATTTGTGTTTCACTGTTATGATTGCGGCAAATAGCATTCGGCTTTGTATTATTCTCGTGTTTGCTTTACACGGCTATCCTGCGTGGGCAAGGATATAATTTTCATTTTCTTTGGTGGAGAGTTGAATGCATTATATATTTTTTTTTCTGATTCACAATTTCAACGCGCAGTAGGCCAGCTAAGTTGTGCGCTGATTATTTTTCATATTTTCACTACATATTTGTTAGTTTTAAATAATTTTCACGCACCGCCTGCAAGCGCAAACACGCTCAGATTTTCTCAAATATCAACTAAGCCAAAATTAGTGAGACCGTTCTGAGCTGACAAAAAAATACCAGCTCCAATATCAAAACAGTATTTTTACACGTTTCGCCACATGAAAATGCTTAGCAACATGTCGCCTCAAACACACCAATATGACCAGCACCCGCTTATGGTTAAAATGCTCGTTCCCTTTTCATTAGTGCTGACAATATACGCAGCTTATAAATAGCGTCTTAGCTATATTTTTTTATAACAATAGATGGCGCGAGTTGTATGTTCGCCATCTATGGAAATATTGAGTAGCCTTGTTCCCAAAGGGAAAAAGAGTATATTGACTTTGTGCAATGTCCGCCTTGCTGTCCGTCCGTCTGTCCGTATGAACGCAATATTTTTCGGCGCTATTAGAGCTAGAGACTTGAAATTTTAAGCATATACTCATGTGTGCTCCCGAATTATAAAGTGTAAAAATTTTCCTGATCCGCCCACTAGGGGTGTGGCAAATTGGAATATGCATGTGCACGTATGCCAGTAATCGTACTAGTTGATGAGCTAGAGAGTTCCCATTTTGAATGTATACTCGCGGTGACAACCCAAGTTCAAAAAGCTATGGTGGATATATCTACGCCCATTGGGGGCGTGGCAAATAGGAAAAAACGTATCTTCTACAGCTTTAAAGCTAGAAGACTGAAATTTCGCATGTGAGCTAAGGTAATGATTCTAATGATTCTAAGATCGAACAAAATGTTATATGTTTACACCCATTGGGGGCGTGGCAAATCGGACCAGAATATATAGTGATTTTTCAAATTGTGCTATATTTTGAACACTATTGACTTGAAATTTTGCATGTATACACGGGTTGACTACCAAAGATCAATAAGCTATGGTATATGTATCTTCGCCCACAGGGGGCATGGCAAACCGCAAAAGTTTATATCTCCTACATTTTTAAGACTAGAAGCTACAAAATAGGATGGTTCAGTTACTAATGGCCTCCTCTATCGATGACCAAAACTAATTTTTCAGCCTCTTTAGGGGCGTGGCATATCGAAAAATACCATGTAATTTTCGCATTTTTGGAGTGTAAGCAACCAAATTATGCAGTTATTTTATCCTCGGCTCTTTCTAAGAACTAGCCAAAAATTGTGTGTGTACGCCCACTGGGGGCGTGGCAAATCGGTAAAGAAATTTGTTGTGGCCAACTGCTTAATTCATGCTTACAAATGGCTTAGTAGTAATTGCTAAGATGGCAGACAGCATTTTAACATAATTATAAATATATTAATGAATTTTAAAAAAAATTTACAAGTTTTCGATTAAAAAACAAAAAGTTTCCAGCGGGATTCGAACTCAGGTCCTTTTGAGAATAACATGTAATCGTTAGCTAAACCTAAATATGTTCACTGCTACACAACACACAATTCAATCGCAATTCTTTGAATATAATAGCATGCAGCCTTTGTATGTAAGCATAGAAATTCAATAAATTTGCGCGGACTGCTGTTTGTTGCTTGCAATGTACGTTTGCTAATTGCCGAAATATGCACATATGGCAACAGAATATATCGCAGCTAGTTGCGCCTAACTGCAAGTAAACAAACAAACAAGTAATTTTTTGTTTAGTGATATGGTATCACCAAGCAATTCATTGGAATTAGAAATAAATGGAAAATACAATTTAAAAAAATCTATAAATAAAAACACTTTAATTTAATGGGAACACTACATTTGTAATATTAGAAAGGCTGATAATGAACCAATAAAACCGATATAAAATTAATTTTTGAGCTTCAAATCTTTTCGCCTATCAACTCAATCAATTATCGATATAGTTCACGAACCAAAAACTCACAGCCGCGTAAATATAATATTAGCAGAGTGTGTTCTTTGTAATTGTAATTGGCAACAATTCACGTTCAGTGATTAACGCGAGTGAAAAAACTTAAGAACTTAATATTTTGCGTGAGCTTTATTAGGTTTTTAGACTTTACCTTGTAAATGTTGTTCGTGACGGGACACATTGTTCTGACCGTTATTCCGATAGTACTCTGTGGCAGAAGGGTAGGTCACAAATAATTTGGAGGTTATTCGTTAATTGGCAAAAACAAGCTGCTGCAACGTTCACATTAGTGGTTCGCCTTCTCCATTTCTTCTTAGGTATGCTGTCTAACCGCCTCTAAAATACATTCACAAATCACACATCACGTTTTTGCTGATAATAGCCAATAGGTTCCCATTGTCTACAAGGTTACTTTACCGGGGACTCCTCAGTCTTTCGCGAGACGTTCCCAGTTGCACAGCAATATGTATTCGGTTACTTCAGTTCCTCATTCGCACTTTAAATGGTTTGCAATATGTTGCCTTATAGTATTCGTGCTATATTATTTTGTTAGCAGAGATGTCAGCTCAAGTTATGTCAACAAAAATGAGTTGGAAGCAAGCAAAACGGAGATAAAAACGGGAACTAATGAAATTAGTAATTCTGTGGAAAATGTTCTTCTTAACGTTACACATGACGCAGCTCAAGAAAAAATAGAGAATCAGCCACTTTACTATGTACATAGCGCGCAGTGCAAAATGCCTTCCGTTGATCCCTTCTCAAAGGATGCATTGACGATATATAAGCCAATGGTATTCGAGAAGTGTACGAATGACTCCGATCTAGTTAAACCCATCTTTGATTTGAATCGGAAGCGCTATGTGCTCCGCATTGATGAAGCGGTCGCAGCAAAGCTTCTCAATTCCAGTGAATCTGAATTTAATTGCTACTACCAGGAAATAACGAGATATGCCGAGCACGACAGTTATAACGAGTAAGAATTATTTATATTAATTTTCAAATTATCTAAATAGAGTTAACAATAGTTTGGATAATTGTTGGACATGCCAATTTATTCTTATTTATTAATTTAAATTAAACTTAAATTTACCAAAATTTCCAGTTAATATTCTTATTTTGCTGCAGTAATATTCCTTATGTTCCAAATATTAAATTCACAGTTATATCATTCACAGTGTATATCCAAATTTTTCGGTACTATGCATAACTGATAATTATGCCCTGAACGCATTGAAAATTACAATTCAGGGTATAATGGTTTTGTGAAAATGTATGTAACAGACAGAAAGAGATGTCGCAGACCCCATAAAGTATATATATTGTTGATCAGCAGCGTATGAACGTCGAGATTTCGGAAACTACAAAATCTAGAGAGCTGAAATTTTACGTGAATACTCGTCCGAGTTTTTTTTTTTTTTTTCGATAACTCATTTTCCATTCTCCCATTTCTTAATTATCGGTAAAAAATCGAAAATTCGTTTACTGTTTTACGTTTTTCGAGTATAACTTCTACACCGTTTTAGCTAGATACATTGTATTGTATATTTAGATAGATATTAGGGATACGCAGATTTTGTAATTTTCAGATTTTAGGAAAAAAAGTATTCCAAGTCCTATAGTCTTATCTTGCAAATAGACAAATTTGAATGCTATTAATATATTCTGAAAGTTTCATGAAGATAGTCCATCTAGAAATGGAGTTATAAGCGTTCAAAGTAAATTCCAACCCACCATCGAGCCACGGCAGCAACTGCGCGGTTAGCAGAACGCGCTCCTATACGTACGTAAAGAAGAAGAATATTAGTTTTTTTTTGCAGGGTTCAGGGTATCTCATAGTCAATATTAATATATTCATTATTGATTTTCTTTTATGAATATATATTATTAATATATAATATTTTTTTATTGTGAACTTGAAATAAAGAAAATAGTTTTATATTTTTCACTTATTTTTATTTGAAAATAAAATTTCGATTTAAATCGACACATCTGATCTGATAATATCGGTGTTGAAACTTAGACTAAGCTACAATAGTTCTTATTTATTGATAATTGCTATTGGAAAATCTACAACTTATTCAACATGGACTTTGAGCGGACGATTTTCAACTCATTGGGAAATGCTGACTTAGCATTCCCATGCCATGTGAGATTTGTTGCCTATATTAATGATTTGCGCGATTAGGAGCTTGAGCTCAATTGATTATGTTATTGGTTTATGCGAGTCTAATGCAAAATGATGAAGCGTCACCAACTTAGGGTATATATACATATATATATATTTTTATTAATATATTCGTTATTTATTTCTTTACATATATTTTGTACTTTTATATTCTATCAAATCCCATCCGGATGGAAAAATTGTTTATATCTGAAATCTTTGATCTCTTAAGCCTGCCACCGAAAAAATACTTCAGCCATGGATACGTAGTACCGTTGCACGTGCAGGGCATTATAGTGGGCTGTAATGAAGTGGCCAACGACTCGAATGTGCTGCAGACCGATGCATTTGGATTCATTCAGCCGATAGCAACACCCCTAAAAGAGCCAGAGATCAATGCTAATGCAGCGAAACGGAAACCAAGTGTTATAATGTTTGGCATTGATAGCCTCTCGAGGATTAATCTGAGACGAACCATGCCCAAAGTTTACAAATACCTAACCCGTAAGGGTTGGTATGAGATGCAGGGCTACAATAAGGTAATATAATAAGTGAGATAAGTGTTATACAACCGTGTAATTTTAATTAATAATCATACTCAGGTGGCTGACAATACTTTTCCTAATCTAATGGCCATTCTCAGTGGTTTTTCGCCCGACACGGCAAAAAAGAAAGTTTGTGATACGAGTAAAGATGGCTGTTTTGATCGAATTCCGTTCATATGGAAGTATTTAAAGAAAATGGGTTATTTGACTGCCTATGCGGAGGATTCGGTCGCCATGAACACATTTAATTATTTAAAGCCGGGCTTTTTAACACAGCCCACGGACTATTATCATAGACCTTTGCTTAAAGCGTTCAATGACGAGATGAAAACTTGGAAATGTGAAGAATGCTCGATGACGTATTGCATTGGACGGCGGATCCACAGCAGTTATGTTTATGACTATGGCAAGGAGTTTGCCAGGCGCTATGTGGGCGAGCGGCCCATTTGGGGTCTATTTTGGTCGAGCAGCTTCAGCCACGACGACTATGCGATGCCCTCGAAGATGGAAGATTTTGTTCTGCAGTATCTACTTGATTTTGAGGCAGATCGTGTTTTTGATGAGAGCATTGTAATATTTTTTTCTGATCACGGCGCACGTTATGGCAAACTAATGAATTTAGCCAGTGCTTTTCTAGAGGAGCGATTGCCAATGATGTTTATCTACCTTCCGCCCTGGTTTCGAAAACAGTATCCCGAGTATGCCAAAGCCTTAAAGATAAATACTAATCGCTTGACATCCAATTTCGATCTACACAATACACTCAAGCATATCGCCGAATTGGCCGATATATCCAATTCTCCTCAATTGCCCAAGGCTAACGATTGTCCCACTTGTCAATCGTTATTCTATCCAGTGAATGCCATTCGAAACTGTTCAGATGCCGGCATACCCGAGCACTATTGCACATGTAAGCCATATAAGACGATCGACTACAGTTGGTCTAATCGTATAGCAGACCGTGTTATCGAACGCATGAACGACTATCTATGGGCCAAAAATCTTAGCAGCCTCTGCAGTAATCTCACTTTAGACTATATTCATACTACGGAATTTAGGATCGGACTAGAGCACAATTTCCACGGGGAGATGCCTCAAACGGAGATTGGCGTCTACCGCACAAAGTTTAAAGTTGATCAGAATAGCGCCGACTTTTATGCAACTGTCATTTACAATAATGTCACGAACACTGTGGATGTCGATGTGGAGACCATAAGTCGCACAAATTCCTACGAAGAAGACTCAACCTGCATTCAGGATAAGATTGCCAAACTGTATTGCATATGCTTTTCAGATCTAGAATCGAAATCCTGATTCGCCATTAATTTATGTTTTAAGTACTATTAAAAAATCAATATTAAATTATTTCGAAAGCAATTTTCTTTAAATCTACCAGATAGAAAATTGCTTTAAATTCAAAGTTAATTTATTATCGCTTGCGGAGAACTTAAAAAATTAAAAGTGGCAAAGTGCATTTCCGCATAGTATTTTAGTAAAATGCAGTTTTTATGTAAGTACATCGAGTATACTTATCATTGGGGACATTGGATATACATACCTAATTATCAGCTGCCATTAGCATTCATAGAAGTGTTCCTTATCTGTGAACACGCCTTCTAAGCACTCACCAACGAATAGATAGTGCGGTATACCTATTCGTTGGTGAGTAATCATTTCTGAACATTATGCGGAACCCAGAAAATATAATTGACGATAAACTGATAAACAATTATTTCCTATTGCCGGTAGCGTTTCCATTGCTGTGATAGTCTGTTAAGTGCATACGCAATTGATCGATGTCGTCTATTGTTGAATTTGTATCGTTTATTAGTACTTCCCTTATCTATTTCTACCGAACTAGCTGTTACTTGTTTAATGCATGAAATATATTCGAAGCACTTATCATATAACATATTCTATTCATTAATGACACTCGGAATGGAATGGTGAGTGTGTAAGTTTCAAAGCATCAAGCCACTAATACATCTTATTGATCTTCTATTTGAATCGTGTTAAAGTCATATATCCATTCACTCTGGATGTATCCCCTTTGATAAATACGATGTTTTCAAAATCATAAATGTACCTTTATTGCATCTTTGTTAAACTATCACACTAAGAGCTATGGGTATGCGAATATAGATTGATATTGTTCAGTTTTTTTACTTATCTACAAGAGAACATGCTTCTCTTTGATCGTATTACATATGTATTAATTACATATCTGATTTTAACTATTTCTATTAATTAATTTTAATAGTGTTCAAAACAATTTATTTTCTATAACTCACTTTTATCTCTTCTATATAGATCTGACTTTAGCAAAACGTGTCCAGCTGTGGCACATTCCTTTTTATGAAATCGTGGGGGTCGCAGCAAAAGCTTAAACCTGATTCCCTTTTAGGAATGAGCTGCAGCGATATTGGACACGGCACCTGTTGGCAATTCGGTAATGGGATATTCGAGTCATGAATATTGTTGTAGGTGAGAATAGCGAGACAGGTGCCAGCGTCATCAGTAATAAGCTTGTACAACCATTTGGGCACGGGATTACTATTCTGTGCACCTAGATATATATCTGTCAGCTGACCTCGGCTGTCCGGCAGCTGGAGTACGCCTAAGGCACCTGTGCACACATGGAGTGCTGGGTAAATGTCGTTTGTGAGCTGCTTGCGTATCCAGATCTCGAGCGTTTTCCAGTTGCTGCGATTGATGCTCCGAAATTGAGGTACAATATTTATATACTTGAAGGTCTGTCGCATGTATTGCTCAAAGCCAAAATCAAGAGATGGTGCTAGATGGCTACGATCGAAGGCAAAATCACGCGCAGAGTTAACATAGGGCTGATTTTGGCCTAGCAGCTCCTGGAAGCGTCTGTATATGTGCTTGTTTTGGTAAGTGGCGGCCGCAGCACCGCTAATGATGCCATCTGTAGTGAAGGCCTGCACAGGTCGTCCGCCTGCAAGAAACGTTCAGGCTGGAATAGCTTTCGAGTTCACTTAACTTACTCAGTTTGGTGGGATAAACTAGATGTTTGACAAAGTGCGCCCTTTGATTGGTGGCATCATAACAACTTCTGTATATCTCCAGAAACTCCTCATCGTTCAGTTTATAGCCAACACGGTACGTGGTATATGGACAGTGGCTATCAACGACTACTTCCACGGTTTCCTTTTGCGAACTACTGCAAGTCCCTAAGGCGGCCAGCGTTGGTTTGAATTTTCCATTAGTTTGGCAAGTGATGTCCACTATATCCTGGTAACTGCAAAGCATATTCAACTTCTGATGAGTGCGCACCACGTCCAAACGTAACGGATATAACCGGTTGTTAGCGCGAAAAGCGAATATGCGATTTGTCTGGGATACATCCGCAGCGCCAAGTTGACAATCAGCGCCAACCCGTGAAACAACTGAAAACAACTTGTTGTATGTTAATTTCAATAAACCTTATTCAAGTTTAATACTCACGCAGCAGCAGAAATAAACTAAACATTTTGTTCATCTTTCGAGCTATACACAACTGATGAGCGCTTGCTCTTGATCTCGACTGTGAACCTCAGAAAGACCCCGAGAAGCTAAAAACAAATTAAAGGCAGAGAGAGAGAGAGAGAGAGAGAGAAAGAGAGAAAGAGCCGCTGATAAAACGCTCAAAAATGTCACACGAAACAGATAATAAAACGATGCGGGACCCAAAAATGAAACTCTTAAAAAATTAAAAAAATTTAAGAGATAACATATAATTCCCTGATTCATTCGGCTGTGTATTATTGAAGTTTTACATGTATATTTGTCTGCTCGTGCCTACCTGCTCCAATTACATATACATAGATTACAAAGTTAACCTAAGTAAAGTTACACAAGCGCATAAGTTACACACGTATGTATGTTAAGCGGGGTATTTACTAGTCGGGCACTCTACACATTGCATTTTTAGCTTCTCATTCGCATGTCTTGCCATTCATAAATTGCCATTTCAATGTGTCGTCGACACTTCAGAGCGTGGGTCATCGCTGATAAGAGAGACACGGCAAGGGGTTGGGCTGAGTTGGCTCTTAGCAGAGGTGAGGCTGACGCTGCGCTTGCGACTGCGGCTGTGACTGCGACTGCAGCTGAGGCTGACAGTCTGGTTTATGCATAGAAAACGCCAAGCCCCTCATCGCTTATCAGTGTTTATTATCAGAGCTCGACAAGTGGAAATGTCGGCTGTGCTGTTTGTTTGGCTGCCACACTCAAGCGTGCATTCCAACATAGCCACCACCCCTCCCAAAGTAGTTATGAGTGTCATAACAAAAGGGGTTGCCGTGCAACACACATACAATTTTAAGCTGCGCTCGCTGTGTGCATTGCATTATATTATCAGCACCCATGCAACTTATCTAAAATTGAATCTAAGGTGTTGCAAAAAAAAAAAAAAAAAAAATGGAAAGCAAAAAATAATATAAAGTAATAAGAAAAGCGCACTTGAAACTATTCGCTGGGTCAGCGTAGCTCAGCTGTAAGGGCAGTCCAGTCAATCAAGTTTCTGGAACAAGATAGTGCAGGCAACTCTTCGAGCTGCAAGCATGCACTTGGCACTTGGCACTTGCCACTTGATTTTTATCTGAACAATATGAGTATTACCTCGACATCAGCAGAAATGCTAAGCATTTATTTAAAAAATTAAAGAAATGCACTTGGCAATTGTTTTTTATCCGAAGAATATGAAAATAACCTCGACGTCAGCAGGAATGCTAGAACTTAGATTAAGTACATTTTAGAGAAATATTTTCTTATACTTATATTGATTTTACTTTTCATTATTTAAATGGTGTTTTAAATTTTCAAATATTTAGCACTGAATTTACCAAGAGCCACTGCTTGACCCGCTACATTTATTTGCTGTGTAGCTTGTGGCACCACCTTAAAACTGGGTCAGCAACAGCGAGAGCTCCTTTTTGGCACTTTAATGCATTTTTATTTCACACATATTTAGCCACAATTATTTCACAGTATTTTATTGCGGCATTGCAGTTCTGTTCTGGCAGTCACACTTTATCACATTCTTAGTTTAAGTAAATAGTAAATAGTGCAGTTAGCCTAAATGTTTAAATATTCTATATCTTTGCGAACCAAATAATAACCTGCATAGTACATTTTTGGTTAAAGACCTCAACTGAAAGGACCTAATGAAAGAAGTTACGATTTCTCTAAAGTTGCAAATTTTAAGACTCTAGTTGAGTAGTTTGTCTACTCTCTACAGTTGACCACGAATGCATATACTTTGAGGTCTTTATGTTTGTTGAAAAAGAAAAATCTTTATAGAATGAGGAATGAAGTAAATGTAACCACCACGAATTTGAAATGTCTAAGTGATGGAAATATAAAGAGGCTTATATACAAATATTGTATTTTTTCTAAGCAATAACTGTTATTCTATAGTCAGCATAGAATACGTAGGAGTAGATGTGTCGAAAATGGCCAAGATTTCTTTTTGTTACTCTAACACAGTTCTGATTTCTATAAGAATGGAAAACACTTAGAGAAAAGAAACTATTTTATATCCAAGTAGACAATGGACCGAGGATTTGTTATGCAAAAGACTTTATAAGCAACCAAATAGACAATGAGAAAATGTAAGAGTAGTAAACAATGCTTTTTGCATGGCTCTTGGGAGTACTATGAGCGATGCAGGAGCCGTAAATGCAATTTTCAGGCAATTTGAAGGCATTTCAGCGGCTTTCAATGAACGTCAATTGTGCTACATCAAACTGCCATTTGTTGAATGTGTGGAAAACAGATTAAAATGATAAATAAAATAAAAATACAAGGCAACTAACTATATAAAGCAATGAAATCAACAGCCCGACCACGAGCTGGCATATAAATGAAATTATGCCGCAGTGCAGAAAGCATTTTCGAGTGGGCGGTGTGGCTATAGCCAGCACACAAACATTCAAATATACCCTAACACACACATTTATAGAGCCATTCGAGTTGCGTGTTTACAGCACAATTACAACTGTTAGGTTTTATGCGTGCTCAATAGACGCGGCTGCGTCCAGGACTCGCAAAGTTATGATGCAGTTTTATGAGCAAGCAAAGCAAGTTACCCACTGTCCACGCCCACACAAGCACACAGATAACCACACAGACACACTCACACTCATACTAATCTCGCAGTGGACGAATTAAAAGGCAACAGCAGTGGCCAGCTGAATAATTTATTCAATGTCTGCTTTTAGGCGCAGCAAAGAGTGACAGCAAAGGCAACAACTGGCATTTTATTGCACTCCCACACACACATACACACACACACACACACACATACACACACACACCTTTGGTAAAGCAGCAGCAGTTTAAATTGTTGCCGCAATTTATGAACAGTCACTGAATGGCCATTCAAAGCCCGAAGTTCTGAGGCAATCAAATGTTTTTTCTTTCTTGATGTTGTTCTTATATTTGTTGTTGTTGCTTCAAGCTGCTCGATTTATATAAATGGATTTGCTAAAAACTATGTTTGTGCATGCATGTTTCCTTAACGGAATTAAATTCAGATTTTAATAAATATTCGTTTAAGAGTTATTTGAACACGAAGCAAAAATGTGAAAAGAATGACTTCTGAAAGTCGAAAATAAAATATTATTTTATATTTTGCTTTGAGCAAATACCTGCAAATATTAATATACCCTTTAAGCATACAAATAAATAAAGCTGCCATGTTAGAATGTCGAAAACGATAAAAAGTGTATATAGAGTATGATATGATATGCTATTCCACTATTTGCCTTGTTAAAAAATAATTTCCCTTGAAGCCATTTAAAATTCCAAGTTTTAGTCCTCCTTGTCCTCTTCCTTTGGGTATTAAATAATTTAAACTGTTAAATAAAACATAAAGCAACTAAATACTGACTATCTGGCCAATAAAAGTTACACACATACAATGAACTTCCAAAAATAAAACATACTAACTAGCCGAGTCCTGTCAGAGCACTAATTGGAATGCATGCATCAAAGCAAATGCGGCCTATAGTTGGGCAACAATTGTAACTGGGTTTGTGCACACACAACATGAGACAAAACCAATGGGATATTACTATGTAAAGCCATTTGCATTGTTAGCTTTTCACATTTGCACATTGGCAACCTGCTTTCATGAGTTACTTGCGAGCTAAGTCCACACAAAGTATTGTCCTGACTTTAATGGCTTAGTTGGGCCCAACTGCAGTAACATAATTTATTTTTACTCAAAGCGAATTATTCAACTCCCATTTTAAGCCGTGTTTTGCATATGTTTTTATTTGTGGCCGACAAACACATTCACTAGCATTTGGGCTTCGCATTGATTTCATCCATGTCGAACAAGCTAACAGCAATAACAATGAAAACACTTGTTAGTTATATTGTATTAAATTGTCATAATGTCGTCGAAAAGCCACAGAACATTGCGTATACGCAATGCACGCGTCTGTGTGCGAGTTTTTGTGAGTATTCAATAATATAAATTTATATATGCCAGCTAAGTCCCTTAACGGCACTCAGGACTTGCCTTCTATGGCACGCAGAATGGCAGCCAAACTAATACATGAACATACATCACACACCCACATACAGAAGCTCAAAGCGATACGTGCTCCGTGCTGTGGTGGCCCATTGAAGGCATTGAGCCTTGAGAAATTTGTGTTTATATTTGGCAAGCAGTATTCGTGGCCAAGTTTAGCGTTAAAGCAAACCATCTAGCATAACTAGTTGCAGCCGTACTCACTGTTGGCCCCAAATGTGCGGTAAGTAGCGCTTAAAAGCAGGCCAAAACAGGCGTGTCTTTAATAGCCTTTCAACTCGTACGCATATTCAAAACATTCACAATCTAAATGCACATATATTTATAACAGCCCACTTGAGCAGTGCGCTGTGGGACCGATAAAATCCTTAAACAAGGATTCAAGTGGTTCAGGTCACGCGTATAAATTGCTTATATAATGTCGCTAAACGCTTTAACAATTTCATGGGCCAAGCACTTAACACGAACCAGAGGTCAAAGGACATGCCAACATGAGCTATGTTTGACAAAGCTAAGCCATGGAAATCTTTTCAAATGCCGCGCTTTTGTATATGAGAGCTCCCCAGAAAGCTACAGTTAAGTGTCACTTGGTTCTTTATTTTTTTATTTTTAGATCTAACCTTTATTCTATTACTTAATGCTGCTGTAATATTTAACGATTAATAAGTTCAGTTAATGTTGCGCGAAATAAGCAGCAAAATGAGAAAACTTTTGCATTGCTTTGGCCCAGGCTTAGGTCTAAGATTTATAAATGACCCGCAGCATTTAAGGCAAACAACATGCATTCAACTCAAAGTCGACGACGGCAAAGTTAAACAAGTTGTGATCTGAGAGCATTTATCAAAACAACTTTTTGGCGGAATCAAAATTAATCCATAAGTCAGGGCATGATTCAACTGACACTCAAAAAAAAACTATATATGAACTGAAACACATATACTCTATAGAAATTGCGTATAATATTTTGCGGAAAACGTGTCGCATGCGCAACGTTACGTATTATTATTTATTGATTTTGTACAGCTTGAGCTTTTGTGCCGCAGCAGCAGCTGAGACTTGCCAACTGTGGTTGAGGTGTCAGCATCAGCAGGTGGCATAGTCGAGCAACCCATGGCCACTACGACTCGACTTGACATTTATTAATTTTTTCGCTCACATTTCGTTCAACATATATATATATATATATATATATATATATATATATATATTTATAAGTATTTAAGCTTTAAAAGTTTTCAGCTACATATGCGCTGCGCTTGCTGGGTGTATTTTATTAAAGCAAATATCATCATTAGGAACACACACACATGAAATGGCGCTCAAAGGGAAGCAGCTCCATTACATGCCTGTTTGCATAGCCTCGATTCGAGGGGCAATTATCTTGGTTGTAACTTGCCAAAAAGGGAGCTACCAGCGGATAGGCAGACAATTTGATAGACAAAGCAGGCAAGCATGTCCTGGCTCGCTCTGCACACTATCCTTTTGCCTTTGTGAGCGCCGTTAAAGAATTACGATGATTTGCATAATTTTAGCGCACCTTCAATGGCAATTGAGGGCCTCCGTTGCCGCTGCCGCTGAAGACGGCACAACAAAGAGAACCTTCTACTCGACATTTTTCTTCTATTTTTTCCCATGTCTGTGTGTGTGTGTGTGTGTGTGCGTGTTTCTCTTTCTTGCTTTTATGCTGCCTCTGTTCCTCTTCAATATTTTCTTCTTCATTTTTTTTTGGGCCAACAGTAGCCTACATTTTTTGTAACTGATGTGCTGCGTTGCCTCTCAGCTCGGATTCAGTTTTTCCACTCTTTTATCTCTGTGCCTGATCGAAATTGCTTTTGTGGTTACTGCCGCTGTTCAACTGGATTTGTTGTTGTTGTTTCTGTTTCGGTTTCTTGATTTTTCAAGCATGTGTGCCGCTGCCTCGACGTCCTTTCCCTGGTTATACTTTTTAGGCCATTTTGTAATACTTTGCCTTTTTTGGTTTAGATATTCATATCAGCTACTATTATAGCTATTTTCCGCTAAAACTCTAACTGATTGCCGCCTTGTGGCTAACACAGATAGCTATAACAGCAACCGCAATGTGCTTATACCCATCAACTCGCTGTCGTTGGGTATATTCTGTTTTAAGCTACAATTCAAAATAAACATGGCTAAAAGCTATATTTCTATATTGACAAACAATGATGCAAATTATTTTATACAAATAATATTTATTTTGTATTTTGGTATTGGGTATATCATAGTCACATTAGCACACGCTCTTCATTTTTGTTTTCTTTTTTTCCACTTGCTCCCCTTGAATTTTATTTGGCTAGCAATTGAGATGCAAATTGCCGCTGATTTGAATATAATTTTTAAGTTGGCCACTTTTCAGAGATCCAATTTGGATACGCTTCCGATTAGTGAGGACCCTTGAGTTAAATAATCTATGAGGATTATATTTATGGCTCCAGTTGCAATTAAATGATGCCATAGGAATAGCCATTTCCCTATTCCCCAACGCAATCACTTATACTTGATAGATTCAAGTATTTGTTGGCTCATATATGGGTTAGAATTTATTTGTATATGTAAAACGTTTTAGCGCTTCTTGTTGGCTCGTGGCGGTTGCATTTCCCGTTGGTTTTCAATTGTAAATATTTATTTGTACATTTCCTCGTGCACTATTTACCCACTTCCGATGTACACACAGACGAGCAAGACATTTCTAAGGGTTTACGTTTTCATTTTCACTCGGTAACCACTTTCGAGACCAACTCACACTCACACAGCCACACACAGTGTAACTGGTGACCCAGACTCTAGTGTGAATGCAATTGCAAACTACGACGTTTCAGTTTCGGATTTTGGCTTTTGGCTTTGGATTGACTTGTGCAAATATTTTGCAGCAATTTGCCGTGACCCTTTTGAGCTAAGGCCCATTGGGCAGCCTTTAGCTCAACTTTTAAAATGGAAATTGTAAATGCCCCATGTTGCTTGACATATTTATATCACGTCTTTAACTTTACGATTTCATACAATGAAAATAAGTTGTACAAAAAAAAAACACAATTTTTATCATTTACCAATTGCAACTTTACGAAAAAAAAGAAAGAAAAAAAAGCCGATTGACATTATTGAACTGAAATCGATGTCAAAGAGACACTAAAAGCCCGACATTGATGTTGTTACAGATTTAAGCATCAGCTAAATGAATTTACTTTTATTAAACTGCAAAGAACCTACAGATTGCATACGTCATTTAACGGCAATTTAAATGGCCAGGATTTTTATTGGGCGCTGTATGAATATCACAGCTCCCAGAAATGTCCGAGAGCTGCGCCAACTGAAGGATTTGCACTTGCAATCGGCGATGCTGTGAGGCGCATCATAAATTCTTAATGGCCCGGCATGCATGGCCGGCAGCTGTTGCAGCTGCAGCTGCAGCTGCATTTGCAGTCGCATTTAAAATGCAGTGGCAATGCAAAATTCTCGTATATTATTTCATTTTTATCTTTTATAGCAATCACAACACATTTCAATAAAATCTTCGTACGGAGATGGTCGTAAATGTGTCCAAGCGCATTGCATGCCTTCCCCATTAATAATTACTTGTCGCAGCAGCACTCCCGCTGACCACTCACTGTCGTCCACAGCCGTCGTCTATCTTAAGCTGGTCATTAACACTTGGCCCCAAAGACTGCTTGATTGGAGCGCTGGCTCCACCCAGGTCCCCCTATAGACCTTTGAGAAGCCTTGACTTGCCTTTAAAGTTCATTTGGACCGTTTCTCTGTCTGGCTATTTCGCTTGCTGCACAGAAAATAAACGACCAGGTATGCTTGATAATGGCGCTGAAATGAATAAATTACCAACATATTTGTGAAACAAATTAATTACATTCTTGTAGGTATTCTGACCTACTTTTATTGTTTTTGATTGTTTACTTTCAGGTGGGCGGGCATACAATGAAAATACACAACAAAATATGGTTAATTAAATTTATGGTTTCTACAATTATGTTAACTTTTTCAATACACTTATTAATTAAAATAGAAACAAACAAGTTCTTTTGTTGAAACTATCCTTGCATTTGGTTTGTGAATAGACTATCTTCACATTTCGTAAGAGGAAATTAAATTTTCTACTTAATAACCTTCTGCCCAATACAAATTTCTTGGCAAATCGTCAAGTTGCACTTAACCTAGTCCAACATGGCTAATTTTGAGCTGGGCAACCGGTCACACCTGATGCTCGATTTGGTTGTTGTTGCTGTTGAGTTGTAGCTTTTGTGTCGACACGCCTCTGGCTCGTCTGTCATCATTAGGATAATTTATCATGCGGCAAATCTTGCATGTCCAAGTGGCCGCCGTCGCTCTCTGTCCTCATTTCTCATACACCAACTGCAATTTCTTAATAAACATTTTAATTAAATGAAACCAAAAAATCCAGGCCACTGACACACAATTAATTTAATAGTAATATTTAAGGCAAACGCATAGTTTGCCACTTTATGACAGGCGCATAAAATGTTGCATGTGGCAGCTGTTGCTGCTACGTCTGCTTTCAATTACTGAAGTAAATAAGTAATTTGCCTTTAAATGTGTATATACTAGATCTTTTATAACAATATTGCGAGCCATTAATTAAATACAAAAGCTCCGCGATTATTGCGTGTCATGAGCGCGACCTGCCCGACGTGCTCCGCTCTTCATTCATTCATGCCCTTGGCCTGGGGCAGGAGACCTGCGTCAGTCTAAGTACGCGGGCGAAAGGGAGCGAATGCAGACAATTAATTGTTGCGTTGTGTATTCATTTTGGCTCTTTCAACATTTCATCTGCACTTGTCAGCCACTTTTGTCATCAGCCGGCCCCCTTCGCAACTCTGTTTAGCTGCTGTCTTATGATGAATGAGTTATTTTATAATGCGGCTGCGCTGCAGCAGGATCTGCTACCTCGCCGCATGCCATCAATTTAATCCGCTGAGAATTAAGACACTTCAAGCCATTTAAGTAGAGCTCAGGCCTCAAGCTGAGTGCGACCAAAAACACTCAGTTTTATAATGTTTACAATAAAACCATTTGACCTGAGGCACTCAAGTTATTTTCAAAAATATAGAACGAAAGCAGTTGAGAGTTACCATCCCAATTATGTAGTAGAGGAAAACAACTTCTAATATTAACTTGGGCAACAAGCTATACCCTCAAATAACCTAAATAGTAACTTATAACACTTACCATGTATCTTCACACTCTTCAATTTCACATTTCTTTGTAAGCTGATGTGAACACGTCATAGGAATTGAAAATTCCGATTATAAATTGCCGTCAGCCAATTAGTGTCAAATGCCGTGATATGATAAGTAGGCCTGTCATTCAGTAACTCAATGAATCAGTCCCCCAATCACACACTAATGGCTACAGCAACGCGATGTGAGGCTTGGCATTTGGGTGCGCATATTCGATTAGAGAAATCCCAGCACACGTTCAGGCTCGGTTCGGAACTTTCGCAATTTATTATTTCATTTATTTACCAGGGCAACTTACAAATCCCTTTTTTCGAACAATTTTGACCGACGCATTGCGGAAAAAGCATGTGTAAATTATTGCAAGCAATTTAAGCGTGAGCAATGAACAAAATCTGATTTAAGCTTACGTAAAAATCTGACAAAGTGCGACAGCTGAAAACCCATGGGAATTTACATAGTAATGCTATAAACAGCGCGATGTAAGGAAATGAATATAAAGCACTGATCAAATATCTGATTTATCTGGAAATATTTTGCCAAATTAAATGGAATGCATATGTTGATGAAGAGAAATGCGCCATGGACTATATTTATTGCATGTAAATTTATAATTTTTTCCGACGCAAAGGGAGAAAAACAATTTAAAATTAAAGCACTGAGAATGTTCACGTGAGGCCCGATACCTAGCACATTGATAGAATTAATTTTAGAGTGGGTACACTTGTTGCGAATGATATTTGCGGGTAGCGCCGCGAGGTTGATCTACCAGGGTGGCATTAAACAAATTGGTTTATTTTGTTGGCGCTCGGAGCGTGTCCAATGCACAATAAGCTCTTTATTGATTTGAGGCGAAGCCGCATGCCCTACAGACTGCGGCTGCTGCAGCTGTTGCATTTTCTGGCTATTGTTGCCTTCTCGCTTCAAAGACACACATTTGGATTCTACACCGAAATGAGCTTTCGTTATAATACAAACCGATTTACATTGTGTTAATAATGCACTCACCCAGCCTCACGCGCTTGGTTCCCACAACATTTTTCAAGCACTTGTCTAACTGGCGACGACGCATTTTGCCTAGCAGAACTTTCATACATTTATACTTGAGTATCTTACATAAAATTAATAATTTGAATGTATAAGTACTGTCCATACGATTTGACTCAAAATGCTTGGCAATTCATGGCAGTCGAATAATTCACACAGTGCTTGACACACATTGGCCCACTCACACACACAATTTGGATTCTAGAAAGATTTGTTACACACCCATCAAATTGAGCATTCTTATTATTCAAAGTACTTACATTTGCGCTTCAGCTCAAGAGCAATATTCTAGCTAAGTGCGTGCGATACTTGTTATCCAGTGGTTTTTTGTCATCCTAAAGAGCAACAGTGCTAAGAAATGGCGGCAGTCCGATACAAAAGAAAACTTCGCAGTCACTCACTCAGTCACGCTCACACTCACACTTTCACATACAAAATCCATTAACTAAAGTGTCAATTTAGTGACAAAGATAAAATGTCATATACAACAAACATACAAACAAACGCATACATAGATATAAGCCTATAGCAAACACTTATACAGGAGCACAAATTGTTTTATTTTAAGCAATGGACTTTTTATACTCTAATTGAAGGGAAACGGGAAACTTAAAACAAAAGAGAAAGCCTATAGAATCTTGGATCTACGCAACAAAATAAGCAAAATGAAATTTAAGCTAAAAAAAAATTGAGAGAGAAAACAAAACAGACTGCGACACTTGATAAAGTAAAGAAAGTGGAAAATATCGAAAAGTAAGAGCAGACAAATACCGTTGCATAGAATAAGAGCCGAACAACAAATGTCGTCAAAAATAAACTACAGAGAGGTAAAGAACGAGTACTTAAATTTAAAATAGCAATCCCAACATGTTCGATAAATAATAAATCAAATGTTTACAAAACTCTCGTAACTGTCACGATTCTATAAGCGCTTGTACTTATATTAAAAGTTTGCACAGCTTTATGCGAATGCTTGCATGCCTTTCTACAGTAGAGCATCCAGAGCAGCGAATGGGAGTGAGTTGGAGAGACAGAGAAAGACAGGAGATGGAAGATAGACGGTGGAAGAAGAGCTCCAAGCAGAGCAGCTGAGCACAATGAATTGCAGTACTTTATATTGTGATTTTTTTTTTTTCTGTATCTCGAGTTTTGTTCGCTTGTTTGTTTATCTTTGCTGCTGCTCCTGCTGCTGAGGCTGTTGCTGTTGTTGCTTTAGCTGATGTAAAAGGATTTTTGGATAAAGTTGTTCGTATGGTTGTTGTTTGCTTTGTGTGCTCCAATAACCTGTTACATGTCACGTTCTGTTGTCATTTTTTCATGTTTTAGTCACATTACGCATACGCCGCATACGAATGTGACAGTTTTCCTTTTGTTTTTTTTTTGTTAATGGTTTTTAAAAGCGTAAACTGTTTGCTTTGCATCTGACAATGAAGTTTTAACAAACACGACGACATGCAAGCTCCATGACAGTCTGCCAAAGTGGCCACAAGTCGTGCGTGCAGCAGAAAGGTGCCAAAGTGGAAATGCGCACAAAAGACGTCAGCCGCAAATGAAAACCGTTACCGTTACCGTTGCCATACCCGTTCCCGTTCCCGTTCCTCGTTTCTTGTTTCAGGCTCGTTGCGCAGTTGCGCTTAATGTATTGTCTTGCAGCCATTTTATATGCAACGCAACGCGCCACAAAGTGCAAGTCAATACAACGAAGACGCTGGCTGAAATTGCCACAGCAACTTCTCCCCAAAGCCAATCTTCTCAGTGCATGCCACTTTCAGTTCCAGATGAAACGTTTCGAGCGAAATTCAGCACCAAAGCAAACATTTTCTTATACTTGACACACACACACACACACGCATTCACATATACACATACGTATGCACACACGCATGCTTGTGAAACGCTATCGCCAAAGTTTGAGGCAAGCGCTTGGTTTTATGCAAAGTTTGTTGAATTGCATAAACTGAATTCGAACATGTAGCTGGGCCTCTGATGGATGTAGAGCATATGTTGCAGCTACCGCATAATGGCATTCAAATTCGAAACAGGGATTTAAGAAGAACTGAATATATCGTACAGCTCAATTTCTGCTGATTCGGATACGCTCTGACCAACGCTGGAGTCTCAGCAAAATTCCCACTAATTTACGTTTCTGCAATAATAATGAGCTATCGATAGAAGTTTATTAAAATCTCTTGCTGACTTATTTACACTCTTTAAACTGCATAGTTAAGAAAACTGAAAGCATACTTTAAAAAGAAAAGAAAATGCGAGCTATGGTGAGTCATGAAAAAGTTGTCGGAAACTTTTCAATTCTTTTAATTTCATGCTCGTTATCAAAGATCTGTGATAAAGTTGTGATTTACTATGCAACAAACATTTGTTTTCCATTTTTTTTTTTTTTATTATTTATAGTGCTATCATTAAACAGCTTATTAAAATAATCCATTATCCTTCATTGACCTTGCTGATGGAAAATAGTTTGAAAAGTGAAACGAAATAGTTAAAGAAAAACTTTAGGGCCGCGCCATCAAGGCTTACATTAGCTTATGATAGTTTTTTTTTCCTATAAACTATAGCTGGATTCAAGGTATTTTTACTAGCAGGCAGCCTTCGTAGGAGTTTATTAGGGCCACGTCCGAGCTCGGTTGGCGCGTCCTCAACTGAGTCACGCACATTTTTCAAACTTTAGACAATTCTCACACCCACATAAACCAGATAGAGGCGACGCTCAATTATTCAAAGCAGCAAGGATACGGCAAGCGGCCGGAAAGATTACACCACGGTGTGGAGGCTGCGTGGAATTGTGTACATGGCCATGGAAAAAGCCTAGACACGGGTAACCAGTTGGGCGACATTGACTAATGTTGATATGACGTCGACTTTTTTTTCCCACCACGCCTGATGGTTTATTTTTGATATGTGTACGCTTAAGCTTTGCATATGTGTGTGCGTGTGTGTGTCCTTTGTATGTGAGTGGTATCAGCTCGAGGACGCTTGAGTCGATATCTCTTGTGTACCAATTGCTGATGCTACTGCTAGTGTGGTGCTGCTGCTGTCGCCGCTTGCCAATTTGCTAGCGCTTGACGGCTGGCATGGGCTGCTATTACTTCTATTCTATCTGTTGTATGTGCATGGATGTGATACATGCGATAGACATAAAGGATTTGCTTTGATGATGTTATCCCTAATGGCGTTCGCCTCGCTTTCCTTCCACACTCTTTACGTATGCCGTTTGACAAATGATTTCGGATTTCACGCCACGCTTTAAAAATCTGCTAATTTTATTTCGCATGACAAAAGGGCCACAAGCAATATGTTTTAATTAGCCACATGTGACGCCCGACAGCACGCACCGTGAGTGCCACAAAGCTTTACATTGCTTAATTATGCGAGCCATTGCTAGTCACACAAGCTGTTGGCCCGCAAGTCTGCCATAATTATTAACAATTACAATCAACGAATAGAGAAGATAAAAACCCGAAAACGAAATTGGAAGCACATTATTTATTTACGATTAGTTATTATGTCGCCGAGTACAAAAAATTATTTGGGAAATTGAGGTATTTAAAGCCGATTATAGATTTTGATATTCTGACAAAATAACGAATATTAGTTTTAATTCTTGCGTCAATAACATTTATTTAAATATCTATTAAATTCCAATTCAACAAGAGTAAAATTCGAGTTTAGTATTCTAATTAAAGCACTCCATTTGCAACCGGCCATTGGAATACAATTGGAATTCTTAGATAAGCGTTGTGCTTTGCCCCTTGTTTGACAGCCACAGCCACAGCAATAGCAACAATTGTAAGAGGCAACAGCAACTTCGAGCATAAACATAGCTGACCACAATATTGCATGCACATGCAGCAAGCGAAGAAATTAGGGCCTTCAGCTACTAACCTTGGTGACCACACATACATAATATGACCCAAATGTAGATGGTACAACTGTTTATACAACTTAACCCTCCACACCTCTGCTTCCACCTCATCCGCCCCTTCTCCCACGAATTTACGTACAAGCTGTTTCTTGTTAAAGCCGATAATCTGAAATATTACGTATACGCAGCACTTGGAAAACTGATTTGATGTGAACTCAATCGTTAACTACATCCTTCATTTGGGGTAGGCACTTCATAATTGGCTCGTTGAGCTAATACTAGTTGGATACGTATGCTCAAGTCACGCCCCAGCGCTGTTGCTGCTAATTAAACCTACAAAAATTTGTCTAGTCAATTAGCTGAAGTGCTGTTTAAGTTCAGCCCCCTGAAATTTTCGCGTATTTAAAAATTCAGGACTTGTTAAACCACTTACACGCATTTATGTAGTTTCTGTTTGTTGCCGTTGTTGTTGCTCTTGTAATGCATTTACACTAAACAAGCAGGCCATTCACAAATACACACACAGACGCACACACGCATGCAAACACTTAGCCATACAAATATCAATTTCGGTTTAACATGCTAGGAGGAATATATCATAAGGTGAGCCACGGATATGGGGCTTATCGTAAATGTAACGCTGTCTTCTCTTAACGCTTTCTCTTTGTTTATTTAGTACATCAAAAGCTCTCGCTATCCGCTCTCATTTTATTTTTAGAACATGTTTGACGGGCTCTCTTCGTTTGCCCTTCGGCTGTTCACGAAGCTGAGCAAGCGAACAGCAAAGCTGTAGCCCTTCGCCTAGCCATAATCTATGGCATAGCCGGCAGCCAACATTGCTGAGTTAGTTATACAATGCTGTGGCACAGAATTATGCCTAGACATAATGTAGAAACTATGTAGTAGCATTTCCTTATCATTGGCCCGGCTCAAGTTTAGCGCAAGTAGCCGCCACTAACATCATTTTGGCCCAGATGTTGCTAGCTGTTGCTGATTCTGCTGCTGTTGCTGTTGCTCTTTCTATTGGTGCTCCTGCTGCGGCTATTGCTTCCTTGAGCTTAACACATTTCTTTATTTGGGACACGTGACATATGTATATGCTAGCCGTTTGGCAAGTTTGTTGTGCGCTGAACTGTTTTGATATGCGGCTTGTAAATAATAAATACACATTTCGTGCTGACTGCACAACTGCACATCTGCACATCCTTGAGATCGAGCGTTGTTTCAGTGACTGCCCCACGAAAGAGGTCACGTACCGAGCAGCTGTTTCACACCAATTACTTGCAATTTGCATTCAACAACAACAAATATACAGCAACCGCATGCAAATCATAGAAATGCATTGAGTTATACAGTTGCTCAGTTGCTGTTGCTGCTGCTGCTGCTGCTGCTGGTGCTTGCCCCACTGGGTTGCATATCAAATGTAATCAACATTTGGACACCCAACTTTGACCGGGCCACAGTTGAAACCAGAGAAAAAAGTTGTTGGGCATTCAACTCCAGCTTGGAGTCAATTTGGCCACGAATTAAGCTGCGCAATGAGATCAATTGTTTGAAAATGTCAGAGCGCCCGATTGAGCAGTCGTCTGGCGTTGGTGCATAGAAAATCCATTCAGCAATTTGCCAAAGTTTAAACTTTTCATTGGTTTTTGCGTTTTAGGGAGATTAGTGCTACGAGTTGTCTCACTTATAAATTAATGATTTCAACAAAAACTTTCTGGCAGTGACACTGACAGCGACAACGACAGCTGGGCCCCAACTTTCCGCCAATCAATACTTCAATATGGCCACAGGGAATTAGCGCCGGATTCCATAGGATGCTAATGAGCTTAAGTTCTGCGGCAATGACTCAGCGTCATCTCATTAGTGCATCAAAGTGATTTATCTAAGCACAAAACGCATCGATTTTCTCCATCTAATGCAACTCATGTCTAATGCCAATGAATGATAACTAACTGATGAACGATTCAAACGCACTGCCAAAGCCAAAGCGAATATATAATTAATTAATAACTGCTGCGCATGTCATTGCAATTTACTAAAAAATTCACAAGTCCATTCAGATGCGTGTCTAGATCCGCTAGAGGCCAAAGTTCAACAAGTGCGAGTGTTGGCGGCGCCTCCTTAAGTCGCAAATGAAATTTGCGGCTGACTTTGCATTTGCTCCCATGTTTGCGGAGTAAACATGAAAAATGTTGCTCTGGCAAACAATCAGATAAGCCGCTTTAAACCCACACATGCTAGCTACATATTAGCTATGCATGTAAATCACGTTCACTGCTTTCCACGCACCCATCGCCATGAGTGCGCGATGAAAGAGCTTGCACGACTCTCAGCACATCCTTTTCGCTTAATGGGATTATTAATACTTTCACATTATACTTAATTGGTATTTGGTATGCCAATTATAAGTAACTAAGCAGGATAATGCAAAAAGAACGAAGTGGTATATGAGGCACTAGATGTATCTAAGTGCTAGAAGTAATATCTATTTTTCCAACAATTGACTTATACTGAGGCTACAGGGTATAGAAGGATAAGCATGCGACTGCTATTGTTTGCTGAACAAAGTCGTATCCAAATTGACATTTAGAATAATAAATAAAAGCCACATATCCCACAGATCTAGCTGTTGTTGCTGCCAAGCATTCGCGCTGAACATCAAATGGCAGTTGGGCAACTTTGTGTTGCAAATTATATTAAATATGCAAGGCAAGGCTTGCTTATAAATACTCTAAATGAATTTCAAGCCCGCAGGCACACGCGGCAATAAACAATCCACGCAGCCTACACAGGCACATATACACGCTCACACACACATATTCACACCCACACACGTATAAATACACGCTCATCATTGATGTGACAAAATGTATTGAGCAGAGCTCTAAACAATTTTCTGCGCCATTTTGCACGCGCTTTTGCCAACTTGTTCAATGCTTCTGGCAAATTAGCTTAGACCAAGCCACTTATCCACTCTGTCCCACTGCGCCGCTTAGTGGTTTAATTTTTGAATAGAAAGAAGTGTGCTCGTATGTCTAGCTCATAAATCTGTGCGAAACTGCTCTTGACTTTTACAGCAAAAATTAAAACCCCGCTCACGTTCGGCAGTCCGCAAAGTTTTCGCTTTCATTTGAGACACTTGGAAAGCGTTGACGGCAATCTCAAAACAATTTTACAAAGTGCAAGTTGTAACAAGATTGTAAAACCCATCGATGATTACAGTATGCGCTGCTGTTATTGTTGTTCTCTAATGAATACGTTAGAGGACAGCTACAGTAGGTTACATGATTGCTCAACCACATGGTTGGTCAACAACGTTGCGTATACTTAACCTTGCCCAATAGCTCTTATCACCTACCACCTTATGCATGGGTGTGTGTATAACCCTTTGACAATACAAATGGCACTAGCTATTTGCACTTTCCTTTACTTTACTGGCGGTAGCCGCACATTGACTGCTTTTCGCTCGATTGAGTATTTATTTGATTTCTCATTTGTGTCGCACAGTTTACTTATTTTTCTTTTTCGCCCAACGCTTAGCTCTTTACACTGTTCCGAGCTCTAGCTCCTTGCTATGCTGTGCAAGTTGCTTTTTGGCCATTTAGTGAGCCACTTCAGTAAATGTTGCTCACAGTGTGGCTTGCTTAGCGCCCGGGTCAATTGTAATTCAAGTTTCGTGGTCAACAGTTAGCCACAGTTGATTGGTTCGTCGAGACTATTCGTTTTCGTCTGCTTGACTTTCACTGCATAGTTTTTGTTCTTCGATTTTGTTTGTTTGCTTGTGTGAGCTGCGATTGGACAAACCTAATACCAAAGTAATGAGACAGCAAAAGTTAATGGAAATTCCCTGCAGAGCCAAGCAAATGACATTATAGAGAAGACTGCTCTTCTTGTTCTTGGTGCGTTCAGCACAGGTCTGCAATGTGTGGTAGATTATTTAATTCCGTTAGTTAAAGCCAATTGTTGCAGCTATGGTTGGCCGTCTGATAGAGTGGAAATATCGAGCATACGCCACGTGCAACTGCAACAGTTGCTGCATCGTGCACACGCTGCTTCAATGTTGCGTATAACAAATGTATTTGCGCCACGTGCCCGACATTAAAACAATCAAGCGCCAATTGCTTCGAGTGTACAAAAGTTCCTCTTTCTAAAATCCTTTGTTATATGAATTTTCTCCTTTTTAATCTGACTTAGATGACAGATTAATTTGCTGTACCTGATAACATTTAGTGTCAAAAAGTTTGATACTTAAAATCTGGTCAGGCTTAAACTTAATATTTACCATTTCTTTTCTGATTTTATTCACTGATAACGTACGCTTATTAATTGAAATATATAGTCCGTATAATATAAATATGGCGTTGAGCTTGTTTGCACATCTACATCATTTACAATATTTCAATTATTTTTCCAAGTCTATTAAAAAAAATATATAAATCCTTTATTGGTTAATCCTTTAAGCTGGCAGTTGCTGGGCAACTAAAAAAAAAAACTGTTAAACTGTTGGCGATTATTGCCGTTGGGCCATCACAAACGATTTTGCAAATTGAAATTTATACCATTTTTTCACCAGGCGGATAATTTATTTTGTGTTTTATATTTATTTATTTATTTTTTGTTTACAGTCAATTAAAATGTCAGTATTTTAATTTGGCACAATTAAGCTACGCTTTGTACTCTATGAATCCATATATTTTCATTTTTATGTTTAGTCGAAAGTGTAATCATATTTGCTTTGACGGAAATAAAGTGAGTTTTATGCATGATTAAATCAAAATGCAAACCATTTACTTCGCCTGCTCTTTGAAGCAGAAGTCACAAACGAAAACCACACAATGAGCACTCATGCCTATTTGAGTTTGGGTTTAGATTTGCCACAGGCGAAAATCTTTGTGGTGCACTAGAGCTCATTACTTCAAAGCTGACAAGCCTGCTGCACAATAAGTCTCTGTTTGTTTGGCCTCAATCGTCTCTGTGTGCTTGGTGTTTGGTTCTTGGTGCTTGGTGCTTGGTGCTTGGTGCTTCCTGCTGCTGTTCAGTATCATAGATGTCAAATATTTCTGACAAATTACGCAACGAACGGAAAATGCTGTTGGCTTGAGCAATTTGCATTTGGGTGAAACTTGTTCAAGTTTTTGCTGCAACTCAAATTTTGACATTTATCTTGCAGTTTTCCTAATCAAACAGGCACAGATGCACACATGTGACTATTACGCAATGTGCATATTGCAGATGAACTGCCACTGTTTGCGCAAGTATTGCATTCGCACTAGAATTCAAATTCAAATTCAGAATATAAATTTTAATTGAAAGCCCCACAGTCCTTGCCAGAGCTCGGGCACACACAAAAGTTTTGAAATTTTAATTTTACTGTTGGCTCAATTGACTTAGTATTTAGTTCCTTTTCATTAAAGTATACAAAACATTTGCAGTAATCTCATATTATATACTCTTGTAGTATACTAAAGCTAACTTGGAAAAATAGGCCTAAAGCTCTTAAGTTTTCTGCACACAATAAACACATACTTTAGACTTTTAAACTTTTTTATTTGCCAAAGTCGGCCCACATCTTTATGCCTTAGTTTCGACCTGTTTGACTAGTGTGGCGGGGCCTATAAAACTTGACGTGTCTACCTAGGGTATACTTCGTTACTGTTGTTGAATTTGCTTACAAAATGAAAGGAGTATATTGTTTTCCTTCTTACCGGTCTTAAAACTACAAACAGTTTTGGTAAATCTATTAGAAAAAAGTCGAACAAAAATTTTTCATTATTTAATATTAGATTTGAATTTTTGAAATATATATTTCAGGGGGACTCAAAAATTGCAATTATATTCTATAATTATATATTATTGTATGGACTTATACATAACTGAAGAGAAAAATGTGTGCTAAACGGCTTAAATAGCATCATCGAGTTTCGCGGCTTGGTCACTTTTGGCCTCCTCTGTCAGCATGCCTATTAATTAAATGAACATGGAATATAAGAAAACATTAAATGTTTATAGATTTCTTCTTTGTTAGTTCTGTGAGCGCGTATTAGGCAGTCGGTTGCGATAGACGGCAACGATATGAACGTTTTCTGTAGATAATTTTTCTAGCAATTTATTAGCCACTTGGCGTTTTGACAGCAACTAGAATTTGCAGTCATAATTCATTGATCAAATTATTAGGGAAATGCCAACTTTATGAACTTAAATTGGCAGCTATAAAAAACTTTGGTCAGCAAAGTTGGTCAGTTGGCTGTGCGAGCACTGGATGTGCTTTTCATTTGGTCTCATTGGCATTTCCCTCATAAATAGCTTAAGGCTGTGAGCTTAGATAGCTTACGTATGCTCTTAAAACACTCCGCATAATCTGAGAAATAGTTACCAAACTTTTCGTCTTCGTCCTGCGGCAACTCAAAAAGTATTTTCGTTAGTTGGTTTCCTGTGTGTCTGTGTGTGTCTCTCTATCGTAAACATTTCTGACTGACTGTCAACTTTTAACTGTTGCCAAAGGCAACATAAAGTCGACTTTATTTTCACTTTTAGATTAAATTCTATGCTTTTGCACAGCTGCAACAGTTTGTCGCGCTACCATGAGTTTCTGAATGCCGCCAAGCTATTGCGAGTCTTTGAGCTATTAGAGTGCTCTACAATATGCCATCCACAAAGCAAGATGCTCAGCCATTTCTTATTGTTTTTTCTTCATAAATATTAAGTATCAAATAGCATGACAAAGGCTGACTGCAGCTAATAAAAAACTGGGCATTTCTTATTGCAAGAAGGCAAAACACAAAAGGAGTGGCATAATGAATATGAAGTTGTACAAAAGAAGTGTATTTAATGAGAAAGACGAAATTTTTTATGTATACAGACATCGTGGCATCAAAGAAGATGACTTACAATTCTTTTAAAAAGATTGCATACCTTTTAAATAAATTATGATAAGTTAAATCTATTGAAATTACCAATGGCTATAAAGTAAATATTTGTATATAATAATATAATATATATATAATAAATTAATAAGAATATCGAATGGATTTAGTCATTCTAAAATTATTCATTGGATGTTTTTATTTACAACTCTCAACTAACAGAATAAGACTGTCTCTGCACATGAAAAATATTGTATGATCAATTAGCTATATTTTAACATAGTAGAAAAGCTAATTTGCTATGTATACTTTAGCTGGCAGTGTCCGACTAAGAGAGCTGTCATATAGACATTTATAACCAACCACATCTGCAGACGTACATCGAGACGCCACGGGACACCGCTTACTGCACACTTTTCGCTGCATTACTAGCTGAAACATATGATGTAAATAGTTGAATAATTGATTTCTAAATATACAATCTATTTTTTTTTTTTTACTTAAAAAGTAACAATGATATTCAAATGCCAAATGCAACGGCTAAAAAAGACATCGAAACTATTCCAAAAAATTTTCATTTGGTTTTAAATTTAGAGACGAATTCAAATATATACCAAATTAGCTAAACTTTCAGCTTTTATTGAATTAAAATTAACCTTAAGCATACAAATATTTAAATGTCCAAATCCCCAGCTTTAGTTCAGACGAAAGAACGACAGACAGACTAATATGGGTATATTGAGATCCTCTATGGGGTCTGTCATGCCTCGTTCTGCACATTCACAAACACATTATATCCTAATTGAAAATTAATTATTAAATATTTGAATATTTTGTTATGCAGTCCCTAATACCTAAAGTTGACAATTTTAAAAAATCCTTTTTTAACCACCCAAAAAGGATATTACATGTGCACACATGAGATCCCTCTCAGCGCACAACATTTCAACTCACAATGTACAAATGTAAAAGTATTTGTTGTCAGGCATTGAAGTTCACCTGCGCCAAAACAGATTTTTACCTTCTTTATTGTATGTGCTCTGTGCAACTGCAACTGCAGAAATGCAAGTGGGTTAAGTGATTTTCAGCTCAATTAACATTGCAGCAGATGAGCAGCTGTGCAGCTGAGCATTTTGTTAGCCAATGGGTCGTATACGCACTTACCGCAATACCAACAAACAATGTGTTTGCCACATTAACAGACTGTGGCCCAAAACTGTCGCCCCAACAGCTCATCAGCTGCTAAAAGGACACTTGAGGGCTGATGTCATGGTTGTTGTCATTCCTATTGTAGTTGTGCTTATAAAGAGTTGTGTCTGCGAGTGTGTGTGTGTTGAAGCGCTACTAGATGACAATATGTGAGTTAACTACTTTAAGCTTACGTGACATAATTATGCATCTGACTAAAAGGACAACAGCTACAAGAACAAGACAACAGAGCAGGCCAGGATACGTAAGTTAAATGTAGCTGGCTGCCATATGGCAGTTCTACGAAGGTCTATGTGCGTGTGTGACTATGTTGTGTGTGTGTGTATGTGTGTGTGGTTGTTTACACATTTACTATGAAATGCATGCGTCTCGCAAAACGTGCAGACAGACAGCCGGACAAAGTAAGGGGCAAACAGGCAGGCAAACAAACAGTTTGTAGAGCAAATGAACACGCATCAACATCTATGGGTGGGAGGGTTGGCACGAGAGAAGGCTCAGACTAAGCGCATAGCAAGTGCTACATTTGCATAAGTGTGTGCTTTATGTACTACCCTCACACACACACAGAGAGGCAGACACATATACATACATACATGCATAAGCCGTTGTTTGCCAGCGGAAGAAGCTTAATGAGCACACACAGCAAAAAGAGGGACAACTCGATGTGACTTCCTTATGTGAATGACTGCAATTTGGCTGGACCTACATGAGCACTTGAGTGGTTCATAAAAGAGATTTTTATTGCGTTTAAGTTAACTAACAGCCACGCATAGACGAATTTATTTCAGCAGAAAGCTCCCGGCTGGTGGCTTTAAGCTATGCCAAGGTCGGATTTGGACACTGAGTGCAAAGGTAATTCCTTCATAAAGCCCATGATGACTGTGGCAGTGTCTGCTTTTCATATATATAGACACACACATACATACATACACATATGTGAGCCATATGCTTAGTATTGTGTTGACTTTTAGCTTTGAGGTAATTTGCCCTAAATCTACTTGTAGCCCCTAAAGCATTTTGATTAACGACATTGCGCACTAATGTCAAAAGTCATTCAATCAGCTCTGACTGCCATAAACAACCACATGGACACACATACATACACTAAGTGCGTGCGTATATGTATTGATTTTTAGCTACGTTTCATTCATGATTTCGTTAGCATCAACATTGTATTCACGCATTGACAGCATCCATTGATCATTGGCACGTGATTGAATTCAATTTGATGAAAAACTCTGCCAATCTGCCAATCTGTCGTCAGCATTCTTCATACTAAAAGCCTGTTATAACGATGTGTTTGTTATTAACTTAAAAAAAATAAAATAAAAAAAAATAAAACAAAATAAATAACAATACATCAAAGAGCTGTAACAGTCAATCTTCAACTTGAAAATATCTGTAACTTAAAAAATATTTAAGTTTATTTGATTTAAAGAATTGTCTTCTAAATCTACTTTATATTAACAATAAATAATATTGATATTAATATTGATTTTGAACTTAAAAATGAATGCTAAGAATTATTATTGAAAACTATTTTCCAATTTTTACGAACCACACAAATTCATAAACAATATAGAAATTGCAAAATTCGAACTATATCACACAGCATAAATCTTAACTTTGTCAGCTATAAGTAATCTGATAGTGTCATTTTGCCTATGCAAAATGACCTTCGTCCTCAATCAGAGACAAATATCCGGTGTCAATCACAATTCAAAATAGTTTTTAATATGCATTAAAGCACCTACTAATCACAAATAGGACGTTTCATTGGTATTCGTGGGAAAGCCAACTGAACTGCGGATTCAACTAAAAACCATTGGCCAGGCAGTAATCCACACTGTTGCCACAGACGCTGCTGACTGCTTCAAAATGTGGCATGCGATTTCTGTTTGTCGAATCGAACCGAACCGAATCGAATCGAATCAATTAAATTTGTCATCGCTGCAAATGGCAAACAAAAGTTGACAGCAGCTAAAACAAAATCCGCTTAAAGGTTTTGCTGGCTATGTTGATGTAATACCCTGTACAATGGGCTTGCGGTATTTATGTATGTATATAGTTGCACTGGGCAAACGAAATTTAATAAAAGACGATTATTTTTATACTTCAATTAATTTCACATTTATTGATGGGCTTACGATGATCATATAATAATAGTGCTACAATGGAGTAGATATCTGCTAGTCCATCAGAGCAATTAAAGCTAGTGCTGGCCAACAACAAACAGACAAATGGATATTATCATTTTATCTGTTCATTTGCTGCTCTCGTACACATGGCGCAAAGCTTTTAGCTTGTTTGCTTTAAAGTCGAGATAGGAAGACGTTATACAGCAGAGAGTAGCCAACAGTCCAACAGTCCAAAAGTCCAGCTGTCCTGCAACTAGAAGCCATCTGGCAATGGGTAAACAAAAGCAGCTGCTCTTGAATTAAGTAGCTCTTGCAACTCCAACCGACATGGTAATATGCTTAAGCAATGAAAATTTAATTGAATTGCATTTCGGCCACCGGACAGCTTGTAAACTCTGTGTGTAAAACACCGAGCAAAACCGGTTTACATTTTCGGTATTGTTGCGGCTTCCAGTGAAAATATGCAATTCTTAATTGAAAATTGAATTTGACTACAGATTTGCTGGGAGTCTCAAGTGTAAATTGCTTCATTTGTATGCAATTGGCGGTTGCTGAACTGTGCGTTGCACCTCGCACACGTTTGTATTTACCTTTGAGCACTTAAATACGTAACATAAATGAATTAATGCAAACATTTCTTCCCGAAGCCAATAAGAAAGCTTAAGGACAAGCGCACAGTCCTGACCTGAACAGCAGCTTAAGGATTTGCCAGCCTTGAACTTCAATATGCTCCACCGCAAACAAGTAGATTAAACCGTTGTCCTTCAGTTAGCTCAGTTATGTCATTTACATTGAGCCGATTAAATCTGCTGTAGACAGATTCTCGGTTGAGTGGTCTGCATATAATCAATGTGTAACAATTAATGCTGTAGCCAGGCGAGCTTTTTGGGGCCACAACAGCTGCTAATTGGGAAGCCAAAGTTAATCGATTTGCGGCCAGCCGTGATTGCAGCAGGTGACTTTGCTATCGTTGCAGTTAAATGTGGCTGCTTACCGCCAGTCTGTGGCTTCATTGTGTTGCTTTCGTCCAATAGCACATGCGAAAGCCAGAGCAAAAATGAAAAAACAGACTTCAAAGGCATATATAGTTTTTATACCGTAAACCCACTGAAAAAGGGGAAATCAGGCTATGGTTTTGCAAAAATGTCTGATATATGGCAGAAAGAGCCCTGATCGACACTACAAGATATATACATACATTCTTATTCAGGACGAAGAGCTGACTCGATACAACCATCTCTGCCCGTCTGTGTGACGGTAGCGAACTCGCAAACAACAACGAATAGAATTTAAATGAAATGAAATAGGAATAAAATATAAATTATATTCACTTTTGTTAAAATCAGTGTTTATCAACTCAAGTGTTACAGTCATCGAAATACCTTTCAATGACCAGTCCGAACTATTTGGGGCGAGTCATTGAACAATGACAGCAACTCGAACTGAATGCACAGCAGGTGAAAGTTGATCCGTGCTGTGCATAGAATCCTCAGCCTGACTGTCTGAATGTTTATTAAGTTGATTAGCAAATATGCAGAGTTCAATTAAAAGCCAATGCTGAGTGCCTTTTTTGTAAAATGATGTTAATTAATTGGTAATTGGCAGCCAGTCCTTCAACACATTTGAAGAGAGAACAGCTTACATGCGACCTCGGTTACGGCGCATTTAGCATAGCATACTTTTTGGGGCAAACTTAAAGCAAGGCTTGAATTGTGGTTGAATGTACCTTAATTACTGTGGCATTTGTCTTACAAGTGATAAATGCTCTTCTTTTCTTTGACTGGAATCACAAATGTAAAACAACAATGGAACAAGGGAGTCAAGCCAAACGAAAGGCAATTGAATATATGCTGCCACAAGGAGCACTGCAAACAGAAATTAAAACATTTTTTCCATGTTCATTTCCATTTGGATAGCCGGAAATGCAGCAGCTCAAAGATGGCCTCCGTTATGCTGGCCTTAGAGGGCCAGTTATCTTTTACTTAACTTACCTACTCTGCTCACTGCTATGTGCTTCCGCTGAAGCTGGCTGCCCCACTTGCACTACATTCCCTCCACCTTTTGGGGCTTCTTTCAATTCTATTTTTTTTTTTTTCAGTTTAATGTTTAATGCCTGATTGAGTTTTGCTTTTGATTTCTCAACTTGCTTTTGTTTTGTGTTGATTTGTTTTTTTTTTTCTCTCTTTCTCTCTCTCTCTTCTTTTTTTGCACTCACTGGACATTTCTAAGAGCTTTTTACTTTTGAGGTTTTTGTGTTTTGAGCATTTTCAGTTATTAAACTTTTGGACCCGCTTTCGCTTCGCCCCTTTTCATTGCAGCAGTCGCTAGACTTTCTGTGGCTGCCAACCCGGTTGCTAAGTAATGAGATCGATTTTAATGGCATACTTCATTTTCATTTTACTCTACTCCCCCAATATGCTTGCCGTCCCCCGCTACGCTTCGCCTGCCCACTTGTGCCACATTTCGACGCCGCCTTTGTTGCCATCCGCCTTCCGTGGCCGTTTTTTATGCGTTTTTTTTTTTTATTTTTATTTATTTATTTTTTCTGGTGCTCTGCTAATTAAATAATAATTGCTTTTAAGCAATTATTCTGTTTGCATGCTCACAGGACGCGCGTTCGCTTTGCGATTGCATGTTTTGCCTTTCTTTTCTCGTGCAGATCCTAGCCTAAGCAACGTTGGTTTATATTTGGCTTTGGAGCTCAAAGTTTAAGAGAAATCTCATTTCACACTGGAATATAAATAAAACCTGGTCGTATTTTCCGCATTCCCTTCTAACTAGAGCTCATGATGATCGTGATACTGATAAGCTCTCTTTGGCATTTGCATAGTTAATCCTCTTGATTGACGTGGACAAGCTCTCAGCTCAAGTTGTCTATACGGATTGTGAAACATATATAAATTGATCGCATCGATAAATGCGCTCTTCATGTTAAGCAATGTATGTATGTATGAAATTTCATTCAATAAAAATTTACAGATCAGCCTTAACGTAAATGAACCCCTTTTGAAAGAGAGTCTGTGCGTCTCACAAATGAGTGATAAACTTGAGTCTTTTCATAGTGCTGTTGTAGTTGTGTGCGAGCGATAGTGGCCGAACGTGAGTATAGGTATAAAAGCTGCTCAGTTTGTTAGCGGGCGTCCAGAAGTAGAATAGCAATAGCCCAGCAGCTACGAGCTAGCTGTGAACAGCTCATCATTAGCCCAAGTGCATAATGCATATTCACAGTCCTGGCAACTTAATCGGGTTAACAGTGTCAGTAATTGCTCGCATTGTACACAAACTCCAAATAAGTTCAGGCACATTATATTTTAATAACACGTAAGCATAAAAATAAAAACAAAAAAAAAATAAATATACATATTTATATATATACATATACATAAATAAGTACCCATGCACAGCAACGCCTGCCATTTTCCTCAGCTCAGCCTGTTGGTTATTTTCGGACCACTCCGAGCAGGTTTATTTATTAAACATGGCTATTAGCAGTTGAGTCACGTTAAAAATGGATTTGTTGTTAAAATTTGGTATGCTTAAACAAAAAATGTGAAAAATAATGCTGAAAATAAATCTTCATTTAATTCGCAAAAGCCATCAGCAGTGTGATACAATTAAAGAGGTGTTTAACTGAACATAAGCACATTTTTTATTTTCCTGCTCCTATTTAAAAAATTAAAACTTGTATTTAATAATCAAATACTGGCAACAAGAGCCTTCAACTCTAAACAAGTTGTTTGTGTGGGCTGCAGAACAGAATTTAAACTCAGTGAAAATCTAATATAATATATGAATGTATTTACAATGTATTTACAATACACAATTGATTTAAAGGCTGACCATCAATTAAAGCAATTACAATTTTTTACAGAGGAATTTAATTGTTTGCTTTATATTAAAATTTATTGGTGCATTATTTTGGCCGCAAGGCCAATAAACTCATCAACACCTGAGCGATAAGTCATTCGGGGTTGACAAAGCAAACAAAACCCGAACCCCAAAACGCCAACTCCCTCAAAATGACTGGAGAGAGATACATATATTTACGCCCTAGGCAGCTGGCAATGCACTAAATGTGATTTATGGCTATTAATTTGGTTAACGCCATTTAAATGCTGTGCATTTCATGAGAAAAGTGAATTCTTCAATGGCAACACCTGGCAACTATTTGCAAATTCCTACAGTCGGAGCTGAGATCAAGTGGATGGAATTTTATTTAAATATTCAAAGCGCATTCTTGTCAGTCGCTTTAGCCACATGACCACATTTCTCTAGATGCGCGTTGCAGACATGGATAGAGATGTAGATACAGGTACAGATACAGAGACTTATGCACTAATTGAATATACTAAGATGAATATACCGATAAAAATGCAGATTAAAATAGATATATAAATACTAAAACTAATACTGATTCAATTAAATATAAATATGGGATATAGATACAGATACACATTTATATATATAGATTTATATAATTAACCAACAATAAGATTATATATATTTATATATATATATATATGAAGTTTCTGAGCCTAAAAGCTGGGCAACTTTTTGGTTTTATTCGCATCGAAAAGCTGCCCTGACCGGCTGTCTGTGGCTTTGTTTGTGATTTACAAGCGTGAAATAGCAGCAACATCAAATATTTAACAGTTTTCTATCGACTCACTGTGTGTGGTCGCCTCTGTGTGAGTATGTTGTGCATTTGCGGTAGCTCGATGGGTTGTTTATATATATATATATATATACATAAATGTATATACATACTGTAATACATATACTTATATGTATATGTATATATACACATATACATATAAGTATATGTATAGTTGCTTCCTTCATTTCTGTGGGTTTCGCTTCCATTCGTAATGAGTTGGAATCGTAAATGCATTTTTCTATTAATTTGGTTGCATTCAAGCATACATATACAAACACACAGACACACATGTTTGTGTGTATGTGCAAAATTGCAACAATAGTTTGTAACACATAAATATTTACAATTTGCGCATAACTGGCAAATGCCTGCACCAATTTACGAGCGTTAAAACATTTCAAGCTCGACCTCAACAATGGCCAAAATGAAATGCGAAATACGCAAGCATTCATTTAATTTGCATTACAATTTATCGCCGACGCCTGAAGTGCCGTTGGCTAATAAATCAGCAAATTAATATTACGATATGGGCAGTGTGTGGAGACCAATAAGAGGCACAGAGAGAGTGAGAGGGAACCTGCACACCTATCGGTCCGAACTGGAAACGTTATTTATGATAGTATTATTAACATTTTTGAATTAGAATTGAGTATTAATTGTTCTAATAATTTACGCTTTAATCTGAATGTGTAAATCACAATGAAAAAAAGAAAAACGAATAATTAATGTTGTTAGCCACATTTATATTTCTACTACACGTTACGTTTCGGATAAAATTTTAATTTTTATTACGTTTAGCACAGATGTAGGGAATTACGTAGCTAAACTTTTCTAATATTATACCAAAATAAAGGTGTGGGTCTTAGCTCCCTGGTACTTTTGTACATAAATATATTTTTAAATATATCCTTTCTGAAGAAAGAAGAATAAGTTAACATTTCTGCTGAATAAAATACTTTGTTTACACAGATGGCGCCAGCATATAAGAAATTCACAATAGATGACGCTATACCTGAAAATATCCCGAATTTATTCTTAAATAGCGCCCCATAGCGAGAATAAGAGTCAACACGTATTTCCGATTTGCGAAAGGAACAATCTTAGTCATATGACAAGTACCCAGCTCTAGCGTACTTTTTGAACCAGCTGATGGCAACAGTGCTAAATGAACTCAAAACTCACATCTCTAGCATTAGTATGTCAGCTGTTCATCTGGTTAACCTAAAAATACTTTTGCAGTTTTACTTGTGGCGCTTTTTTCGCAGCTGCGACTTATAATTCCATTATGACCAATAACGAATCAGAGTCCGCTGGGTCCAGCCGGGCAAGTGGCAGCGCTTCAGCATCTGCCAATAAAGTGGAGATTACAGAGAAAGTGCGAGTTCTTTGCCTACACGGATACCGGCAAGATGGTCGGTACTTCTATAGCTGTATATCATTTTATCTTGGAGCTAATTCGATTTTTAAATTAAAGCGGATTCATTTAAAAATAAACTGGGCTCATTTCGGAAATTCGCCGGTAAATATGCGGAGTTTGTGTTTATTTCGGCACCACACGTAGCAGCGCCCCTAGACCCATCAGCTGAGCCGGTGGAGCAGCAGCGCAGTTGGTGGGCCAACAAAGATGATGGCACATTTAAGGGCACGAACAGAAGCGGCCCGGCATACGGTTTCCAAGAAAGCCTACGCATTGTCGAAGAAGTCTGGAAGACCCAGGGACCTTTTCAAGGACTTCTGGGATTCTCGCAAGGCGCCTGCTTTGTGGGACTCATATGTGGTCTGGCCAAAAAAAAATGTATTTACCTCGTCGACGTAATTGGTTAGTCTTTTATACAAATCGCCTACTTTCCCAAACAGTGACCTCCATTCGACCAGAGTTCGCTGTTCTCAGCTCTGGTTTCATTTCTGGCAGCCTGGTGCATATGAGCGCCTACGAAGAACGCATCACTATTCCCACTTTGCACATTTACGGTTTGACAGACGAAATCATTCCCAAAGAGATGAGTGAATCATTAGCTGCTCACTTCAGGAACGTGGAAGTGCTCGAGCATAGCGGAGGCCACTATTTTCCAGCAACGGCACAACAAAAGCAGACGTACATTAACTTCTTCCAGGACAGGCTGCAAGAATACTTGGAACACTTAGAATTACAGCAGAGCAGCAACGCCTCATTCATTGACAGCGCCGAGGAGGACGAAGGAGCTGCGACGGATGCTAATGATGCAGAAGTGGCTGCTGTAACGGCAGCCGCTGGCTCGGGAATGGACGATAGTGATTAGTAATATAGATTTTTTCTTTTTAATAATTAAATCTTATTATTACAATAATAATAATAATCATAATTTGATTATAAATTATAATAAATTTAAATCCCAATATTTTAAATATTCACCATTTGCTCAATTATCAATTATCATCAATTGCGATTTTTTATAAGCTATTTCAATTGTGACTTTCATTTTCATAACTTTTCATTTAAATTTTGTGTAGTATCTATTTTCTTCTTAGACAAATTCGTACAAATTCCATAAGAAACAAAACAAATAGGTAATTTATAAAAAAATTAGATTAACAAATCCCATTTCAAATTATAATTTTGAATAATATTGTTTAAATTGTTCCTTGCTATATAACCGACGAAAAAATGCATACATAATTAGCTATTGTTGCTGTTATAGTTATTGTTGTTGTGTGGCCAGGCAGAGAAGAAACTGTAGTACAATTCGAAACATCAAGCAGTGCATCGAGAAGTTTTTTGTTGACTCTATTGTTGTGTGAGACAAGCGAGCGATAGTATATTTGACTCTCAGCATTTTTAGTTTTGTCTCGCATGCGACAGCAGCAGCAGCGATGACCTAGTGGTAACTGCTTTAATTGGTTTTATTGTAGTTTTTTAAGTGTTGTTGCTGTTGTTGATTTTCATGTTAATGTTGCTGTTGATTTTATGCCACTTGCTCCTGTCCATTTGAGGCCTCTTGATTTTTCATCACTTCTGGTAAGTCAGGCGGTGCTGAATAGGGCGTGATTTCCAGCGTCTCAAAATCGCCCGCCTCGTTCCTGCAGTGAAAACACATTAGTAAAATGTCAACTCAATAACAAATGCGGCACACGTGTGGATCTATGCGAGTCGGCCGATAACATATGTTTAAATTTCTAGAGTTGAGTGCGTGTCGTGATTTATAGTGAAGCACAGAGACGCTTGCCATAATGTTCTTGCCAAATGTGTAATTTTCGTGTAAACGAATGAATGACATGCTTACAAAATTAATTATAGCAATTACTATAGCAATTAAAAATTATGAACAAAAAACTAGTATGTAAATAAGGGAATCATAGCGTGAGTCTTGGTATTATGAATAAATTAAAATATCGTTTATATAAATAGCGACATTTTCATATTTAATTACACACTTAACTTCAATAACAAAAATTTTAAATCGTGCTAAAAAAACAAAAAGAATTAACACGTGTTCATCTCTAATATGTACACATAATAAAAACAATATTAGCGGCTTATCAGCGTGACTCAAAGGGCGGCTTTCATAACGGGAACTGTAAATGACAGGGGAAATGAACCGAGCATAACTCACCTGCATGTTAGACCCAATTGCGCTGGGGCTTGGGCTTTTGCCGTTGATACCGTAACGCCATAGTCCTGCAACGTTTGATCATCCTCCATGACATCGTTGTCCTGATTGTATAATCGTTGATCGCTAGGTAACACTTTCAAAATGCCTGCCAACGATTATAAAATTACTTAATAATCAAAAATTTGCTCTATAAATAGGAATAACACTTAACACACGACACTCGCACACGCACACATGCACCAACAAACACCACGCATACATACACTATCACTAACACCCACACATGCATACATACACACACCCATTCAAGCGCGAATACGTTTAACATATAGAAATATGTAGATATATTGCTATACTTGCCTTCGATCATGCGTTTCAGTTCAATAACTGATGTGTTTTCCTTAGCATCCGTAAAGATGGTTGTCTTATGCCTTCTGATCATGAGGAACACGTCCTGTAAGAAAAAATCACAACGTTTCGGTCAAAGTTCATAGCAACACCAGAAGCAGCGGCGATGACGACGGTGATGGCGATGTTGCGAGGCTTTTGCGTATTCACCGTACACATGTCCCTGTCGGTGTGTGTTGCATGTCATTTACGCGCGTATTTATGTGATTTAGTAATTTACAACCTAGCCAGCGTCAACATATCCTTCATATCGACGGCGGAGACCGGCGCGGCGTGCTTACCATAATTGAAAATTTGTTGTTTGGGGCTTTTTGCTGACTACTGCCAAGTGGCCTGAAGGTTGTGCTACAATTTGTTATTGTCGTTGCCTACTACGGCTGATTCTGCTGCTGGCGTGGGCGGGCGGAGGGCGCTTCCTTTGGCGGTCGTCGTTTCGTTCGATCGTTTCTGCTTACACCATCAGCCAATGCACGCTGGTTGTGCTAGTAGCTTCGGTGCGTTAATATTTCAACTGTGGCGATGGCGATATTTGGGAGTGTTTGGGCGTTCAACAGTCTAGTCGATTGCTTGCACTTGTAAGTTTTCGTAGAATTTTACGATTTTTAATGTAAATTTTTTTTTTTGGCGAAGCAAGACCGTAGCCAGCCCTGCCAACTTAACAACATATGTAAGTTTGCAGCTCTTGATTTTTTTGTGCGTCAGAAATTATGTTATTTAACATTCTGTTAATAGTCTGAGCGTTTACACAGTGCAATAATGTGCTAAATAATCCATAGCGCACAAGTGTCACTTTACGCCTGGTCAAAAGATCTGCCACGAAATGGTTTTGCTTGACAACGCTAACGTAAATAAATACATAAATCTTGAAATTCTTAAATAATATAATATTTTATTACAGTTTATACTGCGCCTAGAGAAAATTGCGAATGAGGCGAAAAAGAATGCTTCCTTTACGATGACATTCAAACGCTGTAAGTATCCAGGCTGTCCACATGCGACTTCTCTAATCAATATGCGCTCCTATATCTGATAGACGATGGAAATGATCGACCTGTGCCTCGTGAGGGGAAGAAACCTCTGCCCAAACCCGATACTTATATGTGCTTAATGCGTGCACAATTCAAATCCAAAAAGGTAAACCCAGTACATTATTTATTTATATTTAAATTTAAAAATTAGACTTTTTAGATTTCCACAGTAGTTCGTCAGGAAGACGTTCCCACAATGATGGCGATGTACTCACAGTTCATGAAGAGTAAAATGGATGGTCTTAAACGTGTGAAGAAAGTGAAAAGCAAGGCTAAGGCAGCCAAGGCATAATGCAAGCTTTGTGGCTGCATTATAATTAGTTAAAGCTTTTAGATATTTACCAACAATTAACGTTCCCTTGTAAATTAAAATTTGTACGGTATTCCTGTGTGTCTATTATTGTGATCAACCATATTTACTTTTTGCACACATAAATCAAGCAAATACTTTGGTAATTTATCTAGTCTTAATCCATACAAGTATTTAGGCCTAATAAGCTGTATTAGCACATAGATAAACTCTCTTTGCGCTTGTGTCCCATCCGTTTCGGACGCATAACACAGGTCGTCAAAATACAGGACATCTATGCCATTGCCAAGAGCACGGTGAAAGGACGCGCCGGCCTTTGGTATAAAGTCCAAAAAGCCGGTCAAATTGTCAACTATTAGTGATCTAATGTGATCATCTAAAAATAAATGAATGCTATATATATCATCTATAAGACCAAGTCACTTACTCTTTAAGTAATACAATGTAGCCATTCCAGTATCTTCGTTTTGGCCCGCTGGTAACAAAGTCAAACTGATTTTGGTTTCGTCATACTTGATGTTTGTTTCTTCGTATGGCTTTAAAACAGTATATGTATGCCTTTGACGGGATTCGGAAAATACACCTTGGAAACGGGCTACATCATCTGATGAGCCAATAATGTGCCCACACCAATTTGAAGGAACAATGTGATCCTGGAATGCAGCCGATGTTAACAGCATGGGTCCATTATGCTGTTTTATTATTATAAATACATTTATTTTTCATTAACATAAATTCATGAGTTTGCCTTACTTGCTCATAAGGGCCATATGTTTTTTTAGCATTCAATATTAAAGGTTGCCCAATATCATTTAAAAACATTTTTTAGCGCAGTAAAGAACACGAACAAATTGCGGAACTAGTTTAAGTGCGCAATCATAACATTACTCTTCCCAAATATTCTGTTATATTAACATTTTCTCTCTGCTCATTTACATCTCAATTATTTTTAGAGCATATTGCGTTAGCTTACGCATTTTCGCGTACTTTCAAAATAATGATGAGCGCTAAACATTTGTTTCAATTTATTTATAATTTAAATACCCAGATAGGGAACAATCAATAATTTAGATATAATTATGTTTGTATATGTACACGTATGTATTTAATTGTATGTCTTCCTATATAGACTCTTATTTTTGATCGGCACTAACCGCTTTGTTTTAGCAGCGTTAAATATTGACCACTTTTTTAAAACATACAAATATACTGTTAGTTCTATCACAATGAATAATATATTTTGTGTTTAGTTGTTTTTTGTTGTATGTATGTGCTGTGCCTTTGTTATCAAGATTCGAGAGCTAGGTATCCTTACATTCTTATGTGTACAAACTGATATTATATTATGCTAACATTTAATACAAAACAGATCTGCAGCATAAGTTAGTTACCTTCTATCTCTTTTTTTTTTGTTTTTCATTTTTTTCTTTTTTAGAACAAAGACAGTCTTTTAATATTTATGAGAATTTCAATTGCGTTCATAAAGTTTCTCCATTTGCTATCAATATTGCAAGTCGTTTGGCATTTAATGAGCGTTAATGTGGACGAAAAGGATCACGAATTTGTGAATTACTGATTTAAGAGGGCAACAAGAAGAAAACGTTAAGATGGTTACTATGCATTACGGTGCAAATGACTATTAAAAATACGAAACGCTCCCATTGATAAGAAATTAAAATTATAAACTAGTTGAATATTTAAATTAAATTGATTAGAGAATAATAATAACAATAAAGCAATTGCGTTTGCTTTTAGTTAAAAGTATTATAGCGCAAATTGCTATCAACGTCGCCAACATTGCCGCCAAAGCTACCAGGATTAGACGGTTGTTCAGCCATGAGATCCGTGCTTGACTGCGAATAGCGACGCCATCTGGGCCATGGCCACGCATCACGTATGCTGTCGATCAAACGCTGCTGGAATGTCTTGTATTCCATATCCACTGATTGGGTATCACCAAAATTGAAATCAGCCACCTCCACCGTAAAGCTAAGTTTAGAAAAAATAAGTCATTTGAAGCAATGTATTATTAGCTTTTATAACTCTTACCGATTCCGACTCTGCATGTAGTAGGCTACACCAAAGATGACCAGACAAACGGCCACGAGTGTGCAGGCAATGGGCACCACGACAACTGATAACTGCGACTGTCGCTTTGCTGTTCGATTAGGGAAAACAGACTAATTAAATTGAACAAATTATAGAATAGTTTTTGGGTTATTTTACAAACCTTCATAGATGTTTACGGTAACCTGGTTTACGGTCGCCGAGACATCATTGCGTATGAAAAACAAAATCGTCTTGCTATCAGCAAAATAACGAGCGAAATTAAAATCACACTTGTCGAAAATATCATAGCTGCTACACGTCTCGTTGCCCGTGGCATTGTACGGCGCTAAAAATTTAAGTAAGCCAATTAATACATTCATTTCAAAAATTCATATTATACTAGTTATAAATTTAAAGTTCGAGAAAATAAAATACGAACGATGATCTACTATCTCTCGAAATATATTCGATAATATACTAAAGATGATATACAATCTACTTTAGTCTCCATTAAAAATATAATAATTATAGTACATATTAAATAATTATACAGTATAAATAAAACGAATATATTGGAATACATACCATTATAATACCGAGTGCACACCGAATATGGCGCGGAGCCTTTACAGGTAATTTGTAAATTAATCAGCTCCCAATGTTGCACCCAGTTTCTGCCGCTAGTGCTAAAACCAGAGATGGGCGCTACAACAAATTATATTATTGAATATAATTTCTTTGTAATTGCTGGGATTTATACATACTTTTCGAGACAACTCGCCGTTGAAAGTAGCCGTAGAGTTTGCTTGAATCCTGGGCAACAACCTTGCCGTCTATGCAAGTGTAGGGTGGTGCTGCTACAGGTAGCAGTTTCAGCTTTCGTACACCTAATGGATTGACTAGGGCCACAGATTTAGTACCGGTGATGTTTTGTTTTTGTAGCTCCTGCTTCACAGCGGCTGCAAGGTTTAGCCCAAGAAGCTTAGCATTTGCACGCATAGTTTGATTAACGTCACGCTTAGACCGAGGTGATTTTGTCGTAAACTTAGTTGTTGTTGGTGTTGTTGTTGATGTTGTTGGTGTTATTGTTGATGTTGTTGATGGTGTTGTTGATGTTGTTGTTGATTTCGTTGTTGATGTTGTGGCGGGTGTTGTGGACGTGGATGTGGACGTTGTAGTTGTAGTTGCGGGCGTGGTAGTAGTCGTTGTAGTCGTTGTAGTAGTCGTAGTGGTTGTTGTTGTGGATGTTGTTGGCTCTGGCAAAGGATCTGGTGATGCTACTACAAGAGCCTCAATATTATAATATTGATCGGGTACTGTATATATATCTTGGTAATCAAGAACATGTGACATTCCTAGATATGTACAGTTTTTGAACCAGTACGTATTTATATAGTAATGATTGCTCATTAAAAATTCCAAGTCCGCTTGCCACAGTTTAATACTATGATTAACTAAATCATGTGTGGATACAAAATCCGTTGTGCGCTCCTTCTCGTTCTGTATAAGCTCCAAACTGCCGCTGAGTGTGTTAATTATATTGATGATAACTGCACTTTCGGCAACCGGAAACCAAACTATAAATTTCTCCTCTGATACACTCACTTCTAAACGATGTTCTCCTAGATTATTATTAATGTTCGCATAATTGAAAGTCCAATTGCTAAATGGTTCCGATGTTTCGAATTCCTACAAATCAACAAATTCAAATCAAATTCGTAATTAGTCTTTAGTTTACAATAAAAGGGCGCAGCAGCGACCATTACGTTGTGCTGTTGCTGTGACGAGCTGTGACGCTGATTAATCACGAAAGCCTAGCTGTATGTATTGGGAAAAACTCAAGTATATAAATAAACCATTTATCTTTTGTGTGTAGTATTGTATTAATGATATACGACCATTATATATATATATATATATATATTCGTTTGTATCAAAAAACTTTACGACAATTAGACTTATAAGCAAATTTTGTTATCTACAAAACTCAAGATACTTTCTTATCTTTCATGTAAGGAATCTCAACGTACCAGGCACGGTTGCCAATAAATCAAGCGATTGTTCAAATTTACATTTTTAAATTTGATATCGAGTACATACATATTCAATTGAAGCGGGATCTAAAATTCACTTTATTACCTCCGAGTCTTACACAACGTTTTAAAAAGAGTTTTAAATGCACACATTGTTCGTAAATGTCCCACAAATTTACGATAACGTGATACGGTGCACATTCAGTAATTCCAGCTGATGCATTCTTTTCTAATTGGGACAGACGTAGGGCATGTGTGGTTTATTTTGAAACAGACCTTCGTGTTCCCATTATGCGTACAAGGTATTAGTCATAGCGATTTCCTTTTGAATTCACGTATGCCTCGTCAGCCACCATTCTTGATTTGGCAAACAATGCTTTCTATTTGTAAAGTATTTTACCTTCGTATGGCCATCGTTGTCCTTCCAGCTGAAGCTATAGGTGCCTCTGCTAGCAATATTGTTGCCATCATATAAAGTAGCGCTTACATTTACCGTGGAGCCGATTAGTGCATGTTGGGGGGCCGTTATAACAACATGTTTACAATAAACTAGAAACAATGAGAATTGTTAAGCATTTTTAAAGTTGCACGAACTCGTATTGATTGGTATTTGGAATCGTTCTTACCTGTATGCAATAAGGCGTATAGCACTAGAGTGAACGCAAACGCTGTGCTGTTAATTTTATGCATTTTTACAACGCAACAAATTGGAGTCTGGTATTTCCGACTATGGTTATTATGAAAAATAGCTTACAGTGCACCTGCACTCCCGCCCCTATGAACAAACAAAATATAAAACACACGCTCTCACACAATTTCGAATTGTTTTACGCCTATTTTTCAGTCAATGTTTTAATGCATACAATATGTTGAACACTTTTAATTGCTTTAGTTAGTTAGTCGTAGTTCTAAATCATCGGCACATCAATTATTCGCAATAATAATTATTGCGTTTTCGTTTATTTTATAGAACTGCAAGTTAGTGTTGCCAAATCGTTCGGTACAAGCCCGAACGATACAGTGAACTAAATGAACATACGGAACTGTTCAACTAGTTCGGCAGTCGCTCGATACACTATATCGGTCGTTCATTCGCTCATTTGAGTTGAATTTATGCTAAGCAGTCCAGAAAAAGATGGTATTCAATTATATAGTTTAAAATACTAATATCGTTTATTCGTTAGTTGTAAATAATCATATTTATATGTATGTATGCATATATGTATGTATGTTGGTGTGTGTATATGTTAATATTTGAAGAAAACTTAATAGCATAAATGAAATACAACGAGATGAAAAAGCAATAATTACTTTGGGATACGCAAAACGCACAAAATACTCGAAGACATTTGCTTATAGCTAATGCTAACGCTGTCTATTTACTTCTTCTTGCTTTTGCCCAGCGTGAGTGTGTGATGTGCTGTGGCTAACTGCTGCTTGCGTCTCTGAAAGTCCAAATAGTCCTCCTCGAGAGCTTTACGAGACTCTTCAAGCTTTCGCTTTTCTTCCGCATGATCCCGCTTCAATTTTTCAAACTTCAAGTGTAAGTCCTTCTCGCTGTCCTTCAGCTCGGCCTCCTTCTCCTTCACACGCTGCACAAACATCTGACGCACCTCTTCCTCCTTAGATTGCAGCTCAGCCAGATGATTGGAGCGCTTTGCTTCAAAGGTTTGCTGAAACGATACCGGCTTGTTTTCGCTATCAACATCACTAAAGCCCATCTGCTCCAGACGCTTTTGCCTGTACAACTCATAGTGTCGTGTATGTGTCTTCTCGCGCATATCTTCCATGTTCGTTCGTATGAGCATCTCACGCAACTTGACGAAATCGCAATGTGTCTCGTTTTCCACCTGTACCGTACCCCAGGGATATTGACGAGCACGGATTAGCTTGTTGCCCACCTTTATAAACTCAGTGCTGCCAACAACAGCGAAAGGAATGTGCGAATTCATGACGCTATTTGTTTCCGCAACAGTCTCATCGTCAGTGGGAAACTGGTAGATGTGGACACCATTGCTATTGAGTTCCTGTATGATTTTTGCCTTGAAGCGCTGCAGCTCCACCTTGGAGATTGTGTCAGCTTTTGCAATAACTGGTATTATGTTCACCTTGCTATCAAGCTTCTTCATGCAAACCAGATCCAAGGACTTCAATCCATGTCCAGTGGGACATATGAAGTACAGACAAATATGTATACGACTATCATGGCACGTGACAAGAGAACGCTTTATTTTTAGCTCCTCCTGTAAATAATTCTCAAACTGGGCATCGATGTAATCGACGACAGCCTTGAATGAATCGTCTTTATTGATTTGGTCGCCATAGCCGACAGTATCGCAAATTGTCAGCTTCAGCCGCACATTGCTCTCCTGCAGCTCATACGTGTGGGCCTTCAATTTCACGCTAGGCAATGTATGGGGACTCGGCGTTGACTCAAAACTAGTGTTGAACAGTGTGTCCATCAATGTTGATTTACCCAGACCCGTCTCGCCTGAAGGGGGAAAGAAACACATGTTACTCATATTGCTCATAAGTTATCATAAGTGCCTTCAATTGGACACTAGACATATATTTGTGTCAAGCAGTGTTGCTAGTTTAGCTTTATTATAGCTATACCTAGCTATTTCTTCACTATGAAAGTCTCGTGCATACAATATTTGGCTACAAATAGTATATTTTATTAGCTATTAGTTCTTTAAAAATGAATCAAAAACATTAGGGAATTTTATAATGGTTGAATGAATTAAAATAATATTTAACAATAAATCAATAGTCAATAATAGAAAATAATTTAATATATATCATAGTTTTATGTAATTTTTACTAACAGCTTTTTTTGTGTTAATCTTGCTTTTTGCGCCTTTTAAATTATCTCAACACTGACATCAGGGTGAAATTGTAGAAAGCAAATTTATGAAAATCGATTGCTAAACACTTTGCATATTAATCGGCTCCGACCAGGTCGCGCCGATTTCAATTGTTTATAGACATACATATTTATGTACGTGCATGCATACGGTTGAGAAAATATATGTACATATATGTATGTTAGTGAGTCATGTATTGCTTGTGTGGCTTAGAAGCTGTGTGCAATGCACTCATTACAACTCCACATATTTCTCTTCGTTGATTCACTGCATATACATATATGCACACTTGGGCAACGCCGCATACACACACATGAACCCACATTTGTATATACACACCTATACACATAACGTTGAAAACGAATCCATTTTGTACGCTTTTATTGACCAGTTGATCGGGCAAACTGTCAAATCCTACATGTCCGGATTGCTTTAAAGTGCGAAGATGCACTTCTTTTTTATTCACAAAATCAACTTCAGCCGACATTTTGCAATAATTTATAAAAAAAACACACAATATGGACTTCGCAAAGGCGTCGCCAGCGAGTACGTTCTGTTGATAAGTAATCGCTATCGATATACAGCTGGCAGGGACCATTTATTGGTGATAGCTTTAAAGACAGGCTGGCAGCACTACATGTCTGACAGTAATGCTGTGGCAACACTCAAAATTATTGTTGCTGATGTGTCCAACCTGTCAAAGAATTGGCAGAGTGAAAGTTCAGTGTCAAAAAGTTTTTCTTAGTTTATTGTTATTATAATGTCGAAAGACACAAATCCGAAGGAGGCGCTTATAAAAGCGGCATATGCCGACGTTCACAAGTTTGGCAACAATCAGGAGTTTGACAAGGCGGTTAAAGCTGTTAATCGCAGTAAGTATCTAGACATGTGCTAAAGTTATACCTCGTCATTATCACTCGATTACGATGTCATTTCAGTACTTGGTGTAGCACCTGATGATCAGACTGCCCTTCACTGTAAAGTTGTATGCTTGATGCAGTTGTCCAAGTTCGATGAGGCTCACAAGTTCATTGAGAAAAATCGCCTAGCCTCCGTGCTGATCTTTGAGAAGGCATACTGCGAGTATCGCCTTAACAAACAGCTGCAGGCACTAAAAACCATTGACGATGCTGCAACGCAGCCACTGCCTGCGAAGTTGAAGGAACTGCGCACACAAATACTGTATCGTTTGGAACGCTACGACGATTGTCTAGATGCCTACAAAGAGATCATCAAGAACAGCAGTGACGATTACGAAGACGAGCGTCGCACCAATCTCAGTGCAGTGGCGGCCAATTTGGCTTTGGACAAGGATAGAGACGTGCCGGAAGTACCCGAAGACACCTACGAACAGTACTTCAACAGTGCTTGCATTCAGTCGAATCGCCAAAAATTCGTTGAAGCTGAGCGCAAACTGCGCACCAGCGAAAAATTGTGCCGCGAGTTTCTTGAAGAAGAGGGTGCCAGTGAGGATGAAATACTCGAAGAGCTGGATGTTATACGTGTTCAGTTGGCTTACTGTCTGCAACAGCAGGGAAAAATCAAAGAAGCGAGCGTTATATATGCTGAATGCCTACGCCACAAGCCGAAAGATGCGGCTCTGGTGGCAGTTGCCAGTAATAATACGGTGGTCATCAACAAGGATCAGAATGTATTTGATTCCAAAAAGAAAATACGCGCTGCCATGTCAGATGCTTGTGAGCCAAAGTTGACTTCACGTCAAAAGCAGACAATAGCATTGAACAATTGTCTGTTGGCATTGTATACCAATTCCAGCGACCAAGTGCAACAGCTGACCCAGAAATTAACCCAGAGCTATCCTCAAGTGGAGTTCGAGGCTTTGCTAATACGCTGCAGTCAACTGGCTAAGGATAAGAAGCACAAGGAGGCCATCGAGCAGCTCAGCAAGTTTGCCAATGCACACAAGACTCATGCATTTATCAGTAAATTTGCTATCATACAGTTGCAATTGCTTCAGGTAAGAGAATCTACCGACACATTTGAACATTTTTTTCATATTATTTTTTATTTTGCAGGGTAATCGTAAGGATGCTATTGAAACTCTGCTCTCGCTGGGTGAGGCGAAGTACAAGCCAGGCATTGTTTCGGCGCTCGTGTCACTTTACTTGGGCACCGACAATAAGCCAGCCGCTTCGGCGCTGCTTAAGTCAGCTGTCGACTGGTATAAGCAGAATAATGTGAGCAGCGGCGATTTGTCGGACATGTGGCGGCAGGCTGCAGAGTTCCATTTACGTGGTGGCGCCTCTGAGACGGCGGCCAGTTCTTTGGAGGAACTGCTAAAGCTGAAACCCAATGATATGAAAGTACTGGCTCAGCTGGTTATTGCCTATGCACAGTTTAATCCTAAGCGTGCCCTTGAGATAAGTCGCAAGTTGCCTAAATTGGAGACATTGACTACGGCTTCCGAAATCGATGCACTCGAGGCGGCTAACTGGGTAATGTCTGCAAAGGCAGCTAAAAAGACGGCCAATGCAAAAGTCGAACCTTCGCCTAGTACACCTGCAGCAGATAAGAAGAAGAGTGGTAATCGCAAGCGCAAAGGCAAACTGCCGAAGAACTATAATGCCGAAGTCGCACCCGACCCTGAGCGCTGGCTACCGAAGTATGAACGCACCGGATTCCGTAAGAAGCGTGGCGGCGCCCGTGCCAAGGATATTATCAAGGGTTCACAGGGCATGGCGTCTGGAGCAGCTGATCAATAGTAAGCGAAGTGCTTATCGTTATTGCTGATAAGATTTGTATTAACGCCTCGTTCTTATTTCAGCGACATGTCCAACCGTGCCAATCTCAACAAGAACTCGCCTGCAACGCCCGTTTATCAGGAGCCCACACCGGGTCCAAGACAGCAACATCGCAAAGGTGGTCACAAGAAGAAGAAGGGCGGACGCTTCTAAGTCGTAACCAATAACATGCTTTTAATCTGTATCAATTACATATACATTATCAACTGGTCTTGCATTGACAAATTATAAATAAAGAGTTTTGCTATTCTTCCCCATCATCGTCCTCGTCATTCTTCTTTGCCGACTCATCCCGCCGAGTATCATAGGAATGGAAATGCAAGGTACTTATCCAATCCAGCATGTTGCGCTGCTCGGCCTCCGTTTTGTATATATTCGAGTATATGTACTTCTCTATGAACTGGGTGACTTGTTGCTCTTGCGCCGTCCAAGTCAATGGGTTGTGGATGCCGTCATTACCATAGCGATCATTGTACCGTTCATAGTGAACGGTGTCTAACACGAGACCCAAACCTGGAGCCATAGGCAAGTCCAAGCGCTCCTCGGTCAGTGCGCGCTCCAACGTTGCAGTTGTGGTATTTCCACGAACTATGGCAATGGCCAGACCAACCATTTTACGGATTTGATGTAGCATAAAACTTTGTCCCTTCACCTTCAATGTGACAAACTCAATAGAAAGTGGACTTAGGAATGGTGCACTGCATGTGAAGGACATGATAAAACGCTTTGCCGACGGATCTAAAAAGTTTCTGAAAATAAATTATGTTAATATTGAACAATAGATATAAAGGATTGTATTACTTTTTGCTGGTAAAGTTGTGAAAGTTTTTTGTGCCCTCATAGAGTTTCAGTATGGCATTAACCTGCTCCAGCCGTTCGATCGGTATGCGGTAAGTTTCCTGCTCATGATTCTCCTCGAAAGGGGCAAATGCTATGGTTGGCAGAGTGTATGTATAGGTGCGTGCATTGCACTGATCCTTGGCATTAAAACCTTTTGTAACGCGCTCTACACCAAAGAGTCGAATCTGTTCTGGTAAATCTTTGTTGAATGCCTCTAGATCGAGGTCTTCCGCTGCAATGAAATTACTATTAAAATAGGACCTATCAGAATCAATTAATAACTTACGCAACTTAACGGAGCACACCTGTCGAGCGGCCGAGACACCTTTATCGGTACGCGCTGCACGTTGAAAGCAAGCTATTTGCACTTGGTCGAAGGAGTCCTCTGTAATCCATTTGTGTTTAAGCATGGCCTTGAAAAGCTCCTCCTCAATAGTCTGCATTCCTGGGTTTCGTTGCATGCCATAGTAATTAGCACCGCAGTAGCTCAATAGAATAGCGCTCTTCTTGCGCTTGATGCGGTCTGCGGGATCAAAAGGAGCACGCTTTTTTCCATTCGCTACATCCTCTGTATCTTGTGTCTTCCAGTCTACCCACTTTCTTCGCTTCAGAGTGCGTTTCAAACGATTAATTTCCTTAACAGACTCATCCTCAGCTTTTTTAGCAATTCTCTTTGCCTCCTGTTCTTGCTCCAGCTTGTCCAGTGCTTCACTCATAGCAATTGCGAAAGATTTTTTACGCGAGTAAAAATTATACCGGTTAACTTCAGCTTGCAGCAATTTTCTTAGGCAAACTGTAAAGTTAGAAACGATTTTTGTTACTGTACTTTATAAAATTTCATTAAGCAAAATTCACCTGCCTTTGTGTAGCTGCCCAATATGTGGTTAAACAACATTTATTCAATTTAAAAAATTAAAATACCAACAAACACACGTGTGCCTTTCTTAGTAATAAAACACAGCTGTTGCATGATGGTCCAATTGCTACAACCCTAATATTAAAATAACAGTCTGATTATAAAATGTAAGTACGCATATTATTAAAAAATACTTCAGATTACATAATTACAAAATTGTTGTATCGATATAATGGTAGTGATATAATTGATAAATTTAGGTATATTAAGCAATTTATACACATTCAGAGGATTGAACGTGTATGGCTATTTGCGACTAGCAAAACTCTGGCAACGCTGCTCAATCCAAAATGGCGAGTAGAAAATTTTTGTACAGAAGAAGCGTCCAAGGAGAGTAAACGCCGTGACCGTGTGTTTTCCTATGAATTTATTGCCAATCAAATATATACAAATATTCATTTAAATAGCAAATAAACAATTGCGCTAGCCTAGCATCAAATGCAAATAAAAAACGCATTCCTTTGCAATATAAAATTAAAAGGAAAAAAGCGTAATGTGAACATTTCAATGAAAGTTTTCGCCTCCGTGGGAATTCGTGCAAAAAGAGTAAAGTGAAAAATTTTGCAAAACGTTTGAAGTTAAGCGTGAAATTGATAATACATAAACGAACAAATACAACTATCGTAAAATGACAATATCAATCAAAGAAACGTTGTGTGAAACATTGAACTTTTAAGTGTCATACGAAAGCGAAACTATATTTTGTGCACAAGGTGACTTGTTAGTGTGTGTGCGAGTTCGTGAATGTATGTTGTGTCTGTGTATTTGTATGCAGACAGCCAATTTGGCGTTGTTTTTGTATCGCTGCCACTTTGCTTGCGCCTGACGGGATTCAATGAACAATGAAATGGAGTAGAAGTCCTAATATAACTAAAAATGTTCACCAAGGGCACAAACTGCTGGTGAATACAAAATTATCGCGCTAAAATTAGCCTACGCCCACGATAACAGCCCAAAAACGAATCCGCACACCCACGTACGCGATACAGAATTCATACAGCGATTGACATACTCTGAAAAAATATAAATAAAAATATACAATGGATTTGGAATTGGAAAATCTGAAGAACGACTTTCTGCCGCTAATCGCCGGCATTAAGCAGGAGCAATTGGATTCAGTGGCATCGGATGTGCTGCCACCAAATCATTTGCCCAGCACTGCGGCGACAACTTCCACATCGTCTTCGTCATCCTCATCGGTTGGTAATCCATGCGATAGTGCCGAGAAGCGGGTAAGTTGTTGAGCTGAGCTGGAATAACTTTTAATTTAGCTCTGTGTAGATGAGGTTAATAACTTGCAAGAGGACTACACGTGCTTTTGTCATTGTTGCGTTATGATAAGAAACTGTTGTTATCTTGCTTAATTCTCAAATCTATTAAATCATCAGAATTACGATTGACACAGCTTATCACTCAAACACATAGAAATGGACATACATACATATACAGTTACTCAGCTAATCGTAAACAATACAGATATCCATTGTCTCGTGCAATTTTGTTCGTTATCTTTTCCCATGCTATAACAACAAACAAATGCTAAAGCACCCATACGCACAAACACACAAACCCATACGCATGCATACACTTGCAAATGTATGCAAAAGCACACAGACGCTGCTAAAATTGTGTTTCACTTTCGTGTTCAAGTCTCGTGCTGTTTGTTGTTCGGTTTCTGGTTTTGCCGCTTCGGTGTGAAAGGCAAAGCAAATATGTAACTACAAAGCGGAGAAGGCAACAACAACCGCTCACACTGGCTCACACTGTATGTACACACACTCGCACACAATTATATATCATTCTCATTTACTCTCTCACACTTTTTATACCGCAGAGTGCTCTCCATCAAGATCAGCTGCAGCGGGCTAAGAATGACTCGCCTCTTTTAAGGCATGTGTGTGTTTGTGTTGTGTTTGCTGCGGTCTCGTCGCGCTTGAGCGCCATGAGCGTGAGTTCCTCTAAATATTCAGATTCACAAATACAAGTTCCGAGTGGCGCAGACACTTTGAGTGCTATTGGAGTGGGAGCTGAGAGATGAGCCATCGCAGCTCACACTTGCACATGAGGCTACTCGTGGCGGCTGGAAATGACATGCACTCATTCAATCCAACCGTCAATCGTGCAACTGCTATTACATACATATGTATATGTGTGTATTCTTCTCTACATAGCACTTTGTCTCTTTGACCCGTCGTATGGTCAACAATATTTAACCTGCGTCTTTCCTCTTACAATTGCTATCTCACTGACTTATTTGCAATAAGTGCCAAAACATGTGCATGCATCATTCAACGTTTCTAAGGAACTGTCATAGTTTAAAGTCTTTCAAAATGGCCGGCAAATACAAAATGGCGTCGACAGTGTCTATTGACAGCTATAATTTGTTCAAGCGGAATCTTTTATAGATAGCTGTTAATGACATGTAAACTGGCAGCAGTCATAGATCGTTGGAGCCTGAGGGGAAAGAAAGACACAAAACATAATAATAATAAGTGGTCACTTTGCAATAAAAAACTGGAATTAAATATATGATAGATAAAATTGAAATTGACATACTAAAAGTAAAAAATATATACACACATTATAATTGACCCTCTTTGTCTGTAATAATCTTTGAAATTAATGTCTTAATGTGTAGCTAGATATACAAAAGTTGGATTTCTAAACATAATCTATCAAATGATCTTAAATCAAAAAATTAATACTTATGGAAAAAAAAAAATGTTTTTAAAGTGATTGTATTATATTTACGTATACAAATAAGAAACATATAATTATCTCAGCTTAAATATCGTGTAGGACTTCAGCCTATTGCATTTCCCTAGGTCATCCTTGTGCTAGCTCAACGATTACTTTTAATGATATTTTCAACTACTACATGTGTGTGTGGTGCAGGTTGTAATTATTTGTTGAATCTGACACTATAATGAATGGGGTACTGCTGAGTTTTGGCGGCGAGCGGCCATTTTGTTTATTGGCGTTGCGTTGTTGCTGCTTTTGCTTATTTTTTTTTCGACGAAACGTAAAATTAATTCTAAGAATTTGCTTTTAATGAGGTGCAATTAACTCTAATTTCACTAGAATATGCAAGCAAAGCAAATGGCGATGACTTTTGAAAGAGGGGGCGCAGAACGAGCGAGTAGCTAGCAGGCGCTTAAGCGCTACCCAAAAGTTTCTAATTAACTTTATTGCGCGGCAATCTTAACGAAGAGATCTTTGGAAAAGTCGATTTTCACTTTCAGGCACCACCTCTGCCCCACACCTGTCAATCCATGAGCTGTGTGTAATTTGTGTGTGTGTGTATTCAACAGATACACATTTTAATTACTTTTCCACCTCAACTGGCACTGGGGCGTGGCTGGGACCTTAATCCAGGTATAGAGCGAGTATAATTGAAGTTGACTACGCGAACGGATCATTTGAACTGTATAGAGGGTGGCCCGCCTATACAGTACGCTACGCTTCTTTCCGCATAGGCTACACATGTCACCGGACGCCCAACTATGGTGGGATTAGGCGCTACGAAGGACATAATCCGATCACATAAAGCGGATTATAACGCACAATAAAAGACAGGCAGCCAGCCAATGGCAACGCAAGTTGACGTAACTTTAAATTGAAGCGCATGTCATGCTTTGGCCCGGGCCAAAGATACGTATTTTAGCATCTGTGCAAAGTTTCATAAGCTGTGTGCATAAATCCTGAATGAGACGGCAAAATAGTAAAGGCCCCACCTTCCTCTTAAGCATAAGCAGAAATTCAAAGCTATGGGCGTTGCATTCGACAGCTGTGCCACGCCCACCGTCTTAACGGTACGCCTGCAACTGCAAAAGCTGAGATGAAATTTTATTGCAACTGCATCACGTTTTGGACCCCTGCGGCTTAACTGTTTTGTATCTATAACAGTGGTATGCCGTCGCCATTTTGGAAAATGTATCTGAATAAGACTTATGTTGTTGATGGTGTGGAGATTTGCCGTTCATGTCACGGCCCGGGAGCACAAACAATTGCATAGGGCACAGAGAGAACCGCAAACCGCAGCAGCAACAGCAGCAGCAGTAGCAGCAACGTCGGCGGTTTTGGTAAGCTCCAGAGACCTGCTCTCCAGCTCTTTGAACCATTAAACCCACAATGTCCAATGTCGCCAACATTTGAGGCAGGCACATGATATGTCCCTCCCTATAGGCCTGGACTCGTAGCTTGTGCACGTAGTCGACCGCTTCATTAGTTTGTGGTTTTTATCACAAACCCTGTAAGCATTCGACTTAACATTCCTTCAAATACTTTCAACATTATTATTTAAGCAAATAACGATATCATTTTATATTCGACAAAACAATACTTAAATTGCATCATAAATAAACTTTAATATTATCGATTGGTTATGGATCTTATGCCTTACTGTCTACATTAATCTCTTTGGGTTAAAATTCTCTTTATGAAACATTTCCAAAGTATTGCTTTCCTAGCAAAAATCCCTTGAAAGAACAATGAAAGTTTTACTGTTTCTCTATTTGTTAAGTACCTACTATTATCCGCATATAGTCAGATATATAATGATTAAATTGGCATTGACAGAATAATAAACAACGTACTGGAGAGTTTCTGCAATACGAAAGTATAGCCCATTTTCTTTAATGGGCCTCACATTGACGTAGCGGATTAACAATTTGCTCTATAAGTATGTATCTTAATAAACCGCAACCAAAACCACTCAAAGCAATCAACTTCAATGGATTGGCATGGCATAACTCGCTGACTGAGTGACTGCTTGACTGTTCGACTGTTTGGTTTGCTGTCATTGTTGATATGAATCATATTTTGAGGTCATCGCTGTCGTCTACGACTTATATTGTTCCTTGTATATAGATTTACCGTAATATATATATATATATATATATATATATATATATATATATATATATATATATATATATATATATATATATATATATATATATATATATATATATATATATATATATATATAATGATATTTGTATATGAAGAATTTTGTTTTAGTATATCGAGTATAATTTTCTTAGTTACCTTAATGGAGATTCATCGATTTTCTGTATCCCTCAAAGCCCATAAAAACTTTTTCTTTTTTTTTTTTTTTTCTTTTTGCGTGCCATTTACGATTTCCATACAATTAAATCTTTACGACTGCGACGATGGGAAACGATGCGAATAAAGCGAATAGCAGCACTTGCTCTTAAAAAAAAAAAAAAAAAACTCCAAAGATACATTTCTATACACGTTAAAGAGACGTTTTTGGGGTGGGGAATACCAATTTAGCTACACCCCGTTCGTTGCATAGCCCACGCTTGGTTATACTTCTATGTTAATCCACAATCAAATACAAACTCGTATATTTTTATGCCATCATTTTTGTAACAAATTATTCTTTTTTTTTTTCATTGGGTAGCTTAAATTGCGTTATGAAATGTTATGTCAGGTCATTAGGGTTTGCCCATTAGGCGACCCTCTCTCCACGCACACATCCTCTGTTCCTGGGGCAGCGGAAATTGCTGCGCCAGTGCCGGATATGTCAGCGATTTAAGTAAATGGGCCAAACCTCATACTATAGTTTATTAGTATAGAAATGCAGTACGTTCTGTTTGAAATAACACCAGTCTGATCAAGTTCATTTAAAATTAAATTATTTGTTAACAACCCAACTTTTTTTAGTAGAAGAAGATCGGCCTTTCATTACGCTTTAAAGATTGTGTCGAGTCGAGAACACATCTTTCATTTAAAATGTCTAAGGGTTGATCGCCGGTATTATTAGTGAATTTATTGCTCTATAAAGTGGCTTGAGCGCCTTGGCAGTTTAATGACCTCACCCTTTAGATTAGAATATTTTCTAGGCTTTTAATGATATTTATATTGTACATTCACAAGCTTTAGAATTGATGGGTGATAAATTATAATATAATATATGCAACGCACGATGCACGCACATTAACGGTCATTTCATACAAATTAACGATGACAAACCCTGAAACGCGAATTTTCTCTTAAAAGTGGAAAATGTGTTAAATAAATAAACTTTTAAATGTAATGCAAATATATATTCATATCTTATATCATATTCATTTCAAGCTTTTAATTTAATTCCAGGATATATATTTTAAAATAAATTTTAGTCAAACCAACGATGCGTCGCGTCTTGGCCAATTCAACATTATCGTATAAATCGCAGCACCCTTGTAAGCTTTGCTGTACATACATTCATTTTTCCCCTGTGTTTAGTTCAGTCGAAGAGTTTCAGGTACAATCAAGTTTTTGCTTTTATTATGGGACGTATAAAGCATTTTATTGTGCCATCTGCTCAGACTATCGGACTCCTTATACATAAATTTATCTCGCTCTTTCGTTCTCCCTACTTCTCTTGTCGCAATTTATAGCTGGCATTTTGAGCGTTCCTTATCTTTAAGTTTATTACTCAGGCTCATAAATATTTCAAGAGCCGCATTTTCTCTTATGCACCTGAGCCCAGTGGCTTTGAGTCCTTGTTTCGGATTTGAAAAGGCAACTCAAATAGAATTCCATTAATATTTTGTATGAAATTAAATAAGAAATCCATCTAAAGTTAATCTACTGCCCATTGTAAAACTCATTTATGATCGGAAAATTTTGATTAGTCAGGCCTGTGCTATTTCAGAGAAGTGCTTATCATAAATTATGACTAAACCCATCAGTAATTCACTATAAGATTGTACTTTGTCTGATATACAACAAAAACACAAACCCAAATATACGACTTGAACTGAAGCTTAACATTTCCATATTTCCAAAGAAAGCAAATTTAATTATTGCCAAGAACAAACCATGACGTTGCACACCAAATTGTACAAATTGAATTCGTGTTGCCCATGGAAACTGTAGCAAATAAATTATTAGTATGCTTCGCTTTGCATTTAATTAATTTCCATTGTCAAACACAAAGATACGTAATTGATGATATTTGTGCACCGCAATCAGTTGGTAGACACAAAGGATATGTGTTTGAAATTCAGGATGGTTAAACTCGACTACGCTTGACTTGTACTGCCTTTACTTGACTAGGAAATCGACAAGCAGACCACAAGTGCAAATTGACTTTTGCTGCAATTAATTACCTCTATACTTTATGTGTTATTCTTGTTGCGTTTGATGCATACTGCTTTTGCTTGAAATGTGCGTTGATGCTGATTCTGTCATTTTGCATGCTGTACATTTGTAAAACGACAATATTTACGTATATTGCATGGCGGAAAATATAAATAATAGCCTTTCTGACTGACAAACTGTGTGTTTGCGCAACCTGAAGCCCAAAGACAGAGCCAGCACAACAACCAGCAGAACCCGCACCAATAGCAACAGGAACAGAACACCGCCCGCAGCGCTAGGGACTTTCACAAAATGGCTGCCGAACGCCACCCGGAGTCCTTTTAGTAAGGATTCATGACGCACACAGATGATGCATGTTCTCATATAGCATTGATTTACACGCCACCCACTGACTCGGACCAAACTGCCCGCTGTGCTGTGCTCGAAAGTGCAGTATAGCAATGCAGCCGGGCATTTATTAAATTTACTACTCTCGTTGTCATGCAAAAGGCAAAATTTGATTTTAAATGTTTTTGTAGTTGTTGCTCACATTTAATTAAAAGTTAGCAGCTCAATTATATTTGAAACAAGCAAACAAACATTATGTGAAAGTAAGAAGAGTGCAAAAATATAGCCAGATAGAAAAAGTTTTTAAAATAAATTTAACTCGTACAAATTCCTATATAAGCTGCTATGATATTGCGCCGAATTATCTAAAAATCATTGGGTTGAAAAATTGCATTTTGTGAACGCGCAGAAAGTTGCAGAGTGAATGCAATTATTATGTGAATATAATATATATATATATATATATATATATATATATATATATATATATATATATATATATATATATATATATATATATATATATCAAAAGTGTAATTTGAAGTTAATCAAGTAAATTATATATTGGCCGAACCAATTTGTATGCTAATTTTTTTGTTTGACGTGAATAATGGAAGTGGATTACATAAATACAAAATGATAATCAAAATATTAATGGATATTTATTATGAAATGTTGAAAGCTTACTTTTGTACCTTGTATATCAATGTGATGTGCTATAAAAGTAGAAACGTGTATAACCGATTGTTTAATATTTGTCCTCGGCTCAAAAATAAATTCGTTTATTCTGGTATCAATATATCTTAATAATATATGTCTATGTATCTATCTGGAAAGGATATGCACATTTTTATACCCTGAGGCCATTGAAAATGGTATACAGGATTTATTAAATGTATGTAACAAGCAGAAGAAGGCGTGGCAGACTCCACAAAGTATATATATTCTTGATCAGGGTGATAAGAAAAGTTGGTATAGCCCTGTTCGTCTGTCCGTCCGTCCGTATGCATGAACGCGTCAATCTCAGCAACTAAATGTTGTTTTTATTACGATTTCTAACCAAGTATATAACTAACCAAACTACGTTATATAAATAAATATCGTATTTTCATCATTTATTGTCAATTCAGTCAATTCCGCGTTACCATTGCAGATGACAAGTGCAACATTTGGTATTTTATTTAGTATAGTATAACATTATAATATGGTGCAGTCATAGCTAATTAGCATAGCATGAAAATGCCATTAACATTTACCCTTACAAAGAAAAAAGGTCATTATAAAAGTTTCGTAATCAAATTATACTCATATAGTGCTACATAGATGCGCCTGAATACCAAAAACAAAAATTTCGTTGATAACCCAATTAAACTTTGTCTCATTAATTTTAAAACTTATTTGTTGCTTAAAACTAAAGTGCTCGACTTGAAGGCTAGCTATACATTGTTGAATATAATACATAAAAAATTGAATAGAAATAAATTTCAGCAATTTTATTTAATTGTAATGAAATGCATATCAATATGTATATTTGCATTGAATCTGAAATTGAATTGTTGAATATCGTGTGGTCTAGATATACCCATTTAAAGTCTATCATTTATATTTAACCTACTATACTTTACACTGTTTATGTTTAAAATATACGAAGTATACAAATGTTGGAATTAAGTTGAATTTCAAAATGTTATTCGTTTGACTACTTGTCAAAGTTAAAGCCCTGAATTTCATTCGTCTCACTGAACCTCTCTGAACAGCAAAAGCTGCGGCTTAACTGAAAATCCAATTTGATGTGAACACGCAAATTAATGGAATTATGGCTGCCTGGAAAAAATGGATTTGGCATGTGAGATATGTCTGAAAGTTGTTGCCAATGGGAGCTTCAACTGATTTTTGCCGTTGTCATAGCATCAACTACCAGCCCTGGAGTTGAGCTGCACACTCTGGTTGGGTGTGGCGGTGCAGCGCGGGTTGGAGGTTGGGGTGTGTAATAAAATATAGTTGTAGAACTTCTTTCATTTTCGCAACAAAAAAGTTTTTCTCTAACAAGAATGGAACTTTTAGCAAACTTGAAAAACTTATTGCAAATAAATTCTCAATGAAATGTGAAAGGGCTTTAAAAGGCTTCGCCATTCTAGATGGAAATGTGATTACTTTCATCAAAGTTACATCAATCATAGCTGCACTCATTCTGTGGCAGCCGTCATGCCGTCATGCCACCATTCCATCATGTCAGCACATTTCTAGTGCTTCGTGCTGTGCGCTCCAGCGCTGTAGAAGCTCTCAATTGTTGTTGCCTTAGCTGTATGCTTTTAGCCATTGTTGTTGGGGCATCCTTTCAACATTTTCTAATTGAAATTGATTTAGAATTATTTATACATGCGATGCTTGGAACATACTGCCGTGGGCTGCTGATGTGATGCTGCTGACGCTGCTAATGGACAGCACAAAGGCAACGTCCATTTAATTTTATACCCTACCATTGCCCAGTTAGGCATTTGAAATTATTAGACGCGTGTACCCTTTATGGAGAATGAGTCTGGGTTACCAATAGGTTATTGTTTTAGTGTATTTAAAACAAATATTCCAACATGTTCGATAGCTTCACAATGGCTAAGTTTAATGTGTATATTTTTATTATTCTCATAAAAATATAATATTATTCCACAAAGAGAAAGAAAGAGCATACAAAATATGAATAATTCATAGTTGTGATTTCTAATTAATGATATTGAAACTTAATTGGCTGTTTGGTAGCATCTTTTCATTGGAATTACTTGGCCAAATTGAACCCTTATTGAGTGTGTAGACGTGGAATGTGATTCAGAAACCAGTTTGCTACCCGTTTCTAATGTGATTGAAAATATGGGGGTAGCAGCTGGTTTATATTTTTTTCGCAACATTTATGATGGTATATCAGTCGCATTGGACTTGAGCAACTTTTAAGTGGGTTGCGCTGGCCGAGCGTCCAATATGAACGAGCCGAGCGGGCGCACGATCCCAGTGCCGTAGAGCCGACCTGTTTGGAGGCCCACATTTGGCTAGAGAACGAGTGAGCGAGCGAGCGAGTGCCGCAAGTGAGGAGAACGTGAGCAATGGCCATGGAGCATACATTATGATGAATGGCTTTCAAGTGGAACGTCGCCCCCTAATGCCCTGACTCTGAAACTATGTTGGCTGTGCTAGCTGCGCGTGGGCATGTGGCAAGCTTCCCATATATACATATAGATATATATTTAGTATATATAAATACAAAATGGCTGCTCCCTGATGATTTATGAGCGCTGAAGCGTTTCGAAAGCTGAGCAAGAGAGAGAGGTTCGTTAGAGAAACCCGAGTTTAACTTTCTCTCTTTAACACTGCTGACGTCAACAGCGTCCCAAGATGGATCGCTGGATCGTACAATACGAATTGCATCCCAGTTTTACTAAAACGCTGTACCGCGAATTCGCACAACTGTTTCACGATTTCACGACTGGGCCTTGCCTGATGTGGCGCATTCATCAATGTCCATGGCGCTTCCGTTGCCACGCAACCAAACACATACATATAAATTCTGGCCGTTGCATGTAAAACACTCGCATACCAATGCAGTAATCTTTATCGAGCAGAAGTATAATCAATCAATTGGATTTATGTGCTCCAACTCAAGATAAAACTAATCAATCTTGCCTGCGACAGTCGTAGAAGACGACCAGAGCAACAACAGGACCATCAGCTGTCTCGGCAGCCCAATTCAGCGCCTCTCCAGTATCAGTAGGGAACTTTATTTATTTGTTTACCCCGAGAGCTAAGCTGTTTCTTTTATTTATCTTGTCGTAAAAATGTGTGCTCCCCTTTCTCTTTAGAAAGTTAGTGCGATTAATTATAAACGAGAAATTGCTTTTCAGATACTGAAAGCCCTTTTCCTTTCGGAACATTAGCTTAAATTCTTGTTTAAGTTAATAACTTTTAAAAATGGAACCAATCTATTTAGTCAGTCCATTATTTGGGTTTAAATCTGATATTAAATATCTTGCTGGCTTTTTAATTGTCAAACAATGCTGGCATCAAGATAATCCATAAACCATAAAAAATATATATATGTTGTTTTTTTTTTTTTTTATTGACAACAGCTTGAAGGCATTTTAATAGTTTGTCAGCTCTTCGGGTTGTGGAATATCAAAATCACTCTGATAAATTAAGATTAGATTAGATAATAACATTCGTAGAACTTTAATCATGCGGTAGTGAAAGTTTTATCATATGATAATGCATTTCAATAACCAATAAAGGAAAGCTTTATAATATCCAGATCTAAAGAGTTTCCACTTATAGATAAGATAAGCCATTTAACGAAAAATGCCTTCTGATATGATATATATTTAATGAAACTGCTGGAAGGCGCGTATAATAATTCGAGTTGATGGTAACAATTTCTTTTTATATATTTGCAGTCAGAATCAAATTCATCGGCTTCTGCCAAATTTACGCTGTTCAAATGCGTTTACTGCGCACAGGTGCTGAGCATCAATGATCGTCCCAAACTGCTCGAGTGTCTGCATGTAGCATGTGGGCAGTGTGTGAACACGAAATTCTCGGAGTTAGATCGTTCTCTGCCGCCACTAATACACTGTCCAGTCTGCGATAATGCCTCGCAGAATGAATACATCATTGATAATCAGTTCCTGATTGAGCAATGCGCTGCCGGTGACAGTGGCGATGGGAACGGTTCTACCGACGGCTTGAAGAGTCTATTAGCGGCAAATATACAGTGCAGCAGTTGCTCAGATGGCGCAGTGGCCACGTCGTGGTGTGTGGACTGTTCGGAGTACATTTGCGATAGCTGTGTCCAGGCTCATCAGCGTCTTAAGATCACCAAGGATCACACTATCAAGCCAAAGGACGAAGCCAACAATGAACAACTGGCGGGCACTGTCGGCGTCGATAAACTGCACATGTGTCAGCTGCACACACAAGAGAAGCTATCGCTATTCTGCGAAACTTGCGACAAGCTCACTTGTCGAGATTGCCAACTGAGTGATCATAGAGATCATAAGTACAAGTTTGCTCATGAGATTGCCACAGAGTCGCGACAGGCCTTGTCCACGCTTGTTTCTGAGATTAACTATAAGCGCTTTTTGCTCTCCTCCGCCACAAAGGTAATCGATGATCGCCAGCAGTTGATACATGATAAGAAGAAGGATCTTATAAAGGAGATAACTGCGATGGTTGTCAAAATAACTAATACAGTCAACATGCGTGGCAAGCAGCTGGTTATGCGCCTCAACGAAGTATGCGACAGCAAACTGAAAGTTCTGGTCGAGAAAAAGGAGACATTGCAGTTGCTTTCCGATAATACCGATCATTGCATTGAGTTTATGCAGAATGCCCTCGAGAAGGGCAGCGACTTTGCCATATTATCGAGCAAAAAATCGCTTGTGCGTCATCTCCAGAAGCTTAAGTGTCAGCGTGCCGATATACCAAATCCAGAGATTCCAGTGCGCATTCAGGTGCAACTAAACCAGGTCGCTGAACTGCAAAAGGTCATCTCACAATTGGGCATTGTTATAGTCGATGGCAAACCATATCCGCCGGCACCAGCGCCCACACAAAACGGGCCGCAACCACCGCCACCACGTCAGCCGCCTAGCCCAAATATGGCGCCACCACTACGGCCAGGTCTGCCTCCGGGCATGACAGCTGGCCTTTCACCCAATGGGCCACCAGGTGCATTTGGACCACAAAACGGACCACCAATGTACAGCAATGCGGCTGCACAACAGTTCAATAATCTGTCCATGAGTCGCTCCTTTCCTGGTGATGCTTCAGGTAAGGGTGTGGTCTAATCAACTTTATCCTAAATAATCCTTATTTTGGATGCTATGATCACTCTCTGTATGTTTACTTACAGTTCGGTTTGGTGGCATGCCACCTGTTGGCATGCAGCGTCAGGGCCAGCCACATGTCAGCTCTTCTACACATCCGCAAAATATGGGTTAGTTAGGGATATATTCATATGTAATGTAAAAATGTATTCCATTTCTAATGCTCCATATTTTCTACAGATATCAGCTTGCGCGGATTGTTAAACAATCAGGCAGCACAAAGTCCCAATGCTCATTTGGCATTTAATGGACCGCCTAGCTATCCAGGCGGACCGCAGGGCACACCTTCACCGGCCCACCAGCAATCGTTGCCACCGATGCGACCACATTTCATGCCCGGTCAACAGAGTTTCGGACAAGGTGGCGGCCCAGGTGGCGGGCCTAGAGATAACAGCAGCTTTATGAACAGTAACGCACGCTTTCAGTCGCAGTACCAGCGCATGGCCAGTCATGCTCAACAGCAAGCGGCAGCAGCAGCTATGGCCAGTGCCAGCGCCGGCGGGGGCGGACAGATACCATCTCCTGGTTCACTGCAACGGCCACCAATGATGCCCAATCCCATGCAAAATGTAAGCAAAATCTGTCAGTGCATAAATTATTTTAAATCAAAATTAATAATGGTTATTGGTTTCATTAACAGCCATTGGGGTTTCATGGGAGCCAGGCTGGCTTTAACGCTGGGCCCCCACAAACCTCACCGCAGTTGAGTAACGCTATGCACAGTCTCGCCAAATGGCATATACCACAATCCGCGCAGCAATCAAACAGTGAGTGTCATTAATAACAAATTCGTGCCACACAATTACCAAATGAATAATTTCAGTGTGCCAACAGCAAGGACCGCTATTACCATTTGCTAATGGCCGTCAGACATCGGAAAACTTTAAAATCTCATTAAAATCGCCAAATACTCTAAAGAATAGTACACCACCCAGTCTCAACATTGGTGGGCCTTCTTTGCCGGTTTTAAACAATGGCTCGTCTACTGCCAATACAATAGCGCAGTTAAATGCAGCTGCCCTTGGTCTCGGCCCGGCGGTTTCCATACTCTCAAATGTCACATCGACAAATCCAAAGACACCCAGCCCTAGCACTCATGAAGTAAGATAATTATTAGTTATTGTTATTAAAAACTGTTTGAATACTTATTTTATTTCTCATTTTTGGTAAACTTAGAACACCAAGGACTTCACAGAACCTATTGACAAGGTGCGCGATGATTCCATAAATGATTTGATTGCAACCATTGCTAAATTAGACTCGAATGGAGTGCAAGTACTGCCAGAAGGACGCACCAAAACCACCTCACCACAGGTACATAGTTCGACGGATTTATCCAATACGCAGGAAGGTGAGTACCATTTTCATATAAATGATTTTGCTTTCGGTCTAGGCTACCTCTATGGGTTGTGGGTGTGTGAGTGTTTGATATCTCTTAAAAGCTTTGAACTAAACCTTAATTTCTTAAATAAAAACCTCACAATAAAATGTGAAAACAATTGGTAATGTATATAGAAAATATATACCTTTTGGATTTGTTACTTTAAATAATATATATATAAAAAAACATTATCCCCTTAAACATTTGAATTTTTATTTGAATGTGTGAAAGCAACAATCTGGATGTTTCAATCTGTCACTATTAAGCATTGTATCTCATAGTTTTATATTTAACATTACTTTTCTGCTGGTTTTAAATCGATTTTATTCAATTCTCATGTAACTTTGCTTTGTTTATTTCTATTTTCAAAACTGCAAAACTCGATTTCCGAAAACCAAACCAAAAACCCAAAATAAAAACCAATTTAAACGCGCAATAAACCGTACAAATCAATTACTAACCAATAAAATATTATATTCGATAATTCAAAATGAAACCAAACAAATCAAATCAAACCACAAACAAACAACAACAACACGAAACACATAAACATACACACACCCATACACACTCATCGAACCTGAATGCAAACATAAAACTAATCATATCAGTTAATAATAAAAATGAACAAAAAGACGACCCCAACGAGGATTGGTGTGCCGTATGCCTGGATGGCGGCGAATTGATGTGCTGCGACAAATGCCCAAAAGTATTCCATCAGAACTGTCACATACCCGCGATTAGCTCACTGCCAGACGAGAGTGAAAGCTGGCAATGTTTATTATGTGTCAATCTCAAGGAGCTAACCAAAGCTGAGGGTAATGAAAAGGCACAACCGGGTGAGTTAAGCAGTGTAGAGTTGAGAATACTGCAGCGCATATGTCTGGAGCTCTACTGTCAGTATGAACAGAGTCTTAATTTCCGTGAACCGGAATCACCGGCTAATTCCCAGTACTATGAGATTATTTGCAAGTAAGTTCCTGTTAATAGTTTTGTGTTAATTATATATTGACTTGAGTTGTCGCCGTAGCCCTATGTCATTAGATGTTATCCGCACGCGCTTAGATCCTTCCAGTCCCAATCATTACAAGGATATAGCTGGATTCGTGTCCGATGTTCGATTAATCTTCAAGAATACTTACCTCTTTTATCAGGTGAGTGAATTGTGTTTTTGTCGGCGTTCGATCAGTTTTATAAATTTGTGCTCGCATTGCTTTCACACAGGAGGACTCGAAAACGTACAGCAATGCCAAGTATTTAGAAAACTTCTTTGAAGAGCAACTGGCTAAATGGCTGCCCAATTATGTCAGCAAAAGCGGCACTTCTACTTCGTCCAATTCGCCGAGCTTGCCGGCGGCGGCTGCTGTAGGGTCGCCGGCACCAGTTGAGAATGGTCGGAAGAGCTGCAGCTCCGCCTCGCTGGCAGACAGCGAAGATGCTTGCTTGCCGGCCAAGCGGCTGCGGCGCTCAGCGCATGAATAGAACGAACTTTTGCCCGATGACAAGGGCACGGAGAAGAAGCCGCAGCCAGAGGATAAAGAAGACATCGACAAAAGGAAACAGTCGGACGAAGAAGACGAGGAAGTGGAAGAAACCCAGAATAATTCAGAACAAAATCAAAAGCAACCCGAAGATGTTGAGCTAGCGCTGTCGGATAAAGAAGAATCTGATAAAAGAGAAGAAGCTGAGAAAAGAGAAAAAGCTGATAAAAGAGAAGAACCGTACTTAGCGGATCTGGAATTGGATTTACCACAGCGACCCCGTAGTTTGGGTAGCAATGTAATACAGGAGGGCGCCGATTATGTGCTTCAGCTTCTGCATGCGTATGCCGCTGCTTTCGGACTATAGAACGTTCGATTGAGTGACGCATAATGGAACATATCCGTATAAATTGTTGTAAATTATGAATGGCGCTATACAAGTACATATACTATATGAAAAAATATGAATATCTAAGAATTTTGTAGCTGCTGTACAATTAGTTTTTAATTAATCAACTGTAAATAGGCAAGTCATTTGATATGATTTATGAAATAACAATGCGAGAGTAAATACGATGGTCGCTATGTAAGTCATGTGCAGATATCTTTTAGCTAAACTCTTAAGTGTTATATATACATAGGTAAACAGATATACCAAGTAGAGATTAAATCCGAGCTTAAGTTTACTCCAAATTCACTGCATAATTTAAGAGTGATTCAGACTATCCTCTAACCCCATATTTGAGTTAGAGTTGTATTTACTTTTGTGATAGAAAAAAACCCAATTACAAAATTAAAATGAACAAATTTAATTCTAATATGTATAATAAATACAGCATCCCAACTCATTTTGACATTTTACTTTCGAATTTGCTATGTACGATATTTATTGCCCATTGTTCCGGTACTGTATATATATATATATATATATATATATATATATTGAGAAATGCTTAGGTTTTAGCTATATGTATATATACTGTATTTATAGATATATATATATATATATATATATATATATATATATATATATATATATATATATATATATATATATATATATATATATATATATCTATATATATATATATATCTATAAATACAGTATATATACATATAGCTAAAACCTAAGCATTTCTCAATCCATTTTTTGTTCACTCACCCTCATTATAGAACAACAAACATTCGTATACCGTATAAGAAGACATTTGGAATAAGTTGCAATTAGAGAAATAAGTTAAAATGAATGAAAAACATAATATAATACACAAGATATATACACAAATACATATATATATATATATATATATATATATATATATATATATATATATATATATATATATATATATATATATATATATATATATATATATATATATATATATATATATGTATATATGTATATATATATAACATAGATATTTTAATGTTGTACGTTTGACGTTTTAGTTTAAGACCATCATATAGAGCCGATCAAGCATGCAGCCAATCAGTCTACTAGTAATATCCATTAGAGCCATAACAAAACACTACTCCATAATGAAATAAGGTCAATGCACAATAAATATGCATTGGTATTGGTGTGTATATATAGTACATACATATATGACACAACTATCTATAATTATTTTCAACTAATCAGTCAAATGCTGTGGACAAAACGTTTTGTTTTTATTTTAAATACATATGTATACTTGAACGACATGAAATTGTAACTGAAATAAAACTCAATATTGCGAATATTTTTATATATATTTTTTAATTACATACTTTAAAAGGAAAATATAAGAATATCTTCTAACCGATCTAATCAAATCACAATAATAATAAACAAAAATCCTATTGATGTCACATAATGAAAACAATAAAATAGAAAAACATGGAATGAAATTATATAGATGTATTGTCTACTATAGATATATATGTTTTTGTGTATGTATTAATAGAGGAACATGAATGTGTGCGCTATCCTATCAAAATTGAAGCAAGCTAATGAAAGTGAAATGATACCCAGGTAAATGCCTAACTATGTTTATATGTTGAATGTGAAAACCATAGAAATTATATATCTGTTTTAGCTGTAAGTTTTACTATAAATATCGAAAACAATATAAGAAATTACATACTGAATGTACTACTTACTATCAAGTGGATTTTTAAATAAAAGAAAAAGGCAACATTTCATTTCGATGTTCTTTCCTAATCTATCATATACCAAAGAACCCATCGTCTCGCATATATTGCTCGTTTAGATGCTGGCATGGCTATAGCAGAAATCGCTCATCAATCAGCGTCTTGCGCGAGACATTGTGACGCACCCAGCGCTTGAAGATATGACGCATAATCTGCAATGATTGATGAAAAACTGTCGGAAATGGCCAAGAACTAAGATATTTATCTGGCGACTCACCATATTCATGCCGCATGCTATTGTGGCGCCAAGCAACAGACTTGAGGTCAACAAATAGATGGAGAGCAGCACGAGAATCTCCAATACAAATATATGTAAATGGTTGCCCAGCAGCAGAACGTGGCTAAAGCTGAGCGCATCATCAATGTAGAAGGTGCCCTTATCTGTAATTATAAATTTGTTATTTTCCACAATTTATAGGAGCTCTACATAACTTACTTTCCGTTAAATAGTTTTCAATTTCACAATTGAATAGCTTTTCCGTCAATGTTTTTTCCTTAATGATATAATCCATATCCTTGATGGCCTGCATTAAATTCATATTTATAGATTTTCAATGATCGAGCAAAATTAGTAAAATAAAAGTTGACGTTAAATATATATAAAATTCTTTTAAAAATTATGACTAATTATTACTATAATATAATTATATTTAATTATTACGACTCACATGATCGATAAGCGCACAAAAGAATCGATTGATACTGGCGTACGCAATTGAGGTGCGCTCCACCTGGCCATCAATGCTGGAGATTTGCGGATCCTTCTGATAGAGCAGTGTCTGTGACATGCTACCATTTCGACTGCGTTGGAAAGGTAATAGCAGGCGATCCAAATATATTCTAAAAACCAAGCAGGCAAGGGATCAAATTGAAAAGCATTTAAGAAAGTACAGAGCCCAGTTGTACCTACCGCAGATTGCGTGGGGGCAATATGATATAAGCCTGCTTATCCGAGTCAATAAGTAATCCACGTCGGCCGCACATGTTCTGTGCCTCGCGTTGCAGTTGCAGTATCATAGACGACATATCTGTGTCGGCGAAACCATGTGGCGAACGTCCATGTATATAGTATCCATAGCCAGGCTCGAGTAACGAAAAAAGTGAGATGTTGGCCAAACTACACAGGTCAATGAACTTCTGAAGTGGATTGGATTGCAGCAATCGAAGCAGCAACAGTTGCACCAGATATGTGATCAGATAAACGACGCTTATCAAGCAACAGCTTAGACTTTGAAACTTCCCGAAATGCTGGATCAGGTGATAAAAGGCGATAACCACAAATGTTTGAACTAAACTGGAATATTTCTGGGCACAGCTGAGCCGTATCCAGGCATTGGCCGTGAAGAGAACTCGCCAAGCGGAAACACTGCTCTCAGCGACATAGGTGCGCACGCTGGAACAGAGTGAGGAGCTGTCCAGATTAAGTCGCTGACCCTCACAGCTGCTGCGCGGCCGTTCCCAATCGATAAGGAACAGCTCTAGTTGGCTGGCACGTCGCAGATGTACAGCCAGAAAGATAAACTGCAGCATACAGGCGGGATAGATAAGAAAAGCCAAACGTTGAGGCATGCAATCCTGCAGAGCCAGCAGTAATAGTGCCGTTACCAGCAGCGCCAGTGCCACATTGGCTGCCAGTTGGAGCAGTAACTCCAGTAAATTTTTTGCCTGGCATAGCTCGGCGCGGCGGCGTCGTCTCAAATTTTGTAGACGCAGCAGTGCAGCCACGAAGGCGAACAGTAGCAGTAACGGCAGAACCAGCTCCAGCAAGAGCTTAGCAGTACCATTCTGATGCAGGTGTTCAAAGTGCACTCGCAGACGAAATGGATAAAGTTGGGTCAAGGACGCATTCCCCGTAATTTCAATGTGGCGATAGCTGAGCCGCAGTAGTGGCAGACCGAGCCGCCGCCCATCCTGGACATTGTACTTCAGTTCTACTCTATCTACAAAGCGTAGGGAGCGGTATAGCTGCAGCTTGTGTGCATCTTCATAAAGTGGCAAGATTGGATGCATTCGATTATCGCGGATATGCGCTGAAATTAACTGAAAGCGTTTTACTAGCTGCCATTCCTCCGCCTGTGGACGCTGCAATCAGAAACGAGGAATTAGAAATGGAGATTAAGTCATTCATTAGAATCTACCTGGTTCTCCGGAGTTAGCGTCTCGATGAGTACAGGCAGCTGGTGCAGCAAGTATGACCAGTTGCTGCTAAAGTTGAGATAGAGATTATGGTAGTTATCATTCCCGTCCTGGCTGGCCAGATCAATAAGTTGCTCCAGACTCAGCTGGCAACTAAGTTCCGGCTGCTGCTGCTCTAAGCTCAATTTTGGTGATCTATGAGTTGAACACAGATTCAACTGCTCCAAGTGAAGAGGACCCCAACGCTTAAGACGTCCCGCCAAGTCATAGGTTGTCCCAAAGATTTGTAGTTCAGTCTGATTTGCCAGATGGAGTGTGGTTGTGAGTAATTCTCGCGTTGCTCTGCCCTTTTTATAGAACAGAAAGGGCTCCAGGGCACGGAGCTGCTCACCCGCATGGGCATATTTGATGACCACATCTGACATCTGTGTCAGCAAAAAATGGCTGCATGGAGAGTGCTTGTCCAAGGAGTAGTGCGAGAGCACACACAGATTGGCCAACTGCTGACAGGCACTGTCATTCCGCAGAGCCAAGCAAAAGAAGGCAACAAATTTAAGATCTCCAAAGTGCACTCGACTAGGGGAGCTAGATTTCAATTTGATGGTGGCTTGCCAGAATGCATTGTAGTGTAAATAAGGTTGCAACAGAGCGTTTGCTATGCAATAGTCCTGGTAATGAAAATTATACGCTGCATTGCAGCTGTGACAATCGCTGCTGTTGTTGCCGGAATCCGAATTGGTCAACACTATGGAACCACTTGATTGAGAAACTATTGAGCTATTCAGATACCGGAAACTGCACTGAATGGGAGGCAACTGGGATTCTGTACAGTTCTCAGAGGGCTTTGTGGCATTGCTACAGATCTCAATGCAGGTTGGCCAACGTTTGGACTTCTCAAATACCGATATATGCCCAAGTGGACACTGGCAGCCAAACTCTGGATGATGTGAAAATATATAAAGAGAGAATGAGATTATAATAAAAGAATATAGGCAATACGGCCTCTAGGCAGTTCAAACTATACTAAATTGATATATAAATCCAATATTTAGATAAATAAGTCGATAATATAACTATATAAGACTTTGCGTATATCATATTTCAAATAAACTAATAACTAATAATAACTAAAACCCAATAACTAATGTTTTTGATCACTAATACTACTACTATTTCAAAATTGATATAGATTGTTGAAATATTGTTGATGATGTAACTTTATTTTATAGATTCAATATAGTCATGCAATTCAATATTCAGTTAATATGATATTAAAAAATATGTATTGATTTACAGATCAATACATACATTTGAACGGATCAAATATTACAAATGATCCTCAACGGAAATCAAACTCTAACTCTTTGCAAGGAATTTATTCTACTTAAATGGGTTGCCTCCGTCATTTAAAGCTTAGCCTCAATTGGAAATCCAACATGCACTTTTTTACTTCATGGTAACCGCTTAAAATGCAATATCGATCTCCCCCTCTGCTCCATAGTTTTTTGTTTAATCAATAGACCCACTTACTGTCTGCAGTGGAACGCAGCTCGTTCGTGTTTCCGTTTCCAGCCTCATTGCATGGCGAGCATTGAAAATAGTTCAAATTATAAAACTCATTCTTTAAACAATTTTGGGTATGTTGAAAACGAAAAGTTTGTGGCGTTGGCGATGGTTTAGAATCCAAACTGGTACAGTTTCCGAATTTAATGAAAACTGTTGTCCACAACAATGGGAAGAACCAATTTACCAAAAGGAAGCACATATTGTTAAAAAATATTTAAGATATTTCTTTCGTTTTCCGATGTGGGCCCTACGAATCACAAATGCGAACTGAATTGTAGTTGTAATTTCGGTTGCAGGTTGGTAAGTAAACAAGTTCTTTGTGGAGTGGGTACATATCCTTTATTGTTTGCCAAAAGTTGCTATAGCTACCTAACCCTCATGCGATGTGCTTATTACACTTGCATTAGTGGTGGTGGTATTTTGTTTTATGAACAGTTGAATGACTGACCACCACAGATATGGCTTAATGAGGGCGTCACTTGTTACGCCTTTCAGTTTGGTTATCGCGTGTTAGATGACTCTTCTTCGCCATTTGCGTGCTGCAAATTATGATTAGTTTCTTTATAGTGGTAATATTTTGCACATACATTTTATTTAGTTTATGAAAATATGTATATTTAAATTCTAATAGTTTTATAAAATAAAATGTAACTTAGCTTTCTCTATTTTTTTATTATGCCCATAATAAATATAATGTACATAACAAATTTAAGTTTGTTGTAAATACTTTGTATACTATTAGGACTCATCTAATTTATTTCAAATAACCGTTTTTATGCAATCGATATTCCATTTTCAGTATAACAGTTTTAGCTGTGATATGAAAATCTATGGCACAACCTAGAACTTATCGACATTATTCGAAGTATTGCAAATATCAACTAGGAAATAATTATAAATATCGATATATTGTAATATAGCATCTCAAGTTCAAAATATCGTTGTGGCTGCGATTAATCGATAAGTATAATTATCAACAGTCCCCACTTCCTTGCCGAAGGACAACAGAAATAGTCGGCAGACACATACAATTTTCATTTTTGTGTCGCTGCTGGAGCACAGACACAATTTCAATTTCAATTGGACAACTAGCAATAACCGTTAGTGTTTCAAAGATGCATTGGTGGCGCCATTCTAAATAGATGCAGATGCCGCTGCACTCGACGCACTGTACATAGCCGAAAAATGAACAATTTGGTGAGTGTGTGTGCTGTGTGTATTTGTATGATGGTTGGGTGGGATGAGATGTGGGTGGGGGTGTATAGGTGTTGGCGTGCATGTATACGATTGTCCCTGTCTGTGTGTAAAAACTAAATGTGTTTGTTTTTGTATTTGTGTTTGCGTTTGTGTGGGTACTTGAAACCTGATTACAGGAGCACGCTAAGCACTTTTATCCAGAAAATTACAAATTGGATCTCTCAGAAACAATGAAGGCTGCACTGTCCAAGGGCCCAGTGGGCGGAGGCGTGGTCAATGCAGTTAGCAGCAACAGTAGCAGTAGCAGCAGCAGCAACATAACCAGCTCAATGGGAGGGCCAACACACAGCGAAATTCTACAACAGCAACCAAACGCCGGTGTTGGCTATGTCACTGAGAAGCTCTATATGCTGTTGCAGCTTTATCTACAGAATAAGGGATGGAATCCGAGTGCCGAATTGTTGCAATGCTTCAGTGATCTGAAGGACAACGCCATGCTACCCAGCGCTGCCTACTTACAGTGAGTATGGACAGTTCTCAATTTATTCCAACCAACTAAATGTTTTCCTGCACAGAGTCTTGGCCAATCGACTTACTCTGGACTCGCAGGGTCGACTTATACTGCGCGACAATGGAAAGATTGTGCTGCCTTTCGAACATTTTGCCAATGCGGTGATGTTGAAGCATATGTCCGGACCACATGGTTTGCATCTCAGTGTGGATGCCACGGTGCGTGCTGTCATTGAGTCGTACACCATTGGTCGAGATCAGTTCGGCATGGAGAAGGAATTTATCATCGAAGTAGTGCAATCATGTCCCAGTCCGGCCTGTCGCTATTATAAGAATCATATGGGCATATCCCCAATGCCATTTATGGAACAGCAATATCCTGGCGTTAATACGCCTGATTTTTTGCAGCGCATTTCGCATTTGCCACCAAACGCTGCGGCAGGAAGCAGCGCTACAGTTAGTTCAGCTGCTGCCAGCGCTGCTAGTGGTGTACCCAGCGGTAGCAGCAATGCTGCTCCTGTTGAGATTGATTTGTCCAAATCGAGTGGCTCCAAGGTTCCGCCACAGTTGCAGCACCTTACTAAACAACAGCAGAGTAGTATACAATCGCAGCTATCGCAAATAAGTGCGGCCGCTGCTGTCGCACATCATCAGCAGCACCAGCAGCAACAACAGCAGCAGCAACAGCAGCAACAACAGCAGCAGCAACAACAGCAGCAACAGGCTCAGGCCCAAGCACAGGCAAAACATCAGCAACAGCTGACAGCCGCATTGATTCAACAGCAGAATCGCGTGCTCGCCCAGCAGAGCCTGGAGAAGCTTGGCAATCTAAGTGCTTTGGAGAAGCAACGTGTATTCGCACAGCTCGATCCCAAGCATTTTGATCCAATGGCTGTTGCTGCAGCAGCTGCCAATTTGCAAATTCAAGGTATGATGCAGTCACAAGCTGTGGCCGCGGCTGTCGCTTCTAATCAGCAGCAGCCCACGCCGCTAACTACGACCAACTCCTCGGCAACAGTCGGCTCTAGCATTGGGGCGCAGGTGCATCATACGCATCATTCGTTGCCACCGCCTTCGCAATCGCCGCACTCGTCGTCATCGTCTTCCTCTCACTCATCCATTGATCAATTTACGCATAAGAATATTTCTGATTCCTTGCGGTAAGCTTTTGTAATTTGTATAACTTGTTCCTATTTAATGCATTGTCTACTCTCTTATTAGATCCAATTTAGACTCAATTGAGTCAAATAAGGATCTGTTAGCATTGCACAATGGCGCCTGGGCAAGTCACGATGCTAATCGCATTGATCACATGGCTGTTGGCCAAGACAAAATTGTACGTATATTTTCAGAGCTAATGCGAAACATGTCGCGGATGAAAACATACATACGGCCCTCGATGTGCAAGCCCTATGGCAAGCAAAGTGAGAGTTTGCAGAAAAGTAAGTTCATTTAATCAATTATCCACTATAGCTGCTTTACTAAATTATTAATGAATCCTCCACAGCTCTTATGGATACCATTCAAATTGTGCAAACGCTGCGCAATTGTTTACCGGCACCACACATTCCTGTTTCGTCATGGAAGAGCGAAAGCGAGGGTACTGTCGGTGTGGGTGTAGGCGTAGGAGTGGGCGTGCCACAAGGCTTGGGTATGAATACGCTTGGTTTGCAATCCAACCGAACGGATAACCTGCACTGAATTGGCTTGGAAAGCTCACAATTGAATCAAAAGTAAATTACATTAGATAATAACTTAATATTCCTGCGATTCCGAGCATCTACAGTATTTATATAGAATAGAATATCTTCTTTATAGGCTTGGCTCATGGTTTTCAATTACCTATTATGTGCCATGTTTACCACAAGACTTGATTTCATTTCAATATTTGACTGATATTTTATAACACAATGACACTAGCTGAAAGTTGTATCTCCCATCTTCAAGCCGGTGTCATTATGTCATTAGATTTATGCGCTTAAACCCGGATAAAGTTTTAGATTAAGCTGCAATCCCTTTAGCTATTCTTACTCATAAGATTTTGTTAGTTTTTTTTTCATCATTTGATTTTCTTTTTCATTTTTGGTTTGGCATGAACAAAATTGACAAAGCATATTAATTCAATTGGCAAAAAGTCTGTGATATTTAAATTATGTTTAAAGAAGCACATTTACAAAAAAAAAACCTAAATTTAATTAATTTTTTATGTGAGCCCTTTGTTGTGAAAACTGCAATTTACTTTGTGCAATATTACAAGGAGTCTAACTATCTATTCTTAATCACTTTTGTGCAATTGATAACTTTTCACTCATATCAGCAGCGCGCATAGCATTAAACCACTCAATAATATAAATAAGGCATCCCGCCTATATTTCATAATAAAATGTATTTAATGTATACAAATATAAAGAATCATCATACAATTATTTAAGATATTTTGCTAGATTGTCTGCGGTTGTCATGTAGCGAACGTATAGAAGAGAGTGGAGTTCTATTACTTTATAAGCAGCAAGTGGGTTGTAATTCGACTACATACATTCATACACATAAGCTAATATATTTTATTCCATGCTCATACATTGAAATATCCAATTCTTATCAAACATACAGTATTAACCAGAAATAAAGACAAGTGTAAACCTTTAATATTTGCTTAGCTAAAATAAATATATTTAAATAAACAATATAAAATCGCTAAAGCTTTACCTGTGCACTACAATTGAAAAATGAGATGAATTCCATTCTGAATTTATACGTTGGTAGTTTTTTCACTTATGCGCTCAGTTTGCACTGCTTAGTTTGTAGCAATTACATTGGGCATTGTTGCTTTTCACAAGAAACATCGATAGTTATATAATTTGTGAGTTGAGAAATATCGTAGTCATAATTATTAATCGATATGTACAATCGATATAAACTTCCCTACCGTCTGTGCTTGTGCACTGCGTTTTTCGTTGATAATTTTTTAAAATTAAGTTTTAACGTATTTATTTAGTAATTTATTCGTTTAAAATAGTTTCAAGGTACCCAACAAACATTCAGAAACATTATGCTTTTTATTTTGTGTAATTTTTTGCGCGCGTTTTGTGTGAAAATGTGAAAAACATTGCCGATTGGTATTGGTAATTGGAGAACGTTTTTTCTATTATTTTATCTCCTCCTCTTCCGCTTCGTTTTGTGTCGTGCTACGCTCTTTGTACTCCTCACTCGCTCTAATCATGCCTGCCTATTGTGAATATGTGTACAAGTAAATAACAAAAAATATGTGGCGCGTTCCTAAAATAAAATTACGGTGTAAACGCATGGCAAAATTAATTGCTGATTTTCCAACAGCATAATATGATAGCAGACGCTCCCCCAATACGGTGCCGAGCTGGCATATTTTTGTACGCGACGCCGTTAATTTGTGCGATAATCAACGGCCGCGCACTGCTCGCTGTGCGCAAGGAATTTACAACAAAAACAATCTTGTTTTGTGCGCGCTTATAGAACAATAATGAAATGTGAAACTATAGATTTACTGTTTTACTGATATGAAAGTCAGCTCGTTGAGTACCTAATAAATTTCGTTGTGGACTACGCAGCATCTTAAACATATGGCAATACATATGTGTATGTATGTATACGTCCGAAGTCCAATGGGACGTGTTGATAACCATATTTGTGATTATGCATAGAATTTATTATATATATATTTTTTTAATTTGTCAAATAATTTGTTTATAAATTATATACCGGCTTGTTGGCTATATCAGTAATTGTGATTGCAACGCTATCTGTTGAATGCAATTATAAGCTTTGAATTGTTCATAACCTAGGACACATTCCATAGTGCGCCTGATGTTGTTGTTGCACATAAAGCAACCATGCATGTAAATTTAAACGTACGCTTAAATTAAAAATTAAACAAAATGGCAGTTGGAGCACGCAGCAATGTTCTTGGGTGTGAGCGCCGGACACTCGCTCAGAGAGTGACAGAGAAAGAGAGAGAGAGAGGCAAACGAGTGAAGTAGCGAGTATTGCTCGTGTCTTGAGTTAACGTGGAAAGTGTTTGTCTGTGTAAGAACGTGTGTCTGTGTGTTTGTGTGTGTGTGTGTATGTGTGTGCCTGTAACAGAGTGTGTAGTAAAAAGATGGAGCACAAAATACATAAAAACAAAATGCAAGTGTTTAAAAACAAGAACTATTGCAAAACAAATATCATTATATGAAACTTAAAAACGTTTTTTATCTTTATTTTGTATTATAGAGTTTTTCAACAGCAGTGAAAATAACTGCTGTTTGCAGCAACAGTGACGACAAATGTGTGTAGATGTGTGCGTGTGCATGTATGCTGAAAAAAAAACAACACAAATAAGAAAAAATAAAACCGAAAAGGAACAGAAACAGCGAAATTACTTATGTGTATATATATACGGAAATTAATGTGAAGTGTAGCTACAACAAAAAAGCATAACTAATGTACGGCGTAAAAATGCTGCAGCTACTGCTGTTACGGCTGAAAAAATGACCGATGAGCGCAACGGTAACGGCAATAAGAGCAATACCAACATCAACAGCAGCAATAACAACATTAATATCAGCAGTCCAACAAGCGTTGCCAACCACAGCAATAGCATCAGTGCAAGCAGCAGCAGCAGTAGCAGCAGCAACAACGAACGTTTAATTGCAGAGGCGGCTGCAAAATTTTTACTGAAAAATGGTATAAACGGCACAAATACAGCAGCAGCAGCAGCGGCAGCCACACTGCTAACAGCAGCTGCAGCTGCTGTCACATTTCAACTGCCAGCCGCACCAGAACTGAAGCCAACAACATCTGCAACGACAGCAAACGCAACAAATTCAGTTACATCTTCAACAGCTACATCAACATCCAATGGCACCACGCCCACATTATCATCAGCTAAAACAAACAGCAGCAGCAGCAGCAACAGTAGCAGCTCAAGTCTTATTATGGCGACGGCCTCTGCTCCCGCGCTCGTTGCCGGTGCAGGGGTTGCAGCTCCAAAGCCGCCTGTCGATATTATGGCCGGTGTACTGGATTATAGTTCATTGAATAGTCCAAACGCTACAAAGAGCAGCAAATTTGGGGGCCCAGGCAACGGCAGTAGTAGCTTTGATATGGGCAGGCATCCAATATCAATGCACAGCAATAACAGCATGTCCGGCTATGGAGGCCGGCTCCAGTTTTTTAAAGGTTAGTAAATTGTTGGTAATATATCAATAGATTGCTTTTTGTGTCACATTCACCTTACATCAAATTTGATAACTTTCGCTATATTTTTCAGATGGTAAATTCATATTGGAACTGGCACGAGCCAAGGATGGCGATAAGGGCGGTTGGGTATCGGTGCCGCGTAAGCCATTCCGAACTCCGTCGGCGGCAACTTCGGCTACGGTAACGCCTACATCAGCCGTGTCAACAACATATCCAAAGAATGAGAATTCCACTTCATTAAGCTGTAAGGACCAGAGGATATTATTCGTGTAAATTACCATTTTACATTTATGTGCTTTCAGTTTCGGATGACAATAGCTCCATTCAGTCATCACCTTGGCAGCGTGACCAACCCTGGAAGCAGACGCGACCGCGTCGTGGCATCTCCAAAGAATTGTCGCTCTACTATCAGCGGCCAAGGTACAATGTGCTTAGCCGAAGTGCAAGGCAGGCTGCAATGCGTAAACGAAGACGTCCCTACGAGTCAACAATTGCAACTGAAAATTATCAGGCTATCTTTGAGCGCATTTCTACGCAGGAAAATGGGGATGAAACGCTTAAAGATATTGAAATTGATACAAAGGCCCCCGAAATACAGTCGGGTGAAATTAAATCTGAAGTAATCAAGGTGCAGTTGACTGAAGACAAAACGGAATCAAAGGCAAAGCCGTGTTCCAGTGACACTGGAGACTTGAATGATTCTTCTGTGAAAGCTGAGGCATTAGAGAAAATGAACACAAGCGAAGATGAGGATGCTATGTCGGTGACAGTGGACGATGGAGCGACCACAATCAGTGATGGTGTGGTGAATGGCAGCGCGAGTGAAGTTAATGGTGATCCCAAAGCACACATTAAGTGTGACACAGACAGTGAGAAAAACACGAGGAGAACAGGAGCACCAACAACAAAAACAACAACGACGATGGCAGACATAAGACTTAAAAAGCAGAAACCCAGAGCCAAGCTCAATAGCATCATACAGAAATTAATTGATGGCGTGCCTGCGCGTCTAGAACAATTGTCAAAGACACCAGCGATGGCAGCGGCAACAGCGTCAGCTGTGGTGTCAACATCAGATCGCATCAGCAGCAACAGTAGCGGTGGCGGAGCCATCGGTAGTCTAAGTCACTCCTTGGCGCACAAGGTACCAATTGCTGTTCATTTATCTATATAGTTGAAATTAATTTTTATTTATGTATAATCATTTGAATATTTATTATCGATTTCTTTCGGCTTATAATATATGACGTTTCGCACGCTTAGGTTTCGCCGCCATCGTCGGCAGCGGCTGCCAGCCGTCTAGTCGAATATCATCATCATCAACATGTATCTCCACGCAAGCGCATTCTACGTGAATTCGAGAAGGTGTCGCTAGAGGATAATAATGGCTGCGTCAACAATGGTGGTGGATTCGGTGGAGGCATTAGCGGCGGCGCTGGTGGAAAACGTAGTCGTGCAAAGGGCACTTCTGCAACCAGTGCAGTCGTCAACAAATCGATGCCTATCAACTTAGCGCCGCCACAAGCGAAAGTTCTGGCCACGCACACAACTACTGCGACGTCAGTAGCAGTAACAGCAGCAACAGCAACGCAACCGACCAGACTGAATAGCTCATATAGCATACATTCGTTATTGGGTGGCAGCGGTAGCAGCTCCTCCAAGAAGAGTCATGACCAACCGGCCGCAATAATCAGCAACGTGCATCATCAGCATCATCATTCATTGTATACCAGCTCTGCTAGCTATCCACGTTCATCGCTCAATTCGCCGAAGTCACCGGAAATGGGAGGCAGTAATGGGGGTAAGTCGCCGTCACATGCGGCTAGTAAAAAGCAACGATCACCGCCATATGCAGCTGCCGGATCACCGTTGCCTATCGACTATGGACGACGCACACCGCCAGATAGCTATAAGTTGGCACAAGCGCACGCTCAGCAGCTACAGCATCATTCCTTCTATGCTCCATATGGTGGCGCAACAGTTTCGCCCCACATTCCACAAACGGTTGGCAGCTCTGGCTCACGTGACCTGCTATCACCACCTCGGTCATCCAGCGCCTCGCCACGTGACCCAGCAGCAGCCTCTGTTCCTGTCAATACGCCTCACCGTACAGTGCCCAAGAAGACTGCATCGATTCGACGCGAATTCGCCTCACCTACTGCCAGTAATAGTAACCACAGCAGCGCAGCCAACAGTAGCCCTTCACCAGGTGAACGCAGCATTTCATCACCGGAGCGTCGGCATGTTCAACTGCAGCGTGGTTCGCCCAGCGCTGTTGCAGTTGCAGCTGCTGGTTCGCCATTGCACTATTACATGTATCCGCCAACACAACTCAATGGCAGCGGCACGGTCAGTCCACATGGAATAGCGCCGAACGCAACGCCCACGACGAGTAGCGCTGCGGTCGCTGCAGCTGCTGCCGCGGCTGCTGCAGCAGCATACATTCCATCGGTAGTCTCGCCCTCTCTCTACCATCCTTACATATCGACGCTTGCCGCGTTGCGGCATAATCCGTTGTGGGTGCAGCATTACCAAGCCGGTGCATCACCACTATTGCCGCCACCGCCTCCACAGCCACATTCGCATCCACAGACGAGTAGTGCGGCCGGAGCACGATTATCACCACAATCGCCGTATCATCCATTTAGTTATAATGGTGTCAATGCGGCCGCCGTGGCCGTTGCTGCTGCTGCAGCCTCTGCTTTTGGGCAACCAACATCGAATCCGCATCTAGGACATCCAGCGCATCCAGGGGCTCTGGCGCATCACACTATGCCGCCTACACATTTGGCCGAGCACAGAACGCATACGCCAAAATTGACTGATATTTGTACTGACCAAATGTCTGTAACGTCCACTCACCGCACCACCATCTCCAGTTTAACGGCAGGCTCTACCGTGTCCGTAACGTCTGCAGGTGCAACGCAAGGTGGTGCTGATGTAGGCACTATTAACTCAGTACAATCCACAATGTTTCAAAATAGTAGTCTAAGAAATGAACTAAGTTCAGGTGAGTGCCATTGCGAGGTATACAAAATTAACATATTTAAAATAACCTTTATATTCAATTTCAGACTTACCACTGAATCTGTCAAAACACTGAGACATATGCGTTCACTTCAATATCCTTCTGACCCTATCCATCCCAGCAGTTTCAGTGCGTATGTGGGCAACCCCTTGAGTTAAGTACATTATTGCACTAATAGCGCTTAAGACGACATTCAAACAACACTACACACATAAAACTTATGGATAAGTTCGCTGCTATTTATTAGTTGTAACTCAATTGATTTGCATTAAGCTAGCTAGGGTTTATTTTAAGGCCGAAAGACAATTTTAAAAACAAAACAAGAACTGCGAGTTTTTTTAAACAAAAATGTTTTCTAAACCGTTCCAAACCCCATTAGGAATACAAAAAAAGAAACACTTTATTTGGCCAACATATTCAATAACCTAACTTATGAGTAATATGATACGAGTATATATATATTTTTGTATATTCCCATAGGATGCATGTCTTAAAGAATCTCAAAAAATATTTAAAGGCCATTATTTCAATGTCAGAGTACAAAATGAATTTTGTTTAAACTGATTATTGAATAGGTGGACCTAAGATTTTTTTTATCAAAACATTTCCTTGAAACAGACTGAACTTAACATTTTTAGAGAAAGAAAAAAAGTAATAAATTGAACATAAGCCACTTCATCTTAATTTTTTATGTATGTGTGTATATGTAAAAAAAGAAAACATTTTGAAAATAAGAAAAAAAAGAAGAAATTAAAAAAAATTAATCAGATTATTTAAAAATGCGTGTGCCTTTGAACATGAAAATAAAACTAGGAACTAAAATATAGCTATTTACTACAAAAGAACTAATTACAAATGGAAACATTCACACATATACAAAACAAGCAACGTTATTCTAAAATGCATACTTAACTATTTAAAAAAGAGGTCCAAAATACAGATATAAATTGAAATCAGTTGACATTTGATTTTATATTAAGTCCTGGCCATACATTATCAGTGAGACATAAAAGTAATTATTTTTAAACTGATCACTTCTGATCAATTGAAGGTCTTACATTTTTAAATGAATATGTAACAAAATAATATTGATTTATTATATTGTTATGTTTTCATTTGATATATGACAGTACAACATATATATATATATATATATATATATATATATATATATATATATATATATATATATATATATAAGTTTAAATTGGATTGTCTAAGAATAAAGCTTGAACAAGCTAATCTTAAACGTTTCAATTTATAAAATGAAAAAGTGTCCTGTATGGCTGCACCTAATATAAAATTTTTGCTTCCGTCAACATTAAATCAAAATTGCTAAAATGTACAAAAAGAATGCTACGACTACATATACAGAAAATATTTACATACAAAAAAACACAGACCTAAATTTCGTACAACTGAAACTAATACAAATAAATAAATGAATATATATTCCTAAAAGTGAAAAGACAAAAATATTTCTCATATTTTCTAAATTATTTATAAAATACAAATGACTATTTATATGTTATGCTATAAGTAAAAATAGTTGTAATTTTTTGTAAATACAGTATTTTTACACCGACAACAATGTAACAAGAACAGCAACAAAATGAGTAAACAGATTACCCATATATATTATAAAACTATTTTTTTTAAAGGATATTAAATTCATATACTGATGTTTACACAGTAATAAAACCCAAACGATTAAAACCCCAAAATGATTTCCAACTGAACGAAAACACTATAGTTAACGTTAGTTTCATAAAATAAAAAAGAAAAACATTTTTTTGTATGTTTCCATAAATTATTATTCCGCCAAGGATCTGCTATTTTGTTAAAATTATAATGTTGTCACAACTGTGTATAACGTTTTTGTTTTATAAAAATGGTATCCTTTTCTTAATTATTTTTCAATTTGTTTATATGTAGAACGCTGGCAACGTTTGTTTAAGTGTACTGTGTGCATTTAAGACGCTGAATAGCGAGGTTTCAAACACTAAAAAACGCGAATCTAACAGAAACGCGCGATAGGGTTATATATAGTATAATAAACATATATTAAATATTGCTTCGTCTATATGGTCAAGACATGAGTGTAAAGTAAACCACAAACAAAACTAGTTTTAAACAAATAATATATTTTATATACAGAAATAAAACTGAAACTGAATTATTGATGTCAAATAAATTTTATACTAAATGAATTCTATATATTTTCAATTTGAGGAATGTTGTTAATATTTTTAGGTGTATGCCAATATTGTGTGAACAACAGCTTCGACCCCGAGGAAGTTGGAAAAGCTTATGTTTTCAATAGTTAATTGACCCCTAGAGAAAAAATCAAATTCTTGGTGTTGCATACAGTCTATCGAAGAAGCACATTTTATTTACTTTTGTTATTTCGATTAAAGTATACATGATTTATATATGTTATCTGTCGTAAGTCTATGCTTGCATATATTTAAAAATTACCCGGCGTATTATTATTACCATCTCTTGTGTTTATGTTTGTATGTAAATGTTATTTTGAATTGCTTTTATATTCCAGACACATAATCTTAATAAAATAAAACAAAACAAAAAAAATTCTTTTGCAGAAAATAGAAAAATTGGAGTATAATATAATAGCTTATTATAAACAAGAAACCTTAAGGTAAATATATATTTTAATAGGATACATTCATTATAATTTTGTATAGGTGTGTTGTGGATTCAGTCGCATAAAATCCATATAAATAAAAGAACAAAAAATTTTTGATAACAGTCCCTATTATTTGATAAAGAAGCATATATGTTCCTAAGGAAACAATTATGGAGACAGAAAACAGTATATATGGCCTAACATAGTGAACACATGATTTTTAACTTAGTGATTCTTTTTTTTTTTTCAGAAAATAACCAACGGATCAGAAAGTAAGGAGCACTTAACTATACATTATCAAAAAGAAGATGGTTAAAGTTAAAGTCCAGATCAAATATATACTTTAAATTCATTATATTTCGATTGTATTAATTGTTTTGTTTTAATATCGAATTAATGATGTTTTCAATTTTAGGTCGCATGACACATTACTTTTTAATTTGAGACGAGACCCATCGCTTATTTTTCTTATGCAGCTGCAGAAGTTCTACATATTTCGGCTAATAATAATTCTTATTTAATGCTTACAATAAATACACACTTTTACGTGTTCCCAATTAATGCATGATAGCATTTATGCAGCATTATATGCTTTGTTCAAAATATGTTGTACCGTACTCTGCTGACTACCTGATCCACGGTGTAAATCACTCCGACCGAGAATGGTCTAATATTACAGAAAAAAAAAAAACAAAAACAGAAAACAATAAAATGCTTTTGCAATTGCTTAACACAGGTAGAATTGAGTGTACATAATAACAGTATCAATAATATAAATATCGAATAAACATTACAAAAAAGTTACACGTTTTTCTTTAAATATATATATTAATAGGATACATTCATAATTATAATTTATAAAAGTGTATAATCTTCTTTCAATCAAAAGAACGAAAAATCATTGAACAATTCTACAGTTCGACAAGAAAACATTACAGAAAAAAAAAAGAAATAATATTAAAGCACTTATGGGGCGACAGAAGCGTATGGTCTGTTATAACTATTTCTAAGCTGTGTAAGTGTGTTTGTTTGTGTATATGTGTATCTTGGCCTTATATAGTGAACACATAGTTTTGAACTTTTTTGCGGGTGTATTATATAAAAAATTGTACTACGCCTCATCCGAAAACGTAAATATAAAAAGGTGGACCGATAAGTAATATGAGCTGCGGATTTTGAGGGAGTGTCTATGTCTGTGTGCATGTGGCTTGAACTTTCAACAAATTTAAGTTGTAGTTCACTGTTTGTTGTTTTTAGAGAAATTGTGTGAGGCCCAATTGAGGGACGTTTTCCATGAGTTGGCCAAAGCTTCACTGAATTTCGTTTGGAAATGTTTACGTGCATTTTCCTCCGTGTAGTCCAGCACCTATTCAGAAATATTTTAGATACGTGTGGGCTATTAAGCGAACAGTGCTTACCAAAGTTTCACGTAAATAGTTTAAATCTTTCTCTGAGGACAGTTCCGGCAGTCCCGTTGAAATCATCATTGAAAATAGCGATAAAATAAGGCAACCATGTTTTCGTAATATTAAAAATGCCTAAATTGTAATTGAAAAGTAATATTTTACATTTGGAAATAGAATTTAATACTTTATTCCAACTTACGCGCTCACACAACTCCTGGAAGTAGCAAAACTCCTTTGCCTCGCGGTCAATACAACCTTTGTTGATGACGTAGACGAAGTCGTGGGTAAGCACAAAGGGCACACGTTCGCGTCGCACTCCGAACTTTTCTTTAAAGTGACCTAAGATGTGCCCGAAGTCAATATGGAAGAGCTGCAAATGGTGAATCAGGATTAATTTGGTGTACTCAAAATTAAACTGATTTACTCACCTGTCCGTTACGCTTGACCATTATATTGTCTGAATGACGATCGGCGACTCCCAACACATAGGTGGCAACACAGTAGCCAGCACAGCTAAGCGTAAACTCGTTGATGGCTTTGTTAAGTTTCTCGGGCGCTTTGTTGTGCTCCTTGAGCCAACTGTAGAGCGAACCCTTTTTAAACGGTGATGTTGCCGAAAACATGCCCTTTTCTTTTTGTATATTAGCTATTGTCTCTGAATGACGAACTACCTCAATCATGCCTAATCGTTGCTCCATGCTGATGCAGTTGTAGATGTTCATTCGCAAATCCAATCTATGATAATAAATAACGATTATTAAAAACTCGCTTACCCAATTGATAACTTTTAATTAAAACGAACCCTTCACGTTTCCACAACTGATCCATCACGCGTAACATTTGCAGTGTGAGCATGTCTTGTCGCAGATCATCGCCATTTTTAAATATAATGTATACATCATTGGCCGTCTGATCCACGTTTTCGAATACTATCCAGAGCGGTCGCATCTTGCTATCCATCACCTTACATTTGTCGGGTGTGACGCGACGGCATCTGAAGCTTGGGTTTAAAGGGTTTTGTATATTTCGGAAGACTCCCTTGTTATGTTCGTTGTGGAGAAACTGTTGCAAATTGTTACGAACTTTCTCCTTGCTGCCCTTCTTGGCCATCACGGATCCCAGCTTTAACTTTTCCAACACCTCGAGTTGCTTGCGCAGTGGTTTGACATGATGTCTGCAACCTTTAAGATAAGCTTCCAAAAGTAAACCAAACCGCGTCTGCATGCAGGGTGAATGCATTTCAGACCGCAGATGCCAGAAAAAGTAATGTCCAATGCGTTGATTACGCAGAGCTCGTTCTAGCAAAAATATTACCAAATCATTCACCAAATACGACTCGTGCTTAATTGCCTGTACAAGCTGTAGTAAATACAACAACAATTCCTCATCTCTGAGAAAATACGCAAATAAATAAAAATCAATTTTCTCCAAAGTGTCGAAGAGTACTCACTTAAGATTATGTAGACACTTGATGGCAAATCCGCGGACTGCTGGATCAGGATAGGCATAGTCTAGCAGTTCCAGTGAGCGTTCAATGGATATTAGCGGCCAGATCTTGAGCAAATACCAAATATCAGACACATCATCGCGATCTTTCCAGTAGACGCATTGCAACAGCACAGATAAATCCTCTGGAAATTCGTGTAAGATCTGATTTCTTCAAAACACATTTTTTGATTAGTTTCTGTGTGATAAAAGTATGAGTAACCTAAATCAACTTACTTGTGATCCCATATGGTATTGCGGTCTTGGTCGACCATTTCGTAAATTTTGTCTTTGCCTGAATATGTCGCCAATAGGGCACCAAGCTCCTCTCCCATTAGCGGTTGTTTATCACGATTGGAGCACGCTCTTTCTGCTGCATATTGTAGAACTTCTTTCTCGCTGGGATAGCAGACATCGTCGTTGCAGTTTTCATTGGTGCCTTGATGGAATGTCAGATGCACCAAGGCGCAACCGTCTTTACGCGGATTTGACTCAACAGTACCCAGCGGATAAAACACATCATCCGATTGGATGTCGTCTGCATAGGTCCATGTGTAAAGCGTTTGACGTCCTTTACGCAATTGATCTTTGTAGTCAAAGAGCGTTGTATTGACCCATGCCAATGGATTGTTGTTGTATAAGTCATCCTTGAGCGTGCTGGTGTTATTAGAGGATTTTTTCGACCGCGACATTTTGGTCACCTCAAAGACCACAATGCACAGCCGCGTCATTCGCGGCAAATTGCGCATTTGAATGTCAAATGTCATTACGTTCTCATCAAATTGAAAGTCTTGTGAATTACCGTTGCTAGCCGCATCGACAGTGCGCTGGGAGCACAGCTTGCGCTTTCCATGATAGAGCCCAACATGGACACCTACCTTAAAGGCTCGTGCACTATCGAAGTTAACATTAGTGACACCGTGCACTGTTAATGTGAAATTCACATTCTCCAAATCCCATATCACATTAGGGGGCTCTGAAGGGAGTTGTGCGATTTGATTATCTAGATTTGCGGGTTTTTTGTGACCCACACTTTGCTCGTTGTAGTGAGTAATGTACGACTCTAGTCGCAGTATCGACTGCAGAACCACATTTGGCACGGCCGAATCGGAGAGCGCCTCTTGTATGTACAGGAATTGTATCAGCGGATGATCACCAAATAGATATTCATCACGGCCGCTCACTTTGAGTATATAGTCGGCGGCGTGATCCAGCATCTTCATCTGTGAACGGTTCATCTTCTGAAGCGTGTTTTCGATCAATGTTTGCGGCGTATCATGCTCCAGCACGGACAGTGTGAATGTGCTTTGATCCTTTTCGTTCTTGACGGCAATTAAAAATGCTGAGTTTGGATGACGTTGTCGGATTAGTTCTGGCATGGCAGTTGAGTTGGCTAACCGCAGTGGATGCTCGTAGAGCAATCGCTGTTGCCACGAATATCTCGAGCGTTCCAATTGAATTTCCTTGCAAACTTTCCCCATCTTAGTTCGAAAATAATCCACTTCAGGTGTGCATTGAGTGTTTTGATGATCGAAGGATGGGCCAATTATATCGTTAACCATTTTGGTCAACTCATAATCGCTGGAAAAGGTGGTCGTCTCTGTGCGTTCATTAAGGCTAAGTAATCCAAAGTACGGCTGAACCTCGAATAGACGCTTCGTCTCGTCTGTATACGGCTCGATAGTATAGGACGAGATGCCATATACTTGATAATCGCAGGCATCCTTAATCATATAGCTCAATGGTAAATATTTAGCCTGTGCCACGATTTCCTCTTTTACCTCGCGTATGGTGGCTGTGGATCTGGCGTGCAAATAGATCGTCGAACCGTTGGGTACCAGACATGTTAGATCAACAGTATCCGGCGGATCATACTTCCAGAGATCAATCGAGAATCTGCTGAACATGTATGCTTCGTTTGAGACATACAGTGTGTCGCCCATGGCTGATTTTTGTTTTGTTTAAATATATATATATATATATATATATATATATTAGAGTCAAATACTCTATCTGGCTCTCTTTGTCGCACTCTTGATAGTTCGCTAGTCTTTTAATCGTTTCGCATGCAGTTTCGATTTTGTTGTGCCTTATTATCAACAGCTTTTCCTTTAATTCTTGTTGTTATTGGTATACATTTTAAGTGCATATTGTTTTTGTTTCGTTTGAGCTTTTCCATTTAAACGTTGGCCTTCTCTGTAGGGGAATTAAATTAAAAGGTGGCATTGAGTAATTGCAAAACAGATGGAAATAAGTCGCCCACTTTGATAACATGTGGCAATAGTTAAGACAGTGAAAACTGTTCAATTCGCATTAAACCGATTTTATTCACATTTAACAATTTAATAATTTTGGTCAATCTGTAGATTAATAAATTGAAGCAATTAATGCTTTGCAATTAATATCGAAAATACAAATTTGAAAAGATTTCATTAAAAAAAACTCGTAAATTTAGAAAATTTAGTTATCCGTATGGATTAAATAAAGCTCCAAAAGATTGACTTTATATTTAGTATGAATCATACATTATAGCTACAAGTATCCACAGCGGGGAGGTGATGCGGCGGCAGCGGCAATGGCGAATAAACGAAAAATTAAATTCAAATTGTATGACGAAGCTGGCATACTCTATGTGTGATGGCATAATTCATAACTACTATTTGAATACTTTTTGGTATTATTATTATAGTTTAGATTAAAACATTAATTCCTGTTGAAGGCCAATGCTATTGACCCCATAATTTGCGCACTTTCGGCATTGACGTGCCTAGCCACAACACAAATCAGTTGTACTTTACACGGGTTAGGGTAAGTTATTAAGTTACGCGGCACGGCCTTTGGCATCGGGAGTCTCATCTCCAAGTCGCGACGGTTAAACATTATTTTTGCGTCGAAAAACAACAAAACGCAATTAATGTTTACAACTGATTAATTTCTAATAAATTTTAAACTTTTCCATTTGTTTTTACTGTTGTTCTTACCGAGTGAGTCTCTCTTTACACACACACACATATACACACGCATATATGCATGTACATATATAATTTTTGGGTGTGCGCTGCGCAAGCCTGCTTGTTGTGACCCGTCCGATAATGGCCGTTCGTGTGCTTATACAAATTATTATCGCAGCACAAACAATGCAATCAATCCGTTAATAATTTATTTTTAAAACTTGTAATTCTTTTTTTATTTTGATGATCTTTTCTCTCCTTGTTTACTTGTTGAAAGAAGTAGTGCTGTATAGGGATTTTTTTCTCAACGACGGCGAGCTGTACAATCGAAACGATAACGATAAACTTAACGAAACTATCATGGTTCTATCAGCCCTGGAGCAATTGTAAATAAACAAAGTGGAATGTTCGCAAAAATATAAGCGAAAAAATGTGTAAAAGAACAGCGTGAAAAATGTGAAAATTTGCTATTGAAAACTTCAAGCGACTTGCAACGTTCTGCACAACATAAACGTGGTGAAAGTAACGCGTGAAGCCTTTTTATGCCAAGGCTATGAAACTAAATGATGACTCTGATGAGGGTGAGTAAAAGTCAATAAACCTGCATCGTCACAGGGTGGGCTTAACCGCTAAAAATGCGAATAGGCGCGCAAAATGAAAATTTTAAATATCAATTAATTAAAATGTAATACGCAAAGATAATAATATACTAGACTAGGCTCTCGATCTCGCACTCGAGTTCTACAATTGAATCGATACTTGATATGTACATGTTTGTACATACAAATACATATCTACATATGTATGTTTGTTTATGTTGGGCAACGTAAACAATAATAAAGCAATTGTCCATCTGTCTACCTAACCATGACCCATACCCAATGTGCAACAGTTGTTTGTGAGATTTGTGTGTCTTGCGCACTGTGTGCGACAACTTCAAGAAATGAAATGTTGGCCGAACCGGGCGCCAGACGACGAGTCGCGACGATGCCGAGAAATGAATCGATTTTCCAAAACAACTGCCAATCGTTGGTTCAGTTACAGTTCGAACAGCTTCACGCACGGTCGCTCGATGGCTTAAATATATAATTTTGTTATTCTTTGGATAAGCTGGGGGCAGGTTATATAAGCATGTCTTGGAAATTTATCGAAGGCCCAAGGCCTGGCACCGAAACAGCTCTGGATGCCTGCGACTATTTTGTTGATGAGGTCATTGAGAATTCGGGTGGAATGGGTGCGGTCATATCAAGCGAAGCCATCGACCATATGGAACTATAATTATTCAATCTGTCTTTGTATCTTACAGATGCGCGCGAGGAGGTTCGTCAGATAAAGCATGGCGAGCTCCGTACGGCGGTCACTGCTGGAGACGAACGCACAGTGCGCGTTCTACTTGAGGCTCTGGGAAGGGAGCGACAGATTATTGTTAATGTGGCACCTGCCGGTGCAAATACTCTGCTCTTTATGTAAGTTAAAATTGGAAGTAAAATGGATGAAGGGTTGGGTGAGAGAAGTTAATATTACAACAAATATGCACGTTGAATTGAATGATTCCAGTATAGATTACATTTTATAGTTTGGTATCCAATAAATTCTCTTACTCTATGCAGCGCCAGTCAATCGGGCTTTGAGAGCATCACACAACGTTTGATTGACGCTGGTGCTGATGGACGGTCCCATGCGGTGACTAAGTACTCGCCTCTTTATGCAGCTGTGCACAACGGTCATTATGGCATTGTGAAGCTTATGCTGGAACGTTTTCCAGAGCTAATTCAACAGGCAACTGTAGAGCGCTGGCTACCATTGCATGCAGCCTGTATCAATGGGCATATCAAGATGCTGGAGCTGATAATCAACTACCCATATCCCGATTACCTCTATCAAACATATCGTGATGAAGAGGGGCAGTGGGAGTGGCGCCTGCCCTTCGATGCGAATGCTCAGGATGTCACTGGACAAACCAGTCTCTACATAGCCAGCTTACTGGGCAACAAGCAATTGCTGAGCGTACTGCTCAAGTGGCAAGTACGTTGTCGGCGTACATTGAGCGACGATTCAGCCAGCTCGACCGCGGGTCAGAGTACGCCCATAACACCGACGCGCAAGCGTATCTCTTTTGGAATACAGGCTATAATGTCCAAGCTGCATATATCCGGCGAGGCGGACACGCTTGAGGCGCAACCCACGCAGGAACAGGAGTCGCTACGATGTCCGCTACATATCAATTTGCTGTGTGGTGCGGCACGCGAAACAGCGCTTCTAGCAGCAGTTCGCGGAGGACATTTAGATGTAGCGCAAGCGTTGCTGCAACATGGTGCTAATCCAAACATTGTGGCGAAGCCCGTAGAGGATCACAATGATCCAAAGTGCAGCGAAGAGATTTATGGCCTAAGCAATATGCCCATTACCGAGGCATGCAAGCAACGATCTCTGCCCATGCTGGATCTGCTTCTAAAGTTCGGTGCACGAGATGATAATGGCACAGCTATAAGTGTGGCCATTGCCAGCGAGGATGAGGCTCTACTGAGTCGCTTGTTGGCTCGTCGAGTGCATCCTGACTCGGATTATAAGATTAATAAAAAGGGACTGCCCACACCTGTGGAAGTCAATGTTTTTCAACCTTCCGCCAGCAATATTTCGTATAGCGCTATGTTTCCTAATGTTCCGACGATCATTGACTGGCATAGTCTGAACATGAATGTGCAACTGCCTTTTGTGCGAATCGGTTGGCTGGTAAGTGGAGTGCTTCAACTGAATCCCAAACTTAGTTCGCATCCCAGGCTGAATGAGGTGGCGCTAACAGCCATCACTCGGATTGATTTCTCGCACAACATTTTAACAAGTATTCCGCCGGAGCTTTTTAACTTAGTTAGTCTCAAGTGAGTGTTTAATGTAAATCTGCTAAGGAAATTTATCTAATGGTGGCTGTTATATAGATATTTGAACATTGCGCAAAACAAGATCACGGAACTCCCGGCACCTCTAGGCAAGGCGTACAACTGTCCCGTGTTGGATGAGCTTTTTTTGCAGGATAATCAACTGACTTCCCTTCCGGCAGCTATATTCCAGCTTCCCTCATTGACCATTTTGGATATTTCCAATAATAAGCTGCAGGAGTTGCCCTTCGACATGTGGCGTGCTCCCAAACTGCGTGAGCTAAACGTAGCTTTCAATTTACTACGCGAGCTACCAGTGCCGCCCATGCAAACGAGCGGATCTCTGCTTAGCTTAGATAAGCTACAGCTGCTACAATCGTGTGATGAGTTGTCTTCCAGTAAACCGCATACGTTGCGGCTGCAGACTATGACGCATCGCAATCTATGGTCTACAGCGCTCGACGTTACGGACAACGACTTGAAGTGGCAGCAGGAACAAGAGCAAGAACAGGAGCTGGCACAAGCTTTTGCTGATGGCAAAGTTCCTCATGGGGTCTCCCAGCTAAGCAGTCTTAACATTGCTAACAATTTGTTTAACAGCATTCCCGCTGCGTTGCCTTGTTTGGCTGTTAATTTGACACGGCTGAACATGTCTTATAACAGTCTTCGCTCCATGGGCCATGTGACCAGCTATCCGGCCACATTGAAGCAACTAGATTTGAGTCACAATGAAATCTCGTGTTGGCCCAGCTTGCCGCGCATTACGGAATCAGATCCGCATCTGCTGTGCTACAGTCATGTGCAGCTGTCTGAGGGCATTGATGAACCCATTTATAAATCGTCTAAGGGCAGCAGCTGTTCCTTCCGAGCTTCTGTACTGAAGAGTGTCTGTCGGCACAGACGCCATTTACGTCTAGAGGCTTTGCGAACTCTTATCCTAGCTGATAATCTATTAACGCGTATACAACTATCTACAGATGATGCAACGACGTTATTCAATGAAAGCGAGGACGCTGATTGGAGTGTAGTGGGTGTGAATAAGTCAAAAGTCATATTTCCCAATCTATCAATGTTGGACATGACCAATAACTGCCTGAAGGAAATACCTGCATCCCTGCATGAGCTGAGTAGCCTTTCCGTATTAAATATCAGCGGAAATGTGCAGATTACCGATTTGCCACCACATCTGGGTCTGCTCTCACGACTGTGGAATTTAAATACACGCGGCTGTCTGCTCCAGGAACCGCTACGTTCCATGATTGAGAGCAAAAAGCACAAGACTATGGACATTATTGGTTATTTGAAATCCATCTATGAGGATGCACAGCCTTATGCGCGCATGAAGCTCATGGTTGTAGGATCCTGTGGGATTGGCAAGACCACTCTTCTAGACCTGCTGCGTCAAGGTATGGGCAGTAGTTCAAGTGGCTCCAGCACACATCGTTCGCGAGCCAATGAGAATCATTGGGCCAAACGTATGGGTCACTCGCGTAGCACATCGCGCTCTCAGCGCCAGGCAAATATCTCAACGGTTGGTGTGGATATTGGCACATGGATATGCGAAAAGCGAAAGCGTGCAAATGGCTGTCAAGCGATTGTCTTTCGAACTTGGGACTTTGGTGGTCAGAAGGAATACTATGCGACGCATCAATACTTTTTGTCCAAACGCAGTTTGTATTTGGTGCTATGGCGGATAAGCGATGGGCACAAGGGTTTAGCAGAGCTGCTGCAATGGCTGGGGAATATTCAGGCTCGTGCTCCAAACTCACCAGTACTCATCGTGGGGACGCATTTCGATACGGTAGGGGAATCCATTTCTGCACAGCAGGCCGAGCACCTACAGCAGTTGATACGGGAGAAGTTTATAGCTATACCTGATGCGGAAAAGATTGGACTGCCACGAGTTATTGACTCCATTGAAATTAGCTGTCGGTTCGTCTGAATGAAGCCATGACATATAAGCAATATTTTATATATATCTATTTTATAGTACTCTACACAACATTCATTTGCTGGCTAACATCATTTACGACACGGCAATGCAGTTGCGCTCGCCAGGCTCAAAGGAACCGATGCTGCTGCAGAAGATACCTGCCACCTATATCGCTTTAGAGGACATCGTCAATGTGATCGCTTGCAGCTTACGTGCTGCTGGCCGCGATCCCGTATTGGATGCGGAGCAATATCGAGCTCTAGTTACAGAGAAAATGCGTCTGCATAATTACAAGAGTTTTCGTGATGCTGCTGAGCTACAGCAGGCGACGACTTGGTGTCATGACAATGGCATTCTTTTGCATTATGATGATGCGACACTCAGGGATTACTATTTCCTCGATCCCCAATGGCTGTGTGATATGCTAGCACATGTTGTTACCGTGCGCGAAATCAATCCATTTGCACCCACTGGCGTCATGAAGCTGGACGATCTACAGTTACTCTTCCGCAGTGTGCACGCGCATAGCAATGGGAATCGAAGGTGAGTAAGGTTGACCATTTATATACTCTACCGACTCTATCCTTAAATATTTTCATTCCATTTCCAGCTATATAGTAAGTTTACTGAACAAGTTTGAAGTGGCTCTTACTTGGGATTCGCGAACGCTGTTGATTCCCTCATTGTTGCCTGTACAGGAGGCAGCTGTATATAACGAAGGCACAACAGTTAAACTGCTTCAGCGTGTGCGTGGTCGAAATGTTGGTTGCTCCGTCTCGCAGGAGCTAAATGTGAATAAACTCATCTATGAGCCGCGTACCCCGCCATCTTCTGCTTCCACGGCTTCTCAGGGTTTACGACGTATGTTGCTTATGACCTACTTTCCATCTGGCTTTTGGTCACGTTTAATTACACGCGTCCTGGCTGACGAGCAAATTATTGAGGCCATACGAGGCGTGTATGTTGCCTCACAGGATGTAAGTTAGGTCAATTATGTTTGGATTAATTTATTTTAATTCCTGATTTATATTTAGAAATATCTTGACTTTGATTTGCGCGGATCACTGGAGCAGGATACACAGTGGAATTTATGGCAGACGGGTCTAGCTTTGTATTATGGACCTATTCTAATCTTTCGAATTTGGGAAGTACCCTTCCAAAACAATGAGCGAACGCAGCCTTTTCGTACTACTAACAATCGTTTCAAGCTCAAGTTGGATGGTATCTGGAGCGATGTGAATCTAAGCTCCTCAAGCATTTTGGAAGTATTTTTTCCGCTGTTTAACGTGAGCATTTCTCAAGAACTTGAAACGGGTGAGCGACAATTAGTGGCTGAGTTGCAGCCACACATGTCGCATGTGGCCAAGTTGCTGGCCTTGGTTGTGGATCATATTGATCTATTGTTAGAGGATTGGTACCCAGCTTTGGGTACACGTTTTGTGCATACTTCTGAGGGACGCTTCTTGATAACACGACTTGTGCTCTGCCCACGTTGTTTGCGTAAATTGCAGTTGCAGAATGGTGCAGAGCCTGTGGAACGGGAACTAAATCTATCAAATGGAAGCAGACCCAGTCGTAGTGGTAAACGGGGGACATATTTTCTGCATGGCGTCGGTGACCCTGGTGATGATGGAGCGCTTAATGTTTTCTCTGCGTATCTGAATGCAACTGCAAGCCGGGAGAGACGCTCGGCTGACTCGTTGGGTACTGGATCGGATGCAGACTCGGGTGTAGGACCAGATTCGGCTTTCTCTTCACGAAACACTTCTATAGATGGGCATCCTACCTATGCTTCGCATCATCTGCCAGATAACTCGAATGTCTGCTATGCCTGGATGGTTGAGGAGTGCATTTTGTCCGTGTACAATCAAATAAAACTTAGCTGTCCCGTTCATTTGGAGCAGTCAATGGCGCAATTGGCTCCGGATGTCATCTTTGCAGATATACCAGATAAACACACAATTGCTACGGAGTGCATTATCAAGGGTTCGCTGCTGGGACGTGGAGCCTTTGGCTTTGTGTTTAAAGCCAGTTGCAAGTTGCGTGGAACTCGGGTTTTTCGATCTGTAGCAATGAAAATGCTTCAGCCAGTGCAGCCAGGTGCGCGAGCCAAGGAAGTGAGTCCAAAGTAAAATTTAATTGTTAAATAATTAAAATTCTTACATTTTCTATAGAGTGCCTTGATGGCCTATAAGGTCGCACTGGGCAAATGGGATCGAGATCCGCTGCAGCACTCCTGCAAGGCGTACTGCACAGCCAGGCAAGAGTTGGCTGTACTGCTTACTTTGAAGCATCCGAATATTGTTCCGCTTGTTGGTATTTGCATTAAACCTTTGGCATTAGTGCTGGAGCTAGCACCATTGGGCGGTCTTGATGCTCTGCTGCGCCAGTATAGGCGGAGTGGCGCACATATGGGTCCACATACGTTCCAAATGTTAGTACTGCAGGCTGCACGCGCCATCGAGTACCTGCATCGGAGGCGGATCATATATCGGGATCTGAAATCTGAAAATGTGCTGGTTTGGGAGTTACCACAACCTCATACCGAGGATAGTCCTCGCAACCAGGTGCACATTAAGATTGCTGATTATGGAATAAGTCGTCAGACGGCTGCTGGTCTAAGTGCTAAGGGTTTTGGCGGCACGGAGGGATTTATGGCGCCCGAGATAATAAGATTTAACGGCGAGGAGGAATATACCGAAAAGGTAATTTGTAATAAATAAATTATATGAATCGGTGTTCACACTCTATTGTTTCTTTAAGGTGGATTGCTTTTCATTTGGAATGTTCATCTATGAGAACATTAGCCTGCGCCAGCCTTTTGAGGGTCATGAGTCCATAAAGGAGTGCATTTTGGAGGGCAGTCGTCCGGCTCTGACACAACGTGAGACACAGTTTCCCACTTGCTGCCTAGATCTAATGGTACTTTGCTGGCACGAACAGCCACGTCGGCGGCCATCAGCGAGTCAGATAGTCTCAATACTCAGGTAATGTTTTAAGAGGCTTCGATTATTCATGCACGCTTGTAATTAAATCCATTTTTTAGTGCACCTGAATGTATCCATTTACTAGACGTAGTTGCCTTGCCTCACAGCGATAAGATTGTCTGTGGCGCTTTTCAATTATTGTTGGCTGGCATCGAGGAGGAGCGCTCCGGCTTCGAGTTGTGGCTGCCTGCTTTTGGTTCACACATTGATATACTAGACGTTTCGCCAACTGGCAATCTGCTGCAATGCAGCAGCATTAGCTGCACCCCACAGCCACAAATGATGCCACCGAAAACTCCCGAGAGCAACGCATCCGCGCGAGCTCGTTCGGCACAACGTATGCCAAAAGTGAATATGCTGTGCTGCTGTCTGGTGGGTGAGGCTATTTGGATGGGTGATGTTTCGGGAAACTTACACGCCTACAGCACAACGAGCTATGCACATCTGTTCTCCTACATGCTTGATCCTGCCATCAAATCAGCTGTGATAAGTTTAGTATATATGGCGGGTATTGCACGAGTTGCAGTGGGCTTACAAAATGGTCGCGTCTTCCTGGTTGATGCCTGTCGTGTGCCCACTAATTGTGCATTTGCTGAGGGTTCATTTGTACTAACTGAGATTTGTTCAGGATTTGTACTTCATGCTGCCTGCTCAGTGTTGATTGAAGGGTAAGCTTCTTCTAAATCTTTGGGAAACTTGACGAATCTCATTCCTTTTTCTACAGCGTATATGAGCTGTGGTGTGGTGAGTTAGCTGGCAAAATCAACGTTTTCCCAGTCAACGAATCAGGTGTGTGCGGTCATCAGGCCTTGTGCCACAGTGAAGAGCCAAATCTCATTGAGGACGTTAAAGTGACGCGCCTTTGCAGCAACGAGAGCCATGTCTTTAGTTGCTTATATCCCGGCTGCATGGTGTATCAGTGGGGAACCGTATCGAAACGAATCGAAAATAAATTGGACTGCTCTAAGTTACTGCCCTGTTCCGAATCTCTACAAAGCATTGCCATTGATGAGCACGTTAGCCTTATCAAATGTCAAATCTCAGCGCTGGCGGCACACAACACTGAGTTGTACATAGGCACCACCTGGGGGTGTCTCATTGTAGCTGAGTTACATACGTTGCGTCCCATTAGCGTTTTTCGTCCGTATGAGAATGAGGTAAGGATTTGCGATCATTATTTTTCATCTTGGTTATTATAGTTAATTATAAATCCATTGCAGATTAAGGCGATAATAACCATGCCGAATGCCGGCGTTCCTCTAATAGCTACGCTCGGACGGCGTTATCGCTCGCTGATCTCTCGATATGTGGACATGGGCGAGTCCACGTCAAATAATGCTAGTTCAGTAGCAAGTACACCCACGCATGGTGCAGCCAAACCCATGCCGTCAGCAGATTTAGATAACCACATGCATTGCCTGTTGTGGCGAGCCAAGAACTGGACCTAAGTCCGATCTCAACTATGTACTAGGTACAATACTTATTAATCACTAATGTAGGGCAAAAATTGACCCAATATTCTAAATAACACTTTGCTACATATTTTGCTGGCGTAGGTCCAATCATTATTGGAAAATTTGGTCTATTTCATATAATATTTTTTGGTGCATATGCACATTAAGTACGTTTATTGCACAGATTATTAACACCTAAGCTATGTGCACTAGTTTAAATAGGCATTTGAACTTGAAAAAGTAATTTTAAAAATATTTCAAAGCATTCCATCTCAATTACCGAACTTTTTAATAAAGCTGATGAAAACCCATTTAATGGTACGCTATGAGTTATTGCTGTCCAATGGAACCCACTGACATGGAAGACTGCCGACTACGTGAGTAAATCGAATCAGAGCTTTTGAGCACGCGTACATAGTTATTAAAGTCTATTAAAAACTGAAACTCTTCCAAGAAGGCGTCCTTCAAGGGTACCTAAAAAACGAAGTATATTAATTGAAGTCATAATTTAAATTATTTTGTATTAACCTTAAAGTGCCGCGCCTTTTTGATGATGAAGAGTACCCAGCTGACCACCCCATAGAGCAATGCACAACATGATCCCACGAGCAGCACAAAGAAAACACCCTCCAAATTATCCATCGCAAGAGCTGTAGCCTCTGGTGCATCTTCTTTGGTTGCGCAAATACCGGAGCCAACTTCATTCCACCATTTGTTTTTCATCTTCTCCAGCACGCCCTGCTCCTGCAGCTGCAGCAGAGCATTATTCAGTTTACCACGATGGGGCCAATCTAAAGGCCGATAGTTAAAATGATTACGGAGTCTCTTTATATATATTTTTGACATATGTTACTTTTCCGCATAGCAATTCCATAACCTTTCTCGTCCAGAGCATCACCAATTTTTTTGAGATTACATTCACGTTTTGTGTTGTACTCAATGGATGTTGATTCCATGAGAAATGCGTATTGAGTGCTAACCTTAACGCGATCTACACCTTCCTGATTAGTTTCTGTCAGATACTCGGGATGCTCAGTCATAAATTTATTCATTTTAATATAGCGTTCATCCTCAGAGTTCTGCGAAATTATTATATAATTACTTCACAGTAACAATTAAAAAGTTGTATGGCTTACCAAAAAAAAATTTCTAGTTGATCCTGTCCGCTTGGCTCCATAGACAACACCGTCTTTGTTATCCGCTAAGTCATCTACGCTGTTGATTAAGCTTTGTGGTTTCTCAATAGTTAAGAACGCAGCAAGATTGGCTGTATAAGAGGACACGACAATCAACGTGAAGAACCACCAAAAACTAGCTACAGTGCGTGTGGATAAGGCTCTGTTAGCGAAAAAATTTTATGAAATTTTCCTCATTTTTGTATAAAGTAAACTCACTTGGGTCCTATTTCAGAACCTTGCTGTAGCAAAGCACCAGTAGTAAACCAAATTGAGTTTCCTATTGTAAACTGATTCTCTAGCTCTTCTGGCTCTTCAATGCACGGATATGGATTATCCCATTCACTGGGCGACAAACGGCCAAGTATGAAAAAGCTTAATGAAACGCCCAAAAAGGACAATCCAAGAAACCACCAAACTTCCTCTGAAAATGGATCCATGAAGGTGAAGAGTTCAGGTTGCGCTTTTTGAGGCTTTAAGAAAAGTATAGCGATGCCTAAAATTAAATACCTTGTAAATATAAATGGATAATTAAATAGCTGATATCACTTGCCAAGATTCATAAACGGTATACTAAATTCGATGGCTTCCTGACGCTCCGATGTTATAGTGAGATCTGTGATTGCCAAGTCAGCGTGCTATAATGAAACGTTAATTTAAATATTTAAATTTCATTTGACGTAGAGATTGCTTACGCCATGCATTATCTCTCGTAGCATGCCCGTTGATTCATTTGAAGTTTTATTGTATGAACCATAATCATTGCCTCCATTCTTAAATGTGAAGTTAAAGCCAAGTTTATCCGCCAGTTCCATAATCAGATCTACACCATATCCTTCATATTGACTATTGCCCTCGAGCTGTTTGTAGCTCTCCACCAAACTGGCATACGGCTTATTCTATTTGAAAAATTAAGTATTTAGCTTCATTTATGCTTTTTAATATTTTTTTCTTACCGGCACCGAAAGCAATATAATGAACGTTTTGTTTGCTAGAGAATTATCAATATTATCGAATTGGGAGTTGGTTGCCGCCAAGCGCTCTGGTCTGTAGTCGCGCTCCTCACTCCAAGTGCCCACTTTTACTATTCCGGATGGTTGTAACTCAATTACGTCCAAATGATAGCCCTTGCGTACGTTGCCCTCAAAGTAAATAGGTCCCGTGAGTAGTCGGTCCTTGAGACGTAGCTATTGGATATTTGTGTACTTAGTATAGGTATTTGAATTTGATAACATTATCGTACCGTTCTCATATAGTTCTTGAAGGATGAACCATCGTCTCGCACACTTTCTGTGCGTTGTGAACAGTTCTGGGAAACTGGCTTAAAGGGTAGATTCTTTAGAGTTTCAGCAAACAATTGCACTGCATCGTATGTGAGAGCCATTTCCACTGTAATGGGACAGGAACCTATGAGGAAGATGAAGATGAGATCCGAGTTCGGTTCCGAATAATAGGTATTCTTTTACCATTTCGAAAATCATCTTGTTCGCTTTTATATCCCATTTTCTGCATCAGCTCCTTAACAGCCATTTTTTCTGGGGAAAACAATCGAAAACTTGTTATATTGGCCTCGCTGTATTTGTACTCCTCCAAATCGAATGAGTGAAAATCTAAATTGCCAATGATATAACTATAGTCCTCGTTGATAATGCCAACTTGTTGTGCCTGGTATGGAAAAATGCCATAGATTTATATATTAAATAGCTTCATATACGATTTGTAGATCCCACTTGATTCAGAAACTCCGGCACTGTATCTGTGGAACCCACGACTACAATTCGATTGTCTTTAGACTTGCGCACGCGCCTTAACACCGGTTTATAGTTCCCATTCAGCTGCATATCATAGCGTAGCACCGTGACAATTGGTCCATTCATGCCGAAGAGGGAGTTGAGCTCATTTAGAATACTCAGATATTCCGCTATTAAGGAACATATAATAAATATATATGTATATGAACAAATAATAATAAAAACCCCCATTAACAGTCACTTACCCGATTCATAAAGAAATATAAAACGCGACCATTCGAATGCGGTTATAAGACTGTAGAGAGCCTTCGAAAGGTCAGCAGGATGGGGATGCAGATTAAAGCCCTCGGAATATTCGCTCATATATGAGTATATATGGGGTATATCCATGGCATCGCATATGGACATCAGATGCACAGCCGTATGGCGCGACGACGGTCCAAACACACCTGCTATGCCCGTCTGCAGAGAGTGTTTAAATGATATTGTTTATATTTTTATTATTATCAAGAAGAAAGACCCACCTCGAGCATGAGACACAGCTTACCGTAGCTGTGATAAGCATCGCCGTAGTTCACCTCCGCTTTTAGGGATGTCATGGCTAGACCTAGTTCTTCGTTGGCCACATTAATTGCATGATCAAATACAATGTTCATTTCTTCTGTATTTTGATCAGTGAGCAGGCCTGTCAATTAGGAAATGTACATATGTATTAAAGGGAGTTCTAATCAAAAATCATTCAACAGGGCTGATTACAAAGAAAATTAAACAAACTGTGTTTAATTTAAAGAAATGTATTTAATTTTTTTGTGTGGTTCTGGATAACTCCTAGTCGGACAAACTCGACTAACGAACGAATAATTGTTTTCATATTAATAAAACGCAAGTCTTTAAATAATTTGCCGGTTTGTTTATAAACAAAAACTTGAACTTATCGCTGTCTATATTCAGATATTTAGAGCACATTTAGATACTGCTACGATCCATTTCAAAACCAAACAAACAAATACTTAAAAGCATTTTATGAGCTTTCAGCGTTGATGGAACGAACAGCATGTTCTCTTTACGAGACATTAAAAATAAATCGGGCGTTCGAGCGACCGCAATGTTCATTGCTAAAAAAAAACTTACCAATTGGAATGCTGGCCGAATTTTGGAGTCTATCATATCCGCCATAATTATCGTACTGAGCATTAAGAATGGAAATTCTCGATGTGATTATTGAAAAATATATTAAAATATTAATTATCAGCATTTTATGGCATAAAATAATTAAGCTTTTTATTTCGTATACATAATATTTGACAGAAAATTAGGTGGCGGCTTTAGACTTTATGTTCTGTACGCGTTGAGCGAAAGTTGACTACTGCCAGAGAGTTTCCAAAATATACATTTGGAAAATGTTTTGAGTAAAAGTTTTAAAAAGCTTTGAGTTAAAAAAGTTTATTTAATTATCTTTACGACAATACCAAGTGAGAAAAATATAATTTTGTAAATTTTAAGCATTTAATTATTTATTTTTTGTAATTTTTAGTTAAAGCTTTATTTTGATCTTAATCTTCATCGGGAAGATTATTTTCCGAATCAGTCTGTAGCGATTCTATGGACTGTGAAGAATTGCGACTGCGTGAATATACTGACTGGGCGCTCTTCAGGGCTCGTTCATTTTCAGCAAAACTGACAACTATTTTAAACTCCTCAGCAAGCGCATCGCAGAAGGGCACCTGTAAGTAGTAGTGAGAAACTATTTCCTTAAACCTAACCTCCTAACTTACCTCATAGAACTTGGCTTTCTTGAAGACAAATAAGCACCAGTAGAAAAAGGAGATGATAAAGGAAAGCAATGAGCCAACGATTAACACTGCGTAAATGCCACTCAAATTTTTCATGCCCAATGCAGAAGAACCATCGTCTTCGCCCTTGTCCTGTAATAAATGAAAATATAGAAGAACTGTATATAAATTCCTTATCAATAAAATCATTTCCACACACTAAATTATTTTGAAAACTTACGCTGCAAACACCGGCGCCTATTTCATTCCACCATTTGTTCTTTAGCCTGGCCAGCACTCCCTGCTCTTGAAGCTCGAGCAATGCATTGTTGAATTTATCGCGATATGGCCAATCTGTGTAAGAGTTTTTTTTTTTGGCTTACTTGGTTACGGTTTTAGCCATATCTGCACTCACTTTTAGGCATTGCAATGCCGTAACCCTTCTCATCCAGTGCTTCGCCAATCTTTTTCAGAGTACACTCCCTAACTGTATTGTACTCTATAGATGTGGATTCCATGAGAAAAGCGTATTTTGTTCCCGCCTTGACTTTATCGACGCCCGCTTGATTTGTTTCAGTCAGCATCTCTGGATTATTGGTCATGTAGGCATTCATCTTCATGTAGATTGGGTCTTCGGACGTCTAAATTAGGACACATAAACATTGATTACAGATACGCTCTCTCATTTGTAACTTACCAAGAAAAAGTTTCTAGTTGACCCGGTGCGCTTGGCACCGTATTGAACATCGTCTTTGTTCTCTGCCAAATCTTCTACGCTATTAATTGAACTGGATGGATTTTCTATGGTCAGAAACGCAGCCAAGTTCGCTGTGTATGATGAAACCATAATCAGTGTGAAAAACCACCAAATGGCTGATATGGTTCGAGTGCTAAGTGCTCTGTGGTTTGGAAAAATGTTCAATAAATGTTAATGTTAAAGTTTTTACTACAATACTTTGGCGCGATTTCGGAACCCTGTTGGAGTAATGCTCCTGTGGTAAACCACAGTGAATTATTTATGGTAAACTGATTCTCCAGTTCTTCCGGTTCTTCAATACATGGATATGGATTATCCCATTCGGATGGTGATAGTCGCCCCAGTACAAACAGACACAGTGAAACGCCTAAGTAGGCAATGCCCAGATACAACCAAACTTCCTTTGAAAATGGGTCCATGAATGAAAAGATCTCTGGCTCCGCCTTTTGAGGTTTTATATATAAAATGGCAATACCTAACCGCCAAATATATAATGTTAATAAAACTATATTTCAAAATGTCATCTTTAGACGGATCTTACCTAGATTCATAAAAGGTATGGAAAAGTCAATGGCTTCTTCTCGTTCTGAAGTGATTGTCAAGTCCGTGATGGCCAAGTCTGCATGCTGTTGAAGATAGTTATCAAATTTGTAATATCGTCCATTACTTAGTACTTGCTACTACAACTTACACCTTCAACGATTTCTTTGAGCATTCCTGTTGTCATGTTTGTACTCTTATTGAAGGAGCCGTAATCATTGCCACCATTGTGAAATGTGAAATTAAAGCCCAGTTTATCCGCCAGCTCCTTAATCAGATCTATGCCATAACCCTCATATTGATTATTTCCAATCAGAGTATTAATACTTTCAACCAAACTGGCGTACGGTTTGTTCTATGTTTACGACAATGCTTAATAGTTAGGTGACCATATTTTTATAAGGATTAGCTTACCGGCACAGAAATAAGCACCTTAAAGGTTTTATTTACCAAGGTATTTTCCTCGTTCTCATTAAGATTTGTTATTGGTGGGGGCCGTTTGAATTCAAACTCTTTGCCTTCCTCCCAGGTACCCACCTTCACTAGGCCCACAGGTTGCAGCTCTATCACATCAAAGCTGAATCTCTTACGCATATTTCCTTGAAAAAAGATACGTCCCGTGATCGTCTTGTCTAAAATATCCAACTATGAAACGTAAGCAACAATATAAAAATCCTAATAATGCAATATTCATTATTATTTCAAAGATTTTTACCGATCGCATATAGTTTCTGAAAGTGGAGCCATCAGGCTGAACATTATCATGATGCTCTGAGCAATTTAGCTGTTGCGGTTGGTAGGGCAAAAAGTTGGTTGTTTCGGCAATTACACGCACTGCATCATAGGTTAGAGCCATGGCCAATGTTATTGACGAAGAGCCTACGTTCAATCAAGGACTTAAGTAAGAAAGGGAATGACCAATACCGTACTCTTACCATTGTTCATGGGCTCACTTTCGCCCAGTTCGTGTTGCAGTGTTTCGACTAAGTCACGCACTTCTTTTTTATCTGGGTCAAACATGCGTATGCCTGTTATATTTGCCTCACTGTATTTGTACTCCTCCAGCTCGTAGGTGTGCAGATCTAGGTTGCCCACTAAATATGTATAATCCTCATTCATGATGCCCACCTGCTGTGCCTGACGCAACAGCTCGGCCACGCCCTCCGTTGAACCAACAACCACGATGCGACTATCCTCTGATTTGCGGATGCGTCGCAGAACTGCCTTATAGTTGCCATTAAGATTGAGATCGTAACGCATAACTTTGATGACGGGTCCCTTGATGCCATACAATGTCATTAGGTGATCCAGTATGGTAAGGTACTCAGCTGCAAATATCAATTTATTAGAATTATCCCGACAGAAAATGCACTTGTCATACAGGACTCGTAGCAGTAAATAAAACGTGACCAGTCGAACTGTGTGATGATATCATAGAGTACACGGGCAATATCTTCTGGATGCGGATGCAAGTTAAAGCCATCAGTTTGAGGACTCCATGACAGATGCGGATATATGAAAGGTACGTCTTTGGCATCGCATGCATTCAGCAGATGGGCAGCAGTATGCTTGGCAGCAGGTCCAAATACTGCGCCCACTCCATTCTATAGCATAATAACGAATTTAATTACCACTCAACAATTTCTCTTTACGCATTCCTCACCTGCATTAGCCTGCATAGTTGCTCAAACGCATGCACGGAATTCCCATAGGCCACTTGCTCTGTTTCGCCCACCAGAGGGATGCTCAGGTCGCTGTTAACCACAGCTATGGCATACTCAAAGGTTTGGCGTATTCTATCTGTGGTATCATCAGTGATTAGACCTGCGCGTTGTTGTTTGAGTCAAAGAGCGATGAGTATGCGAGAGAGTTCGAGTGGAATATTTGATCTGTTCTCTAGAGAATTCGAGTGGAATGTTTGATCAGTTCTCAGTTAACTTACCTATGCGAATGGCCTGTCTATTGGAAGCTGCATAGGAATTGCTCCCATAGCCATGGGCCGCATGTGACCACAGAAGTACCACAACAGCCAACCAAAAAGGCATTTAATCTGTTTCAAATTGTTGAATTTGAATATATTCTTTACTTAATAGTAAGTGTTCATGTGTTTCAGTCGCTTTGGTAAATTCTGTGTCTATTTTTGTTGATACTTGTTTTTCTGTTGTCTATATATATTTTTGGACCACCAACTCAGACGTGAATTGTTCAGCGTTCTGTCCCCTCTGAAGACTCTGCTACGACTGAAGAGAAATAAACTAGAAAATATACTCAAAAGTTTTCCAAAATATTTGTGTTGTATGAAGCTTGAAAGCTGCAAAGTTTTGGAATTGTTGCCAGTGTTGCGTAGTCTCCATACACATCGGATTTTATAGAAAAATAGTTACTTGATTCGTTTGTGCACATTTCGCTATCGTTAATATTTTATTAGAATTATCACAAACATATAAATAGTTTCAACTAAATTATTGCAAATTAAAAATATAAATAGTTAAATACTATTAAATAAAATAATAAAGTATATCATACTTTATTTATTTTTTTTCTTTTTGGCACACTTCGGTTTTAATATCTTTGGATGAATACGCTCGAGAACATCTCCTGGTAGTTCATGATTAATGGCAAGTCAAGCGTGGAACAAGTACAAAAATCAGCGCAATCTGGAAAATGTTACCAGTTGATTAAAAGTTTGCGGATATCTTAAAACTAAACTAAACTCGGGTTTTATAGAAAACATCTTTACATAGTGTGAAAAAATATAATTCATTATAATTAAGAAAGTTATAAATTCAGAATTCTAACTTGGAATTCTTGACTTGGTGAGCTAATTGGAAAGACAATTGAAGAACTTCAAGAAGGGGAGCAACAACCGCATAGGGAGGCCATTAAAAGCAATCCAACTAGTAGGCATAAATCACCATTAATTAAGGGAATGTAAATTGTGGCGCAATGGGGCCAACTGAAGTGCGACGTTGTTGTTGACAGCAACACAACAGGCTCATCTTCAATAGGACAAATGACAGTTAAGAGGAAGCTGGCGAACAACATGACTCCCAATCAACGGGCTCCGAATGTGAAGCGATTCGGAAAATTGTGTGTCAGCATTGGAATGCCTAGCAGTAAGTGGTTATATTTATGGAGTAATACTTACAATTAGCGTTAGATTCAACTGGCGTGTGCTGGTTTGTTTAGGAGTGGATCGCTATAGGAAACAATGGGTTGCTACTACCAGACACTGCACTTCTTTTGGGGATTCATGGGCGTTCCGGGCGCACAGTTGAATTCGCGTGCAAAATCGTAGGAGTTGGAGAGGGTGCCGATGACACGATAACGGCCAGGACTATGTATAGCTGTATTCAGTTTGTTGCGTATCGCCTCCGGTCGCATGGCACCGCACCATACCTGGCCGAAATTTAAAAAGAATAGCTGTGGTCCGGTCATATTCAGTCCCGGCAACATCTCATCCCTGGCTTCATTGGGGTTTTCATTTAGCCAGCGTTTGTAAGCGTGAAAAGCTTGCCGCAGTCCACCATTGTCCGCAATATTCTCGCCTGAGGGGCAGATGACTGATGAGCCATACAATTAATTGGATTACTGGATTTGTGGCCTACCTTGCGTGCTCTCGCCATTAAGAGATATGCCAACCTCCTCCACCGTATAATTGCCGTACTGCGAAATGATGCAGCGGGCGCGGTCGTCGAAACCGCGAATGGACGAGTCTGTCCACCATTTGTGTATGTTGCCATTGCTATCGAAGAGCCGGCCCTTGTCGTCAAAGCCGTGGGTCAGCTCATGCCCAATGACCACTCCAATGCCACCAAAGTTCAGAGATTTGGGAAAATGACGATGATAGAAGGGTGGCTGTAGTATGCCAGCGGGAAACATGATCTGATTTTTGTTGCGGCTATAGTAGGCATTAACAACAGCCGGTGCCGTCTGCCAGTTGGTTTTGTTTACTCGCTCGTGCAGCTTGGCCTGTTCCATTTTGGCTGTGTGCAGCAGCACATTGAGCGTGTTCTCAAAGTATTTATCAGGATGAATATCGATACCTGCGTACTTCTCGTTCAGCTCCTCGGCATTAAGTATGAAATCAGGATAGCCAATCTTTAGGGACATCGCATTTACCTTCTCCTCGGCCAGTAGCTTAGTTGTTTGATCTAACCAATCTGTGGTCTTCAGTATATCCCGAAATGCCTGTTGCAGTTCATGGGTCATCCGCAATGTATCCCTCTTGCTGTTGTCATCGAAGTAACGACTCACAAACATGGAGCCTACGGCCATGCCCATATTCGTATTTACTTGGGCTATGCAGACCTTCCACCTTTGCGGACTCTCTTCGCGCCCAAAGAGTGCATGATAGAAATTCTGTTTGATGTCATCGAAACGATCGTCAACATTATTGATGCGATGTCGTACAAACCGCCACATCATATAGTTGGCCACTGTGCGGGGTTCCGTGACCGCAAGCAGTGCCACCAACTGTTTCATGTATTCCACCGCATAGATGACCACCTGTTCCGTGTCATTGACATTGCGTCCCTGAAGGGTACTCAAATAGACGGTCCAGTCAATTTGTGGCACCGTTGCTTTCAATTGCTGTAGCGTCATCCGTTTGTAGAGCTATGAAGACAAATAGTTACAGTTACATTGGTAAAGGACCATATGTATTTATCTTGTAGTCTATATTAGTCTCTATTTGGCCGACTTACCTTGGTAACATTGAGTCTTTGCTCCGCTGGTGCTGTAATCGCTGCCAGCCGTGTCTCGAAGGCAATGAGTTCGGTGGCCGTGTGCGCTGCATCCGCTTTGCTGGCGCCTAGCTTGTTCATCACCTCAGACATGTAGCGCTGATAGGCAGTCAAATACTTGGCATTGCTCTGCTGTAGAAAGTATTCGCGTGTGGGCAGGCCCAGGCCGGTTTGATCAAACTGTATGATATTCTCCTCTGAGTTCTTAATATCAGCGCCCACCCACTGGACGATGAGTATATCGTTGTTGTAGCGACGTAACGTGGCTGCTAGCTGCTGCCAGTTGAAGTGGGTGCTTCGCCAATCCGGGTCAAGCACTGGCCAGCCGCCCAGCTGCCGAATAAGCGAGTGTAGCGGCTCTAGGCCGCGACGATTGAGCAGCTCGCTGTTCACGCAAGACTTGTAAAGATTCTTGGCCTTCACTTGAGCATCGTGTTTGGGTTTCAAGAATTCCTTGGTACTTGCTTGCACCGGTATCATATCATCCTTGTGCTTGTCCTTGTCCCTGTCATTGTCCTTAATATGTATCGTAGAAGACGCTGGCGCATCCGGCTCTCTGTTCCTTTCACGTACTGGCTCAAAGAGCCTTTTGCGTTTAGTGCCATTGGCAAAGCGCTTGTAGCGCACCAAAACCCGATTCAGCAAATGTCGCCGATGAACAATGTGCTGACGCAGGCGCTCAGCCTTTAGCTCGGATACTTGATCCGTTTCCGGTTCCTGTTCGTTCAGTTTAAATACGTTTTGTCGTACACGCATCTCTGAGTTTGGTGACTGCGGAGTCTTCTCAAGCAGATTGCGCAGCACCAAATCCAGACTCTCGCGCAGCATTTCGAATGTATCGAAACCAGCCTTATCTTTGGGTATGGGATGCAGCCTCTCCCAGTTACCACAGGCGAACTTGTAAAAATCCACACACGGATCCACATGACTGTTCATGTAACGCTGCATGGTCTTCGACTGTGCTTGACGTATATCCTCCCGTGTGCCCTGTTCATTCCAGAAGGATTGTAGTGAGCTCTCAATCAGCTCCGCTTCCAAATCATCCACGTGCTGTTCTTGCTGTGCTTCACGGCGCTCCCGCGCCGACTGCTGTCTACGAGACATGTTATGTCTTTTGTCCGGATAGCGTTTGGGTGTACTTTTCTTGTGACTAGTGTCGAACTCGGAGCCTTCATCATCCACAACCGTGTTCCTCTCATTATCTAACATTTCGTTGTCAAAGCACTCGCTAGGTATGGCGCCGATTACGGAGCCATGGGGTAGAAAGGATGTCCGGGCGTCTTTCATCAAAATGCTTCGATCTTCTAGCTCCAGCGTTTCACCATTCGCATAACGATAGGGCAGACATCGTTTGGCCTTTTCCGCTGTCATGAACTCCATCTGGGTTTGCTTGGCGTGCGGCAATAGAAACTCATCATTGATTAGGTCATTGTAGCTCTCGCCTTCCGGCAGCAACGATTCATAGTCATCCAGGTAACCGGGTACTGAGATGGCAGCTTTGCGTTGCTCGCGTACGCGTTGTTCACTGAGTTGCAGCGCCTGCAACATTCCGTCCAGCCGCAGTAGCAGCAACAGCACCAATGTCAATGGCAGCATTACCACTGGAATCAGTAAGAGCAATTTGCAACAAGTTAGACCGGGGCACCACTGCACTCGACCCGTTTGTTGATTAACCCCTAGCCCCAACTTGACACGCCGCTCGGCACGAGCGGCATGCGGATTTGGTGATGGGTGAACACCGTGCACCTGTACCAATGTCAGCTTCAATGGGCTGTGGCGACTCATAATGCACGTTTTCAAATATGTTTAATCAATATGAAACCGACAACGAATAGTGCCGAATGGCGAGCGCTGGCCTTTATACTTTAATTAAACGCAATGTTTTTTTTTGCGACGCAATTGCGAAAGAATGAAAAGCCGCCAGTCAAAGAGCCGAGAATCGGGAATCGAGAACCGAGCAACGCGAACCGAGATCTGATAGCCGAGAGCAAGCAGCAACGAGATTGAATGCGGGTGCATCAGTCGCGCGCGCATTGCCTACTAAAACTGCTAGCTCCATTTGGGGCTGCCCAGTGCGCCGGTCAAGCTGGATGTAATCACGGTGCGCGACAAACAATTGAATGAAGACGACGACGGCAGAAACGACGCTGACGCCCACAGCGCGGCGCTTAAATAAACCCCTCAAAAGAATAGTACAGAAAAAAGGAGATGGCGTAAGAGACGGAAGAGATAGAGACGGAAAAGGTAGCGGCGAAATAGTGATCTGTGTTTACTGCTTAGCTACTCTTAGCGTGTGCATGCGTGTGTGTGTGTGTGTGTGTGTGTGCTTATGCGGTCTGCTTCTTCCATTTAGTTTGCCCGACAGGCCGTAAAGCCAAGTAAATATTGACTGTTTGGATTAACATTAATGTTCAACCGATATCAATGGGTCTTTGACCTTATGCAATTGAATCAACCTGTACCAGAGTCGACCGCATTGCCAAAGTCCCAGCATTTGACCTATTAACCTTATTCGGGCGCTTACAAATCGACAACTTCCGGTTGTATTAATGTGCGCTAATGTCTGCTAAACAAAAAACAAACAAGTTTTGCACAAACAACAACAACAATCAGCATATGCTATCTATAATACAATATAGCCATTACCAGAGGCACTTGCAGCCGTTGCAGCAACAAATACATACATACGTACATCGTATTGAAAATTAGTGTCATTATCACTAGCACACACACACACACACACATCTACAAAATTTATAAATTCACATATTCTGTGAATGGTAGCACCTCCGCTTTGACCTCCGTCCGGGTTCAGCTTTGAATTGGGTCTAAATTCAATCAATTTAATTTAATTTCACAAAACAATTGGACAGAACAGACAGCCAAAGCAGGTTAAACTTTGTGCTTCGCTGCGCTACACCCTACGGGGCCCGGCATATAGACAGTGACAATTGTTGAGTAGTTAAAGAATTTGTATATGTGTATGTACGTACAAACTGTCGCTATAAATCTGTTCAATCACTCAAAGAGGCACCAAGTGGTGCCCTTTATTTTTAAAATTACAGCAAGTTTATGTATATTAAATAAAAATAAAGAAAAAAGCTCAGCCTAAGCATTTATTTTAATTATATTAGTAAACTTTCTGTTGAGTTTATAGAAAATCCAATTTACACTAATCTCTTCCAGGAATTTAGTGAAAAAAGTCGTAGCAAGGCTACGTTCTATTACCGTGCGTTTACGTAATATTCATCATTGTTGTTAAAATGTCAAATGTATTTACTGCATATGTACATAATCACTGGCTACACACGACACACACACAAACACACATATATATATATATATATATATACCCAACACACACACACACAATTTACTAGTTAAGTGAATTTAAGCTACTTGCGAGGCGAAAGAAAACTTGTCAGTAAATTGCCTTTCGACATCATTTTAGGTTTAGGTTAGTATTACAAGATTATGCGGATAATTGCTGGCATGCGATGCCATCTAATATGACGACACGCAGCTCATGCTCAACAAAACAGTTCACCCTGCCCCGGACCTACCCACACACAGATTCAACACATTCACATACACACAGAGTACAAGCCTATGGACATTTTTTGTTGTTGAGGTCCACTTCGCCATCTCGTACCGCACGAATTTTTGCTTCATGAACAGTAAACACGCAAATTAGCTTGAGTGTGTATTTGTATGTGTGTGTGTGAGTGTGTGTGTAAAATGAGATGTACTTGTATGCAAATTTGTGGATCGGCCTTTTTATGCGTGTGTTGTGAGTTGCATCTGTAGTGGTGTTCACTTGAATTGCCTTTGGTTCGTATGCTAATTTTAGCCTTAAACCTTTTAATTAGCGACTATGACCGAGATTGGATAACATGTCAATTAAAAAGCAGATACACACACAAATACATAAGCAAATATGTGGAATGCCCTGCATAGTATATTTATTGCTGCAGCTGGGGTGTGCAATTGCAGTCTGCGCGTCTAAAGTTATCTAATTGTCAACCTTATGGCTTCTAATTGGATCTGACCATCAGATTCATTTGATCCCTAGTTCAAGAACATGAGCTGTGTACAACTGAGAGAATATCTATCATTAGGTTGGGCGAAAGGTAAACGAACGATTTATGAATCAATTATTAAAGACGAATGTGTGAGTGCGTGAATGAGTGTTGAATGAATGAACGCCGAACTACTATAGATATTTTCTCAGTCGCGCATTTAAACACGAATGAGTTGTGTTATCAGCGCAATACTTCCCCTTAAAATATTTGGCGGTCAGCTATTTTGATGAGCCAAACAGTCGCAGCAGATAGAAAATTAATTAATAGAAATACAACTACTTATATAATTTTTCTTTCTTATCTGCTCTAAACTAGTCGATACATCGAACTCAAGTAAGTGAGTTGGATGGACAGGAGAAATTGTGCAAAGCATGTCTGACATATATATTCATATGCCTTATACACTTCACTATATGTAGAGAGTAAGATGGTTAATATTTGTTTTTTTTACATATCACGATATGCTTAACGCGGATGTGAAATTTGTTCAACTACTTATCGATGACGGCCCATTGGGAATGATTTTCACAATTGTAATGATGCAACTCACAATGATGCAGAATTATTCTTAAAAAACCTGTTCTCAGCACTTATTGCGTATTCAGTCAAGACTAAGTCGCGTTGGCTTCAAAAAAAAACTGTAAGGAACAACACTCACATTTAAACTGTGCCACACTTGAACTTGAATAGCTTTCCAGTTGCTATTGACTTCCCGCACTTCATGTAGTTTAAATATTGCTTCGAGAATCGAGAATTTGTTGCTGTTGGTGTTGCTGGTGCTGCTGCATCTGCCTGTTAACGCCTTGGAAGCTAAGGAACGAATGCGTTAACGGGCTGACAATGTTGAGCGTTGAAGGCGAAATGTTGTTAGCTCTTGACGTGATGTTCTGTTGCTGGAATAATGGTAAAACTACTGTCAGTATGTCCAGCACTAAGCGCCTTGTTGCTACTAATTTTAATTGCCGAGAGATTACCGCTAATTGATATGTCTAAAGCAGCGGGCGCATCTGCTTTGTGGGCGCACTCACTGCGAAAGCCAGATGGGAACTCAACTGTGAGCATATCATCAGTGTTTCTTAACAGTTATCAGTTGACTTAATAGTCAAAGCTTAGTCTGACAACAAAGTGCTTTTCAATTAAAATGAGTGAAAGTACCAGTGCGAGTACCAGTATGAGTACGAGTACGAGTTTATTAAACAATTGTTTTTGCTAACTTAATTGCTTACAAAGTGATTTATGGGAAGTGTTTCCACTGGAGTTACTTTGAGTCAGCCTGAAATTAACATTTGGTTAAAGGAGCTGAAAAGATTTAATGGGCTCATATGTATGTGCGAAAGAGAGAGACAGCGAGAGCGAGAGAGAGAGTCAGACATCATGCTTCATGATACTTATGTATGTGTAAAAAACAGTGAGATAGAGGGAGACAGAGAGAAAGAGAGAGAGAGAGAGAGAGAGATAGAGAGAAAGAGTCAGACATCATGCTTTATGATACTTCATGTCATTCGAATTTGGTATGAAAATCATGCGCTTAATTAAATTCAGTTCACAACAGAACAAACGCGAGCTGTCAACTCTAAAGTGCGTGCAAATAAATTGCAATTTGACATTCGAGTGGTATTAATTACCATAAGCACAATAATGTGTACATTAATCATTGGAATCGGCGTTGTCTACGCTTATGTGCTCGATTAATTGATTGCATGGAATGATTGAGCTTATTTGTTGTCAGAGTTTGACAAGAACATTTCAATTTGTGTGGCCTGGACCACACCTGATATGTCGATAGAACATTGATATGTTATGCTCAAAAGTGTTTTTATTATTTGTTATTACTTACACCTGCCGGCATTTAAGCTGTTTGCCAATGTCGTCACAACATGGCCCGAGTCACGCTCCCATTTCAATTGCGATAATAATGCTTAATGTATTTGTTCAACACATTAATTTGTTTATTTGTTATTTGTTCTTGTTCGCCTGCCATTCAATTATGTATTTTTATTAGCTAATTTATTTATTATTAAGCATTGTTGTGTGTCTATAACTCCTCTAACTGGGCTTCGTAATACCTGAAATGCATTTTCTGTAGTGGCGCCCTGAGTAAATATTTTCCTTGCAAATATCCAATGGCTGTGGGAGGCGCTGTTTGTTCTTTCTCATGTGCTCATGTGTGTTATGCTGTAAAAAGTGAATGCTCTCTAGTCCCGTTTTTAATCATGAATATTTATAAGAATATTAAACGAGTTAAAATGTATGCAATTGTAATTAAATTAAAATACTCTTTGACTTTGATTGATATATATATATAGATATTTGTTATGTAAAAAGTATTACACAGGAATTAACATGTAATGTAAAAAATGAGATTAAAGAGCTTACTAAAAAATATAATTATAATACCTATTGAATTTATATATTTGAGATAATTGTAAAAAAATGAATTAAATGTTATTTGGCTAATGAAAAATGAAAACAAATTTATTTTCGAAATGAAATACAATAGCCAATTAATTATCTGTGTATTTGTTTATTCGCTTGATTACTGCATTACTGCCACTCAATTTGTTTATCTCGATTTCATTGCAGATATTCCACTAATGCACCTACTAAATTGGTTTAGTTTGCAAATCGTCGCTCCATTTAAACGGCTAATTATTGGAAAAACCAAACGACAGCCATGCCAGTGGAAAGTATTCCGAATAGTGCAGATACAAACCCAAATCATTGGTTGGCCACACAGCCAAACATTGTCGGAAATGTGGACACGCTGTAGTTGGAGTCGCTGTAGCCTCATAGCTAATCCGAAAATGGTCAACGTTTTAATACCTGTGCATAAATCTTATACTATCGATCATTGTCAGGTGGCTAGATAATTTACAATAAATCTGTACAGTATTAGAATCCGACATAGCCGGGTTGTTGTAGTTGTTGTTGGGCGGTGCAATCGAAAGCTGCCACAAAGCAAGCAGCATACAACATAAATTAGGATAATTACAATTGCACCCACAAGTGCCATTCGAGCCGCGGCAGTGGTTGTTGTTGTTGTTTTTACTACTTGCCGTGGGGCTAGCAAGAATTTTGATTGCATAAACACCATCAAAAGCAATACCAACAGCAACAACTCGGAGTGGCCCAATAACATTTGCCGCTAAAAGTTTATGGCAAGCGAGTGGAAATGGAAATTCATTGGGCCGCTGCCACCGCCGCATTTGAAAATTAGCCAAAAAATGTACAAACCATGGCAATTACAATAACACCAGCAACAACGAGTAAAAAAAACCAGAGCTTTAAAATCAGGCAATGAACCGAGAGGGTGCCAAGTGGAATAATCGCCATGGTGGCTCAGGCTTTGCGGAGACTGGATGCAAAAATCCACAATTAGGAGCCGCCGAATTTGGCCGCGAATGTTTGGCAACTCTTTTGCATACCGGGGCATGGATTGAGTTCCACTGTCTCCACAACATGTTCAGTTAAATTAGTTGCCCAAGCGCAAATTTAGTTTAGCAACTCATCGGCAGTAGGTCGCTTGGTGCATGTTGTGTGGTTGTGGTTGCCGGTGGTGCAGGCGTTGCCGTTCCTGCTGCAATCGACCAACAGTTAGGCACAACAAAATCAATTAAAACGAATCGCTGAAGCAAAGTTCCACCGGCTCCAACAGCAACTCCAACTGTCAGCCAATTGCCAGCTGTCGACTCGTTCATCCGTGACTTTGCACTTTTACGATGGTAACGGTAACGGCAACGGTAACGGCAATAGCAGCGGCAGCGGCAGCGGCAGCGGCAGCGGCTACGGCAGTGGCTAAGCCAAAGACTAACGTTAACGGCGCCTGTGATTGCAATTTCAAATGAGTGACCACCCGCCCGCATACGTTGACCAGGCCAAGCTCTTGCCTACCGCATGGTTGCGCATGCGCAAAGGTGTTGCACTTAGGCAATTGATATGGTTAATAATATTGCCCATAGCCGACACTGAATGCGAACATTTTGTAGGTTGTTGCCGTTGGCTGACCAAAATAAGTGCAAATACAATTGCAACAATTCAGACTCGCCAAATACCAATCTGGAATATAAATTAGGAATATTTACGCTCTCAGACATCAACTGACAATTAAGTATCTAATATGTTTTAACAAATTCAAGCTAAAGATAGTCATTTAGTGAAGTAGTTCATGAAATTGCCCAACGAATTTATCTATATTATATAGACTTTTAGCTACCAATTCATAGTTATATATATATTATATTTTGAATTCATTATGAACGCTATAGGTCACATTTTCTTACGTCATTTCTGAAGGGTTCAGTGTGCTGCTCTTGGAATATACTGTGAATTCCAACAAATATTGATTCCGTGAAAAGCATTGAACTCGACATTGCACACAAATCGATTAGTCTCGATTAGACACTCCATTCATTTGCAAGTTGTGTGTGTGTGTGTGTGTGTGTGTGCTGAACTTCAGCCATGGCATTGACTTACAATTTGTTGGCACACGCAAGTTGCTCTAATCAACACGTTGCACAGCTGCAACTGGTTTTGTTTTTTTTTTTTATAATTTTTTTTTATTTTCGGGCACACCTCAAGGCTGTCGAACCAGAAATTGCGTATACGCAACATGTGCAACTCGTATGCGTCACTGCCGCACTCGTTAAATATGTGTCTGGGTGAATGCGTGTGGTTGTATGTGAATCGTTGTTGTGGTTGTTGTTGCTTTTGTAAATACTGTCGATTTGTCGCTGATGTCGGTAATAGCGCTAACAAGTTGCGTTGTTTTCCATGCAATCTATTTGATTTCAATTTGACCCGCTGTATTTCCATTTGCTTTACAATCCAATTGCGAACTTTCACACAATTTTCATGTTGCGATTGCCGGTGACAATTCGATTGCCTTATGTCGTTTATGCAAAATCAATTGCAGCAATTAGTCAGCAATAACGCAAAAATAATGCAATAAATGGATTGCAAGAGGATTACTTGTAATTAAAAAGGACCTTGTCGTACTCCAAGGATGTCGACGGGCGGGCAAAGAGCAATTAGCTAGCAAAAGGAATTCTTAGCATACCTCCACCGGACTCGCTTGCTGTGCTTGTTTCTTATACCTGCTTAATGCTGCGCGCCTTTCTTTTTGCAATTATTATTATTATTATTTTTTTATAATTCCCTTTTGCTCTATTTACTCTGTTAGCCCAGCTTAATTATCTTTATATATATACATATATATATATATATATATATATATATATATATATATTTTTTTTTTTTAATTCCATAAACTTTTCTGCAGGTCAGCTCTGGGCAGAGGGCAGCTTGTAACTTGGTCAAAGCAATTTTACTGCATTTCTTTGCTCTAATCTCAGTAACGTGCACTTCTAATTAACCTTGAAATTCTGAACGGAATTGTCAAGGGTCGGCCCAGGCAACTGGTTGGTAGCTGCCATAGAGCTAGACCTAACCGATCAATCAATCGAAAAGTTTCAGCTGTGACCTTTGTTATTTCGATAGCAGCTCGTTTGATAGGCATTGTGGACATTTTTCGTTCCTGTCATTGCATGAATTTGAAAGTGAAACTGAAGCTGACAGACCGACATTTAGATAGAGATGCATACGGTGTAAAGAGCCCTAATCGTGCGACACTTGAGTGACATTTGTTGTTGTTTTTCCTTCTCCTCGATTTGGGCATTTACTCGGATGTGACTGGTGCTGATTGGGAGTGGGCCAACGGCGGTGTCACAGGCGCGACCTTCGAATAGGACATAAATAATCAAAGTAGCTGAAATATGAGAAAGCATAAATATAAAATGAAGGTCGCCAGGCTACCAGACATGTTTGAACATACATATATCACAATTCCAATTAGATTCGATTTCTGATATACATATCAATACCACCTGAATCCCTTTTCAGAAAGCCAATTTGTTCGAACAGTCAAAGTATTTGGAATACTTTTCAACAGAAATAACATGCGTTAAATATTAACGAGTTTAATCTAACATCAATTCGACAATTTCAGCAAGTTGACTATAAAATCAGTTTAGTTTGCATATATTTATATCGAATTGTTAATTAGTAGTACAAGTACAAGCGTTAAATCGCAGCTCGGCCGTGGCTATCAAATGAAGCCTTTCTAATGCTGAAATCTGACATAATTTGAACATTTTCGTAGATCTACATAAGTAAATAAATTCTATTCGTAAGCTTCTTAATACAGCAGGATGCTGGTAGCATTTCCGTTTGTGAAATAAGTAGCTTCTTAAAAGTCGGCATCATTTAATGATTTGACTATTTTTATGTATATCTCAGCATCTTGTGCATAATTTGACCAACTTTGGCTTTACTCTGCGCTCTGTACATTGCCCTACCCTCGATAAAGTAACAAAATCTGTATTGTATTTTATAACATTTTATGGAGTACAAATTTAATGCCACGTTTCACTTCAACATCCTTAAAAGCTGTGGCAGTAGTAGCGAAACATTGCTGCTCACCTTTATTTTATACGTTCATTTTAGCAGAGGGCTCCACAGATGCAAATCAATTTCACCGTAGGTTATACTCAGCGCTTATTTGCTTACATTCGAACAGCAGTCCAGGCGGCCGACTCTATTTGCAACGGTTGCCATCGCACGTAGCGGCCTGCCCCATCAAGTCGCGACTTAGCAACGTGTTGGGTTTGGCTTTGGTTTTGGATTCGGGATCATTGGGTGGTCAGTTTGCTGCTGAAGAGCGCAACTCTGACTTTTTTTTTGCGTTTTTTTATGATTGTCGGCTCACTTGGTTTTTTTTTTTTTTGGAATGTTTTTTGTTTTGGTTTTTAATATCAGAGGCCAAACGGTGGGGCGCACCCCCAGCAATGCTCTCCAACCAGTTGGCCGGCCGTCATTTCATTCGCTTGTGCGCACTTTATAGACATGAATCTGAGTATAACAGCGTGCTGCATGTGGATATCCAAGTTGTTGCTGTGCGGTTTATGTGTCACTTTTTGGGCTTTATCCGAAAATGGAAATCCATTCGTAATTTTTGTTTGCCCTCTTGAACGCCAAGAATTTCCATGTCAAATACGTTGAAAGTTAAGAATGGCACCAAGGCGAGAGCATTCCTGGTTACGTGGCACGTGCGTATCCTAAGTCACATTATCAGATCATGGTCGTTTAGCAATTTATTTCATGCATGGAAGTCATCTACAGCTACTACAGCTGTAGGTGACCGGAGTTTCTGTGGCGAATCGCCGCACAGTTGTAAGCCAACTGGCCCCAAATATTAAGGCGGCACAAAAGTGTTGCAAGCGAACCAGCCAAAAGACTGGTTTGAAGCGTGTCAAATTGCTTCAAGTTGTATGCCAGCTGTTGCGGCTGCTGTTGCGGCTGCTGCTGTGGCTGCTGCTTCAGTTTGTTGCCAGTGTGGAACTGGGCCACAAAATGCAATATTAATATCAATATCACTAGTGGCAAGCCAACCCACGCGTTTGACGGACCACTGCACCCAAATCGCATCCCAGACAAATTGCCATCTAATGCGCGCACACAACTGCCCAATCAATCATTTCTTTGAACAATATTCGTAATTTGATTTCTGTGCAGCCAAAGTCGCGACAGTTGGTTGGCCCTTGGCGCAGCAGTCAATTAACTTGCAGCGACCCGTCCTGTGACAATTGCCATAACCACATACCAAGACAAAACAGTATTCCTCCTCCACTGTCGAGGCCCCTTCTTTCTCGTCTAGCAACGCCTTAATAATAAGTTAGACAACTTTTTGTGCCGTCCGCGTCCATAATTTTCGTAATTTCATGTTAGGGCGGCCACCGTTGATTGAATTGAATTATCTGCTACTCAGCGCGTATAGCTGAGTCAAATCAAATCAAATCCAAATCCAAATGGAAACTACATACAAGTGCACTCTGATCAACTGCGATATAGCAGAAGCAAGTGCTTGTTTATGGGTGGCAGTTCAAGTAGCGATCATAGTTTGTAACGCTTTTTATCTATGGCAATAATTGAAGGCAATTAAATTCATAAATTTTAATGATTTATTTTAACTTTGCACGCTTAGCACATTGAATTTATTCTTAAGCTACAAGGTGTATACACTAGCAAAATGTTCAAATATATTTATATTTATATGTACATTATTCACAGTTAGCTATAAAATGTAGAAGATTTAAGCTTATTACATTAAAAATTTATTACATATATAACTAATATTTCCTTTAAAAGTATAAAGCAACAAATACAAATGAGATACTAAATTAAAAATTATAAAAGTAATAAAATTACAATTTAATATTTGAAAAATTCTCAATCGGTAAGCATAGGATGCTCCATATGTTAAAAATGTATTACATATATATCTAATATTTCCTTTAAAAGTATAAAGCAACAAATACAAATGAGATACTAAATTAAAAATTATAAAAGTAATAAAATTACAATTTCATATTTGAAAAATTCTCAATTCTCAATCGGTAAGCATAGGGTGCTCCATATGTCTAGGTTTCTCTACAAAATGCTGACAATATGAAGAGTCATTCTATATTCACATATGCAATGATTTCTAAGCAATTAGCTAAAGATAATTAACAGCAAATATTTGAAGCAAAAGCTTGTGTAAGAACAAATAGCATTAGACATATGAAGGTAATGAAATAATTGATACACCCATACCATAGAGTGCGAAATCACACCCCACTGTGTGAGTCGCCTGCGTCCGTCTGGCCAAGACCAAGAGTCCAAAGAGTGGCTGTTGTGCTTCAGTGCACCAAAACGAGCAGTTGCATTAATGACTTCCAAATAACTAACAAAAACTGAGATTGCAAGAATTTCAATGCCAGCTGCAGCTCAGCGATGCGTGACCGTTCCTGAGTGTAGACAACTCTGATTTCCCAGGGCACATTGAATTGGGTTTGAGTTGCGTTGATTATTGCCACGTGGTCTGCCGGCAACGTCGTGTGGTACACCATTTTATTGTCTTCACTGGCTGCATTTGAATATTAATTACATCTAATTGGAGCGAGTCAAGTGTTGGTGCTGTCGTATTCATTTGCCTAATGGTCCAGCAGATCAATAATTGGCCAAGCTAAGCAGCTGGCCAACTGGTCAACTCACAATTACAGTCACAATGTGGTAGAATTTGTTATAATTATGTTGTTTACAGCTAGTGCAATTAATTAAACATGATTTCACTCATGAATATGGATTATCGAACTGCAAGATAAACTGACTGCACACAACACCTGACTGTCTAAAAAATATATATCCGAAATAAACAATTACTTTTGATAGCTACAAATCTGAACAAGAATAATTAAATAGACACTGACAATTGCCGAGGCATTTGGCTTGCGATTTACTGCCGCATTTTCTGTCTTGTATTCCCCCATTCTGTTGAATGCCAAAATTTGCATATATGCTGATAAATAAGAACAAACAGGCAGCGTACGCCCACATACATCTTATGACTGTAGCTGTAAGCCAGCTGATACCTAAATGTCTGCGAATGTCTTTAATTTCTGAGTAATTGTAGGGCATAGAGGGTGCTAAGCTTATATATTTAATTATAGGGTAGGGCTAATAAAGCCTAAGTGCTAAAACTATTAAATAAAAGCTAAATAGGCGTATACGTAATATGTTCATTGTGAAGTTAATATTAAATGGAATGTCACTTTACTATAAAATGTAAGAAAACTTTAGACTAATTTATGGGCTGAAAGTGCTGAAATTATTAAACTATTAAGCAGATATATACATATATATATAAGATAAATAGATAAACGTTTCTTAAATTACTTTTATAATACAATCATTTTATTTTCCAGGCATTTTTAAAATGACGATTGGTTCAATTATAAATATAGTTCTTTCAATCTTTCAGCATGTACATTTCATCAAGCTCTCTTTTAACACAACACAAATCAAAGAGCTGTTAATTTAGCGTAAATTGTATGTGAATTTAATTGATGCAGGTGAATGCGAAGCATGCATCGTAAATCAGGCATTTATTTGCCATCATTTTCCATTTATGCATAGTTTTTAAGCACATTAATCTAAATAGTACTACTACATTTGTAATAGTCTTGCATAGTGGCACTTTAATTTTAAATACAATTATCTCATGTAATTATTTCATTAACACTTTTATGCACTATTTTATTCATGCATATATATTATTCGAGTATGCCGCAGCGTTTTGCATGTAGCGCACCCATATAAAATGATAATTATAGCTCACAAATTGTGGGATAGGTGGGCATGCACAAATCTGTAGATTGCACTTGAGTAGCTCAGCCCACATGTCGGCAAAGACAACAACGAAACAACGAAATATGTATTTACAAAAACTTATAAAAATAAAACTGAAAACGAAGGTGACAACGGGAATATAATTTATAATGTTGCGCATGCTGCAAAAATGTCAAAACACACCCGCCACGCCCCCAAACAGCACACACACACATATATACAGTCATAGGTATTGTAGGGGGAGTTCAAGAGAGCAAGTTGCATTTGGTTTATGTAAATGAAACTGGCGCTGACGTTGCAGTTGAGACAAGTTAAATTAAGTTGCGGCTTTGTGTTCCACATGCAACACACACGCTGCAGCAATGGATGGCGCCTATCGAATGCAAATAATCGAACTCTCAATGCGCATTCGTTATTAAATGTGTTTCTTGTGTGTAGTAAGTTGGGCAGGTAAAACAATAAAAGAATAACAGCAAAATCAACAATAACAACAATAACAACAACAGTTGTTGCAAAGTGTGGCAAATGCAACATCAAGATTGAACTCCAAAGAAATGCTGCAACATGTGGCAACAAGAGCAATACTCTGTTTTATGTCTTTTGTTTTGTACGCTATGCTTTTGTTTTTAATTTGCAAACTTTTCGTTTCAGCCCGTTTTCGATGCAGTTCAATGATTAAAGAGGCAAAACGCCCAGAAATTGGTTTACAATTTTTTGTTTTTTTTTTGTTTTTTGTTTTTGTTTTTGTTTTTGTTCGTCGATTTTTGGTTGTGGCCCGTGGCATGTTGCAAGCAACTTCAGCTCCCTAAGCGCCGCACTAACATAACAAATTCATAAGAATTTTTTAATTTGCTGCCCATGCTGCCAACTATAGGCCCCTTGTTAGCGGCTGATGTGAGCGCTTGCGGGCGTGGTCTGTGGGACTTTTTTTTTCCTTTTTTTGGAAAGGCACGCGCGATAAGATCGAACATTCAGTGTATATGCCAAGTAATGAGTACTAATTGTTCAATGCACGGAAGTCCAAATGCCCACACATTCGCATTCACCAACGCGTTCACAAAACAGCCAAAAAAAAAAAAAAAAACTCGTAAAAACGCGCCAAGATAGCAATTAAAATTCTTTTCCGACGTGGCCATAATGTTTGAGTCGATCGAAAGCAAGGTCAGGGCAGCATTTGCAGTGACAAACGCAAAATGCAGCAGCGTAAGCCACATACATATGTTCATATGCGTAGTATATATATATATATATATTTTTTTTTTTTATAGCCATTTCTAGCTATAAACCCGCTGGTAACATGCATGGGCAACATTCATGGCTCGATTTTGCAGCGGTTGCGACTGCTGCTTCGGCTTCGGCTTTGACTTCGGCTTTTGGCTAAAACCCGCTTCGAGCCGCGATTAACGTTGTAATTCGATTACTTTTGTGCCACATTGTTCTGCTATTGCTTTTATTTGTAGTTACTGTTATTGTGGCATGGTGTGTGTATTGCTCTGGTTATTTCTTTTGCTTTTGTCTTTGTCTTTGTCTTTGTCTTTGCGCAGTCGCCGGCGTCTCAGCCGACGCTGTCTCTGGCGGTATATATTAGAGCCGTCAGCCAGCAGTCAGCACAGTTCGTTAACAGTCCTAGTCGAGATTCTAGGAGGTTCAACCAGCGTCCAGCGCCCAGAGACTGTGCCGTGTCGTGTGTGTATAGTCAGTTTTCTGTTACTTCCCAGCTAACCCTACTCCTTTGAACGGCCAACGACCGTTAATTTTTAAACCAACTCAACTTGTGATTTACGTTTTGTAAACAAAAATGAAGCCATTTGTAAGTAAACAAACATAAATTTTACGAAACATGCTGAAAAGGATAATTAGCGTCAAGTTATGTGCCAAACACAGTTATAATTAAGGAATATTTTTAAAAACTGTAGACTCCTGAGATGACTTAAAAGATAAGGCAAATTATCATTTGATTGTTTGCGGAAGATAAATGTAAAAGTACACTCAAAAGCTAGATTTATCGCAAAGTAGTTATGGAGCAGTAAACAATAGGTAAATAGAAATATCAGTAGTTTCATGCTTCTCATTGGATAAAATGTTATACTTTGAAATAATTTAAAACAACAGTTTCATACAAAGCTCCTCTGATATAATACCTAAAATACTATTTCATCTTTATTATAAATAGTTTTTTTTTTAGTATTTATATCAGAAGTTAGTTTTGAGATTATTATTTTTCAAGCAACACTGAAGTAAGCTATGGACTTTGCAGCTGCATGTCCAGTGACACAGAAACCACCCAGAAATCAGAGACTGTTGCCATCAACCACTACAAATTTTAGCTGATAAGCCGTTGACATGCTGCATGTCGGTTAGCAACTGCACCAATCACAGGTGGATTCAAAGCTGTTTCACATAATATTGGCCTCGTATGCGGTAACTCGCTTGCTTACTTGGGCACTTGACTAGCCAAGTAGTATCTCGAAACGAAATCAAATCAAACGTTTCGCTTGATGGAGCTTAATAGCTGGCCAGAGATATGTAAGAGAGTGTTGTATGGATGGTTCGCGCAGAAAGAGGCGGTCAGCCTGGCGAAAGGCAATCGAAAGAGAAATTGTTTTTTAGACTGACCGACTGACAGTTAGTCGACAAGCACAATTATTGCGCCGCCAGGTAGCGTGAGCTGTTACGTATCTGCATAAGCTATGGCATAAACACGGTTAACTCTTAATAATCTCTTTCCCTCGTTCTCTCTGTTTTTATCTCGTGCAGTTGATTGCCGCCGTGCTGCTCATCTCGACAGTGTCCGCCTCTTGGCATGGCGCTGTCTCCACACAGTACCAGCATCTGGACCCTCATAGCCATACCTATTCATATGGTTATGCTGATCCGAACTCACAGAAGCACGAGACTCGCTCTCATGATGGCACCACTCGCGGCTCCTATTCCTATGTCGATGGACACGGTCATTTGCAGTCTGTAGCGTACACCGCAGATCCGCATCATGGCTTCAATGCCGTTGGCACCAATCTGCCTCAAGCGCCGGCTGTGCCTCATGTTGCTCCAGTCTATGCCGCTGCTCATGGCCATGCAGCTTACGTGCCATATGCTCAACATGCGCATGGCATCCACATCCCGGTTCTGACCCATGGTGGTGTTCCCGTTGACACACCCGAAGTTCAGCACGCCAAGGCTGCCCATGCTGCTGCTCATGCCGCTGCTGCTCACAATGCTGGACATCATCTGTACAAGCGTTCGATTTATGGCGGTGGCTGGGCCTACGGTGCTGCTCCTGCCCACGTGCCCCTCACCCATGGAGGTGTCCCAATCGATACACCCGATGTACAGGCCGCTAAGGCTGAACACTATGCTGCCCATGCCAAGGCTCTCGGTCAGGTGGCTCACGCCCATGGTGCTCCCGTCGAGACTCCTGAGGTTCAACATGCCAAGGCCGCCCACTTTGCCGCGCACGCTGCCGCTCGTTCCGGTCATGCCATCGCTCCCATCGTCCATGGTGGCTACCATGTGCCTGTGATCCACAATGGAGTGCCCGTCGATACACCCGAAGTTCAGCACGCTAAGGCCGCCCACTTTGCCGCTCTCTCTCAGGCCTCCGCGCACGGCAGCTCTCACAGCTCTTGGGATGATGGTCGTTATGACGGTCGCTGGGATGCCAGTCACGATAGTCATGCCCAGAGCTATTCCTCTGGCTATGCGCATAAGGGTCCCATTCACATCCCGGTCATCCACAACGGTGTGCCCGTTGAGCCTGCCGAAGTTCAGCATGCCCGCGCCGCGCATTTGAACGCCGTGGCAGCAGCCAGTCATGGTGCTGGTTCCCACGGTGGCTACTATGGTGGCTCTGCGCATGAGGATGATGGCCAGTACCGCGAGCAATACAATCACTACTAAGTCGAGGATCTGCCAGAGTCTGCCATTAACCACAACGATAACGACGAGCTTTCCACTATAATCTGCCCGACTCTATAACGACTACCGAAGGCAGCTGTCTCTCTCATGCTACCTGTTTAACTATCTGACACTACATATCTCCATCCCTGTCATACACACACGCACTTGAACGGAGAAGGACGCGGGAGATATGAGCTGCTGTCTCATTTGCCCGCTTACTCAATTGATCGCTTCAAGTGGTACTCCATGTCCTTTTGCAACTTTTGAACTCTCAATAATTATTTTCAACTCTTATACTCATACTTATACTATTCTCATACTGTATACTTCTGTCTGTTCTCTGCCGACATCAGCCATACTACTTGATGGTCTAATTTTCTAGTATTCCTCTTTCTTCAATTTCTTTTCCTCTACAATTCTTCGATTTATCTTTGCTTAGAGCAACCCTGAACCAGAATGTTGTAAATAATTGTTGTAACACTCAATGAATCTTGTACGAGTTATGTATCTATATATATATATATTATATGAAACTGCAAACAGACAAATAAACTGCAAAAATGTATTTGAATACAAACTCGTTTTAATTTTAAGCTGCTAAATGTGCAATTCATGCTATCCAACGAATTATTTTACAAAATATATGAGTCGGAATTCTGAAAATACGATTACTATATAATTCTAATTTACTTTTATGTACAGTATTTAATCTGGTAACTGTGAATTCAAGGTTCAGCAGGAATCAAACAAAATTCAAAACCAAAACCAAGTCATTTCAATTGAACGTTCCGGGATTCATTTAGTTTTTGTTTTATTCTCAGAATTGTATTAATATACTTTAAGCGCCTCTTGTGAATATTGTATCTTTTCCGGTTTACCTCTCAACTGAAATAGTATTTATCTATCTGAACTGCATTTCACATTTTATAGCATTCCATTGCAATTCCATTAGAATGTTAAACAGTGCAAATCTTGTATTCGCTTTGTCGCAGACATATATGCACACCTAAGACTATTCACTAGAATCGCAAATATGTGTACATGAGAAGATGAATGCACACGTATTTGCCGTGCTTCGATTGAAATGTGCATATGGCATTGAGCAGGAATGCGAAAGTGTGGAGTATGGAGTGTGGAGCCCACATTTCCATTGAATGGTAGCCAAAGAATTCGAGTGAAAGAGACAAGCAATCAATCAATGCGGAAAATCGAATTTGTACTATTTTCACTTTTCTGACTGTGAATTTTTGCATCGTTCTTGCTATGTGAATTTCAGCCCCGGGCTATTTGTGGGTAATTCAGTAACAAATATGTACTAACACAACGTGGGCGCTTTTCAATTTCTGTGACTGTTTGGTGCTAGCCTCGGGCTGGAATTAAATTGTACACCTCATGCCAGTGAGCCATAAATTGAAATGCAACCTTTGCACTAATCAATAACCTTGGCGGCTCGACGTCAATTACAGGGACTGCCTAACGTAGCCGACTAATTAAAAATTAACAATCTACGCCGCACACGCAAAGGTCAGAGCACAAGTGGCCAACAATGTTCGATTCGCATAAATAACAGAAGGGTCACGGAGCCCGAAAACCCGATGCCAATCTGTCCAACCTGCTAAAAAGGCCATTTAACAGTCTTAGGCAGGGTCACAAAGGCAAGCACTAAAATTAAGCTATTTAATTAGACATGCATTTGGCAACAAATCTGTATTTGAGCTCACTCGAATGACCTTCGCCAGAGACAGAGACAGGTGTAGTTAAGGATCACGTCTTTGGCTTGATCAAATCTAATTTAATTATGCTTGACCAAAAACAATAAAGTGCAATTGAAATTATTTAAATTGCGAGCAGCCGCTTAAATGGTTAGCACAGATTGTGTGGCAGCCACAACTGTTGCTGTTGCAGGCGTTGCAACGGTAGCTTGACCGTAACGTTTGTGCAGCTTGCCACAAGTGTGAGGCGTGGCCAACCCCACGTCAAAAGTGAATGTGCTACATTGTTGATGTTGGTGTTTTTGCTGTTGCTGTTGTTGCCGTTGCTGTTGATGTTGCTGTTGGCGCAAATCATTTTTGCCAACTTTATTATTGCAATTTTTGGCGTTGATTTGCACAAGTGGCAGCGAGGTGGCTGCTTGCTTCTTGCCACGATTTACTTCATTGTTTTTTCGTATATATGTATGTATATTTTTGAATTGCTGCTTTTCATATTTCATAGTGTTCGAAGAATTCTGTTGCTGGCGTTCTGCGGCTCATTTGCATGCACTGCCAATTTGGCAACCAGTTGGGCGAGAACCACGTTTAATTGGAGGGTCACTTCCAGCCCAGCGACCAATTTGGCAGCACCACCACCACCAACAACAACAACAACAACAGCAACAGCAACAGCAGCAGCAACGACGAGAACCGTTAAGCAAACAAATGCCAGCCAAAAAATTTGTATAAAATAACACAATTACTAAGCCATTTTCGACAGTTGGTTCTTTCCTATCTCTGGCAAATTGATATACACTACTTTTTTCCCATTTTATTTTGTGGTAGGCGTTTTCATGCAGCGTTTTGCATATTTTTGCTGAAGTGGTTTTCAGTTTTTGTTTCAATTTAATTTATGGTTAAGGCGTTAATTTATGGTCTAATTGATCCAATTTGAATATATGTAAATAAACTAAAGTGTTGAAATAAAATCGAATCAATTGTAATTACACAATTACAGGGGTGGCCAAAGTTGCGACTGAAAGTTACTGGCTTGTGTAACTTACGCAAATCAATTACAATTGTTCCAGACATTCCAACTACAAAGCTGTGTTATCTCTATGCCAGGAGAGTTCCTAGATCTGTTAGTTTGAATTAAATTTTTTTTTTTGTTTTTTGTTAACAACGTCGACAACTGTGCTTTTGCGTTCCTGTATACACTAAATGCTTAATCAAGGTATACTGTTTTTATGTAAATATATTCGGAAAATATAAAAAAATCAGCTCTAACCTCAGAAATATTGCTTATTAGTATGGTGAGTAAAGTCAGTATAAATAAGTATTCTTAAGTAAAATTGTATAAACTTCGATTAAAAAATTAAAATAAGTAAATCAAGTAGTGAACAGTTCTTGTCAGCTAAGGCTCTTATTGTAATTCATATATTGCTTTCATTTTGTGTGCTGATATACAAGGCTCTCAGTTATATTTCATTATATTCGATATCCTCAACGAGTAAACTCTAGAAAATTTGCACTTTTGCGTAATTATCTGAAACAAAAGAGCGCACACAAATATAATACAGATGCATTACCGCCGAATATCTGGCAGCAGCAACAAATTGAAACAATACGTAGAGATAATGCAACAAAATTTGCTGCTGCCACTGCAGTTGATGCAGCAAATACTCGAAACGTTTCGCGCATTTGCACAACAAAGTAAGCAGCGGAAAATGTGAAATGCGATTTCGGATTGCTGATTGCTGCCTGGCAAACTGTTTCTACGGGCTTCATTTTCATTCCGCCAAATGCTGCTGTGGGAATGTGTTCGATGCAGTAGCAGCACGAGCAACAGCAACAGCAACAGCAACTGACACAGCAGCAAATTGATTTTCGCTACTGCATTCACGTCATATTGCGTTGAACGTGCGTGCGTAACAAGTTGCATATGCAGCAGCAGCAGCAGCAGCAGAAACTGCTGCCAGGTGCAAGGTAAACAATATGAAAAATATCTAAAATTGTCAATTTGTGGTTGACATTTTATTTAATTAAACTAAATATCGTAACTGTCTCTCTCTCTCTCGCTCTCTCTCTCTCTCTGAGTATATAATATGAAAATGTGTTGCCTGCTTTTAGGCAGGTGAGAAATTTACGACGTTGTTGAAAGCTGCTGTCAAAAGCTTAATAGCATGACACACACTGATGCATAGCATCTAAGGCCAATTCCAAACACAATGAAGGCTTGAACTTTAAGATAGTTTTGGGCACACGTGCAGGATGAGCTTATTTATTGTCATTTGAGAAGAGTTCAAATTACTCATAAATTACTTGATGTTGAGGAAACAAGTTCGGATTGAAAGACAATGACAGTTAGACCGATACAGATAGAGAGAGAGAGAGAGGAAGAGAGAAAGAGAGAGAGAGAGAGATGAGGGGCCGAAGTAAATATGAATTTTAATGTGCATTGTTATTTTAGACGTCAAACAGATGTTACTGGGCTACAAACTTTGTCCAGCTGCTGTAAGAGAGTTTGAAAAGTGCGCAGATTTATTGCAAGCAGTAAAACGACCTTACATTGCATGCTGTGCAAGATTTTAAATCGATTGTGCATATGCAAACAGAGCTGTGGTTGCGTGTTGGGCATTCTTGAACTTTAATATTCGTTTGCTTGATTCTGGCACAATTGACTAGTCCTATGGCTAATAAAGACTTAAGCGACTATGTTAAACTGTTTGCTGAAGACACAGGACACTTGGTTAGGCCACGGCACTGCAAGTAGAGGATGTGAGCAATTTTTGTAATAAATTATTGTCTATCCTACTTACATCAAATTGAGTTCCGGCTGTTGCCAGACGGGTGCCGGAAGTAGAACAGCTGCCGGTGCTGGTTGAGGTGCAGCACCACCACCACCACCGCCGCCTCCGGCACCATTACGTGCTCCCTTTCCGCCTTTGCCACCTTTGCCGCCCTTGGAGCCATCTGGTCCATCGGGTCCATCAGCGCCATCCGCACCATCTTCGCCATCCGGCTGTGCACCAGCCGGACTGGGTCCACCGGGCTCTCCATTTTGGCCGCTGTCGCCGGATGTCAGTGTACCACCGCCACCGCCACCACCTCCAGCACCGCCACCGCCAGCGCTGCCATCGCCACCAGATCCACCACTACCACCAGCACCGCCTAAAATGCTACCTGCTTGCCCTGCCTGTCCTGCGCCACCACCGCCGCCGCCACCTTCACCACCGGCACCAGCAGCCTCAGCAGCCGCAGTAGCCGCAGCAGCATCTACCACACTTGAACCATCTTCATCAGCAGCATTAGCAGCCGCAGAGCCAGCGCTGTTAATTCCCAACGCCTCTTCATTCGCATTGCCACTCCCCGTGGAGGATTCAACATATTCGCCCTCCAGCCCTGGCTGCGGCTTCCATAGTCCATCATCGGCGCCATTTGGCGGCTTATAGCTGCCATCATCCTCTGGCGGCTGCACGAGCAGCACAACAGGCGACGGCTGTGCCACCAAATACGTACCTGCCACTGGCAGTGTTAATGGCACAACATGCGCCATGCCACCGTCAATATGGTGGGCGGCCAATAGGGCCACAAGTGGCAGCAGCAACTGCAGGTGTAAATGATGTTCAATCTCCGAAACAGGCATTAATTAAATTCAATTAATTGCTTACCGCTGTTATTCGCATATTGTTGAGCAATTCAATGGGAAATTTATTATCCCTTTTGAGTCCGATCTCCGCTGAGGCTGAGCTGGAACTGACTCCATTGGCAATGCCCTAACATTGTTTATATATGATCTGCCAACTGTTTGGCTGATTAATTGGGACTGGGTTATAAGCAGCGACATTGTCTATAAATGGTATCAGCTTCTACTGTAACCATGCAACCGCATAAATCAAGTTCGATCCCAGTTAATTATAGCAAAATGCACCATTATAATATTATTACGATTAGCAATTACACATCGCAATGATCGTGTTAATATGCGCAATGCAGTTCACAGCAACCGTTCAATCAAGTACGCAGTTCAGTTTTCTGTGATCAATACTTGAATGAATACTCGTTATGCTAGGGGTTTTCCTCGATGGCAATATAACTAAAAAGATACCCCGTAAGGTATTCAGTTGGTTGGTTAAATGAATAAAAATTTTAAAAATTAATATTATTCTAAGATACTAAATTGAAAATGAAATAGCTAAGCCCTTATATAATACCCCTTATATATTATCATGTATATATAATTTTTCTTTTACAACTTAAAACGCAATACAAGTGTATATTGCGTGTGCTGTTCATGCCACGGGGTATCAGGACTATTCGATTACCTAAACAAGATTCTTGAAATTTCTCACTAGTTGATCTACTAATAAATAATTATAATGTCGTCCCACTTAAGTGCAAACGCTGACAGCGCTGGCAGAACGCCGAGATAAGATGCCATTCATGGCCATGTGCCGGCAGTCAAGAATCTGAACTCAATGAGAGGAGGCAGCTATCCGCGAAGTGGCGTTGGCGCGCCGACTGCATGCGAGCTGGGGCCGTGTTGTAGGCAAATGTGGCGTTTGAGGAGTTACTTAACCGGTTTCTGTATTTTGCGTCGCGTGTCAAATGTGTAACACAGTGGTGGCAAATATTAATTGCCAGCTAAGGGACCGATTGTGGCAGCTGTGGTTGCTGTTCCGTCCGGACCTCGCATAAATAATGAGCAACTATTAAACTCTATACAGCACTGACTAAATCAATTAAGCCAACAAGCCCGAATAATAGAAACAACAAGATCAACATCAACAACAAGAAGGCAACGTGCAGCAAGTAATAGAAACGAGGCCATTATCATCATCAAGCTCGTCCTCGTCCGTTGCATCGTCTTCTGTCCCATGCCTCTTTGGCTATTCTTAGTATTCAGCTTCAAAGCCCGGAACATTATTCACAGCGACCCAGGGGAGGGCGAGCTGGCAACTTAGTAAAACTAAATTGTTTGTGCGTGTGGCACCAGCTGATAAAAAGACGCAGCGTGTATGCTCAAAGGATGTTAGGGTGGAGCCAGTTAGTTAGTTGTCTAGTTAGCCAGTTACCCCTCCCCAAGGCTTAAGCAAACTTGCAGTCAATTAGCCCAGGGACAGACGTTGGAACGCGACTGGCACGCGAAATGATGCCAATGTTGCGCATTTGGCCAAAACATTTAACCGAGATTCAATTTAGCTGGCATTGCAAATATTTCTGCGCGTCAATGTTAGCATTGACCACTGTCCAAGGTGGGGCACACGGCGCGGGCTATTAATCAAAACAGAGGCGCCAATGGACGCAAACAATGCGCTTAAATATGTTGGCCATAAATGGCTAGGCTGTGCCTCGGCAAGGAGACAACCAAACACATACCATTCATATCCTAGCCGCTCCCTTGCCACACCCCGGCCACGCCTTTGGTGGCCGCATATAAATAGTTTCGCTGGAGCTTCAACGGTGCTTCATTTGTTAGCTGACTGACAGGCGAGTCAAGTTGACGTTAGAATCGACTCTGAGGGCGGACAGCACACTTTCTTAATGTTGTTGCTGTTGCTGTTGCTGTTGTGGGACACAAAAAGGCTTCTACGTGCTTCGCATATGCGTTTCATGTGGGTGTGGGTATTGAAACAATACGAGGAGGAAGACCACACCACGCGCAGATCGAAAACAGTTTACAGAAATGATTACTACTGGGCGAATGCGTAATGAGCAATGCGGCGTATGTGTGATATATTGCTCAGTCCGACACACACGAATGCCCAGCAGAACATGTGAACAGCAGCATCTTATGCAGCTGTCTATGGGTGTATTCCATCAACATCATTAGCGTGGGACACGACTGCAATTGTTGATTCATTGTATGGCCGTGTATCTAATTAAATGAGCACTAGTGTTGTGTTGGAAAGAAAAATTATATTGACCACCATTCTTAATCATGATAGTTGCTTTCAGGAATCATTTACAAAAGTAATTGAAAAACCAACGCACAAAGGCAGCTGGTATCAACATTTATTTATTGCTCAATGAATATTGTCTGTTAAGTACAGCTTCTTTTATATGATTTTTCTGCATCCATGAATTTCTGAAATGAAATAAAATTGTTTATTGACTTTGTAGATATAGTGTGTTTATGTAAAATTTATAGCTATGGTATTTCATTTTTCTAAGCAATATTTCTCTTTGCTTTAATCAAAATGTAAATAGTAAACTCACATAAGCACATTTCTTTCAACTACATTTCCGTTTCACCTTTATGGTATGCCGTGCAGAATGATTTATGATGCTTGTTGAAATACTCGTACATGTTGCTGACGCAACAAAAAGTATATAATCTCTGAGCTGAACTTTGACTGCTCTCAGTAAGTGGCATATAGAAGCCAAAGGCTCGGGGCGTAACATTTACGGCGCGCGTCAAATGTCGTTACAGCTGTCACAATATGCAGCAAGCAGAAAGTGTCGACAAAACCATCAATATCAAACGAATGTTCAGTCAGACAAACATATTATAGTGTGGACAGAATGGAGAACAGAAAAAAAAACGCATTTAAATCACAATAAATCATAGATCCCGACGTTAAAGTTCACTTCCATGCCACTTGCTGCGAATGCATGAAAAAAATATATATTGAGCAGTTTGAATATTCTGCGAATAGTTTAAATAAACCATTTTACATATACTTTTGATACTATAAATATTTTCATAAATACATTTTTCTATTCTCAGCTTTATATATTTCTCAATTTTTATATTATTGCCCGATCGATCTATTTCTCTGATTCGTATTTTGTTACATGACAAAACGTATTATTACAAATATCAACAATTTTTACAACTCAGCGAAAAAATCACTGCTTTTAATTAGCCAATGTGTCAGAGCGAAAACATTTGGAATCGCGTTTTAGTGCACTTATATTAAATGTATAAGAAATGACTGCGATGAGCTCATCAAGCTGTCTGGCAAACATTGTTAGGTCGTATCAACTGCTATAGACATAAATATATAATGATTTATGAGATAAATATCATAGCAACAGATATTTGCACAGATATTTATTGTACTCATATATGTTACTTGTTGCCCATTTGTGAGGCAAAAAAGTAAGAAATAAACTGAAAACGATTACGCAGAGCTCGTTGAGCCGTATAAAACGCGTGAGACTGAATGTTTGCACTTTAATAAGTGTAGCAATATTTTTATTGTTTTTATTGGGCGCCAACAAATTGGTTTTGGTTGAGTCAGCCGCTCGTGTTGGCTTTTATGTTCATATCATAACAGCATTTATATTGTTTCTTTAGTTTTCGGTTCCAGTTTGATTGCATTCGACGGCAGTGTTTCGTTTTCTGTGATGGACTGAAGGCATTTATTGAGCTTTTCACGCCATTGCTAATGAGTAAAACATTTACGAGCTGCCCCACACTTCCATTTTTTGGTGGCTAGCCAATTCCAATAGCAGCAACAATGATAACCGAAGTAAGCTTTTCGCTTGGCTAGCTTTAAGTAAGGAAAGTTTAAGGCCTACAAAATTGGTGTTGTTTAATTTAGGGCAGCTCATGTGCAAAGCCTTTGGTAAATCTCTTGTAACAAGAACTTTCTATTTATAGTACTGTTATTCAAGCCCTGGGGGCTTATCAGCTGCCTGTCGCCAGCATGTCTGGCGCTTTCTTTGTAAAACCGCAAGCTATTCGCCACTGGCGCCCATCCATCAATTTGGTTTACTTTATCGATAGGCAAAGCATTACTCTGATCCCTCACCAGCCTCCCTTTGTGTCTCTGAGTGGGTAGGTGCTATGATTCGGTCATAGTAGTTGATAATGCTCTCAATTTAAGCACAGACAATTTGACGCGAAAAGCATTCGGGTATTCGGAGTTGAGCTAAGATTTATCCAAGGTCGAGTATTGGAAATCAATGTTATATAGATACTTTTGCATCATTGGAAACTAAAGTCCATGGCCTGAATTACAATTGTACCAACAATATTGTGCTGCAAGCTTCGTATTGTATAATTGGTGCCAACAGCAATAACAGCAGCAGCAATGACACACTTCTAGCACAGATGAAGTTCCACTCTCAGTCTAAGTTGAGTTTACACTCAGACTCATTTGTCTAGTAGCAGAGCGCAAAAGTCATTTATGCAAAGTGCTTGCTTTTGGCAGTGGAAAGCAATCGGTAGCAATGAGAATGAAAATGGAAGCTGTTCCTGATAATTGAATGTATTGTTCTGGGAGTTTTGTGTGTTTTTGTCATGCTTCTAGTATGTTGTAAGAAGTTGGTAGTTTTGTTTTATTTGTCGCCCATTATATAAATGTCTTTGGGGTAGGCGAGGTAGAGCCAAAGCTGAAGTAAACCACAGAGACTCGAGTGGTTCTTTCATCATTTCTTTTCTGTGGGTGTCTAGTTTTAGCTGATGACGCACATTCAGCGCCCGGCATCGCCATGGCCTTGAATTAATGCTTTCGTCATCGCCCGCAGAGAAAAAAAAAACAACAACCTGTTGGATGGGGGACTCTTTGGCTCTGGCTCATCGGCCAACCAATTGAAGGCGATTTAAATGTAAATGAAGGATGCTTTACAATGCCATTTGTGTTTTCTGTGTAAAGAATAAGTGTTTTACTTGTTCGTGCATAAACGAATATTTTTATGAATAAATCAATTAGCCACAATTAAAGCATCAATTTAAGTAAGCTTCTTCACTGACTATTTAAACGATACCAAAATAAGGGTCTTTGACCCCTTGCAAGTATACATATATTTGTGTCTCTTTCTAAAAATAAAAGAAGAAACTCAATATACTTTCTATTTTGGCTATTGATGAATTTGTCAGTCGAAAGTACAAATATACAAGCAAAGCAAATTTAAGCCCAACTCACAGCCCAAAAATTACGTTCAAAGCCAATTTATATTCAGCACACCGACAAGCATTGTAATTGTGCGTGTGTGTGTGTGTCTGTGTTTGCGTGCTTGTTTGTGTTTGTGTGTGTGTGTGTGTGTGTGTTTGTCAGGAGTAGCACCTGATCCCATTTCGAATGGGAGCTTGGCTTTTATGTAGCGGCTGTTGACTTTTCACATTGGCTTGTGCCTGCCCTTAAAACAAATCATCTTTTATTATAACGCATTAATCATACGCTCTGTGAGCCCCGCACTTTGCTTTGCTTGGCTGCGGAAGTGCAAAGTTCTTGCACACAGCACACAAATTATACACACAAATAGCGGCTCGTTCAAATACGGTGTGCCACGTTTTGTTTCACTTTGCCTACTGCTTTTCATCAGGTTTTGCCGGAGCTTTTAATTTTTTTGCGCCCCGTTGTTGCCTACTTTTGTGCTGAGGCCATAATTTATGGCCAGGTGTGCAGTGGCTCTAATTGCGTGATAAGTTTTAGCAATGAGCATTCAGTGCTTCACTTAATATTTGTATATGTATTTTGCTTATGCTAGACCTGATGCTTTATCAGGCGTTTTTGTTACGATTGACGTCAATGTTTTGCGGCAGCTTCAACTAGGCTCAGCTGGTCGAATGGCTCCCCGGAAACCAATTGATTTATGACTGTGGCTTATTAACAGAGCTCGTTGTGGGACTCGTCAAGCGCAATAGTGCCTTGACATTTCGCCAAAAACAAAGCAACTAAAGCAGACAACTCTAATTGAGACGAAAGTTGCGCACTTAAAATGCTCAACTCATCGCTGCAGTTGGGCGCACAGCGTGTAAGCTGTAGCATACTTTTCAGCTTGTTTTAGTCCATGGAAGCCAACACACAATATCCGACACTAACAATGTCGCTATTCACTTCCCAGCCATAAAACCATTGAAAGTTCGTTTAGCTGCACGTCGAATCAGAATAGCTTCGGGGCGTATGTGGTTTTTCGTTTACAGTTACAGTTCTGAGGAAAAAGGACTAGCTCGCGAAGAGGGGGCGGGGGCAATTGCAGTCGCTGCTGTAGAGCTGCGCCAATACGCGACTACGGGACGCGGCCACGTGGGGTGGTATGCAGCTGTTTAATGCCAGCCAACCAAGCGACAGGGCATCTGTTTATCTTGGCCCTGTCAACGGCGAAATGCTGGCCCCAAACGTAGTTCGACATTTAGTAGGCGATACCACGAAAAGCCGTAAAAAGAGCAATGGCAAAAAGCAGTCTGAATATACCAGCTCACTTTAACATTTCGTATTTCGTATTTGGATTTGGTATTCAAAAACCCAGTTCACTACGAGCTATCATGCTGCGTCTTAGGCCATGTGAACGTTATTCGCCCCTTGAGCATGTGGGCGTGACACTCAACCGGAAAATTTGGGCTCAGCACGAAGTAGGCTAGAGTTGGCCAAAGATTGCCGTGCGCCGTCTCTAAGCACACAGTGTCTATTACAAAGGCTCAGATCGCATAATGCCATGGCAGAAGTTTACATTTAAATTCAGGACGCCAAAAATCAAATTAATGTGAAATTTGGATTTTGATTAAGACTGAATGAAAATAAATGGCAACGTAAAAGTCAAATGTAAATGCTGAAAAGCACGGCAGACAGTTCTTGGAATTGACACAGAAATGCTTAAATACCTGAACATAGACGACAGACTAAGTAGCTATTAAGTGTGTTGTTGGCACAAGGGAATTAACAAATTAAGTAAATAAACTGACATTAAAATAGTTTAAGCCGACTTCAATATTGCATTGTTGAAGAGTTTAGTTGAATGATAGAAATTCTTAATTAATTTTATTTGATTTATCTTATTTAATGCATGGAAACCAACGAGCCTTAAATACAATTCATCACAATTCAAGCTAATAAGTCATAATTAAAGCATAAATCTTGGGCTTTGCCTTCTTTGATTTATTAAAGAATTATTAAAAGGGATTCTTAAACAGGTTTTATGATAATTATTTAACTTTCACTTACTTTGGCACAACCACAACTACGGCCACAAAGTTGTTCGAAATATGTATATATGTATATGCATATACTGGAGATGCTGTCATAGTAACATAAAAGTAACTCATAGCCCGGCAGTCACACCTATTGTTAAATAAACAAAACGCGCACATGCAGCACGTCAGCCAACGCCATATTTATGGGCGCGTCGTTAATTTTGCGCATCGCGGCAGTCAGAGCAAACAGCTGTGAGAGTTTTTGGGAACGAAAGCTTTTCCGGCTGTGGGAACGGAGGTTTGCTGCCGGTGTCCGCCATTTTCTGGCAATAAACTTGCAATTAATGGCCGCCAAATGAGTTTGAATGGCCAAGGCATTGCGGCCGCTTTGTGTATTTGCCTTTTGTTTGCCGCAGGTGTTTTAGGCTGTGTGCTTGGTTCGTGGTGGCCCACAACGTACCGTAACGCCCAAGCCCGGCCCAAGGTGTTGATGACCCAGAATCAGTGCGTAATGCCCTGCAAATGTATACGTGAGCTTTAATTTTTGGTCTATTTCTGATTTCATTATGGGCCGCTGTCATTTATGTCTGCATGAATTTTAGTGAACATTAAGTTATTGAATACTTAAATAAATATACGTGGAGATCGCTTCTGCTGACAGCATATTATAGCGATTAGAATATAAATTTGTTGCTGGCCAATTTAAAAATAAATAAATAGGCGTTACACAGAATTGTAAATTGCTTGTATAGCTTAACGCCCACATAATTGGGAAAGTTGTGCATCTGTCTCTGGAGGGTACGTTTCCATATTTGCTTTAGGCGTCATTTTTATCCTATTTTAAATGCTTCCAAAGTCAGCAAACATTTTGTTGGCAGCACAGTTTATGGAAATGGGAGCGTGCCATAATTGTTCGAGCATAACAAGGCAACAAGCACGACTGCCAGACACGGAAAACAACCTTTAATAATTCTTATTCTTTTCATAGATTTGTTTTACGAGCGATGGACCTGTAGGTAATAAAATAATTATACCCCAACTGGCTCTTCTTTTTTTTTTTAAACATATATATTCGATTCATGAATCCAAAATCCAATAATAATTCCTTTGTAAGTATGAATGTAAATTTTTTTGGCTAATCTTCCAATGCTATTTATAGCGCAATTTGATTTTACTTACCTTTTATTATGATTTGTACTCAGATAGAAGGATGGAGCTGTGAAGGCTAAAAGACAGTTTCCAGTTATGATGTTGCGGAAGCATGAGCTTATTTTTGTCTGGTTCTTTGTCATTACAGGAAACACGACCAAGTACCACCTCCAGTGTATGGCCAAGACGACGACGGTGCATACTGCTACCTACAAACAAGTATACATATACATATACACACAGGGCACAGACAACAAACGTCTGGCTATGGCAACGAATTTAACTTCCGTTTCCGCTTGTAACAAAATGCTGGGGGCAATGAAGTTAATAAAAGGGAAACCAAGTTTTTTGTGCCTTGTTTAAACAAGATTTCAGGCCGTTTAGGTTTATGGCTTTGTGTTGAAACGAACGCCGACAGTTCAGTTAGACCAACTTTTTCCCTAAGCTAATTTAGCTAATTTAAGCAACTTTCTAAGTGCGCTTTGCAACTGCGTTTCACTTAATGGTAGCTCGACTAAATGGAATAATAAGTGAGTGAAATCGGGTGTCAACAACGATAAACAAGTAATGATGTTGCGAGCCCAACAAGAGTGGGACAAAGTAGGACCTCAAATGCATTTGTCAGTTCACATTGATTGACCAAAATCGAATTCAAACAAATCAGTTATTAAATTGACCTGAATGTCTGCCAGAATTGATAATCCAGATGACAGCAGCCACAAGCAGCAATTTCAGCAACAAGCCAAAAATAATCAGAACCACAAAAAGTAGCAAAAAACATTTTACCGCACTGCAAATGGTGTAGAAAGGAAAAGTCACTGCGGTTGTAATGGCAACTTCAAAGAGGAGTGTGGGCCAAGTTGAGTGGTCTGAAGTGTTTGGTGGAGATTTGAGAGTGGTTAAAGGATATCCGAATGACTGGGCTCTGTTTTGCTTTGCAATAAAAGCCAATTGCTTGCCATTTCTATGGATTGGTCGTACCTAAAAAATAGAAGCTCGTTGCCATCATGACACAAAAATTAAAGTAACAAAAGATTGGGGGCGGAGGTGGTTACAAATGGGTTTGTGAGTTAAAAATGTTCATGGTTGTAAGTTGCTAAATAAAACCAAACCAGTTTTTTGTCCTTTAAAAAGCCGTGCGATATTCATGCTATGCCCAGACATATCCGGCCCACTCAAAATTCCCGTGAGGGTCTTTTTTTTATTTAACAAAAGCCAATTGCCACCGGCCTGGTGGAGTGCGCCGTTGCTCTGCTGCTGTGCTGTGGTTCTGTGCTGCTGCTACTGTTGATTGCACCGCGGGCGACCATAACAATTAGACTGAAATTAAGGAAATTAACGCCTTCTGCAAATTGTCAGCAGCTTGCGTGCTGTGTTGCGGTCGTTCGCCACGGAACAGAGCGGAGGAGTCACACACATGCCAACTCAAATGGCCCTCTCCACCATCTCTGCGGCTAACCGCAACAGCAATTGTGCCCAAATGTGAATCCAGTAAACTAATTATTATGCATCGAATTTGGTGCTACAGATAAATAATCTAAAACAGTATCTTTAATAAAAATATATAAAACAATTTAGTAAATTTATACAAATTTTTATAAATCGAAATCAACTTTTATAACTTTCACCGAACTCGTACTTCTTATTCCCTGATGTTCAACAATTTTATAGTTTATCCTATTCATAGTAAAATTGTTTATCACAACTTTATCAAAGTTCGATTCAAAACTTCATCCCTTCAACCAAACAAAGTTAAAAACAAATGCTCTAAAATAGTAGTGCAAAACTCAATAACTTTTGAAACGATTATTTCTTGAGGAACAACACGACATGCTGAGCATTCGTTTCCCCTGACGCATCGCCGCCCTGTGCAGTGGCATGGCAAGTTTAGTCCAACACGTTTACTTTAAAAAGTCTGCGAATAGTTATATATTTTTTTTGTCGACTCTCTCTAGTTATCTTCAATTGTTGCTCAGCTGCTGCTGTCCTCTATTTGCACTGATGTTCGCTTATGAGACTATTCTACTTATTGTAGTACATTGTATTGTGCACAAGTAACAAAATCTTCATATATACTTATTTATCTGTTTCTCTTTTCTTTTTTTTTTTTTTTGCTTTTGCTTTATTGCACAATCGGCTTTCTAGTTCTGCGCAACAAAATGACTTCCTGTAGAGTTGAGCAAAGTCAAAAAGAAAATGCCTGATGAAATTACAGCTGAGGTGCCTGTGCTGTGCCTTTGTTGCACTAATAGACTAGTTGTTGCGTACAAAAAGAAAATAAGCTAGAGTCTAGAGCTCTCAAAAAAACAAAAAAAAAACAAAAATCAATTAGACCAATTCATGGAACATGGCCATGTAGCATCAGTTGTTATAGCCCAAGCGAAACGACAATATTTATACAGTGAATGTCAACTTTTAAAGTTCATATTGTGGTGGAATAAATGGCAGCATTGTTATTTCAACCTTTCCACACATACACTCACATGCTTCTGCTCTCTCAGGCTTTTGCTCTGTTCCAGTATCTCTCTTTCTCTTTCTTTGCTGAAACCTTTCATTCGCCTGTTTGTATGCAGATTTGTTTGCTTTATCGATTGTGCGATAGCATGGACTATTTGACTGACCTCAACACCGTTTGCCAGTCCTGCGTTGCCATTTCTGTTTGCTCGCCTTTCTGCACCTAGTAAAGCAAACAACTTCCGTGTGATGGCAGGGCTAAGCCGGAGCACTCAGACGGTCAGCTAAGTCAGTTGGCCGAAGCGTCTGAATGAATGCATTCAGACTATATTCATGTTTGTTTATTTTTCGAATGTTTTTTACTCACACACCAGTCTTAAAGCTTTAAAAAAGCAACAGAAACTGCAAATGCTGACTTGGAGATATTCAGATTAGCCTCATGTTACCTGAAACAAAACTTTGTGAACTGGCAATGTTAGTTTTTTAGTACCACCACATAACTATAGTTATCCTTAGTTAGGCACAGTTGCAGGCTGCACACGACTGAAATTTCATCAAATACAAAATTCTATTTAATTAATTTGATCGGCAAATTTAAGACACAGTTAATCTAAATAAGTGGCTGATTGCTGCGAATTACGTAGAAGTTTGTGTAGCTTGCTAAGCTCAGCAGCGCTCAACAGTCGCTGGTTGGTGTGGTGGAAAGGGTGGTTCCGAGTCGATGATAAACAATGGGTTTCCGTTGTCTGCCGTATAATATAAGAGTCGAACTTAAATGAACAATCGATGTTATCTCTGACGTAGCTGGGCCATGGAAGCCACTTGGGCAGCTTGCACGTTTTTATGGAGGTACTTAAATGGGGGAGCTCTGGAACTTTAGCGCCAAGTTAATGCGTTTTATCAATTGAGTTCCATCAAATGAAACACTTTGTAGCGAGAACTGAAAGCGAAATGAAGCCAAATAAATTGGATTCGTCAAATGGAATGGGAGCCCAAAAGTTAGTTAGTGGTGCTCCAGCGAATAGCCCCGCGCCGCATAAATTAGTTGCCATCTTCAGTATGAGAACGCAATCTCATTGCCTTAAAAGTATTTATAGCCAGCGTTTGGAAAGAAGGTGCCTTCCTGATTAAAGGTGCGCTCAGCTCTACAGGCACATTATATTCTCAGGCTTTCTGCTCTGCTCTCTTATGCGTTGCTCCATCCTGACTATAATTGCAGCTGCTGCTCTCTTTTTGTGCTGTGATGCTTAAGTCCGGATACTCAAGCCATTTTTATACTGAAGCCTTGAGCTGGAATGCGAAACTTAAAACCTGAGCGAGAAACATTTAACTATGAACAGCATTAAGCTTTAAGGCTTGTGGAAATATTATAAGCTACTCAAGAACAATCAGATTTAATAATTTTTCTTATACTCATGCACATCCGCATCGCATTGAGGGAGGAAGAATTTCGCCGAATTGAAATCGTCGTAGCATTTGCTCCAACTGAATAAATGTCAAATAATAAATAACTGTTTCTGTTTATTTATTTTGAATAATTTGAGATGGAATTCTTTATTTATTGCACACAGAGAGAACATTTAACTGGAATCGTACATATTATATATGAGAATCGTATGGAGTTTCTTCTTATTTCCTATGGTATATACATATACATGTCACATTTAGATATATATTTCTGGAAGTATGTTGAAAATCGTACAACACACAACATTAACAATATCATATATAATTTTGTGTTTATATTTAATATGCTCTGTGCAACATTTTGGTTTCGGGCTTGGAATTCTGTAATTCTGTAATATGTTGATATCGTTTAGTTAATTAAAGGTACAACTCTCATTTAATATATAGCGACTATTCTTATAGACGGCAAGAATCGCGATTTGGCCTCGAATATATGTATGTAACTTTTAATCATGCAGACACTCAGTTTAACTAGTATGAGAAATTATTCTCTGTTGTCTTTGGACTAACTACTTAATAATATATTTACTTGAATTTGTTACTTTACTATTTTGCTTTTAATACACCAATAAGTTAAAATAGTTTTATTTTTAAACAGATGAAGCTGAATTTTATTTAATTTATTTATTTTGTTCTTTTTTATTTATTTATTTATTTTATTTATTTTATTTTTATTTCATTTTTTTTTTTTTTGGTTTTACCAAAGACTGTTAATCTTATATTATCTACGAAGCTTTAGATAGAAGTTGTTTACTAGGCTACTGCCCCATTCCCAACGTTCCTATTTAGACGCTCGCATCGCTATACTCAATTCGAACTGTGCGCCGCGGTCGCTGCCCCGCTGTCGCATTGGGATTCGTATCGCTGGCTGTTAGGCTGCGCAGCGCCAGCAGCTCCCGCGGCTACAATTGCGTCCGCTTTGACGTGCTATTGCTGGTTGAGGTGGGCGCATCGCCTGGAGTCTCAACATAGGAATAGGAGGGCGTTTCCATGACTAGAGGATGGCATATCTCATAGACGGGCACCTTCAGGCTCGTCTTGCGCAACCCGCCCAAGCTGCTCTGTGAGCTTGAGCTGGGCCCAAACGAACGTCATCTGGACTCGTTGCCTAACTCAGAGTGTGACTGATGCAGCTCGCTTTCATCGCCAAAGCTGTGAGCTGCGGCGCTGGGCGTAATACTGGGCGTACGTCCTTGAATGCGTATGGCGGACATGTCAGAGCCACGGCGGGAGCTCTTCAGAGAAACGCTCTGCCGAGAACAGAAGCAGCGACATATGATGCGCTTGAAAGCAAAACGAAAATCTTTGGAAAAGAGTGCATAAATCATGGGATTAACTGCCGAGTTGCAATAGCCTAGCCAGAAGAGGACCGAAAACAGCAGCGGATCAACGCAATCCTGACAGAACGGCCTGATGATATAAATTGTAAAGAATGGACACCAGCAGAAGATGAACATGCCCACAATAATCGCCAAAGTTTTGGCCGCCTTCGTCTCCATGCGAAATCGCTTCACCTGCGCCTTAATGTTGCGCCTGCCCATTTTTTTGTTCGCGGATCTTGGATGACTAGCCACGCCACCTGCTTCGCTGGTGTTGCTCTGTCGCCGCGATAGCTCTGGCAGCGCCTTGCCGACCTGCAAGTAGCATGAGCTGCCTCCATGTTGCTGCTGTCTATATAGTTGCGACTCTGTCGACTCACGTCCGTGGGCGCCATTGTAGTGTACGGAGAAGAGGGCATTGCCGGAGGTGCGTCGTTCATGCGTTGGCTCCGGCTGAGCTATCTCATTTATATTTTCGCTAGACGGATACGATACAGATATCTTGATTTTATCGTGCTGATGATGCAAACGACGCGTCGCATATTTGCTCAAACGCTCTGGCGATGGAGTGCCAAGAGTAGTTGTGGTACTTTGAGTGCTGCCGTTGCTATGCATCGAGTCCTGCTGGTTGGAGCCGCGGCCGCGATGTATGCGCAACGTTAGGCGCTGCTCCTCAAAACGAGAGCCAATGCCCTTGGAGCCTGTTGAATGGGAAAAATTGAATTAACATTAGTTTGACGTTGCACACATTTCACATACTGATTCCTGTTTTATTGAATATCGCTCAAGCGCCCCGCTGAACAGCACGCAAAGCGTTTAAATGCCCTCTGTTAGCATTGCCATTGCCATTGCCTACACTGCTTGGCATGCCTTCCCCTCTCATGCGATAAGTCTTGGCGCTCTGCCAGGCTGCACTTTAGTAAATTAAACGCGTAATTATGCAAATGTCTTGGCATAAGCACAACAAGCACTCAATGCAGGCCCTTGTCTCGCCGCTATCCTTGGCAACAATATTGTCCTATTGCTCGCCTTAGTCGTGTCAAAGCGAACTTTATTTCATTAACACACATACATTTGCATAATTTCACACACACATACAGCATACAACATACAACATACAGCATACAACTCACGCACTTTAGTACGCCTGTGCCCCTGGTCTGCTGCCCGTTTTGCATTTATTACTCATACGCACGTTTAACAGCTATATAAATTTTCATTACACGCCGCATGAATGTAATGAATAATCAGCACAATAATGCCATGTCATTCGGAGTGCTGATGTCGTTCATACACTGTTCAATAATTTCTGACTCTATGAAACGAAACGAGCTGCAAGTCTGATATATGCTATTTGTTTCGGTCTTAATCTATCCACACATTTTAATTGAGACGGAGGTCACATGCACTTCAATATTTCTTAAATATAAAGTTTGCTAAAGAAAGTTGGACTAGTTCGCTACACTCCCAATGTGATTAAAGTAATTGCATGACCAAGATAAGTAAATCTGTCCTGAACATAAAAACTATGCCAAAAGCACTGTAACTAATGAGACATTTCTTAAACTTGTCTTAAGCGGGTCATCGGGTCAAGGACTTAAGTTAGTTTTCTTTTGTAACAGTTAAAAGTAAAATCAATTTAATTTCTAATGTATATATCGTGGATTTCATCCGTGGGAATGCATTCTTTCCCTTTCATTGAATTAAATTTAAGTTAAGTCAGTTTCAGGAATCGTGTGTGTCTTTATGTATATTAGCTTGTATATTTTGAACAGTGTGGAACTTGTCATTACCTTTGTGTGTGTTTTTTGTTTACCTGTAGAACGTCAGCATTGCTGTGTCTAGCAATTATTCTTAATGTAAATTACCTTTAATTTTGTCGGCGATCGATTTTTGCTCTTTGTTTGCTTTCATTTTATTGAAATTATTTTCACTTAACCAAGTTATTGGCCAATATACACATATTAAGTACTATATTACTAATATAACTGAACTGATGCATTCTACTAAAAAGAGAGTAAAAGATAGGGGGGCCTGCATAATATATATGTAGTTACATCTCGAAGTACTTAGCTCTTAAAGTGTGTTTTTGTATGTAATCATGAAGTAACATTAATATAGCTTAGAGTACAGATATAGGTACATGTATATATATATGTCTTATGTCTAGTTAAATACGTGAAAATTATTGCCATATAGTTACAACGTTGTTCAATGCGAATACTGTATATGTCAGTGGGGCTGACGGCGTTTACAAAAATACAAAAGCGATGTGCAATGCCTAATGCCAAGTATTTGTAAGTATTTTGTTGTTGTTGTTGTTGTTGTTGTTGTTGTTTGGGCTTGCTTAGAGCACACGACCCTTACAGAAGCCACCGCGCCGTATACGCCTGCTGCCCGTGGTATCCGCATCGCCGTCTCTGGTGCTGGTTTCCTGCGGCAGTGAGGCAGTGCGCTGCAGGGGACTCGATTCATAGTTGCCCATTAGTCAGCTGAAATCAACTCCATCGCCATCATCCGAACAGCCTGAAATCGTTTTGTGGAAAGTGGCTGGAGCCATAAGCGCCCGTGCGGCAATCATCTGGAAATTTTCAGAAGCACGAAAGCCGCTGCGAGTGCACACGCAGCGACAAACTATGCGCTTGAAGGCAATGCGAAACTCATGGGAGAAGAGGGCATAGATGACCGGATTAATGGCCGAATTGCAGTACCCCAGCCAGAACAATACCGAAAATACTGTTGGCTGGATGCAGTCTTCGCAGAAGGCGCGTATCAGATACATCGTGAAGAACGGCAGCCAACAGACTATGAACCCTCCCACAATGATGGCCAATGTCTTGGCCGCTTTTGTCTCCATGCGAAAGCGTTTCACTTGAAACTTTGCACTTCGCTTTCCGGAACGTTTCTTGCTTGATCCAGTCGTATTACCACTCTCCAGATCTGCTGCTGCTCCGCTGGCCGTGTCCAGATTGAAGGTGGTTTCACCAATATCAAAGAGGCTGCTCTTGAAGGAGGCACGTCGACCGTTAGTGAGGTTGCTGACACCACTTTTGGTGCTGCTGATGACGGCATAGTGAGGCGAGGGTGGCGGCTGCTGCGTGACACCCATTCGAGGTGATTCCAACATGTTTTCCGAGGAGGGAAAAGAAACCTTGATGGATACCTTCTCGTGCCGCTGGCGATTCACACGCATCGAAGTGGCTCTCTTTGGCGTGCCCGCTTGGGAAGCAGACTGTTGATCTTCGTTCGCTGTGCTCAAGGCGGCTCCTGTTGCCCCATTGCTATTCACACTCAGCGTCGAGGACATGGAGTGTACCGAAAGTGGCGTACGCTGCGGTGTGCCGCAAGGGCGCCCACGATGGATGCGCAGTATTAGCTGGGAGTCATCAACGCGATTGTTGCCCCCCGATTCGCGTGGACTGCCTGGAATAAGTCAGTGTGGGAATTTGGCAGGAAGTCGAAATGGGACTCAATACAAATATCACATCAAATGCAATCACATTATGTTGTTTTGCTTGTATGTGATGTGGTGGGTGTCATCGTGAACACATGAAAACATTCAGCTTGTATTATACATGAGCTTGTGTATGCGTGATTGTTGTTTGTTTTGGATCGGTATTGATTTTTGATTATCTCGAATTTTCTTCGTTAGAGACACACAAAATTTTAGTAATTAGGGCTAGCACACATGAGCAGAAAACGGGAATCTAACTACGTACGTTCACATATAGATATTTTTTGAAAAACTTAGTAGTTTATCTTTTATTATAGGAATATACACTACTTCAATATATTATATATTATAAAATATAATATCATTTATAAATGTGTAAAAATTGGGTAGGCTTTCGCTTTTAATTTAAATTTATTGCCTATTTTTTGGGGCATGCTAGAAAATTTAATTGATATATTTTAATATATTAAAAAAGTATGGTTTAGTGAAAATCTGGGAATTATTATAAAAGAACATGCCCGGATGTACAAATGTAGGGATTCAAAAAAGCCTAATTAAAATTGATTATTGAAAAATATTTATCAAATAGTTTTATTAATTAAAAATAAGTAATTAAGTGTTTCAGGAAGCTTGTTAGTAATTAGCTCGAATTCATTATAAATGGATTTTCTGGTTCGTGCTTACACAATTCAATTGTCGGCGTCCTTTGACCCTATTCGCATTAGGTAATAAAGTTAAGGTCAGTTGAAGACAGAAAGCACTGATACAATGGCGGAATTAAATGAATAAAAGTAAATGTAATTTATTACAAAAATAAAGTATTTTACTTATCATGAAAATTGAATTTTTTTCTTTAAAAAATAAAGAAGAAATTTCAATTAGAAAATTAGTACGAGATTGTATAACTTTACATTTTTCAAATTAAATAGAGTCAGACTTCATTAAAAAATACTTTTTATAAATATTCTCTGTAAATTCAAAAACAAAATTGATTTGAATTTGTATGGTATTCATTTTGGAAAATGCAAATGCAATAAATAAAGGAAAATAATAAAAAATAAAGTAGGTAAACCTATAAAATTCCATTTGCATAAAAACAAACCTTTTGACATATGTAGAAATGTAAATATGGAGCAGAAGCCTTTGATATTAAAAGCCCGAATGAAAAAGAAAACCAGCCATTGAAAAGCTTTTAATAAATTTGATAAAGTTTGAAAAGGGAAAATGCGAAAACGGTATATTTTCCCATTAATGTGAATATGAAAACTATTTTATATTTATTTCCCGATGCGGAAGGCTCGTGAATGGCCGCAGGCATTTTGAGGGATAAACATATCTAAGCTGTTCGGTTGAGGCGAGGCCATCTCCACAAACAAGCAAATAAAATGAAACTGTTTTCCGACCAAATCATTGACAAATAGAAATGCCACCCATATGCAAATTTGTCACTGGAACAAAAGTTTTTAGTGAAAAAGGTAATGTAAAATATAAAACGTAACAAAACAAAACTCATAAAATATTTACATCTGTATACAAAAATACCATTTCATCACCAATTTCAGAGTAATGGATTTGGTGGCATTTAAAATAATTATAATATTAATTATTTGTCGATTGCCGTCATTTGTAGTCAACTATTAATTTGCTATTGTTCAATGATTTAATGGCTTAAATATATAATGAGCCAGATAGATTTTGGTTTTGTGGTATTTTTTTGTTGTTTCATTTGTATTTTTTTTTTTAATTGACCTTTAGGTACTTGGGAGAATAAAAGGTTGAAACTGATGCGAGTGAAAGTCAAGGTGAATCTAAAATCTTAGAAAGGCTGGCGTAAAAGTTCCTACGCCTGCTGTTGACACGGGGCCCTGGCCCTGACTAGGCCCATTGAAATTGAAATTTTGAAAGCCCTCAGTTTGTGTGCAACTGGCGCAAAAACAATAACAGGCTCAAGTGCCACGCCTGGCACTCTTCTATTGTCGCTGCTGCTGATGGTAGTGCTACTGCGTATATTTTAATAGACATCGCCATGAACCTCAGCTAGTTTATGAACTTGAAACTTGATTACCTTCAAAAACCACTAAAGGGCAAGTGTGCCATATACGAATCCTACCCTAACAGCAACAATAATAATAAAAAAAACACAAAAACAAAAACTATGCACACACCCCCGCATTGTGTCACGAAATGTTTTCAGACTTTTGCGTTTCGTGTTCTGAGCTAAAACTAGGACCGGCGCGCAAAGTGAAAGAAATGAAGACACGCACGGCGAGTGGTCCGTACAAAAAAACTATAACAAGCTCAGCGCCGCTGTGTCTACATGTGTGTTCCAAGGCTGTCGCATGATATTCAACGAGCGGATGTTTCTGAAAATCTTCAAAACAGTGTCAACTAAGGACACGCCAGTTGCAAAACAAAGCAACACAACAGCCGAACTGAGCCTAAAAACGAGGCATACGGAAAACAACATGATGCCATCATAAGCCAACAAAACAGCATTTAGGTCATAATTATGCGACATTCAAGACCCACTCCTTTATTGCTAATAATATTATTTGACACATACGAAAAGGAGTATTGGCATGAGAGGAGGAATATACAATTTCATGCAAAAGTTTTTCATATTTGATTTAATTATCTACATCTTGATTTTATCGAAACATATTTAGCAAGGAAAAGTGTGTTAGATAAATCAATTGGATTTTATTATTTCCTATGTTCGTTTTTCATCTAAGATACATTTTTCCTTATCGACTGTTAACCACCCCAAACTGTAGCAAGTTGTAATGGACAAAAAAATAAAATAAAATGAAATGAAAATTGTAGGTTACAACAGTCCAGGCATTAAACTGTCATTAGGCTTTTGGTGTATTGTAGACACTTTTGACTGGGCTTTTATTTTGGGACTCGTACAAAAGTAGCTGCTCTGGGCCCACAATTAGCAGGAGCATTGAACGCACGAAAAGCGGCTTATTGATTTTTATTATGTAACCAACCAGTCAGTTAGTCAGTAAGGCAGCCAGTCAGCCGGTTGGCCTTTTTGGCCTGCTCGGATTATAGACAATGCGTGCGCTTGGCTTGGCAACATTATTGCAGGTAGCAACCAAGTCGATGACATCCAAAGCCCAACTAGAACTGTGCTCAATGAGCTGATCAGCTGGAAGAAAGTGCGCTGCAATATTGACAAAATATTGCGCAACTAATGAGCCACATATAAGGATACACGCAGACATACATACATATGTAGCATATGTACATACATACATACAATGGTACACAAGTTGGTCGACTATTTCATGGCAATTTAAAAAGACTCTAACTTCAAATGAAAGTACCCGTAAAGGACGAAATAAAAATATTCTAGATAGATATATTATTTAACTCAGCAGCAGGGGGACATGACTCCCCTAGACTCATTTCAAGCATGTGGAATTTTGTATTTTTCCTTTTTTCTAATGTCTGAACTTTTTTTCGTTTCATTACATTTACGCTGCTTTTTGCCTAAGCTGATTCGTTTGATGTGTTCTCTCGTGTACTTGGATGAAAAACAATGCCAATTATTACAAGCATCGCAAACGAGATATATGCTGGATAACAAAATGAAGATGTACGCTTTATATGATAAAACTGTGTATTCTACCATTAAGCAGAATTTAAAGTGCCAAATGTGTTTGAAGTTCATATATTAGAGGCAGGAGGCATTGCAGCTTCGGCGCAATGGGGAAAGCTATACAATTCGAGGATATTCTGTGGCTTATCGTTGGTTTGGGATATTTCCATTATTGTATATTTGTATATGTATAATAGTATATTAAGAATGTAACTTAAATGGGTACTCTAAACTAAATATGTATATAAGCTACAAATATGCACAGTATAATTAGATAATTTCATTTTACATTAATTTTGTTTTTAGTAACAAGGGTTTAGTATACAAATTGTGATTTTAATTGCCTTTTTTTTATTTAGTTAATGTAGACTTAATTGCATATTTAAAAACTTTGTTCTTTCATTTACATTTGAATTATCTCTTAGGGCTCTATTTATAAATACTTATTTATTTTTTTATATATGTATATGTATATGTTATTTATTTAGAAAGTATCATGTTTATTTATAATGTACCGAGTGCAAGACACAAAAACAAAATGCCGACAAAAAATGTGTGTTGTTATTTATAAATGTCCAATCTGGTTTTTACAATTGTTTATTAAACATATCTGACAGCAATCGCTGTTGGATTTAAAAACAATTGATGTATTAGACACGGGACATAGACGCACAAACAGAGAGATGAATTTCTAGATTGCTGACAGAATTAATAGATATTCATTATTTCGTTGAACCATTGGAGTTGATTTCAAAATGTTATCAAAAAATGATTCGGAATGGAAACACGAAATAGATCTATGAACATATATATATGGATATGTTGTACCAGGTTGTTATAGACAATGGCTCTGATGTATCATGTTTATAATGTGTACATATGTGTGTGTATGTGTCCGTTGTGGTGTTTTTTTTTTTTTTTTTTTTTTTGTTATTATTAAATAAAGAAAACGGGGCAAAGACGTCACTCAACAATCTACACGTATAGAGCTTGAAAAATTGATAAGCAATCGATATGAATATTGAGGATATTTTATATATTTATATGTACGAACTACAACCGCTACGAGGATTATAAAACTTACTATTTAAGAATATCAAATCGTATTGAATGAGAAATATTAGAAAATATTAAAGGGACAAAACTTTAAGCTACGCACAAGTTGCCATTAATTTTGTGAATGAGAGTTCAAAAAATGTGTCCAAAAGTTTAATGTTTTATTTTAGCTACCAATCTTGATGTTTACTCTACTAAAATAGATACGAATTGTTACTCACCCTTTGTGGTCTTGAATCCTTGATTTATTGCTCGCGTGGTGCGCACGGCCGCTCGATATATACGCCAATAGAAGAAGAGCATTACAAACATCGGTATATAGAAGGAGCCTAATGCCGAGTAGAGTACATAGCCTCTATCATTGGTGAGCTCACATTTCCAGGGGCAACTTGTTGCCGGCTGCGGCACATTCAACGCTGGTGCATTTAATATATTGGAGTCCATTTCGGTGGTAGGCGAAATTGTGCTTGTTGTCGTCATGGCTGCAATATGTATTTCAGCAGAGTCATCGATTGGCGAGAAGTTGGGATCGTATGGATTGTAGGCATTGCCATTGCCATTGCCATTGCCATTGCCATTTTTAGTTAACAAGGAGGCAGCAGCATCGTGCTCCACCTTATGCTTAATTCTATCTACATCTAGTTGCTCATCCTCTGTGCTTGACATTGTGGTGGCATAGTAAAGCGTATAGTTTCCCCGTGTGTAGGTTGGCTGTACCATGGCCTGAAAGAAGAATATACACGTAGAGCATATATATATGTATATTTGACACTTGACAGGTTTTTATTAAAAGCTTTATCATCTGGCTAACCTCGTCGATGTGGCGGTATATATGAAATGTGATGGTTTATATTAAATGCTTTGTCATCCAGCTAACCCATTGAAATTCTAGACTCGCACACAAAATTTCAGAGTCACACATTGCTCACAATAAGCCAATAAAAATTCAACTTAAAGCGGTTTATTTTGCAAAAGATATGCTGCGACGTGTTCTGCATAAACATTATGCCAAGGTGTAGCATACATTTAAGCGCCAGGAACTGGATGTACATATGTACTATATGGTTTCACAATAAACAAAAGTCAAGTCGGCACAGCGATACTCTTCATCACACTTTTCAGTCTGTATATCTTGGTAAATGCACTGAATTGTTAAGATTTGTCATTATACTAATGATTATAATAGTTGTCACTCATCGGATTATAGACACCATACAACCACTTAACTCATTTCCCAATTACAGAGCATTCTGAAGTATTAATAATGTAAAGTCCAAACAGTTTAAAGCTTCTTCCGAATGCCAAGGCCGACACTTGAGGGGAATACATTATATGTTCTGTCATTTGCAGAGCAGTTGACGGAATATATGTATGTATGTACGTACACCTGATTCGAAATTGAATGAAGTCAAGTGAGAGAGTATGGGATAAGACGCTTTAACTGAATGAATTGCTGGCAACAATGCCACATGGCAATAAGATAATAATAATCGCTGCTTCCAGCAGCTGTTTGCGTAAATCAAGCTTCAATTATGCTCGTGAATTCAGTCCGAGTCCGAATGCACTCAGTAGATGCGCATATATGATATTTATACATTTCTGTGAATACGACCTAAGGCAACTTGTGAGACTTGACTGGCACAATGCGATGGGCATCTGCCATTAAGATTAAGCAAACAAACAGGACAAGACGACGCCACAAGCTATGCTAGATTTATGTGCCCTAAATGGGATGCCCAAGTGACATACATATTTGTAGGTGGTTCCCACTAGCTAGCTGAACGTCTCCATCAACTACAAAGTTGAAACAATATGGCTAGTAAATTTGACCCAACTTAGCCTTAGGCTTGGTGCACAATAACAGCTTACACACAAGATGGCAAGCCCACATAGACACACACATACACACACACATACACACTTTGTGGACAATAAAGTGTTGCAGGAAGTCGTAATTCGTTGTACCAGTTCGTGGCCATATCGCTGTTGATCTGATTACCCGAGTACAGGGCGCACACACATGAATTATGCCATGCTGTCTGTCGTCGGTTGCTGTCAAGCTTTGCCCCAGCACATCATTATCATTGTCATTACATAAGACTTTTTATGCATGTGTGCCAAAAATGGCAAAACTTAAAGAGTCGCACTGATGAAGAATGTCTCAGGCGAATGAATGAAGTCGAAATACTCACTAAAAACTGTGAATCGGGTATTCTGAAGAAAAGTCAATGAATGACATGTAGCGAAAAATTTTAAGCTGATTTTTTAAATCTATATTGATTTGATTATAATCAAGTGAATTGATAGAAACTTATATATATATATATATTTTTTTTTTTTGTCTAATAACAGGGTATTTACTAATCATATAAATTTGATCAAAGCCTTTAACTTGTTTGACGGGCATGTTGACACAAGTGAGCTAGATTGCAAGCTTTGAAGACTCACAACATTCGCCACATTTTCAGCTGCGGTTGGACAACGGTTTCGTGCAAAACTTTAGCTTGTAATGATGTCAATGACAGAACATTGCGGTCCGAAGGGTCGCCTAAGCGTTGGACTGAGGTTTCTTTTGTAGTTGCCAGCGTTACAAGCGAGTGGATTGGCTGCCAAAAACAGTTTTCGGGGTTTCAGTTCAGTGTAGACAAGCACTTTGCACTTAAATTTATTGTAAGTGTGGGTGGGCTTATGCATGGATAGTTTAATGGCTTACCTTTTGATCTTTCCAGCCCACTAAAGGCGGAAAGCAAATTACAAATGAGAGTACCCAAATGCCGGCGATTAACGACTTGGCCTTCTTTGTTGACATAATGCTTGGGTAGGTGACGGGTCGCGTGACTGCCACATACCGATCCAAAGATATGGCACAAAGATTCAGGATCGATGCCGTGCACATCCAGACATCCACTGCTAGCCAAATACGGCACCAAACGTCGCCAAATATCCAAACCTAAAGATTTTGGAATTAGAAGCAAAGATTAATTTGTTTTCTATTCTATTTGGAAACTTTGGTTTGTTCACCTACCTTGAACACCTCCCAGGTAGCCGAGAATGGTAGCACCGCCAGACCCACTAGTAAATCGGCAACGGCCAAGTTAACAATAAAAAAATTGGTAACACTACGTAATTTGTTTGAACAGAAGACGGCGGCAATGACTAGACAATTGCCACCGATGACCAATACGTTGATAAACTCCAATATGGCCAAAGAGATCAAGTTCGCCGGTTCCGTCCATTTCACAGATTTAATGAGATCCTCACACTCTGTTTCATTCATGGCGGTACTTTTGTGATGGGTGTATACTTTTGTTTTCTACCTGCAAGTCAAGTTAAAAAGAAACAGCGAACATTACTAAAAGTCCATTCAGCGCATAATTAACTGGCCGCTTTAGGCCACACAGACTGTGCGTGGTCGGCATACCTAATTAATTTATGAAAATAAGTAGATATCAGACCAAAATTTTAAGTTCTAGAGGCTTGGCCAACATAACAATAGCCACAACAAATGCGTTTTATCTAGCGTAGGGCTTGATGAGGGTTTTTGAAAACTTAAATGAATGGCCTGCAGCCCATGGGTTAAAGGAAAACCTGATTAAAGAATAGCTTCGTCCACTATTGGGCCACAATCCGTAACCTATAAGTCGTGCTAAAAATGTCACTGAACTGCTAGTTGCGAATTAATTGCTGGCAAAGTACTTGTGGAAACGGAAGCTATGACATTTCATTAGTGCAACAACTGGGTATGCATGACTGAGATGGGGGACGTTGAAATTTATAATTCAGCTTGCGACCATATTGTAATTTAATTGCCGTCATTTTGGACATGTTTGTTGAATGTGACTGCCAATCGTCGTTCTTAATTTATGAATGAACTCAAACTTAAAATCGAATGGCCATTGCGATGGCTATCGGCTAATCAAACACGCAATATTGACAACGCAAATTCGAAATAACCACTAATCAATATTTGTGGCAAAACAGCAGTTGGAATTATTTGCAACTTTAATGTTCTAATGGCTGGTCAGCCAAAAGGCAACAAGACATTATTTCATATTGGGCTTGGGCGACGTAATTACTGAGCATGAAATATTCAAAGCACGCAATATATCGATTACACTTTATTTGACTTATCTACAGGCCCTACACTCAGGCATTCGTATCCAACTCAATTCAAAATAGACTAATACCTGAATACGAACGAGCGCACGTTCTTTTCTACCCAATAAGTTATTAATATGCCAAGATTTACACAAACCAAAATAGTTGACAATTGCGCCTTGTTTTACAAGAACTCAAAAACAAATTTGCTAATAGAGCGCCAGTTGTCGAACTCAATTTCCTATTGTCATTTAATATTAAATGTCAGAAAGTAATTTCCCACAGCAATCAATTAAGTCTGAGTCAGTGTCAAGGAAAAAACTGACGTATATTGAAATTTATTTGCTATTCAAGCTTAGAACTATTGGTTGGGTTCAAGAGCAACTGTGGATTATATTTATAATAGTTCATGTAAATATTAAAGTATCTGTACTTTTTTCAGGCTCGAATATTTTATCTGTAATACTTTAATGGGAATACTTCTAGTTTAAATATTTATTTGATCTGCTGCTTATTTTTGTTCTTCAGCTGTATGAATTCGGAGAAAAAAGTCAACTCACAAAGGAAATACTAATATAATATAAGATGTTTTGTAAAACAGCTGACAAACATGTATCACAACTTGTTACTCGAATGACGTCCTCTGTAGAATTTCGCCAGTAAAAAGTGCGTTAAAAATGATGCTTTTGTCGACTCAAAATAAAAGTAATCAGTGGCACTTGGTCTGAGTGAAAGGCAGCAAAAATTACTCACATGACAAACAATATATGTATGTAGTATAAGCCGGCTGAAGCTGCCTTTGTGGACAAGGTTGTCAAATATTTTATAGGGCGCAGAGTACGGGGGCGCTTTGGCATGCGCTAAAGAGAGTTTTCTGTTGCGTTGAAAATTAAAAGTACATATAAGAGCTTTTCATTTTAGTGCAATATTTGTTGTTTTTTTTTTTTTTTTCGAAGGAAGTTCGCCTGGTAAAAATAGCTTTATGGCAGCTAATAATGAAAAATGACAAAATTGAGTTACAAGTTGAAATTGGCCAACATTAAATTGTTGCGCATGATAAATAATTCACATTTAAAATGAGAGGCGTCTATAAATCCGCAAAAAGCTTTTTTAACACGGCTCACATGATGCGTACGCACTGGGCATATACACCCAGTTGATGAAGGCTTTATAGCCGACGGCATTAAACGTGTGGGCAGTGCATGGAAACGGAAAATTTCAGGGCACAATGTGCTCGACTTAATTATATGGCATAAAAAGTTGTCCGGACTCGAAATGGTTATTTAAAAGTGAGCTGCCAGAATGGAAGGCATTTAATTTGAATACTAATATGTAAATAAAAAGCACATTCAACTGTAAATATACTGAATTTGTACGAATGAAATTGTTGAAAACTTATTGAATTTATATTAACAGAGCTCAATCGATGATTGTCAAACTCAATAAATAATTAATTTGCAGTACATTTTTATCACAGCGAAGTACCAAAATCTCCAAAGAAAGCATGGAATTCTTTTATGAGAAATTAATTTCCGAAACTTCACTCGCATTCTGACATCACAATATTGTGTAAAAGTTTAATTTGCTCTCTAATTTATTTTATGTAGAGCGAAATTACTCGTTACTCGCAGATCGCCTAAGGGAAAAGACAAATAGGAAGCTTGGCAAATGAGACTTCTATTTATAAAAACAGAACTTTACGGAAATGTGAAACAAACAAAAGTTTCTCGCGTCTACTGCGCTTCGTTGGCAACTCACAGTCTTCAGGGGAATCAAATGCAAGTTTTTTGACTTATGGCAATGAATTTTTGTAAGCGAGCTCAAAGAAAACGAATCGTGGCTGAATTTATTTTTAATAGTTTTCCATTAAAAATATATTAGAGTTTGTATCTGTGTCTGTTTATTTAAAATTGCACTATTTTATATTTCAACATCTTTTTAAGGAGTGTGTAGAATTTCGGAAGAAAATTTGTAGTAGTGCTCATTTATCAAATTATTTTTAGATGTGTCTCAAATTTGCCAGCCACAAATTAAACTTCACGCTAATTAGTGCGACTTGCCACGCGCCACAAAATAAGCTGAATTAAGCGCAAATTTTGCAACCATTCCCTACGAAACTGCACCATCACACGTACCCACAGAATACAGAATAAAACGCCACAAAACACACAGAGATAAGCTCTTTTTGTGCTCTGTAATTTGCGGCAGACGCATTTCTGTGTTAGCAACCAGCAAAAACTTTTAATTTAATTCTGATAATTGCTCGCGAATAGCGGCCAACAGCAAATAGATAAAAGATTAAAATAATAATAAAAATACCACCAGCCAAATAACTACTCGTAATTTGCAAATTTATTTTGACTTTACCTAGAGCTTTAGCATTAACAGAGCAGATTATGCTGGGAGTGTTGCCGCTGCAGTGTTACTCAGCCATGAAATCCTTGAGCCGTGGCTGCTTTGTGGAACTTGAGTGGGCTTTACATAAAGCAAAAACTACACTTGATTTAATCCGCAGTCACATGGGTGATAAAATTAATCCTACTGTTACAACGGCCACATTAAAGCTTATATAATGTCAAATTGAAACAAACGCTGAGACCCGCTTCGCGTTACTAAGATGATCTTAAAGGCCCAGCTAAATAGTTGGGCTATTAACAGAGTCCTTAAATCCCAGACAAATACTGTGGCATTCATCTCTGCTGTTTAATGCTCCTTTTACGAGCTAACGTGCAACGTGTGTTGCCGCGGTTCGGTGGCGTATACGTTACTTTTAAAAGACGCACACACACACACACACACACACACACACGCACATGCACATGCAAACATGCGCGTAGCTCATAAAAGCAACACCCCGCTACCAATGTCGCAAGAGGCATGTAGATTTATCCTTAGAATTTATTGCCACACATTTCACTAACGGTAACTGCACTCCTCACGGAATAAAGAACATGCTGCTCACAGCTGTGTAAACCTGACAGTTACAATATAATCAATGTCTATGACACATATCAACTTGTCAATGTTGATTGCAACACGCAGAACAAGAGTCGACACAACTGCTGCAATGTGCAACTCTGTCGCTACAGCTGCCACGCGTGCCACATTCCACTTGCTAGCGCCTTTTCCGATTTACTGTTGAAATGTGTAAATTGCCTACTGCCATACAAACAGGTTGTGTCCCAGTGGCACCAAAGTCCTAGCTGTGTACTCTGCAGGATGTGCGTGCTTCTATTAACGGCGGAAACATGCAGCGGAAATATAAACAGGAAATGTTACCAGCAATATTTTCAACACGCCAACTTGACTAATTGTAGATACACGTTTGAAGTTTTATGACGAATGAGAGTTAAAAATACTTTTAATTATACTACCAAGCTATAATAAGTATACATGCTTCATAGGAGAGTGGCCAAAAGTGTCGTACAAAAAAAAAATCAGTCTCTCTCTCACTCTCTCTCTCTCTCTGTCTCTCTCTCTCTCCCTCTCTCATATATTTTTTTACGAGTAACTCCAATTATTTTGTCCTTCTTAACCAGTTTTCATATGAAGATTGTAATAAGATAATTTTAATTATATGTATATTATCTATTATGAATGAGTAAATTGTGGCCATCGTGTGGCTGACAGATTGAAGTTAATTGATTGAATAAATATACTTCTTGATTTGCACGCACTTACCTGTAGCAGCAGGCTGTTGAGTACTTGTAACCATGAATTACGTTTAGTTCGTTGCTGTTGCCTTTTTATGGCCATGTTGTTGTCGTGGCTGATGTTGGCAAACAGCGGCCAACGTTAAAGCCCTGATAGCTTCGTCTGCTTGCCGTTACCCGTTTGTGTCCACACGTCGTCTCCATTCAGAACATTGAACAGTTTCGCCTCTGTGTTTCGTTGTGTTATGCAAACTGAGCCGCTGACGTTGGGGCACAGAGCTGCCTGTACACTCTATAGTTTGTGTTTACATGCAACAATATGAGGCACGATTCACTTTGAGCTGCACTTTCACTGGCATCGTTGACTCTCACTGAGCCAGCTGCACATTCATCAGCAAAATGCTGGCTCGATTGTTTACACGACTGCCTAAAAGCTTCGACAACCTTTTTGGCACGGAGTCGAACGTGTTGGTATAAGTTTTCAAGTTTTTATGTTTTTTATTTTCCTCAACTTGTCAAATTCTTTCCTTTATTTTTACATCTGTGCTGCAAACGAAGAGAGAAAAGTAAAAAAATAAAAGTTAGCGAATGGCTTAGCACATGGCACGGACGTATACGCAATGTGACTAATGTCACCTTTGTACTATCACGTATTAAAATATAGTTTCTACAGATGTTGCACTTAAAATCGATTGAAAAAATGCTAGAAATCTTTTAAACAACTCGCCAGCAAGCAGAGCAAAACTGCAATCAAAATTTAATTGCTGCGCTTTCAATAACTTGTTTGCCAACAAATCCCAAAGCACAAATCACCTGTTCATTTAATAAGTTCGCAGCAATTTATTGCTCTCGATTGCCATTGGCAAAGTTTTCTTATTATTAATCAAGCTCAATTGTAATCTTCTTACTGCATGTTCTATATACATATAATTATGTATTAAGTTTTTAACAATCGAATTGCCTAAAGCAATTTCTCTGATTAATTTCTTATTCCCAACGTCCACTGCGGTTGCATTTCTGACGTAGTTTTCCATTTGAATTTTACCCAATTCTCTCGTTTCATGCGCTGTCATTTTTCAGCTTGGCCGCATTTCTTACGGGTCCACAAACTGTCAGTTAGTCTTTCCCTTCTTTTCACCAGATACGAAAATGAAACGTCAAAGTGCAAAGTATGACAAATTGCATTTCCATTGTTAATTTGTATGCATAGCTTGCTTCGCCTCTCCGTCCGTTGCCCATGCAAATTAGCTTTAACATTCTTATACATAAATAACAAAATCTTGACTCTCAGCGCCCGAAAAACTTTTTCAATTCAAGTTTGCTGAGCCTATACTATTGAATTTTGAATTCAATACGCTATGGTAAGTTGATTATTTTCCCGATACTTTGCTCAATTAATTTATGACAAATAATTTGATATCTCAAACACGCACAACACATATCCATATATAATATTTATTATATAATTGTTTAGATTCAGCAGCAAAGGTTAAAAGTTCTTCAAAGGTCAAACAACGTGCCCCATTTATACGTATGCATGTATTGTTGAATATGACGCAATGTTCTAATGTATAAACTCTTTCTTCTTTTTAAATCACAAATATGATAACTATTTTTACTTAACAATTTATTGTGCTTTCACTGGTATAATCTAAATCTGTAACGGTTTGTGTGCTTCGACACGCCTTTGAATTTGACTTTTTATGAATAGGATTTAGGTATGCATAGCTATATTTAGACAGAACTCTTGGGTCATCCAAATATATTGTGCCAGCTAATTTCCATTTGGACAGCTAATGAATATGGTCAAAACGTGTATCTCGAAAATTCGCCCTAATATTTACTAATTTATTGAAGCGGCTAATGGCTTATATCTGCTTAACATGAAGGGGCTTCATAGGGCTTCAAAGCTATGGAAGTAAACAAAACTTTTTCTATAACTTGAATATGTTATATTTTTATTTTATTTTAATTTTTCTAGTTATTTTAATTTTAAATTGTCTCATTTTTTAATTTTTGCTCAATTGCAAATAATTTTAAATAAAATGCAAACATACTTTTAGGCATACAAAAATTCTTAAAAAGAATGAACTTAAAGTCATGTTAAAATACTTTTATACTGTATGGTCTAAACAGCCATGGTGAATGGAGATTTATTTGAAGCGTAATATACATATGTCATCTGATATATACGCGTTAAATAGATCATATATTCTAGTTAAGTGTTTGGGATTTTAAATTGTGTGGACCATTATAAGATTAAATGACATAAATATTGCCATTAGGGTCCCTAACGTCCAGCTTAACTGCCATGGCTGGCGAGGATGACTACCAACACTAACAGCAATTGGCCAAATGGTGTTGGTTATTGTCTGAGTGTGTATGTGTCACTAACAAGGCAAAATCACTCGACTGCATAACAGATTGAGATTTAAACTGAATGCCATTTAAGTGTCGGGCACAACAAACATGCCCTTGGTCCCCTAGACATTCCTCGGATCTACTTGTAGCTGCTTACATTCATTTGTGCTTCATTCATTGTGTTCTCACTTGCGTAAATATGTGTAAAAATGCTTTACAACAACATCAACAAGAACAACTTAAGTTGCATGCCACTTGCATTAGTACGCGTCCGACTGGGGTGCTGAGGCTCTTTCTTGGGAAAACGCACTTTAAACGAATGCTGTGGCACTTAAGTATGTGGCGCTGCTACTGGGCATGTGTGTGTGAGTGTGTGCTTTATGACATTTATGTACATTGCTGGGCCAAATGCATCCACAACACACACGCTAACACTTTCTATGCATAATGTACATATGTAAATGTAAGAAGTGCTGATGCGAACCAAGCGGCTAGTTCACTTCCGTCTAACAAAAGGATTTATGTGCCATGCACAACAAATAGGAAAAATGTGCAGCAATCTTACACACACACACACGCACACACACACACACACACACACACTCACACATGGGTACACAGCCCAACCCAGAGCGAAAAGCCGAGGAATATATAAAAGTGTGAGTCGTTGTCTTTGGCTTTGCATAAAAAATTGGCTGTGAAAACGCTTTGGGCAAATTTGTTTTCAGTTTTGCTCACACATTTCTCACTCTCTGCTCATATGCTTAGTCAGTTTCCCTTTCATGCTGTTCCGCGTCGTGTTTTACAGCTGTGCGGTTTTATTTGCGTTTCAGCATTTTTCACATTTTACTTTCCAGCTTTTTATTTGGCAGGGAAAAATATTTTTTTGGCCACAACTAAATTGCTTGGCCATTTTCAATTCTAAAAAGCAAATTATTTGAAAAGCAACTCAGCTTACAAAAGTTTAGAGAAGTATAAAATAGTTAATTTTCTCATGCATGATAATTAAAATTTAGTAATTTAATACCAATTGAATATATAGTTTAATTTTGATAATATTTTGCAAATGGTATATTTACAACATTTCAATACTCACACATAAATTCTCATCAAAATTTGAATATGCATTTTAATTAATGGGAAAATCCCCCAGTTAGCTTGTCATTTACACATATGCATATAGTATATACATTAGGTTAGGATCATTGGGGCGTGTCGCCAAAATGATTCATAAATTGGCTAATGAATGGCGTCCACATAAACGCTTCAGTTGCTGTCAAAGCAACCATGCCCCATAGCTGCAGCTAAACGAGTGAATTAGAAATTTAAACTTTGCTTTTCATTAACTTAATCGCATTTGCCAACACGCACAAATTAAAACGAAAAACAAATGAATTTCAGCAGGGCATACCTTGACTTAATTAATTTTCCAACAAGAGGGAATTTGTTTTTCGTATTATTGAATTTTATTGCATTATTTACGAACAACAATTTGGACAAATAGTTTCTGGGATGTGCCATTGAAATTGAAAATGAAATTGAAATTGAAATTGAGCGAAGCTCAGAGAACACATAGAGCACTGCACAATGCCAAATTGATGAGCTGTTGCCAATTTGAAATGCCAATCAAAATGACAGCACAACACAAATCGAATCCATAAATTGCAATACTATTTTTCTGGGTCTTATTTAATTTGATATACTCTGGCGTCCAGCAGATTACGTGAGTTTCTACTGCAGCTTGTCGCATTTATTGAATGTGCTAGCTACAGAGACTTGATTCGTTTATCACTCCATGGATAGCTACAAGTCGCATAATATTTGTTTATCTTTGAGAATTTCACATAAAATTTATTATATTAATTTCATAAAGATAGATACCGCCATCGCACGATTTAATGAGTGAACTTTTTCAAAATTGTCATTTGAATAATAAGGGTATATTTATTTCGACTACTTGACTATTGCTTTCATCTGCATAATAATTCAAAATGCAAATGCATTTCTGTTATCGCACTGAGAAAACAATTTAAATGACAATAAATGCATATATGCGCTAGGGGCGTGGCTCAAGGGGCCCCAAAAAGGAATTTGATTCGTTTGTTTGTCTGTTGTTTGACAGCTTTTACATTTGATTGAATGAATGTCAGATGACTTTGGCAATGGAAAAAACTAAATGACAAATTATTAAAGTGAGCAGAGTAAATCATTAAAATAACTACCATGGCGCACAAATTAATTGTGTCAAGAAATTACAAAGTTTACGCCATTAATTGACATTTTCTTGTAGGCATTTTATGCAACGTAAGGTAAGGTAAGGTAATGTGTGCGAGTGTGTTCGAGTATGTGTGTCTGTGTGGGTGTAAGCTTGTGCAGTTCATTTAGCACGTTTCGTGTATAATCCCAGCTCGGAGTGTAATTCGTTGAAAGTCACTGTGGGGACATCTAGAAGCGCACTGTGCTGTCTGGCAAAGCTCATTTCCGTTTTATATTTAAACACTTGAGGCTAAAATGTTTGCTTTGCCCAATGCCCCGAGCTGTGCGGCACCAGCGCAGTGCAAAATCATCATAAAAAGGCAAGAAATGAAAAAATAAATAGCCAGCCAAAGAGGGTGGCAAGTTCGTGTCTATGAGTCTAGCTGGAGGTGCAGACGGAGGTGTAGTTGGTAGTGCTTAGCGAGTGGATTTTTAAATTAGTTTCCCGACTCTACATAGACCTACAGTCGAAAGGAAGAGAGGGCACTGAACGAACTGTTTGGCGACCTTCTTTGGCCGAAATGGACTTCCAAGTCATTGGATGTGACATTTTGGTGCTTATTTAAATGAATTAAGTGATTTTTCAAGTGCTAAGCTCGCCACGAGCTGCAAACTCATTTCCGCTCAGTTCGCATTCGCTGTATACTTTTGTAGCAGTTCTTGGCTCTTTAAGGTTCATTTGGTTTTCATTTTTTTTGCGGCTGCAACGAGCTGTTTATTTACAGGCAATCAAAACTTTAACAGCCGCTCGCAATTTGCCGTCGGTGTTTTATGACACTCTATCTATTTAGACGGCAACGAAATGTCTTAACAAAATGCAAAATATAAATAAACCTGCTATAGGGCAGCACTAGGGCTGGTGTGCAGAGCAGATACTCTATTCTGTCGTAAATAAACACATATAAGCATTGATGCATACATATATTTCAATGTAGGCAGTATTTGAGCGTCTGCCTGCTGAAATGTATTTGCGTCGAGTGGGACAGATAAGTTTTAAGAGTCTCCCGACCTCCCCGCACTTGGTATGTCAAGAGAAATAGCTAAGTAAAAGTTAAGGTAAACTAAATAGAAAGAATGTGTGCTCCAATTAGGGTGTAAACGGGTTTGTTATGTCGCATCCGAAAGTTCAGCTAAGTGGTTAAATGTTATTTTAAGTGAAAAATTCACCTTTGAGACCCTAAATTAATTTTGAGGTGCTTTAAAATCCAGTCTAGCTTTTCCCTGTATTTATTTTTATTCACAGAAGCACATTTAGAAAAGATTCTCTGGAACAGACCTGTGATCATTGCGTATGCCTAATGCAGGTTATTAAATCACGTAATTAAGACGTGAGCCCTCGAAAACAATGTGTTAAAAACAATGTGCAGATACATGCGTAAAATAATTCGGACTATTTAATTTATCTTTTTTTCCCATTGTCTGCTTCGTAATTTTTTGACATACTCTGTTCATGCGGCGTATGCGCAATGAGGTTTGCCAGTCATCCTTTATCATGGTGTGGTTTCCTTGCCGGCCTGGGACTATTGTTACTTAGCACTGAGAATACGTATGCCCTAAAAGGCGTGAGCTAACAATATTGCAATAAAATGTCAAAGTGACACGAAAAAAATAAAGCGCGAATCGCTTAACACAAGCGCTCACAATTCATGAAAGGGTTGTGCCCTGTCGCACCTCAGCCCGCTTTTGTACGTAGATCGACTACATTGTTGGCTTCTTTAACTTCTATGCCCAGTTGCAGTAGTCGTGCTCAAGCTGCTTTATTGTTATGCTATTGTTATTTAATGCCAGGTTTAATGCCAGCACACAAAAACTGCAGACACCTAAAACAATTTTATAACCGACCCATAAATAAGTATGTGTTCCAACTGCTTTCCTTATAAGTATGTACGTGTAGGTCAGTCTCGCGCTCTCCGATAAAGACTGCCTTCGTCTGGTTAGCCACCCAGTCACCAAGTTCCAGTTGTTAGTTTCCATTTCCCGCACAGATACACAAGCTCTCTCACACACTCGCAGAGAGACACACTTGTTATTTGTGTTTTCATACATTTCTCACTTTGTTTGTTGCACATTTGAATATTTTTCGCTTTTGTTTTGGTATTCAACTGTTCTAAAGAATCTCAGGTTTCAGAACCTTATGCACGTAGGCTGCGTCTGTCGTTGAGTTATTATTTTTTATTTTTATATTGCCATAGCTATTTACTTTAGACAAAGAAACGTAAAACTATTTCGCATGAATTCTCAAAGTGCAACACATGACAAAATTCATTGAGCTAAATAACCACAAAATTGATTACACGGGGAGAACATTCCACCAACTCCCCCTCTTGAATAAAATACATGAAAGTGCTTTTACGGGCATTATTAATTCATGTCTTTTGTTAACCTTTGTTAAATCGCATTTGTGATTCTGAACCCTACTTGAGTGTCAATTATACTTACCCAAGTAAAAGTGTCACTGAAACACTTACGACGATCAACAATAAATGAGACCTTAAATAGAGTGGAAATAATTCAACTTGAAATGTGATAAACTGCTCTGATTTATACAGGTTGCTTTTTATTGTCATTTAAAGTATTAACAAGTCCACTTGAGAACCGTTATTGCTTCTGTCTTACCTAGCTCAGAGTTGTCCGTACTCAATGTAAGCCCAGATCTCAGCCGATTGTAAAAGTTTCGATATAGCAATCGACAAAGTGCACTAGCTTCCCACTTTAATAATCAGCTGTACACTGGTAGCGAACAGTCTATTCAAATTGAATGAGAGAATGAATATAACAAGATCTGTTTGTTGTTAAGCACGTGCTATACTTGAAAAGTTGCTAAATTACAACATGAACAACAATACGCGTGTTTCTTTAATTGCATTTTGTAAAATGCCCTTCCGCCATGCTGTTAATTACGCCGTTGTCTTGAACAAAACAAAAAAGCCAAACAAAATACTAGAAGAGAAAAAGGCAAAATTTCCATAGCTACAGCGACGGCAATAACAAATTGTAATTAGCTGAAGTGGCGGATTTACGGTTGGTGCCAAGTGCAATAAAAGTCATTCAAAATCGTTGCACTGAGAGTTCAGCCCTGAAACAATACGATATGATACCCGGCCCAAAAATAAGAGACGCCTATTACCAATATCAATTTGCATAGCTAAACGCCGCTGGCAGCTGAACATAAAAAAGTGCGTTTCGCTCAGCTCGAAACTTACCTGAATAAATCATTGGGTTTGCGATTGCGATCTTGAAGCCGACATCAGCGGCGACGAATAATCTGGGCGAGATTGGAGTTTCCAAATTGATTGGAAATTCGGTCAAGTTTTTAGTTGTTGTTGTAGCTACCGTAGATGCACTTTAGAGGCGGTAACCGGCTTGACAGTTTGCTAATATTTGTTTTTGTTTTGTTTTCTATGTATATACATTTATATGTATTTATATTTATTAATGTTGTCTCTCTCGCTCTACTTGCTGTTGTGAATTGTAAAATAAACGTATTATTTATGTTAGTTTGAACATATTTTATGATCGGCTTAGCTGTAGCACGAATTATTCACTTGAGGTAGCTGAACACACAATTAATTTGTTGATCGTAAGCGCACAATTTATGAATAAGAATTTATTAGCTGTCATAGTACGAATTGTTTTTGGCAAAAGTAATTGTAAACTGCTTAAGCTATTAGCTGACATTATGATTAAATTATTGACAGCATTGCATACTAATTTGAAAGCAATCTCCTCATTATTAGACAAAAATTCAATTATATTCTTTATGACTTTAACAAACGGCTAAATTTCAATCAAAATTTTGAATTATCAAAATTCAATTTGCTTTCCATTCATATTTAACAGTCATTATGCAAATGGTGGAACATTAAAAACAATGAAATTATTTCCTAACGATGCTAATTGCTGTCAACAAAAGAAATTATTGTAACACAGAGATTATAAACACACACACACACACACACACACACACACACGCAAATAATATCACATACGAAATACAATAAAATGTATAAAAGATATTCTTGATTTAAAATCTGTAAATATATAACAAATAATTGAATACATAAGTGCACTATTTTAAACACACGCACATTAAAGCACTCACAAACACCCACTCACACACGATTTACAATTTGTTGATTTAATTAATAATTTTATTTTGAATTGTTGTTTGTCCAAAATAAATTTCACAGTGAGAATCACGTAGCTGCTGCAGCTGTTCAGCGTGTAGCATTAACTGAAAAGCGTTCACTTTTGGGATTATTTACTGTAATATTCAATTTATTCGCTTGAGCATCAATTCACGGTTAAATCCTTGCACTTTTGTTCAATTCGAGGACTCATTGGCAACTGAATGCGTACGTCGGAAACGCGGCTGCGATCACGACTTCGTTGCACGACAACGAGCAGTGCTCCACTTCGGCACCCACTCATATAAGCACACAATCACATTGATACACACGCACATACACCCACACAGACACCTACAGTGTACGTATTCGATTATACTACCGTTATGACGGCTTAAAAATGGCGACAATGCGAACGTTTTTATGCGTTGCACAACCAACGCGGCGGCATTTTCAACACGAACTGATTGCCAATTCGATTCTAGTTGGCGCCACAACCCCAAGTGGAACGTTATGGAAATGGAACACAAGCCGAACAGCACGGTACGGCACAGCACAACACAGTGAGTTTTCCAGCAAGACAGAACAGCAACAGACGTTTCTATAGCCGGCGTTTGTGTTGCGAACAAAAGTCGCATGCGAGAAATTTTGGTAATGAGAGAATTGCTTTTGGCCAAGTAGTATATCAATAACGGGACTAATTAGGCGCATTTTTTGTAAATTTTTTGTTGTAATTTATCGGATTTGCAGGCGGAATTTCGACTCAGAAATTCACTTTGATACGCGGCTACTTGTTAGCCATTTGATGCGGCTTCGGGGTGGCAGAAGGACACCGTGAAGGGACGCATAATAAATGGAAGAGCATCAAGAAATTTGCCGTTGACCAGCAAAATGGGGCAATAAGGGAATAAAGGGGCACGCACTGCCACACAGAGTACAAAAGTGTGAATTGTACAGAAAATTGTGTTGGGTTTTCCGTTCTGACACTCCCTTTTTGCTTTATTTGCCATTTCACTTGATGATCAAGTTGACATTGTCAATTTAGCAAATTTCTGCTTTGATTTTTATGAGAGAAAAAACTTATTTATGCTTTGATTACTTTGGCTACCCTTTGGAGTTAGGCAGCTGATTTGATGGCACTGTGCAACAGGGGATTATAACCAGTTGGTCAATATGGATAATGGGCTTCCTAAAACATTTTAAAGTTGGTCTGATTGTTGAGCTGGCCCCTAATGCTTGTGGCCAGCAAAAAATAAAGTTATAGATTTTATGTTGCTAAGGTTCTTTTTGAATAAATTGCGTATCACAAAGGCAGTCTAAAAATTTTCCTTTGCTTTCTTTTTATGCTTATAATATTTTTATATAATTTATATACTTTAACTGAAACATTCCAACATTTGTTGACTTTTGTTTATTTGGAACGCCATAATTGTAACCAGCGGTGTGATAAATGCGCAATAACCAGCCCCGCCCACGAATGGTTCACATAGATACGGATAGATACGACATACACACACATGCTCACGCAAACGCAAACGCAAACGCAAAAGCACAAGCACAGGCACCCACATAAGTGGTAACAACAAGGATTCATCGCTAATTAGGATAAACAGCTGTTGCCAAATTAATTACATGTGATGGGCACATGAATATAAACATGAGTCGCCCATCGCTTAACAACAAATGCAAGTTTTATTCGCACTAGCAAATGCTTTCGAACCAAACACACAATGAAAGCGTATCGCTTTTATTTTGGGTATTTCACATTGTATCCTTGTGCCAGCAATAAATCTAGCAATCAGCTGCCAAGTAGAATGAAAAACTTTTGTTGAATGGCCAAAAAGGAAAATGCAAGCAGCAGCTCTCCCTGTAAATTTGCATAAGCAGCCAGAAAATCCACTTGGACGTTGCACCTGACAGTCAGTAAGTCACCAATGAAAAGTGCTGACTGTCTCTTTGGCTTAGGGTGGTGAAGCAGTGACAGTAGTAGGTGTGCAGCATGCAATCTGGAATATATTATGCTCCTTAAACGTACAGTGGCTCGACCTGTTAAAGCAGTCAACGCCTTGATCTGAGTGCAGCTCTTTAGCTCACGCTTCCGCCAAATGAAAGTACTGAACAAATCTTTACGTACAACTTTTGTGCACGTCACGATGTTGGCATGAGCTACGGAACGTATTGGCTTATTCCTTTAAGTTCGCAATTTTTATTATTTCATTATTGTTGTCCCAATTCTCGGAACTCATGCAAATTCTGATAATCAACTTATCTCATGATTTTGGGTGTTCAATTTGTACAAAGCTGATTACACAATTTTCATACTTTTCAACACAAAATCCCAAAAATCACACACCCACACGCACAAGCGATATTTGCTTTTTATTCAGAATGTGTCTTTACCTTTTTATCGATTTGCTACGCAACAATTAAGGGCTCAGACTAGGTTAATATTGGCCAAATATAATTGGCATCACGATGTGCCAGACTCATAAAGGAGCATTAAATTGATCTATTTATGCTTTAAGAATTAGATGCTGGCACTGGCAGCCAGGTATAAGCCTCTTTACTTTATATATTTTAATGACTTTGCAAATTAATGCAAGTATAAACTATTTTAAATTGGTGTTTGGAGTTAAGTTTTGGCTCTTTTCTCAAAATTCTATTTAAATTTATTCGCTTAGTATACTGTGAAGATTCACTGGCGTTAATCTACTAGAATACACTTTAAGGTGGTTTCAGATTTATTTGTTTATTTTTTGGCTGCTATTATTACGCCTTTGATTGCATATCTCAAAGCTTGGATTTGCACAGTTGCTTGAGAGAGTCTTTTTTGCTGCTCAGAATCTCATGAAAGTCACCCTTAATGCGGCTGTTGTGCTGGCGCTTCTGTCACTCAAAGGCAAACACCTGTAATAAATATTCGTTTGCCGTTTCTGGTTTACGCTTTCGCTTCGGTCGGTTATCCTGGTGTGCTGGCTGTCTGCCAGATACATTTCGCTTGATTTTCCATGTGAGCGCACAGCAACAGCAGCCGCAGCAACAAGAAAAGCCAGAGATGAAAAACTGCCTGGCTGGCACATTTTCATATGGCATCGCCTGAGAACTTAGCTCAATTCCCATTCAAGCAATGGCAGTATGCATAAAATGCCAACATGGCAGGGCCATCACTCGACCAACAGCGCGAAAGAAGTGCAGCCACGCACTTGATGTCATAAGCACCCGAGCTTAGCGAGTTCAGTGGCCACGCTTTGGGGCCATTTACTGGCGATGGCCACATTTGGGTGCACATGTTGCACGATATATAATTAAGCGTATAGAGCACACTTGCTTCTTAATTTAGCTCAGTGGTATTTAATAGAGCTCATGGTGGTGCTGCTGTTGCTACTGCTGTCGCAGCTTCCTTCCTGCTAGATATTGCAGCAGGACGCTGCTCGACAGGAGTCGCACTTTTAATCTACCTGCAGTGTGGCACCATTTGCGCACATCTGAGCACTCACTGTGTGTTATTAATTGCGTAATTTGTTTATTAATACACAAATGAGCACACACCTGCACCCAGAGCCGTTGCCAATGCAACCCATTTACATAATGTGAACCTAGAAGCAGCAAACTGTTTCCTGTAGGCATGCCATGGCCTGAACAAAAGGAAGTTCTGTATCTGCAGTCACATTGAACATACAGGGGCCAGAGCCATTTAAAGCTAGAGCCTGTGTTGTGAGTCACTCGAAACAATTAAAGAACTTACCTACCTCGGCGTTCTCTCTCCGAAAATTTTAATCTCATTTCAACTGTGCAACATACGAAAGTTGCTCACGAACTTTTCCGCCAAGTGTTTGACTTGCAATTGAAATATTTTGCTTCAGTATTTTTTCACAAACTCACACACACACACACACATAACACCCACATACCCACTTCTGATGCGCAGGGGACCTGACTTGTGTGGCATAAATCAATTTTTATATGCTCCTACTTGAGCAGCCTCTTCTTGCGTGCTTGCTGCTTCTAGCAGCTGCCTCTTTAATTGGCTGCACATGGAAAATTCTAATGGCAAACACGAGCACAAGGCTCCTCACGGAGACCATGTGTGGGAGCTGGTAACGCTTTAATTAAATTATAATTACCAGCGTCTTATTAGCCCAATTACAGACACCACCACAGCCGTAACCAAGTATGGAAGGACACGTGTCCGCACATCAACATGTGTCCCACCGCTTTAAGCTCAAGCCTCTTGCACTTTGCCTTATTGAATTTAATAATATTTTCTCTGGAATCTCGCTTATGATGGAGTTCAGTGACAAGCAAAAGCAAAATAATAGGATTTTCTGATGAAAGTGCACTGTATTCTGGTGCTACAGAGATATTTTCTTATTTATTGTGCTATTTATGTGCTGATATTTTATAAATAAAAAGCAAATCAGAAACAAATTCATAAAATAAGATGAATCTATTTATAGATCAAGCACTTGATAACTGAAAGTTTGTAATTTTCTTACCCTAAATAAATTAAATCAAAATCAATTTTATACTGATTGAAAATTACCTTCACTTGCGTATCAAATTTTCATTTTAATATAAAGGTAATCAATATTAAATAAATTTGTTTGCCTTACAAATATATTAGGTAAATTTCTGAAAAGTATCGAACAAGTATGTAAAATTTAAAGCGAATGCTTACGATGTACAACAAATCGAAGCCTTTTTATACTTGCCAAACTAACCGCAAAATCCACTTAAGCAGCCATTGAAAGTGTCATTTAGAAAATTGCATGCAATTTTCTGCTGTCAAGCCTTAAGCGGCTATAATAGAAAACTTAAGCCAATAAACAATATAAAATACGAATAGATATTGCCATATATCATATAAGAAAGTAAATATATATGAACACGTATAAACACCCACGCACATGTATATAGGTATTTACTGTTGCTGGCAAAATATGCGAAATGCAATGCTTGGATGAGCAAGGAATATGCAAGTCATTGATGTTATGTTTATGTAGAGAAACGTGCAATATTTATGTTTATCACGTAAGGCTTGCTGCTGACGTATGCTGAAAGCTTTTGCATACCCCACTCTGATTAATCAAAGCCCTCGTCGAGCAGCAATAACTTTTCCCAGTTTGACCAGGCACCAATATTTCGCATACGTCACGTCCGCATTTGAATAGCACCATCATGCCAGCAGCCCGGCAGATTGTAAGGAGCCGGCCACTTGCAACGCAATGATTACAGCACAAAACACACACAGGTAACAACACACGTTCACACACACACACCCATGCACACTTTGTTGAGTCTTCAATTGCAGCAATCTGCTACTAGCAGTTGCCCGCAGGCAGCTGCAACAAGCTCACTGAACAGCCAAGAAAAATGAAGCCAATACAAAAACAGCACCCAGGGTGTTGAGTGCATTAGATGAATATTAAAAGCACTTTGCCAACAACACTCAAAGCTCACCGATAGGTCAAGATGTAGTGTGGCAGGCAGTCAGTCAGTTACTTTGCTTGTTGCTATTGTTGTTGATGCTACTGCTGCTCCTGCTGCTCCTGCTGCTGTTGCTGCTGTTGCTGCAAGGGCTGCATATTCCGAACCAGGAGTCGTCATCATTGCGTTGCGCAATGCAAGGCTTAACCTAAGTTTGGCTCATCTTTGTTTGTACTGTGCTCAAAACTTGCGTCTGCTTACATCAAAGCGCTGAGCCCGTGGCATATTTTGCTTGCATAAGATTTCAAGCTTACGCGTATTTGCATATAATCACATCAGGTTTAGCAAAGGGATTTTCAGCTGGCAACGCCATCATTTACTGCAATACAATCCGCTGTATAAATTACACTCTGTTAAGGCTCATCCAATCATTGATTTTAACAATTGCGCTGCGTAATTTTATAAACAGATTTTCGCACAGCAGCCAAATGTGGTTCATAATTCGCAGCAGAAGCGACGTTGAGTGGCATTGTCATTGTCAGTGTCATTGTCACTGCCAGCTGTCAGACAAGGGCAGCCACAGGCCGGCAGCCAGCTTGACATGCCGCTCGACCACCCGTTCGACCACCTGCTTGACAAGCCGCTTGGCAATCCGTTCGCCTGTCAGCGGCAGCAGCAGCCGCAGTGTGCTCACCTGTTGGGTTCTTTACTTGAAGGACGGGGCATAGGTTTTATATCTATATCTGCAGCTGAGGCCTGTAACTGAGCAGTAGAGACTTTAATATTTAATTTGGGGAACTTTAATATGCCTTTTAGTTCACTTGCCTGGCCTTCATTTGAGCCGAATAAACGTTTTATTTTTACAGAAGACTTATTCTGTGATAGCCACCTGTTGCCACTTTCGTTTGATGCTGCGCGCTGTCGGAGCTTTTTCGTTAATCAAACACAAAATGTAATTTATAAAAACGCCCAAAGGACTAAGCAAACAGTCAGCAACATGGCCAAATATTCATTCAGCCAAATGCGATAGGATTAGTTTTATCCAGTTAACGTTGCTCGGCTGCCTGCGACATTTGTCGGCACGTGATCTCAGCGATGCGGCAAATACAAAAACAAACAAAATTTAGTTGGCACTTCGCTGCTGGCTGAGATTAAGCAGCAGATATCTTTAGCCTTCACAATGGGTTGATGAGTTATTGAGAAAGCAAAATGAATGCTAGAATATAATACACTTATAGGTGGAAATGCGATTAATAAATAATAAAAAAAAAACATGAATTATAAAAATTGTATTTTTAAGCTAATTACATTATTTTCCACCAACAAATATACACAATCATATTTAATATTGGATCAGTTCAGAAGTCAAAAGATATCTTAGTTGGATTGGGAATAAGCCGTCCTGCTGACATTTACATATACCGGTATTTGTGGAAGTGAGTGTTTTAACAAAACCTCATGACAGAACATAGATTGTGGTGTGAGTCATGCCTTAAGGCAAGCCATGGAAGCCCAATGCAAACTAACAAGTAACCAAAAGCAGTGCGACAATCCTGGGTCTGAGTCTAACTAACAAGAACAATAACGCCAACAAGAAGAAACAACAACAATGACACTGTAAACAACAACAACAACAACAACAGTGGCAACTGAAGGCATCTGAAATTCTTTGGCTTATCAACGGGCCAATGCCGGAAGCTGTGAAAGCATTCATACATATTTGCACGCCTCGATGTTGGTAGAGCTGGTTCTGTTTCTGCTGGTGTTAGCGATGCTGCTGCTGCTGCTGTTGTTGTCCCATTGTGTGTCAAGTTGGCGACGCTATGCGTATCGTGTGCTCATCAAATTACGTATTCAGCAGACAGTCTGTCTTACTGACGTGTCAGACAGGCTAAACAAATAAACGACTAATAAAAATGTTCTTTGCCATGAAATTTGCCTGCACTTTCTATAGTTGAATAGCAACCTGCCTGCTGGTCTGGCAGCATCTTGTAAGGTATTCAGCATATTTATTTAATCTATTTACATTGCTGATCAGCAAATTGCTTTAGCTACTTCCTTCTGTTTGCAAGCAATTAAACTATGCTGTCAGCATTGCATATTTAGTTATTTAGTTATCCTTCAGCAGTCCTACTGCTGCATTTGTTTGACAAGTCCTGAAAGTCTTTCGCAGTAAACTCAATTGCTGCATACAAAAAGAAAATAAAATACAAAAACGTCCATTAAAATTTTTGTGTAATTACAATGTTAATAACTTAATGCAATTGACATCAATTTCTCTTGCCGCCGCCTCCTCAGTGTGCATCGTCTGTCGTCGGGCCACATTTTTAATTCAGCCCCGAAAATCAATCATAATTCAATTAACGCCTGGGCAGAGTACGCTTGAGTGTCCTGTGCTGGTATGGACGCCACTTATTTTTATATATATATTTTCTCTTTTTCTTTTTTCTTGCACAGCAAATTTTAAGAAGCTTTTTGATACATTTCTTAAGCACTCATCCAAAGATTTACCAATACAAATTAAGGATTTCTGAAATATTATTTTTTAAACATTTCTAAATATAAATATAGCGGAAAAATGTATTCAGAATTTAGTTAGTGGCATCAATTTACACAACTGAGCACAACTAACGAGGCAGCTAACGTAATAAGGAAACAACAACACGCTACAATGGAACACATCCATCAACTAAATTGAACACGCCCATGTCTCATAGATTACGCCCAACTCTTTAAAGGGTGGCAGCAAATGCAAGCAGCGCCAAATCTGCACCGCGTGCGTCGACTTACAATGCGCACTGTGCTCTGTTATAACACGCCATTAATAAACTCAAACAAAAAGTACGTCAACCCACGCTAGGTTTGCTGACGGATCAGCCAAAAGCCATAAAGGAATAGAGATGCCAACAGATCCTGCGGCGCAAATGGTCTGTGTCACATCAGGCTTGGAGGGGCGGAAGACGAATGGCAAATGCGCTCCCGTCTGCGCCGCAGATACGTGTTGACATGTCAGTTAGGCAAATGAGGGTAGACAGCTCACTAAAAAGGCCCATTCTCCGAGCCTGCCTCCCTTAAAGCATCTACGAAAGTTCACAAAAAACGGAACCACACAAACTTGATGAAATTCAGAGGCCTTTGTCAACGCTTTAAAAAGCGAGCCTCAGACAGGTCATTAACTGAATTTGCACTGAAAACTGCAGGGGGCAGGCCAATTGCCCCAATGACTGTTAGTTCAAATAAATGGTCTCAGTGGGCAACTCCCCAATAATAAATTTCGGTCATTTATAGAACAATTGCTGTTGCCAGCTCGAAATCACGGCAGAAATTTGCAGATTTATCAGCAAGAAAGCTACTGTTACTACCCTGTAAAAAGCACTAAAAAGAGCATAGCATGAACAGTATAATAAGAATATATTTATGAAAATGGAAATTTTACATTATCTCAAAGACTTTAAAAGTTTTAATAATCAATCAATTGAAATGAATCAATCAATTTTTCGATACAAAGTACTACGGCAAAAGTATCTAATTGAATCCATAATTTTTACTGAGCCTTAGCTACAGCATATCTTTAAGTTGAATTTCCTCAATTTTGGCATTCTTGTTATAATTTATCTAGCTGCTGTAGCGTGCGCATGTGTCACCGCACCAGACTGGAATGGCATAGATTTCGTTGTGGCCTTAAGGGCTCTCAGTCCGTCACCTACATAAAGCCACAAAACCAACCGACAAACTGCCCGCATACGAACCAATACGACAAACGATAGTGCTTAAAAATGTAAAGAAGAAAAAAGTAGAAATGAAAAAAATAATAGGAAAAGCCAACAAGAGTGCTCGTAAATGCAAAGAGAATAATAAAAATCGATTTAAAACAGGACTACAATTGAAATTGAAATAGAGCCTGTGCCATCCTTTTGGCCAGGCCAACCCGACAGCATTATGTGGCATTGTGAGCACTGCTCATCCCATAGCTTCAGCATCATGGCACGTTGTTATTTGATAACCCATTGTGGAAAACGTTTCTCACTGAGCGCGCAAATTGAAAAAAAAAATCCCATCGAGTGCAAAATGGCAAAGGGAAAGGCTGTGGATTCATCTCAGCGAACGCCGAGTGGCAAGTGGCAAGTGGCAAGTGACAACCGATGAACGTGTGAAATCCATAAAAGGGTAACCAATGCCTGTCCTTGATGGCGCGTGTCCATTTTGTGCTGTCATTGAACGTGAACGTGAATGTGAACGTGAAAACCTAAGCAGAATACCAAAATAACAGCAGAGGGAGTAAAGGGAATGGCAAATGCGGAATACAGAATGCCAATGTCATGGACTCAACTTCCTCTGAAGTCCACTGAAGTCTCAATTAGTCTCATTTGGCTGACGATTATCAATCTCAAAGGTCAAAGGCGCAACAGAAGCAGCTAAACGGATTGGATTTATCTGCGAGTCGTTTACAACACGAAGGCGATTTAATAATTTAAAACGAATAATTTCTCAACGCGGTATGGAGCTGCACACTTGCTGCTCTTGGCTATGGTTCACTCAAGCGTTAAGATAAGAAAAGAGTTTTTTTTTGCAGCTCAACATGTATTCATTCACAAGCGTCGCTTACAGCTCCCGATTATTTTTGGCATAGCCACAAATAATTCAGTGCAAGGCGAATGTAAGTGACATGTGCATGCCAAAATGTGGAATTTATCAGTTCTGGTGTATGGGTGCATCTTTTACTGCTAGATGACTCACAGGGCGTATGCGTAATTTGGCAACTTTAGCATAATATAGAATTTAAAAAATTAGAATAAACATACCGAGAGTGAGCCGAATCCTTAAGTCTACAATACATTCTGATTTGGAATTCATTGAATTCGCAACGCAAATCTCAGAGATTAAAAATCAGCCGCAAAACATTTAAGATTTAATTTAAGTAAATGTACAAACCAGCCGAATTCAGCGAATATTTCAACGCACAGTCAGCTTTTACCCTTGCCTCGGCCCTTCCTGAGTCCGGGACAACTTTGTCTAGAGTTCAGAATTTGTGTTTATGCATTAAATTAGGGGAGTCTCGGCGAGGGCAACTTTTATGATTGGGTTATGCTGTTTGTAGGGCCGCGTGTGCCGGCTGTTTGGGTTAATAAAATATGCAAATATCCAGCATCCAAAATTAAGTTTCTCTTTCGTTTTCATTTTGCAGCCCTAACCCGCAGCTGGAATCGTGCAGCCGCTGACAGGATGAGCTGTCATCCAGCTCGTAACCAAAGTGAAAGCGACATATGCAGCCGACAAGTTTCTCTGTTGTGTGGTCCACGAAGCCAAAGGTCTATTAACTAGTAATCAAATTATTTAAAATATCACAAACTCTTGAGCACTTGTCACGCCTTTTATCTTTGCGTCGAGCTAATAGTGAAATCGTGTTTTTGCTCCAATTAAGTCCTCTAACTCATTTATAATTATAGTAATCAAATTATTTAGTTGACAGAATTTGTGGTGATAGGCACGGGTTATCTGCGTGCGTGTGTGTAAACACGAATTTTGGCTTAGAGGCATAACATACAGACAACTTGTTGCTGTGTTTCTCAAGCTTTTAAGGACTTGGCAATTATTTTGAATTACTAATTGCATACAAAAGTTTTAATGGAAACGCCTTAAGACATGCATATTCTACGACATTCGTTGGGAATACTTTTAACACAAAGCGAGACTTCTTGCTGTGTCAGCCGACGTTAGCTTAAATTAAAAAAATATGAAAATCCCTTTTGATTATCAATGTATTGACTCGTAAATGTCAGATCAAACACCTATGGAAAATATTTCTGACAAAAATATAAAGATACTTTTGTGTAATTTTGCAATCAATTTGCTTGTCCTTAACTACAAGTATAACAAAAGTTGTTGAAGTAAAGACTCGCATACAAATGCACAACAAAAGATAAAATTCAACCTGGCCAATAATTTATTTCACATTTGCCACACGTAACAAATAACGAAATTCTATTAAATAAATTGAATATGTGACAGACAAGTGGGAAGTCTTATAGCAAAACTTACGTGAATATAGAATCTCAGTTACACAGCCAATGCCTTTCTCTCTCTCTCTTCCTCTCTCTCTCTCGCTACTCTTGAAACTTATTGCTATCTCTATCTGGCACACAAGTAGAACATCGCATATTTGTGCGCACACAAGCTCGATAACCAAAAATGCTATATAACGAAATAAGCCTAACCAGAAAGTCAAATGCCTTTTCATTTTGTTTGATTGTTGTGCCACTCACACACTCACACCCACACACCCACACACACACACACACACACACACACACGCACACATACACACTGTTGGCCACACTCACTCACTGAGTTTTTTATGTTGGGCCATTTGACGTCTGTCAATAATTTCTTACCTGCAACTAGGCAGCAATGATGTATTATTTATGTACGTGTGTGTGTGTGTGTGTGTGTGTGTGTATTGAGATGAAATTGAATTGTTATTTGTGGTGGCTGCTGTTTACATGCGCCGCACCACTCGCATAACTCTCTTCTCGTTTATTTATAAAAAGCATAGAATACGAATCGAACGTGTTTATGTCCCAAATGGAGTACTTTGGATTCAATTATATGCTATATTTGGTAGCTGAATACATAATGCAACCAAGGTTAGCAGATACAATACCTGGCAGCAGATGCTTCAACGCGTTTATTGTTTACCCCACGCAACCTGCAGCGGTGTCAGCAACAGGTTAAGCAAACACGACAAATAATTATAATTTCTGTAGCTCTAAGTGAAATATGTAGATTCACAGAATTGAGCTGAATTACATTTCAGTAAATTTTAAAATTTAATGCCACAACAGTTGCTGTGGCAAGCACAAATCTGATTTCGGCCACAAAACCATTTATTTGTCTCTGATGCCTGCTGGTAAAACCAAAAGCCGAATAACCAAAAACCCAAAAGCACTTAATATCAGTAGCAGCTGCTGATTGCTGATTGCTGGACTACAGAAAGTCAAAACAGGATGCAAATTGAAGACTATTAAAGGATTTCGTTGCATACACAAATGGCCAGTTGATTTTGACAGCTGCTGTCTGCCACAATTGTCTGGTATGAATGTTTATAAATGACCGTTACGTTATTTATCAAATTTCTCTTCATTTTCTTTTTGATTTTCGCTTTCTGCTGTTTCATGACGTACAGCAAATTTCAATGTGATTCGCTCACATTACTCATAAGCCACAGAGTACCAATCAATGCGAGGCAATCAGTTGAGGACTTACAAGTGTAAGCAGTAGCAGACATCACATGGACCAATGACCAGCCAAGTGACAACAACAAATCTCTGCTAATGTGCTGCAGCATTCAATGACCCAGAATACAGTGTCTAGTCAAGAAAAGTTGGCCCAAGCTCTGGGCGTAGCCCAAAAAACACTTAACATGTTAACGCCCACACTCGCGTTCCCCTAATCCTTTGAGAAATTAGTTTAAGACCAGTTCAGATATTTAGCTCTTGCTTTTGCCAGTTACCCGTCGACTTCTAGCATTTATCAGTTGCTTGCCTTTGGTGATTTAATGAGCTTAAGCAGTTTTAAGTTCTGTTCCAGTCTGGATTGGCTGGCATTCATATTCGACGGCGCCGCCAGACTGCATTTAATATTCCGGGGACTCACTGCCAGGGGCAAACAAATTCCACGGCAAGAAGCGCCTACGTAAACAATCAAAATTGCTTTACAAATCCGACGAATTAGAGGGTGACTTCGAATGGGATGGCAGCATAAATTGCTACACGCAATGTAACGAGACTTGCGTCAAAGTTTTCATGGCAGTTGAATCTTGGTTTGGCCATATTTCAGAACCCATAGCGAAGGGAACTTGGCAGAGCGCAATAAAAATCAATCGCCACTGACGTCAACCAGACAAGCGTCTTGACTGGGGTTTCTAAACTTGACATTAACCACTGTTTGACTGGCATGTCACACACACACACACACACACACACAAATACATATACACATACACACACACACATTCACACAGTTTCACTTCATACTGTTTGCGCAAACTAAATGGAACTTGAAACTTAGTTTTGCCTGCAAATTGCATGTGGTTGACCAAGAAGCAAGAACTGGGCGCCAAAGCTCTTAAGTTGCAAACACCGTATTGCAATATGGTTGTTCTGTATGACTTGCTGTCTTCTCTGTCAATTTGTTGCTGCATTTAGCTGAATATGCCCCTAATGAAATCGAGTCAAAGGACAAGGCAAGCCAACTGAATCAAATTACTGCTTGTAAAATGCAATTACATCCAACTATATAAACAGAAGTCACAGTTTTTACATTTCACTCGCCCTGAGGGACAAGTCGTAGCTGGACTGAATGCTAAAAATTAGATAGCATCTGACTTGAAGCAGTTTGGTCCTTGCTCTCAATCAAGGCAAAGTGACAAATGCAGCACAGCAACTCAATTACAAATATGCAGCTGATAAAAGCCGAGTTAACAAGCAACCAGTGAAACACAAAATAGTTGATTAAATCATTTAAAGCTCCGAAATGTGCAAAAAGGAAATTACAACGAGATTGAAAAAGTCAACACCGGCTGATTGCTTTCCCTCGTATCCTTTAATTGCGCTTCTTGCCCACGTTCAAATTTAATTATCGATAAAATCAAGTCAGAGTTCTTGCCATTCCCAGCTGCCATACCTCGTCCATCGTACATTGTGTCAATATTTAACGACACTTAACTAAGAAATTATTGGCGCATTTTATATGAGCATCGACTAGACACTTAACGCTGCAATCGTAAGAATTAAGTAAAGGAGATAGTTGCAACATCAGCGGAGAATACTTAATCTGAAGACTTTGAATGCTGACTACTACACTTAATACTCAATAGTACTTATACAAATACTTATTATTATACAAATTCTTATTAATCTATTCGCTTGGTCAAATAATCAGAGAAAAATGCGAGCAAAAGTGAAGATGTGCAAGTAAATCACTTGAAGGCATATAATTTGACCAGTTTGCAACACTAAACCTTATTTTAATATGCTGCTTAATTTAATATATTTAATAAAATATACTGTATATAGTCACATCAAAAAGCTCTAAGGGAATTAAAGCGCTATTCAAAACACGAATAAAAATATTAAAACTCCCACGACATTTTGAATTTAACCAAAGTCTTAATATTTGCATGTTGATTTTGAAAACCAAATCTTTTCATTTAATTTGCGCTTTCTCCATTTATCCACATTGCCAATCGTTGTGTTAAGACCATAAAAATGAAAAACAGAGATGGATAAACACAACCTCCGGGCTGTAATACAAAGAACAGGCAAAAGTCAAAGCAGAAAAACGCAAAAACAAGCATTAAACGCATAAAATAAAAAATAAAAAATTCAGTGAAATGTCAGCATAAAACGCGGCAATGAGATGGTGTCCCATTTACAAAAAAATAAACGAAAAAATGCAGAAAACAATAAATTAAAATCGAATAAAATGCGAAATAATGTTTAGGATCGGCAAAAGCGGGAGTATGGCAATTGTTGCTCAGTGACATTGTTATTCTTTCTGTTGATGTTAATGTTATTGTTGTTGTAGCTGCCCGAGGCACAGTCAATGGCCTGCTGCTGGTTGGCACAAACAACAACAACAAGAAAACACGCCCACGAACGCTCTTGCGACAATTGTCGATTACGTATACGTCATGTAAGCAGCCTGGCACGGAGGCAGCAGAACTTCATCAATTAGTTACCAACTGCCAATTACTATGATATTTGATATTTGTTGTATTGACAATAAGTTCAAAACATAAAAGATTTCAAATAAGAAAGTCTCTTTAAGAACTCGGTTAATTGAAACGATCAAAGAATTTAATAAAAATACCAACGCATCAAATTATAAAATAAAATTTCATGTTAAGGAGGCGAGCAACTGAAGACGTCGAATATGGTATATGCCATAAGAACTCATTCGATGTAACTTTGGGTGTTTATCTGTTGGCAGTTATTGGCCAACTGACAGCTAGCTGAAAAGCACAGAGACTTTGGATTAACAGTAACCACCTTCCAGGAACATGTTGGAATTTGGCAAAGCGAAATGGAACACAACAACAGTGAAAATGCCAAAGTAAATGCTCCCAATTGCATAATAAAAGCGTAATCTTACCTCCATTCTTTTAAATTAGTAATACAGATTTGAAACAAATTTATAGCTAGTCATAGAAATCTTTACAAATATTCGCAGACACAACTTAACTTAAAACTCACGTAGTATTGCCCATCTACCAGTTAGTTCGCCTGTCTGACCACAACATGCAACAATTCACCTGTTGCGTTCATTTTCCATTGCCCAAGGCTCTAATTAAAGTCTGCCATCTTCATAGCCAACTTTTTGCGTTACTTTCGCAAAAGTTTTGTCGCCTGCGGATCTAAGCTGCTTGGACAAACTTTGATTTTGTGCCCAAATGACAGTTTGGCTATAGGTGGAATGAAATAAATTACATAATCCACTTCGCTGACATTTGTCAAAGCCAAAGTCAAAAGAAGGTAAATCTTAAGACGTTATATTCAATGCGACATTATATTTGATGCGTAACGAAATAAGTCAATTAAAGGTGTCTTAAGCTACAACGACATTCAACTTGACTTTAAGCTCTGTTCTAATGTACAAGAAGAGCATATAAATGATGTGAGAGCCATAAATATTTGAAAATAACTTGATTTGCATTCAAGTTTCAGTTTAAGTAATCGTACAAAGATTTAAATTAAACTCACAGTTAATTGTATTTAACAGTATATCAAAGCTTTCTATGTGTGACTAAATCCAACGCAGTGAAATATGATGATCCTTTTCACTTGAAGGTAAGTGCATGGACATTTTGTTAGTAAACTTTAGTCTGCTAGACTCCCACCGCAGAGCCATTCAACAAGATGGGAGGCTCGCTAAAGTGAAACTGTCGGTTTTATTGAAGCGGCAATGATAATAAAATGTTGCAACAAACTAAAGTACGGAGCAAGTGACAGAGATTGGCATGAGGAAAATACGCCTAGAATCATATAGTATATATACATGTATGTATATATATGTACATAAATAATACCTACATACATACGTATATGTGTTTACATAGAAGCTGTCTGCCTTCTGACGGTATCCCATTGTTGCGCTAATGACACTTTTATAACTTTTTATAGATTTTTCACACTTAATGTGAACTTGTGCCATTTATCGTGGCATCCCCGACAGCGACAACAATCCTTTTTGTAAGCAACGCCAGCGATGCGTCGCCTATTTCGTCCTTTTCTATGGTTTGCTTCCTTTTTGCAAACTTATTTACGAGAATGTGCGGAAGATGCTGCCGGATTTGCACAGGCCCAGCTCAGCAAACATTATGCTACATGCGAATAGATATACAGATGCGTAAGTGTGTGTGTGTGTGCATGCGTGTGTGTGTTTATGCGTGTGTGTGTGTGTGTGTGTATATGTGTCGCAGTTGTTGCTGCTGTTTGTCAGCTGGGCTGCATGGAGCTGGGAGGCGGGAGAAGGCTCGTATGCGCAACGCGGCGCATACGAAACAGGGACGCTCGACAATATTGCAACAAATCCCAAATGCTAGGCATGAACAACTTTTAAACTTTGCCAAACACACGCACATAATATGTTTGAATAGCGCCGATGTATCTGTCGGTTTGTGACTATGTGTGTGCGTGTGTGGTTTGCATTATAAACATCGAAGCGTGGCAAGTTAAATTCAGAGAGAGATAAATTGTCTTTTCAGCCTAGCCTGCGCTCCAGCTAAGTGGAATGGGGAATGAGCAAAATCAAAAGCAATCATCTTGATATTTGCACAGCGTACAGTGCCTATGCCTTAGTTTTCAAACGAATATAGATAAAGGGAACGTTTATTTTGATTTCATGATGCTACTAAAGTGTTTAGGGCTCAGCCAAAAAGATCTAACACATTGCTTAAGTGAATACAAAATTTAAATTTTTGTATATAAGCTTATATAGAAAACCAAACTATTATAGTCGGCACTCATCTAGTACATAATTAATGTACATTAATCTTAGTAATAATTTAATATTATCTTTTCTGCTTTATTGATCAGTAAATATTTCAATGGATCAAAGCCAATATTTGTATATCATAAGAAGCTCTGTTTCTTTTTTCTAATTAAGTAAAATGCTCTAATTTGGGTGCTTGAATTGGAAGCTTTTCACTTAGAATTTAATATTCAGTATCCGGTACGGCATCCTTATTCACCCACATTTATTTATCCTATTTACTTTTTGTTCCTCTGACCTTTTCAAGTTATGAAACAGACACAGCCAGCAAAAGTCATGTGCGCTTATCGCTACATATTATTATTATTTTTTTTATAATATTCATTTTCATTTATTTTAAAGTTAGAGCCAAGGTTGTGCGGCCATGTACTGTAGTCCAGCTTTACAAACGATTGCCCACATACAGATACAGAATTTTACAGACAGAGACAAACTCATATATGTGGATGATGGAATAAAAGCCGCTGCTGAGCGCAATTCAATTGGAATTAAATTCAAGCAGCAGCAGTAGTTGCCTTCAGCGCTGGTGTTGCGAGCCCATTGTCGGCCCCATTTCGAGCTTAGCAGCTCACACTACTATCCCCTGTTTGTTTGTGTGTGTGAATTTCCCGCTGCCAGCAAAAATATATATAAACTATATATATATAAACTATGTTAGCGAACTTTGTAACTGTTTTGATTTCGTCCCGGGCTCACAAGCTGCATTTTTGCACCCATTGATGACAATGGTCAGATTTCCACTGCGATGTGATTTGCTCGCCTTGTTGTTGTTGTTGCTGTTGTTGTAATAAAAAGTAGTATTTTTTATTGGATTTGCTGTGTGTCAATATCCTGAGGCATTGTTACATGGACCACACACGTTGCCTGTTCGTTAGCGGTAATTACCATCAAAGGCGTCAACTGCAGCAGTGGCCAGCGTTGCCTTTGTTTCGACCTTTGACATTTGTTTCGTTGTACAGCTATTTATAATATGAAATTCATTATATTTTACACTCATGGAAAATTAATATGAATATTTTTGATATAATATAAATTAATTTATTCAATTAACGGTCAATTATGCTATCGCTTGTAATAAATATGCAGTTAAGTGAAGCGCAGCCTTTTATCATGCGTATATTGAATTTTCCAGCGAATCTATTTAATTAAAATATTTTTAAATGGCATACAACACATGCATATGAATGGCTATCGAATACTTCGTACTACGTAGATATTTTCAATATGAATCCAAAAGGCTTAAGCGTAAATATTTAAAGCAGCTCTTGACCGAATCCCATAAATAAATAAATAAGCTGTAGAAGTGTGAAATTCAGTTGGGAATCGAAACAGATGTTTGGCCACTGAAAAGTGTTCCGTACAAATTAGAACAGCTTACAAATTCTAGATAAATCGTGGGAGACTTAAAATTAATTTAGTAAAAAAATTTTTTTTAAATTAACGAATAGCAGTATAACAGAATGCCCAAAATACCAAAGTACTTTCGTACATATAAAAATTGCAAAGTTTTTACTAAACTGGTATCCCGTTGTTACTGTACCCAAATTTTCTATTGCACCGTTAATAAATTGTGCCTCGAAGTTATTTACGCAAAGCAACCCATTGAAGCCGTAACCCAAATGCATAAATCACACGGGGCTTCAACGGAAAATGGTTGATCGGGAGGCTCATTGTCGTCACTGCTGGAAATGTAACTTCTGCTCGATGTTACCCAACAACTTTGGTCATTAGGTAGCCCAACCGTTTGCTCTACTCATTTTTTTTTTACATTTCAAGACGATGTTAAATTGCACTTTTTCGCATTTGGTGGGCGCCACCAACCTCCAGTACACATCAACATAGCGTAATTTATATTTAACTATGGCAAACAGAAGTGCCAACTCCCATCTGCCACTACCACTCCCTTATCAAACAGAGCCAAACATTGTGAGTATGGAAATTACAAAACGGTAGCAGCCATAAATTCAGATTCAAGAACTAAGCAGTACAGATGCAGTTCCAGTTGCTGAGCGTCAAACAGTCCCCTTTAGTTATTTTACTCTCGTACCTGCTTCTGCCTGCGACGTCTTCTTCTTCAAGTCCCTGCTAATTATTGTCGCTAACAACGCGTTGCGTTCTTGGGGTGCTGCGTGTAAGGTGTTGAGTCCTGAGAGCGTTTAATTTAGTCACCAAATGACTATTAGTTATGAACTGATTATGATTATCCACTGCTTGCTGGCAGCCGTGATTAATGCGCCATTAAACGTGATGCCGAGGAGGTTGCCATCAAACGCGCTCTGTTCAAAACAAAACAAAAAAAGGCATTTGCACGCAAAAGTCTGTCAAAATGGCACGCAAAATGCTTGCACAATATCCCCATCAGCCACATAAGCTAAAGGGAGCAGCCAGCCCCAAGACAAACACTTTTATGGCATTTTTATTGCTACACGTAAAATGCAAATTGAGCAACTCACAACAAAGTCCAAGGAGTTGAATGGTAGAGCTAAATAATCAGCGAGGACCTAAACCTAACTTGGCATGCAAACAACAGGAATTGAATTTCATAGCTTGCGAAAGATACAAAGGAAATTAAAATTTTCAAACTTCTACATATGTACGTAAGTAGATGCAGACATATATTATTAATCAAATCGACCTTAGAGCATTAGGCAAAAACCAAGAGACATGATACTAAGATTATTAACCATGTTTTTTTATTCAAATCTTAACTTGATTTCTGCATAAAGCATGAAACAAACTGTATATTCCATTTCCTCATCTTCCTCAGTATCTTACTATGCAACCGTTTGTCTGTATTTACATACATACATACATATGTATATTTGTATATATATTCCACCCACTTGAAAATAATGGGTAGTTGAACAGCTGTAATGAGTGATTGAAATAAACCGCGCAATTCATTTTTTATACCCTGAACCCATTGAAAATGGGAATTCAGGAAATTCGTTTACACTTTTTAGGTTTTTTGAGCATAACTTCTACACCGTTTTAGCTAGAGACTTTAAATTTGTATATTTAGATAGATAATATGGATACGCAGATTTTGTAATTTTCAGATTTTAGATGCCACGCCCCAATTTGAAAAAAACGCATTTCAACTACTAGAGGCTTGTAATTTGGCAAATGGACAAATTTGAATGCAATTAATATATTCTGAAAGTTTCATGAAGATAGTCCATCTAGAAACGGAGTTATACGCGTTCAAAGTACAGCGCAGAAGAATATATATATATATATATATATTTTTTTTTGCAGGGTTCAGGGTATCTCGTAGTCGAGCCGTCTCGATTAGAGCCTTCTTGTTTTATTCCTGACTTTATATTATATAATATATATAAACATTAGACGAACATCTTGCATTTCTTATATATATATATATATCTTTTAGTTTATTATTTAAATAGTATAACATATTTTTATTGTGATTATTTGTCTTAAATGTCTTCTAGTTACTCAATGTATAACACTTAAAGCGAGTATTTTTCGACTACTTTCCTTGCGTCAGTGGGTGATATCATACTATCGTAACGTGAAACACTAACCATATCGATATAATATCGATATGCTGACGCCCAGCATAATAACAAACGCTTGTACTTTTCCCTCCAAAATTTAGTTAACACCTATTTATAAAGGATATCAAACTTATTATTTGACAATGCAAACGAATATAATCAATTTTCAACATGCCCAAAAAATTGGTGAAGGCACATACGGCATTGTATACAAGGCGTGCAACAATCAAACTGGCCAGGATGTTGCGCTTAAAAAAATACGACTCGAAGGGTATGTGTAGACAGCATAAGGATGTTTTTGTTGTAGACGCAACCCAAGTAATGGCAGGGACAAGATGCATGGAACGCATCATCATCAATGGTCAAATAACAAACGGATGAAGTACTTCTACTAGTAGCTACGCCTTATCCTTGTCCTTGGCGAATGTCAAACGGCTCGGCTTGGCTGCTGAATTACCAAGCCCGGATTTTGTGTGTGCCGCGCTATTTTTAAGTACGTAGCACCACATGATTCGGCTTGGTCGTGCACGCTCAATCGCCAAATCAGAAGGATATTTTATAGTATATTAGTATAGTAATATAGTATTCACTTATGTTTTCTTAGAGAATCGGAAGGCGTCCCCTCGACCGCAATACGGGAAATATCTTTATTAAAAAACCTTAAACACAAAAACGTTGTACAGCTTTTTGATGTGGTTATATCAGGCAATAATCTCTACATGATATTTGAGTACCTTAACATGGATCTCAAAAAACTTATGGATAAGAAGAAGGATGTGTTTACACCGCAGCTCATTAAAGTGGGTAGAACAATGACAAAGTTAATCTATTCATAATTATATAATTATATCGGTGGTGATACTTTTTACAGAGCTACATGCATCAAATATTCGATGCACTGGACTTTTGTCACATGAATCGCATACTGCATCGAGATCTCAAGCCGCAAAATCTGCTTGTTGATACAGAAGGCAATATTAAGGTAGTGCAACACCGTTAACTCACTAGATAAAAACTAATCAACTGATTATAGCTGGCAGATTTCGGGTTGGCACGTGCTTTCAATGTACCCATGCGGGCGTACACACACGAAGTAGTGACGCTTTGGTATAGAGCGCCTGAAATACTGTTGGGTTCCAAGTTTTATTCAACGGGAGTAGACATTTGGAGTCTTGGGTGCATATTTGCCGAAATGGTGAGTTGGTTTGTTACTTTTCTAGGTTTATTACTAACGAGCATTGGTTATGCAGATCATGAGACGGTCGCTGTTTCCAGGTGACAGTGAAATTGATCAATTGTATCGCATCTTTCGCACCCTAAGTACACCTGACGAAAGCAAATGGCCGGGTGTTACCCAATTGCCAGACTTTAAGGCAAAGTTTCCAAAATGGGAAGAATCCAATGTACCGGCTGAGATACGTCAGCATGAGGCTCATGAGCTCATTATGGTAACTCAAATTAAGTCTAAATTTTAAACTACATATATTAACGATGACGTCTGTTAACAGTCAATGCTATGCTACGATCCCAATCATCGCATATCTGCAAAGGACGCACTGCAACATGCATATTTTCACAATGTCCAGCATGTGCAGAATGTGGCTTTGCCTGTGGACCCCAATGCTGGCAATGATTCTCGGATTACGAAGCTCATTTGACTTACATTTCAATTACGGTCAACACTATAGCTATCACTTTTTTGTGATTGGAAAGTAAGTTCACAACTCTACCTCAATTTTGATAAATCTAGTACAATTATAGAACATTTTACTCTATGTGGATTTTTTTTTTTTTTTATCCACTCTTTCAGATGACAACTTCATCATTTCATATCGCCATACATCACAGTCATAATAACAGACACAATCATAATACATCAATCAGTTACAGAATAACACATACTTTATTAGTGGTTCTTTACCAGGCGCGCAGCTAATAAGTAACGTTGATATTGTCGAGGTTTAGATTTAGCTGGCATACTCATTTCTCTCTGGTGTTCATATTTGCGTTGGCGCTCACGACTGTCGCTGTCGTCACGCATATATGTGCCAAATGCATTGCGCACGCTCTCAGAGAGCGGAATTTGATCGTCACTCGATGCACCATTTGATTCGGTCTCATCGTTGCCTTCGGTCTCAGCTACAACGGCTACAAGAGTATCATCGGTGTTTTCATTGGCTACACTGTCGTTGAGCGTTTCATCGAGTGTATTTTCCCCTGAAGAATCGCCACTCGGCAGCTGAATCGCCAAAGTAAGAGGTCGCAGTAGGGCATAATGTTTGGGACTATGTTTACCAAAGTTCTCTTCAGATGCATACTGTGCCACATCGCCTTCCCCTGAATTATCCTTGTAGTACTGATCATAGTAATTTGGCTGAAGAGGATAGTCAGAATAGGATTGCAAGCGACGCATTCCGTAGTAGTCATTAGGACCATAGTAGTACATAGGTTGGTGCACTGTGGATCCGTAGTAGTCATACGGATCATCCTTCTCCTGTGAGTCATAGATCGGTCTTTGCTTTTGTTGCTTACGTCTCTTACGCTTGCGTTTCTTGGCACTCTGCGTTGCAGCTGTCGACGATTGCTGCACCTCACCATCGTGTTGAGTATCACTGTACATCTGTGCTTTCACGGGCACCGTTTCAATTATATTGGTTGCACCATTATTGAATAAATTGGCCAACGGATTCGTAAGATTACGCAAACCAAAATTTGGCTGTACGTTTCGCAAAAAGCTGTTCCAGACGCGCAAAAAAGGTCGCTCTGTAGTGCTCGTAGGGGCTTTCTTTGGTTGAGCCGACAACCGGTGATGCCGATTGAAGCTGTCACTGAGAAAACTGCTCTGCACAAATTCGATTCCGGGATAAGCAATCTGACTGCCACTAAAAAAAAGATGTCAAAATATTACGAATAATATAGAACTCAATTCCTTGACAGCTATTTGTGATTTCTTAAGTTTGCATTCAAAATTAAGATTAATATTTATATTATATAATTTAATTTACCCATGATTTTCTGGGGTTTGTGTCAGCTGCGGCCAATACTGCAGTAGCTGTAAGTCAGTTGTCCTAGTTGCTTGAACCTGGTTTGGAGTACCAATCCATGCCAGCAGCAGAAATGCTGCCCGTAGCTGGAAATGCATTCTGTTGCCTGAAATCAAATTTGAAACTCGCAACCGATTTCTTCGCTGGCCTAGAGCCAACTAAAACTAAATTTATGTGGAACTTAAGTTGTCAACACAAATTCCATTTAAGTTTCTTAACAACACTTAGATCTGGGCTGACTGATGGGTCAGTGAAAGTTTTTGTGTCAATTTGGCAACTGCCATATAAAGACGAATATATGAATATTAATATAGTCTAAAACTAAACTAACCCCATTCTTAAATCTGTTGAAAGTCTTGGCATGGGCGCAGTTCACTATTGATAGTTTCCAATCAACTATGACATTCATATGGTAATTTGATCGAATACATCTATATCATTTCTTTAGCGTGACGATCACATTGGCCAAGTTCTCTTAAACCTGTTTATTAAAACGCCCTTAAAAGAAGTTTGATTTAAAATGATGATTAGTTTTGGTTAATCCCTTTGGAATTTTGAATGTAAATCACAAGGTGTCTAAAATCTATTTCCCAAATAATATTATAATTAAAGACGGCCTAGAATGACAGTAATTATATACTGAGAAGTTAAAAGTCACCACATAACAGTTACATATATGTCAATGTTCAACTACGAGTCTCAATTTCTAATAATTCGATCAGCATGTTTTATTGCAGTGCGCAATAATCAACACACTATATTATCAATACTACTAAAGATAACGCATACCAATATATTTTATTATTTTAATAATTATTAGGGGTTGGGGCTCGTAGTTATGTTGATCATATAATTAATGGCTTAAACTAAATCCTAAAACAAATTAAATTAACTAGGAACTATCTATGGATACAGAGAAGTATTTGAAAAAAAAAATAAAAAAATCAAATGGACATCAATTTCTCGAAAGGAATATACTCGTTTTCCATATTCAAGCAGAGCATCTACATATAGTCGATGATACCAAACAATTTATCAAGACCTTCAGATAGTCTACGGCGGCGGGCCTGAAACGTACACAGCCCGCCATATGGGGATTCAAAACAACTTCCCGAGCTAAGGAGGAGGCCAAAACAAACAAAACACAAGAAAATCTCTAACAAGTGTCAACAACTAGCAAAAGAGAGAAATATGACATGAGAGAAAGCTTTAATGAACGCTTGAGAGAGTGCTTTTGAGAGGCTAAAATTGAGCTTTAGCTGCTATATAGCCAACTTGAAGGCATGCTCAGGAATCGGCTCAGTCGACGTTTAGATTCCTGGCCAGAAACCACCCGAGCGCTAAAAAATCGCGACACGCGCTAAAAAGAAAACTGGAAAATCGCCAGCAGCCACAAACAAACTACAGCAGTTTTTCCTCAGTCTAGGAAAACTAGTGAAAAGGCAAGTTTAAGTGGCAGTTGCGTTTGACTAAACAGTCCACAACTTGTGTCCCAGTATAAGTGTGTCTATATGTATGTGTGTGTGTGTTTGTGTGTATGTGTGTGGGTGCGCATCTGTGTTTGTGTGTATCTATGTGCGTGTACGTTTTGTGTATCCGTTCAGTGTTCAGTTTTTGAGTTGCTCCAAATTATGTGGAACAACAAAAATTTGCTGCATATATGTAATTGAATTAAATAAAGAAAGGGCTGAGCAAGCAGCGGAGCGTTCCCTTTTTTGTATAAGGAACCGTGCAAGAGAGTGAAAAAAGAATGACACGAATTGCGTAAAGTATGTGGCATGCCTCGTACAAATACCATTAAGTGCTTAAGTAAATTATATAAATACATTTAACGCATCAGTGCCCACTCACAGCAAAAGCAAAAACCTCAGTTGTCAGTTGAACAATTAATTACTCTGAAGACCTCCCACATAAGCCCCAACCCTTTGCCACATTCAGGTACGTACATAAACTGAAGTTCCCCCAGTGAGCACATATGTATGCAGATTCCCCAACAGAGTAGCTGAGTAAGTGTAAGTATATCAGAGACTGGCTAAGGCGACCGGCTGCCTGCCTGCCTGCCTGCCTGCCTGCCTGCCGAAAAAAATGGACCTAAATATAAAAAAGATAGATACAGCACTCTAGCAAGGACAATGTAAGCAACCACCCAAGCTTCAACTATCTACTCGTCTGAAATTGAAACATCTTGGCTTGGCGGGCGTTTCATGGCGAATTTTTGAAGTGCGCGTTCTGTGGTCGCCCCCTTCCACCACCCAGTCAGTCGTTATTGTTGTTGCGCCTAGTCCAGGTGTGTCTCAGAGTAACAATTTTTGGCGTCACTTTCGCTTTCGGTTTCATTGGCGCTCGTGCCCTCGCTCAAGCGTTGTGCTTGACCATAACCACTAAAACTGTCACATTGCGTATATGCCGCGTGTTGTCCTCGAGCATTGTTGTTGCTGTTGCTGTTGCTGTTGCTGTAAGCTCGCACCCAGCACCCACGCGTGCCCCGAGAGCGCAAGCTCACACTTTTTCACTCTCTTTCTCAATTTTCGCCACGCTGAGTGTTCAGCTGTTCGGTTTTTGTTTTGTTTTGTTTTGAATCGCGTTTTTGCACACTTGCCGTAAACAACCAACACCGCCCACAGTTTCGGCCTCCTGCTGTTTATCTAGACGCTAGTCCCATCAGTCTGCACATTTGTGCACGTTTTGCTCCGTTTTTGTTTGGCAATTTAAATTTTATTGCGTTTTTAATGCAGCGCAAAGAAAACAAACAAAAGCCCCGTCAAGAAACAGAACGTGCTGACATCTTTAGCCTAGACCTTACATGAAGCAATTTGGCGTCTAAGTATGCACTCTCCGAATAGGGTCGGTAATAATTGTTACTGTTTGTGCCTAAAAGCTTTATGATCCGTTATAATGATATACTGTAGATATGTAGATACGCACGCCTTATCAGAGTTAAGGAATTTCAAACTGATTGTGTTCGAGATTTCTGATACCATGGTCAATAAAGAGTTAATGCTGATAATTGTTTGCTGCCGAATTCATTGCGCTGCAAGCGCTTAGACGATATGGTCATATTTTAATGAGTCAATGCTATTTTCTATTTTTTCATTACTCTCCCTCTCTCTGTGTCTAGCTGTATTGCATGGTTAGTGGTGCTATCTACAAAACCAAAAATGCTGAAAGTAAATAAACAATATGTTTCCAGCTGAAAATTGAAAGAAGTCCATGCTCATAATTCTTTATGGCAGTCAATGCTTAGAGGAATTACTTAATTTTGGTATATAATCTGGGCCTTGCCCCAATTGTTAAATAATTTTATGTCAAGCCTCGACACGCATATTTCTCGAATAAAATTCCAAGCAACAAACACGTCATACGGCACGTCACGCAGACATTGCCAATATAAATCCTAGCATAGGCATGCTCTCTGATATATGTATGTAAGCTGTTACCATTCGAATATGCGGTGAAGTGCACTGCCTAGCTGTTTGGTTTTAATTATCACCTGATATTATAGCCATTAAAATTTAAGTTGAAAAACAAATTTTGCCTGCTTTGCAAATGCCTTGGCAAGTGGCCAACGGCTTGCAGGCATTGTTTATAGTATTTCCGCTTCCCGTTTACCTCCAAAATGACAAAAATTCTGCTTGCGATGTCACCTGCCGCCTGCCGCCTGTCGCCTGTCGCTTGTCGCTTGTCTGCCAGCTGCTGTCAAAGTAGCCGTCATAGTCAGCTTTTCAGGTTTCTGAAAAACCTACGAAGGGAAATAGAAAACTTCCACTGCAATCTCCATGTTTCTCACATTAGCTATTAATAGTATATAAACAATTTGCATATTGCATGAGCATGAAGCCAAGTAAATTCGAGGTTGTAAGGGGGCTCGCAGAGTGAGGTAACTGAATAATTAACTCGGCCGACCTGTTGGCAGCTTTCGCCTGCTTTATTTTCTGCACAGTTCAGTCTCTTACAATCAAAAAGTCGGCATTACGATTAATGAAATTTAGATAGGGGCGCACATCCAGAAAACTGGCAACTACAACTGGCTCTCCCATTTTATTTTCCTTCGCGTCGAGTAGCAGGCCAATCAAGTAAAAGTTTTGCGGCGCATCCAGCTTCACATGTATGCCCACCAGCGGAGAGCCGAGATGGTACATCTTGGGTTTATTCTGATAGCCACATATAGTGTTGCTGCTGGTAAGTAGTGAGCCGTGCTCTTTCTGGCAGTAAGATCTACTGAGTATATGTACAAAGGTCTTGTGCTTTAGTTCATCCTTAATGGGCAGGCCGGCAACTACGAACACCTGTCCCACCAGCGTCTCATTACCCTTAGAGGGTGGCGGCATACAAATGGGCATTACATTTGGGGTCAACTGCGCATCGTGCTGCAGTGTGAGCACTGCCAGATTATGCTTCAGAGTTAGTGGATCGTATTCGGGATGTACGGCGATCTCTTTCACCGGTATGTTCTGGGCAGGCAGCACGCAAAATCCATTCCTATCACAGCTGACGTCATCCGAACTGGAGCTCTTATTCCATACGCCCAACAGTACAGAGAAGGCCTCAGCGTACCCATCGTACTGCAGAAAACAGTGAGCGGGAGCCAGCACGTTTCGCTTAGATATAAGGACGCCATCGCAGCCACTATTCTGCAGCTTAATCTCTTGACCTGACGATTAAATTTTTGACCAACTAGTGCTGCACATCGTTCAGAATCAAGCACTTACCATTTATGTACGTAATGCCCACTAACCACTGATGTTCCGTGGGTATCGCAAAGTCATGTTGTCTCAACATCTGCCTCTCGTTTATGTAGCCGCATTTAGAGTCCTGCAAGCTGGCTGATTGCACAACTGCGATGAGGAACAACACACTAATCAATCCGTAATCCAACTGCATTTCGACTCACGACTTGATATTGACTAAACTGGAATTGCATATTTCTACGACATTGGTAGATGCTAAGCTATTACAATATTGTAAATTAATAAGAGGGTTACTCGATTAGTTTAGTATTGGCAAATGTAGTTTTCCATTTTAGTTAGGCATTTATCAATTTTAAAACATTTTGATCGGACTCAAGTACATGTGAGAACTTAATTCATGAGAATATTATACTTTCATGATCTCTTCTCATCATTATCATTTTCATAATATCTAAGACAAAAACCCAAACTTTACATACTTCTTACTTATCATTAGAAGAAAAACTCGTTTGCCATGCGGATGTGATTTCTAATTACAGCAATCGTGTGCTTGGGTAAAATTTATGAAAAATCATTAGATAATAAAATTCTACAAAAATTGTAAACAAGATTTTTATTCTACTGCGAGCTTGTTGAGTCTATGTTATCCATAATCCAGCGACGCAAAGGCCTAATGTCTTGGAAAAAGAATATGAGCACCTGTCCCACGTCCACTACCTTAACCAGTAGGCCGACCAAATAAAAGCTCCGCGGCACATCGTCCTCAACGTTGATTCCCATCATTGGAGCGCCATTGTAGAAGGCGATGCGTAACTTCGGATAGGCACAAAATTGATTCTCTGATGGCGGTATCCTCGTTTCATTACTGCAATATTGCCATGAGATGCCAATCGCCGTACCTTTGCCCTTTTGAAGGTCAATCTCTTGAAAGCCGCCGTAATGGAAATTCATACCGGTCCACGAAGCGGGTTCCAAGGTGGGCTGCAAGCACACCGGTTGAATGTAAGCAGTCATATTGATGCGCTGCGACAGACGCAAAATTGCTATATCGTTGTTGGCGGTGTCCTTGTCCTCAACCGGATACAGCGTAATCGTATCAACTAGATGTTGCACGGGTCCGGGGACACAAAATCCTCTATCACTGCAAATATACTGCTGGCCGGGCTCGTGCGTCTCATCCCAAATACCCAATCGTACGGCTATCAACTCTGGTCGATTATGAAACCTTCGCACACAAGATGCAGTGGTGAGGACATGAGATTCGCCCACAATAGCAACAACGCACTTGGCGTTCTCAAATCTCTGCCCTAAAAATCGATGGAATGATAATAGATGAATCATAAAGCAACTATTCCAAAGCTTACCTTTGCGCTGAACGAGAAGGCCAATCCATGGGTACTCGGTTGGCTCCATTATAACAGTTCTTCTGAAGAGCAAACGCTCCTCCAGTCTGCCGCACTTTGTTTCAGCACTAGCTCCGCCTATTGATCCAAAACATTTGCTCACAATGACCATTTAGTTTTATTAATTGTCTTAAAAACTAGCAATTACCATTTAGAACTGTCCACACCATCAACAAAATAAGTTTCCCCAGTGCATTCATATTTCCTGTATGTCTTGCCGTATCTATTGCAATTCAAGCGTAAAGTGCAATGCAAACTGAAAGAAGCTAATTCAAATTCCAGTCACTCGACAAGCATTAGAGCTCATATACTCAGAGAATAAAGCAATTTCTCTCTCAGTACTCTTTAAATTGAGATATCTCACATACTCACGATTTATATTCATAGTACCTGATGCGATAATGACTCTTAAAAGCTGTTTATGAATAAATCAGCAAATGATTTTCCTACACAGTTCAATAGACTTGCGATATACTCAGAGAATAAAGCAATTTCTCTCTCAGTACTCTTTAAATTGAGATATCTCACGATTTAAATTCATAGTACTTGCTGTTTATGCTGTTTATGAATAAATCCGCAAATCATTTTTCTACACAATTCAATAGACTTGCGAGCTACACAATTCTCTCTGTGGATATATATCTGTATATGTATCTGTATAAGTATGTGTAGTTTACTTATTTATTAAATACAATTTCAAGCAGCTGCCAATCCTCATAAAATCAATATACCAATACAAATATAATAAATCGAAAGACTTGAAATTGCCGAAGGCCTTGCAAATATCCTTGCAATTATTCAACCAGCCGATTAGGGGTCGTTATAAAGCTATTAATTCATCGATGGCTGGATATGAAGTAATGCTATTTGCCAATGAGCTATTGAATATGGCTTAAATATTTTATGTTTCAATTAGAATGTCATTATTGCAGACAAGCAGTAGGCCTCCCAAGGGGACGTATGTATATGTGATAACTTGAAGGACGCAAGGACTTTGTTTCGTCCTTTAAGCGGGGGCAGCCATATTTAATGCAGCACTAAAAGCTGAACAAATTGCCCCACTTGGTGAGGGAGGCGGCTACAATAGGAATGTTTATTGTCCACCCAGACGACGTTGACTTTGGCTCAACTTGACCTGAGCATTGAGCTACTCATAATTCCCATTGTTATGAGTTACCCGTACTCACTCACTTGAACAGAGAGAGAGAGAGAGAGAGAAAGAGAGCGAAAGAGAGAGACACATATGACCATTGTGCATTAGAAAACAATGTTATCGCTGCAGGAGGTCAGTTAGCCATTTAGCACTGTAACATGACGGCTTGCCTTGGGTTTTTGGCCAACTAGCAGCTGGCTGAAGCGCGTATGCAAATTGCCCGAGCTGGGTGTTGCGTGCTTGGGTGCGGGCTTGCCCTTTACGTGTAACAAGCCTTCAGTATTGCCTGCAAGATGGCCATCAAGCAACTGAAATCGGCATCCGCGCCCGTTCGCCTTGCATGAGGCTTCGCAACTAATCGGGTCCAGCACGTGAGCTTTAGCTTTCTTTTATAATAGCAATTGCAAAATAATTCCCTGAATATCTTAGAATTTGTATTCAACTGAATTCTATTAAACTGATAGAAAGCTAACATTAACAAACATGGAACTAGTAGATATTTCAGTGCAGAAAAATATTGCAAAGCTTTTCCATAAAAATGCAAATGCAATTTGTTCAATCCAGATGATCCCCTACTTAAATTATACTTTTTTCGTATTCCGTAACAGGATCTAGACACTATGAACTTGAGTAGTAGTTGGCAATGATAGCATGACGCGTGACGGCGAAATTCCAGCCATCTTTAACCCTAAACGCGTGCGCACTCCCTCCGTAGTGGTCACCGGCGACTCCTCGTCGAATGGACCGTACAATAACAATAATAGCGGCGGCGTGGGAGGCGGGGCCAGCAGCAGCGGCATCGCCGCCGTCTCTAGTTGTGGCTTTAGTAATGTGCTCAACTCCAGCAATCCGCAAATAACCCACCAAGATTCAATATCATCAAGCCAACAAGATCCGAATGAGGTCATTACCATTCAAGCGGACACACCCACTGGTGCACACGGGTCACAGCATAATTTTGGAGGCGACTCCAACGACACACAGACTGGACAACTGGCAATAGAACAGCAGGGCAATGGGCAGCCAGGCGAGGATGCGGAAGTGCGTTTTCGCAAGCTCAAGGCCTGCAAAGAGTCCTGCTGCTCCGAGCTAGCCAAGAAGGTGAGTAAAAATTGATACGATAAGTAATTTATAATTCCATTTTCACTGTAAACAACCTTTGCGTTCTAGATGTACTTTGGAGTGTGCGTCACGATTCTAGTGACTGCGTCGTGGGTGGGAGCCACACACTGCATCAAGTACATGTATTTATATCGCGCGCCATATGACGATGAGCTGGACGATGATCTAGATACCTCATCGAGTCGCGCTGAGCTCAGCACCGAACTGGAGGATATACTGGCCATAAGCGACTCATCGCTGCACCATGTCGAGGACGCCACCGAGATGTTCAACATACCACCGCGCCAGCCCGTCTACTTTAATGCGCCGTTCTTTGCGGCCTGGTTCTTTACCAACTTCTCCCTACTCTTCTTCCCCATCTATTTACTGGGCCTCATCTCGGCTCGGAAGTGCGACAAGCTAAGCGAGATACTCGCCGATGTGATACGAGGATTCCGCGAGCGAGGCTTTACCATCGGTAAGTGGCTAATAAAGTGGGTCAATCGCATTTGAAATGCCATATTCGGCTAACTTACAGGCCGTTTCCTCAATCGCTGTCTATCCTTTTGCATCCTGTGGCTGGTAACCACCTACCTGTACACCCTGTCGCTGCACGTGCTCTTTGCCACGGATGCATTGGCTCTGTTTGCAACAAATGTTGCCTGTGTCTATTTACTCTCTTGGGTCATACTGCATGAGCAGTTCGTTGGCGTTAGGGTATGTATTAGAGCCACCTGCTCGTTTCTAGCAGAAATAACAACGTGAACCATGTCTACCTTAGATTGTGGCTGTTATCCTGTGCGACACGGGCATTGCGCTGCTCGCCTATATGGATGGTATTACGGAGAGTCGAACGTTAGGCGGGGTCGTGTTGGCCACGTTAGCTGCAGCCGGCTATGCCGTGTTTAGGGTAAGCCTTTAGCCAAGCCTTTTCGTGTCTTGGGCATATCGTGCTCACATCGTCATATGCTCCCCCTTTCTAGGTTATGTTCCGCAAGGTGATGGGCGATCCGCCGGTGGCACAAATCGCATTCACATTCACCGCACTGGGGTTGCTCAATGCTTTGCTGCTGTGGCCCGTCGTTCTGGCACTGTACCTGACAGGCGCCGAGAATCTGACATCAGAAAGCATACCATGGAACATGCTGCTTGTAGCAAGCGTCCTGCTCCTGGGTAGGCATATGCTGTCCCGCTCCGTACAGCACTCAGTGTATTTCTATTTTTATCGTTGTAATTAATTATTATTGCAGTGTTCCACGTACTCATGCAGTTCAGTGCCGCCGTTACCTACAACATGTTTGTGACATTGGGTTTGATAACCGCTGTGCCCGTTTCTGGTGGTACGTACAAGAACCTCTCGAATCAGCGTTTTGGTGGGCTGTAGTTTCACTAACAATTACAACAACAATAGCAAACAAAATTTACCCAAAGGATTTCGTGACCATATATTATTTTAAATTGCAATCTAAAATATGGGCACATACGAATGTGTACAAGCAAACACATATGTAAAGACATAGAATATTTGGGGCATAGGAATCTGAATATTACTTTTGTAGCTTATGAGTAGCTACATTAATATTATTAAAGTCGAATCCACAAAATTTGATATTCAGGCAATGAGCGGAGTAGTAAAGTACAGCACTTTAATGATGTAATTGAATTTTATATTGTTTATATTGATATGGGTTACTCTGGAGTGAAATCTATTTAGTGTAGAGTTATATGGAAGCAATGCTGTTTGTTATTGAAAGATATGTCAATCTTTTTTTTTTACAAATAATGAGTGCAATCTAATAGACATTCAAATTCTTTTTACTACAATGCTCATATGCAAGCACTCGACGTCATACTGTATAGTGCGACATTTGCGGGTATGAAACTCGCAGGAGTTATCCTTATAGCCATTGGCTTTTTCCTCGTCATGTTCCCAGAAAACTGGCCCGACTATATAACACGTCTGCTGCGGTAAGTAGAGACCTGTTTACCATATTTATTTTACTTTTGTATTATTATTGCAACAATTATGCTAATTTTCATAGTAATTACATATCGTGCGTGTTTTTTTTAATAATTTATGATTTTCGTTTAAGTTGTATTCATTTCGTTGTACTCAAGACGTATATTTATGTTTAGTTACTTAATTTGCTATGTAAATTTCATAAATTTAACAACTTAAATTTAATATAAATAAATATTAAACTAAAAAGAAATACATTAAATTTATTAATTTGTCTCTAATATACTTGTATACATAACATAAAAATATATATTTAATTTTATATAAACAAACATCTTGCAGAAAGAGCGTTCGTGCCATACTCCGTTACCAATGTTGTTGTGAATTAGCTGAAATTCGCTATGCTCATTCGGTAGGCCAAATACACAAGCTAAAACCAAAAACCTCCCAAAAACAAAAACAAAAACAAAAACCAAACCTAAAAATAAAATACCAAACAATATTACAATATTATCAAGAGTACTATTAACGTTGGCATATGATAGTAAAATAATTACCAAATACGTTTTTAAAGATCTAGAGCTTGAGTGCCGCACAATGTATAAAATAACTTGACAGATTTTTTACTGACCGAACAAGTATTATATATACTCGATTTGAATAGCTAACCACACCCACAAATATATACTCTGTGAAAATACAACACCCTGGCTTCCAAAAGTTAACGCTCACCCATTTTATGATATACCTTACATACATACATACTATATATGACAAATCCTCTATTAATTTATACATACGTACAACTATACCTATATGAATATACACATATATATATCTTTATACATATATATGCCTTGATACATAACACTATAACTTTAACTACCGTTACACATATACCGTTCAACAACACTACTTCAGGCCGTTCTGCAGTTGGCCAATGAAACCTTCTTGTTGTTTTTCTTAATGTGTTTTGCTATTGTTTAATTGTTGTTAACACTTTTAATAATTTCGTTACCTGACGGCAGTTCAGAGACTCGTATATTAAAAACTGCCAGACTATATACTACTTTACATTTACCTACATACATATATTTGAACCCAACTAATAAATATAATTTATGATTTCTCAACCACCAATGTGTAAAATATCTTTGTATATGGATGTTGTTGCCAATATTAACCATGCTCTGGTTCGATTATTGTAGTACATACACTGAAACAACACACCATAATACCCTATCACACACACAAACACACAGACATACATACAAACTCAATTAACTGCGTAGCTTGACTATCGCTGGTGTTGCGATATTTAATTTAAATAGACCTGTTAAGAACCTCTACGATATTTGATGAAATGGATGCTGTCGTTATTCAGCCCAGTTCCTTGTTTTTGGCTGTTTGTTGTGCGAACTGTTGATAGTACACGCTGCTTTCTCATAATTATTATTATTTGGAATTATTTCGATTAGCTACTTTACTTTATTTCGAACCACATGGCTAGCGAAGTTCCTGAACAGACCAAAATTTGTAAATACTTGAAAAACTATTTTATGCTCTCCTTAACATTTATTTGTATTTATTTTCTTTTATATATTCAACTGATTGCACTTTGTAAACAGGGCGCAAATTATCATAGACATCCCAATATTGTAGCATGGCTGACTCAGAGTCCCGCATTATTAAGTTCTTATAGTTAAAGGCCACATGTGTAACGATTTTCAAGAACTCTTCCTTGTGAAAAGCAACTAAAAGTACAACCTATAGTGTATATGAGTGCGTATGGTATGGTTACGGGAGCACAGATATAAATATATAAATATATAAACCTCCCTATAAATAAAATATTGAAAAATAAAAATCCATATAAAGTGTTTATTATTGGCATGTTTTTAATACCTTATTTATCAGTTAAATACATTCCATACATTGGTCACACTTTACTTTTCAAAACTCTTGACTTTCCGTTTCAGTTTCTCTTTAAGTTTAACTCCTGTGTGTTCTGTCTCTAAACTTAAACGTCTTCTATCTTCTAAACTCTACACTATTGCTATATACTCTACTTATTTCTTAAATAAAAAATGGTGTCGACATTTCTCAATTGTATTTACAGAAGCATCATAATGCTGGGTCACAATGCGAGGTGAGTTTCGTGAGTTCGTGTAATGCCAAAAACTGGTAGCAAAGCGAATTATTTATTTTAATCAAAGCATAAAAACGGTGCTCGAAACTGAAAGCAACGTTTTCTGCTATTATATACCATATAGGTAAACCATACTCAAAACCCAAAACTTTGACAAAGATAAATACTTAAAAGTTGAATATTGATTTGAGTTCGATTCCGCTTAGTTCAAAACTTGACTAGTAAGTTTGAGCTGTCGGGTTTGTTTTTGTTATGGGCATTTACTTAAGAGTCTAGACGCGATATTCCATATATGACATGATAAGTATTCCTTAAATATTTTTATTCAATTGCTTACATGAGGGATTGACGTAGATTTTTTTAAATTTAATTTTTATTTCTCTGCATCAAAGTTTTATTTTATTTTCTTTCTTTTTTTCTATGAACTGAAGGTTAATAAGGCTTTCGATTATTATTCTATTTTCTCTAGATATATATTTATAGATTTTTCTCTTGTTATTCCAAGTTCATAGTTTGAGTAGTTTTCAGTCCATTTAAGTAGCTTAGGTATCAATTAGTAACAGTGCCAATTATATACTTAAACATATCGAAAAACATTAAGGTAAGTTCTCTTAAGGGTTTGATATGCTCTTTAATAAAAATGCTCTATAACAACTGAAGTCTTGCAACTTTTCAAAACGCACTCGTCGTGCTTCTCAAAGATCTAACACTGCACTAAAAAGAAATCCACCTTCTATATGTTTTTCATATCAATAACGAGACTCTTCAGCTGAATCATCTGCAAATGCAAGCTTCCTCGAGAAAAGGATAAAAACATGTATTATACATTTTGTGTTTTATTTATTTGTTTTTCATCAACAACATTAAATAAATAACAAAATTTTTTTGAGCAGAATAAATCACATGAACTGTCTTTATTTATGTTTTAAATCAAACAAAATCTTTGAACTAACAGCTATCTAGTAGTAAAAATATATCCAATTTGTATATATAGAAAACACCGCTAATCTGTACTATTGCTTCTTTTCTTCTTGTTTTTCTTCTTCACCACGATCTGCCTATCCGTGTATCTATACGACTGTCTCCCCTCTTGAAACGCTCTCTCTGTCGCTCTCTCTCTCTCTCTCTCTCTCTCTCTCTCTCTCTGTCTCTCTCTCTCTCTCTCTCTCTCTCTCTCTTTCTATCTCTCTTTCTCTCTCTGTTCTCACACACAACAACCCAAAATACACGAAATCACAACACACCAATCAACCTGGCCTAATTAACTAAACTAATTGTTGAACCACTACAACATTCAACTGTCATTGCAAAATTCGAAAAACTATAATACACTGCAAAAAATGTACCAAACATACCACGATAAATGAATATAAACCACGTAGCGGTAGGCCAGCGCTTTGTAAACGAGATGCTGCAGTCACAGGACCGTCCACGAGATATGCGCAACGGCACATCACGCGTTCCTTCTCGCACCACATAAGCTAAAAGTTGGAAAAAAAAGGCAAAAACTAAATATGACCACAGACAGATACTCTGTACAGAAAAAAGAAACACAAGAAATACACGCATAAATATATTTTGTAAATGATTTTCCGAAAAAAAGTTAATGAAATAACCAAGTTAAGAAAGACCACAGGAGTTGGGGGTAAGTACCTGAATAATGATTTAACTACTGCCTGTGAAATTCATGTGTAACTCATAAGGTACAGTTGCCACCTTTTAGACTTAGTTAAGCCCAAGTGAAATGTTCTGATGCATTTTAGTACTTAAAATTGTTCTTCTGTTCTGCTTAAAGTCCTCTTTAAATTATGTGTTGTTCTCTTTCTCTCTTTCTCTCTCTCTCTCTCTCTCTTTCTCTTGTTCTCTTTTTGTATTATGGTTTGATTTTTAATTCACAGATCGCAGCATATTTATGCGTCCCATTATAAACATAAACGAAAATATTATGCTGTCAACACGAACTCATATGTTGTTTGAGCCAAGCGCATGAATAAACTCCCGATCCTATAAACCGCAATTTTTGTAGCGAGCGTGTGTGGCTTTAGGCAAGTTTTTGTTAAGCCCCACGGCCCACGAAATGTTTTTATAAATGTCGTAACTGTCGAAAAAAAAAAATACAAAAAAAAAACAAAATCAAATTTTTTACCAAATAATTAGTAAAAAGTACAATAATACTTGAAATTGCGAAACTAACGAAATGGTGAGCGCTCTTAATACTTTTTGTCAACCGTTAACTATAGAAACCTCACTAGCTACCCCCGTAATCTTTTTCAACAATACGTATAAATGCAAATTAAATATATTATTTATTATAATTTTATGCATATTCGCCTGTCGCACTGTAAATAGTTGCACTTTGCTTCCATTGTTAAAATTAATTATGAATATAATGCACAGCTTACTGATTACTCCACTATAGCTATGTATTTATATATGTATGTGGCACCCAAGTACTGCCTCTGCTTATACCCACAATTGCCCTAAAATACCCACACACACGAACACACACACAAACCTTTATTGTGTAAATATATATTAAAAAAAAAAAAAATGTGGCAAACCTAAGAAACATCAGTAAAAAATCAGTAAAATATGCTAGCTAACAATTTTAGACGCCTACAATCTTAGTGTCAACTAGAAGACTATGTAAATGCATTGCTGATCAACTCTCAGATGGCTTGAGCCAAATGAACAAGCGGCAAGAAATATACCATCTTTTAGAGTATATAGAATGACTGCAGTTGATCCGCTACGTATATACGAGTATATATTAAAAAATCAAATGGAAAGATACAAAAAATTCATATATGTACATAAAGCGCATTAGAATTGTACATGAAATGCCTAGAAAAAAAAAAAAAAAACAAATATAGAAAGAAAATTTATATGCCCATTCCTAATATCTCAACTATTCTCTATGCTCCACACATCACGCACACTGTTCTTATTTAACAAAACAAAACACAATATATACATATGTACATATAACACATAGATGGGGTCGAGGCCCTCGGAGCGGTACTTCAACAGGTCAGCATCCCACCATTATCGACTATCGGACGGGATACATAAGGTCCCATCTTCGTTCACCCTCTGGCCGTGTGAGATGACTGATCTATCGCCAACTACAGCTGGGTTTCTGCATGGCAGCACCAACGCACACCACCACCAGCAACTTTTACAACAACAGCACCACCGCCACCACCAACAACAGCAGCAGCATAATCTGCAACGCCAGCACTCCCACACATCGCTAACCATGATCCACCGGCAGAGCAGCAGCCACAGCGTCCACGGCAGCCGTCGCGGCAGCGGTGGCCTTCGTGCCCCACCTACCGGGACCGGACGCCTCTTCTCCTATTTTGGCAATGAGCATGAGCACGAGCATGATCGCAAAAAATCAGAGACATCATTCTTCAATTTGGGATTCCGGCGCAAGTCTACCGTGGTGTACTACGCACCCACGGAATAGCTACTGACTGGGCCAATAGATAGCAGCTGTGGTGCAGTTTAGCTGTTGCATATCAATAGAAACCCCGCGAGCATAAGAAAATAGTGCATCATAGCGTTTACAACATCAAGCAAGCACCTTAGACTTATTTGGGTGGTATGTACCACTATTACATACATATATCGTATAATTATCGTTGTTGTTGTGAGAGTATTAATTAAAACACATGCAGTTAGAATTTTGCTCAAATATTTACAAATTTTACGCAACAAGTACATATACTACATAGCTCATAGTCGACACGAACTATAGAATCTTTCTTAATATCACAGAACCCATGCGAAAGCCCACTCACTCTGACACAGAAGCAGAGCCCCAACCACAACCAGAAGCACAACCAGAACCAGAACCAGAACCAGAACCAGCTAGAACAGACGAGAGCCCATGATACAACTGAGCTCGAATTTGCCCCTAAAATTACTTAAGGACTTACTGATATATAAAAAGAATTAGATGAAAGAGATACAAAAAGAAATGTAATTGAAACAGATAATCGAGAAGAATTGAAAGATATATCGAAGCCAATTGTTTTAGCAATTATATAGTACTTAAAAATATATTAAAAAATATTATTATTAAAAATTTTAAAGTAAACCCACACTGCGGCACACCTTGATAGGGATACCAAATACCAAACTCATTGTTGCAAAATTCGGGATATTAGTTAGTCTAAGGTAAATTGTTCATAGAGATCACGTTAACTTTAGAGACACATAGAAAAGAAAAAAAAAGAAAAAAAATGACCCGTTTAGTTGTAAGCTCATTTTAGCAACTAAAAGGCAGACGAAAGATCTAAATATTATTTATGTTTGACTCGTGGGTTTTGTTCAAGTGTGTCTTTTTGTTTAAAAATGAACCGAAACGGATATTAAAGTATTTGTGATTGTTTTTGTAATGGCCGTATGTTGTTTGTTATTTAGCTAATTGTTATAATCGATAGCGATCTGTTTAAATGTTAGTTGCTAGGGATTGTATGACTGACTGACTCCTGATGCAGCCTCACAAGAATTCAACGACTGAGTTGCGTACGCTCCCTTGCTCGTCGTGGCGACAGTCAAGGAGCTCAAAGCTAGAGCATACAATTTCGCAGCTGCCTACTTTGTAAATGTATTAAATTGTGTAAACACATCCAATAATTGTTTTGTGATAATTTTAATGATGTTTGATAAACAATTTCATGAAGCTACTCCCACCCGAAATGGAGGAAGCCTTTAATGTAGCCGGGAACTGTAATTAGAAATCACACTGTACTAATAAAAAGAAGACACTACAACAAATGGCAACGCTTTTATTTGACTCCCATTTGTCCTGGTTGCCTTGAGGTAATTGTCAGTTGGAGAAAAATCTCACTTGCGGACATAAAATAAATAAACCTCAGTACAAAAACATCTCTCATTCAAATTGAAACCCTTCCAAAATTTGTTAAAATTCTAAAAGGATCAAAAATAAATCAAAGTTCGAACTAACGATTTATTCTTCATATTTCGCGGATAGCTTGGGCCGATCGTAACTAAATCAAATCAGTTCAGTCGTGCAAACAACTACCGCGATATAAGAGAAACGTGACGCCCGGCGATCAACGGGCGGCAACATTTAATTTGGTTTTCCAAGGTCTTGTGTTTTGTTTGTGTTTTGTTTCAAAAATAATAACCTTTAACGGAAAGTCCTTTTGCACTCGATAAATCATAAGGTTTGCGAATTTTATTTGAATTGTGTGCGTTTCGTTCGTGATTGTAGAACTGAGCCATAACGTGGATGTCAATATGAATAAGTTTGGTAAGTGGCCAATTTGAAATACCTCAAATCAATCAATTTTTATTTAGATTTACTGTAATTTGTGTATTCAAACTATTTGATGTACAAAGCATTTACAAAAGGTTTCATTTCGAGCTTGTCCAAACTTCTGCTTCGAACACTGTGTGGTATTTAGACTTAAACTACAAATTAGGCCGTAAAAACAGTTTCAGAAATACATAAAATTCGAATATATTCTTTGTCAAGGCACTTAATAATAACATTTGATAGAAAAGGTATTAATAAAATGGACGGACTTACGATATAGTCTATATGTAGGTAATATATGTATGTATATTCGAGCATGGAATTTTTGTTTTCATAAGGCACAATTAACACTTTATCGATTGTTTCATTTTTGTACTGTCCTACAAAGTAATATATGGAATATATGTTTTATATAATAGACAAGGCTTCTAAAGACACTATACATACATAAGTCTATGTAGAGAGATATGTGTGTGATATGGATATATATTTAGAGAAATCCTACTTCAATTGTATACCCGCTGCGATGGCTCCTGCCTGCAGCCGGCAACGGCACAAATGGAAATGGAGGAGTTACCCAAAACGCAGCGGTCGTCACTGCCCACCGGCGCGCTATTGCCCTGATATGACTATGAAAAATGTGTGAAAATATTTTTTGTGTGCATGTCCAAGTCCAGCTACCTATCATTTTTAATGAAAAAAGAAGAGCTGGCAATTTTTTTGTTGCCCTGGCAGGAGACCAAATCTAAGACCAAGTGGCTGATAAACTGGTTCCTACGGCGCATAGAAAAAGTTCTCAGGGTATAGATAATAAAAATTCAAGCGCATATGATAATCAAGGCGCAAAAAAAAAAAAAAAATCGCCGGCATATTTAATTCAGGCAAAAAAGCAGCCAATGGACCATCGGACGCCGCAATGTCGACGATTTAATATAAGAAAAACACGACGGCAGGCGTTCGGTTATTTTTTGCAGCCTCTGGCCTGGCAAGAAAGGTGTGTGTGTGCGGCACAAACAACCCTCAGCCAGGCTCTAGAGGATGGGTGTAGGTACGGGGCCTAACTGGGTTTTGATGTTAACAGGTTTGCAAATTCTGAGCGAGCACACACGCATACAGCTGTGCAACTTCACGGACATTAGCAAAGGCCACAGTCAGCAGTAGCAGTAGCTGTAGAGACGTCGCTTCCGTAATCTGAGCGCAGTAGGCGCGGCTGTTTGCGCTTTTCTACTGCTGCCTCTGCTGCTGCTGCTGTTGCTGCTATTGCTGTTGCTGCTATTGCTGTTGCTGCTTTTGATAGAAATGACAAATAACCAGATTCATTGTAATAGATTATGTCTACAACTTAATCGCCTTGCAGATAAATGATGACAATGTTCAAAGACGCATCGAGCGAACATATCTGGTATACGGTACACACAACGGACGACTTCGGTTTGCTTTTCTGGGCTTCTTTTTTTCGGGAATAGCGCGTTTTGTTTTGGGTGTCAATTTTGTGTCTTGCTGTTGCTTTGTCATATTTTGTTGGGTCTTTGTTTTTGTGAGGTTTGATGTTAGCTTTGTATGGACGGAAATTGACGTTAGATATTTGGCTTATATGGACGGTTAACTTAATCTATATATTAGCGTGAGCGTAAGGCCAATCAGTGAGATAACCAAGCCCAACGCTGATTGCAAGCCCGATGCTCCCGCCAGACGACACTTGAACATGTCATAGCGAGTCTCCTTATCAGCGACAATATTTTGATACTCGGCCTCGACCAGCTGGCCGTCATAGTAAGTGATTAGATCCTCGAACGGATACTCATAACCCTGTAAGCACTCGCATTTGTATCCGCCAGTCTCATAGCCACGTCCCATAATTGGCACACACTATGAAATTGCAGGTTATTAGCAAATTCAAAAAACAATTAACATACGTCCGATACTCACATACGAAGTCTTCTCATCGCACTTGTGTGTGCCCTTATAGGCATTGGGCTCGTAATACCAGTCCGGACACTGGTTTATGTCCAGCTGCAGCATGTCCATGGATACAGCAACCACACCCCTGCGAGAGAAGTCAACAAATTAGTCAGTTTAATTGCTCACATTAACATAACAATGCAACTGAAGAGCCACAAGTCATAAGTTAGGCCATGTCAACACTCAAAAATTAGACAATCATATCACAGAAACTTTAAACAAAACATTTGCATGTGAATAGCAATGGGATTGTGAATGACTATGGGACTGGCCCTAAAAGGGGTGAGCAGGCCCGTGACAGCGGCACGCATCAGACCGGCCCAAGCCCTCAACCCAAAAAGAAGCCCCGAACCCTAATGCATAGGATATCTACTCACTTGAATTCCAGTTTCACTTTGAGGCTGTCCCAGCCAAAGAAGGGCACCGCATAGGTTATCAGCCACTTCTTGACATATCCATTGCAATCGAACTGAGGCTGGGTCCAGTAGCCGTGCTTAATGTTTGCGGCACGATACGAGTTCGGGTAGTGCTCATACTTCTGCTGGTATTCACCTGTCTCATTATGACGTATCTTGATTTTCATGTAGAACGTTTCCAGATCATCGAAGTTCGTATTCCAGCGCTGTTTGAGGAACTTAAAGTACTTCTTTTCCGTATATAGCTCGTGCGTTTTGTTAAGACGCGCCAGATCCTCGACCTTAAACTTGCGCGTGTTCAGCTCAGTTTTGTATGCATAGGGTCCAAAGTAGGTGCGATTGGTGAACTTATTGCGCTCCCAAAGTGTTGACGCCGACCAGACTTTACTGTCGCCCAACACAATGGCCAGGGTCTCGCCTATCATTTGATCCTCGGTCAGCGGCTTGTCCGCAACACGTTTGCCAGAGTACACTTCATTGGGGTCCGATACCTATGCAATACAAAAGATTAGCTAAAGTCGATATTTTTAGTTTGTATGGTTGGGGAAATAAGTTTCCCCAATTATTTTGATATGTATGCTAACAACTTGTGCAAATACGAGCACAAAAAGAATCAGAAGGTTAGAGGGAGGGTTCAAAGGAGTCCAGTTTATGCGAACGTTTGCGTCTCTTTATTGCTGATGCTGCCATAGCGGCTGTGTAGCTGTGGCATTTAATGAAGACGACGCCTTGTGGCGAACCCGTTTTTCGTGTCCTTTGCGCTCAAACTAATGAATTTAGCATTTGGTAATGGTTTGACACTGAATATTTAATTCACGCCGCGGCTGGCAACTGCCAACTGGCACCGTATAACTGAAACTTCAATTGAAACTGAAACTGAAACTGGCATTGCAGGAAATTCGAGGAAGTTGAATTACGCGTGGAAAATTATAATTTACACTTGAGAAGTTTTTAAGAGGCGACATCGAAGGCTCTTAATAGGTGTCGGGTTTATCAATTATTGCTCTTCATTTAGCGTGAAGGCGATGGGAAACTTTTGCACGCTTACCTGCAAAAAGGCACTAATAAAGTTGGCCAGACGCACAGCCATTTTGGCTTCGTTTTCGAACTGCTCCTTGGCGCCAAAGCTAACATCGCCGCGCAGTATAAGATCTTGTGGATGGAAACTGCAAGGATTTAAGACATTACACAGAATACTTTAAATGCATTTTTATAAATTTTCCGCACTCACTTCTTGCATGTGCGATAGTTGACGCCGTGAATATACTTGAGCGCCTGGTCAATATTCAAATGCTCTGTGTGCAGGGCTCTTGCGCCAGTCGAATAATTGCGATACTCGGTATGCAAATCTAAATATTTTTCTCGTATATGATAGGGCGCCTTTTCCCACTGAATGGGCAGCTTTTGAATCCCTGCAAGAAGCAACATTTGTTTACCAATTGTAAATATTTAAAGCATATATGAACCTACAGCCGATTTTAAGACAATTGTATTCATTATAATACTGTTCCGCCGAGGCCCGTTCCACAATTTCGCCCAGATAGGGTCGCCGCACAGTGTTTGGCAATCGAAAACCCGGTTTACAACGGCACTGATAGCCCCCACGCCTAAAGCCCCAGCCGTGTAAGGGCTCGCATTCTGTTGTTTCCTTTTTACATCGCGCAGTGTCCGCAAAATGATTCGGACCTTTGTTGCCTTCTCCCAGCGGACACTGATTAATGTCTATGCGCTCAAAATCCATCTCCAAAACGGATACAGCAGTATATCTAAAGCACCGACAGATTAGTGGGAAATATTTCAATATTATCGAGAGTCTTTACTCACTTCGGATACTCAATGTGACGGAACTGGGTGTGTCTCGGATAAATATCAGCGATGGGAACCACAGCCGCCACCAGCCACTTATTGGAACGTCCGCAGTCGAAATAGGGGCGTGTAAACTTGATAGGGCCTGGTATCTCCTCAGATCCAGGCGGACCGTGGAAAGTAAATGTTTCATTCGTATTGTTCGCATAGCGTATTTCCACTTGGTAGGTGATCTTCGTGTCGTGCCGACCAGCAACGTTATCTGGCAGCCAGGCGCGATACCACTCATTAATTTTATAGAGATCATGTGTATAATCCTTTGAAATGGAATCTGGATGATGGGCGCCTAAGTCCTGCACATCGAAAGTGTTCCACGTGGAAATCTTTTGTAAATGTATGGGATCATTAAAATCATCCAGACGGAACGTGCGCGGTCCAAAGCGTGGGAAGGTTTTATTGAAGAAGCCACGATACGACGAAGAGTACGAGCTATTGGGTGCGAAGTAGATAGCCGAGGCGTTAATGCTGGGATTGGCAGATACATCCGCCACAGTTGAAAGGAAATAGTACATCATGCCCGGATCGTACGTATCATTAATGGCCGGACGTATGAACCGCGACTGCAGTATGTAGCTCCAGAAGAAGCTGCGACTCAGAGCCATATTCTGCAGATGCAGCAGGGCTGTGCGATTGGGAAACACAGGGTTCACATTCACTTCCTTGATGTCGGGCTTGTGGGAGACAGCGTCCATAGGCATAAACAAATCCGCATGATGCTGTATGGGACAGTTGTCAGCATTCACCTTGTCGAATTGTATTTTGATCTCATCAAAGGCATCGCGGGCCTGCCACTCGTGCTGAGCGAACACGCCCACGACCAGAACCAGCACAAATAGCAGGTAGCTGCGCCCCAAAATCGTTGATGGCACAAACAGAACCATGATTGATTGTGTTTGTGTAGAGAGTAGTGGATGTGGCCGCCTGCCTGGGCAGCTAAGTCAATAAATTTGCTACACTTTAACTTAAAAATTAACTAAGATTCAAAATGAGATTCAAGTGCATGCAGCCACACGCAACACGATTACTAATACAAATTAATGCTCTTCACTTGTTGGAACTACGCCCTCAAAATCAACAGTGTTGCAAGCGTAGGTGCTAATATCGATTTAATATATCGATAGTAAACTATCGAAATGAGCAGTTCCAAATACATTCGATACCTATCGATGTAATTAACCATTTTGAACCAGTTCCGAATTTAAATGTAGCCCGCATGTGCTTTGTGGAATTACAGCATGCATTTTTGTAGGGTCAATCACTTATATTTATACCCCTTTCCCAGCATGCCATACACATGTATTTATAATTATGCGTATTGCCGCTATTCACAGTTGACACTCTCGATTTATTACAGATTCCGCCGCATATCCCAAAAACGACTGCAGAGTACATTTTTGGGCGCCTGCCAGTAAAAAAGGCAATACGTCCATCCCATGGAAAACTTTATAGATCCGACATTGATAGCCGGTTTGCATTATTCGGTACGTAACCACAACGAGGTCAACACAGATATTTGGCAACTTGTGCAAAAAGTCTCGTGAACCGCAGCCATTTCCTGGCTCCTATCATTGTCAATCTGTTTTCGTTAGTGGTTGTGTTCACTGCTCTTCCTTTTGTCGCCACCTGCGCTAAATGACACGAATTAGCGGCGACTCGCTGCATCCTACGTTCCCTTTTTATTTATTTATTTTTTTCTTTTTCCTTTTTTGCAACTGCATTACATTGCAGTGGGTACGCTCGGTCGTTTTGGCCAGTTCGTTTGGGTTATTTATTACACCTGTCGTTTTGCTTGTCTTTTTTTTTAGTTTTTACCCAGTTGGATTACAGCGCCAATTCTCTGCTGGCCAAAAAAGAGGAGCCAACTTAAATTTGGCACAAACATAATTTTCAGTTTGTCGACTGACATTTCCGCGCGCGCCTCCCTAGCTGTGTGTGTGTGTGTGTGTGTGTGTGTGTGTGTGTGTGTGTGTGTGTGTGTGTGTGTGTGGTAGGCACTGTTTATCCTGCTGCCGCACCTCGTAATGCAGATAAATCTACGCGGCGCTCGCATTGTTTTATTTTCCACGTGGGAATCGACAAAACAGTAAAACTGCAACTGCCCCAAAAAATGTTGCAGTTATTTTGCACTTGTTTTGTTTTCATTTTGTTTCGGTTCTGTTTTAGTTTTCAGCTTCGCCTTGTTTTTTTTTTTTTTTTTTTTTTGTTCTTGTTGCCTGTAATTGATTGTTGTTGCTGCTGCTGCTGCTGCTGCTGCTGCTCGCCTCTTGCTGCAGTTGCCGTGTCCTAAATGGCAACAGCAATTGCATTGCGACAGAAGTTTATTTTTGAAGCTTCACGGAGGCATCTGTGCACCGATGGCAGTTAAGCTCAACCAGATTAAAGTTTCATTTGAAAATGTGCCAAAAGCATTAAAAATAGTTTCCAGTAAATAAAGTTGGCAAACTTTCCATCTATACTCAGGCTGTATCTAATGTGTCTGCGTGCAGTTTATAATATATGTTTAGTTAAATTTAAATTCAAATTTCGCTTGATTCGGAATAAGTATAAATAAAATATTTGTTGCTGTTAAGCGATTATATTAAACATCTACTGGAATAGCAGTTGGCTAAATGAGTAACTAAGTAACAAGAAATGTTGATAAAATTTTATCAAGCGAGTTGCAAATCAGCTACAAAAACATCAAATAAAGTATATTGCGCATTCACTGAAATCTTTGCGCAAGTTCAAAAAACCACAGGCAATAAAAGCAACAAAGGGAAAAGCAAAAAAAGAATGCTTTTTTGCATGCTAATAACCAGACGGAGAAAATAAAGGCCACAATTTAAACAAAATCAAACAAAAATAATATAAAAGAGAGCAAAAAGAAAAAAAAACGAACACTGTGGTTAGACATGGACATGGCTATAGATTTGGACATATGCAAAGTGCGCGCTGTGACATGTCTGCGATCTTTGGATTGCATTTTTTCTTTACTCTTTTCTTTTTTTTTTTGGCATTGGCTTCCAAAAAGCAAAACATAGCCCCAAAATTGGGATGTGCCTGTACGTGCTGGGCGTCACAGCATCGGCAATCTCGCCAGCAGCAGCAGCAGCAGCAATGAGTGTACAGAAGCAGCCGCAGCAGCAACAACAACAATAATAATGCCAAAGCACTTCCATCCCAGTCAGCCAACAATAACAACAACAACAACAACAACAACAACAGAAGCAGCAGCAAACAACATACACATACAAAAGCGGCCTAACACAGCGCAAAATTTTTTTTGTCAAGGGTGAATGACCCAGAATCAAAATCCACAACGTTGTCGTTGTCGCTATTGCCGCTGCCTGGCTGGCTGACTGGCTGCCTGCTTACCTCGCCCGCCCCTGCTCCTCCCCAGCACCCCCAGTCAGGCTGTTGCCGCCGCTGACTCCTCCTGTTGCCGGCGTCGTCTTCGTGCGCAGCCCCCACGCCGCCGCACTTGCTCCAACAATGTTGTGGCTCGGTCTCGGCCTCTCGTATTCGGTTTCGGCTCCTCGGGCTGTTATGATTGCCGTTGCCAGACGATAACCCAAACCAACATCACCAGAAACAGCAACGGCAGCAGCAGCAGCAGCAGCGGCAGCAGCAATAGCAGCAGCAGCAGCAGCAGCAGCAGCAAAAAAAGTGAAAAAGAATTGCGAATTTAAACATTTTGCAGCATTGCACACGCGACTCTCGCGCGCGCTCTGCCAGACAGTCTGAGAGATACAGAGAGATACAACGCCGTCGACCGACCCACTCACAAACACAGCTACACATTCAAATGGTATACTGGGCTCTGGAGCTGCTTTGCCTTTTGTATTGCGAAATGTTATCGTGGCAAACGAACAGCGTTAATTGCATTGCACGCCTCCACCCAATAACTCCTCGACCTGCGGCGCCCTCCTGCGCCTCCTCCATTCATCTATCTCTAATATAACTGGAGGGCTCGCTCTATTGCATCCGTTAGATACTTTTTTATTATACACTGCGCTTTGCCAAGCTTTAGTCAGCTTCCGTTGGCATGGCTGCAGACTGCAGTCACTGCTGCTGCGACTCCTGCTGTTGGGTCAGCGAATCAATCTTCATTCGGTCTACGCATCACAGAGAGCCTGTCGGCATTTATCAGCATTATGGTTTTGCCCCCTGGACACGGCAGCAGCAGCAGAAGCAGTAGCAACATCAAAGTAATTTGAGCAGCAATAAAAAGCTCTGACAGGCCAACAACTAATACACAATCTCAAACACACAAAGCAGCAATTAAAATTGACCCAAGATGTTGCCGCACTGTGGAACTTATAGCAAATAAAAATAGAACAAAATTCAATAAATTATTAATTGCATTTATATCAAATATTTTCCTTAATATCTAAAAGCATATCGTTCCCAACATCTCTAATTTGTGTATATTGATTACAAATATATATTTACTTTTGTTATTTGTTTTATATACAAATGTTATAATGATACATATATAAATAATAAGTCATTTTAGGAATATATTTAATTTAAATTTAATATATATTTCGACTGGAATTTTTTGTACTTTTATCCCACTGTATCGAAGACAAGACGTCTTACGTCTTGAGGCCGTACGAAAACCTGATCCAAGTCCGTGTCTCATTTACCGTCTGGGGCTGTCACCTAATTTCCGTTTTAGAAACATGTCCTCTGGCTGGCAAGGGCCACTTGAGAGAGTACCCGTTCGCTGACATGTGTCCTGGCTTCATCGGCCCCTACGTCCGGCGGCAACTGGACTTGTTTCAAGTCATTGCTAACTTTTATTTGCAACGAGGACAGTAGCAAATAGTTCTTGTGTAATTCAATTGTTGTCCTTGTCGCATATGGCCTCTGTCGTCGTTGTTGCAGGTTCCTAAATAGCCGCAGGCCACAGTTTGTGACTGCTGCAGTTAGCTAGCTTATGGGCCGCAGGCAAGTGACGCGTTGTGCCTGACTGAGTTCGAGACTTGTGCGCGCTCCCTTCAAGAGGACCTACGACAATAGCCAAAGTTACCCAAGCACAAGCGCAAAACGAATGACCTGACAAGCAACAAAGTCAGTCGTTCCCGCGTTCGTCTTCTCTGCTTTCCAAGAGTTCCCACTTGCGCTGGTCATTTGCCTGTCTCTCCAACTATTGCCGTCTGCAGCTTTGCAATTACTTTTGTGTACCCCAAGTGGACTAGAATTCTCAATTTTCTAATTTCTCTTTTTATTTTTGTTTATTTTTTTTTCTTTTTTCTCTGCACTACAATTATTTGGCACTTTCCATTCGATTTTGCAAACGCAAGGACTAAGCGCAAAAGGAAAGGCAAATATTTAATGTTCGAAAATTCTCGATTTTTGGCATCAGGAAAAAAAAGGATTTTGAATTGCCGATTACTTCAGTTGACAGCGTTGAGAAAATCTTAAATTTGCATTCTTTTACATTATTCCTTTAATTCGGAATGCAATTATCTTCAGCTGCATTTTATGGCCAGCTTTACTTTCCCATGGTCATTTCTCTTTTATTTTATTTATTTTTTTCTGTTTTTCTGATCAACTGCTGGCATGTAATTTATGCGTATTAATTTCATAGCTTGCCTATCCCGCTTCCTGTTTGTCTTTCGCTTCTGCCTGGATACAATGGTTGTCCAATCCTTGCCATTCGTTATGCGTTGCAACACAAAAGATATCGAAAAAGGATTCTCGCATATCGCACAAAAGCAATGCAAGCAAGTCGCGTCCATTGCATCGCTCCTTCTGCCATTATTCAAGAACATAATGCCATTTTTGATATGTAAATAAACAACGAGAACAACAACAACAAGAAGAAGGCCTGGCTGGCTGACTGCCCGGCCGCGTTCTAATTGCCGCGAAGGACCTGCACGGCTGTGTGCTAAAGCCCTGTCGAAGCTCTGCCAGCTCGGAGCTGCCTGGCAGGCATCCTGCTAAGCTGGACATGCAATTGCATTGCATTTGGCATTGTTTTTCAACTTTCTGCTTTCCGTTTAAGGGTTGAGTTTCAAGTTCGCTGCTGCGGGGTTATCGCACGATTACAAAAGATTTCCTCTGGTCAACGACGGCCAGGCACAACATGCTAAATATATACACACACACAAAATGCAGAATGAATAAACCATAATGCAAAATACAACAAATCCGTGAAACTTGCAGCGGAAGTTACGCGAACAATCTTTTCATTTTCATCCCAAGCCATCCAAGCGCAGGAGCTGAAGAAGCCTTGGATAGGGGCTTTATGGTCATCGCCACCATCTGGATGCAGTTGCTAGATGTGGCCAACTCAAGCGCACATTAACTTTTATCTATGAGATACTTTTGTATCTTGGCAGCTGGCAGCTGCATAAAACGCAAACGCAACACGGCGGCAACTGGTGTCGACTCTTCAGATATGCATCACCAAGTGCTGCTCCTTCCTCACTTAATGTTTGTACTCTAGCGAAATCGAAGTCATATATCAGCGATATCCTGCATGCCAAAAGGATAATTTCGCTTAGAGCATCCCTTCGCTTGCTCTATGCTCGTGGCTTCTTCTAGCTCATGTGCATGTTCGACCTTCTACGCTGTCATTGAACCCCGGCGAGGGCAAATGCATCGAGCGAGGGTTGAGCTGTGAGAGGAAGCCATTGCACTTAATATTATGTACTCATTATATGCTCATTATATGCATATAATGTGCTTACCTACAAGTCCTGTGCCACTCTTCACATTTTTATTTTGTTTTAACACACACACACATACATACACTTACACACAGACACCCTCACCCCAGCGACCGTACTGACCTATTCCTCTGGAATTGTTGTATGGGTTGGCTGGCAAACAGCAAAAAGTAAATAGCACAAAGCGATTTTTAAAACTAACTCATGTGTAAACATACTTTTTAATGTTTATGCTCTTTGGTCTTGCTCCAAGCTAAGAGCCGAAGCGGCGAGGAGGGCGTCGCACGGGGGCGTTTACATAAGCAGCTGTCAAGCATTTACATGACTTAGGGATTTGCATTTTGTAAGCATACCTTAAAATATTTCAATATAGTCCAAATGATTGGTAAAAAATAAACAAACTTGGTTTGACTGTACCTTAAGCTCTGGTTCGTGATGCATTCTGGCGTTGCAGTTCAGCATTTTGCTGCAGTTTTTGTTTGGTTTGTTTGGCGGGAAAATATGATCCCTTAATTCGATATTATTAGCAATTGACTGAACTTGTCTTCTTCCTCTCCTTGAACATCTCCTACGGCTGGCACCTTTACAAATTGTTTTAACACCTTGTTCAAGCCAGGAGAGGGGACACAAGGCTTAAATTGAAAATCGATATTTGGAGGGAAGGTTAAGGATTGCAGCTAAGCAACTGGCTTCGCACACCTTTAACGCGGGGGCGCCGAAGGGTGTTGAATGTAATTAAAAAGAGTTGGATTACACGTGTTTGGTAGCCAGGCTGGCAACCAGTCAAGCAGTGAAGCGGCGGCCAGGCAGATGGAGAAGATGGCATAAAGAAGTTGCTTGCATACGATAACAAATGCTTGGCGTAAGAAAACACGTCGGCTGTAGCAGAAGTTGGAGCAGCAGGAGCAGCAGGAGCAGGAGCAGTGTTAGTAGCAGCAACAAAACAAAACAAAAGCAGGGACAGGAGGAGCTGTTAGGACAAAGTTCTTCTTTTCACTTAACACACAAGTGAAGTGAAGCAACCAAGTCGAGCAGCGCTCGGACGAGCACACGCTACATCCCCGCGACGCAATCGTCCTCTTAAAATGCACTTTAAATGGCAGTTTCCGGTCACACACACACACACACACACACATACGTACACATACGTACACATACATACTCGCATGCATAGAAACGTATAAGCATAATAAAAAATACAATGCAAAACGTTAAGTAAAAGCTAAAAGGAGTCGGGCTGTGCCAGGAACAGCAATGCACCGCTTGGTACATACTGTACCCACACTCAAACACACACACACACATACATGTATGCACACACTCGCACACACACGCTGTCATGCTTGCCAGTAACTTCATTCTCATCCTTCTTCGCATACGAAGTTGCAGTAAAGCGCTTTTTATAGGCCTACCCCTTGCATTTATGAGTGCTTAGTATGTGTGTGTGTGTGTGTGTGTGTGTGTGGTTGCATGGGTATATGCGTATGTGGCATGCATCTGGAAACTGCATATATGACTTAAATGCAGTTTATAGAAAATCTGATATTTCTTAATTGATATTGATAACAAAATTTGAATGAATTTCAGTTCGGCTTAACAACTTTTCTCTGTAATATTTAATTGCAGAATTGATTTTTACAATAAATATTTGTATTTAATTATATATTTTTTCTTATTCTTTACTTGCAGTTGCGCACAATATTGCACGTGAGTCGTATCGCGCCTACAACACCGAGATATACGCCTCACGGAACAGCTCCATGGGTCAACATGGCGGTAAGTGGAACCAATTCAATTAATTCATTCTAGACTTGTGTGCTGAGCGAGTGGTTGCGCCCCATCTGAGCTGAGTTGTTACAAATTGTTTTTTCCACACACTTAAAATGATGCTCTCTGTTATATGAGAACCTCACTAAGACACTTTGGCTCGTCGCGCAGGTTGCGGAAATGTTTTCATTAGCTAACCCGGTCGACACAACCCATACATCCTGTGTCATCCTGTGACTATGTGTTGCTGAAGAGGAGGGGGGTGTGCATTTTGAGGTTAGCCTGTCGGCGAGACACGGGCTTCAAGGACTTTTTGTGTTCAGCAACTGACATGGCTAGGAGACAATTTGCCGTCTGCTGTGTTCTTCAACGGCGAGCTCCTCCATAGAGCAACTGGCTGTTGTGCATCATCATGAACTGCCTTTACCATGTGCTGTTGCACACATGTTGGTGTAGGTCCAGCCGGTTATACACCTTCATATACATGTATATATGCGAGCTGAGTACATATATATATTTATATAAATGTGTACATAAAACTCTTCGCGCCTTTTGCCACAAACAGCACATAGCACGTTGTGTGTTGAGCTCCATGGCTGCCGCAAGCACCTCGACCTGTTCCGTTGCAAGCAGCAACGCGATGTCAGCACCTTTGCAGCCTTTACAATTTAATTTTTTTTTTTTCGACTGCTGCCACTGCAGAATTAATGGGTTAAGTAAATAGCTATGTAATATGCTGCAGGCTGCTCGATGCAGCAGCAGCAGTAGAGAAAAAGGAAGCAGAGGGGCGACAAGAAGGATGTAGAGAAAAGCCTCGCTTTGTGACGTTTCGCAGGCAACGTTTGGCTACCAATGCCGCTACCCTTACGGAGGCTCCATTAAACGCTTCACTTGCAACACGCGAGACAATGTCAATAGCTTCTTGATGCTATGCATATTCAGATCTTATTTCGATTATTTTTCGCTCGAAGAAATACGAAATGGAATTACCATTGACTAACTTAAAGAAATGAACATATCTTGTATAATGCATATATTATAATCGTGCAGTATTTAAGCTTGTCAAACATTCTATAGTCAGCTCTGCTATGCAAGCGGTCTGTGCTTGTTGCACCTATAAAAATATATAGGTGAAACACGTATCGTTGTTGCAAACCCGCTTTGCATTTTAACCGTATGAGAACTGGCCCGAAAAAAGCGAAACAACAAAAGGCTAAGCTGAATATGTGAACTGCTTTGAGTGCTTCGCCCATGTGGACAGATTTTGTTTTCTTTTTCTTTTTCCACTCGCATACGGCGCCATGTGCAGAATGCAGTTGCCGTTGCAACCACTGCTGCTGCGTTAAGGGTTCGAGTTTTGCTTTAGTTGCAAACGCAGCGAACGAAATGTAGGCCAAGTTAAAATTGATTTAATGCAGTGATTGTGGCAGCTGCAATGGCTCTGATTTATGTATGCCGATCGCAGCTGTGCCCTGCTTTCAGTGGAATCTTACGAATGGATCTTCGATGTACCCGCTGCGTGCACTGTGTCGTATGCGCAATATTTACCAAGCAGAAATACATTCGAACAGCAGCGCACATTGACCCAGAGCATACTCTACGTATTGGATGCACTTCAGCAGGAAAAACTTCGTTAAAAATAATTGCCAACCCTTCAGCGTTGGTGGCGTGTGAAAACCGCCTGCAATTTTCAGCTGCAGTTGACGTCGCAGCTTTCCCGCCGTTGATTTCGCTGCCTGGCAACTGAAGTTTCCACGATGTTGGTGGCGGCTGTCAAGTGGCTGCCTTTGACATTTAATTGGCTAAAAATGTTTACTTTCTCGCTTAGAGTATTATCCTTTCGTTGTTGCTGGCTCATGCTCATGGGACTTGCTCTGAGACTTGGCACACACACACACACACACACACACACACACACACACACACACAACACACAGATTCTATCAAACAATACCATCAGCTGGCACACAACAGCGCCTTTGTGTTTTAACACCTTCATCCAATTTCATTTTTATTTCCCGTTGTTGTTGTTCTATATATTCGACGCTGATCCTTGGCTTCGTTCGCTGTCAGTTTTGCCCTGGCTTAATTTATGGACTTTGGGCCATTTGCTCTTGCGCATCATCTTTGAAAAAAGTGACGACAAAACATTCCACAATATGACAAAAAACAACAAAAAAAATAAGAATACGAAATCCTTTTTAGCAAAATATAAGAAAAAAAAACTTTTTATACCAAAAAAAAAAAACGCCATCAACAATTTAGATAAATTTTCCCACCAGCCATAGGCTGAAAAACAAAGGATCATCACCACCCCATACACAAGCGAGGGGTGCTCGGGCTTTGGTCAGGGCTCTACACTGAAAGCTAGTGCCAAGGGGTGCTGGGCCATGCCTCAGCCACATCCGCTTCATTCCATATACATATACCTCTTTACAATAATCACAGTCTATGCACGATATCAAATGATAAACTCCAAGAGGCACAGATTCGCGAATGCAGCTTGTCTGACCGCCCTACCCCTGACTCTACCTCCGCTTCTGCTTCTGCCACGGCCTCGATCGCCTTGCAGCAGCCTCCTTTTCATGGCTGTGTGTGCACAACGGCTCAGTGACGGCGGCGCATCCTTCAGGTACAACTTACTCATATATCACAAAAGGATATCGCGCTCTGTGTGCTTTTCTGCTTAACTTTTTCCTTGATTTTTTTCATCCTTCGCTTTTTTTTTTTATTTGTGTGTGTGTGTGTGTGTTTTGTCTTGTCTGGTCAGCATTGGTCAGCGGCTACTGCTTCTGCTCCGCTCGAAGGTGACACCGTAGCATACACACAATGGTTATAGATGGTCTTGCAGAAAAAACGAACATATTTTAAAACACGCGTACGAAAAAAAAAATCTGAAAGATACGAACCAGTCGCAAAAAATCGAAATCAACTCTAAGAAAAAACGCAGATTTATTTGTTGGTCTGCATTAAAAATGCAAATGTCGCATTGAGTTTCTTTCTTCATTCCATGGCTCATCATCTCCGTCTCATACTTCTCTTTTGAATCTTTGCTGATCATCTACTTCCTGTGCTTTAAGAACTTAGGCAAACAACATTGCCAACGATCAGCGAACCTGAATGAACTTAGCCCAGCTGAACTAACTAACTTGCATTTTGATTGAATAGCTAAGAGAATATGTTGGTCAAAGTGAAAAAAAAGAAAAGATTGATTCCATTCGAGATTTAAATCGTAGTTCTTAATAATTAATATTTATGATTCATATTTATGAATTGTTCAAAGGGAAATGTGCAAACTAGATTGATTTTTGATTTATATGAAAACTTTTGCTCAAATCAGGTTTGACTCTTCAATTTTCCATCTACAATTTTCTATATTTTTTGTTAACTGATCAAAAACATGATTGAACCACATTGCCTATCGAGCCAGATTGTCCATAAGACCTGCTCCATTCTTGTATTCATACGCTGCCCCTAACATACGCCAAGAAGCATTTAAGCTCGCGTATCTCTGGAGCGGAGCGATAAAGAGCTGCCAAGACAACAACTACAACCACCACCACCACCAGCACAAGCGCAAGCACAGTAGCAACAACAACAGCAACAACAGCAACAAAAACAGCTAAGAGCTGAAATTATCATCAGTGCTCAATAAGTTTTGGTCACTGGACAATGTCCATCCTTTTGTGGCCGTCGTTGCCAAGAGGTTCAGGTACATTCGAGTACCTCTACCTACATTCATTTGAATGGAGACAAGTCCCTGCGTCCTTTTCTCGTGCTCGCGACGATCTTCAGGCCGATCCTTTGTGTGGCCAAGTGCGCCGCTGTCTACGTCGCTGCCCCTGACATAGTCGTTGTTGTTGGTGGTGCCAGTGGTGGTGGTGCTGCTTCTGCTGTTGCTGCCTGTGGTATCTGGGGAATGAAATTAAAAGCATGCAGAAAAAGTTTTATTATGCGAGCGTCGAGCGAATCGGCAGCAGAAAAGCGATTTTTTATATAAAAATATTTGGAACGAACTGCGGCCGGATTGAAGGGTAAAGAGCGAGCCAGCAGCAGAGGTAGAGGCAGAGGCAGAGGTAGAGGCAGAGGCAGGGGCACCACCACCACCGGCGCATGGGGTAAGGTTAAGGTCTGAACTACGACTGCGGCTGCGCTTTCTGCCTGCCGCTCGCAAGAAGTGTTGGATGTCATCTTATTATTTTGAGACCACGCAGCAGCAGCAGCATCAACAGCAGCATCAGCATTGATGATGACCATGCGCCGCTGACCAGCCGCAGCAGCTATAGAGGGGCCCTAGAGGGCTGAGGCATGGACTTGGTTAGCAATCCCGGTCCCCCCGGTCAGTTGTAAGCCTTGTACAAAACTGTGGGAATAAAAACAGGATTCAATGCCGCAGTTTTTAGCTAAAATTGCGTTATCGCCGCAATTGTTGTTGCTGGACTTTACGTTTCGATGATGCCACCGATTTTTTGATGATGCTGGTCATCATCTGGCTGAGCTATCCTCGCGCATATCCTCGCTGCATCTTTTTCACATTCATTTTGTAGACACATTCTACTCTTTCTTTTTGCTTTTGCTTGCCAATTCGCCTGTTCTCACTCACGACTATCAGAGAGAAGAGGGAATTGATAAAAAATAAAAATCGAGTTATTTATCAATTAGAAAAGCTTACTGTACTATTTTGAGTTCATTGATTGATAAATTAATAGGTGTTATAAAATTGAGCAATTGCCCCGTAAATGAATCATATGCGAACATTCACTTTGTTATCGAAAGATTTTTAATGCTGATAAGCAACTAGAGAATGAAGTAAAAAGTGAATGAACACTGACATTTGAGTCTGTATATAATCGCATTAGTCGTAAAGGATCTATAATTTCCAACTAATTGGATGATCTCATTGATGGCACTCGCGCCGTTAAGCTTTTAAGCTGCCATAACGCGGTAACGGTCAACGCACCTGCTGCAGCAGGCGCACAAATTAAGTTAGCAAAAGCCAAAAGCTCCGAGAGGGCGAATAAGTTCGAAAATGAAATGAGACGATGGATCTTATCGGCGCATCTAGATGCTAGATACGTTTGTGTCAGTCAGGGGCAGCAGAGACTTAATGTTAATTAAACTTGGACGCCAGCAAAGAGCAAACACGATCATACAACAAAACGGATTGCGATTGCCCGAAGCAGAAGAATTGCAGTTAATTGAAATGTTCCACAGTTGGCGGCGCATAGCGACAAAAAACGCAACGACAAAAGTGAGGGGTCACGTTGAGGTAGCGCAAAAAAAATGTATATATGCACACACATGCACGCACGCACACATATTTACATGTGACTGTAGGTATGCTCGAATAAAAAATAGCAATAGACTCTATTGCAAAAAAAAAAGATTATTACCAAAGGCTAGAGATGCCGAGAGAGTAACAACTAGAGAGCATCGTCACAGTTGCTCTCTTTCTCTTTCTGGCTCTCACTCCGTCTCTCAGAACTGCAGACACAGAGCAAGCTTCGAGCTACAAAATGTTTGACTACAAAGCGACTTCGGCTGCGGCGTCTGGGTGGTTGGTTGCTAGCTGAGTAACTGCCTGCCTGCCTGCCTGCCTGGCAGCGCTTGCAAAAACTACAAAAAGCACACACAGCCACAGAGCGAGCATGGTGGTGTATGGGTATGTCTGCCTGTGTGTGTGAGAGTGAGAGAATGCATGCAATGCATACCAATACCATTGCAGCACTCGCCGCTGCGAATGCCAAAACAAAACAAAAAGGAAACGCACGCTGCGCTTGTGTGCGAAGCTTTACCGGCGTCAACGACAGAGTCTTTCTCTGTGTGTGTGTGTGTGTGTTTGTATGTTGACTGTGCCTGTGTGTAGAAGTGTGTGTTTGTGTCGCTGCAAGCTTTTTTGTGGCTGTAGCTCAGCGAGACCGTCGTCTGACTGACTGAACTGCCGGGTATCTGTATCTGTATCACATCGCCACTCCACTCGCAAGTATCGCGGACGCGCAAACGACCATGCGAAAAAATCGCAGTAACAAATCTGGAACTTTTTACACAAACGGTTAAAAATCCATGCAAAATATTAACTAAATCAATTCTAAATCAACTAAATTTAATTCGATATCAACATATTTCGGTCTGCAGCGTTACGAAAGTATAATTTTAATAATTTCCCGACAAATTTTGGATGCAATAAATATTTGAGTAATCAAAAATTAACGAGTCCGCGGATACGTCTCATATATTGGATATTTAAGCACAACTAAATAACAATAACAAACTAAACAACAATAGCAAGAAACAAAAAACCATTAAACACATCGTTCACACACATAGAAAATAACCCAGAATAAAAATAAATCCGATATTCCATTCTGTTATCAAAAAGTTTTCTTAGTGTTTAGTGCAAGATTTGCCAGTTTTTGTTTAAGTTTTTCTTTATTTGCAACGATATAATACGGTAAATAAATTATAATAATATAGTAAGTGTTTTACGTGGAACACAAGCATAATACGCTTTTACTTACCAATAATAATAATAACAATAATAATAATATCAACAATAATAATAAATATATATATATTAATAATAATAGCTACGCAGTCTACGCATAAAACTTGTAATTTTAAGAAAGTATCTGACGGATACACACAAGTCTAAACGTCTCCTATGGGCACGCAAAGCGCATAAAAATGCAGCGCCATGTCTGGAAGTGCATTAAAATAAAATATAAAATTTATAAATTGCTCACAAGTGAAACAAACACAACCTGAAAATATCACGCAGATTAACATCAATAAACACTTATGTGAAAAACAGAAAATTGAAACTGCATTCAGTTGAAAGTACACAGAATATTGATAAAAGTGATTTTAAGTGCGAAGTGAGACCAAGTGAAAAAGAAAGAAAAGAAAAAAAACATAGCCGAGAGCTAACAATAATATTGATAATTTAATATTGAATCGACTGGATTTGAAATCGGAATCAGCAAGGTTATAAATTGCCGCCGAAACTTGGATATATTACAATTGTCGGCAAAAGGAAACGAACGGTGGAAGCGCAGGAAAACTAAATCAAAATTGAACATAATTAAATAGAAATCTAATGCAAAACGTGCCTCGAAAAACCTTAAAGCTACAAAGACAACTGTAACTCGCAAGCTTTAATCAAAGCTCACCACAGCAAGCATTTACGTAACTTGAGATAATTGATGCAATTGCCAAATAGAAGACACACACGCATACCTACCTACATACACATACATACGCATTCAAGAAAACTGCATCTAAAGCTTTGAAGCCGCGCTAAAAACCAGAGAGCGAACAACTGGCGATCGCAAATTGCCGAAAGCTCCCCACACGAGGTAAACGCCCAACCGAGCGCATTGCAACGCGCGAGACAGGGAGAGAGATTGTGCATAACTGCAGCGGCAGCAGCCGGCGCATCGCTAACCGAACGGAGTGCGTTTTGTGCTCGTAACTTGTTCGGCCAGCTCTCGGAGCGACGCTTCGTGCACTTCCTGCGCCGCAGCCCCCAGCGAAAAGCAGCGGCAGAACCAGAGCCGCTGAGCGACGACAACGAGATCAGTTCGTTGGCGAATGCAACGCTGATTGCAATTGACGCTGGCTGCATTCTACGCGGCTAAAAGGAAAAGAGAAAGAGAGAGAGAGGGAGACAGAGACAGAGAGTGAGTGAGAGACTGACTGACTGATCATCATCAAACATCATTCGCTCTACTGTACGCCGGTCACTCAGCATCTGCAACTCGGCGGACCCCAAGCAATCGGAACGGGGGGAAAATAAAAACGACATTTGCTGCGGCTCGTTGCGTTTCTGTTTCTGTTTCTGTTTTGTTTTCTTGCTCGTGCAAAAGTACAAAATATTTTATAATAGAAAATAACTTGGAAGACATTCGAAAAAATACCTAAATAAGTGTGTAATTTGTGTTTTAGTGCAAAATATAGTAAAATAACATACATTACGACTCGGATTAAATATCTACACCTGCTACAGACAATTGGATACTCTACTCAGTTGGATACACATCACTAGAGCAGCTACGCGGCTACAGATACAATTCGCTTGAGTAAGTCAATACTAGATCTAACTTTGGATACGTGGCTAAAGCTACAATTCGAATCACGAGGCTTACGCTGTTCCATGTTATCAGCGTTTAAATTAATAATAGAATCGAAAGATTGAGTTGAGATAGTGAGTCTTTTGACCGCCTAATAAAAAAGATTGCACTTTTATAAATAAACTATTGGCAACTGCAGTGCGATTAAAATGAATATGTGTGTAGTATATTTTAATCTATATTCGAAATATAGAACATTATTTTCCGGAGCAATAGCCTTCAAAATTCAATAAGCAACATTGCAAAATGTGTTTTGAAAGTTTTCCTAATTATATCAAGGAAATTTTGTCATCCCTTCCTCTATAAAAATAGAAATCATTTTAACTTCTAACTAAAGCTATTTTTATATTTACCTCAAATTCAAGAATAGAAACTAGTTTGTAATTGCGTTTTTCTAATCCATTGCTAATCAATGAATCAACTGAAGTGAGCAGGCAACAGATTTTAAATAACGGCAAATTTACCAAAGATCCGTTGTTTAATATTAGATTCTTAGAATATTGCCGAATTTTAAAAGCTTAGGTTACTCCCTAAACGTTATTTCAGTATTCTGTGGGGTTCCCATGGTTTCAAATTCCCAAATATGTGTGTAACCTGAGAGCCTTTCAAGCATTCGGAGACCACAAATAAATAAAACTGCATATTTTGATTTTTTAAAATTTAAACGAAACGAAGCGCTAAAAATCACGTGCAAACGCAGCGCAAACACATAACTGACGCCCACCAGAAATGGCATTGAATGCTTTGGGCTACGAGAGAGGAGCGATGTCAGAGAGAAAGCGGGGATTGACAAACAAAAACTGACCCCGTCAAGGGGGAGGTGAATTGGTTGGGGAGCAACAGCAGCATGTAAGTGAAGGAAGCCCAACGAGACGCGCTCGCAAAACCCACAAGTTCATGACCAAAATGCCGCATGGCGGCAACGATGGCAACAACAGCGACGTCGACGTCAACAACGACGACGACGACGACGACGGGCCCACCAGATAAGCGTGGGCGCAGGGTTCGGCCAGTCGTTCGCTTGGCCAATCTCTCAATATTTGTGCGCTTTTGTACACATACTTACACTTACATACATTCATGTTCCTATTTAAATGCAGCTGTGTGCAATTTGGTTCCATTGGAGAATAGCTGAAAACATTAACAGACAGACTTTATTTGCTATGGTTGTTATTTAGTTGTGTAGTGCGCTCATTTAACCCCTTCGAAGGAATGTTAAGGCAGTAGGTCTCGTTTCTGTATGTGTTTTCTTTTTTTTTCCTTTTTTGCATAGACGCGCTTATTTTATGTGCGTGTGCGTGTGGATGGCATGTGGAACGTCGACGTTTTGCTGTTTATCGTTTACTTTTAACATTTCCGTCCCTTTTAGTGTGGAGCATATTGCAGAGCAGATTTCGCTTTTATTTATGTACTTGTACTGCAGTTATTTTATGCTTTTCACTTTTCGCTTTTTATTTTTTATATTTAAAGATAGCGTTACGTTCCACACGCACACACTCAGGCTAGCTTGCGTTCCACACGCGACAAGACTTTACTCGCCGACAGTCAAGTTTTTTTTTGTACACATTTTTGCATTTCAAGACACACACAAACGATCTTCTGTGCAGCGTCGGAACGGCTGAGAGAATTTGTGCGTGTGTGCGTGTATCTGTGTGCATGTTTTTTCGCTTTACGCTTTAGTGTGCAAATTCTGCTGCCACTCGCGCTGCTTATTCTCTCAATAGCGCTGCCAGCGTCAGCGCACACTTGGAAATATTCGCTCTCGCGCTCTCTTGCTCTCTCGTCTTCTCTTTATATTTTTTGCACGCTTTGCAAAACTTTTTACTTGCCTCTGACCGTCGTCGTCGTTGTTGTCGATGTATGTGTGTGTGTCTGCATTGTATCTGTGTGTGCATGCGTTGTTGTCTGTAGCCGACTCATTTGACTGTGTGTGCATTTTTGTAGCCGTCGTCGTCGCAGCCGTCGCCGTCGCCGTCGACGTCGTCGTCGCTGCAGCTTTCGTTACGACTTGCGGCTGCGACTCCCCAGAGTTGTTTGTGGGTTTTGTTGTGCGACGCAAGTGAAGACGTGAAGACCAACTGAGCAGCAGCAGCAGCAGCCAGCGAACGTCAGACGTGTGCGAAGAACCGAACCAAGAACCGGTGACGTAGACGTTGCGTCCGCCATTATTACAACGCGGTGGCTGCCAAACGCAAATTACAACTACAATAAATAATCGGAAATTAGCAATAGAAGTTCACTTGTGTGTTGTACAGTGTCAAACCAAAATCAAAATAGAACAAAGCGTTCAATTTATATGCGTGTATATATTGAGAATATACTTGCATGTACATATGTATTTTAGTTTGATGCTCGTTGGAGAATTCGCAAGCACACATAGGCATACACACACACTCGCACACACGCATACTAGGTGCGCTAAGTTATGTAGGCAGAGCGCGCGCGGCACGCGAAATGCTAACGGAACGGAACGGCACGGCCACTGTGATCTCATAAATAACTAAAATAAAATAAATAAATAAAATACAAAATATAATATACAAATTATTTTATAAATGTATAAAATGCAAAGGAGCTAGCTATAAATATCTACAATATTAAAAAAAAAAAAAAAAAAAGAAAAGAAAACAACGAAATCTAGTTTAAAGTGCATACAAAAGTGAATTTTTTGTGAATTTTTAGTGTAAAATAAATTAAAAGGTAAAGAAATACAAGTTGGTTTGCCGCTGCAAATTGCACGCTCACACACACACTGACACACTCAAACACGCACACACACGTGCGAAGAAAGGCCAACAGCAACAACAACTACGTATCCATATCAAGTGCCAGTGTTGTGAATGTTGATGCGCGTGTGTGTGTGTGTGAGTAAAAAGCACACGGCGCGACAAGCAGTCAGCGACGGCATTTCTTGAGACCCCAAATCTGACAAATGTGTGTGAGTGTGTGTGTGTGCAATTAAGTGCAAACATTAGACAGCAACATTTGATATATATATATATATGTTATGTGTGTGTGTGTGTGCAGATATATTTAAAGCCAAACAGCTGACATGTGTGGCGTGAAATGAAACGAAATCAATTTAAATGTATGTATGTATGTGCGCATGTGTGCGTGTTCAGGTGTTTCACTCATATGCAAAAAGGCAAAGGCAGAAAATAGAAACTAGAAGCAGAGCTTGACAACAGCAGCAACAACAACAACGCCCCATCGACTGCGTTGTTCAACACTGCAACAAACACAAGCACAGGCGTCGCCATAACAAAAGCGGCCCCAAGCACTGACACACACACACACACACACACAGACACTCACTCATACACACATGGTACAAACATGCAGCTTTGACGGTGCTACAATTTTTTTTATGTCTGACGCTTCGCTTGTCTGAGCATTTGTGTCTGAGTATGTGTGTGTGTTTGTTTGTGCTTGTGTGTGTGTGTGTGTGTGTGCGTGTGTGGGCAATGCATTTAACATCGTCACAATCGCATTAAAAGCCTTCGCTGGCAGCGCTGCTGACGTCTCTGTCCCATGCTGCTGTGTCCACCATTTTGATTTTTGCTCTTGCATCGCCCGTCGTTGCCGCCGCCGCAAACACAAATCATTAAAAGTGAACTTAAAATAAAGAAAAGTCCAGACAAAGTTGCTCCGCATCGCTATGTGTTGTTGTTTTTGTTGTTGTTGATTGGTGAGTGCGAAACCGGTTTGCGTCGCCTTTTGCTTTCCTTTCCTGATTTTTGGTTTTTGGCTCGGCCTCTGTTTGTTGCCGCACACTCTCTAAAGCTAGTTGATATTGCACTCCTTAGCCAATTTTGTTTTTGCATTGCATTTCCATGTGCCCTTTTGCTGAGCTCCACGTCAGCCACGTGTCAGCCAAATGGCGTCCACACAAACCACATTTCACAGCTACATAGCCAAGTACTCACACAGACACAACACACAGAGAGAATGAATGTATGTGAAAAGTAAGCGAAAACCGGCCGGCGCGTTGCATGCAATGAGGGGCATGGGCCGTGCGAAGAGAGTGAGAGGGCATTGAGCGCCAAAAGCTCTGCTGCATTGCCAGACGACAAAAGCTTGCGAGTGCAGTAACGTACGTTCTCTTTCTGTCTCTCTGAGCGAGAGACAGAGAGCAACTGAGTGTGCGAGTGAGACACAGAAATATAGAGAGGTACAGCTGCAATTATTTGCAGTTCTTGTCTTGTTTCCGTTTCTTTCCCAACTGCTTTAGCTTGCCTCGGCCTCATCCGCATCCTCATCCTCATCCTCGTCCACGTCCACGTCCACGTCCTCGTCGTCATCAACCGCCACATCCCAGTTTTCGTTGTCGTTGTTGTCGGCATGTGTGGATAATTTGGCGCTTCGCCATGTTTTCTCCGTTTCTCGTTTGCCTTCTTCTCCCCCAATCGCTAGCGCCGCAGGGAGTTCGCGGAGCCTCTTTGCAGTTGGTGTTGCATGAATGCATGAGTCTTACGGCAAAGTGGGTTCGGTTGCGAGGGGGCGCTGTTAGTTGTTTGCCGTTCGAGCCGGTGGGCACGGCAAGCTCGTTGCCGGAAAACACGTTTTCATTTTTGCCAGGCCGTATTTGTCGCCTTCCCTGTTGGTTTTTTTTTTGTCTTTTCTTTTTTTTCATTTTCCTTACATACGACTTTTCATTTAACTTGTAATGTTGGCTTTCTGCTTGTCTTTTGAAAGTTTGACAGTTAAGCCAAAAGCTCAGCAGACAGAGTCTGACATAAAACAAGTATTGCTGATTAGTTATTTTATCTGATTGGCTTAAGCCAATTCTTCTGTTTATACGAATCTATTTCCGCAATGCCTTAAATTACAATTCTGAAATTTGTAAATTATATATAATATTTATTATAAAATAAATTTATAAGCTCGTGCATCTGCACTGTAATTTCCTCGCACGCCACAATTTATGCAACGAGGTTGGCAACATTTCATGACACTGCAATAGCCACCATGCAATCAGCGGGTCGTGCTTTGTGCCAGGCGCTGGCTGCCACAATTGCAGGCGCCATGTCCTCGTTCTCTGCCAGCAGCTCTGTGCACAGCGGGCGACCGAAGTGCACTGCCTGGGTCTGGCAAGAGCATTCAGCCTAATTTCGCAAATAAAATATGCTAAATAAAAACGCTAGATACACCCGAGTCAAGTAGCTCGCGCCTCCTCCGTGTGTCATCGTTGCTGGAATTGAGCGGCGCCTGCAGCCGGCACTTTTCTAATTCGCCATGAAAGCCAAACTATGTGCCCCCGTTGTTAGAGGCATGAAAAACTTGGACGGTTCCTTACTGCCAGAGAGAGGAGCAGACAGATAGGAAGCTTGTTGGCTGCACGATGCGCAAGCTGAATTACTTTGTCTCTTTCTATGCGCTTACGTTGTATAGCTAATCACGACTGTGAGATGCTCTGCTTTTAGCTTAAGGGTTTATTTTAAGGCACAGCCACATTCCCCTTTCATTTTGAAAATTATAACTTTTTCCCATCGCTCTACGATTTTTTTGCACTTACGTGTCGGTGCCTTTATGTACTGGCCGGCACGTTGTCGTTTTTTTTTTTGCAAGCCTTTTACTGCACACGAACAAATGCATACACACACACACACACAGGCAGTCCCGCATTCCGGACATCGCAGACAATGTTCATTGCATGCAACTGTTGTGCCAACCGTCGCCAGCTCATCCTTCTCTTGGAATTCGTGTCATGCCCAGCATTCAGTCAGCCGCATTGCAGCGAATTCTTTTTCAGTGCCTGGTCAGGGCGCGGTGCACGTGACTGAATGTGCCCCTTTTCGTCCTTGCATTTGTTGACGCTCGTTGAGCATCGTGGAGCATGTACTGAGCTTTTTGGCCACAGAACTGTGTGTGTGCATCAAATATTGAAAAATTATTTACGGCTGCCAAAATATTTTGCTGCTAGTGGCCCAAACGGAGCCGCCTTATTGGTTTCTTGGCAACAAAAATGGCCAAATCCTGAGAATTGTTTGTGTTTGTCTCAACGTGCGGCAGAAAACAAGCAAAGATTGTGAAGATTACAATTTTGGCAAGCTCGAGTCCTGCGGGAAATGTCATGCAAGGAGCACACTGCCAACTGCTGCTATGATAAATGCGGACAGGTTTTATGTCCTTGCAGAGCTCGCTTAAAAGAGAATAGTGATAGAATAGAATAGGAATAGCGGTTATACGCCTTCCTACGTGATTCTCAGCAATTTACGTAACAAATTGCAACATTAATTATTGAAGAATTTCTTTTCGCAAAATACCAAAGTTCAATCCCGCCTTAAACCTCAGCTCAATCCACTTATTTCTGTTTGTTGCATTTCTATGACTTCCGTATTTGTCCTTGTCTGTCTGTCTGGCTTCCTAGACATCAAATTTGCTTAATGGCAAATGCATTTTGCGTGCTTTATTTACCATAAACTACAAGAAATTCCATTCTCTTCTTGCTTACTTTCTTTGCCCCTTTCTAATTTACCTTCCAGCTTGTCGCAATGGCATTAATTTCTGAAACTTATGCGGCCACATCGACCGAACCTGAAGCACCACCTTGGCCCGCCCCCAGCCGCCAACTTCTCTACTGTTGCTCATACTGCAACCCTCTGGCCATAAATTACAGCAAACATTTGCCATAGTTCCTCTTGAGCCCCTCGCCCCGCCCTTAAGGCTGGTCATGTGGCGCATAGAGCGGCATGTCTGCAGTCGAAACTACTTGCAGCTATTTTCGTGCCTTAAATCGGCTTATGGCACTCGGTCTGACTGGGCTTATCTGGCCAGGGTTTGCCTAGTGTGAGCCAAAGGGTTGTACTCTGCCCCATTGCTTCCAGGGAGTTGCCAGCTCCATACGCATTTGCAGAAAATCAATAATCTAGCTCTTCTCCCCCCTTAACTTCCCCTCATCTCTACACTCCTCTTCCGCAGTCACTTCCGATGGCTGGACTGCCTCTATTGTTGTCGTCGTTCATGGCAATAATATTTAAATGGCCACTAAGCCCCCGGCTGACCATTTACTTCGCGCGCCACACTGCGCCCTTGTGCAGCTTCTTGAAAACAACTTTTGTGCACGGCCGAACTTAAGCCTTAATGACACTGGCTGAAAAGCTACAAAAAGAGCAAAAGCACTTTCTGTCCACTAGAGTAACTTTACTAGCTAAAAATGTCAACTATAACGATGTAATTTGCTGGAATAATAGGAAATTGACACAGCCTCTCACGCGAAATCTTACTTGCAGCAGCTAATACTGGAATTTAAGCTCATGTCATTGCGGATTCGTGCTTTAACTGCCATTTGTTTGGAGCAAAAACAAGCAACCCTAAAAAAAAAGCACATCAGCAGGAGGAGCAGGAACAGCAGCAGCAGTCCTCAGCCAAGCCCTTTCCGCTTGCCCTCAGGTCACCCTGTCTGGCATACAACTGCATTGCATTGTAATTCCAGTTGCAGACAACGATGACGGCGGCGTAATGTCTAGTGCTGTCGCGTCCGCTTTGCGAGCGATGCGAAAAGCGATTTATTTCGCTTTATCAGCAATTTTGATTTTCTTTTGTCTGTTATTGAAAGCTGCATTAAGTTGGACGCGCCAGGCATTTGTCATATCATTGATTTACTAACCTTACACCAGGCATAATCTCTTGGCCCGTTGCCCGGTGCCCTCTGCCGCTGTTAGGGGTGCAAAAAATAGCGCATTGCATGGCAATAGGGGCAACTAACACAAGTGCGGCTTGTTGGGCCCGTTGTTTACGTATCCCGGCGTCAACGTGAAATTTATTGAGGTAGTTACCATGCGGCTGCAGAAAACAACGAGCCATGCAAATTCCTGCTTTTTTATGTACATATATTTTTATGCATTTGTGAAGCCCCAACAACTGAGGGCGGAGCTCGCAATGTAACTGCAAACACGGCCCGTTGCCACAGCAAACATGCATTAAAAATGATGTTGAGAGGACAAACAAAATAAATAAAAACAAAATGAGAAAAAAAAAGTTATAAAGTGGAAAAAAAAAATTTGCAAATTTGCAAATTGAATGTGCAGAGGTCGGCCAAGTGCTGTGCTTAAGGGTTAGCACGAGTGTTGCGCCATGAATACCGTTATGAATGCCACAACACGTTATGCCAAAGGCCTAAAGTAATGCGGTGCAAAAAATATAGTCTCCGTAATCCCATATGCATTACTATCCACCTGGATATTATTCCACTCTGTCCTGTTTCTTATGTCACAAAGAGAACTACACTTCATAGAGGCAAGGCAATGGGTTCCATTTCGTTTTATTCCTTTCCACAGTTGTTTGGCTAAACAGTGCACTCCATAGGCAGCACTATGTGATATCGACTGTAGCAGCTGTGCTATAAATTATGTATGTAGTTGAACTGGGATTTTAGCAACTTGCGCACACACTCTACCTACACATTGATTTCTCCATTATGCATTCGATTGTCATATGTATGTATGTGTGTAGGTATATTCTCCTCATTGCAGTAGCTGTCAAACATTGTGTAAATTGTCAGTGCAGAGTTGCCAGGGTTTTATCTTTCGAGGCACTTATCGATATTGGCACGTGCTTGAAATGTTTCCCAAGTAGGCTTTGCTTGTGTTGACAGTTGTTAGTCTAGCTACCAAATCTGTTTTTTCTCAGTTCTGAAAAATTAGACGTGGGCCAAACATTTCGGAATTTTCAAGTGAAAAAAAAAAAACTAAATTCCTTTCTGAAAAGCTTCATTGAGTAAATTACAAATCGTCTGGAATTTTTTTTTTGTTGAATTGTTTTTGTTTGCAACTGTTTTTCATCATGCTAGTCAATGTTACTCAGCGCGTTGCTGCTGGCACTAGCGTCATCTTAGGCGGTCGGAAATCCAATGGCAATGGCAACGGAACCGCAGCTGCTGCTGCCGCTGCCGCTGCTGCTGCCACTACAAACAAAAACTACGAGATTAAGCCCCAAACTCGGGCCTCAAGTGAGTAACGACAACGAAAGAAAATAATAACAACAACAACACGAACAAATGGCAACGGCAACGACAAACACAATTTTTTTTTTCAATGTCATGCCAAAGAAAGATAGAACAAAAAATCAGCGATAATGAAACGAAATAGCAATACCCAAAAGAGAGCTTAACTGGGTGAGAGCTTTGGCGAGCGGAGCAACAAACAAAAAGCGGCGCTGAAAATATTTTTGCAATATACACAAATGCGAATTATGAGCAAGTCGTACACAGCACACACACGCACACACATACACTCACACACACATGCTTGCTCGCGCATAGATCGCATTCACTCCCCCATTCGTCACCGCAACCCACGCTCTCCATTTCACTCTCGCTCTCTCGGATCGCGATCCGATCACTTTTTTTTTTTATTTGTGCACAACGTTACGCAAGAATCGCGTTCCACAGTTCTATACTTTTTGTGTTTGCGGTGTATGTATTTCGGTTTTGTTTGAGCAATCGCGCAAACATACGAATAAATAAATATCTACACACATATATATGAATATTGCTGATAATAGTTGATAGACCTGACTGCCAATTTGTATTAATGCTTGTGCGTGTGTGCTTGCCACTTGGCAACACGGGCATTAAATTCGAGTTCGAATTCGAATTCGAATTCGCATTATGACTGGCCCAGTTGCAGCTGCTAACATTTGCATTATACATTTTGCAATAAGAGGCCATAGAAATATATATATTCATATATATGTATATAAATGTGTGGACTGACAAGTGTAATTGATATACATCTAAAGCCGCCCAGCATTTAATGCGAAACAAGCTTTGCAAACACAGTAGCGCCAACCAGTTTTTTTTATCGGCCCGCCGTCCTAATGACACACAGCTGATTAACGCACTCACACAGAGTCACACTCACAGATACACAGGCACATAAATAAAGGGAACGGGAACTGTCATCGTCACCGTAAACGTCTCTGACTACGTCATGCAAGCGTGTACCGGTCAGCGGCCAACAGCTAGTTCGTGAGTCCCGTAATTGGGATTCTGACCATTGAACACGCACACACGCACAATTCGCGAACGCGCCTCTTTTTTTTATTCTATTGTTTACTTTTCGCTTTCGACACGCATCGCAAAGTTCTCCCGCTCTTGTCGTGCACGCACTAACTTGTGCGTGCGCTACGCTCTCTCTCCCACTACGAAGATCGCTCGCAATGTGCGTTTGTTTGAAGTCAATGAACTTTTTTGCACATACTGGCTGTCGCTCACTCTCCCTCTCTCTCATTCTCTCGCCCACTGGCTGTGGTTAGGCATTCTCTGATGCGTGCGATGCGTGCGAATTTCGTTCGCATTTGCTCGCGACCTACATATTTCGGTGGCAACCACCGCTCGCATTTAAAGTGTTGCTATATTTTGTGGCTCCAAAAGCAAACTAACGTATAAATGTATTTTTACTTGCAGAAATGGCGGAAGGCAATGGCGAACTATTAGACGACATTAACCAGAAAGCCGATGACCGTGGCGATGGCGAGCGTACAGAGGATTATCCCAAATTGCTGGAATATGGTCTGGACAAGAAGGTACTTTCAAATTAAATAAACACTCAAGCTATTCTTGGTTACTGATGATGCGCTTTTGTTTACGTTTCAATTAGGTCGCTGGCAAACTGGATGAAATCTACAAAACTGGCAAACTTGCCCACGCCGAGCTGGATGAGCGCGCACTGGACGCGCTCAAGGAGTTTCCCGTTGATGGTGCCTTGAATGTGCTTAGTCAGTTCCTCGAGTCAAATCTGGAGCATGTGTCAAATAAGTCTGCTTACTTGTGTGGGGTTATGAAAACCTATCGTCAAAAGAGTCGCGCCAGCCAACAGGGTGTGCCCGCGACCGCCAGCACCATACAGGTAAAGGGACCGGACGAAGAGAAGATCAAAAAGATTTTGGAACGTACCGGTTACACATTGGATGTGACCACAGGTGAGTTGAACATAATAGTGTGATTCATTGATTGCCAATGTAATATTGTCTAATGCAGGACAACGCAAATACGGCGGGCCTCCACCCAACTGGGAGGGAAATGTGCCCGGCAATGGTTGCGAAGTGTTCTGTGGTAAAATACCCAAGGATATGTTTGAGGATGAGCTAATACCGCTATTCGAGAACTGCGGCACCATTTGGGACCTTAGGCTAATGATGGACCCCATGACTGGCACAAATCGTGGTTACGCATTTGTCACATTCACAAACCGCGAGGCAGCCGTTAATGCTGTGCGACAGGTATTTAATTCAACCTTGAATATATCAATGCATCCAAATGTCTTCCCACCCCCTCGACCCAACACAGCAAGAACACCGTCCGTCCATAAAGCGCTTTGTGTTTAAAACAATATACATATCTTTATATATACATATATATATATCAAAATTTTTGTATAGTAGGTAAAATAAAAAAACAAACGAAACGTTTTGGTCCTCAACACAGCCGCTTGACCCAAATTCTACAATTGAAAACATTTAGTTCATAGCACAAATTCGTACGATTGAAATTCCAACAACAAGAACAACAACTCCAAAGAAAACAACAAACTGAATTATCCTGATTCGGCGCTTTGAGACAAAACAAACAAAAATGAAGAATCTATTGTTGCTACCTTAATCGCTATTGTCTATAGTCCTGCCTTAATCTTAATCGCTAACGCTCTTTTATGCTCTGCCTATTTTAAATATCTGTAACTGTTATGATGTATGCATGTCCTATCTTTATATAGACTATAAACATACTTTATATAATTTTACTATTTAGCACTAGATATCGAAAATGAAAATTTGCCAAATTTGAAAAGAGTTCTCTCTGCGATACATACATAATATTTGAACTGCAAACTATAAAACCTATCTCCCAACTTTGATTTTATTTTCCTTTATTCTTTTTGAAATTTTCTTAACCATAAGTGAATTTGTAGCTCTAGCATATGAATCGTAGATTATATATAACGATTTGACTATCAACTTTGTAGGGGTACGTTTTCATTGTCTGGTTTTATTAAAAAAAAAAAAGAAAAAAACACAAGCCGAGCATGTCCTCTACAAAACTAACAATCCAGAATTCTACTGAGCTTTTATTAAAAAAGAACCTTAAACTAACAAAAACTCTTTACTAACTAATAACTTTACAATAAATATATTTCAAAATGCCGCGACGAAAACAAAAATCTCTGCATAAATGTTTCGAAATTGGTAATGCAAAATTCTTATACGTAATATTTATTTAATTTTGTTTGATTTGAAAAGCTCTCCGACCAAGCAATGCCCTAACCAAACAACCAAACAACCTGACCCCGAACCCGTGCCCCATTTTGAGTTCATATGCAAAATTATTACTCATTTATTAAATTATGATTTAAATTTTTATTTGTTATTATTATTAACATTGAATTGGTATTAAAAATCGTTTTACCTTCCCCCCCACAATTTAGCTCGATAATCACGAAATAAAACCCGGCAAGTGTCTGAAAATAAATATAAGCGTACCGAATCTGCGCCTTTTCGTAGGCAATATACCCAAGTCAAAAGGCAAAGATGAAATTTTAGAGGAATTTGGTAAACTTACAGGTAAATTGAAACGAAATTAAAACAGCTATTTAAAATTCACAACTATGTAGCTTTACGAAAGGTCGCTTTCTGTCTTTCCCAAGCGCCTTTTTTTAAAGTTCTACGAACAAATCGGCTTTAAATTGTAAAAACAAAAATCCAATTGGCTCAACAAAACTGAATTGGCTAATTGAACCAGGCAGGCGTATTTAGCATAGGTTAGGCACTATTTACAGGTTGTTATCGTTTGATTTATTTAAGTTTTATTGTTTTATCATATCATTTCACATCCAACCATATCCATTGCCATCCAACCACCTACCATTCCATTACCAACATATGCAGTACAAGTTCATAAATTACAATAATATTTGGAAAAGCGTCCGAGACTCTTTTCAAATGTGCCCACAGCAAAATCAGATATCATTGATGCACCAAACCAGCTCATTCATACATATTTATACACACTCACTCAACCGTACAGCCAACAGCCACCGACACGCTCATACATCCCACTTGCCATACGCTTTAATAACGATATAAAAGCATTTCTTACTTATATACTAAATATTATCTCCAGTCATTAACTTTGCGTACGAAAACCAAAATGCAAAACGGAAAACTGAAAAATTATTAAAAAATTATGCATTGCATATTCTTTTCGTAAATGGTTTTAAGTTGTTGTATACCTTATAACCTAGGACTAATAGAGGTTCTTATTCTTTTCGAATGTTGTGATTGCAAGGTCGTCTACAATTGGTGTCAAAATTATTCAATTGTGTGTGTATTTTTCCGAAAGGTAAGATTGACAACCAAAAACAAACAACTGATGACTTTTGATGAACAACTCTCGGTAGTGAACAGCAAATGAAAACATGTAAAATCACACCAAACAAATTATTAGCTAAAACCTAATCAAATATTTTTATAAATTTCTTTTTATTTGGCACGAATACCAAACTAAGAACTTAATTTATGAATTCTTAAGCCTAAGTCTAGATCTTACAAATTTTTTAAGTCAACACGCACATCCCACACACAAACACACACACTGAAACATCCACGAAACAACCATAACTTTTCACCCAGAAACTAAAACAAAAAAAAAAAAAAAACAAAAAAAAAATCGAAATCCCAAATCAATCGCAGTACCAATGGATACAAATTTTTCATAGAAAATCAAAATTTTCTTTTGTTTTGTGTGAACTTTTGAACAATTGCAGCTAAATGATTTTGAAATTCGGAAAGGCAAAAAGATTGGTGTTACGATATCATTTAACAATCACCGGCTATTTGTCGGCAATATACCTAAAAATAGAGATCGTGACGAATTAATTGAGGAATTTTCTAAACATGCACGTAAGTGATCCAAAACAAAACAAAAACCAAACAACTGAAATCAGCTAAACCAAAAAACCCTCCAACCAAAAATACTTTCATACAAATAAATAAAACCCAACACCCCCAGCGAATTGGTACAAATAAGCGTAAGGCATCCTTTTTTTAGGGGCGATTCTTGCAGACAGCCAGAATTGAAAATAGCTGCAGCAGCAACAAAGTATTAATTGGATTTTTGTTTTGCAATTTTCGCTTTTAAAAATTCTTCCAAATTTGAATACTCATACCACACACACAATCCCCATTAAAAATGAAATTTCCAATAAGCAAAATGGGCTTATTTATCTACTGTCTATCTCCTCCCTATCTCTCTCGCTCTCTCTCTCTCTCTCTCTCTCTCTCTATCTATCTATCTAGCAAATACAACAAAAAATTAATTGTTACACTTTAATTATGATTTGTATTAATTTAATTCACTAAATGTGCCCGATTTGTTGACATTGAAAACCTGTAGCTAAACAATTTGCCAAATCAAAACATTTTTGAATATTTTTGAAAGCATCAAAGACGCGTCAATTTTTGATTTAGAGCAGAAACATATAAACTATTAATCGCGCACACAAATCTCCATCAATTTGGTTAGGATAATACAATTCGTATAGATCTTTGTTCTGGCCCAATCATATAACTATGGTAATGACTGGAGAAAACACTTACTGTAAACGTGTTAATCCCCCACCCCAAACTCATTTTACTCTCTATCTTTCTCTATCAAACTGCAATTCGATGGAAACTCTATTCAAATTCAAAATCTATATATATATATATATATATATATATATATATATATATATATATATATATATATATATATACGTGTGTTTCTTACTATATCTGTGTCTTTCTCAGTGTATACTATCCTGTTACTGTTTTTGTTTTACCTACGAACAATATACTCAAGCTCAGTGTGTGCTCTACAATAATAACTCCTTATATATATATATATATATATATATCTATATATATAAATTTTTACTTAATTTTTTTGCAACTTGTACAAAGCAAAAAAAAAAAAAACAGAATCAACATCAACCAACGGTATTAAAGATAATTTTTAGTTTTCCTTACAAGTCTTCTCTAAGTGTGTCTTTAATTTCAATCTACTTATAAACTACTGTCTTTCTCTCTATATATCTCTCTCTGTCTATATCTTTCTATATACGTATATAACTATGCGAAAATATACACACCGAATTCGTTTAGCTTAGCGCATTTACTTTTTCAAAAATATTTAAAAACAAAAAGCAAAGAATCTGTTGGCATTGGTTTTCAAAATCACCTTTAAAAGTGTAAACGATAAACGATACGATTAACTTAATATCGAATAGCTCAGAAATTTGCATTATTTTACCATGCACAGCCGCCGCTTGTCATGTAAAATGTTGTGCATTTCTGTCATTTATGTAATACATTAATTCAAATTTAATTTAAAGTGCGGTTCTTAATGCCATCAATACACACAGACACACACATATTTACATAGATACACTCAGCCATTCACACACACAAAAATGCTGTCAATACAAATACTTTTTTGTTGTATTTCTCTCTCTCTCTCTATATATATATAATATATATTTGTGTGTGTGTGTGAAGCTAATCTATTTCGTAGTTGTGCATTTAATTAATTGATAATATAAATTTAATAAAATGCTTTACTAATAATTACCACACTTTCATTTATATTTAAAACAAATGCAAAATCCATAAAAATTCGTAGCTGGCCTCTACGAGGTAATCATCTATAGCTCGCCGGATGACAAGAAAAAGAATCGCGGCTTCTGTTTTCTCGAATACGATTCACACAAGGCGGCTTCATTGGCCAAGCGGAGACTTGGCACTGGTAGGATTAAGGCAAGTATTAAATATGATTCTTAGCATTCATAGCATATCTTATAAGGTTGTACTTGCAGGTTTGGGGATGTGATATTATAGTCGATTGGGCTGATCCACAGGAGGAGCCGGATGAACAAACAATGTCTAAGGTTAAAGTACTCTACGTGCGAAATCTAACGCAAGACGTTACAGAGGATAAACTGAAGGTAAGCAGAATATAATGAAATATTTATATATATCCATTTGATTTACTTGAAAATATTCCTTGTGCAGGAACAATTCGAGCAATATGGCAAGGTGGAACGCGTCAAGAAGATAAAAGACTATGCCTTTATACACTTTGAGGATCGTGATAGCGCCGTCGAAGCTATGCGTGGCCTTAATGGCAAGGAGGTCGGCGCCTCAAATATTGAGGTATGTTTGACTCATATTATATATATATATATATATATATATATAAATATATATTTGATTCTATTAATGTATTATTTATAAAAGGTCTCACTCGCCAAACCACCATCGGATAAAAAGAAAAAGGAGGAAATTCTGCGTGCACGCGAACGACGCATGATGCAAATGATGCAGGCGCGTCCAGGAATCGTCGGGTAAGTTTTACTTTAACTCATTACTTCACTGAAAAAGTCACTTGTTTTTACTTAAGCTGAAGTATTGGCTCGTTACATTAGCTTAAGCTGAAATTGTGCTTAAGGAATACAAACGAGCCGTTCCTTTTGTAACCCGGGTAACACGTTCTCTCCTTAAGCAGAAGCAATGGATTGTTGCTTTCACTTGAGCTGAACGAGTGACCCGTTATTTGTCAACACTAATTAATATGCTCGCACACATAAAATGTAATCCTTGTCTAGCACAACACGAAAATTGGCGCAAAATTCAAAAATCGTATTATATTTTAACTACAATTGGCTTTAAGATTTTGGTTATTCAAAAGGTTGAAAGAAATGTTTGCTTTTCAAGTCGCCATTATCCACTGTAACGAATCCGAATGTGATTCATTTAATTTATTTAATTTTGTATTTTCTTTCTTTTTATTGCCTATTGCGAAATGCCAATCGCCTTCTGATCAAATGGGTGACCCCACTTGTTTGTTGCTTCATCGCCACCCATCACACGACTACAACAAAACAAAAACAAAAACAAAAACTAAAAAAAAAAAACTGCAACTCCTTAAAAATTGGTTGATTTGTAAAGATTTGAAACATTGTCTCCATACAGAAATCTGTCACCGACGCACCCCAGCATGATGTCCATCACACCCATGCGCCTACCAGGGGCGCGTATGCCTCTTCGCACACCGATGCCCCGTGAATACGGTAAGTTGGGCAAATTCGCCAATAAGTGAACCAATCGATTATTCTCATCAAGTATCAAGAATATCTGTGTGTATATATATATATACTTATCGAGCTCACATATGTGGCTCCCAAATAAGTGAAAAATAGAAAATGATCTTGAAGATCACAGGAAGAACATGATTTATCTTCAAAAAAAAAAAAAAGAAGACATTTGATTTAGATTCGTAGTTATTCGAATACAAACGAGCGTAATCTTTGAGTACCTTATTTAATAGGTTATGTTTAGTTAAATATTAGATGAATGTATTTGCTATTAAGCCACAGCGAAACTAACAACTAAAGTTGTTGAACTAAAACTAGCCAGATACATCCAATTGGTCTGCAGCTTATATCTTTAAGTTATCATATCCAATGCCAATATTTGGTTTTTCATTCAACACCTTTTATTGTTTTTATCGTCTCTCTCATTTTAGTTAGTTATTTTAAGGTTAGAAAGCGCGATGCCCACTAACTTGTACGCTCGTGCCCCCAAATACTTCTACTACTACTACTACTACTACTACTACTACTATTACTACTATTACAACACATACACAAACACTCACACAAAATGCCTTAGCACCCACCCACAGTCTAGTATCCAGCTAGATTGAGACTAACCAATTGATAATTGAGATATGATTTAACCAATTTGCGCACACACATAACCAAACTTTGATTGAATATAACCTCTTTATTTGTTTTCACTGCTAAACGTAAATATTTCATATTTGCAAGTTTTGTATGTTAATGCTCTCTCTTTCTCTCTCAATTCATTTTCATTGTTTGCATGCCTGATTCTTTTCGATGTTGTCATACGTTCATTCCATATATATTTTTTTCTTTATCTTCGGCTCTCCTCCTCCTACATCTTCAAGATGCTGTACTCTCTGACAACAACTATAACTTACTAATACCACTACACATAGTTAGACATAACCTCTAAACGTTGTTCATAGCTGTGTTTATCATAATTAAACGTTGCCATTGTGTTCTCTGTGTAGCGAATGTTAAGCACCCTGTATACTGTTTGATGTTTTATCACCGGTAAGTAACCCAATCCATCAATCTACTTATACCTACATCTATATTGTATGTGTATGTGTGTGTCTGCCACGCCCCGTCCATACCATACCCCATCAGCGTTCAGAACGTACCCAATTCGAGTTATTAATTAATTGGTCAAGCGCAGCTATCACAGGCTCCCTCATTCGATTCAGATATATATTATATATATATACAAACACACACGCATACACAATATCACGAACACATGCCTATACACACATCGTAACAGTCGAATTGTTCCTTAATTAAAGTTTAACTTTTAACCGTAATCCTATCCCATCAAATCCACATCTTTTGCAAAATTCTAGACTACGATTATGATTATTTTGGCTATTCAGAATTTCGTCCCGGTTTTGGTGCTGATTCGTACTATGATGACGTTTATCGTGCCTATGAGGGCGAATATAGCTATTATGATTATCCTAACGCCGCCAGCGGCAATGGAGCTGCCGGTGGCATCAGCAACGCTGCTGTGGCCATGCCTAATAATTCGGGCGGCGGTTCAGTTCCCCTCAGTCCCTCGCAGCGTCCATCAAGATCCCAGCAAGGTGGCGCAGCCAATTCGCCAGTGATTATGGTGCGTCCTACTTGTTGTTATCCTATTGTCGCTGATTCGCAGTTACAGTTGTCGCAACAAACAACAATCACACGCACACAGAAACACAAAAGTACTGTAGTTTTGAAAACGTAATGTAGTTCGATGTAATTGGATATACTTATTTATTCAGCTTTATTTGATTCGTGCTGACCTACTGAGCTGGAATTGGCTTCGGCAGCTCTCAGCTCTCAGCTCTTAGTTCTCATTGAAGCCGATTCTATAATTTTGTTTTGTTTTCAGCTTAATTGCTTTTTTTTGAGACGAAAACTAATTTCGAACAATCTTTATTTTCGTTTACAAATATCGAAATTTGCATGTTAAATGCTGCCAACTACATACGACCTACAGCAACAACTAACACAGCGCAGCACATCATTCCACACACACAAAACACCATCCACAACAACTGCACACACATCACCCAGAACAGCTTACAGACCTTCACGATATCTGTTGGCCAACACTTGAGCAATGGGAACAGATTTATAATTTATAAGCTACGCTTTGCTTTACGCCCTGGAACTAACTAATCGAACCACAACTAAATTGTTATTCCCTGCGCTTATTATGCTTTATTTGAAATGTGCTTTACTACATCTAATGCTTATTATCGCAACGCTTATTTATATTAATTTTTTTTTATTTTTATTTGACTCATCGAGCTTTTTAAAATTTGTTAAATTATATATATATTTAGTTTTTAATGCTTTGAGTTAAAAAAAAAAAAACAAAAAAATATGTAGCCTACTTTTAAGAAATGCCCATTATTTTACTTAACGCTTATTATTTAATAATTTTGATTATAAAAATTTAGTAAAAAATTGAATATTGTGTCCATCGCAAGCAACAGAAAGCCATACAACCAATTTTTATTGAGCAATAAGCTCATTTCGTTTATAGATACCGAAAATCTTGCGCTGTGATTTGTTGTTATAAATAATATTCTTAAATTATATATTAGAGGCAGTAAAATTTGCATTTGATGCTCAATTATCGAGCGATACTCAGTACACAGACAATACACCAGAGACAAAAACACAAATATTAAAATATATTAGCATTTTTTCTTATCAATCAAACGTAATTTTCATATACATATATGTTTAATTCATATAAACATTAATAATATACATACTTTTATTATTGTATGTAAATACAAGAATCTAACGCGTTTATTTCGATTTTCTTTTCTTTCTTTTCTTTTTATATATGTTCTTGTTATACTCTTATATATACAAACAAATCATTTGTTTTTCGGTAACAAAAAAAATTTGAAAACTTTGCAAACCAAAAAAAAAAAAAAATTATATATATGTTCGTCAAATCATACAAAATTCCTATAAAAATTCTCTACCAAAACCTAAAAACCTAAAATTAATGCAACCAAACAAACAACCAACGACCAATCATAAACAAATCTATCGACAAACTTTTCGATTCAAAAACCAAAAACCAAAACGAAAAAAAAAAAAACGAAATTGTATCAACCCAATACCCGCTATTTAATTATTTGCCCAACCGTCTTTCCTATCTAAAAACGAAATTCGAAATTTGCAACTGCATTCGACTTCAAAATTATCCAAAAATGTATTTTATCCTAATTTGAAACGACCAAAATTCATTATCTTGGCGATCCATATATATTATATATATATATATATCTTACACTCAATTTATATTATAAAAAAAAACTGTTAAACTGCAAAAATTCGAAATCCAACCAAAAACAAATCAATATCAACGCTCGTAAACCTGGAATAACTGAATATGGAATCATATGGAATGCCCCGCTCTGGAATATATATAAATAAATATATAACGAAAATTTGAAATGAACAAACACTCACACACACACACACACACACACACATACGCAAACACGAACATGCACACTCTATCTCACACACACACACTACAAACATGCATGCATGCCATTGCAATGATGATAATTAGGGAGCTGGTCGTGGGCATGGAATCACAGTCCCGCGTGGGCGAGCCGTTGGCCAGCGTGGCAGCATCAGTCGTCTGGGGGCCCAACCAGTGCCACAGGCGGCGGCAGCGGTGGCGGCGGTGGGACAGGCGGCGGCGGCGGCTCATCGGGGGGCGGCCACCGTTCAGGGGGCGCCGGCAGCAACCGGGGGGGTCCGTGGGGTGGCACCAATGCGTCCCAGCGCTCCTGGCACCCAGCACGTCAAGCCGCTACAAAATTTACCAGGTGAGCTCAACAACCACAACAAACAAACAAACAACCAACCAACCAACCAAACAACAGCAACAAACAACAAAAGACAAACAAAAATATCAAATCCAAAATCCAAAAAAAAAAGAACATGCTCAAAACAACAACGTCCAAGTGCAACAACTGCAGCAGCAGCCGCAGTCACAGCAGCAACGACCACCAACACGAACACCATCAAACAGCAACAGCAACAATCTCAAATGCATAACAATACAAATTCATATAAATTAATAAGTAAAGCCAAGTAAAATGTAACCACCCAACCCATACAAATACACACAAACACAAATACACACACAACCCACACACTCACACCCACACACAATGATTTTGAGTGGTTTTAACCACAAAGCCCACGAAGCTTAAAATGGGAGCGTCTCCAGGTTCACTAAATGTCGTGATTTCTTACTCATAATTTATATTCTTTTTTTTTTTTTGCATTTTGTAAATGTGTTTCAATGTTGTAAAACAAGCCAATTGTTAAATATTCTCTTTTTATATATATCTTTTAAATGTCCTATTTATATACATATATATTTATATTTATATTATAAATATATTTTTTTAATGTAGCTTTTAAATCTTGCTGCTTTTGGATTTTCGTCACGAAATTTTCATCATTTTTGTATCATTTAAACAGCGCTAAAATGTATGCTACAGTTTTTGCATGCACTTAGCTTTGACTTAGACACAAAAGCAGCAAGCGAACATACACACACACTCACACAAACACCTACATTTCACACACCTATAACCATCCATCCACACACACACACACACACACACACACGCTCACGCACATGTATATGGAAAGCCAGTATAACAAATTATATGAATGCATATGTATGTTGAGGAACATATGCTGTGTAAACGTTTATGAATCGATTAGTATTTAAATATTGTCATGCCCGCCCATTCCCCTCTGTTTTACTTATACTACTGCTACTGCTGGTATCAACTGTTGTTAAGAGTCAGCGGAGAGTTGAAGATTCGCCTTTTTCCACCCATTAAATGCTCCCCGACATCAAATCCCTTAAATCAATTGACGTACGTGTATATAATTTTTTTTTTTTAATATTTTGGTTACACAAATCTATAAATAAATAATTTGATGCGTTGGCACAATGGATATTTTTCTAAATTTTGAGTATAAATATATGTATGTTTAATAAAGTTAAGTTCATGCTTTGCTAATCAATAAACAGTTCAAATTCAATATTAGTATCCATATCCTCTATATAAATATATATATATATGTATTTATGCCGATCTATAAATAAATAACACAACACCTATTTACTCACATATACATGTTTTTATTTGGTTAAATACTTGTATATAAATATATATATAATTTTTGTTGTACAACAAATACTAATCGATTCGTGTATTCTGTTTTAACGATAAACACAACCCAAACACAACACATTATTTTTTTAAAATATGCAAAATATAATTTGTTGACTACATTGTATGGCTACATATACATAGCAAGAAAATGCACGCTTTTGCCAATATATTTGAATTTAGCGAAGGCAAAAGCGTGACATATTAAATCTTTAGATAACCATTCTATTTTACACGCTTTACTTATAAACGCCCACATTTTGTATTGTCCATCCACATTCGGTAAGCTTATTATTTTTTTTTTCTATTTAGAACGGCTTCATTCAATCATAAATATATATAATATATTTTCGACTCTCAACACAAACACACAACACACAAAATTGTAAAAAAAAAAAGAGAAAAAAAAACATCTAAAATCTGTTTCTAGCTGGATCTGCACTCAAGACTTTCATGGAGGGCAACTAAGCGTAGCTCCTCGGTCGTCAGTTCCTCACGCAGCGACAAAAGTCGTTCGCCGAGCAAGAAACTGAAGCGTCAGAGCTCCTCAAGTACCAAAATTAAATCACACAAATCCAAGAAGCATTCACGCAAGTCCAAGTCATCTCGTACCGAAAAGAAAGAAAAAAAGAGGAGCTCTAACTAAAAAAAAAATTATGATAAAATTATCACACACACACAACATCAAGAAAAGCCTGATTTTGTGAAATCCTTATCTGACAAACCATATTCTAAATCTCTTTCATTTCCCACAAAGATCAGTTCAATTAACATTCAAGAATTTCAAACCACGAAGAAAAACCAAAATCAAATCCCAAAATCAACGCAACTATCTACTGCAAAATTCCAAATTAACTTTTAACAAAAAACAGGCGATCAAGACACCAGAGAATTGTTAGAGATACAGCGCTCCATTTGAAGATTGGAAAAAACAAACCCGAACGACTCAAGCAACACACATAGTCGTCCTCCCTTAACAAATCCTCACATTTAATTACATGTTGTTTAATTCGCGATAATATCATGTACAATGTTTTAATACACGTGCACTACCCCGTCTTACACACACACACACACACATCCACACCCACACGCGCACACAAATACACACTCTCACATATACATATTTAACAAACTTCAAATAAATACATCTAATCGCTTACACTCACACACACACTAGACACCAGCACACATATACACACGCCCATATACAAACAAACACTCACACACACTCACATCTGTGTCATGTTTGTGTACAAAAAACAAGTCCCCGACGTTTATGTCTAATTAATGAGATTTTCTACATTTTGTTGTGTAATTGTACGCAGAAAATATGAGCTACCTAAATAAAAAAAAACAAAAATCTGTGTGTATATTCTATATTTTTAATTTTCTTACAAAACCAAAAGTTATACAAAATAACTAAATATAACAAACATAAAAAAAAACCCGCAGTTCAACCATAGCCCACAAAAAGAACAAATTCTATTAAATAAATGACAAATTTTCCACGAAAACGAACAATAGCAATGAACTGTTCCATTTGTGTAGTATTAACAAACAATTTTAACTCTCTCTTTTTTCTCTTTTTAAATCCGTTCCACACCCACACACACATCCACCAAACGCAAAACGCAAAAACAAACACACACACACACGAAATCGCATACATATACAACTTCAACAACAACTACTACATCAACAACAACAACAACGCCGCAAATGCATTCCTGTTGACCAACTGCAGTAGTCGGTAAACGTAAGTTCGATGGAGGTCACCAAAATCCGGCAGATGTTAAGCGACGTTACCAGAGCGGTTTAATAGGAAATGGCGGCAGTTGGGGCAGTTTACCGCTACCACAGCAACCTTTAGGCACAAATGGTGAACAGTGGTATATGGATACGTTTTCGGCATGGAGTTAAAAACAACAATAACAGGCAACCATAGTTCATAAACAACAACAACAACAACAACACACACTCGGAACTTAGAAGGCACACCAACAACAACAACTACAGCTACTGCAACACAGCATATATATGCATATACTTATATATATATATATCTGATATGTGTATATATATGATTTTTATATATTTTCAACTCTAAGCGTAGCAAATGAAATCCTATATAAGAAAAGCAATTGGGCTCTATAACCCCTTAAAATACTTTCGTTTAGATACTGCTTTGCACATCTCTCTCCCTTTCTCTCTACCTATCTTTATCTCTATATAAATCTGAAAGAAATAATTATTATATACATTTATATAGCATATCTATAGACTTGCCGCAGCATTTTAGCAAACATATTTCGTTACATTTTTATAATCATATAATACAAATTCTAAATAATAATTAGAGCATTTTGCTAAAACATTTTAAAGGCAACATGAATACAAAACCAAAACACATATAAAGGCCCCCTTTTAAAATTCAAGAACTACATACGTTTTTAACTTGAAATGGAAACAATAATTGAGCATATATAGCAAACTGATAAAAGAGAAAACAAAACAACAAGAGAAAATAATTACATATATATAAATCTATTTATATCAGTCTAGTGCAGTTAGGCTCATATTGATTTTAAAACTTAAGCAACTTTTTTATACATAACGCGTAAACCAAATTGAAAAACAAAAAGTAATTAACATTTTACTACTATTTGTATAAAACTGAATCAAGCGGAAAATCGAAAAGGAGAAATTGCACACAACAATAAGAAAAATAAAAGTAAAATAAAAAATTTCCTTCAATTGTAAATATGAAACAAAACACAAGAAAAAAGAAATAAATTTAAAAATTACATAAATTTAAAGCTCTAAAGAATTGATAAAATGAATCAAATTAATAAAGTAATTCAGAAGCAAAGCTTAATGAAGAAACATTGACTGAAATTATAAAAACAAAAAACAAAGATATGCAAAAATACATTAAATTCGAAATTAGTCTTGAGGTGAAGTTAAGAAAACTAAAAATTAAAATTAAAGCGCAGCAGCGATTGGCATTATTATATAATGTCTTGGACTCTGCACGTTGGCAAGACTTTCCGATTAAATTGCAAACTATTTTAGGTAACTTGAAATCAATTAAATTAAAAAAAAAAAAAAAAAAAACAAATGTATGTAGAGCTAAGAAATTGCACAAAAATTACAAATTAAAAAAAAAAAAACGAAAAATTTAATAAACACGCAAAGCATAAAGATACAGCTAGCGCTACAGCTACAGCTACAGAGATACAAACAGCAGCAGTTGACAACTGAATTGCTGCTATCGAGATGCAACGAATTAGTAAGACACTAAACTAACACAGTTACACATACACACACACACATCACAAGCAGTTAAAAAAAATAAATACAAATAAAAAGATAAATAATAATAAGTAAGAACTATAAATTTTACAAGCGATAATATTATAGGGAATTAAATAACGGCAAAAATTAAAACTAAATATTAATATATACAAAAGATAATAATTTACGAAATCAATTAGCCCCCAAAACACTTAACATATTTAAAGACTTTTCCAAAATTTCCCTAAGTTTTATTCAGTTTTATTTTTTAGCAACTCTTTAAAAGTTGACATTCTTAGAGTGCTGCAACAAGTTCATAGTAAACCGAAACCGGGTCTATCCCATATATATACTTATATAGCAACTCTATAATATATTTAAGCATTATTTAACTGTAACTCCATGCCTCCTATTCAACAAACATCAATATGAATTCATTTAACGTTAGCAAATTAATAACTTTTGTTCAAATTTTGCAAAATTGAATTTTCTGTTTCGATCTGTATTTTTTTTATGAAAATTTTTAATTTTTGCTAGATCTCAAGTAAAGCAAAAAAACGTAACTAAAATGTATAAACGATTAAATTAGTTATAATTAAATAACAACCAAAACTTCCAATTTTAAACTCAAGAACAAATTGATAATGATAATGATGATGATTAAGATGATGAATTTTTTAAAGCGTATCTATAAACATTGTTCAGCAAGCGCCTAAAACGGAATATATATGATATTTTAAAATTGAAACACCAATATATACATGAAAAAAACCCATTCTTACAAAAACACATACAGAACACACAAACACACACCAAGCAGTTGCCTAAAGTTAAATGAAAAGCAGAAAATAAATAATGAAAAAACTTCTAAACTTGCGCAAAATAAAAACAAATTTGCGACACCAGCAAAGAACTTTAATACATAATAATAATAATACATTAGCAAACAACAATAAGAACATTTACTACCAATTCTAAATGACCATAGTTAAGCTTAAATTTAGTGAAACACAAATACATAAATACATACACATACACACACACAGACACAGATAAACATATACCCTAATATTTAAAAGTACACCCTTTGTAAGAGAGTAAACTGCAGCAGCAGCAGCAGCCGCCGCAGCAAAGTGTGCGCCATTTTCTAACTATATGAAACTAAACGTAAAAAAAGCAACAAAAACCAATTTATAAAAGAAAAAAACAACCACAAATATTTAACCAATTTATTTTACTAAGTTTCGTTATGCATTTTTTTCTATTCATCAATTGTTGCCTACGAAAACGTTTTTATTTTTATTATTTTTTTTAACACACACAAACAGCAAATGAAATTTAAAAAACTAATACGCCGCGTCTTTTTGCATGATAAACATTTTTGGTTTTGCCTTAGAAAAGAAAAGCAAATGAAAGAAATTTTCGAAATTTTTGGTGACTTTGAAACCGGAACCCAATTCAAATTGCAAATATATGTATACATATGCTTAATGATAAAGTTTTGTTTAATTTGATACTGTACTGATTTTATATTGTTTTAAATTTGTAATTTAATTTATAAGTCTTAATTGTTAATGTGTTCTAATTGTAAACTACAAAGAAAATTGGCAAAACCTGTTACACAATCCGTTAAAGTTTTCACTTTGGTTAAAGGAAGAAAAAAAAAGCAAATCAAAGCAAAAAAAAAAAAACCTAAAATACAATACTCGACTTATTAAATTATGTACCGTTGATGCCTTTGCGGTCATTTAAAATTGTTTTAAAATTCCCCTAACTCTCCCCATCCTTTTGGAAATGTTAAAAATTCTTCATTCGAAACTCCTTGCCTTTATATTTGTGTTAAATATGTATTGTAATTTGTAATTTTGTTTAATTTTTTTCGGGAAAGCAAAAACGTTTGGCAAAAATAGTTTTTAATTTGAATATTTAGTTTTGTTTGTGCGCTTAAGTTTTCAATATTATGTTATATAAATAAATATATATATATACATAAAAATATATATATATTCTTATAATATAATAAACTATATGAATATTAATTTTTAGCAAAATATTTTTACGTCTAAACTTAAAGCACTAATGTTAAAGAATATTTACCGAACTAATTTGTTTAGCTGTTTAATTGGTTTTAATTTTCAACATTTTTGTGTATTGTGAGGAGAAGCGCAAGCAAACTTTTAATTTTTGACCCAGCTCTTAATATACTACTTAAATAATATCCAACAACAGTAACTGTATACGTGTATAAATTCAATTGCAACAAAAATACAACGTACAACAATTATAGAAAAAAAAAAAAAAACAAATTACAGAAATTTGCAAGCGGCGCGTGGAAACTGAAGCAAAAAATAAGAAAAATATATTTCAAAATATGTAGAAAACAATACAAAAAAAAAATACAACAAAAACTTTACATGAATTGTGATGATGCAAAGGCAAGATTTAATCATAATTACTAAATCTATATATACATACATATATAAAATATATCTTTCTCTATAAACAAAATTTACATATATATATTTATATATATGTGAGCATATAGTGTATATGTAGATATAGGAGTGTATAATCTAACTTTACTTTTAAACAGACTGCGTACGTATTAAAATTTTTAAAATTAATTTGTGTAAAATGTTTTAAGTTTTTGAAAAATTGGCAAATAAAGAAAACAATAAAAATTAATAAATCAAAAAAAAAAAAAAAAAAAATCTCCGTTGAATATTGAAATATACCAACAGTACTTGAGAGTGCAAAAATATTTTCCAAATTAACATACAAATTTTTTTTTCAAATCTTTCAGCAAAACTTTCGTTGTAAATTTTGGTATTTAAACGTATATTTCAAGATTACATGAAATTGGCTAACGCGCAGCTGTTTATAAAGCAGCAGTCTTAGGAGCGACGATATATAGTCGCCGTAGTTTTCTTTTTTTTATCACCCTGCAAGTCTACGATGCAAATTTTACATAGAACTAGAACAGTCAGTTTCCAGTGTCAATTGTTTTATACGAATATATTTATTCTAAAAATCTGGATTATATTCGTTATGAGATACAATCGAAAATTAATACCTTTAGGAGATATCTTATGTTGCACATTTACGTGTTTTCTTTTCTTTTAACTCTTATCGAACGAATTTTTTATATGAATACTTTTAGTTTGTGTGTGTTTTCATATTGTTTTATATATATATATATATATATATAAATATTTTCAAATAAATTGTAATTCTTTTTATGATAATTTTTAAAATGAACATCACAACAAATTTGCATACATGTCACACACGTATGAGGAACTTATATAAACCGTGAACGTAACGTCGCCAATTATTAAACAAAAGTATAAAACAAAAATGAAACAAACAAATGAACATTTCAAGAACATTCAGAAATGTAGGTGGAACAGCGATAGGAAGCAACATCTTTTACGTCTTACAAACAATTATTGTTAACGAAGAAAATAAAAGTGAGAAGAATATTGTACTAAAATATTTGATATACATACATTTGTTATTATTTGTAATACAAAAATTAAATAAAATTGCATCCAGATAATAAATAAAAAATAAAAAAAATTAAATAAACATGCAAAAACTATTCTTTATTAATTTATGCAATGATTGAGAGTTATCATTCGACTTTAAAGTAAAAATAACCTTTTAACTAAATCTTGGAATAACACAACTCCTTTGCTTTCAACATAATAAGATAAATGATATATTTGTGTCATGTTTACAAGATAACATAATATTAAAAGCATTTGCTGCGCGAATTCGATTTGCTGCGACTATTGGAGCTGCGTCGCGTGGAGCTATCCACAAAAGTACTGACCATATTGTCGTCCATAATAGTTTCATCCACGCTGGCGTCATCCTCGGGTATTTCTTCATCACTATTCGTTTGGTTGATAAGTGATCCCCTGGGAGTCACAATTGCATCGCCGTGCAGATCTTCATTATCCAAAATACTGATATGAAAGGCAGCATGGCATTTGTTGGCCGCCAGCAATGCTTTTATACGAAACACCAGCGTTTCCAGCGTCTCACGTAGGCTTGGAATGTAGCTAATAATGGCAGTGTTCTTTATAGACTTCGAATGGCAGCAGAGATTGTGCAAAAACTTGGTAACATTTTGAAGTTCGTGAAAAAATTTGGTAAGGCGTTCGGGACTATCGCGCACAATCGACTCCAGCACAGTCACGCCATGTTGTAGGAACAGCTTCAGAAACAATTGCGAATGCTTCAAGAATAGGGCAAAATTACGCGGCTGTTCCACTTTCTTGACAATTTCCAAAAGACCATTAAGTAGGCATATAGTTGACTCCCACAATTTAAACCGATCACCTTCAGTGTGACTGCTACATTGAGAGTTTAAAGTGCTAATAATAACCTCGCATAGTCCACGAAACAGAAGAGGAAAGTTCGGCCTAAAAACGAATTGATAAATTTCTGAATGAATATAGTTGACAATGGTAACTTACTTTTTGATATTGGGAATGGACTGTAAAGCCAAGTCCTTTTTATTTAAAAGCGAGCACTCCTCTTTGAGAGCAAGCAATATATCCTTTTGGCGCTCAAATGAAGAGTCCTTAAGAAAGCCTTTAATCAGCACGTCCAGATGTATGTTACATTGCGCGCCTTTTTCTAGGCTACTCGAGTAGTGGTACCATTTACGTCTCAGCATATTGGTGCAATATTTACGTATATCATCGGCCTGCTGATTGCTGCGCTGCACTGCATTCTCGCCGGAACAACTCAACTTACGCAGGCTGCGGAGTAAATGATGTAGGTGCACGGCAGTGCCAAGAACTAGCACTGATTTTTCGTATTTGCAGAAGTAATCAAAGATCTGGGCAGCAATGCGTGCTATGGATGCTTTTTTTGCTGCCTTCCGCTGGCCAGGTGGCATCAGTAAATTTAATGATGCTAAAAATAGAGACTAATCCACCAATCAAGTCCATATTTAAAATTATGTTTTACTCACACTCTAGCAGCTCCGTTTTGGACTTATCACTCCACTCGTTCCATGAGAAATATAATGCGAATAATTGAATGCACAAGCCAAAGCAAGTTTTAACATAATTAAAATGATCCTTGAACAGATCCAAATTGCTGTGGACATTCTTGACCTTTTCTAGTTCCTGATCGATGTGGGCCGCTAGCGTGATCAAAAGTAAATGGATTTCACCTAAACATTTTTGTAAATCGGACATAAAATGTTCTGGCTTAGCCACATGTGATCTTAATGAGCCGGCTTCGGTAACGTCTTGGCTTCCATTAATAATCGTGTCCAATTTATGCACCAAATCTGTCAGTATAAACCGCAATTCCAGCAAGCCCAAATGTGTGCCTACTTCGTCCTCTTCCAGTGGATAATTCAGACTGAAAGGTTGTTCTTTCAGCAACACTATTATGCCCACATCAAGCTGTCTAAAGTGTTCCATGGGCCCATACAATTGTTCAAAATTGATTTTGCATTTAATGGATTTGCAAGCACCCAACTTGATGGTTAAATCACATACTTTTGATTGATCCATGCTCTGCGGTTCGTCCATGATCGATTCGTTATTTATTTTATTCGCTTTCCCCTTGTTAGTTGCAGGTCTTTTTTCCCGAGTAACTTGTTGGGGAGCTGTCTGTTTTAGAGTGTTAAGGAACTGACATGGCGGTGGCGTAAAACCAACAGGAGCATGTGCCAAAAGCGGTTTTAATCTTTGCTCTGTGGTAATCAAGTCAGCAAGACGCTTTAGCACCCGCTTGCGTGTGGCTTCATGTTTTTGGGATGCAAAAGCGCAGGTCGTCACACGCATCCAGTTGATTGTGTGGTAGTAAATGTGCAATATTTGCTTTTGCGTTTCTTCATCATAATTGTCAAAGATGGTCAGGTAGTTGGGATCATCAAAGAATGTGGGCAGCACAATGGAGCAGCCTTGCAGCGCATTGATTAATTCCAGACTGTACTGATAGCGTTGGTTGTGCAGCACGCTGACCAAGTGAAAAAGCGGTGCTAAAACAAAAATAGAATCGCTTGCTCTGAAAAAGTAAGAGCTATTATAGTCTGCAAAGTTGTATTTCTATATGTGTATTTGGACTCACTTGCCATTCGGACTCAGAACCAATTCAGATATATTTATGCCAATATCGAGTACTGCTGATTCGGTATTAACATTCGTTTCGTCCAATTCATTAATGTTTTTCTGGCATTCCAGCCTAATGCCTCTGAAAAAATATACAAATTCATCATCAAACGAAATTGAATCAAGAATCAAGAATTCTCACTTGACTGTCTTCGGCTGATGATCATTCACAAAGCTCTGCTGAAAGCGATAGGTCATAAGCTCACAGAGCCACATTAGAAACTGATTGTCGAGCATGTAAATAGACTCGGCGTTGTAGTAGCGCACAGTTAATACGCTGGCTAGTTCATCATAAAACAATGCAAGTAATTCGGGGGAGTTACATATAGCTGACTGGGTGAGCACTGTAAACAATAAAAATTATTATTAGAAAACTGATTTTTATAAACATAAAAATATATTTACTAATCAGGTTAGCTGCCTGCTTGCTACGACCATCAGGCAATGAAGTAATGCTGTCCACACTCGTTTGCAAGTCCTCGCTGTTGATAAGCATGGTTTCAATGCGTGCAATGGCATCTATCAGCTGAACGCAACCTATGATGCCCTGCCGTTTCACATATTCAGTTCGATTTATTTGCTGTTTCTTTACGACCATTTCGATTTGATCCTGCAGTGGGGCACACTCTGGCAATTTGGGATCAGGAAATGCAACGTGGCACAGCAAGTCCATGGCGAGACGTGTCTGTGGCAATGTCAGATCGCTTAGGCGATCAAGTAATGGCAGCAACAACATGGCACAATTCTGCACATGTTTAGCATTCTTGCGCTGCAGCTCACGTAGCAATGTTAATGTGGTGGTCACATGCTGCGCAGACTTGTCAAATGTCAGCTCCAGCAGTTTCTTCAGTATGCTCTTTTGTATTGAGTTGCAGATCTTGAAGAGTATGCTGTGTCGAAAAGATTGAAGATGAGCTAATAATTTATATAGTAGTAACCCAATGAAATTCACCTGTATGCAGCTTTGGCGAAATCGGCTACAATGCGATTCTTTTCCCGCATAAAATCATGGAGCAAGTGCATAAGTGTGTTAATATGTTGCTCCAAAATATGCGAATAATTCATTTTTATTTCATCCAATATGTTAACTGTAATATGTTCTTGTTTAATGCGTCGACGCAGCTACAAAGTCGAACAGATTAGAATCGGGCTAGTAATATCTGCTTAGCACTTACTAGATTTTCAATAAACAGTGTATTATCCTCGTTTATGTCGATGAGTATTAGCAGCATTATAAAATCAAACGATCTGTAAGTTAAAAAGGACATTTAAAATGGTTCTATGGGTAAATACAAACTTTATTATTACTTACTTAAATTCGCTGGCTGCTAATCCACTTATTGTACGCTGCCACATTTGATAGAAACGCTTGGAACGTTTAAGACCTTGTTGCAGAAAACCAAAAAGTTCTAATTGTGACTGCTTTCCACTAGCAGCAGGAACAGCCATCTCTTGAGAGTCTTCGCCTTGCGATCTATGACGCCAGTTAAAGATTTCCCGAAGTGTGGAAACCAGCTGCTCAGAGAAACAAATTAAGAACTCAGTGCCAAAGACTTAAGGTACAATAAACGAACGATATATATATATTAAGCTTCTTAATATATAAATAAATTAATTGTATAATTAAGCAGGGGGTAAAATAATAATTATGAATTATATTTATATATACCTCACGCACAACATCGTCGCTATCCTGATTAAGGCTATTTAGCAAGAGGCGTATGAGATGTGGCAGTATCTACAAAGAGAGTTATTTAGTAGATGATTCATAGTTAACAATGTAGAGACTGACTTACCACATTCGAGCAGCCGCTATCGTCCTTGATAAACTCTAGAATGCGTTCACGTAATTTTCCTTGTGTCCTTGCGCTTAGCGTCAAATTGCTCAGCGTTTGCAGTGTGGTCAAATGGAAAAGATCTTTGTTGTTCGAATAGTTAATGCTAGATAGAACAGATTACAGTTAAATGAGCTCTCTACATAGAACAGCAGAACACTCACGAGAGCAGCTCCACAAACTCGTCGTGTTTACTTCCATCTAATAGAAACTCAGCGCTGCTTATGATATCCATCTTCGAGGACTCTGAGGCGTTATTGAATATGCGTTCGATATGGGCGTAAATCTGGTCACTATGCGATAACGTAAGATAACGCAATTGGGCAAGCATCAGTGGTAATAGTGGAACACAGCCCGAGACCGTTTGCACTCGCTCCAATTTGGCAATCTCTTCGATTTTGTTGAAGAGTACCGACAGGCAGGGCTCGCGTAGAAAGTCAATCATCAGAAAGTTAATAAACATGCTGTTCTGTGACTGATACACCTGCTCTTCGCCGGCTGTGTCTATGGTGCAGCCACTAAGCAGTTTCTGGGCCAGTTTTGATTTGGGCGCTAAAGCAACATTTAGCCCTGTTTTAAAGGTTTCAATGTTTTCCGGATATTTCGGAGACTGCACCAATATATCACGAAGCTTAGAAACAATAGCAATATGATCACAGGACAACACAAATGTGTCCGTTTGGTCCAATTGTACACCCGCATTCATGAGCACCATTTCAAAGAAGCTATTCGGTTGGCGGGAACTGTTCATTCGAGATGAAGACTGCGTGCGTCCCAATGTCGCAGCCAATGCTAAACTATGCTGTGATAGAAAACGTTGAGTTTGCTCCTGGGAAGCTGGTATATTCTCCTCTTCACTTTCCCCGTTCAGTGACTCAATTGTCGCATCAGTTTGTTTTGCAGACGAAACTCGCTTAAAAAAAAAAAAAAAAGCAATTTGGAATTTCATGATCTTCTGAACAGCAAGTTTTACGATCACTTACCGGTATTTTAATAGTTGCATTCTCATCAATGGTATTAAGACCTGTAAGTCCATTGTTTCGTTTCTTAAATTTTCGGTACATTATGATTTATTAATTCCAAAAACCAGATTTATTAAAAATAATTGATGTAAACTCTTTTAAAATCAAATGCGCCAGGTAAAGAATTTAGCTATCGATAACAGATATTATGTTAATCGTAAAATATGGTCTGCTAACACACTGTTATGATTAAGTTAGCGATGGCGCTGTAAGATACCGATACTTTCCGTAAATTACTATGCAAAGCGAGTTTATTTGAAAAATGATTTAAACTTTTCAACACATACAAACATTGATTTTATAGAAATCGAAATAAGTTTTAAAGTCATACACTCAGCGTAAATACTTCATATTATTTTTATTGAGTATATATCAATTTAACCATGTTGGTGCTAAAACTATTATTGTTGTATTATATTTTAATTAAACATTAATTTATGTGTGATACAAAGCATCTTTGCTAAATATGTATGTATATGATCGATCGTTGAATATAACTCTAAATATAAAATTTTAAACGTGCAAATATTGCAATTAACTACTTGTGAGTCTAATGGAAAAATTCCACATAATACTATAAATATTTAATTATAAACGTGGTTGTAAATTTAAAGCCATTTCTCTTGAGTTGAACATTAAATTTGCTTAAATTTAAACTGCGAACTTATATATTTAATGGCATTATCTAATTGTCATATTTTAAAATTGTAATAAACTCTATAATGGTTTAATAATGTATTTTATATGGATTCTAAAAAGGAAGTACAAAATGTTTTTATGTGATTATGTCAGCAATTGACGTATGTATGTTGAGGTTAACTCCTTTGTTCTTAATTAATAGAAAATCACTAATTTGGCTTTGGTTAGTATTGCTAATTAAGTATTGTTTGATGCATCTGATCACATCACTGCAGTCCATTAACGCATTCATTATCTGATCGTTCTATAACTCTATATCAATCTCAATCTCAATCTCAAACTCAAACTTCTCAATCCAAATCGTTAACGTTTATCTGTTGTTTCGTTGTTTTTTAAATATTAATGACAAATTATTGCTTTTTCGCGCGACGTCTTTTATAGCCAGTCATTTGTTTTAATAATTGCGAGTTCTCATCATCTAGATCCAAATTTGGTTCCCAGAGACGAAGTCTTTTTGGTATATATATGAGGCCCAGTAGAGTAATTGCTTTATATGAAATATATATAAATACATTAATATGTATGCATAGTTTCTTTATATATACTTACTATTCAAGACGCAAGGGAAGATTACGTAAAAGTTCAAAGTGCTAGAGCGAAAGTAGAGTGCTTCGGTGGCATAGAAGACCATGGTAAGAGCCAGAGAACAACCGCCCATGCTGACAACGCTGTAAAGTGTGAGCGAGACAGAGAAAGGGTGTCATTAGCCATTAGTTTCTGTGGTCCCCTTAATTGTAACTCTATACTTACGGCCTATAGTGTATGTACAGAGTACAGTGCACCAGAGCGATTGCCTTTAGAAGACAGTACATACCAATTATACGGGAAATGGTATAATCACCTAAAGCATTCGAATTTAGTCATGGCCATGTTTTCAACTATTGCATTACGCTTACCCTCGATAAATTGTGTATCGCTGTGATCGCCCAGGAAACTTCGTCGTTCTATATAGCTGCGGAACGCTGTGCCCAGATCCATAAAAGCAACAAACGCAATCCATCCACGAAAGGCGTAGAGCAGGCGCTCACGGGGACGACTGCTGGACTGCATTGCAGCCCTGTAAAGGAAATAAAAACGAAATTTTATATAGTGTTTTCATCCATATCAAATGTACGTATATTACAAAACAGAACATGGACAAAGTTAACTGTGTTCTGAGTTCGCTATTGAAAGACCCAAGTTGAAAATGTACAGTAGCCTAGATCTTAACGGTAGCAATGTGAATCACCCTATAAATACATAGAAATACGTATCCATTCCTATATTGCTGGTAAAACATATATATGCCTTCTTTTACCTGTTTACTTATTTTCTACGGGTTCATGGTAGAATAACGTGATTATATTTGTAAAGAAAATGCCGGCCGGCTTATCTAAACATCGCTCCACTAACAAAAACAACCCTCACGCAACCCGCTCGCAATGTTTTGAGGTGGGTTCTGGGTAAAATCGATATCACACCCACTCCTAACACATATATTATTTACGAAACTGAAAATATTTACACATGGGCCAATTAAGAGCCGCACGCAAGCACGTGCTATGCGCACCGGGGATCTATGCCCCGGACATGCTTGAGGCTATTTATTTTCAGTCAACAAATGCACCGCCAGGGTCACCCCCAGCAACGGAATTCGTGGCATGCAATTCATAAACCGAAACTAGAACAAAAAGTTTTTTTTTATCTTACACACTTATTTTCTTATTTGCTTACATTGCGAATTATTATCGAGGTTGTTAAAATATCTGGACACACGCGGCGGCTGCTCAATGTATAAATATAAATATGCACTTTAAATTATTGTTATTATTATTATTAGTAGGTGTACTGTTTAACGATTCCCTTCGGCATTCGCCTTTATCAACACATTTTGCTATTTTACGCTTTGCCACTTTGTGCTACTGTTTACCGCGACGCTTCGACGCAGATTGAAAGCTCAAGTCATCAAGGAGCTTTCATGTCATTAGCCGGCCGGCTGTTTGTGATTGTACCGTAAGAAGTGCTTGCTGTTGACAACTTAATAGATATTCTAAAAAAAAAAAAGTGAATAACAGGAATTATCGTGGTGAAATTTCAATATTTAATTGGCAATATTTTTTAATTTTTTTTGTAAAAATTTAAAATATTGTTTATTACGACGTATCAGTTAAAAAATATCTTCGGATTCTGAAGTCAGTTTTATTATGAAAAAGTAAAAAAAAAATATTTATAAAATTAACCAATTTTAATAAACACCTAAAATGTGCGTCAAGTTCTATGGCTCTCTAAGTCATTGTTGCAAATCTAATTCTTTCCCACAGACGCTTCTGTTTTTCGATATTCAGCATAATCCACAAAGCCATCGTTATTCAAGTCCATGGATTTCAGTACGTAGTCTATGGTCTCCTCTAAAGCCTTATCGGTATACACGCTGCCTGTTTTATGGTCCGGTTCATCTGGGTTCTCAGCAGTTCCCGGGGTAATCGGCTTATGAGGATCTTCAACTGAAATAATACAGTAAAAAATATGATTTCAATTTGATATTTTTCTTAATTATATTTTACAGATAGTTCGACTAAGTTAAATTCCATTTTTTAGTTTTATTTATTTTATAAAAACACATTACTTACAATGCATGCTCCTATAAAGTAAATATATATTTATATTTATATATAAATGTATGTATATATTTCAATTTCTAAAGATCAATTGTTAGCTATAGTTTCAGAACGTTTGTTTTTGTTTTTTTTTTATATATTATTATTCTTATTCTTTTGTACAAAACAAATGTTTACACAATCAGCCTTGATTTGTTTTCGCTGCTTTTAGTTCACGCTTAAAATTAACTTCAGATTGAACGAATAACTAAAATTAGGGGAAGGTTAAACAAAAAACAAAAACTTTAATTGCACTAATCACAAATGAGTTTCGTGTGTGCTATTATTCGAATTTTTTTGAGAAGTTGTGTCATTAATTATACAATTTGTTCAAAGAAGTTTTTCGATTGATTGGAATGCTTGTAGCCTGTTCAAAACTGCCTGCTTGAACTTTTGAAATATTTTACAATTTGAGCTGGAATTGTTGCGCCTAAATTTCATTTCAATACGTAGTGTGTGTGGGTGTGATCTTATGCTGTGGCGAAACAGGAGTACAGTGTGTACATAACAATGCTAGATTGGATAATGCAAACTGAATCGATTACTCTATATATGTACTAATGAGTGGGCTGCTGTTGTGCCGGCTGCTGTTGTTGCTGTTGCTGATGTTTTTCGGCAGCCTTCTGCTGAGCCTTAATAAACTCTGGATAATCGATGAAACCGTCACGCGATGTGTCATCCATTTGGAGTATGGGATCAATGAGTGCCACTAGCTCTTCGTCCGAGAATACTTTTTCCTCTACATGTGGCTTCTCGCCGTTAGGTTGTTCTTTGCTGCCTTGCTCTTTATATGTGGTTGATTTTAATTATGAATTATTAAAGCCACATGCGAGATGGTTTTAAATGATGTAGAGCATAACCAAAACCACAACCAGAAGAACCGGAACCAGCCGAAATGTAGTGAAATTAGTTATATGCAAAAAATAAATAAAACAAAGACACGGGTCAAACATAAGCAAAAATACTGCAAACAGCTTAAACTAATTACAAACATGAAAAATTTATGTAATGGTCCTTACCGTGCCAGTGAATTAGAGATTTGATCAGCTCACATCCATCCAGTTTGTTATTGTTGTCCGAATCGTGCATCTTAAAATAATGAAACTGCAGCTCAGCCTCGGACATTTTGCTCGTATCAATGGGCACCTGCATGTGCTCTTGGATATGACTGTAGGGAAACAACAAATAGTCAAATGGTAAGATTATTTCCTTATGTAGAATCGATTGATTGCAATAGCTGAACAAGAGATAAGACCTAACAGATACTTACGCACGCTCTTGCTGAATGTTGCCCGTGTTCAAAACTTGCTGTGGCTGTCCATGATGGTGACCGCCTGCCTGATGCTGCTGATGATGCGGCACCTGTTGTGGATGCTGTTGCACAGGTGGCTGTATATGCTGCTGCTGCTGCTGCTGCTGTTGATGTTGCTGTTGATGAATCTGCTGCTGCTGCACAGGCACCTGCTGATATTGAACTTGTTGTGGCTGCTGCTGAACGGGCACTTGCTAATAGGTTGACTTATAAGTTGCTTGCAAATACAAATTCATCCTTGAGAGTCACTTACATATTGCTGCGGCGGCACACCGGGCGCTCCGTGTCCTTGTTGCTGGTATTGTGGCGGTGGCTGTTGGTGATGTTGTGGCACTTGGTGGGGCGCTTGTTGCTACTCGACATGAGAAATAGACAAAAGTAAGTCAGTCTTGTGGCTTCCAGCTGGTTGCACAATAAAACAAATTGCAACAAATATTATTACTCACATAGTGCTGCGGATTTACGCCGGGAGCCACACGCTGTGCACTGCTATACCCAACGAGGGAAAGCAGCAATGCTGCTATTATAAAATCTGGTAGATGCATTTATGTGGAAGCGCTATTGTTGTTTGCGAGGATTTCGAATTTGGTGGCACGCACAATCACCACGTAGCTAGCTCGGCTATCAAAACACACACGTACACAAATTTATTCTGCTTCTTCACCTTTTGACAGTAACACGGCGCCACAGCTGATGCCCAGGTATACGAACTATCGAATTCATTATCGGACACTTCCGACAAGATGGCAACGTTGCACATTTAGTCCACAACCTGTTTGAGTTTTCTTTAATTTATTTACTATTTATTTCCTCGTTCAAAGTGCAAAAAATTAACAATAATATAAATGGTATAGTATAATAGATAATGCTTGTAGATATGATTTTTAATAGTAATGCAATTGAGACTGTGCAGACTATTAAATTTCCAATTCATGAAACTACTTTCCACTTGACTGCTTGTCCCCATTTCCCATTTTATTATTTATGCTAATTACTTTCGGACTACACTTTCTTTCTTATATAGGCTCGCTATTTTAAAGAACAGGACATTGATGGTAAGTATTACTAAATGAAATACTTTCAAGGGATGATATCATACCTATAATACTCTTATCAAATTTTTTTGACTCATTAGAATTCCGTGAGTGCTTTTATCTGTTCGCTCGCTCGGGCCAAATTAACAACTTAGACGAGCTAACGGTAAATATTAGTCATGTTTCATCAGAGGAAAGCCACTATAAAACAAGTTTGCCCATCAGGTTATTATGCGTTCATTGGGTTTATCGCCAACAATACAAGAATTGGTATCGTATTTAAAGCAAAAGAATGGTAAAATGAGCTTCGCTGACTTCCTGGATATCATGCACCAACACTCCTCAGTGGAGAATCTTCCAGGCGAAGTAATTGCCGCATTCAAAGCAGCGGATCCTCAGAACAAGGGTACCATATCGGCAAAACAGCTACGCAATTTATTGCAGAACTGGGGCGAGGGACTGTCCGTACGCGAGGTCGATAATATCTTCAGAGAAGCCAATGTTAATAACAATAGCACTGTTCGCTATGCTGATTTTGTTAAAATTGCATGTGCACCAGTGCCGGATTATTATTAAACCAAGAAACATTTATACTTCACATTCCAGTAATTATTTAAAACATGCATTCAAAGTGCAATAAAGTTCACAATCAGTTTTATGAAGAGTTGGTTGTTTTATTAAAATGCGAAACTTTTCGACATGTTGAGAGGAAAGTTCGTTAGCCGATTTTAATTGGCAATGGTAACCTCAACCTCTACTCCGGGCTCAATGTTGATCGAGGTGATCTTCTTCACGATCTCAGATGGCGAATGCAAATCGATGATGCGCTTGTGGATTCTCATCTAAAATGTTTAAGAGAAAGAACATTAATTCCCAAATACACACTTTCTTAAACTGGTGTCAATTATGAATTTAATCGATTTGTCGAATTCGGAGAGCCAAATTGTGTGGGTTACCAGCAAAGTGGACTATGAGAATACGTTTAATCTGGGCAAATCAATGATACTGTACAAAGGCAGATTGTATGCCAAAGCACGATATCTGATCTGTCCACAAAAGCAAAATCCAAGACTGGACAATTAACTCACCTGGAAACGATCCCAGGTCTTGGAACCCTCACCGCAAGGAGTCTTACGGGTGGTAATACGTAGGGTCTTGGTCGGCATGCGCACTGGGCCCTATAATTAAAAATAATTTATAATTATAATCGAGTCATATTATTCTGTTATTTACGTTTGTTGCATAAATCATATATCTTTACACTGTTTGTTTCAGGGTGAAAATAATGTCCAATTTATGCATTTTATCTGGCATTTATTAATGACTAGGCTAAGCGGCAAGCAAGCATACGAAGCCTCCAGGTAAATGCGGCAATCATGCATAAGGTATACAAATGAACATTCATGTACATTTGTAAATCTGCACATGTAACTAGCTATGCTTTAGCAGTGCACGCGGCAAACGCTCTTCTTCTTACCTTGACACGCAGGTTCTGGTTCTTAGCACCGTTGATCAAGTCGCGGCACACGTTCTCCAAGGAGCGAACGTTCCTTGAGGTCAGAGTGATACGAATGCGGTGCACAGATGTAGAATCGCCGCCATGGGGCTTCTCAATATCCTTAGGAGCAGCAGCCTGTAAATGTGTGGGAACAAAATATATTATTTTGAGGTTATGTTACATGCGGAACACAACACGTGTGTAAACTATTATTATGAAATTGTTACTAAAATCATAGTTCTAAGCAATTTCATACTATATTAGTATTATTTGTTGAATATTTACCATTATATTAGCAATTTATCTGGTCGAGATAGTCAAATCTTTGTATTTTGAGCAGCGCTGAACCAGTTAACTTGCTGGTTAAAAACGAAATGGGACGAGTGCCAGTCACGACGGTACGTGCATTAGCTTTGATTGGCGTTGCCACTCAGTCAAGTTAATAGGTGGCAGCACAAGTAAAATTCGCGCCATTCCCATTCACAACAAACGTGTTCAGTTTATTCAAAACAAATTAAACAGCGATTTTTCGACTATTTTATTATATTTTTATTGCGCATTTTCAAATAATTTGCGACTGAAGCGGGATCAATAACCAAAAACCTTTATATAAATTACAATTATAATTATACAAGTCGAAGCACAATGTTGTATTTAAATATTAAATCAACGTTAATTAATTTTTGTACAATAAAATATCTATTAATCTTTATGCATATGAAAATTAGAACTTTACCTGACGATTTTAAAAGTTAAGTTCTTCTCAACAAAAACGAAAATGTAAGCCTGTGCGATTTTTTTTCTTTTTTTTTTTAGTAAATCGGCTATTAAAAAAGCATATGTCGTCCATCAAGCTAAAAGATACAACTTAAGAACGCTAAAAGTTTGTGTCCAAATTGGTGTCGTTATAGATATTTCTTTACGGATTAGTTTGTAGATAAACGCCCAGAGTGTACTCACAATTAGGTGCATCTCTGTATAGTGCGTTATATGGATTTTAAAGCGTTTCCTCTCATATACGCATATTCATAGTATGTATGTATGGCTAACTAGTGTACATTAATTATAGATTCACGGCCTTTACCAACTCCTACCCAGCGAACTGGCACACTCAGTTGGCTCTCCAAGAAGCGTACATAGTTTTGTGCGTTCTCGGGCAACTCCTTGAAGTTGCGTATGTGCTCAGTAGACGTCTGCCAGCCGGGCACTACCGCGTACTCCACCTCAATATCGCTCAACTCGCTGATGGTGCCGGGGAAATGATCCAGTTTCTCGCCATTGCTGCGCTTATAGTTCACACCCACCTTGATTTCGGGCAATGTGTCTAGAATATCCAGCTTCGTTATGCAAATGCAAGTGTAACCGTTAACCAACGAAGTATATTTGAGCAGTGGAATATCCAGCCAGCCGCAACGACGCTTGCGCTTCGTAGTCACTCCAACTTCAAAGCCTCGTGTCTGCAGTAGGTCACCAATTTCCTGTATATGATATATGTTTCATAAGTTACACTTGTACACGTTTATCAGGACATGCTTACATTCAATTGTTCCGTTGGGAACGGACCATCGCCCACACGCGTCGTGTATGCCTTGACGACGCCAATAACCTCGCCAATTGTTTGTGGTGGCAAGCCCAGACCTGTCAGCACACCGCCAATGCTGCAATTGCTGCTGGTCACATAGGGATAAGTGCCAAAATCGATGTCCAGCATGGCTGCATTTGCGCCCTCCACCAGAATCGTCTTGCCGTTGCGCAGGGCCGTGTGCAAAAAACAAATTGTATCCTTGACATATGGCCTCACCTTATCCGCGTAGTCCTTGTACCTCGCCAGCTCGGCCTCCACATCAACCTTAATCGATGGGAACAATCGCAAGTGTGTGTTCACAATTGATTTGAATCTGTATTAATCATTTATGTTAGTCATGAATTAAGATACGACCAATGCAAACTAGCTACTCACTTCTCGCTGAATAAGTTAAAGTCACCAAGAAGCTCACCCACGCGAATGCCGTTGCGAGTGGCTTTGCTTGAGTATGCCGGACCAATTCCCTTTTTGGTGGTACCCAAGGATTTGCCACCCTTTTCAGCTTCCTGCATGCCATCTACATGCTGATGGAAGTCAAACACCAGATGCGCACGATCCGAGATGATCAACCGATGCTCCAGATGCTGCAGTCCCTTGGCTTCATTCTTCAGCACCTCATCGAACAGGGAAGGCAAATGAATAACGACACCGTTGCCTAAAAACGATCGATGAAATAATTAAGGAATAATCGAATGTTAGTCCAGGATAAACATATTTATTTATATATTTCGGGTAACCTTTATGAATAATTGCAATACATCATTAACTATTATTATTTTACTTCAATTATCTATAAAACTATATCAATTATTTCAATTTAATTAAAATTCTAAAATAAATAAATAAATAAAAACCAAAAAATTGATGACACAAAAATACTTTTCTAAAGACGAAACAGTACACGAAACAATATTCAGCATATGTGAAATTATTTTTTAATCGCCCATTATTATCTTATCAAACGGTAAATAAGAACGCTAATAAGCCCGACCAAAAACAAAATGTTATAACTGGCAATAAAAACACGTGCATGGATTCGCAAGTTTTCTGATAGCCGAACTCGGCCTGCCCTGAAATGGAGGTAACTTTGCCGTTGCCGTTATCTGCTGCGAGTGGAGGCTCAAACAAATTCAAATCGCGTATAATTCCCATAGTTGTGCAAGAATTTAATAAATTGCGAGGCCTGTTGCTAAACGAATCCAAGCTCGTAAAGCTGAAGCACGCGATGAACGCCATGCGAATTGCACTGTGAAATGCTTTCGCACATTAATTTGTTTTTTATTGTATGATCGAGTCGCGAATAATAAGTTAATTGCTTGTCTCGACCAATTAGCCATGCATAGTATACAACCCTGAGTTAGATGTCTGTGTTGCCAAAGCTCACCAATACAAACACGCAGGGGGGCTGGCTTCCATGTGTAGTAGTGTGATTGTGATTATCTCATAAATTAGTCTTGTGACAGACGATGACAGGCTACATTTGTTGGTCTTGGTCTGCGACAAGCAGCGAAAGTCTCATATATCGATTAAACTTTAAGAATAAGAAAACTTTAAGAAATAAACAAGTTAACTAACTGAAGAAAGTAAACAAGTTGAAGGATGACTTGGCCCTTACGGCACACCACCTATTCGGTTGCAACAAGCAGCAATGGACTACGTCAACCGATTGACGTCAACTTGCTCTGCTAGACAGGAATCGAGGCAGTTAATTGAAGAGCGCTGCAAAGGCCTAGATAGTGAAAACCAAAATAGATAAAATAGCCTTTAATGCAGGCCAGTTGTCAAAGCCAAAAGCAAGACCAATTGACCGCAAAAGCCAATGTCAATGTTTCATTTAGTTCTGCCAAGAAAATTCTTATATACATACAGAAATATATAAACATCTACACAATACATACAAATTGTATATGTACACATATATAAAATATATATCTACATTTTACGATTATAAACACTCAAATTCGCTATTGAACGAACGAGGGATAGCTAGCTAAAAACAAAACAATAAAAAAAATTTCAATATATAACATATAGTATTGGCATAAAGTATATTATATATATATATATATATATATATATATATATATATATATATATATATATATATATATATATATATATATATATATATATATATATATAATTGTGTAGAGGTGTTCGTGTATGTGTGTGTGTGTTTGTGTACGGGTGTGTGTTTCTCTTAAATTCAAAATAAAGAAAAATAAACTGTAAGCGCTAGAAATGAAAACAAAGTAAAAAGGTGCTTACTTTCATTTAAATATATTCATTTTGAAAAATATTTCTTGCTTTCTTTTACTTGAGAATGTCAACAGCAGACAGTTAGGATCTTGCTTATACCCATAGAGTGGGTGAGTAATCTTGAAATCTTGATATCCATCCAACATATCAGGCTCCCTTCCAGGTAGCCTTCTACCACTTACCGATGACTGAAATGCATTTCTCGTTGACGACGCCGCTGGGCAGCAGATGAAAATCGAATTCGGTGCCATTTGCAACCACAGTGTGTCCAGCGTTATTGCCGCCCTAGTGAGAAAGAGATAGAGAGTGAGAGATGAGAGTGGGAAGGAAAACAAATGAGTAAATTAGAGAATGAGAAAACTGACAACATACGTAAGCGTGTACTATAAACAGTCACACACGGATATACACACATATATGTATATATAAATACCTACAAACATACACACATTTGTAGGTTCGTGAGCTATGGCATACAGAGTAGCTGTTTATATACAAAAAATTAGCATGTTTGTTTTTGTTGATTAAAACTTGTGTGATAAATAAATAAATATTGCTGAACGGCAGGTATTAAATGACAAATAAATAGTCAGAAATCGAATGGCTTGTGACAAAGTATCTACAATGATTACACTACAATATACTGCATGGATAAATATGTACGTAGATGACGCATATTCTGGACTTGAATATACTGCAGATATTCTGCAAGCTTTCCTGAATAAGTTCAATTCAGCAATTTTGCAAGCAGCTGAGATATATCGATGCCTTTAGACAACTTTCATTGTATATATGATATATATATGAAAACGAAATGTGTATCAAAAATGTGATAAAGAAAAGCAAAACTGTTATTTGTTTTCTTGGCAACTGTACAATTTTCAGTCATGTGCTAATCTTATATACTCTAATTATATATGTGTGCGTATTTCGTATTTTGCAACTATTCAAAAAAATTGACATAAAGTCCCAAAAATTATTCTGGAATTATAATTTCGTCTAAAGAACTGAAGAAAAACTAAAACTTATCAATACATACATATACATATGTATGTATATGTGTGCGTATGTATATCTGTATCTATGTATGAATATAGAGCAGATCGCTTAAGCACTCGGACATTGATAAGATTATAACGAATACATAGTGCAAAATGGATGAGCGCGTACTCAAGATACTTTCGCTGCGCAATATATGGAAAATGGAGGCGTGTGCTGTGTGACTCAGATAATAGAAAACAAATCATTTTAAATGAGAACAAGTGAATTACATAACCAACCACAGCTATATGTTGATAACACAAAGTATATGTAAAGCAAAAGGGAAATAATATTGTACATGGTTAAAGGGAACTACAGCGGTTCCGTTCATTGAACTGTCGATCTAGTACAGAATTCAACAAGTTGGTAGCACCAGGTCAACAAAACATCGGGACGCAATATCAATTAAACTTTTTAAATACATAGGCTTTATTCGATACGACGATCTTACATAAATTGATGAATCAAATGTAATGCATGACTGTATCTACCATATGTATATGCTGACAATGCAGGTAAATCAATTGTGCGGCACTTTTTGAATATTGCGCGCGGGACATTCACAATGGTGATTATATAAACCTAACATTTTGCTGAGCAGGCAATAGTATGTGTGTATATATAAAAACTGTGTGTGTGTGTGTGTAGGTTTGACAGTGTGTACATATGTGTATACGAATGTCTGTACAGATGTACATATGGATACAAAGATGTATATAGAATTATATACAAGTATCTGTGTACACACATAACATTGTACGCTGTATAATAGCGGAACCAACTATCGTCAGTAGAGGAGAAACGAGTGACGAATTTGCTGAGGTAGCAGACGTTCTCAGACTGACTGACTATACATACACATACTCTCAAACGAAATACCAGCATACAGATACACACACATACACACCCGCCGCTGTCGCACTTGATACATACGTATGTGCATATGTACATATGTACATATACAAATGAAAAAGCGAAACATGCGGCCGCCAGCCATAGTCTCGATAATAGCTAATTCTGAAGAAAATAAGTATATACTTGTGAAATGCTCAGATGCTGTTACAATTGTTGACTGCAAAGGACGCAACGATTTATATCTTTATATGACAATTTCGGCTCTGGTATTGGCGTCGGCGTCGGCGTCAACGAACCTGGCGCATGTCCTTGACACAAGGATAATTGGCTGATATCCATTGATAACATTTTTCCTCAACTTGTGCTTTGATTTTTCACAGCAAGAAATGGGTTTGAAATTATTTGCTGCAACTGCTTACCTGACACCTGCAAACAATGTCCACCTCTGAGGCTAGCATGTCCACCACCTTGCCTTTGCCTTCATCACCCCATTGGGCGCCTAGGACAACATCCACTTTGGACTTGTACATGCTGGTGCGTCCTTGATGCAATTGCTCGTAATGATTACCGTTAATTGCGCTTGTTGTTGACATCTCGTACCACTAACTGGAAACTCTCGGCACGGCCACGGAAACGAGCACGACGTTGATCTCGCTTGAAAACGGAACACGTTCTGTTTTTATAAAATAGTTTGATTTGCAGCTGTCAGTACATGGCGTTGCCGTAGTATACGCTTGATTTACTTTTTGAGTACATTATATAGAGCTACCAGAAAGTTTTTGTTTTCAATACTTTATGATGAGATAAGTAACATTGAAAATTTCTTTTTCGATATATTGCTTTTATGATATATTATTAAATATATTTTTCTGGCTAATTATTCATTTTATACTTGTCAGCGTTCGATTTTGTTTGAGTATCGATATTCCGGGTAACTCAGATGGGCCATTCAAAGTAATGCGACATTTCACAAAGTCTGGCAGCATGAAAGAACATATGGTTAACGGCTGGAATGCTTTTGTGCCAAGAAAAAGTTTGTTAAACATGATGTCTGAAGGGGCAGATAAATGCAACTTGTAAGTATCAGAGCAAGACATGGTTATAATATATTAATAATATATCTTCTTTCAGTTGCCATGAAGCACCCTTCAAATACACGTGCCCTAAGTGCAACGCAATCTACTGCAGCGTCAATTGCTACAAATCAAATGCTCACCTGAAATGCTCTGAAGAATTTTTTAAAGCGTGCATCCAGGACGAATTGGCGAGTGCAACAACGACGCCAAAAAGTCAGCAAGATATGCGCAAAATATACGACATTCTGAAACGAATACGGGAATCAGATGCCGGCTTCAATCCAGAGGATTTTGACGCAGATGGCTTGGACAATCCTTTGGACTCAGATGACGAAGAGCCGGAACTACAACGAAGTGAAAATGAGGGTGAAGACGATGCGGAAAACATAGAGGATCCTTATGCTGAGGAAGAGGACGAGGTTGATGACATGGCTGCTCGTCTAAAAGGGATCGACATAAATGATGCAGATGAGGTTTGGAGTCGACTTACAGCTGAAGAGCAACAGGAATTCCAGAAACTAATCGCAAGTGGTGATATAATGAAACTAATGCCCGATTATAAGCCATGGTGGTGCAGGTCTAAGAACTCCAAAATAGTGGTCCTGCCTTCAGCAACAGATGCAAAAATAGAGATTCCTGAAATACAGAAGAACATTCCCACTTTCACAAGCTTGTGCAAGAAGACGCCTTCGCCGTGTCTGCACTACAATCTCTGGAACATCTTGAGCGCCTATTCGTGTGTGGCCCGCTTTTTTGGCGGCGAACAGTGTACCAATGCCAGCGAAGCTGTCGCGCATTTGGTGAATCTCAGTGCAACGTTGAAGTATGGCACCAATTTTGAGGATGCTGAGGATGCCATTATATCCGTGCAAATGGAGGCGTGTACCACAGGAAATGGACCAGCAGGAGCCGCTGCAGTTGGCAGCGCTGGCGTAGGCACAAATTTCCTTGTGGAGAGTCGTGAACAATTGCAAGATGATGCACGTCAACTAATGTCCACAACTGAACACAAATTGGCAGCTTTGAGTGATGTCGTCCAGCTGCTGCGGCAAAGCAAAGCGCTTAGCAAACGGAAACATTCAGGGGATGCCGAATTCCAGAAGCTTTTTGCTTTAGCGAGTGGAAGTGTCGAACTGAATCGAACCAAACTCTCACAGCTGATTAAAAAAATTGAGTTTATGCTGTCGTATGTAGCGAGAGATCAGTAACTATAAGAAATTTGTCAAATAAAAAAATTAGTATTAGTAAAATTTTTAGCCTTTAGAAATTATTAATACTTATTGATAATGGAGAATGGGGATAACAGCTCCTCATAGTGGTCAATTGGCATCAGTCTGCTCTATCGCGTATCGAACTCAAAGTAAGTAAATTATCATTTGGTAGCATATGAAAATTACAATTTTGTTTTCAATTGCGAATATTATCCTTTGCAGACTGTTAACTACGCCTTACATTCAACTGTTAACTATCAGATCTGAATATCGCATAAAAATATACTCGTTCGTCAAATTGATTGTGCCGTATTGTTAAAAGCATTTCAAAAATATCATTGAAATGCTATATAAAATATTTTCTACATTATAATTTCATTTTTAATAAATGTAAATTATAATAAATTAAAATAATAATTTTTAATAAACTTGTCACATACAGACTTACAATTAATTATGTGTCATTACTGTATTGGAACTGAAAAGTGTTATAGCGAACCAGTAGCGTTTTGCAGCCCTCGCTGGCACAAAGTCTAGTTGTTGCTTGCCAGCCCTGCTAGTTTTTTTTAGTTGGCGATTTCAGACACACACGCAAGTTGTAGTGCTTTTTACGGCTATTTTGTTTTTTGGTATGTTCAAATGAATCGACACGGCATCAAATGCAAATGTTAGTCGTGTGCCATAATATGCCAAATACCAAAAGATTTCAATTAATACATGTGGCAAGGCAACAACAACGACAACAGCAATAAGAATTATTAAGAACATCGGATAGAACATTTTGTGTGAACGCGTTTACGTTTTGGGTGCGGACAACAGTGCGGGATTGTGTAGCGGAATGTTGTATACGTGTGTGTTTGTATGTGTGTGTATATGTATAGGTGCTTGCTGGTGTATATGAAGTGTTCTTCTTCGCTGCGCTTCACTCGCTAAATTAGTGCAAAAAAAGGAAACAATTTGAGTGAGCTAGTGTGCGTGCGTGTATGTGAATGGCGCCCATTAAGTTTTAAACAAAACATTAAGTCGTCTAGAATTAGAACTTATGTAAGGTAAAGCAGCTGGAACAGGTGCAAATATTTGTTATTAATTCGTAAAATTGTTCAATCTTGGCCAAAGATAAACGAGTTTTGGGCCTTGTGCGCGCTGCTTATCTTTTTTAGACTACAGCTCCTTAGGTGTGTGTGTGTGTGCTTATGTGTATGATTTTCTGTGCTTGTATCTTTCTGTGTGTGTGTGTGTGTGACTGCTTATCTATCTCGACAAATATGCGAAGTATGCGTCAACCTGTTTGTTAACTTTCTGTTAAAAATTTCTACTTCAATGCTACGGCGTCGGTGACCGCCACGATGACAACAAGAAAAACAGCAACAGCAGCAGCCGCAGCAGCAACGACATCTGCTGCAACAACAATAATCAAATTAATAAACAACTTGACTACGAGAAATCAAAGTCGCATAACATGTACAATGCTAAATAAGTAGTTATGACTGCATGCAGCTAAATTTATAACAGCACACAGTGAACAGTGAACAGCGAACAAAACACCCAATGGAAATAAAACACCGCAAGCAATACGGCGCAGAGCAGAGCGTCGACGCTAGCTGATGACGATGTCAAAAGCGAAGCTCAGCTGCCAGTTCGTCCGCTCAGCAATCGCTTGTCACTCATCACGGAAAGTGGATGGGGCGCAACCTATTCCCAAACGGAAGGCTCTTTCTTTCTCTCTCTCTATCACTCTCTCAGTTGCTTGGAGCCCGGCCAAACGCCGGCAGTCAGTGACCGAATGTCTGCATGCGGCTCCATTGATAACATATATCTCTCCATGTGTCTCTATCTGCACATGTATGCGTGTATGTGTGTGTATGTATGTATGTATGTATGGGTGTGTATACCTGCCTGTGTGTGTGTATGTGTGGCAGGCAACCTTTGCATTGTTTACAAACAGCTGACGATTTTGCTATACCCTGTGGGGTAGCGAGTTGGATGATTTTGCGGAAACATGTGTCACAAGCAGACGACATAAATACATAAATATAGATGTAATCAATAATACATATATACACTTGTTCAGCATCAGCAGTCAACCTGATCTTGATCTCTTTTAAAAGCGTGCGCATTCAGTTGCTAACTTTTACAAAAATTATATTGCGAAACTGACTATAGGGTGTCTATTAGTCGATACCATTCATTTGACTGCAACTCCATTGGCGCTTACCAAATCAATTGTACAGCGTTTTGATATAAGCGCCTTGAGATAACTAATAAAAGTGTTCCCAATTTCCACCTCACATACATTACTAAAGCGCTGTTATCAATATAGTATATATATATATATATATTCATAAGAGGATCGAAACCGTAAACGGCGCCAATTAGTTTGACAATGGGTTGGCCTTTTAAATCAAAACTTAATTGAGTTTCTTTCTAGCAGTAAAATGGATTGTTTATTTTAATAGATATAAAAATAGACCGACGTCTTACCTGTTTACGTGCCCATATGCTATGTTTTATCAAAACCTGTTGACGAATAACATCGTCGTTTACGTTATAGGTTCAATTGACAAAAGAAAATACAATGAATTTTAGGGTCTTACACTCAACGGGTTTATTGATTTATTTATACATGTTGAGATAAAAAGTGTAGAGACATTCCTTTTAAATTACTAAGCGCTGGTGTACAATTTGTATTGTATATTTAAAAAAAAATGTTTAATTTTGGAAGATTTCGTCTACGCAGTTTCATGGCAAGTTGAATGAAATGCTTATACTTGAGTATAAATTGCTTTTGAGTAGTTGTATGTCATCATGCGAATAAAGCGCAGTGATTGTTTATTGTTGTACAAATAGTAGATTTACAGCTGCTTTAAGAATCGATGTGTGTTGCCTTGCAATTAAAATTCGTCAGATAAATTCAATACAGCTTTAGTTGATAAGTTTGTTAACTTTTTAAATGGTTACTTATTTAATTATATACATATTATTTTAGGAAATGTCCCACCACAGCGATGAACAGCTTCTGCAGGCTGGAAGTGATTCCTTCTGGGAGCCAGGCAATTACAAGCGAACCACCAAACGCATCGAAGATAGCTACAAGTGAGTATGGAAATACAAATCGTAAATACTGTTAGGGTCATTGCCAGCAATAACAAACTGGGAAACCAGTTATTAACTTGTCGCTCTCGCTCACTCTGTCTGTGTGTCTCTCTCCCTTTCCCATCTGCTCGCACAGACTCTGCAATGACCTACAGCAACTGATACAGGAGCGTGCCGATATTGAGAAGGGATATGCCAAAAGCTTGCGCACCTGGTCAAAGAAATGGGGTGAACTCATTGAGAAAGGTAAGCGAAATTTGTGGGCGACTGCGTGATACTCTACTGCATGCATAACACTAACTGATCATAAATTACAAAATAATAACTTATATGTTATCTATGTATACTAAAAGTTCAAGTGAAACTTCCTATTTTATTTTATTTTATTTTTTTTGGTTTGACTCGATTTGCAAAGGAAATTATGATTGCGTCACATAACAATTACGGTGACATATACTGAATAATGTATGTATGCAAAATAAGAGGAAAAGATATACTACAAAGAAACATTAAATGCTGCGTACTCTACTTGAATATGTAACTGTATGCATATAACCGTGTTATTTGTTTACACATTCATTCACGCCTGCTGAGCGGACCAATGGAGCAACAAAAGCAACAACTACAACAGTGATGGCTTGTTGCCAGCGTAACTGCTCAGTGGGCTGACAGAATTCAGTTCTTCTTATTTTGCCACATCTTGTGTACTCTGCGCATTGTTGTTGTTGGGCGATAAGTGGCTTAAGCTATTAATGGGCTTTTTGTTGCCCCCTTTTTTGTTTTGCACTGTCTCATACCTGTTGTCATCGGTAGCTTCGCACTCTGGTGCCAAATCACACGAAATTCTTTTAGAACTGGAAAACTATTCCATCAATTGCTCAATGCAAATTGAAATAGACAGGTTGACCTTAAGGCAACTGATAAAGTCATTAAAAATTATATTTTATATTATTATATTATTTTATAGCTGATGTTCCCATAACTGGATTTGTAGTTTATTTAAAAGATACATATGAAGATCAACAAAGGTTTTATTGCAATTCCAATCAATTTGATAACCAGTTGATAGAGCTCTTCTTTTAGTCGTGGAATGCCGAATTTCCCTAACAAGCAAATGTCACTTTACCGATTTCGTTGTTATTTCAGTTCCAGTGTGCGCGATGTCTTTGTAAAATGAAATCGAGTACAGTGTGAGCAATGTTGGTAACCGCTTTTGCGATTGCTATTGCTAATGTTATTGTTGTTGTTTTTTGTTTTTGTTTTTGTTTCTGTTATGCCCGCCTTTGCTCTCAGCCCACTTTCACGCTGAGCACGACGACAAAGAGCAATAGCAAAAAGAAAAAGAAAAAAAAAATGCGGCTTTAGTGAGCGCGCGACAATTTTGTACGGAATTTGCCTAGTTGCGTCTAGCCAGAGTTATCAACGGGCCTCGGCTCAGGCCCCTGTCCCTTCCCCTCGACCGGCACACCCACTCGTCCAATTGAAAGAGTAGCATAGTAAACCGGCACCAAAGCGTCACTCGAAATGGTTTCAAAAATCAATGCGATGAGAAAATAGAACGTGTTTATTTTTGTGCTAAGCGCCTCAATTTGTATGATGTGTGACTGTGTGTGTGTGTGTGCGCGTGCGTGTGTGTGTGTTGTGTGGGGTGCCAATTGAGAATAGTTGAGTGGCCGTTAGTCAAAATGGTCAAACGAGTTTCGTGCATTCCCAATTTGCAATTATTAAGTGGGCATCGTATAAACTTTATTACGGTTTTTCGTTTGTTGTTAGCATACCATAAACATGCCTAAGCTGTGCCGTACACACTCACTCTATACACGCTCCACACACATGCACATGCACACGCACACACATTCGCAACAGACTTCCAGGTGATTAGATAAAAAGGCCTGTCGTTGATGACATCAGCAACAAGACAGCGATACTCGAAAATCGCTTCAAAATTACACATATTTACTACTAACAATAATGTGACGAGTTTTGATAGTCAATTGAAAATTTGTTTCGATTTGATTTCAGGGCCAGAATATGGCACAACAGAGGCAGCCTGGAAAGGTGTATTAACCGAAGCGGAGCGATTGTCAGATGTACATATGAAGATCAAAGATAATCTGTGCAACGATGTCAATAGTCAGATTAAGACTTGGCAAAAGGATAATTACCATCACACACTAATGCAGATCAAGGAACGCAAAGACATGGATGATCTGTTCAAAAAGGCACAGAAGCCCTGGGCCAAATTGCTGGCTAAAGTGGAGAAGGCCAAAGCAGATTATCATGCAGCATGCAAAACGGAACGCAGCGCCACCAATCAAGAGCGCAACGCCAATGCGGACAGCTCGCTGTCACCAGATCAGGTTAGTTCTATACTATAACCGTTAGACAGTATCGACAGTTGTATGGCTTTGCTTTATTGCGTATTATATTGCAGGTGAAAAAGATGCACGATCGCGTGCAAAAGACCAAAGATCAAGTTCAAAAGTGCCGCGAGAAATATGAGCAGGCCATTGGGGAAATAACCAAATATAATTCCGTTTACATTGAGGATATGACATCCGTATTTGAGAAGTGCCAAAACATGGAGAAGACACGTCTGCAGTTCTTCAAAGAAGTGCTATTTAATGTGCACGAATGTCTCGATCCAACCAAAGTGCAAAAGTAAGACTTAAAGCTCATTCCGGCTCTGCTCAAATCGATATCTAAATGATTTTCGTCTCTTTCATTGCAGCCTGTCCCAAATCTATGAAGAGTTCTATCATACAATCAACAATGCGGACCAACAAAAGGACTTGAAATGGTGGTCAAATAACCATGGTATCAATATGGCCATGAACTGGCCAGCATTTGTGGTAAGTTTTAAGTTGGCATCTTAATGAAATCATTGTAATCCAATTTGTGTTTGCAGGAATACACGGAGGAGTTCCGTGATATAGCCAAGGGCAACAAATCGAAAGAGGCGCTGCCAGCAGCGGCCATAACGCTCATCAACCAACGACCCGTCGCTGAGGATGTGCACGTACGTCGATGCATCGCTAATTAAATGCATAATTGTCTTATTAATGTATTAATTTATTTACCGCACAGGAGTACCCTTCTACAAATAGTCTAAAGAAGAACGCGAGCGTTAACAGCAAAGCGAGCGGCAAGAGCAGCCAGCAGGAACAAGCATTAAATCAAACCTCTGCCACAACAGTCGAAACTAAATCAACGGTGTCGACAACATCGGCGGCTGGCGCTGCGACAGCAACAGCGGCGGCAGCGTCAGCGGCTGCAGCTTCAAATCGCAATTCGAGCGTAACGTAAGTTGGAAACAGTTTCTGAATTTGAATTGTTTTGGATAACACACTTCAGTGGTCACAGCTGTTGCTGTTTATTACTATTTGTTGTTGTTTGGCTTTAACTCTCTTTTTCATTGAACTAATTGATTTTAATTTGCATGCACACACAGTAATGGCAACGGCAAAGTCGACGCAAACCCATTCGATGAGGAGGAGGAGTGGGATGAGGCTGACAATGTGCTGGTTGACAACGGAGAGCCGGGAGTGCCAGTGAAGGCTTTATATGACTATGACGGCGCTGAAAGCGACGAGCTCACATTCAAGCAAGGTAAGCACCGATCATATATAACATATATATATATATATATATACATTTTTCCCCCTCTAATCATTAATGCTTATTTCGTCAGGTGATGTTTTTGAGAAGCTTGAGGATGAGGATGAACAAGGCTGGTGCAAAGGTCGCATGAATGGCCGAGTGGGCTTGTATCCAGCGAACTATGTGGAATTAAATCACTCATAAATGGTCGAATTATCTGATGACGAGCTGGGCGGGCAGTGGTTAAATTAATGTCATTTACAGACATTGAAAATATTAAGATACCGAGATAATACATTTAAAGTATATAATGCAGATTGCGTTTAAAGTAAACAAAAATACAGTCGTTGAAGAAATTATAATATGTATTAGAATTTGTTATGAGCAATTGCTCACACCATGGTGTGGCATCTTATGTATTAGGCATTAAATTTGTATTGAGCAGAGGAAATCCAACCTACCAACAAATAAAAGAAAATCACACGATACAAAAATAAGAGAAAAACAAAAACTTAAATAAGATGAAAGAACTTACCCACAGTAGCAATGAATGTAGTTGAAGAAACAGGAAAAAGATGGATACAGAGTAACTTAGATAAAAGGTCTACAGAACAATAAGTGTAAACGTCAATGTATGAAATAATATTACAATACTATACATATGTATTATGCTCTAGCTAAAACTGAAATGAACATGAGTTTTTTAGAATGTGCGCGCATTTTTACTAGATTCAACTGGCCGTTCACATTTTTATGGCCAGTTGTGATCTGCGTACAATTTAAAAAGCATATTTAAATATGTGCGTGGTATTTGTAATGCGTTTCATGGACATATTTTTATTATTTATGAAGTTTTGTGTATACTTGTGTTATAAAAAGTATACGTATATTATTGTATATGTACATTTTTAATTGACTTAAATTATTGAAATAAAACAAAAATACAAAAAGCGAATAATAAATCTGCGCATTGTAATTATAATTCTTTGCTATTACAGATGTAATTCTTATATACCTAATATATTTTAAAAGTTATTACCGGGAATAATAATAATATAGGTCAGTGAATCCAGTTATTACTTATTTTTATTTCTTCTTATATTCTTATTCTATAGTATGATTTACACGCAACATTTAAAAAATAAAGTTAATGGGTCTCATACTACATTGTTGATATAGAAATATAAAATTATATATTTACATAGATATATATTATATTATATATGTTATATACTATTCATATTTTGCTTACCCACTTTTAGCGGACTTAGCTCAAATACATACGTATCAGCTTATGAGGGTATAGCTTTGAAGGATTCTAATCTCGACATAGTATACCATATACATGTACATTGTTTTGCGTATACATGCGTCGGCTGATAAACGAACATAGTGACTGTGGATTCTGAAGTTTCTACTAATGGTATTCAGAGTTGCGATAAAAATAAACCCGAAGTTAAATTATTGCGCTCTGAGTATTACATGGAGATTAAAATAACACAGTTTTATTCAGAAAAGCAATGGGATCAGTCCGGTCCGCAATGATCATATAATATTGTAGTTGGTCAGCCTATTCAAACGGAAATGGCGTGCCCTAGCGATAGATCCGCCGGACAGAATATTTGGAAATTTTGCGCTATATGTGGCATATTTCTGCTAATTTTTGCCTGTAGTTATCCGGCGTGTTTCACTACTTGCTCAACTCCAAGTTCTATAAGACCAGAAAAAAATAAATTTATTGTAGAGAATATTACTCCGACATCGACTGCACCACAGTTAATTCTCTTAAAAAATGCTAGTGAAATCTTGGGTACAAATATGATTTGTTGTAATAATAAAATAAATTAAAATATCAGATCTATATTATCTTGTTAAGGTTCCAACCTCTTGGATAACTACTTTGTGTACACCTCACAATGTCGCATGCCCGCTTTGAATCCATTTGCAAGAGATGCGCTGAGAATATTTGAAAACTCAACCTATTCCACTTGCGATAAAGGAAAGGATTTGATATCTGTGAGCTACAATGAGACGGATCGGCGATATAAGCTTCATATGAATGCAGCAGACATCAAGTGCTGCTACAAAAAGATTCTGCGCTACGGAAGTGGTGACGATGCGGACAACAAGTTCAAGTAGAAATGCATATTTCATTTGATTCGATAAATAGAGAAACTCAAAACTAATTGTGATTATAGATTGTGGTCATGCAAATATTTCCAACAGGACTTCGTGCTGCCTCAAGATATGGATGCCATTATCACCGAGTGCCGACGAGTGAAGGATAAAAAGCTGTTGCAACGGGATGCCTTTAGCTTTGTGCAGCCCAGGCGATATATGGCCAATCAACCAACGCCAATACAGAGCAGACCAAGTGTTCTGCTGTGGGGCATTGATTCTATGTCACGAATGAACTTTCAACGGACTATGCCTCAGATGTACAAATACTTGAGAGGAGAGAATTGGTACGAACTGCGGGGATACAACAAGGTTAGCGAACTAGATCGATTATTACATAGATTTTAACTAATCAATTTCAAAGATGGGAGATAACACATTTCCCAATTTAATGGCTATTTTGACAGGATTTAATAACTCACGGTCCATGTCTATTTGCCGGCCAAAGGCGATAGCTGGCTTAGATGCTTGCCCTTTACTCTGGAAGGCTTACAAGCAGTTGGGATATATTACAGCCTACGCCGAAGACTGGGGCCGATTCGCTACCTTTAACTACAATAAGAAGGGGTTCGTCAAGTCACCAACAGATTACTATCCACGTCCACTTGTGCTGGCCATCGAGAAGGAACTCAAGAAAGAATTGGTATCCAATGTACCCTATTGTGTTGGTCGGCGGCATTATGCGGAATATATCTATGATTATGCAATACAATTCACGAAAGTTCACAAAAATGACACTACCTTTGGCATGTTCTGGACTAATTCCTTCAGTCATAATAATTTTTCCTTGCCTTCCTCTATGGATGTTAAGATGCTTGAATATATGCACACGTTGCAAAGAGGCGGCATCTTTGAAAAGTCTATTGTTATATTTTTCAGTGATCACGGAATGCGGTTTGGTCCGCTTCGTAACCTGCATAGTGGGTTTTTAGAGGAACGTATGCCAATATTTTATATATGGATTCCAAATTGGTTGAGGATAAAATATCCAGAGTTTGTGCATAATTTGCAATTAAATAGGAATCGATTAACCTCACCTTATGACATCCACGCCACATTGAAGCACATTCTGGAGTTGGAGACACCGCTGGCGGATTTGCCACGACCTGAAGGGTGTCCCAGTTGCCATAGCATCTTTTACGAAGTAGCTGAATCGAGAGATTGCTCAGATGCGGGTATTGAGGATCATTGGTGTACTTGCCATACGTTGAAAAATAGTTCACGTAGTGAGATTCATATAAAAGAAATTGCAGAGCAGCTTATTGATGCCACAAATGCTTATCTGGAGGCCAATAACTTGACGGATATTTGCCAGACCCTAGAGCTCTCAAATATCGAGTCGGTGCAAAGGAAAATTACTGTGCAACCAAAGAAGTTTGATTCTTACCTGGTAAGGTATGAGGCCAAACCGGAGAACGCTCTTTTTGAAGCCTCAACCGACTGGGACAACAAGGCGCAGCTAATCTCAATAAACGTGCCTGACATAAGTCGACTGGATGCGTACAGTGAGCTATCAAAGTGCGTAGACGATAATATAGCCAAAAAGTTCTGCATTTGCTTGGATTTTGTACCGCCCTCATGATATAGTAATTAATCTCTAAGAGATAACAAAGCTCAAATATATTTTAAGTAAAATAAATTTTTGTTATATTAATTATAGATTTTAATCAATTTATTTCTTTTAAATATGCTGCGAGCTTATTTAAAATATCGCATGTGTGGGAAAGATAAAAGTCTGGTGCAGTCATTATAATCCCGTTATATTGTTATAATCCCGGAATATTGCTACAAAGATAAAAACTATAACCTGATTAGCATAGCACAGAGCAAATCGTAAAAAGAGTCAACAAATTGAGCAAAATAAAGTGAATTGTCTTTTAATTAAATTAGAAGCATAAATTCCGAGGGAACACTTTAAATTAATTAAGAAATAAATATTGGGCTTCCAAATGGCCAAAAAATGTCTTTTGTATGACCTAATTCTTTTTATACGTTTTAAAATCTAAAGACAGAAAACTCATTCATTTTTTCAGTTAAATAATATTAGATATACTCATTAGAGCCAAATATTGAAAATACTTTTATTTCACTAATGGCTTAGATTTATATTCGAAATGGAATATATTTTTCTACACTGATAAGGCAGTATCAGGTCTTACTGGGGAATCAATAGTGAAGTAAGCTCCATATCACTTTTTATAAATGTGCAATGTGATCGTTAGGTTTGATATAGTACAATCAGTTGCCAGTTGTATATGAGACACCGCTCAGAACCCTTCGAGTGTATGGCCAGCACAAGAAACCGCAAAAATTAATATGTATTAAATCCGATGGCAAACATTAAATATAAATTAATAAGGCCGCAAGGTGTAGCACAAAATGAAATTTCGAGTTTCCACTTCATCTTAAAGCTGCTTCTGGGTAGCTCTTTAATTATTCTGACTATTATATATTACCTTATATATTTCGGAGAAACTGGAATCTATGTGGGCACTACAATTACAACAACTAAAATAACATCAATAACTAACATAACAACAACAGCTTCATCAAAAAAACTTAATTCTACTCAGATAACAATTAAATTGTTAAATTCAACTCAAGGTATTTGTGAAATAGAAAAGTATTTAATAGATTAAAATGATTTGAATATTAAAAGGCCCCACTATCAGAAAGTTCTTTGTGCACACCTCAAAATGTCAAATGCCGGCCCCTGATCCCTTTACGCCTGATGTTCTAATGATATACAGAAAAGTACCATACAAGCCGTGCGAGTCTGGTAAGGATCTCATCAAAGTGAATTTTAAGGAGGGTATCTACAGTCTGCATATGAACGAAGAGAACATAACGTGTTGCTATAAGCAAATCATGCGCTCCGGAGTTGGTGCTAATGCTGATATGGAATATAAGTAAATAATTAAGTATTAATAACAATTGCATATACATATATAAGAATTCAACTTGTATCTATAGATTGCTACCATGTAGTAATTTCCATCAAGACTTGAATGTTCCTCGATATATAGATGCAGTCATCACCGAGTGTCGGCGATTAAACGATAAAAAGCTGTTGCAGCAAGATGCGTTCAGTTTTGTGCAACCAGCTAATCGAACAACTGTGAATGATTCAAGTAGAACTGAATCCTCACCTGAGAGAAGACCAAGTGTCCTTTTGTGGGGCATTGATTCATTGTCGAGAATGAACTTCCAGCGGACTATGCCGATGATGTTCAAGTATCTAAGAGAAGAGAATTGGTTCGAGCTGCAGGGCTACAACAAGGTAGGTGTCCATCAGATCTTTACTACAACGTATCTAGAAATTGTTTTTTTTTTTTTAGATGGAAGACAACACACTTCCCAATTTGATGGCGCTTTTGACAGGCTTGAACGTCACTCGGTCCGTATCTGTGTGCCAACCAAACGAAGTGGGCGGCCTGGATGCTTGTCCAATGCTATGGAAAGAATACAAATACAAGGGTTATGTCACAGCCTATGGAGAGGACTGGAGTAAATATTCTACGTTTAATTATAAGCTTAAAGGCTTTAAGGCCCCTCCAACAGACCACTACGCACGCCCATTAATCTTGGCCGCTGAGAAGGAGCTAAAGAAGAAATTCGATACCGCATTACCCTATTGCGTGGGACGTCGTCATTTTGCAGAGTACATTTATGATTTTGCTCTACAGTTTACAGAAGTTTACAAAAATCAGTCCACATTTGGCATTTTCTGGGCAAATACATTTAGTCACAACAATTTTGCTCTGCCGTCTTCAATGGATGCGAAAATTGTTGAATACATGCGCACACTGCAAAGAATTGGGACATTTGAAGAGTCTATTATTTTATTCTTTAGCGATCATGGAATGCGTTTTGATAAGCTTCGTGAATTGGAGAGTGGATTTCTGGAGGAGCGTATGCCCATCATGTATATTTGGCTGCCTCTTTGGTTTAGACAAAACCATCCAGAATTTGTGCAGAATTTACAGCGAAATCAGAATCGTTTAACTTCACCATACGATATCTACGCCACATTGAGGCACATCCTGGAGCTGGAGACACCGCTGGTAGATTTGCCACGACCTGAAGGTTGCCCCAACTGTCATAGCCTTTTTTACGAAGTAGCTGAATCGAGAGAATGCTCAGATGCAGGCATTGCTGACCATTGGTGTTCTTGTGTGGAATTCGAAAAGGTACCAAAGACTGATCCGAAAGTGAAGTTAATGGCAGAACAGTTGGTTGAAGCAACGAATAAGTATTTAGTAGATGCGAAGTTAATTGGTATTTGCCATGTCCAAAAACTCAATAATATTAGATCCGTGCAAAAGAAAATTTTAACGTACTCAAAACAATCCAACTCCTACCTGGTCCAATATGAGACGGAACCAGGGGAGGCACTCTACGAGGCAACGGTCAAGTGGAACGATATGAGCCAGAATATCACCGTCGCTATACCCAGCGTTAGCAGAATGACGGCTTACAAGGACCACTCCAAGTGTATAGATGACACAGTGGCCAAAAAGTTCTGCATCTGTGCGAACTAAGGCAGTTGACTTAATCAACTCCGGCTGCCGAAGTGGTTGGAGTACCGCATAACCACAGACAATTGTAATTGCTTTAGAAAAGGTGCATCTGCATACCTTCGTGTCCTCGAAATCAGTCTCTGAAGCAGTAACTCATTGTTGCCGAAGCCTATCGCCAGTTCCGATCTCACCCCAGAAGGTTCCGGGCAAATTAGTTTACAATTAGATGACAATTGCAAGAGATAATTGTTGTTATATCAACGATCGGAGTACAGCTGTTTCATTAATTGTACTACTTTTAAATGCAATACGCGCGAATGGAGAAGATTGTTTTACCAATAATCTTAACAATAAAAAGAAATGACTATATTATTTACTTTGAATCTTATCTAATAAGTTGTGCACAAAGAGCTCGAGTAGTCGACAGGTGCGCGAGAGCTTGTTAAAGATTAGCTAATTCTTGTTCATCAAACAAACAAACATATTAGTTACTTAGCCTATTTTAATACAGTTCATATAAATAGATATATAAATAGATTTAAACAGAAAATGAGTTTTCAGCTTATGCCTGCTAACAGATGCCTGCAAATTCATATTGTAATTGATACTTTGTGCCGAGTCTCCGAATCTCTCATCAGAACTTGTTATTGTGAAAACAAAATTACGAATCAATCAAAACATATTAAAATTTGAGGCTCAACTCGTATTCCCATCGAAAATGGCGCAGCAGATGAGTACATTAAGACGAGGGGTGGCCAGCCAGGCCGCGCACCACCCCGAAAACCACAGCACCACACATTAAACAGCAGCAGCAGCAGCAGCAGCAGCAGCAGCAGCAGTTGTTGATAGAGATACGGATATGCATAAGCTACAGATAGAGGGCCATTCAAATCACTCAAGTATCTGTATCTGTATTTGTATCTTATGCTGGGCGGGCTTCTGAGGGCCGGTTCCGTGTGTCAACTTCAATTACTTGCGCTGCCTAATCACGGTCCTATAAGGGTAATAACAGTGCGCAGCCTACCTGGTCAGGCAGGGCAACGCCTTTTAAACGCCTCATTGCCCGCAAATGAGATTCGACGAGAGTTCCTCAATGGAATGTGAGACAAGGAAAGCGATATGGTGTGCCATTGTGGTGCACAAAATGGTGGCTGTTCCTGTGTCGACGGCGGCCTTAAATAGCCAAGGATGCGCAGAGCAGTGAACAGTAGCACTTCAGCACTGACACACTCGAGGATCATCCAGCAGAATGAGTGATTTTAGCATTGACTACATACTGAACCGCGCCGGTGATAGATACGTCGGTACCAATGCCTCATTGGGAATTCTGCAGCGGTTAAGATATCATCCCACATACCATCCATATGCACAGCCTACACCCAAGGAACAGTTGCCATCCATAACAGCCGCGCCCATGGATGACGGTTCAATGCCCATGTATGATTGGCTGCAGTATACACGTTATCATCCGCCCAAGCTGCCGCGAGCATTACGGCAGGGACCTGCAAAGCGCACACCCGGACGTCTGCCACGCATTCCGTTTACGCCCGCCCAGCTACAGGCTTTGGAACGAGCCTACAAAGACTCCAACTATTTAAGTGCCGAAGACGCTAACAAGCTGGCCGACTCATTGGAGCTAACCAATACGCGCGTGAAGATCTGGTTTCAGAATCGTCGTGCACGGGAGAGACGAGAGAAGCGAGATAAGGATGAGAGCTGCGACTCGACCTTCTCATCCAATGCATCGAGTCCAGAGCCGGAGCAAGAGATGTTAATAATTGTATGAAAAGTAAAAAGTGCCTTGGACTGGCGTTTGACAGAGAAGCTCAAATTTGGCTGTTACTGTGTAACTTGTGATTGTAAATGGGTTGATGACCTTTTTTTTGTAAATAGACTACACTATTGAATACATTTATAATTATCATATGAAGACAATACATAAATTATAAGTAAAAATATAATTATATAAATAAAATCCATAATTACATACTGTATTTTCATAAATGTGTGAATTCTTTCCTTAAAGTTGAACTAAAATATTAGTATTTCAAAAATAAAACATTCCCAATTTTTTTGCTTCAAAATCCTGATATCCTAGCTTTACCTTTTAGTAACATTTTTTCAGACGCTAAAACGAAAGTTAAAACTGAAATTTTAAGATGGGCGACATTTTTTAATTTGCATAAATAATGTCTAAATATTTTTTTTCGTGAAGCATTCGTAGTCGTATCGCTCTCAATTTAAGCTTATATGTGTTTGTTAAATATTAAACGTCTTTTGCACTATTATTTGAATGGAATTGATTGTTAAGATCGTTTCAGGAATTCATTTGTCGGAAAATATTTTCTATTAAATTTGTATATACTTTAAAAAATTTCAAAATGCGTACTTAGATTTATTTATTTCTTTCATTTATTTAGTTTTTAAATTTACTTATTCAATTTTTTTTATTATTAAAATATTTTCAATAAAACTTCACATGAAAAGTGAAAATTTAATAAAAATAGAAATTACAAATATAATTAAATGTTTGAAATCTTTTTGACACCCTGTTTATAGATTTGCTTTAAATGTTGAAAGTGTGTGTAAATATTCAGTATGCATATTTTTTATTAGATCAACTAACATAATGCTAATCATAAATTTGCTTAAGTAATTTGATCTTTTAGATAGACAAGGTTTTGTTGCAACTTGATTAATTCTATTCCCACACATGCTCCCATTACGCATGTCTGGCAAAAATATAATGAGACTGCGTGAATCTTGTGCAAACACTGTGGGTAAAAAGATTTTTAGTCTGGGAAATTTATTTTTAGACGTTATCAATGAAAAGGAAGCAACTCGCGTGCCGGAAAAACAGCAAGCCTCAAACGAGAAGCGGGGAGTATCCTAAGCCGATTTTGCAATTGTTGCTGTTTTCATGGTCAAGAATAATTTGTTTTTCCGCTTTCCTTTGTTTGCATACAACAAAATATCAGATTACAATGCGGCGGCTCTCTTCAGCAAAAAGTGCCGACGGGCGGGGAGTTCTGAATTTAAAGGTACTTTTGCGAATACAAACGATGATTGTGATTTAGCTGCAGCTAAAGCAAAAAAGCAAATGAGTTTACGCAAATCCTACCGATATCTATATCTAAGCCACTGCTAATCCGATCATATAACCATATAACCGACTGGACCACGGTTGGCAAAAGGACACCTGGGTTCCATCCGGCCTTTAGCGATATAAATGAGCATCTACGATACAAAGTGAAAGGGTTCCCAATGTATCATTATGATATGAATAATATATCAAATAACATATCCATTCAGTGCTTAAGTGCATTCTCGTTGACAAACTACAGTTTCTGGTCAAAAGGAGAGCATCAAATGTATCAAAAAGAACCTCTCAAGGCACGTAGCCAAATATCTTCTGGAACAATTTAAGCCACACTCATTAGTTAGAGATAATTCATGCAAATTTGTTAAATCGGCTTATGACCTGCATTCAATGAAGAAATGTTTATGTTACTAATCTAGTCCTGTTTGACAAACAATGCGGCAATATTTATTCTAATGGCGTAGAATAACACAGCCATGCGCCGTTGTGGGCAGAAAATGTCCTATATATTCTCAAAGCCCAAAACAATGTGCAGGCAAAAGCAACGCACGCACATAATACCAAAGTAGGTCAAGTCGGGCATTGAAGACTAGACGTGGTTGGATTAACGTAATTCCTATTTTTACGTAGATTGAGGTAAGCACACAATATGGCTTAGTGTGGCGTCAGGCTGGCATTTACCATATACGCTTACTGTGTGTATGACATAAATATCTATAGAATATATTTAAATCTTGGTTCAGCAGCTACAACTTAAAATTTTTGTAATCTTGTCAAATTATTATGTATTTATACATATATTTTTAAAAATATTTGTTTATCATTGTTTGGCGCCATTACGTATTGAAACATCTGGCAGCACAGTTAAAACTGACAGAGTTGCCTGAAATTATTAGCGCTCTCTAGCGACAACAATAGCCGATTAAAAATATAACATATCGGTTGCAACCCAAATTTCTTTCTTTTCGATAGATCCGCATTAAAGTGACAAGGTGAGCAAATTTTGTTGCTAAATTTATGGATATTTCAAGGGTTTTAACAACGTAAATGTGTAAAATTTTGTATATAAAGTGTACTGAACGTGCTGAGCATAAAATGCAAATAATGGCGTTCGGCCAGATAGTGAAAATATCAGTGCAAAATGTTACACGTGTTTTTCCACTGATTCAGGCGTAGGCTGTGAATGTCAATTAAATTGTATATTATTTGCTTTTCAGAGCACATCAAAATGCAGCTTTTCGTACGTGGTTTGGAAACAATTGAAGCTTTGGAGGTGTCCCAGGATGCTACCATTGCTGGCGTCAAGGTGAGTGATTGTTGTAGTCACAACAAAACTTCCCCCTAACCTCATTTCGGTTGTTTTTCGCTCTAGAGCCAACTTGCCCAGCTGCATGGCTTCGATACCGAAGAGTTCAGCCTGAACTGCGAGGGTGCTACTCTAACCAATGACACACCTGTGACAGCTCTGAGCTCCTTCGAGCTGGATATTACCATTCCCATGATTGGTGGTAAAGTGCACGGTTCTTTGGCGCGTGCCGGTAAGGTCAAGGGCCAGACCCCCAAAGTTGAGAAACAGGAGAAGAAGAAGAAGAAGACCGGTCGTGCCAAGCGCAGGATCCAGTACAATCGTCGCTTCGTCAACATTGTACAGGGCTTCGGCCGTCGTCGTGGCCCCAACGCCAATTCTACGTAAAGTGGATCAGATTTCAGAAGGAATGATGAACAGAAGCTGAGCTATTTTTATTGCAAAATAATGTTCATATAAGTAATTTTCAACAATTAAACACAACTTATTTTACGCATTTCAAGCTGTAATCCGACGCATCTCGTGTGTTTCTCAATTGGAAAAGGGAACACGATTGCGTTCCCTGCTAACAACAAAGAACCGGTGATACCAGAATTCAATGCAGCTCACGATCGTCGCCAAAATGACGCCAAAGAGTAGTACCATAAAACATCCCTGCATATCATCCATATTAACTTTATGATTGGCAATTTGACGCTTCATATTCTTGCCATTGCATTTGTCCATGGATGGCAGATTTGTTTTGTGCCAACGATCAATGAACCCCATACGGAAAAGTCTATCAATGTGCTGGTTAATCAAATGTAGATAAGCGCTGCCCGTGGGCACAATTAATCCAATCTGCTCATCGACAAAGTCTTCCTTGCCTAATGCAAATCGGCACTCTTTATCCAACTCAAAGTGCTGCTGCACTATAAGTTGCAGATTAATGCGCCAATCGATGTTGATACGCTCACCATGCTTTACTGCAGCAATATTCTCGCCCGGTACAGTGTTGTAGGTGGAAGAGCGCTCAATGAAGCGCTTAAAGTCTGGTCGGGTCGTGGACTCCACGTATTTCTCAAAGAATGTACCATTGCGCAGGCCGTATTGCTTGATTTCCTTATGAGCAAACAGTTGACTGAGATAATCCACGCCTGGCTGGAATTTGGGGAAGGTTAGAAAAGCAACGAGATTGCCGCAATAAGTGGTAACCAATACGATAACCACAAGCCACCAGAAGCCAACCACTAATCTGCCGCTGTCTGCACGAGGCAGATACATGCCACCTGCAAGATTTAAAAATTTTTAAAGTGGCTTTATATTATTTCTTATGGCCATAGTGCAGACCTTGTTGCAGCAGGGCTCCATATATATACCAGAAACAGTTTTTCACTGTGGAAAGGCCGCGAATTTGAAGCTCTGGCAGTGGCATAAGACGATTTATGAAATACAGGATGGGTGCTGTCAAGAACAAAATCCCAGCCAGGCAGCTCCAGGTCTCTAAAGTGAATGGAGCCGTGAACAGATAGATACGGCTCACCTCATCCGGCTGTCGGAGAATGAATGTATACTTTTGCACACTTATAGGCTGTGTATAGTTAAAATGTTTCTTGGTTGGCTCATCAATGGTGGCTGCCACAGCGGCCATGAAGTACTCATTGCTTTGCAGTAACTCAACCACTCGATAGGGTATGCGGTAGGTCATCGACCCTATCAGCTCATCCTGCAAGGCAAAACCAACGTAAGAAATTCATGGTTTTTATGTTTTCGTATTTATCCATACACTGTCATTCATGTTCTGGCTGAGCGAGTAGTCAGTATCCGGTGAATGACCCTCATGCAAATAATAGCTAAAGTTCAAGGCGCGACTCAGTTCCTTCAATATTTCCATGACAATGCCCGAGTGCTTTACGATAACGCCGCGACTATCTTTAGTCAGTATTTGCCATGGCGGATTCTATGAGAGATTTGAACCAATATATAAGATTAACATATATTCCTGGCTCAAAGACTCACATGCACTGTCACAATATCCATGGTGATGTTACGGAAATGGTGCTCAATATGGGGAAAGGTTAACTCATGGCATATGAAGCCTAGCAACGGAGTCCAGTAACCAACACTGATGAACTCAAAGTTGCGATTCTTTGCATCGCGAGTGGGCGCTAGAAGAAAGAGTTTTTTTATGTTTTCATTATATTGCTTCTCACCTACCAATGCGAAATTTGCGATTTTCCTGACTCTTGCCCCAGGTGATGGCCGTTTCGATGCGCCAGCGGGCGCAGCTTGCGCATTTACTGTTTGCTTTAAGGTATTCCTGGCAAAACGCAATGCAAATTAAGGCTAAAAATTGACACCATATATTAGCTTTGTGTACCTTCATGTATTCAAGCATCGCGTCTTGTTTCTCTTGTTTGGTATAGCGTATCGACTCCCATTCCTCATCGGATATTTTGCCATAGATGGATTGCTCTTCGAGTATCATGCGTGACAGTGAGGTAACCACTGCCATAGAAACCTCTGATATGGTGCAATTCAGCGTGTCCACGCAGTCCGACACTGTTTCGTTCAAAGCAAAGGCTATATTAGCACCCTCATCTAGATTAATGGTCACGGTGTTGGCATCAAAGTCACGGCGCATGTCCCCCAAAAGAAAGAACATCCATTGATTGTTCACATGGAACATGCTCAGGGTCTCCGCTATCTCAATAATATCCTCATGAAATTTGGAAATTACCAAAAACTGTTGCCGCTTCAGTTCATGTTTAGCGGGTGCAAATTGAGACAAGGCCTGCCGCAGCGCCACTCGTTTCTGCTGGCCACGCAGCGATTCGTCAATTTTATACAGGATTACGGATATCGGTGGTATATGGTTTGTGGTGCTCTCGTGCACGACAGACTTGACTAGCATTGGATTGTTCTCAACTAAAGTAGGGAAGATAATATTTGACTTTTATTTCTTAAAATCTATTTTGGGAATACCCACGAATATTTTGATCTACGAGCACAATCACCGACTTCCAGTTAAGTATGCCCTGAACCTTTGCATCGAGCACAATTTGTGGGAACTCATCGCCTTGTGACACCATGGGAATCTAGGTTGAGGATTGAATTACGAGTGAATATCGTGAAATACAAATCTACAACTTTGCTAACCATCAACGCACGATTTAGGGGCAAACGTGGACAGTCCGAATCAGTGATAGCGATTAGCAGTATAGATGTTCTCTGAGTGGCTTTATAAAAATTCCAGGTGCTCTCACAGTCCGACACAGTTATGGCTGCTAAAAAATCTATTAAGAGGCTACGAATTCAATAATCAATAGCACTTGAAAAGAAATTCCTTTTTAACCTCTCTTAATTTTGACCGAGTTCCAGGTGAAGTAGCGCACATTGATGCCGCCATTCTTCATATTCTCGCGAATTATGTCGCTGAGAATTTTTTCAAAATGTGCCATTATATTCTGCCGATGCATAGCCATATATTCGTAATCCACGACCACAGCTAAAAGATTTATAATGATGAATGAAGTAACTAAAAATTTGTAGCTTTTCGCGTTTACCCAGCGAGGCATTTGCACTCAGAAACGAGGGAAAGTCATTGGCCAGCACAGAAGTTGGTGAGTTTAGCAAGCCACATAAGAAACAAAAGATTATAGACAATAGCTTCATGATGCGCGAACTGTCGAAAAGCAACTAAAAAGTGAAAGCTAACCATACGAACGACGTTGCCTCGGATTTTCCTTCTTTTTTTCTCAGGATATAGCATAAAGCCAATTAAAATCATGTTTGTTGGACAGTGTACCATAGTTTCCAAATCACATGAAATATTCAGAGGATAGAAAAAAAAAACAATGGAAAAGGGGCTTCTATGACAAGCGTCTGATTGACAGTTTGCGGTTAGACGTCGACATCCACATCAAATGTCAGGTACGTCAGCAAATTGTTGCAGGTGTCCGTTAACGGATACTCGACCAAATTATTGTGTTTGCGGTGTTAACTTCGTTTATTTAATTATATATATGAAATTGTTCATCGAAATTGCGTGTAAGGTAATTACATTTTACATTCTTACAAATAGGGAACGAATAAAACTATAGGGCCTTTAACTAAGAGTTACTATTCACTTAGGTTAGGTTTTTGACTAGCATTTAACTTATGGTAGGGCTTTTATTAATATAAATTTTAAATGGGTTTAGAAATATTTTGACAAAGTATAGATTTATGTATATATATTATTCTTTCATATATATATGTGTATATATTTATTTCTTTGTATGTATCTATGTATAATTTAGCTACACTTATTTGACTATTATACAATTCCAAAAATTCTGTCATATATAAATGCATACGATTTCGATTGTAATACGTTTTTTTATTGTATCTATAATATTTTTATTACGAAAGTGTTTCAATCATATTAAATGTGCGCGTATATGTTTCGTTATTTTCGATAGCTTTTGCTTGTTTATATATAAATATGTTGGTTTTCCACTATTGCTACCTTTGAAAATGCTCTATGTGAAACGTCCAATTCTTCATTGGTGGCGCCCCTCCTCTATCTTTACCCAAAAAGTGTTCCGAACAAACTGCATTTCGTTTCCATTCATCAATTTCACTACTTGACGAGTATGCCAGAGTATATTTATAAATAGCTATACTACGTATTGGGATTAATGCCTCGCAGTTAGATGTGCTTGCATCTTTTTGATTCCTGGTCCAAACTGTCGGCCGACCAATATTAAACCCATTCATCATGGGTTTACAATTTTCCTCATTCATTTAGAATTGCACTTAGACGCTCCTCGACGGCTACTTTGCGTGACTTCCACACGAATTCACACACGGCTATGACACAGGCCACACCCATGCCGCCCATAAGTACCACAAATACGCCGCCCACATTGGCCAGTCCCAGCTCATTGGCTGCCGACGATGACTTCGAAGTTTCAACACGGCATTTGCCACCTCCTCGCTTTTCCTTCCACCATTTTGTTTTCAGGATGTGCAACTTTCCCTCCTCCTGAAGCTTGAGTATGACGCTATTGATGGCAGTGCGATAAGGCGAGTCTGTAATTGATGTTAGTTCATCATTAATAGACATAAAAGGCTGAAGTTCAATAGAACTCACTTGGTGGCGTGGCTATGCCATAGCTTTTAGTATCTAGCATGCCGCCCACTTGGGTCAGTTCACAGTTACGTTCGGTGACATATTCAATGGATGTGGACTCCATTAGAAATGCATAGGAACCTTTTCCCTTGGCCACGCGTTCCACGCCTTCACCATTGCTGGCTGTAAAGACCGAGGGGCGTGCCGATTCCATAAAGGACCACATGCGCTGATATGTAGAGATCTTAGAGTCCTGCAAAAAAGATATTTATTTCCACCACTCTTATAGCGCATTGATTATAAATGTTACCCTGAAAAATGCTGCTGTACTGCCACCTTTGAGAGCGCCATATTTAATTCGAGTCTGCTTGGCCAAGTCTTCGGCGCTTTCAATTGGTGAATCCATGCGCTCAACTGTCAAAAATGCAGCAAGATTGGCAGTGTAGGAAGAGATCATGATTAGAGTGAAGAACCACCAAATGCCAGCTACCATGCGAGTTGACAGAGCTCTGAAAGGTAAAAAGTAGTAAAGCAGGAAATATATATATATGTATGTGGTAAAAGAATGACTGAATGAAGTTCAACCTACTTGGGTAGAAAATCACAGCCCTGCTGCATAAGTGATCCAATTGCAAACCACATGCAATTGAGCAAAGTGAACTGACTTTCCACCTTCTCGCCATGTGCATCGGTATAAGCAGGCCACTCATAGGGCGTGAATCTATAAAGTATATTAAATGTATTTCATAAATTTGTACATAATTTAAGCAAAAGATCAACCCACTTGGCTAATATAAAAAGCAATACAGAGACGCCCAAATAGGCTGTGGCCATGTAGATCCAAACGTCTAGAGATAGAGGCGACAAAAAGGAGAACAAATTGGGCGGCTGTTTTATTGGTTTGCGATAGAGTATCGAAACTCCGAGGTTCATAAAAGGTGTGGTAAAGTCAACGGCCTGTTCGCGCTCAAAGGTGATTGTGAGATCGGCTATGGCCAGATCGGCGCGCTGCTCCAACAGCTCACGTATCATGCCGTTCCACTCCCTGCCAAAAAAATAAATAATAATGTCTATCAAATCTACAACCAAGTATTGCCGATGCATTAAATTACCCTGTCATTTTATTTAAGCTGCCGTAGCTGCCATCGGGCACAAGCTGAATCTTATAGTTAAAGCCCAGCGATCTGGATATCTCATGTATTAGATCCACGGCATAGCCTTCAAACTGATCGTTGCCCGTCAAAGGCACAGCTGATTCCTTGCGCATGCAGTAGGGATTGCTCTGTAAAAGAGAGACGGAGAGAGAGATGCAGTGAATAAGCGAATCCACTATTATTTCAAGCATACTCACTAATATGGTTGTGACAACCAATGTCTTGTTCTTCAGATTTGCTTCGATCTCTTGCTGTTTCTGGCTGAAAGTGCGCGTAAAGTTGATGCCCTCGGGCAGCGTTGAGTTCCAGGTACCTATTTTTCGTATGCCGGCCGGTGTAAGCTCTACGATGTCGAGCATAAAGTCTGTACGAAATCCTTGATGATCAAACTTAATGACATTGGTCAAGCCCTTCATCTCCACAATTTTCATGTAGTTGATTAAGCTGAAGCCATGCTGCCAGGTGCTCTGACCATCGCAACTGATTGGATGTATATCAATTTGCTGCGAGGTATCCAAGTCATGAAGGGCCTTGGCAAATAGATGCACTGCATCGTACATGAGCGCCGTCTCGGAGCGTACAGTCGTTAGATTGGCCGAACGCAGCATTCCCTTCTCATCGATGCTCCACTGACGTACCACATCCGAGACGACCTTCTCATTGATTAAGCGGAAGCCTGTGATGTTTGTGCCGCCATAACGAAACTCGTCTAGATTCACGGTATGCAGATCTAGCGAGGTGACCAAATAGCTATGGTAGTCGCTCATCATGCCGATTTGTTGTGCCTGTTTGAGCACCTCATGAACCCGTTCGGTGGAGCAATCCAGCACAATGTGTGCCTCCGCCGAGTTCTTAATCTGTTTCAGCAGAGGACTATAATTGAATTGCATAAGAAAATGATTAAAAAGGTTTATTTGTTCATAGATTAACTTACCGATAGTCCCCGCTGTCGCTGAGCTGGCGCACAGTAATTGGAAACGGTGTCATTCCATGAGCCTTGAGAAGCTCCTGCAGCCGCACAATACCATCGTTATTCTCATAGATTATGGTAAAAGTCTTCCAGCCCCAGTGCCGCACAATATCCACATATGCCTGAGTTAAAACACAAATATCAACAGCTGTAGTACACTCTATAGCAAGCCACACAATTCGCAAACGTTACCTTTGAGAGCGTATTTGGATGAGGATAAAGATTCACCAGGCAACTCTCACGTCTCAGTCGGTAATCCCAGCGATTCTCCAAATGTGGTATCTAAATAATTGTGTGCAACAGTCATCATACATTAAGGCGATTTCATACCTCTTCCCCATATGCACCTTCTTTTACACTTAAACTACGATGCCACTCACCTCCATGTTGTCGCAAATGCTTTGCACATGGCTGGCAGTGTGCGAGGATTGCGGACCAAAAATTGCAGCGACGCCAATGTTCAGCAAGCCGCAAACTGAAAAAGGATATGAGGAGGCTTAATGTATAAAGCGGATTCGCAGTTATTGGCCAACTTTTACTCTGACTGCCGAAAGTCTTAAGGAATATACAGCAAAATGTAGTAAAAATAATATAAATCCCATAAGAGGGCCACCGAGTCGCAAATTGATTTTCACGTAATACGCTTCCGCTGCTCCCAATCCAAGTCCCAATGCACCTTCTGCATGAGATTATCTCGACTGAATCTCCCGATTTGTAGCAGCCAACATGAAATGGGTCCAAGTAGCACATATACTACTACTTGGCTGCATATACAGTAACGAACATTCGTTTCGCCTAGTTCGCATATTTAAAATGCACTTCAAATAGACATAATTCCATTTTGCCTTTCGGCTTTGGCTTTGCCTTTTACCACAGCATCCGTTAGCTCATCAAATTACTGAGCACATGCAAGTGCATCTGTGCTTGTGTAGTTAAGTCCACACACATATATATGTATGTATGTACCTATACATATGTAGGTGGATGTGGGTGGATGGTTGTACAGCTTGACTGTGGTAAATAATGCACTCAGGTCCCTTACAGCAATTTACTGTCATGCTAAAACGTGTTCAATTTTGGCTTACAGTACTGTGCCGCCAGATAGCTTTGGCCATGTGAATGCTTAATGAGTGGCTTTTCATGTATTGCCTTTCAGTTATCAGAGTTTTTCTCTATTCCTTAATATTCTCTGTATTTTAATTTTAATTCAAGGCTCAATTGAAATTTGACTCTGATATTTGGTAAAAATTTGTAAAATTCTTTAATTTAAATTAAATTTACTTAATTTCTTAAATATTTAACATTCTTTGAATTCAGACAAATGTGAGAAGTTCTCATAAAACTATATTCGTCGTATTTCTAACTAATGTAATGAGTATAATATATTATACTTTAATTGAATCTCTTCATAAGTTTAGCTTCATGGAATATTTGATTTCAATGTCAACTATATTTATTAACACTTATAATGGACATATATTTAAACAATGGATATAAATTAATTCAAATGCTATGAATAGACAATCATTATGTGCGATTGATTCGATTTGCAGTATTATTCATCTATAATAATTGAATCTAATGAAGCTTACAATAAACTAAATTGCATTGGAATGACAGCAAATGCATTCCGCCACGAGAGAATGAGAACAATAACAGATATATTTGGGGTCGTCAGGTGTGGCGTAAGCCGGGCCACCTACCGCTTACCTCGTTTGCCGGCATGGAAGCTGTCAAATGGCGAAATGCGCTCAATTTGGGCGACAAGTTTGGACCGGGGTAAAATCGAGCGGTCGGCATTTATGCGCTCGACGGCTTGGCGAAAGGCGAGTTCCTGATGGTCGTCAGAGGGATGAAATAGTCCACCTGCGGCGATAAACGGTAAAAACAATGTTATTAATAAGTAAGTACAAACGTTTCTGATGATGAAGAAAATAAAAAAAAAGGTTAAAAAGGAGGAACAAACAAAACACAAACACCAAGAGCGACACACATCGGCAAGGACATTTACGAGTATATACACACACGCGCGCTTTTGATGTGATAAAAAAATCGATACGCGGTAAAGATGCTTTTGAAACCAGGCAATGAATGATGACGAAGTTTGACAGCAACTTAATGAATTGATATTAGGTTGAATGCCACAGCAATAAATCACACACAACTAACCGATTTTTATAACGTCGGGCAGTGCCAGAGCCGTACGCCAGTTGAACGTATTTTGTAGCATCAGCAGCAATACCAATAAAAGCAGGCCATTATTAGTGCCAACACTTGGCTGCATTTTGGCTACGTTTACTTGAGGAGTAGCACTTGTCGACTTATTTAATTTTTTAACTTCCTGAATCTATCACTAGTTAAAAGTTTGTTTTCTAAACTCGCGTTGACATTTTACAAGCAGACTATTTCGTCACTTTATCTTTGTTTGCGTTCTGTTCACGTTTGAGATGAAACATCTACTGAGCACGACTGACTGATTTTCGCTCTTTTAAATGTGTCCTGTTGCAGGCTGGCAGCGGTCTGATGGTGGGTGGTATCCAAAAGCCGGGTGACAGATCAAACAGCTGCGCAGTAAATGCGGATGCTGTAACGGAAGATGGCTGTTTGTGTGCTGTCGTATTAAATCGTATTGGAGCTAGTGCTCCAATAAATATATTTAAGATATAAATATATTTAAGAGAATATTTAAATCTTCTTAGTCAACAGTATTCAAAGATCGATTGCCCTTTGCTTTACAATTATAGTTTTCCATTTTCAAATGAAATATTTAAAATTAACTTGCCGCGTTCTGCTAATTTACATAGGTCTGTTATCATACTTGCAAGAGACCTGCCAACTTGGTTAAAGTGAATGACGCGAAGAAGAATTGTATGTAATGGCGCGTAGTTGATGCGAATGTGTTTATTGAAGTTTTGTTAAAGTTAAATAAAACTGTAATTTGTGCATTCTTAGATCCGAAAATGCCTCGTGTCGCTAAGCCAAAACCAGCGGCGGCTAAGAAGGCAAAAGGCAAGCTGTATGCCATGCCGGAGAAGTTGAAAGAGGGTACAATACTTTGCGACTTGGCGAAGACACAGTGGCGCATCGGGCCTTCGATTGGAGTTGGCGGTTTTGGTGAAATTTATGCGGCTAGTCGCAATGGCGAAAATAAATATGATGCTGTGGTGAAATGCGTTAGTATTTAATGTCATCTTTACAAAAAATTATATATCTCAAACAGCGACTTTTCATTAATTCCAGGAGCCACATGCAAATGGGCCGCTTTTTGTCGAAATGCATTTCTATTTGCGAAATGCAAAGCTGGAAGACATTAAAAAATTCAAGGAGAAGCGTGGCCTTAAATCTCTAGGCATGCCCTATATAATAGCTAACGGCTCTGTAGACATAAATGGCCAGAAGCACCGATTTATAGTTATGCCTCGTTACGGCAGTGACATATCGAAGTTTTATATCCAAAACGGCAAGCGCTTACCCGAGGTAACCGTCTACCGACTGGCCATTCAAATGCTGGATGTGTATGAGTTTATGCACAGTACCGGCTATGTCCATGCTGATCTTAAGGCGGCTAACATTTTACTTGGTATGGGCAAAAACGGCGGCAGCCAGGCCTATTTGGTAGACTTTGGTTTAGCCTCACACTACACAACCGGCGATTTCAAACCGGATCCAAAGAAAATGCATAATGGCACAATAGAGTACACATCGCGGGACGCACATTTAGGTGTAGCGACTCGACGCGCTGATCTTGAAATACTCGGGTATAATATTATTGAATGGTTAGGCGCGGAGCTCCCCTGGATCAAAGAGAAGCTGTTGGCAGTTCCTGCAAAAGTTCAAAAAGCCAAGGAGATATTTATGACGGATGTGAACTCTTCCTTAAAGTCTGTTTTTCCCAAAGGCGTGCCAGCGCCAATTGCTGATTACATGAAGTACGTAGCTCAGCTGGAACACAATGAAGCGCCAGATTATGACAAATGCCGTAAAATATTTCTTAATGCTCTAAAGCAAATGAAAGCGAACAACACTGGCGACTTGGATTTCAATCTTAAGGCACAAAACAGTAGCAACAACAACAACAGTCCGCCAGTTAAAAAGACTACAGGAGCAGCTGGGACTGCAGCTACCATTCGGAGCAGGGTTAAAAAAGAACCTGTTATAAATGACTCTTCAGATTCGGAGGATGTAATCAATGACAGTGAGGAGGAAGTGGATACAAAATATGCTCCACGTAGAAAGGTGCCAGCAGCAAAAACATCTCCAAGTCCTAGAGTCGCAAATGCCAAACTTACGCGTAATGCGGTGCCCAAACCAGCTTCAGCTTCAGCTTCGCCTAAGAAACGTGCAACTCCACAAAGTAAATCACCGCTTCGAAAAAGTCCGGTCAAGCGGCCAAAAGTAGATAGCAATGATAGCACTCCAAAGGCACAGGCCGCCAGTGCTAAGATTAATTTTAGTCCAGCAATTTCGCTGCGCGGCGGCAGGTCTGGCAAGACTGTAATCAATGATGACTTGACTCCGCAGCCGCGCTCTAATAAGACATATGAGTTCAATTTTGAACTGGATGTCAGTATGGATGCCAATGTCATTGTGAATGTGAAGCGAAAAAAGAAAGGGCAGGGTAGCAATCTAACGCCTGCTAGTGGTACGCAGAGCTCCTCGTCGATCAGCAATCACACACCTAAAGGCAGATCGCCAGCAACACGCATTAATTTGCGTAAAGTTAATGGGGACGGTGGAGTTAGTTCGCCAAATCCGCCCACCGTATCTACCCGTAGTCCACGCACTCCGGCAGTTACCGTACGCAAGTACAGGCGCTAATCGAACTTACATTTTGATACATCGATTAATTTTACCATTTAATAAAATATGCTGGGTATATGTTTTGATACTTCAATGAGCATATTTGATCTATAATTATATGTTTACATGAATTTGCTTTTCACATTAAAGATTATATTAAAAGTTAAGTGTCCACTATTTCGATCTGCGTTTACTGCTGCTCTCATGATGCTTGCTCTTGCTAGATTTAGTCGTTGAACTACCGCGCCGAGAGGATGATGTGCTACTGCTGCTGCTGGTGTGCTTCTCTACTGTGGCGATGTTAGTTAGCGCAGGCGCCATTGATCGACTGGAGCGGTCTTCCTTGTGCGATTTTGACGACGATGAGGAGGAGGATTTGTGTCCATGCTTGCTGCTACTGCTACTGCTCACATTTGTGGAGCTACTCATCTCTGGCTTGTAGAATGGCGACGATGAGTTCGAAGATGTCGATGAACGCGACGAGGGTACGGACGATTTGTTCTTAGTTGCCATTGGTATGGGCTCATCGGGTATGACCACAGTAGGGGTGGCAGTGGGAATGGCTATGGTAGGAGCTGCTCGGCTAGTTGAGGGCTTATTGCAACAGGTGTCACATTGCCAGATATGTACCTGATCATCGGCAGCCTCCTCATTGGTAATGGGCGGCTTGTGGCATTCTTGGTGATAAAGTGCACCGCAATCGGAACATTCAATTAGTCGATTGGTGGCCTTATACACCATTTCGCCACAGACGCAACAGTTTAAGTCACCAAAGTCAGCAGTGTCGCCAGTATTGACAACACCGCTCATGGCTAGACCAACGGCGCTGCCATCATCTGAATCTGCAATGGTGTCCGGCGAATCTGCGGGTACTTTATCCGGCGAGTTGGTCAAGTTGATAATCTCATCAGTGGCCATAGGCTGTACTGGAGGCTGTGGTGTTGCATGGCCTGGAAAATTTGCTTCGTCGTCCACCATGCGTTGGGTCATGTTTTTTGATATCATCCTGTCCGGTCCAAATCGCAATTTAATCGTTTCATCCAACAGCATTCGAAGTTCTGCTGCAGAAGTAGGATTCGTTGAATGCAACAATTTGATTGCTTTTTTCAGCACAGGATCTACTTCCTGAGAAGCAGCAGCTGCTGCAACAATGTTAGCGGCCATTCTATGTGACACTTATACAGATAGTAAATGTGATGCTATTTATTTGCCATATAATAATAAATCCAATATAAATAGATGGAATCGGCTTGAGTTTCTTCAAACAGCTGATTAACACTGTTATTCAACACTGTTTATATTCTGCCCTGGATTAGATAAAATTGTGTACATCCAAGCTGTTTCGAATATTGATAAAATTTGATAATTTATGTAATTGCAAAGACCTTTAATGATGTTCTATTTTCTCGGCATTATTGATCAAACTTAAAAATAAGTGACTTGAGCATATATTTGGTCTATGAAGAAATTACATGTTGAAAAATTACTCCAAGCTTTTTGAATTTATTCGTTGTTTAATATCGTTCACAATAGACAACAGCTGTTTATGAATGTTAACCAATACTTTTACCTTGCACCCCCGATTTTGCTTCTTCTTTAATGCTGTTGCTATTTTTGCATCTTTACCCACACCGTTATGGCTCCGGTGCCGCCGAGTTTGTGCTTTAATCAATTTTGTTGCGTTGCGAAAATTGCACCTAGTTTTAAATAAGCTAGCTTTCGTGCCGTTTATGTGATTCATTGTGAACGGCAGACTTGTGCTTATCATTGAATGCAATCTACCGCGCTATTCAGATAAGAAATGCGGTCTTTGAAAAATCGAATCGGCTATAATACCAACCGTGTCTAAGTAAACAATTTACCAAAGCAGTCAAAGAGTATATGTGATAAGCTTAATAGCGTTTGAAGCCGATACGCAAAAAGTAAACCCTTGGACACAACAATAAACGCTTTGTTCTGCAGATTTTACTAATTCTATGACAAGTATTTATGTATTAACTAAGATTTTTGTAATGAGTAATCAACGCAGAAAAGGGATTTGTGGCGCCACAACGACGCCAATTTTGATGCTGGTCATATTACTGGCGCTTATATGCAGTGCAATCGCTGGGGATGACGCAAATCAGCTGGTGAGTGACTGCCGGGAAATGGGTTGGAGGTGTGATGGGAGCGTTTTCTTTTTGTTTTGTTACCGTGTTTGGGTAACTGTAGTTAACAGTCTTACAAATTTCATACTGCGCACTTGTTGCCAAGTTAACAGGGAAATGACCGATAATCTATAGATTTTTGGCCAGCAATGCATATATACGTACGAGAGAAACCTATGTATGTTGTATGTATGTATATTTATTTATATATTTATGTATTTATATTATATATTTTTTGTAAGCAAACATATACATATATTTTTTTAAGTATATAAACATTTATTAATATATTAGTATATATGCGCATTGTAGGGGTGCCGTTTAGCCTTTGTTCGTATTGTTAGTAATCAATCAGCAAAATAAAGATATAACTACAGCGGCAATATGTCTGTTAACAGTTAACAGTGGGCTAACAGTTTGATAGGAATGGCGGTAATTTTAAATATTTTGTATTTTTACAGGACTTTACTTCTAACGATTGCACGTTGACGGAGCCCGTCTATGGCAACAAGTTTGATTTCAGCAAACTACGGTCGGATTTGGCGCATGTGGTACGAAGCGTTAGCAATGACATCTTTGAGTTCAACGTGTGCAGTAATTTGACGTACAACTGTAACAATGAGAGTAATGTGGCTGCTTGCCTCAAAAGACAGGGCAAAGAATATGTGCTCGGTAAAAGTAATATGATCCATTAAAAAACGCATATTTTAATATTTATGTGCTTATAGGTCGCAAACATGAACTTCATTATCATAATGGAAAAATGTATCTCAAGTATTTAAGTGGAGCTAAATGTGAAAACGGAACCAAAGACCTCCCAAACTATCAGCTTCATGTGATTCTCAATTGCGACTACACGCTCGATAGCAACCCATTACAACTAACTTCATTTGTGAGTGGCCGTAACAAGATTTAAAATACGATTAGTCTTATCGATCATCTGCATCTTTTAGGCTGAAGATACTTGTTCCTTCTATATTAACTATGATACGCCACTAGCCTGCTTATCGATACCAGATGCTATGCAATCTAATAGCTGCAGTGTGCCGTACACCAATAATGGCAACACGTTCGATTTAATGGAGCTTAGCGATGTTAATTATAGAACTACCGACCGTCAAGGAAATTTCTTCATAATCAATGTGTGTAAGCCGGTGCTTTATGGTGAGAATACCATGTGCCCATCCGGAAGCAGCATTTGCCTTTTTTCCCCTAAAGAGACCGATTTAAAAAAACGGTATGTGTAGTTATTTTTTTAAAGCTCTAGTAAAATATAAATAATTATTTATGAATTGTCGATTAATTACTCATACTAATAATTTTTTACTATTTTTAATTTTCGACATACTTGCAGTTTCATCAACTTCGGCAATGTACAGACACAACCCGTATATAAAAACGAGCAGCTATTTTTGATACATAATTCGTCAACGCCATGTGCACGAAATTCCAAATTGAACTACAGCAGTATCGTTAATTTCCACTGCGATAAGAATGTTATGGTGTGTTTTTGACAATATAATCGTTAGACTTTCTATCATTATTATTATTTTTATTTACAGAATGCACATCCTGACTATGTGGGCCCGGATCAAGATGGCTGCACCCACCAGTTTAACTTTATTACGCCGCTCGCGTGCAAAAATCTAAAACCATGCTCGGCGAGAACCGCTAGCAATGAGCTGTATGTAGACTTATTTTTTTGAACTTACTAAGCATATCATTTACGTTGATATTTTTCATAGACTGGACCTCAGCGCACTCATTAACCTTGCACCACACAAATTGTCCAAAGATGGAAAGAACTACAATGTGGCTGTATGCACCGGAGCCGGTACACCCTGCTTGGCGAATGGTGGTAAGTCGGTCATTTGTTGTCTGAATTATTAACGAAGTTTTTAAGTGCAGCTGCAGCAGCTGTCGACGTTGCACGTATGCCAGCATCCACCTAGCATGTTGCACGTCACATAAGCGCCAGGAAAAGTATAATTAAAATTTAACACTCAAGTGCTTAAGTGTAGGAAAAACTGTGGGTTATTCTTTAATCAGCTTATCTGACTGCAAATAAGCTGGCTTAGTTGCAGACTAAGATTCTAAACCTCTTACTATTTCGTAAACTTTCTAATATGTTTATTTGCATGATTTGAAGCTTAAGGGATAATTTAGTCAAGAGAAACATATTTACATTGTCATATAATTCTTATGTGCGTAAACGATAAAATTCACATATTTTATTTTAAAACTAGCTTCGTGAGTGTACAAATATTTTATGATGACCTCACCAAAGCTTTATTAATCTGTTCATGCGAATATATGTATATATGCCATGATGCGGGTCAATAAGAACATAACAATAAGAACTTTTTTTTTAATATTGCGTGAAGCTATCATTTCTAATAATAGTTTAGGGACATTATGATGGCTTTTATTGCCAGTTCTCGTGGATCGGTTCACTGTGTAAAGAAAAGGTGTACACGATTGCTAATATGTCCAAAAAATAAGAGTGTTATACTCTGGTAAACAAGGACGCTAAACATAATCTATATGGACTGTTGTCAGAGTAAACGTGCTTGGGCTTATCCATGAAATATACAGAGCACACACACAGCCCACCATTCTCAAACACGCACAGAAATGTGTCTGCATTTCTAGTTCACTACAGACGCATTTCTGTTGGCGCGTCCTTTTTGTTCGCTGGGCTGCTTCACGGCTCGCGTTAAAAACGTTAGCGGGTATGGGAGTCAAGCTCGAAATCATGACCACCGCTGGGCCAAAACAAATAAATAAGCTTGCTTGCATTTGGCAACTGCCATTGCTATCCGGACCAGACACCGACGCGGATAGGCTCAAAGGCGAGACGTTTGCGGGCTAACATTTGGCGGGGCACTACACGAAAATTTCATTTGTTAAGCAAATAGCAGACACGGTCACGCGAACAACGCTGTTCATGGACGAGCCGTGCATTCTATATGCAACTCTGGTATCTGGCGCCTAGATGACACTGACAGACGCCATATTGCTGCATGTACATTCTGTTGTTGTTGTATATACATATATACTCTATATGGTGTGTGCCAGAGTGGGTATACACTAGTGTGCAGATAAATAGCTACCTTTGTTATTAGTATATTAGTAATTAATATAAAGTCATTTATTTATATTAAAGTTATTATTATAATATATATAACATTTTCTCCCTTGCCGTGTATTCCTATGAGGAATCTAGTGCTTCTATGTATTTATTTTTAAACAATACTGTAATGAAAGTGTATGAATAGAGTAGATCGCAAGTCATGTCATGTATTGCATTATTTCCAGTTTCCTTATACCATTGCTCTGCTATTTTATAGTTTTACATTTGAAATCATTTTGAGTTGCATTGTGTACATGCAGCTTGCCTGCGAGTTATTGCAATGGTTATAGCCAACAGGGCCGACGAGTTTGTAGTAATAAAATGTTGTTAATTGCTTATGCCACACACGTTGCACGCTGTCATTTTATGTAATTTGTATTTGGAATTTATACATGTTCCAGCGTGTATTTAGGAAAACAGTTAGGTATCGTTATTCGGATGTAAATGATAAATGATAAATGGAATCGCATCAATATCAATTTACGAGTGTTGTTTTTGTTTGCGACTCGTTTGTGCAGCGTAGGTCAACGGCGCGTATGAAATACGAAATAACCAATGACTATGTTAATTTTGATCTAACTGTCGATAAGTTTCGAATTATGCCAAAAGCAAAACAATTGCAGTCAATCCTCAGTGGCAAAAATAAATGCGAAAATAGCTACTTCAAGTGTGTGTTTATTTTCTACATAGCGAAGCAGTTGGCAAGCTACAATCTTAATAATTTTCAATTTATATATATATGTATATATATTTTTCCCCCAATATTTTCTAAAATATATATAGGTTTTACTTTTTTTTTTTTGTAAGCTAGCAATTTTGTTGTGAATGTTAGTTTTGTTTTTGCTGTGGAGCAGATTCAATTTAGAGACACGCCCCATTCCTGACACTTGCCAGCAGCTCTTTCGTCCAAGGATGCGCCAGGATGTGCCAAGCCAAGCAGCTACTAAATCGTTTATACATTTGTTTTTTACATTTTTCTTTGTTGTGCTGGCCAAGGTTTTGAGCCCTTTTCTTGGCGCTTTCTTGTCTGTTTTCTTATTGAAATTCAATTTGCTATACTTTCGTTTCGTTTCGTTTCGTTTTTGCTTGCCTGTTTTTTTTTGTGCCCCGTCAATGTTAATGCAAAAAGTATGTATATACTCATATGTATGTATATGTATTATGCTATCAACTCTTAAATTTATTTGCCTAGGAACGCTACAAATTTAACTTTATCTTGGTTCTGGTTATAGCTAACCCCTTCCTAGAGCTTGAACGATTTTAGCAATAGATTGTTTTTAGCTTTGCCACTGCCTTGGCTTCTAGCCACACAATTTGTGGAGACCCATGGGCTCTGACCAGGCACTGATTGGATTGAAATTGAATTTGTGAGTGTTTTGTGGCGTAATTCACTTTTACATTTTTTGCTTGGTGTGACAGCTGATCAATATCCCTGGCTAATCTCGGCACGGAAATAATTTCGAACCCAAAAGGTGGACAACAATGATGGCAGCAGTTGCTTCGCTTCACTCGCTTTCATTTGCGTTGCAAGGGTCAGTTGCATGCTGTCCCAGGACATACACTCAACGAACACATACAAACACACACACACACACACACATACACATACATACTGATGCTTGATGCTTGATGCTTGCACAGATACTTGTGCAAGTATTGTCACGCTTCTACGAAATGCTCGTTTATCAATTTGTTTGACAGTCGATTTCTTTTCAGTTCAAGAGCAAAAACCACTTGAATTGACTTTTTGTTTAAACGGATCGGGGTGTACCACCTATGTGGCCAAATCAAAAAGCCAACGATATCGAACAGATTCTATTGCTGTTGTTGTACTGGCTTCCTTCTCTGGCATGTGCAATAAAGTACAATTCCAGACAAATAACAAAAAATAGCCAGGGGCATCAATGTGATAGATAGAAATGGATAGTGTACGATTGACTGGAATTACCATATTCTAGTCAAATCATAGTCAAAGTCACAATGCTGACCACTAGCTGCATTTCAATCAGAGTCAAAGAAAATAAATTACTTTTCAATACGGAATACCAACTTATATATATATATATATATATATATATATATATATATATATATATATATATATATATATATATTATTTTTTTTTTTTTTCATAGCTCATGGCATTTGAAATAATTGAATAATAGCTTAAATAGTTTACGGAAGAATTAAATAATGGAAAATTTTATGATATTTATTTACTTTTCCATTATGTGTATCATATTCTATTTAATATACACACGTTTGTATAACCGCTGACGGTCGAATATCATTTGTCACAGACTTCATGCTGAGCACAATTTAAACTGGCCTAGAGTCAGAAGCAGTTGGTTAGAAAATGGTTCGATAAACGGGCAGGAGAAGAGAGCAACAATTAATTTTCCCTTTGATCGACTGACGGACTAGGCTCTTATGGCAAGCGCTCCATTTGACGGCCATTTTGGTGGACAGAAAGGGTGATTGCACGTTGGTGGTGTAATGCTGAGTGCAGCACTTGTCACAGTTTTTGTGAACATGTCTAACACAAGCTAGGGCTCACTTGGTTTCCCTTGTGCACTTTCAGGCGCTTGTTATGAAGAGAATGGCGTAACCTATGGCCTGGGCAACTTCAATGCGAATTTGCGTTTCAATCAGAGCGGGTCGCCGTATTTGCTGTACGAGGATGGAGTTCAATGCGGGAATGGCAACCGTCGCTGGTCCACGAAAATCGAATTTGTGTGCGCGAGCAATGCAACGAAGGGCGGCAACAATGTCGATGCTGTACATATAATTGAGGACTCCAATTGTCAGTTGTTAATTCAATATTGGACGTCGCTCGCATGTATGGAACAGATTAGATGCACAGAAAAGATCTATGTTGACAACTCGGAGGATGGAACCGGCGGCGGAGGCTATGAGCTGTTCGACATAACACCCTTGATAAACAACAATGCCAATTATGAGGCTCGGGTCGACTTGCCAGACAACCAACAGCAGCAACTGGCCAAAAATACGAAGGTGAGTGTACCAAACATTGATTTCCCCCAGGTGCAACCGGCATCTAGTTGCCTCTTCTTTGTCTTTACAGTTCTTTTTGAATGTGTGCCGTCCATTAGTGCCGAAATACCAATTAGGCTGCGCTGGTGGTTCTGCTGTCTGTATGGCCAAAATGTCGGCAAGCGGTGCGCCAGAGGAGGAGCATGTAAGTACCAGTCAAAGCGGCTTATGACCTAAAGCCTAAGCTCTAGCGTATGTGCTACTTCTCATGTGCGTGTGTGTCTATGTCTCTCTCTCTCTCTATATATATATATATGTATATGTATGTGCACTGTGTATTTCACGTAATTGGCGCCAATTTCACTGTGGCCAGTTGAATATTTTTGCGACTCATAAGCACATTCGTCCATGCTAAATGGTTAAATTAGGCCATTAAGCCGTTTGGCCAAATGCCCAAAAAATTTGTGGCGCCGTTCATGCATTAAATATGCAACAAATCCAATTGCTAAGCTAGAGCTCCCTCAGGCAGTCGCCGCTTGTGACACTCAGTGGTATTCAGTGGCCACTAGGCACCACTGAGTGACCAGTGGATTTGGTTACTTCATTAAGGGACGCAAATGTCCACCCGCCTGCCGTTGACAGCTGAAGAGCTGACTGTGGCCAGTCTCTAAAAGTTGCCTAATGCCACAAATTGTGAACACGCCCTCTTGTCCATTTTCCAGCTAAGTCCCTTCCTTTTGCCTTCCTTTGTGCTTGTGTCTGTCTGCTGCCTGGGTAGCCTGCTGTCCAAACTGCCGGCTGCTCTGCGCTTAAATAAGTACTTAAGCCCACAAAAGTATGCAATGAAATTCGCTTGAAATGAGATTTCAGATCATGCTACAAATTGCTCGCCAACATTGTCGGGTTTTTCGGCTATACGAATGCATGAACGTGCTTAAGTTTGTCTAAATTCTGTGCAACTATAATAAATCTATTTTGGCGACTTTAATTTATTTATTTCATTCTATATTCTACATCGTATCAAAATAATTTAGAGTTATATCTGCTCCAGCACTATTTTCCCAATTCATTGGCCTTTGGCTACAATATGTGCAGTTAGGTTGTCGATTAGCAGCTCAATTTAACATTTTAAAGGTTCAGATATGGCCGAAATAATTATGAATCGCTTTGATGGCATTGAGAAACTCTTACGCAATAATTATATGAATTATTATGCGCTGACAGAGCAACCCAATCATTGCCAGCGACACAGAATGCATACCGTATGCCACAGGCACTGTCCGCGACGCTCCCCCTGAAAACATAACTTTTATCACATGCCTGAGGCAAAAACAATGTTAAAGTTGTTAAAAAAATAAGCACGTACGCGCTGCAAATGACAAGGGGCATAGGGTCCGTGATTAGGGGATCGAGGATAGGGGTTTTGGCTGCGGCGCTGCGTGGTTCGCGTTATTCGTGAATGTAACGTAGCAGAAGGCAGCGGAACGGAACGGAAGGATATGGCAAAATGTGGCTATGGCGTTGACGCTGGCGTAAAAATATGTGCACATACACATTTAAATAAATATGTATATATGTATATAAATATCTGCATATATAACTGTAAAAACAGCTTTTAGCGGCCAACAGCCATCACAGTGGTTACCCCACACACAAAACCATTCTGGCCTGAAGTTGTGCGGCTGAATGAAGAAATGTGTGTGCCCCATGCGACGTGCTGTGCAGAACATTTCCGGCTGTTGGGGTGGCAGAGAGAGAGAGAGAGAGAGAGCGAGAGAGTGAGTGAGAAAGGGAGAGAGAGAGAGAGAGGAAGAGGATGAGGGAGCAGAGGCAGAGCGAAATGAAGGGGACAGAGACTGTTGTCGATTGGGGCAAAGTGCCGTCGGCTTTGTTTGCATGCCGCTGGCCTAGAAATAGCGTAGCCATGGTTATATATTTTTCTAAAATTTATATTGCTTTATTTGCACAGCAGGCGCACACATACATGCCGTCGCACACACAATCGCACGCTGCGTGTTGTTGGGGCTGCAGCTGCTGCTTTTGCTGCTGCTACTGCTGCTGTTGACATTTGCGCCACGTTTTGCATTTTGAAAATGCTCCGTTTTCAGCGGCATTTCGTGTGCGGAAACGGAAATGTGCTGCTAGCTGCTGACGCGCACTTGAACGGGCAACTCTTTACTTTCACCAACCAACCACCCCGACCCGATCGCCCGATCAGCCACCACCCACTCATTGACAGTTGTCAAATGTCGAAAGTCGTTTGGCTTCTGGCTGCCTCTTCTTCATCCGATTTGCGCTCTAGCATTTGCAGATATTTTAATGTGCTGCCAGCTGCACATCCTAAGCCATATCCTTGAGACCCATTGACTTGGCACATTTGATTTTCTAACTGTCACTGCTTGTGCAGCTGCAGCTGGAGCTCATTGTCATGCAGCGTCTTAAGCGAATGTTGCAAATTTGACTGTGGCATGTGCCTTGCGTTGCCAAGTTGCTTGCAACCTGTTAATGGGTTTTCCAAATATAAAAGAAAGAAAAAAAAAGAAGGCTAGCTGAAGCAAAGTCTGTTGCAATTTATAGAATTTGTTCGTCTAATAATTCGAATGCCTTAAAGCCAGGCTAAAATATTTTTGGCTTTATTTAACAGACATTTCCTTGTTGTTCAGCATGTAGCAAATGATGTTGCTGTCCATTGTGCTACATATACATATACATTCCCATATATGGCAACATTTCGAGGCGTCCCTTTGGCTAGCCATACTTTTGGGCTGCGTGTCGCCACAGGATATTTGATGCTAATGCTTCACGCTCATAATGTCCTGCGCTCAGCTCTTCAAATGCTGAACTTGCACAAATCTTTATTGCCTTCAAACTAAAGCTTTAGCTTTAGCTTTTCCTGTCTTAAAGTTTTAGTTCTTTTTGCTTTTATTAGCTCGTTGAAGTTTTAGCAGCAAATACACAGCGAGCCAATTCCATGTACTATATGCTCTGCCCAGATTAAAGTACTTCACATTAATCGCGCAATTGGTCCTACAAATAATTGAAAAATAATTTTGAGTGGAAAAATTCTGTAAAAATACTTCAAATTAATCGGGTCGCAGTTACTACTTTTGATATTGCACTCACTCTTTTTTTATCGGATAAATCTTTTTTTTAATTATTTTGTACGATGCTTTCAATTAGAGTGCAATCGAGATGAGACTACTCCCACACGACCTGAGATTTTATTTACGTTGAGTTGAGCTGATTTTCAATAAAAAGAACTTTGCTTTGTTTCTTGCTCATTGTTGAGTATGTTTTGTATTTTTTTTTTTTGTGTTAGGTCAAACTTTTATTTTACAACTTATTTATTTGGTATCTGCAAACAATTAAGCTTACTTATTATTTCTTGTTGTTGCTGTGTTGCTTGGTCCGGTCATCGCTTTTTCTCTTTCCCTTTTACTCGTGTACTGCACTCACGAAACTTGAAAGAAAATATAAACAATTGGCCAGGAAACATAGACAAACAGGACTCGCCTGCTTGTACCAATGCGATAAGAAAGTTTTTCAATAAATTTTGAAACGGAAAGTTCCTCAAAACTTGCCGTCTACAGCTAAGCTGATAAGCTGGCGCCAGCTTATATATATATAAAAGCCCATCCTACTATCAAACCATATCCAATGCTAATAAGGATTGTCTGTTGAAGGACATTCCTAGTTGCTGTTGCTGCTGCTGCTGCTGCTGCTGCTGCTTGTTTGCTGATGCCGCATTAGTTCAGATTTTGAGTTTTCAATAGATTTTCACTGGGCCAGAGGTGGCAGGAAAGCAGGGCAAAAAACTGCCAGCAAGCGTAACGGTTAGCAATAAATAATAGAGCAAACTGCTTAAACCTTGCCTGAGCTGCATACGAAATGAGTTTGTGCTGTCTGCCCGCCAGTGGCTAATACGTTTAAGATGAGACGACAACATGTGCAACGTTTGCCACCATCGACGTCGCTGACCCGGGGCATAAATCTTGTGCCACTCGAGCACCATTGCCATGGCGCTGCAACGGCTCCAGTTTGGACATTAAGCGCACGTCGCCAGTTGAATGGCCCGACTGGCTAGCTGGTTGCCTAGTAGACTGTCTCTGCTGCTGACAATATTTAAGCTGCCTGCTTGCCAGCGACAGCGGGGAAGATCAAAGGGAGAGGCATCAGCAGTTGGCGCGTGCTGTTTGCCTTGATGGTGGGTGTTGCCGTTGCCGTTGCTAGCGCCTGTTGCAATTGAAGCGCCATTGAACAGGCGACAAAAAGGTCGATTATTGAGCAATTTGCACAGCTAATGTCTGGCTAAGGATATGCCATCCAGTGGTCGTCAGCTCAAGACAGTATTATTATTGCACCACAAACAATTAAATTGCCAGATGTGCCATACCATTGTTATGTGGATCTAATTTGCTATGTGTACTTAATGGACTTGTGCATAGGATAGCTGACATTAATGTATAGCTTAACTCTTTAACCTGGCGGCTATCAGATATTTATCAGATAATATCACTTTTGTCGCCTGCCCCATTGAAATCTTGTAAATACAATCCATTAAATTGTCGTTTGTACTGCATTGCCTGCCAAGAGCTATAACGTTTTGTCCTTCCGTTCGGGTGTGCTTAGCGTTTCATCGTGACATTGTCCCCATCGATATATGGGGCCACTCTAACGCATGTCCGGTTCGAACAACAATAACATCAGCTGCTTTGGCAATTGTCAGCAGCCAATGCCAAATGGAAGAGCGACGTAAACGTGGCTAGAGATAGCGACTTCAAGTTATTTGCAGCAATCTCAGCTATAAAGTTCGACATGTGTTTGACCAGTCGTTGCAACAGGCAGCAGACAAAGCTATTTGACACTTTCATCCATAACTCTATTGCCATTCTCTCATTCTTTTATCTTTTGATTGCAGAGTCTTGGGTTTCCACTGATTAGCTTAGCGGCCATCAACCGCACAACCGTTGAGTTGTTATACTTACACGGCGATCCGTGTCCCACTGACAAGACCACGAATCTATCCACAACTATACGCTTCAGATGCAACATGCGCTCCGGACGAGTAAGTATGGAGGACAGGTGTCAACTCCATCTGTGGCCACGTTCAATGTTGTATTGCAATCAGCAGTGTTTAACCTTTTCCAGGGACAGCCAGTGCTGAGTTCTATCGATGACTGCAACTATCACTTTGATTGGGACACAAGCGTCATTTGTCCGCAGCATGAGTGTAGTTTTAGTCCGGATACATGTGAGATGGTTCAGGATGACTTGAGCATGCGCTACAACTTTAAGAATGCCTCCTTTACGAAGGACGGTAAGATTGCCGTGAGTTCAAATTTAAGTACTGCATATGGTGTACCTGTCTTTTAATTTAATTACTTTTTATTAGATCGACAACAACAATAATAAACTGGAATTAAATATATGCGGAGAGCATCGCAAGGCCATTACAGACTATTCACAGGATTTGGTAAACTTGTTCTTCACACACGATCTCCCTGGATGTGGCAAGGAAGGTGAGTGTATCTATAAGCTAATTCGATTATCAATTTGCTTGTTGTTTCTGAAGAGTTGCTGCTTGTCGCTTGTCGTTGCCGCTTCCGCTTCCGCGTCCGCGTCCGTTTCCAATTCCGTTTCCGTTTCTACTTCCGCTGGCGCAACACGCGCATTTCCGCACGCCATTTTGTTGGCCACCGTTTTTTTTTTCTCGCAACTGTTGACTTTTGAGCTGCTTTTGGATAATGGCAAAATCGCATTAGAATTGGCGTTCAGCCCAATGCACTTCCGTTTTCCTTATCTGTCGGCCCTTACGGCCCATAACCCTTCTCCCTGCTTAAACACACACTCTCGGCACACACTACGTCAACATCTTTAATTTTTTTTGTTGCCTGCTTTTGGGCGCCGCTGCAGTGACTGCGACACTTTTTCGCGCTGCGCTTGTCGCCTATTTTTTCCACTTTTGTGTGTTATCTAACAGCATTTTACGTCCTGTCGGCAGCAAAAACGTAAAGTACTTGAAATCATCAGAATAGGCAGAAAAAAAAACTAAAAAAGAAAAAAAAAAATAGAATTGTGATAATGCGGTTAAATAATCTCCTTGCAAAACAGAGCAGTTGAATACCCTATAGGCGAAACAATAATAGTTAAAGGGGTATAATAAAAGAAAATAATTTAGTTATTCAAGATGAACACCCAAAACTACTATGGGGATGTAGTTAGTCGTCAATGTAAGTTCCGAGAATCTTAACAATGTTTACAGGGTATCTCTGAGTAGCGCATTTTATAGAAGCTAATTTTATTTTTATGTTGCTGCCTTTGCTGCTGCATTCGAGTCATGAATATTTAAAAGGCCACACACAAAACCATTTCCGACTTTTGTGGAGTGTTTCGTACATGGCCATGATTTTTATTGGCAACGGCGTGTGAAAGTTACAAAAAAAAAATGTGACTTTACCATCGAATAAAACTTTTTGTTTGTTATGTCAATGGACAATAAAACTGACAATTTAATTATGACAACGTTCTCGTTGTCATTAAAAACTCTTTTTGTCGTTCCATTTTCGGGTCTGTGGCTGACAATCTGCAAGCGATCAGACAACTCGAATATACCCACTGACATGTAAAATACAAATGTAAAGACTGAAGGGTTGCATGGAGTTGTTCGACTGTGCGACTAAGCCTAAATCCCCCAACAGTAACACCCTTCCTTCATGTCCCAGCTGTTCGAGTGCAGATTTTTGCCAACACACAAACACAAATACATGCACACGCACCCACACCGACAGGAGTATCCATACATACATTGAGAATGCTGTGCATTTGAACGACAGCAGCAGCAGCAGCAGCAGCAGCAACAACAAAGGCCAACCCTCTCAGCCCCTGCTACTCGTCTCCCTTGCCACTCATATAATGCGGCTTTTGTTGTCGTCTCCAGTGATAATTATTTTTGGCTTTTATGTGATAACTTTGCAGCAGAGGAAGGCCCAAAACCATAGAGCCCGTAGTTTTGGTTCTATGGCCTGGCATTTGGAATATGATAAGGATTCATTTAAGCAATGTTGGTGCTGTTGCCCTTGTTCAGCTATGCCCCAGTTGCGTTGTGTTGTGTTGTTTGTTGGTCAATTAAAATAAAATGCCGCTTTGTTTTAGTACGGCTTTCTCTGGTTTTCATCACTTTTTATTAGGGTCAATTATGTGGTTTGGTTTACTCTGTTTTCTGTTTTCTATTTTCTATTTTTTTATGTTTCGCTTTTGGTAAGAGGCTTCATTTCAACTAATTAAAACCGTATACTCTGTTCTCTTTCCATGACAGGCAAGATGAATGTTCACATGCGTGTGATATGCAGCAACAAAACCGAGAGCTCCTTCATTATAACAAATGTGAGTATCAAATTTGTTTTGGCATTCAAATCAAATCAAAGAGAAAGCCTTAAGCTAAATTTCAAACTAGCTTGAAGAGTAAGTTTTCAATTTCTGTCTGTTAAATGTTTTCAATTTAGTTACGGCTTGATGGATTTAGATGCTTTAAATTTGATTCATTTTTCAGATTATTTTCAGCTTCAGTGAATATTTGTTCAATATTTCATATATTTTATATTTTTTTATTTTCGATTGCGGACGTAAAAAGCACAAATGCTTAGGTTGGAAAATATCATGCTAAATACTTAACAAATTCCAAGACAAGTGGATAAGAGCTACAGGAACCTTTGTTGCGAAAAGCGTAGCATACATTTGTGCGCTAAGGGAGAAACACATTAAATTGACATGGGAGAACGCAACAAGGCGAAAACCTCGAAGTAGATTTAGCATACATTATGACATGCGTGTGTGTGTGTGTGCAGTCCATGTCCTGCTGCCATCTGCGGCAGCAGCAAGCAAGTTTCTTGGGCAAAGTCTGCCCAGGAGCTAAGCGCGGCTGCTTCAAAGTAAAAATGTATAAGAAATATGCAGAAAAAGACCGCACAGCGTAGCACAACTGGGAGCAAAACAATGTGGCAGGTGTCCTTTGTTATGCTTACCACTTGGCAAATCCGCTTTGCCAACCAGCTTTGTTGCTGTTGCTGTTGCTGTTGCTGTTGCTACTGCCTTTCAACAAAAATGTTGCCTACCGACCTGTGCGGCTTTTGGTTTTGCCAGCTACTGCTGTTTCTTGCCTCGGTGTCTGTTGCCTATGGTTGTTGCTGTAGCTGCTGTTACTGCTGCTGATGTCGCCGCTCCTTTTAGCCCGCGAGGCGTGCTATTGTTTTGACCTAAGCCTTTGTTGTCTTTAACAATCGCAGCTAAAAAAAGCACGTGCCTGACTTGCTACAGCTACAACATGTTGTTACCCCTTTTCATAGGGTCTCGGCCTTTGCCATTGATCGTAGTAAGAATCTGCGGTTCTTTTTTTTTTTTTTTTTAGGTCTACTTTCTCTTGGTGTCATTGTTTGTTAGTTTAGTTGTTTCGCCTTTTGATTACGCCTTTGTGTGACGTTGACTGGCGCTGACCCCGCGTGCTTAGTTGTTGCTTTTGGTTTATGAAAAATCTGTCCCAGCTGCAGCTGTTGCATTACTTACGCCCAAGCTTAAAGGAGAGTTATCAAATTTAAGAAATATTTATAAATTAAATTAGGAAAAATATTTAAATCTTTACCTTGTTTTCAAGACTTGAACAACTTCAATTAGAATATGAATTTCAAGTTATTTAAATATTTGTAAATAATTTAATTTTAGCCAGTGCAATGCGCAATGTTGCGTATTTTAAGGGCTTGTGTTGTGTTGTCCATTCAATCTCTAAATTGATTTTGTGTTCTGTTTTCATTATATAGAAACATATATGATGGGACGACCGCATGTCACGGCAAAATTGTCAATTTGCAGCACCTCGTAATTAGTGGTCTGACCGGCGCTGGCAACTTTATTAGCCTGTTTCAGGGAAATGCCGAAAATGCAGCAATTAGTGCCTGAGGTTTAATAAAACACACGCATACACACGCACAGAGACGCTTTCACGCACGCTCGTACACACACACACATACACACATATATATAACTGTTGTAGTCCATTACGCACAAATTGCGAAAGGATACGCCGAAAGCAATTGAAAATATTTGCCTGACCATTTTGTGATAGTCTCTTTCTCTCTCTCTCTCTCTCTCTCTCTCTGCGTGTGTGTGTGTTGGGTTATTTTTATTGTGTTTGTTTCTGTTTACTCTGGCCCTCTCTATGGTGTATGTTGCTAGTTGCAACACTCGTATGTGGCACAAACCAATTGACCCAAATTTAAACCAGTTCACAAATAGCTGTAAGCAACTTGCACCAAGTCCGCTGTCACAAGGGGCTGCGCTGTGGATCTAAACTGGGCGCTGCTACCGTGATGTGGATTGGTATTGGTAATCACACAAAACCCACACGCACACACACATACACACACACCTGGTGGCAAGTTGGGTGTGTTTGCCTGATTGCGGTTAATTGCATTACACACTTGATGGAGGTGTTATTAATTTCATTTCTTTGCCAAGTGCACGTAATGACATTTGGGCTCGCTTCGCTTCGCCATTTCCATCCGTCTGTTCTCTGTTTGACATACATTTCATGCTCAATTTGGTGTGCGCAAACAGGTTACAACTGCTTATTAATTTCTATTTGACAATTAAACAAAAATAAACGGCTTGTATTCGTGTTAGATTATATGGATGCGATTATGATCCTTAACAAATTGAATTAAACAACAGTGTTTAACTGATGAGAAACGCATAGTTCATTGGGCTGCAATATTAACTGTAATTACTTGACTGGATTTGCTTATGTTTCGAATATTATACTCCAATTGGCTTCCGATTTAACAGTAAGAGAAGGCCGTATGTTCACGTAAGAGACAAAGAGCAGCAAGACGACATATAGCTCAGTTAATGAGTTCGTTTTTCAACTGTGACAAGCTTCACTTAATGCTGATTTGTAAATTGAAGAGAAAAGTGTCATCAACAGCGTATGCTGTTCTACACTGCGGTTATTTGTTTAACTTTCTGCTGTTGTTGTGCTTGCCCGCATGCAGACAAGTTAAATGCAGTTGCAGCGGTAAACAACATCAAACACAGCCAACTGCACACACACACACACAGCACACTGTCTGTTGTTGCTGTTGTTGTTGTACTCGTAGTTTTTGGGCAGATGGCAAGCGCAAGCGGAACAAAAGGCAACAGTGGACTTGTCTGGCAAATGTTGTCGAAAAATTAGCGATTCAATGAAATGGGATTTTAAATGGCTGCAAACTTTTTAATGCGTCTACCGGCGTCCTGCGCATCGTCGTCGTCGTCGTCGTTGTCGTCGTCGTCCTCGACATGTTTTAGTTTTTGTGTCTGGGGCGGCGCCGCGGCCGGGTGCGCGACCCAGGACGCCGGCAAAGTTGTGCAACGCGAGTTTTTGCCACTTGCAGTTGCCAGTTGCCAGTTGCAGCCGCCGCAAAAGTTTTTAAATTATGCGCACATTTGCCGCGCCTCGTTGCTGTTGCTGTTGCTGTTGCTTTTGGTGCTTTTGCTGCCTCTGTTTCGGTTTCTGTTGCCATGTTCTGGTTCTTGTTGCTGCTCGTTGGCCGCGCCGGAAATGGTCTTTGGCCGAAAGTGTTACACGCAGCGTGCAGCCGGACGGATGGCGTGCGACAACGTCCCTGAAGTTGGAGCTTGGGTAAAACTCTGGGTTGTGGCTGGGCCTGTGCAAACAAGTTGCCAGCAGTTGTTGCGCCACAATTTGCAGCGCTCTTTTGTGAGTGGCAAAAGGAAAAGGGTCGAGTGTGGAGCGATGCCCAACGAGCAATTGCTTTTCTGTTGGAATTTATGTATTTTTCCCATATCAATTTAGTTATTTATTATTTTTCTTTGGACTTAATGAAGAAAGTTTCTAATTACAAAAATCTTGTTTGTAGGACACGCAGTGCAGCTTGCTCTATGTGCAGCGCACACCGAGCATCTGTTCGTTCCTGAGCCTTGCCGTGCCACCACAAGATGATAGTGGCAGCAGCAGTAGCAGCAGCTCTACTACTAGTACAACATCTAGCACCACCACCAGCACGCATGCAACGCCAATGGGTAAGAAAGAAGAAGCAGCAACAACTGCAGCATCCCCCGTAGAGGCAGCTATTGCTAGCCCAACGGCCTCCGTGGGCAGTAAGTGTAGCTAGCCAAGCTCTTCTGACAGCATCATTCATAGCCATACGTATTTACAGCCATACTGGGCCTTATTCTGTCTGTGACGTTCTTTGTGGCATGCATTGGAATGTTTGCCATTTCGCCGGCTCGAAGGCAACGCGTGCGTAGACTTTTCCGACGCAACAGCTCGGCGGTGCGATATTCCAGGGTAAAATATTAATTTCATCACAACTTGTTTAGCTTTCGCCCTATCAATGATTCCATTGCAGGTGCAGTCAAACGAGGAAGCTAATCTGTTGCTGGAGCCAAATGGCGAGTTTACTGAGAGCGACGATGATATGTTACTTTAGAAGGCTAAGCCGAGGGAATAGGCTGTGCAGACGGCATACTGATTGCTATATACATATAACCAAGTGAAAAATTAGAAAAACTATTTAGTAAAAAAAAAAAAAAAAGACATGAGAAGAAAGTTCAACACCAAAGACATAAAACGCAACTGATTGTGAATTAAAAACTGATAGTAGACAAGTAACGAATCGCGATGAGGAAAGCTATTCATATACTTACTTATGTACAATACGTCGAAATGACAACGACAAATTAACAAATTAACAAATCCAAATTAATGGAACTATTAATGTCTAAATGATCTTATATATATTTTATATACTTGCACTTAAAATATGTAAAGGCAAAACCCTTGCAAAGTCCTTTAGCTCTATCCATATATACCACATAATTTAATACAGAGAATTGCATGCGACAATTGCTTTGTAACTCGTAAAGTATTTTTCCAAGCATTATTATTTATACTTATGGGTGAATGAACTCATCTAATATCTAAAATCTAATTTTTGTAAAGTCCGAAATCGAACATTAACAGAATTTTCTGTTTTAATTTCTGTTTACCTTTTGTATTTTTATCGTGTGATATGAGACTTGGCGATATGTATTTAATGTTGTGTTATTTGCAAAATATTTTTTGTCGTTTTTTAGTTTTTTAAGTTGACTGTATAATTACCACAATTTTTAAATAACTATATGTAATGTAAATCAATATATGCTCTGTATAAAAAGAATTTGAAAAATATAAGCAGATTAAATAAAAAAAAAAAAATTATTTATTCTTTAAATAGAACTTTGAATCTATGAAACGGTGAAAATATCCTTTATTCCTAGCTGACTACTAAATCGGGAAGAAACGGAAAGTAAGTTTTAGTTTTAATAGCCCCATTTGCAATATTGATAAATGCATGTATTGTTTAATTTTTAAAATATATTTTATTCAGTGTATTTGTATACTTGACAGACTCGGGTACACAAACACATTAAATGGATGTACATAATATGTATGCATTCATTTTGTATAAGTAAATGAGTTTGTCTGCAATAAATTTGTAGGTACCTTAGGCAATACAGGGACATGACATATCTACTTATATGTTATTTTTCATTAATTCTAATTACAATATATTTAACATACGATTAATGCATTTTATGAACTCCTTACTAAGTATATTATAGAAATGCGGAAATGAAGAAATATGTATATGGGTCGATTGGATAAAGTGATTTACGATGTATGATCTAAATATGCGATATGCCGTGTATGAAGGACATTTGTGAGTAGTTCAGCTAATAGCGTAATGATGAATATATCTTTATAATATATTTATATATTGTGAGTGAGATTTGTTGTGGAAAATAAAAACTTTTCCATTCGATTTATGTACAATCTTTGTTTGCTTTTTGTGCTTTCAATGAACTCAGATATGCAAGAAGCGAAAGTGGGACAATAGAAATATATATTGAAATATATTATGAGTTTGCAACTGTGTTTTTTTTTTTTTTTTTTTTTATATATTTATATTTTGATTTTTATATTTATTTTTATTTTTATATTTAAATTACATTCAGTACACGGCATAGTTTATATGCTACTATTTGGATACGTCATATGTATGTATGCTGTATATTGTATGTGCATTAATCGATACATCGATACTCATAACAAATCATTCAGATTGTACGCGGAAATAAAGCTCAGTTTGATCAAATGTTAAGTAAAACTTGAGATTCGTGTAACAAACTAATTGTCTTAATCTGCAAAATAAAATTAAATCATTTCAATTGTGAGCTTGCTGCAGCTTTTACATGCGTTCGTTCAACTTAAGTATAACATTTACAATATCATAACTACAATATATAATGTACAAAATAATTGGGTCTTAGTGAGTTTAACTTACATTTACATAACTCTAAACAGAATGATAAGCTCTCGAATAGCTTAAGTTTTTGCAATTATCCAAAATGTAATTTAGTTTTCCATTTATCTTGTTCTGAAATTTCCATTCCATTTCATTTTTGTTTATGTCAACAAAGGCCACAGGAAGTATTGAAAATTGAAAATTTTCACCAATTTTGTGCATTGGATTTACCAGCAGCGGATACAATATTGTTCTTATTTGCTTCATTTTTCTTTTTTTTTTCTCTCTTTTTTTGTAAAATTATTCTACAGAATTTAACTAGACCAAAACACAGACACAGATGCATACACACACCTATACACACGCGCACATGCATACACGCATACACACAAACATACACACATGCCGAAAGAAATTAATTTGAGTGCAATTTCAGTTGGCTACAAGAATGCTGTTGTCTAGGCATTGTTTTCATTTATACATTCAGCTGATCGGAATCGGAATTGGTCATAGCGTAAGGATTGAATGCCTCAGTGAAACAGGAGCTCCTCCTCGTCGGGCTCCACATTGCGCCATTTCTATACGTCGCTCTGTTTGGCATTTGTGTTGATGATAAAGGCGCCATTGATGTGGCCGTTGCCATGATGTGCCTTGCCGTTCGGCGCATACAAATTCGTCAGGCCATTCTTGCCATTGGCAATCATGATGGCAGTGTGGGGGGTGCCGCCATTCAGCTGTGCCACCAGCGGATTTTTGGTTGTATCGCCGGGCGGCGTAGTCAGTGGCGGCGTCACGGGCGATGGCTTAATCAGTTCTAGCTTATCATCTGTGGACCCTTTGAGCGCCGACTTGATCAGGGCGCCGTTGCCCGCATTGCCAATGGGTGCACGGTGCGGCAGTGCATAGCGCAGCTTGTCCCAGAACCATGGATCGCCCCACTTCAGATAAGTGTTCATTCGCAGATATGCCTTCATTTCATCGTCCAGCTGTTCAATGTCGCCAATATCCGAATAGATGATCACAATCACACGGGAGCGCCCCTCATTCAGCGCCGCTCGATGCGCCGCACGGAACTCCATGCGCGCCCAGTCGGACTTGATGAAATTCGGGCTGAGAACGATGATGGTACGACGTGAATCTGCCACAGAGCGCACAATATTCTCGGGTATGAAGCCTCCCACCAGCCAGTCGCGTACGTGCACACAGAGCGTAAACTTTTGTGGACCGTGCTCTAGTTGTGGCACTAGATGCTTCTCCACGAAGCTCTGATCCTTGTGCGAATACGAAATGAATGCATCGAATTTCTTGTCCTTGTCCAGTTCCGCTTCGGTGACGAACCACATGCACAGATTGTGGGCATACAGCCAGATCTTGATCTCCTGCTGATACTTGTAGTAGAGCGCAGCACTGATGCCAATCAGAAAACCAGCCAGTGAGATGACCACAATCATCGCAATGAACAGACTCCTGGGCCGTGGACAGATATCATTGATATTTAGCTCCATGAGAGGGGTGGGCATCTCTGCATCGCTGCAGTACATCTCCGCATAATCTGGAATGTGCTCGTATTTCTTTTGAGTGAAGAGCAACAGTTCCTTGGCCTCGCAGTTGCACACCCACGGATTCTGGGAGAGCCGCAGCTTCATGTTGCCCATCGTGCTGTTCAGGTAAGCGAGCAACGACGAGTTGAGCACCTGCAGCTGATTGCGACGCACATCCAAGTACTTCAGGTTTCTGGGCAATTGATGCAGCTCCAACTGAGTGAGATTATTGCCTGCCACATGCAAGCTGGTCACATTCTCATAACCGGGCGACGTGTTACTCGGCAGCTTGAGCAACGTACTGTTTTCCACGTACAGTTCCATTTCGCGAAGATTCTGAGGGAGTCGTGGCAGCTTGGGCACTTTGGTAAGCTCTGCGTTAGAGCAGTTGATAATTAGCGTCGCGTCGAAGGTGCGCACCAGGCAATCGCAGCCACGTGGACAGCGTCGCTCTGCTGGATCTTCCGCTTGGTCAAAGTTGCAGACGAGTTCACGTGGATGCACGGAGCGCATGGGACGATCAGCCAAGCCACTTGGCGCATGGCAGTTCAATCGATCTGTATATGTGATCAAATTCTTGGCATAATCCGGTTGAATATCTCCGCGCACCACTTGCAGGAAGCGCAGCAGGGTGCAATCGCAGACGAGCGGATTATCATTGAGATCCACGCTCACCGATTTCACTCCATGAACCAGCCTCTGACCCTGGTCAATGGGCGGGAAGTCAGCCCGTTTGTAGAAGTGCACGGTTATTATTTTATTGTGGGTCATGTTAATGGTCAAATCGAAAGCGGAGACAAAGTCCAGATCGGAGTATTCCAGCCAGGTGAAATTGTTATAGCTCAAGTCGATCTCCTGCAGCTCGCGCATTGCATACTTCCAGTCGCTGAATATAACCATAAGCGAATTGTTGCGCAGATTGAGAGTCGTCAGATTCCTGAGATGTGCGAATGGTGAACTGAGATCCGCATCCACTCCGCGCACCGACATATACTCGTGCAAATTGATCTGATTGTTGGCCATATTCAGTTGACGCAACAGAACGTTCGAGGCAAAGGCCTGTGGTTGTATGCTCACAAGACGATTATCATTCATATGGAGAGTTTTCAGATTCACCAGCTTGCTGAAGAGCTTACTGTAAGGGCGAGAGAGAGAGAGAGCATAACAGAAGCTATGTGAAATGGATCTCAATATGAAAAGTAAGAGCATTAAGCATTAACCTTACTATGCAGTGTTTATAAAGCCATCAAAGAACTAAAGATTACCTGGAGATTTCTGTGAGTTGATTTTCAGCTAGATTCAAGGTCTCCAATTTGGACAAATGGCTGAAGATGCCGTCGGGCAAATGGCTCAATCGATTCTTATGCAAATCCAATTCCAGCAGATTCACCTGATGCTCCAGGAACTTGGCGGGTAGTGTGCTCAAATGATTATCCATCAGGGAAATGTTTGTGATGTTCATCGAGTTCTCAATGAGATCTTCAGAGACCGATTCCAGTTCACAGCGTAGGTATAGGGTGCGCAGCTTGGGCAGATCGGCAAAGAGGCGGGCGGGGAGCGTGGGCAGCGGTACTCGATTGTTTTGCAGCTTCACCTGCTCCAGCTGCTTGTTGTGCTCGAAAAGGCCCTCGGGCAGCGAGCGGAAGTTGTTGCCATTCAAATTGATCTCGGTAACGTTGGTGAGCAGGGCAAAGACATCGGGCCGCAGCTCTACAATGCCATTGTTATGCAGATCGACATCCTTCACTGAGATGGCGCCCTCAAAGTCGTGCTTGCTCAGATTGTGCAGCTGATTGCTCCACAGGTTCAGATGCAGCAGCTTGTGAAGATTGTGGAAGAGACCGCGCGGCAATTGCTTTAGATTGTTGCTGCCCAGTTCGAGGAACTGCAAGTTCTCCATGTTGGCCAACAGCTGAGCGGGCAGCTCACCCAAGTTGGCGGCGCGCATATCCAGCCAGCTCAGATGATGCATGTCACGCAGAAAGTCCTCGGGAATGTAGGGCAAGCGGCGTGCGGCGAAACGGAGTCGCTGCAGGTTCTGCAGACGCTCCAGATGCTTGCGGGTTACATTCATGCCCAAATCGTTGCCCTCAAAGATCAGCACCTTGGTGTTGTTGATGCCCAGATGATCCATGATGCCCGCAATGGGTGTGTGATAGGGCAGCGGGCAGCGTCGAATCTGCACCATATCAATGCTGCCGATGTTCAGTCTCGGCATCTGCTTGTACTCCGAGGCATCCGTCAGATTGCATTCGATCTGGACCGTATGCCCGGGGCGAATGGTTATCTTAAATTTGGGATTGTAGCTATTGCCCGGACAGTTGAGCTCATACTCATACAAGGATGGTGCGCACTCGCACGACGATATGGTCAGATCTCGGCAATCATCGCGCCCAAACACGGCCACGCCCAGTTGCCAGTTGAGCGCCTGAAGTAACACCACCAGCAGCAACGGGGGCGCTGCTGCGCTTAAAGCTCGCATTCTGTTGGTATTTGTGTATCTTGTCCTTTGCACGCTAAAAATAGAATAAACACGATTTTTTTTCTATAAATAAAACTTGCTTCGTATTCTAATAAATAAAGAGAATCGAATTGACTTTAATGGAAAATTTTAATTTATTTTATATTCGTTTTCTTTTCAATATTTTTGGTATCATCTAATTTGATTGCTTTCGCATAAGATCTAATTTATTTCTTTTCAATCAACAATCTTTTCAGCTTATAATTTTCTGCTGCGCCTCAACAAATTTTCATCTCGAATTAGATATTGTATATGCGATAGCTTTATTAATATATTGCTAGAAAATAAAATTCTTTAATAATTCAAAGCTTAAGGAGAAAGATAAAGCCTTAATTCATTTGTTGCTGTGTGACGAAAGTAGAACTTCAATTTAAATGCGGAATATGATGGATAGAATGACGGGTGCGTCAGTTGTAAGTGACAAATACAGCAACAGCTGGCAGGTAAAAAGGAAGAATATTGCTTTTGTTCTTGACAAAGGAGGGATACAGTGTGGCGGCGGTCAAAGCAGTTCAGACGATACGGAGGTAGCCAGGACCAACAGAAGCTCTTCTATTCATCCTTTATGATTTCCCCCACTATCCTTGCTTCCCTCACTCGTCCTTTAGAGATACACTGTTGCATTATGTGCCACACATAGCAGGCAGCCAAAAGCCTTGCATCCTTTGGAAAGCGGGATGAAAATCAGCATCAGCATCAGCATCCCCTGACCATCTGGGTGCCATCAGTAATGCTTGGCAACTCTGTGGCGTAATTACGGTCAGGTAGTGTATAAAATGTTGTAAAATTTGCAGGCTTTTATTTCTTTCGGATCCCATGTGGGCGACGTGCACTTTACGGGCTTTGTGCGTTTAATGAATTTGTCATGCAGTCGTCGAGTGTCGTTAAAGCTTTAAACGATTTTGAGGCATCCGAAAGACTTGGCCCTGCTGACAATTAAATTGTGCCCATTAGTCAGATTTTTGAAATGGAATTCAATTAAAACTTTGTGCCGGCCCTTTTGAGCTGTTCGCTCGCAGTTAGCTGCATTTCGGATATTCAGCCGACGCTTTCGGCTCTGATGGCATAATTTCGTTGCCTCTGACAGCTGCTTTTGAATGAAATTTTGATAAGCCAATTAAATTATGCGCCCTGTAATTGAATTCTCATTTTGTTGTTGACTTTTTACTGCGAGTCTGTGAGTCTGCGAGGCCCACCCCCAGGCGATCAATTTACCGGCCATTTGCTTTTAATTAGCCTACAACAATGATGAAATTTCCACTGGCGCCTCTGGCAGTGTAAATAATTATAATTACAGTTATCGAATTTTCCGTTTGCAAATGCATTTTCGGCGCTTTTCGATTTTTGTAAATGAAATTAAATACTTTAAACAGCAGATCGCTATCAAAGCTCATTCAAGCGTTCAGCTCCAAGATAAAATTTCCCTTCATATCAAATTAAGCTAATGATTTTGTTATTTATATATTTATTTATTTATTTATTTATATATTTATTCGCAAGCTGCAATTTTATTTCTGTAAACTGAGCACACTGTATGTCCTTAATACTTTGAGCCAATTATTTATTCGCCTAAGTATTATTGCCGGTCGTGCTGGCTTAAGTGTTAATCGGATGAGGTTGTTCTTAGCCACTATTTATCGGCTAGCGGTGCTAAGCCATGAGATAGAAGCGTTAACACGATTCGTGTGCATTGTGTACAGACAATTGCAATGTCCGAGCGTCGTCTGCCACAATCCATTTAAATCTCAGCACCTGAGTTCAGCAGACGCCCGTTTGGGAGATTATGTGGATGTATATAGATACGTATTTATGCCAGAAGGTGGATAAGCGACTTCTGTTCCTGACTATTTTTTGTGTAGCCAACTTCAATTTCGCATAAAACTTTAAGCACTTTTTGCCCGCTGGCGGCCAAGTTAACCGAGTCAAAATAACATCTTGGCCTACCGCCCCACCGCCAAGCCACCAAAGTTGGCCCTGTTTTGGCTTTTAAATTCAGCCCGGCTTATCTAAACAGGCAATGCTGGCCACACTGCGCGGCCAGTTGCTTTCGCTGTTATTGTTGCCAAGATCTTAAACATTTATATTCACTTAGGAAAATTACTTTTAACTTTTATGCTACGCTGGCCGTGTAAATAGCCAACAATGTACAGAGCGACAAGGGCGGGCCTGCTGCTTTGCATTGATATGCTTCAGGGTTTGTTTTTCTGCAATCTAATCTTAGCGAATTCTTGTTGACAAGTTTTCTGAAAATGTTCAGCCGATTGGCAGCTAGGTGAGCCAGCTCAAATAAGTTTCCTAAAAGCGGAACGCCAACAACAACTTGGATAATATTTAATGAGGCCTGAGCTAAGCAATTTCTCTGTATATATATGAGTGTGTGCGTGTGTGAGTGCAGGTGTCCCCTACTATGTATAGAATATGAAAGCCGACTTTCAGGCTGCCAATTAAGTTGGCCTCCTTTGCAGTCTGCGACGGTAGCCTACCCCATCGGCACCTCATTTGATCCTGGCTGGCAATTAAAAATAATTGTTAATTTTAAACGTTATACCACACACACACGAAAACACACTCACACACACTCACAGTCACACACACATACACATATAAAATTATAAAGTCATATGGGTGGTTAGGTTGTTTTCTTCCTTCTGCTCACATTTGTCTGTTTTAATTAGACGCTTCCCCTGCAGCCCGGCCGCAGCCCTATTCGCAGTTCGAGTCGTTAATAAAGGTTAACGAAGTTTTGCCAACGCGCAGATTTCTCACACATTTCTACAAACACCCACATGCCTACGTACACACACACACACACACACACATATGCACACTCATACACATTTACCCACGTCGAGATTCTAGCTAGAGTGCGCATTTTTGCACTCACGTGCTCTTTTCCGGTATGTAACGGTACTAAATTCATTAGGCACACTAAATTACAACCGCAGCGCATGATAAGAGGGGAAGGCAGGGCGGCAGCTCGCAGGGACATAACCAGTCAGAGTTGAGTTGAGTTGAGCTCAGTTGGCGGCATGGCGGGGCAAGGTGTCGTGCCAGGTGATGCCAGGCTTTCTACAGACTTGGATTTTTATTGCCGACGCTCAACAAAGCGCTTCAATGTATGTCGGTATATATGTAGGTGTGTGTGTGTATGTGTGTAATGTTTGTGTGTGTGTGTGTGTGTGTGTGTTTGTGTGTGGCTGCTATTAAATAGTCACGCCGCCCGCAGCGCGCTTTAGAAAATTGGCTTTCGCATGCCTGCGGTGCGCTTTATTACTGCAAGCAAAATTATCAACAAGAACAATAAGTGAGAAAGTGTTTTCATTTACTTTGCTCGACTACCAAATACCATATGAAATGAAATAAATACAACAATTATTCACTTTCCTTTTCAAATTGAGATTTGTTCTTTTGTTGTTTTAAATTATGTAAATCAGACTCAAGTTTTATTCTAAATCTATTTTTGTTCTCGCTTTGCTTTTGTTTAGCCTGTGTTAAACTCGTTTTTCGTATTCGTTTGCATTCTAATTACTACAGGGTATAGGAAAAACAATTTCGGGCATGCGATTTAATGCTTAAATTTCTTAATGCTTGACAGTTGGATTAAGTTCAAGTGTTTTAATGCCTTCGCCTTTTAATGACGTTGACATTTCCATTTCTGTGCGCTCGCGCGCTTCACTGAATTTTCCAATTTTCCAATTTCTTGTCATGTTCTGCATCCTCAGCTCCACCTCATTCGTCTCGCCCATCTGCTTCTTTCTTTCCCCAATAAGTATGCTACAGAAATTTGTGAGGCGACGGACGCAAACGCATTCATCAATCAACTTGACTAATTACCACAATTGTTGGCGAGCACAACGCAGCAACTGTGCAGCTTGTTGAAGCGTTGTTGCCACGCCCACACACACACACACACACACACACACTCACATACATAGACATATACACACAAACACATATACAATGTCCTGCTGCCGTTGCCTGAATATAATATTGTAAGAAACAATAACAACACCAAATAAAGTACAAGTTGTTTAATAATTTCTTATTAAAAAATTTCAAACAGCAAAACCTATAAAACACTTTTACAACTTAGCACACACACACAGACACATACACACATATGCACATGCACATATATGTGAGTTGACGTTCACCCACATCCAATTCCCGTTTCTCATTTTGGTGGCAAGTTTCCAGTTGCTGGCCAACTGCACGTTGTTCGGTTGTGGTTTCGTATCTTATAGTTGGCACAGTCAATGTTTCACTCGTGTATATGTGTATGTGTGCGAGTGCGAGTGCGTGTGCTTCTTCTGTATGTATGTGTGTGTGTTTCTAGGCAAAAGATTTCAATACTTGTAAACTTTAGCAAGTTGTGAGCCAATGTTTATGGTGCCCAACGTGGTTTACAACGTTTCTCCAGCAAACACATGCCCAAAACTGTGTATACAGAAGTGCCAAACTGGCAGCTGGGACATGTTTACATATACATACATACACACATACATACATACATATATATATATATATATGGAGCACAGATGCTCAGAGGGCGAGGTTGAGACTGAGGGATTGAGGCGTGGCTGGGCGATTGAAAAGCATAAGTACTCGTACATACATATTCGAATAGCTTGCTGAAGCGCTGAGCAAATAGCTGTGTTGCTTATTGCGTTTGGGTTGCACGCGTTGATGCAACTTTCGATATTGGCAAATACTCGAACGATTGATTCTGCTGCTGGCTGGCAGCTGTGCAGGAGGGATTCAAAGGAAGGGACACACATGCTACAACTTATATTGCAAAAGGGCGTTTGAAGCTACAAATATTCACAAAACATTCAATAAACAAATAACTAAGTCGTAAGTTTTTAAATACTACTAGCTAAGTAAAATACTAAAATGTTTGAAATCATGTTTAGAATGTGAAATGGAAATATTAAATAGAAAACTCTCGGACATATCTTATAAAATCAATGAATATTTTCTACTGCGTCTATTTAAATAAAATGTGCTTATGCATAGGAGCTCCATTGAATTGAAGAGAGGGCCTTAACAATTTAACAAGTAATCACAATGAACATACTAAGCAAATTCATTGCTATATATGAGATTGTGAGCTTCTTAGAGTATTCATGTTTATTTAAATTTCCATTAATTCATATTGAAGTAAATTATTGTCTTGATCAAAGCTGCGTTGAGTGCTGCTCCTGCTGCTGCTGCTTCTACTGATTACGCTATAACGCCTCGACTGCAATATGCACTTAGGTCCGTTGCGGTTAGGCGAAGCGTTCATGTGGAATAGCTTCTTAAGTAAGAGAGAGAAAGAGCTAGAGAGAGAGAGAGAGAGAATACAGTGATAGAGGGATAATTGCAGAGTGTGGGAAAGGGCATGAGAGAGGCAGAGAGTGAGTACAAGAAATGAAGTTCTAATCCTCTCATAAAATGTTCCATAACTTTTTCTTATTTAGAAATAAAGTCTTGTTTTGCATGACAGACACAACTTTAATGTGAAACAGAATGGAAAATAAATTCAATTAAACTTGTATTTTATTTGTTCTCTTTTTTTCGATAAGAGATATACTGTAAATATGATTATTATTAATATTTTATTATCATGCTATGCTTATACTTTAAGTAGTTTTTCTTATAATTATTTGAGCTGTGCCAGTTGCTAATGAGGTAGCTGCACTTTTGTGTTTACCAGACGTCTAATGAGCTATGCAAAGCCAGAGCCCAACTTCAAAGAGGCAGCGACAAAGCCATGAGATAGACGTTCATTACTTTAACCAGCTGCACATATACCAACACCCACCACCAAGACAAAGAGAGTGGCAAAAACAGAGAGAGAGAGAGAGTGTGTGTGTGTGTTAGAGGAGTGAAAGAAAAACTGGCGCTGAGCGTCAAAGACAGCAGCAAAAGTTTAAGCTGCATGCAGCTATGGCTAAGCAGATGCAAGAAAAATGGGGTTAAGACTCGATTTGCGAATGCTTTGCAACGTAGGGCCGCTTGAAAGCCAGCGCATTGTCTTTGGCAAAAGAAAAATAAAATGACAGAGATTCGCTGGCTTTGTTTTTGCACTAGGTTTATATAAAGGCATATATATATTTATATTTGTATGTGCTGAAAGGGAGCGAGGAGAATCAGCTGGTGAACGGCTTTGTAATGTCATTTGTCTGTTAATCATGTTGTCGTCTATAAGTTGCTGCCAAGTTTTTGCATAATGCGCTCGTGCCCAAGACAAATGAAAGAACTTGTTGAGCCTGAACCTTAAGCGTAACCCAAGAGGAAGCAGCTGCCTGCATGAAAATAAAGAAGCGTTTGGCGCAGGCTCCACACTTTTGTCCCGTGTGCGTGACGCATTTAGGTTTAATGGGCATCCATTGTTGTGCCGCCAGTTGACGTTTTTATTATTATTATTTCTACTACTGCTGCTGCTGCTGCTGCTGTTGCTTCTGTTATTGTTACTATTGTTGTCCGCAATGCGGTTGACTCTGACCAGGGCTACGGCCACGAAGCTGTCTTCTTATTTACTCGAGCTCAGCTCGAGGTAAAGTCACTCAAAATGGATACTTTGCGGTCGACTTGTCTAGCTCTCTAACCACGCTGCTTGCTGCCTTCGTCTGTCTTCGCACCTCGTCCTTGATACTTCCTGTTCACGCACTGCTTAAGTTGCCTGCCGGCTGTCGTTGGGCTTGTTTAGTTTTAGCGGCAGCGCAAACATTTAACGAAAATTGATTTCCACTTTTAAGGTACCGACAAACCACTCAGCACTCAAGTGCAGCGCAAATTGTTGGCCACAAAAGTTTTAGCTCTGTCCAACTTTTGGCAAGCATACGCTCACAGCATCTTCTGATTAGAGTAAATCTGAGAAACAGTTCTGAACTTTTCTGCAACTTTAATCGAACTCTTCCTAATCGTATTGATTAAGTGAATGGTTTAGTTGGAAGTTGGCTCAAAATCTCATAATGATCGACAGCACACAAAAACAATATTGAATTATATCAATAATTTGAGCTTCATTTACTCAATGTTTAAGTTAAGTTTAAGTTTCTGTATACACATGCAGTTAAGAAACTGAATATAATTGGATTATCGATGATTCTTTGAATTGTTTATTATCAACATTTTATGGCTGCGACTGCTCAAAGCTCATAGTTTTCACTATACTTCACAGCAATTCAAGTTAACTCTGCCAACTCACCCTCCTCAGCTTGGCATTTCCTCAAGCGTTGGCTGGCCAGTCGCTGGCCATTTAATCGAGCCACTCCCAGCTGAAGAACGTTTCCTCTTATCAGCTCTCTCGCTCCTGTTAAGCAGCTTAGCGCTCGTAAATTTCTCTGCAACTGCCCCATACACATTCACATACACATACACACTCACGCATGCTCGCACACGCACACGCACACGCACAGTCAGACGCAGAGGAACGACCAGAGTCATTCACATAAATAAACAACTCGATGCTGGCAGCAAAATAGAAATAGAAATAAAATAATAGACCTGCAGAGTGGATTCGTCTGGCTGTCCAGTGTGCTGCCTTTGGTCAAATGAAAATGTCGCCCATTGCCTCGAATAGTTTATTATGCAAGTGTAGCCACGCCGAAGGCAGTGGCTCTTCTGGGCGTATTGTAAATAATACAGCATAATGCCAACCTGCCAAGAAGTGTGGCCGAGACCAACTTGGCCTGATTGCCAGGGGATCCCGCACCGCAACGCACTGCGCGTACTCTTCAATTACGAATGCCAACAGCAGCAGCAGCAGCAGCAGCAGCAGCAGCAGCAGCAGAAGCAACGACAGCAACAACACAGCCAAGACGATGACAACGATGAGGACTTTGCCAAACGCCGCCTTTGGGTGTGTAGCGCAGTCTTCAGTCTTCAGGGACTGGTTCTACAACTACTTAATTTTGTCGTGGCCACAGAACGCATTGCGCACTCAGCTGCCAGAGCGCGTTCTTTGCGGACTTTTATGCTTTCCTGAGTTTTGTTTACCTTCTTGCATACCCTGTAAACTTTAATTGTAATCAACTAGTCGCAGAAACAGTTTGTATATTCAGCTAAGTATACAATGTTTTTAAAATATATATTTCTATTTGAATGCCAGTCTTTGTCTCTCTTATGTATTGTCTTGTCTCGTCTGGTTAACAGAATTGTAATTGATGAATAAAGAGCATCTAATAGTCGCATACTTTTCTGTACTCATACTCGTACTCATACTCGTTCCGTTTGTCTCTTTTGTCCGCTATTGTGCATTGTCCGGCCCTCATAATTTGCGCTTTGTTTTATTGCACGAGTTGCATGCTGTTTAATTCGCGGGTCCACAGCTCCAGGCTTATTGTTTCGTGCTATACATACATAGCTAAGTAGATATATGTATAAGGCTGACTCTTATTTATATTGAAATGTGAGTCACGTTTAAAGTTTTGCGTTCTCTGCCCAGCTGTGGGACCATAAATGGGTTTGGTTAACTGCAGCGCATCTTCCTTGAAAGTCTCTCGGTCCCATTTATAGCGCTAATTGTGCGCATTTTGTTGCGCTTGTTATTTATAAATGCACACGATTTGCTGGCTACTAACAACTTGGCTAAGTGCACCAATCGGACAAAACTTGGTAACTGATTCACTCAAGCAAGAGTGTTCTTCTTATTTTGGCAGCTGCCGGCTGTTAGCCGGTAAAATTGGTTGGAAAATAGCCAAAGCCAATGGCCATTTAATTGCCATGCTTCTGCTTGGATTTGTTTAAGCTTGATTTAATGAAATGTTTTAAATAATTAAATAGCTTTATTTCCAAAACCAAACCAATAAGACAAAAGCACTTAGTATGAGGCGCAATAATAATAAAAATGAAAAGTAAATGAAACTAAAACATTTTTCACGCATCGATATACCCTGTAAGAGTATTATATAGAGAGTCTAATTGTGATTTATTATTATTGCAAGAATTTTTTTACTTTTTCCTGGGTATGTGGCAGTCGTTTCACATATATTTTAATATATTTTAAATGTCAATATTATGGAATATTTATGAGATGCCTTGGATCACATGTGAATATTTGCGCTGATTGCGCCCTGCGGCGGATGTGTAAGCGTCGGTCTGACACAAACACATATACACAGATACACACACAGATACAGACACAGACATCACACAAACACTGACACATGCACAAGCACATGTAAATAGGGCTGCTTCCGGCTATTTATATTCCACTAACACCATCAAGCACAGCGCATCACTTGTCGATTGTCGGCGTGTCAGTAGAGGCATGGTAAAATCAATGGAGATTAAAATAAAAATAAAAACTAATAATCAAATTTTTTATCAAATTGTTTCCATTCAACAAACGACCAAAAAACTATATTCGAATTTCTGCCAAAGGATTTTTTGGGCTTAATCAATAATTGTTTAAATTTCGGTGCATTGGTAACACATTAATATAGCCCAGCTTTATGCATATTCAAAATATATTGTGTTGAAATGTGTGTGGCGCATTTATATAGACATTAAAATTTATCATTGATGTGGCTGCCGCTGTTGCTTCGCATATCGCCGCATGGACGCAGAGACGATAAATAAAGATTAAAATCTCTGAAATGTGCACAAAAGTGGCTGGCACTTCATTTCAATTTATGTATTTATACTGTATAGCATGCCATAAATGGATGACACATACGCACACACGCACTCACGCACTCACACATACATATACACACGCACGCACACAGACACTATAAATCAAAATTGTGTGCATACTTTTTTGGGCCGCTGCATCGGCCCTGCTTCAATTGCAAATAATTTAAGCGCGGCCAACTTCCACAGTCAGTCAAAAAATGTAAAATAAAAACACACACACACACACCATAAAAAAGAAGAAAATAATAATGAAATTTAAAATGGCGCTGGCAGTGACATTGTGTATACGCACTGTGGCGCGTATTGAAATTCACAGCGTGCGTTGTGATTTCGTTTTGGTATTTTTTTTTTACACACTTTGCCACGCTTTTCCGCCTTATTTTTTATAGCCATTAAATCAAAGTACAAATAAAAGAAAGTAAATAAAAAGAAGTTATAACCTTAGCGGCAGTGCCCCGGATGCAGGCAAGTGTTATATAGCCTTCGGGCTCAAATGAAATGCTGAAATGTTGTCATAAAAATGCGAAAATTCGTAAAGTGCACTTTACGCGCAGCGCTTGACAAACGAACACTGAACAGCGAATTGCGAATGGCAAATGGTTGAACATTGAACAGCAACACCAAATTTTCAATGCAATAAATGAAAATGTATTTTGAAACTATTTGCAGAAAAATTTGTATGCTTACATATTGCAGTCATAATTATGTAAAATATATACAATTTTCTATAATATGATATGTAAGAGCGAATGCCAAAATGAAAATTCTGTTTCAGATATTTTGCTATGCTGCTGCTTAATTATATAATACAGTTACGCACCACCACGCAGCATGCAGCATGCAACATGCAGCCACAGCCAGTAGGCGATGGCCTTTTAATTACATTTTAATATTTGTACTCAGAATTACAAAAAAAAAAAAAAAAAAAAAAAAACCTAGCAAACAAACACAAAATTGCAATGGCGTCATAATTGCACACACACACACACACTTGCAGGCATATATATATTTATATAGCACACAATTTGCCCTAATTGGTTGCCACAAAATGTTGGAAGCCAAGCGGCAGTTGCACGCTTCGCTGCCTTCTGCCAGCGCCACATATTTGACAGGCAACAAAAAATATGTAATATTTGTATATATGCAAGCGAAACGCATATAATTTCCAAAATAGTATAATAAAATGCCACACACACAGACACACACACACACACACACACACACACACACGCACACGCTTAACCATAATTCACATGTGCTAAGCATTTCAGTTGCAGAATTCTGGCTATTGCTCCCGTTGCCAACAACAATTGCATTAATTAGTTGCTCAGCCCACTGGGTGGGGCGTGGGTGTATGCGTGGGCGTGGCTGTCAGTGCGGCTCGCCGTTGCGTGTTGAAACTATTTCATATGCAAATGTAAATTTAATGAGTCGTTGAAGCTGATGTCCCAGTGCATGGGTGTTAATTCTATCTGTACTGGGGTTGCCTGGATGCGCGCATATTTAATGCCAAATATTTTGTTAATTTTTAATTTTAATTGCAGTTGCTTGTTTTTAATATTTGCATAATTTCACATAGCCATGGCCCGACATAGAGTCCGCAATTAAATTACTGCATTTATCGAGCCATCGATGCTGGTTAATATACCATGTCAATATCTATTCATGTATCTGTGTAAAAACCAATGTGGCGAACAGCATTTAAATGCGCATTTTATTGTGCATAAATGGTGAAATGTAATTATTTATGCAATAAATGTGTGTAGAATCAAATAAAATACAGTAATTGTTGAAATTGCATCGATTAATTTCCTGCCAAAGTGAATAAAAAATTCAATTTCATGTACAACTAAATCCGAAAACATTTTTTATTTTTTTTATATTTTTTTTTTCATTTGTTCTGAAATTCAATTAAGTCAGACTTCTTTGCAACACAATAGCCAATACTTTAGTACACACACACACACATACATACCTACAAATATCTACAAATCGTTCAAATAGCTTTTAAATCTTCAATTGTTAAGTCAGTTTGTTGCATTTTGATATACCCTATAGAAAATTAATCTGCGTTTACTTTACTTAAAATTACTATATATGCCTTATTTTTAATTTTATGAAACTATTTTTTAATATTTCTTATTAATAGACTATTTTCAGCATAGGGTATCTACTGGTCGATCAACAATTGTTTTTTTTATTGCTGCGCTCGTGCTTTTGCAGGCCTTGCGCAAATTTAATTAAATTCTTCAGCTCTTTGAGCCGCAGGATCGCACTTGACGCATAATTTGTCTAGCACTTGAGTGTTTTTAATTTCTGTTTGTTTGTTTGTTGTTTTTTTTTTCGTACACTGTGTGTATGTGTGTGTTGCTATTGGGGCACAAACGCATACAGCTACGCCTAAAAGTATTCGTATGTTTGTATTTGGCGTCTGTGTGTGTGTGTGTGTGTGTGTGTGTGGACCATGCCAAAGTATATAAATTGTTGTGCAAGTTTATCTCACTGCAGCAGCAAAGGCAAAGAATTATTTTTGCTGCTGCATTTTTGCTTGCAACACTATACACACAGACAAACAAACAAACACACACACACACACACATATATATACAAACAAACAAAAAACACACACAGCCAAACACATATGCAGTTTTATTTTTTTTTATTTTGCGCTCTTGCGTAGGGCAAAAATATGAAACATTTTATTTTAATAAAAAATACATATATGTATATATAACACATATAAGCTTGTATGTATGGTTTTACAACTGTGTGTGCGTGCGTGACAGTGAGTGATAAAAGTTATGAGCTCTTTGGGGTATTCATTGCCTCATGATATTCACAATTTTATACTCTATACTAATTTTATAAAAGTCAGACGGGCAACTATTTTATGACAATTAAATTGAATAGAATTTAAATATGCAAATAATAATTCTGCTTTCTGATACATTCTAGTCTAACGAAGTCGAGCATTATTTTGTGTTGTTTGAGCTTTAAAAATAAATATAATTTTTATTTTAATACATTTAAATGTTAATTCACCTGTTCATATTTATTTATATATTAATATTAATATTTATATTTGTCATCGTTTGTTTTTTGTTATTTCCCAAACAAACCGCAGAAATGGGGAAATATTTATAAAAAAAAATTATATTGAAATTTGTTTTGTTTTTTTTTCGCCCATGGGATTAATTAATTGTGGAATTTTATACATGTACATTAATATTTATTTAAACTCACATTTTTTTTTCTTAATTTGCGGAAATTTAAACCTTTATTTCCTCGTGGCGTTCGGCTTCTATTGAAGATTTTTGTGCATTTTTAATTTGTTTTTAAGTAATTTCCTGTTAAGAGAATAAGAAAACTGGATGTTAAAAAATATGCAAAAATAAATGAAAGTTGGCAAAAGAATATATATATATATATATATATACGAAATATATGTAGTATCTCTAGAGAATATGTGGATGCGCAATCTCTTATTAACATTTCAAATGAGAGACAGGAGAAAAAATGTCTGTTCTCAGCGACTTTTGAGCTTTGCCACTTTCAAACCAGAAGTGGCTTGCTGCGGTTGTGTGTGTGTGTGTGTGTGTGTGTGTGTGTTTAATTCTAGCACTAATTATGTCATACATATGCAAAAGTGGCAAATAAGGCATCGCCCCGGCTACTTTGCTCAAGTGTGTGTACATGACACGCTCATGTAAGCCACTTAAATTTTAACGCATACCTAATGTCTATTCATAAGTGTGTGTCGGTGTCAGAATGGGTGTGTTTGTGTGTGTGTGTGTGTGTGTGTGTGAGGTTTAATTTAATTAAGGTCTCTGCACATTGCAGGGTAATGCATGTGTAAAAAGCATTTGCAAGTCAAGTGCGTATGCAACAGCAGGATGCAGCAAAAGCCAACAAGGAGTGTAAAAAAGAGAAATATATATATAACAAAATCGTTGCTAAAAATGCTTAGAAAACAAAAAAGATTTTCCTTTTAACATTTAGTTATTAATTAAGCTAAACAAAATTCCAACAACATGTATTTATGTTATTCAATGTTTTTGCAAATCAATCCGATTGTCGGCTATAGACTTTTACATAAATAAACCAACTCAATTAAAAGTATTTCCCCTAGGCTGTTGTTGTAATTCTATTTGTATTTTTGCATTTTAATTTGCAGCAAGAGTTTGCGCTGCTCGTTGAAACAATGTAAGAAAACTCTTTCAAATAAATAACAAATTTATCATCTCTCTCCGACTGAGGCGAAAAGAGGTCAAGTTTTTGTGTAAGTTTTTTGGTTGTGCCTTGTTTGCAAATCCAATTTCGTCTGCTGCATCAATTTGAATATATACATATATGTATGTATATATATATATATTTTTAGGCTATTCATAAATATAAAATCAGCTTGGTTTTTGTTTATTTTGTTATGTACATATAAATTGGAATGGCCAGCATTTTCTATGCTCTTTACGCACACTTCATCCAAAGTTGTTTCTTGCTGTGTATGTTTATTTAAGGCAAAACTCTAATTGCTTGCCAGTTAAAAATTTATGATTTAGACTAGACATTGGGCTATATAGGCTGTGAAGAAGGTTTGCAATGTGATCTAGGCTTTACTACTTTGCCTTAAATACTCAAAATGCAGTAAGGTTTATTCATATCAAACACACAACTAAAACCAACAGAATCTGAGCAATTTTTTTTATATAAAAAAAAAAAAAATAAACAAACTCTAGCCTAAGTAAACCATCGACAATTCGCAGATCTGCTTGGTACATTCATTGAATACAATATTGTGGCATTCATGCTGGTATTTACGTAGTTGCCACATCGTGTTGCATGATTATTCAAAATTAGAGTGTTTTAATGGAAAAAAAAATGCATTTTGTATAGGCTGTCTGCTGGCAACAGAACAAATGCCCGTCAGTATTCAAAGGCTTATTTTCAGCAATTAATAAAGCCTGCCATACATAACAGTTTGCCTATGGACATATAGACAATAAGACATGTTATTATATACACCACGTATTGTCTGTCTGTCTGTCTGTCTGTCTGTGTGTGTGTGTGTGTGTGTGTGTGTGTGTGTGAGGGAGTGTGGCACTTGTTTGGTCTGTAAACCGCAGTGCATTGCTGCTGCTGTTGCAGTTGCCTTTGTTGCCATAGCTCGAATTCAGCGATGCATGCAGCAACACCCGCCCACTTGGCCCCTCCCTTCACTCCAATTGCCTGTCTGGCAAGTCTTTCACGCTCTCTGTTCTGTCAGCTCCCTTCGCATGCATTTTCATATTGAAAATCACTCAAGTGGCAGACCGACAACAACAGCCTCGTGTTTTGTGTGGCAATTTTGGTTCTTTAGCGCGAAAGAAAAGAAGAAGAAAAATTAAAACGAATGAAAAATTAGAAGAGAAAAACAAAGGCAACATCATGTTAATTTTTATAGACACACTGCGAGGCCGTTGCCATAATGAGCGCTGTTTAGCTGCAAGTCTCTATGGATGTTAATAAAAGTCGGCATGCATAATTTCTAAAGCCATGTCTTATACTCTGCCATAAGGTCGTGCTGCTAATACAATGAGCCAAGAGTAGATTACCAAGGCTGTGCTCCTAGAGTATTACCGGTTCGGTGCTCAAATTGTTTTACTTTAATAATGAAATGTGCAAATGCATTGCTGGGCCACAGACACCAACAGATGCATACACTGCCTGCACCTACACAGAGCTCCCTCTTCCACACAATATTATTAACAATTTAATGTGTGTGTGAGTGTGTGTGTGTGTGAGTGTGTATTCTATACCCGCACGCGCCCTGTATATTTTTTATAATTTCATTGCAGTCGTTGCTTCTTTTTTTCCTTTTTTTTTTATTTTGCTTCCTACTTGTGCAGAAAACATGCGCCCACCAACAGACCTGCCTGCTGCCCCACTGCACAACTGCACAACTGCACCACTGCAGCACTGCACCACCCGTCGCTTTCAGCCACTTTGCTTTGTTTTTAGTTTAGTTGCTAATTTATTTGCGTCTATGCATTTGGGTTCTGTCTGCATTCATGCAGCTTGTGGACTGCTTTGTGCGCCTTTTGTGTGGCATTTTAGCATTCCCGGCTACCCTACTTTATATATATATATATATATATTATTTTGCATGGCATGGGCGTATGTTTAAGCGCATCTGCCGGATGCATGCTACTCCTCCCGCTCCCGTTCCCCACTCCCCACTCCCATCCCCCCCACCACCCTTACACATTAGCTAACCCACATTAGCTTCTTTCTTTGGCTCTTTATGCGCTACTTCTATTTACTTCTGCTTGAATATTTATAAACAGCAAAAAATTGTTGTAATTACATACGTGCCGCGTATATCTGTGCAGCTGTTTTGGGGGCGAATGTATCTTTAGGGGTATGTGTGTATGTGTGTGTGTGTGTGTGTGTGTGTGTGTGGTAGCTAACTGCATGTGCATGCTTTTCGCTTGGCTGGCTTTTGGTTTATGCATTGCTTACAATACTGCTGCCAGAGTAAGTACAAAACACAATTGGCATTGTTACAGCTTTGGAGCTCTCTTTGGTTTGCTTTCTAACTGCACTCAACAGGAGTGGGTGTTCTAATGTACTACTTGTTGTTGCTGTTGCTACTGTTGCAGCTTCGATTTCCCATTATAAAAACTAGTTTTCTATTTTTTCTTTTTTCTTTTTTTTTTTTTTTTTTGCAGAGGTTTTGCATTTCTTTTCTAATCAACTTGGCAGCCGCAGTGGGCGCACTGAACCAGCAAAGCTTCTTTATGCATTCTTTTACATTAACTTTTGTTGGTGTTGTTGTCGACATTGGTGTCGGTGTTAGCCACAGTTGTGCAGCGTGTTAATTACCTTTTGTGCCGTCATTGGGCCTTTGCCACAAAGTCAGCAAGTTAGTCGCATGCATAAGAAGCCCTCGCAGGGGCAAAGTTTGTGCCATCGCACAGGAATTTCTGCGGCTTTTTCATTAGCTCACGCATGAGCTGAACCTCTGAGCTCACAGCCAGCACATAAAGAATTTGGCGTAGAATTTTTTTTTTCTCGAACAGCTCTGCTTAATTTAAGGCCGAAATTCTTTTTGGACAGTTAATGTTTGTTCCCTTTATGCTTTGCATGTTCAGCTTTAATTGAAATATATTACTGACCTCAAAAAAAAAAGCAAAAACGTCAAGCCGAAAAAGAAGGAATGTATGCCCTGAATATAAGCACGCAAGAATCGCGTTTTTATAATGCATATATAGCTATATAGCTGCTCGTACAGGTACATAAACTGTTCACTTGACCTTTGTTTATGTACTTAAGTACAGCAGCAAAGTTCTTCTGCGCATCGAACCTTGAAAGATTTTACTTTATTTTAACCTACTTCGAGAAAAGGAAAAAAAAAAAAGAATAAAGTAAATGTCAGAGAAGACGCTGGACACAAAATACGAGAACGGCAAATGGGCAAAAAGAACAAAGTTTTTTGTTTACTCGCTTTTCCGCTTCTTCTCTGTATTTTGTGCTACTCTTTGTAATCAACAAAGTTGGCACATAAATACAGGCCTGACCGCTTCAATAGGATGCAGGAAGCTCGAGCAGTTGTGAAAGGTGCCCAGCCAAGAGATACCCTAACATTGCCAAAGTGAAATTAAATCTTATCTAATGGCTAAAGTTGACATCTGATTATTCAGACAGCGAGCACTTTAAATAAAATTGAGTTTCTTGAATGAAGTGTTATTTCATTTGAACAATAGTTTTCATTATCTACACTCTGTATACCCTCTTAGCATCTATTGGACATGGGCATGGGCATGGCATGTCTGAACTTGCGAACGCTGCGTACTCATTATGTACAAAACCAACAACAAGGCACCGGGCAACTGACGCGGAAATTTGCAAGAGCTTTAAATTAACAGCCATTGTTGGCAGCGCGGGGCTCAAGTTTGCTTGTGGGATTGTGGGGGGCGGGGCAATCATGGGGAGGTGGGGCATCACTCGCGCATTGTCAGCTGTCATCGTGTGGACTTCATTTTATGTGCCGACAATTTCTCATTATAAAAATTACGTCGCCAACATCGGGCAGGCAGGCAGGACAACAAACAAGGACTCCAATACAATACAGATGCGTTGGTTGGACCGGATGGGGTGTGTAGACGAAGGGGCTTGGAACTGGGCGGTGCAGACAACGGCATGACAAACAATTCTGCATAAATGTCAACTGTCATGCTTGCGAAATTTGCTTGAGAGGAAAAAAGCCAAATAATTTATTGTCAGTTGCAGCTGGCCAAAAAAATAAAATGAAAAAACGAAAAAAAAAGAACAGTTACCCAAATTAATATAAACTTTAAATGGAAAAGTTATCAAGTTGTTTCGGCTAGAGCAAAGCTCATTAGCGCCCTCTAGCGACGACGACGAATGACGTTGTTGTCGCTTGGACGACAGCAGGGCGACATTTTGTCTGGCATATTTGCAGCGGCCACATAAATCACAGTTGCATGTCATTAACTTGCGATAAAGCTGTCATAAACAATGCAACACATAAATTGAGTGGGTGGTGCTGTGGTGCACAGGGACATCCATGAGCGTGGACGGGGCAGGCAGTAGGCTAGAACAATGACAACAAACTATGACAAATATGCAAATCAGTTGAATGCGCAACTGAATTTTGCAATAGAAGCTCGCAAAGTGCTCTTTTGCTCATTTATTTCTCATTGTGCTTCTATGGCTGCGAGAGAGAGAGAGAGAGAGAGAGAGGGAGAGGAGAGAGGAATGCGCTATAGTCAACTTTGCATTTATGCTCCATAACTAAAGTACACTTTTCAGCTGATTCGAATGAAACTAAAAATTCTTTAAGCAATAGTCAGCTAAGTTGAATGCATTTTCTTTAACTTGACTCAGTTTTTAAATGTTGAGCCAAGCTATTAATAAAGATAACATACAAATTCTTTAATATAAATGTTTTCAGTGTAAGTGATTAATGATTATTGTGTACAAATTGTTATTTTTCAATGAATTTCATGTCAAGCAGCTTCAAGTCTGTAATCTCAAGTGCAATAGAAAAAAAAACGTATTTTTGTCTCTATCTCTCTCTCTCTCTCTCTCTCTCTCTCTCTCTCTCTCTCTCTCTCTCTCTCTCTCTCGAATTATATTGAAGTTAGCTTATCATTACTACGATTTGAAGTTAGCTTATCATTGCTACGATTAAACCGATCAAACTGTTATTTACTTTCTCTCTGCATATTGCTTATGTTTTCTGCATAGCATATTATTTTTGTTGTCGTGCTTTTAATGACTTAATTTGAAGTGCGGAAAAAACGCTGAAACCAAAACAATTGCCAAAATGGACGAAAATATGTAGAGCGAAGAGCCGCAAGAGCAATAAACAAAAAAAAAAATAAAAAATGTTTAGGCCTTGGCACTTAACAAATTACAGCGCTGTAAAAATTACAAACTGCAAACTATTTTGGCCAAGAAGAAAAACAACAAATGCAATTTGGCTAGAGAGAGTGGAAAAGTGGAAAAGTCTTGGGCTTCAGTTGGCTGGGCTGGGAACTCATGCAAGTGCCGTTAGCTGGAAATTCAAGAACAAGTCGAAAGGCTGACGTGACGCTATGACGGGCTTCAATTACCAAGGAGTCAAGTTTGTGGCATTACGTGTGCATATATTGTGGTCCCATTCTGTGCGGTTTGTAGTTGACTGCATTGACATGTAAATGACCTTTAATTGATGGGGGCTTGTGCATTGATTGAGTACTGGGATCGCTGCCCGAGTCGAGGGTAAAGAACTTGATTTGCATTTTGCTGCAATCCAGAGTTGTAATGGCGCCATTTGGCTATATATTGACACGCCTCCGCTCTGCCTCCCCCGCCACACCCACTGCATCGCTTCGCCTCTCTTCAATGGCCTGGCTGTTAAAATATTTACGTGCGTGTCGGTAGCTTCGGCTGCTCGCTGCTGTTGCCTGAGTATGAGCTGGACGAGACGAAAAAGCGCAGCCCGGCAAAATGAAAATTTATCGCGAAACACATACTAAAAAAAATGCCAAATCCGTAGCTTCAATCTTTGCACAACATACATGTGTATGGGCAAGTTAATGGCTTTTTCATGTGCGCCTGTGTGTGCGGGTGTATCACATTTGGTCTACCTTTGTATGGGTGAATGGATGTCTATGTGTGTGTGTGTGTGTGCGTCTGTCTGTGTATGTGTGTTTGGTTGTTCTGTCGCTTCTGCACTTCCGCCCTCTGCTTCGGAAGTTTGCATGTTTCTGTATCATAGTCTAGAATCTAAAGCGCGCTAAAACGAGCGCTTTAAAAAGGCACAAAACAATGACAGACAGACAGAGAGAGAGAGAGAGAGAGAGAGAGAGAGAGAGAGAGAGAGAGAGAGAGAAAAAACAAAACTCCGTCTATAGCAAAAGGTTGCGCATTATTGTTGTTTGTTTATGATCTAGAATGGGCCATTGCAAAACAGCAGGGACGAGTGGGAATGGGCCTGGGACTGGGAATGGGCTTGGTTTTGGTTTTGCTTTGGTTTGGGTGTTAGCTATCTAACGGTTAACCCGGTTGGCAGCTGCTCCGCTCCGCTTGCCTCAAAGTCGATAACATGTCATTTGAGCGTCGCTAATGTCTTCATTTATTTTTAGTATACACGCTGCCGCGCCTCGTGCCAGCGCCCAGTCATTGGCCCCGCTGTGCCGCTGCGCCGCTAACTATGTGTAGTTGGCCCAAATGACCCGCTCGCTGTTGACTCAACGAAGCTGACCATAATTGGACACGAGCTTGGGTGTTGTTTACACATGAAGCTGGATGGCCACGTTAAGCATGCCATTTGGCTGCTCGCTATGCGTTTTGACCCATTCGATTTGAGGTTAATGTGTGGCTAGCAGATGGAATAATTCGTGCTCTTGTATGCTGCAACATTACTCAATTTTCTTATGATTTTGCTTTCTGTTTGGCATGCAGAGCACGCACTTGACGCATAAACTGAACGATCAACTTCATCAATGCGGCCAATACGCACACATACACACACACACACACACACACGCACAAATTTGTTAGCCAAAGTGTCGATTAAGCCTTAGCCGAAATGGCTAGCTGCACGTGAAGACCAGCCCAGCAAAATTATGAAGTGCACAGTTCGTGGCAAAACATCAAAACTTTTGCTAAACTCTCTACTAACAATTGTCACGCACACACCCAAAGACATACACACAAACGCGCACTAGCAAAAGTTAGCATCTGCTGGCTTACAGAGCCTCCATTTGCCCACTAAAAACCTATCCAGCTGGCAATGCGCTGCAAATGAGCAAATCGACGCACACGCAATGCCAACATTCTAACAGCATACACACACACACACACAGACGTTCACACACACACACACAGACGTTCACACACACACACACACACACATATTCATACATACGGAACCACAGCCATAATACAGTTTAGCCTTTGTACGCTTTAACGGCACAAAAGACCTGAGCCCTCGATGAGTTCCACGACTTGGCTAATTTCTCAATCAACAAACGAACGTTGCGGCTACCAAAAACCTTCTAATTGCGTCCATGCTTGTGCGTGTAAATGTGTGTTTGTATTCGTGTGTGTATGTGTGTATGTGTGTATATTCGGATGTACATAAGAGAGAGCTAGATGATTAGCTGTTGGCGGGTTTCGCAATAGAGCGATACCAAATATTCACATCAAAGTTATGAAACTTGGCCAAGTTTGCACGTCAAGTTGGCTTTTAACAAAACTTTTCGCTTCAATCTGAATAATAGCAACTTTTTTAATATATATGTTTTTTTTTTGTTTAAATATTTTTATAAAAAATATAATTGTTTTTATTATTGTTCTGTTTGATTGCAATATGATTAAAGTATAATTTAAAATAATTTTGTTTTATAGTAAATAACAACTAAAAAATGTGTGTTTTTTTTTTTTATTTTTGATTATTATTATTATTTTTTTTTTATAGCTTAAGCGCATGAATGTGTTTTACAATTTCTTGGTATGAACATAAAAAGCTATGCATTCAAATATATATATATGCTCAAAATGTTAGTTATTTCAAATGCTTACGATATTTGTATTCAACCTTCTGCTGTAATTTGTCGCATATGAAAAAAATCTATAAAATGTAACTCAGCTAGCATGCAAATAAAGGGTTACGCTATAAGCGAAGCCTTACCTCATTTGGAACACACACACACACACACATATATAGGAGCACCGTTTGGAGTAAGTTAAAAGTTGACTGGCGTTCAGCAAATGCCACAAAAGATGCGCAGCGCAGCGCAGTTTGTTGGTGCAAGTGTTGGGCACTTAACTCCCAAGGCGTCACCTAAGCTCTGCCCTTTACACACATCCACACGAGCACATTATTACAATGTATATGTAAGCTCCATGGTAGTACTGACAGTTCAAAAGGGCAACAAAGTACTAAAAATAGTGGAAATTACCGCAGGATATTCAAATTTCCACATAAAGAAGGTGCTTGGTGAGTGGTTGTGGCAACCCCTGCTGTGGCATATGTAGTCGTATATTTGTTGGTGGTGGAGCTCCAGCTGTGGTGCGGGCAGTGAGTGGTTCGTTGGTATCCTTGCACATGGCATGCAAGTGTGGAAAGTTGCGCCATAATAAACCTCAACTGAAATGCGAAATGTAAGCAGGAATGGCAAAAGAAAAGAATGAAAGAAAGAAAATAGCGAGCAAAGCGCTTGGAAAACACTTTGTATCGAGGGTTGCCTAGTAGTTGGCAGTTATTTGGCTAGGATCAACCAAGCAGCAAGGACCAGTTGCCAGTTGGCAGTTGGCCTTTGGCATTGCCAGTGAGTTAGCGAGTGGGCGAACGATAAGAATCGAATCCTTTTTGCATTGCATGTTAACACATGCAAATTGAAATGTCTAAATCATGCACATACCAACATACACACAGTTGCACTTGCTGGCATAACTCAAATGGCAATTTAATTGCTCGCCTGCAGGCCTCTCAACTATGCCAAGGTAGAGAAAAATAATGAATGCGAGAGAGTGAGAGAGAGTGTGAGAGAGAGTGTGAGAGAGAGAGAGAGAGTATATTGATTCGACTCTAATATGCTTTGACATAAAATGCACATAGCAAAGTGCCAGCCGCAAATTCAAACACACTCACATGCGAACAACACAACACACCCACACACCCACACACCCACACACTCATACACAGTCATCCATAACATATGCACTTTAAATATAAACTGAAATCTTTGAGGCATCATTTTGTGGCTGCTGTGACCGCTGGTGCATTCAGCTCTGCTCTTTTAGCAACCGCGTAAATTAAATTGACATACTTGTGGTGTAAACTACACCCGCCTACAGCTGACCTATCTGCGGCTGGCGCTCGCTTTGCGCTCAGACCCTTCCGTCCTTTCGCCGCTTCTACCGTCACACGCGTCGTATAATTAATTATTGTCGCAACATCATTTATCAGACTATGCCAGGACCTACAGTTTCACTGTGTCCCAGTCGCATGTTTATTTATATGACTATCTCCCTCTGCATCCCTCTCGCTGTCTCTGTCTGCCATTGTCTTCAACTTGCTGTTGTTGTTAATACTGTTAAAGTGTCGCTGAGCAAGTGCCTGTGGCAGATTATGGTCACAGTGCGCGAGTAAAGCTCGAGCAAACACTTAAGCGAGCAGCAGGAGCAGCAGGAGTAGCAGGAGTAGCAGGAGCAGCTACGAGTTAACCAACTGACTGATGACTGTCATGTGCGTGTCCTGGCAGTGTCATGCATTCGTTTCGCTTCCGCCTGCTCAATGCTAGGCACCCCCCCTGAGTGTGTGTTTATGGCAATGAAAAATGATTTTTTTAATAAACAACTCTTGCCGTAAGACTGTTCCACTGTAAGTGTGTGTGTGTATGTGTGTGATTGAGTGGGCGTGCTGCTCTAACCAATTTCGTTAAACTGCCAAAATGGGACTTCTTTTTGTTTCCAATTGATTTAAGCAACTGCAAAGCTTAACTAATTTCCTTAACTGCATTTAGCAAAATGATTAATTGCATTTGCCTCGCATTAACTAATTGTTATCATTTGGCAGACTGAATCTCAGATAAAGCTACCTCAATTCCAGCTATTAATGCTCATGGCACTGCTAATACTTTAAGTCAAGTGGCTAATACCGAGTTTTAAATACAAATTAATTAATGCGATCAATATTTATGCAACTTTGTTAAGCATACAAAAATACCTGACAAATGCCATTAAGCTGTGTTTGTCCATTTTTATTTATTTTTTTTTTATTATTTTATTTTCATAAAGTTATAAGCATCTCTTTGACGTATTGTCTTTAAGCATAATTATGCAGTTAATTAAAAGTATTGAAATTGCAAACGTTTCGCTACAATTTATATGAATATTAATTGTTGTTGACACTCGCAAAAGCAAAGCAAAGACAACATATTTGTATTTTGTTTTTTTGTTTTTTTAAAGAATGCGCTTGAAAATGCCACAACAGCAGCAGTTGCAACAATAACAATAACAACAGCCACAGCTGCAATCATATTACAAATTAATAAAATTTAAATTCAAGTACTTTCATCATTTTTGCGGAGAACTTTATTGAAATAATGATGTTGTTTGCTGGCTGCCTGCCCTGTTGATAAAATGCTGGTAATGTTGATAATATTTAATGATAATGGCCTGGCCTGGCAGGTCTTTGGATAAATGCAGACAGGGGAGTGACCACAATGCAACAGGATGAGCATTTAACAGCAATTAATTGATCAGAAATTATTGGAAAATGAAAAATGAGTCGCCAACGTGAGTGAGTAGGCGCACATTAAGCATAATGAAATTTCGAGCTCATGTATTCATGCATTTCATGAATGCAGAATCGTGTGAGTCGATATGGTTGGTCATAGCTTTAATTGTTTGGGCATGTCAACGTGTTCGACCATTGGCATGGGACGTTAATTGTCAGACATGGGGGCGTTGCTTTTACGCACACAAACACACTGCTGTGTGTCGCTGTGTGTGTGGGTGTGAGTGTTCGTCTAATGGCTATTGAACGGCAGAAATCAATTTCACTGTTGACCAAAGCTTGGCATAAATATTTCATAAAAAAAGAGCCAAGAACTTACCGATTGTGCAGACCCACACACACACTGGAAGAAATGAAAGACAAACACTGTGCAAGTCCTTGCCAGGATACTCATGGCTAGCTGGCCACACAGTCAGCAAACACGCTGTGCTACAGGGGCAGAGGCAGACACTGAGTATTCGTTGGCAAAAGTCTGGCTTGTCTCTGCATTTATTATTAAAAAAGCAAAAAGCATGATAAAAAGGAGTGGTCGGGCAAAGCAATTGAAAATCAGCGCAAAGTCAAACGAAATGAAAATCCATAAAATCAGATTTCAAAACCGACAAACAGATCACGGACCAATGCAGCAATGCCAGGACACTTGACGCTACAGGGCGTGGAGTATAAATATCTGTCAAGTATGCGCACTTCACTCTCATCGTTCATCGTTCACCGTTCCCCGCCCACCGTTCACCACTCACCGTTTGTGTGCTCTTGTTGCCGTTTTCTTTCTGCAATTCATTTATATTTTTGCATTGCATTTCAAGTTGTTCATCGATAAAAAAAAAAAAAACGCAAAGAAAAATCCATGGGTAGAAGTACCGCAAAACTCGCAAAATACGTAAATCACTGAAAAGTGGTTTGGAACGATGCCCGAACCCATAAATCGTACAATTTATGTATGAGCGTGCGGGTGGTTGATTATGGCTGTCCTGTGGTGCGTCCGTGCCAGTTGTATTGGAAGGCGTATAAGTGAAATAATAATAACAACAATAATGGCTTAATGATTGTGATTGTGCTGGCCATGAGCTTAGAGACAGACAGCGACGGATAACGTTTTATGAACTGCCATAGGTTAGATCTGGGCGGTGCCAGGCATTTGTCTACACTCCTTTTCCGTAGCATAATAAAAATGCGTACACATGTATGAAATATTTGTCCTACACACTATATACAGATACAATCTTGAGTAAATTGTGTTGAGCAAAACAATAAATAATCAAACATAATTGAACTGGTTAAAGCTTTAAGCTTGGAGAAATCTGAATACAATATTATCTGCAATCATATGGAATGAATGAGCTTTAATGCAGACGATGCAAATGAAAATCAGTCACGCCAATTATATAGAATAATAAAACCTTTTAACAAGAAATCTTTTATTTGCATTTCACTAATTGCATTTGATTAATTGAACAGGTAAGCAATTCGGATCTGCTAAAAATTACTCTTAATTTCTGTTTTCCAATGTGCCCAAGCAAATCCTGTTACTCTTATTATATGATATATTTATACAAGTATATAAATATAAGAGTTCTTGTGTGTGTGTGTGCTCGTGTGTGTTTACATAGCTGTCTATGTGTGTGTGTAGACCATGATACATTGGTTATTTGAGGCATTGTGAATTGCTTTGCTGGTTTGGTTGTGTTTATTTGCGTGCGGAAATGAACACATGAAGGCCTACAAATGCCGAGCATAAAAACGCAATTACGCCCACTTCCGTGTCCCGGGCACAGAACACACAGAGGCTACAAGGCCACAAATACAAATCTTTCATAGTGAAGTTGGCACATAAGTTGGGCTTTTATAGCAGCACTGATTTCTATTTTAATACTAATATATGTATATAGGAGCGACTGTATGCGTGTGTGTGTTTGTGTGTTTGTGTGTTTGTGTTCGATAAAGCAATGAGAAAAAAATATACACAAGTATGTGTACTTATGTATATACTTGGAAACGAAATGTCATAATACACATAACTGATACATATATAATAAACCGCTTGAAGGCATACAGCGGGAGCAGTAAACAATGCGATATCAAATGTTGACTTGCCCACATGCTCAGGAAAGATGAAGAAGATGAAGAACACGAAGATGAAGACGAAGACGAAGACGAACACTAAGAAGACTTAAGAGAAGCAGACGCAGTTGCTCTAGGCGGCTCCTTAGCTTTGCCTGACAATCAAAACAGAGACAGCCGCAACGAAGCAGAGCGAGATAGCGAGAGGGCGAGTGTGAGAGAGGAAGCAAATGTGATATGCTATAACGCTGGCTGTTAGCCCGTATAAGCATGTTAAGAGCAGCGATGGCGGCGGTAATGTTCGTGATGAGCTGCTCAATGACACGTGCAGCCTATGCGGCGTATGTGTGATATAATTTGTTATCGCCTGCTGATGACGTTCGAGGCGAACCTCGCTGTGCCATGCTGCGACCAGCGTAATAATTTCTGGCTGTCGGCTCTTTAATATTTTCGCGCCTAATGAAAAGTAGATCTCCCTCTATAGCGCCATGTGGTGGCAGCGCATTTACATCATTTGTCACGACAGAGTGCGTATGTGCCATGCACACACACACAAACACACACATGGGATTATCTTCACATTTTTCTCTTACCCTCTTTGAGATTTTTTTTTTTTTTTTTTTTTATGATAGCGCCTGTAGCTGTTGGCAATTTGTTGTGCGCTGATAGCAGATAAGCATTTGATGAGGTTTATTATTAAATTAGAGATTGCTCCTTATGCGCATAGCAACCGGAGCAAGAAATTCTGAATCCGAAGTTAGCTTTAAGCTGCTTATGCAACCTAATTCTCATTCCCCGCCTGAAATAGTATTTCGCAATCAGTAGCAAAAGCGGCTTATGCGACTTACAGCTGAAATAAAACTTTTAAATTAAAATGTACTCGCATTATGCAAATGGATAATACAACTTTTAATTATTCGCAGCATAAAGTAGTGTATCAAAAATATGCATAAATGTAAAAGCTACACACAATACGAATAAATAAATATTCTAGTATAAACATTGGCTCTAGTTTACAAATATTTATGAGTTATATAAACACAAATATTGCCTTAACAAAATCAACCTAAAAAAAAAACATTAAATGATATCAATTTCAAATGAGCAATTGCTATCAATGCAATCAAAATATGGAAAAGCAATCATAAGGAATATTAAACAGAAATCAAAAACTAAATATATATATATATATATATATATATATATATATATATATAAATTGGCGATATTTACATTTAAGTAATTCATATTCAATAACGACTTTTTGTTGTTGCACAAAAGTCAAATTTCAATTCATTCTGACAGTTTCAAAAGTGAAATGCGAAATTCAATTAGGTCTAAAATAAGTTCACAAAGGATATACAAATCGTCCGACTTATGTATGCTGTATTCGTTATGTGTGTGCCAAGTCAAGCTTGAGAAGCCACACATACACAGAGAGAGAGAGAGAGAGAGAGAGAGAGAGAGAGAGAGGGAGAAATTCATATAGGCATATGAAGGAAACCTTACACATCACATACATACGTACATACATACATCGTGTGTAATGTAATAAGTCTGTTTTAATAATTTAAAATATAAATTGCCACAGGCACACACACACACACACATTTGAGATATTTTAACCGCAAGCAATTTAAATATTAAATGAGTATGGGCAAGGCATACACACACAAACACAGAGGGAGAGAGGGGCAGAGATACATTCAGCAGAACAGTTGCCAAATGCATGCGTACAGTTATACATTTATGTGTCGAGTTACTCATGGCCAAAATCCATGGAGGCTCGCTACAAAATCCCAACTCACAATCTCATCCACTCCCCAGTCACTTTCTCTTGTTATTCTGTTTCTCTAGCAACCACAGTGCCTGTTCTCACTCACTTCCCCCTCTCACTCTCTCGCTCTCTCTCTCTCTCTTTCTCGCTTTGTGTGTCTGTCTGCCCCTCCATTGCCTTCTGTGTGTATGCGCACGTCAAGTCAAATAAATTTAATAACGCATACACATACGGCATAAAAGCAACATACGCACGCACACACACACACACACATACACACATATGTGAGCGCGTGCTGACTGAATGGCTGCCTGGCATATGAAGTTACGCATACGCCAAGTGGGACCAAAACAGTTGCCAAGTCGAGCGCTGCTGTTTGCCTCGCTGCCTGCCTCATTGTTTGGCAGCAGCAGCAGCAGCAGGGTGTGCTGCATGGTGGGGCCATGCCCCAAGACGCGTCAGCGACCGCAGCCTCGTTGCCAGCGTCTGATAACAATGCAAATTTGAACGCGACGTATGCGCAATATTTGTAGGTTGTAGCTTGTATGAGTGTGTGTGTGTGTGTGTGTGCGTTTTTGTATATCTATGTGCGCTGTTTGTTGTGTTTCCTTTGCAATTGCGTTTGCTTTAACTTTGCATACTTTTGTGCGCTCGCAGCCAATGCGCTGTTTACAGTTTTAAGCACTCTACCAAATTGGTCATAAATATACAAGCTCACACACACGCACACCTACAGACCAACACATACATATACATACATATATACATATATATATATATATATATACATATACACATTTAACGTTTGCATTGTATGTATTTTGTAAGCCTGCTGCCCTGTATCGATTTTATAGCCGGCCTTTTGCCAATTTTACGTTTACCGTTTTAACGAACCGCTCACATGCTGTGACCATAAAGTGCCTCGCTGATAGCCGCACAGCCATAAACTGAACACAACACACACAAACACACACACACATACATTCAGAGCATTTACACATCATTTGACTTGCGAGCTGCTTTAAAATTATCAATTGCACCATTAACCGCTGATAAGTGCACAGTTCTGTCAGCTGGCAGCTCTTACAATAATCGATTTTGTAGCTCCCTCGATACGAAAACCACTTTAATGAACAAAATATATATATCGCGATCTTATAATCAGCTTATTTACAATGTAATATCGACTCATTTATTGAATTTTAACCGTGAGCCTCTGTGAGTCTAGACTTTGGTTCTAATGAAAGATTTATGTGCTTCATTAAAATATATCGACATAGAATTGTCCAATGCTTAAGAAATAAAACATATTTAATTTGAGATTATTTAATGCACAATCTGCTCTAAAATCTATTCGGAGAATCCATCTACAGACAGAGCTATTAACTATCGTTGTGTGTGCATCATGATTGGATATGCAACATTCGACGCTATGCTCTGTCAGTGATATCTGCCATTGATATCTCTTATCAATTCATCAATCATCACCCGCAGAGCATTTAACAATCGACAGCAACTAGCAACGTGGCTTGGCAACGAGGGCCATACTAATAACAGCTCATATCGTGCAATATATGCAGCTCAATTTCACAGGCTTGTTGGTGTCGAAGACCAGAGAGGTAGCTATGTAGGTGCATATGCTGCTTGCAGCTCGCTTTTGTTATGCATGCGCATATGCGCCTATGTCAACATGAATATGCGAATGCGAAAACGTAGCGAGAGCTCGAAATCAAATTGCAGCAACATTGGCAAGCTTGGTGCTTGGCTCGGATTGCCTAGGCCAACCCAAGCTGGGGCTGGCTTCGCTTTGGCTGTTTGCAATTCGCTTGTCGCGTTGCATCGATTGTTTGTGCCCAATTGTCTAAGCAATTTGGTGCACAACAACAATAACAACAATGGTGGGAAAGGTTATACAAAAGTCATGAGAAAATGTAGCCAAATGTAGCAAAAACCTGCGACTGTTGTTTGCTGCTTTTATTATTATTGTTGTTGTTATTGTTGTCAAGCTTTCTCAGCGCACGGCAGCAACAACAGCAACAAATTTAATTGAAAATGAGTTCAGATCCTTTCACTTTGCGCTGGCAGCAATGCCTTATCATCTGTTTGTCATCGCATACGACATACGACGGCGTCGTAATCAATAATTAAAACTCACCTGGTTGCATCAAGATAGACGCTCCTGCCGCCAATGCCGCCAGAGGAGCTGAGTCTAGCGCACTGTGCATGCGATAACATTTTCTATTAGCCATGCCCGAAAAGTGCCATAAATATCATGTCAAATGAGTTTTATGCTTACCAAGCAAGCAAGCGATAAAGGATACCTCTACATCTCTGTTTGTTTGTTTGCGCGTGTGTGTGTGTGTGTGTGTTTGTGTGTGTGTGTGTGTGTTTCTAAGGACTCAGCTGGCAGCTATACGTGGCAAAACTGTTGCCTCTTGTGTGCAGCATATGATGCAAATATTTCATTCATGACGCTGGTAAATCTTCTTTTGATTGCACTTAATACTTGTCACAGCAACAACAAAAAATTGCTCCATATATACCTCATATATACACACACACACATGCAAACACACATCTCTGACAGTTAACAAACTAAAAAAAATACAGCCAGCGGTAGAAGGAAATCATAATAATCCAACATGTTTGCATTCAAATTGAGAATTTCTACAACCAGACAGCGAGCGCTTCATGTGTGTGAGATATGAGCGTGTGTGTTTGTGTGTTTGTGTGTGTGTGTGCTATCTATAGGGAAATCTCATTTCATTTCCAACATATGCAGCCATACGAGTAAAACCTTTTGTAGTCAAGTCTGCGCCATTCAGTATGCCAGTTAAAAATCAGGTTTCTCGGCACTTTTTTCTGGCTATCAAACAAACAAATCTACACCAACAAACCACACACACACACACACACACACACTACTCTAGCATGCATATATATCTGAACGAATGAAAGACACCTTTTGCCGCAATTTATCGTTTTGGTAAAATCTTAAATCTTCCATTCAAGGACTTTGCTGCTGTGCATTCAGCTCCTGAGCCTTTTGTATGCAGGACTTGTTCCATATAAATATGTATATATAAGTATGTATATCTGTATGACTGTATGTGCGTGTGCTTGTTACCTTGGTAATTCAATTGAATTGCCGCTGTATGCTGGTATTTGCATCCCGGCATTGTAAAACATGAATTATGATCCATATTGAAAGGGCGAATGCCGCCAACTCTGCAAAAGATGCCCAAAAATATTGAAGTTGTTTGCTTTAAGGATCTACCACGTATTAGGTATAACTGATGCCCGTGTGCGTGCGTGTGTGTGTGTGTGTGTGTGTGCATTGGATTAGCACTGCATATCCAATTGTCACCAATTGTGTCAACAGGTGTGCTGAAAGAGATCTTCACTTTTCCGCTTATTATCAGCTACTTTGCCAGCTACTCACAACTCAAAATTCGCAAGTTTTTGCATCTTCATAGTCGCGAAATATTCAAAGTGTCTGCTTGTTAACAGTCTGTTTGAAATGTGATGGCAGAGCGAAGACGTTGCCATAGAAAGAGTGTGTGTGAGAGAGAGAGAGGTATTCTAAAACTTTTCACATCTACAAATTGGTCTCGCCTTCAACCGCAAAAGTGCACGAGCGCCTTTTGACTTCCTTAGCTTATTTTTTTTCTCTTATGTTTTTCCTATTCCATTTCTTTAGCTTCTGCTTGAATATCTCTATCTCTGTTACACTCACGTTTTTGGCAAAATGAAGCATAAGAGGGCAAAAAAAAAAAAAAAAATGCGGCTAACAATGCTAATACCCGAAGAAAATCCCAGCGAACAAAGGGAAAAGCAACTTTCACAGTCAGTTTGCAAGTTCGACCTTCTGAACTCAGCCCGAAACTCTTCACTCGCTACTACTTATATACTAATGTGTACATATATTTCTATATATAAATATATATATATATATGTTTATATGTGTCTATATATTATATGTATATATATAATATATATATATATATATATATATACGGCACACCGTTTTACTCTCGCATTGCCCATCCTTTTGGCGACAAACAAATCCAACAAGCAACTTTTGTGTAAAACTTTATGCATTTCACTGGCGATGAAAACGCAAAAAAAGGAATGCAAAAAAAAAAAAAAACGTAACGAAAAGGGAAAAAGTAACGGCAACTTTTCCTTGATTTTAAACTTAAAAAAATAAAATAAAATAAACAAAAAAAAAAAAAGACTTGTCAGACGGTGTTGGTGAACATGTGTCCTGGCTGCTGGAGCTGTTTTCTTGTTTGCTTCACTTTTTTTTTGTTGTTTTTTTTTTTTTTTTTGCCTTTTATTGTTCGCGCTTTTGTTTTTCTTGCAGCGCCTTGGGCGACGGTACGGCAAAGGATACGCCGCGGCATTTGCGATAACTTTTTGATGTTTCACTGTTTACGGCTGTCAAGCTGTCCTTTCGCCATGTCAAAATTATATTATGAATTTCTGGGCCGCTTGACACGCCGCCTGGCCACACCCCATCGCCCCTCTAGCTTTAGCCCTATGCGCCCCTATTCGCTCGCTGTGTTGTGTCTTTGTGGTGACTCTTGCCGTGTTCGTTTGGGCGCGTGCCCTGCCCATTGATTTGCATAAAAATGTTCACAAATATTTTTCATTTTATATCAACGTAAAGTAAATAAAAAAATGCTGTTTACAATAATGCAAATAATAAAATCATGACAGCAAGAAAAGATGACAAGTAACAAGCGCATAGCCATATGGTTTTTTAGTTGAATTCCAAAAGCCACACAGCTAGCAGAGTGAAATGAAAGTCTATTCCCTATTTCAAGCACTTATCATACTTTATATATATCTAAAAAAAAATAAATTCCTTATATATTCTATATTTACTTAAAATTTTTATTTTATTTAAGCAAACCATATATGTAGGTGCATCACAACACAATGGATGACTAGCTAAAAGAAAGTAATAAATCGATGAAATAATGAAAAATATTTATATTTTTGATTGCCTCTAAAAAATTTAAAATAATTCCATATTTTATTTATATGAAAAAAAGTTAAAAATTTTAATTTCATATATAGCTATATAGTGAAATTGAACAGAATCTATATATGTTTAAAGATAGTCGTAGCATATGTGTAAGCTTTCCAAAATTACATGATTCTACATTTGCTTTCGCTTCTTTAAGGAAAAACGGATCCCACTCACACATCCACTCACAATTTGATTGGGGCAAAGTATATATTGTGGCAGCGTTTGTGGGGCGCTAGGCAAACAAGTCCCTTTATGTTTTTGTTTGGCATACGGGTATATAAAAAAAAATATATACAAATTTCAATTTGTTTGTGTGAATTTCTTGACTCGCGACTGCTGCAAATAAAATCTACATAAAATACTCCCCGTTCTCTACGCTCCCATCTCCCATCTCTTCTCTGTGTCCTCAAATGTTGTCGCTTGATTTGTTTGCTCTGCAGGGACATCCCTCCCACTGAAGCACAACATTTTTGCTCTCCACCCATCTACTGTTGCCCGCCCAGCTGCTTGCCTCTTTTGACACTCCAGAGGACCCGCCAGGCTTAATATAAATAAATAAAATATTTTGCGGTTGCTTGACGGCACTCGTGCTGTTGGCAAATTAATTGAAAAAGATTTTTTTCTTTTCAATTTTCGACTGCTTGAAATATATTTGGCAAACGCAAATCATTTCCAATTATAAGAAGTCACTAAATGCGATAGAGAAATTGGTAATGAAGGATAAGAGAAGAGTGAATGGATCTGCGTTTGATTGAATCAAATGTGTAGCTATTATGTGTCTTTGAGAGTGTGTGCGCAATTAAGGCCATCTATATGGCTAAATAAGCCAAAGGCTGACTTCGACAATTTCGATGCGCCTGCAAGTGAAATGGAGCCAAAGTCTTGCTCTCAGGCATTCCTGTCACGATTTTCGATTTGCTTTGCTTTTAAAACACACAAGTGTGTGCCTACATACATATGTATCTGTGAGCATATATATATATATGTGTGTGTATGTGTGTGTGTATGTTATTTACAATCAATTGTGCTTTAGACGTATTGGTCTAGAAACTTTTCTAAAATGCCGCAGTACATCTACGTACATTTTCTGCTTTGGGAATAAGGCGAGGCACGGACAAAATCTTGAGAAACAAGCGCTTAATTTAATTTATTTTTCCCTTCATTTCGTTGTTGTTTTTGTTTTGTATTTGTTGCTGTTGTCAGGCACGAAATGTAGCTCATTAATTTTGTTTTATTTCATTTTAGAGCCGCTTCAATTGGCATTAAATGTTCGAGGATTTCTAATGAGGGCAACCCGGAGAAAAGTCAGCAATTTTTTGGGCTATTTGGCTTTACATTTTATGCAATTCACGTTTCTCTCGCTGCCAGGGCTGTCTGGGTTTTCTAACTGTCATCAATTGTTGGTCAGCTGGGAAAAACATATTTTTCCATCAAGCTTTCTCATTGGCTGCACTAATGATAATTAATATTATAATTGAGTTTTATCAAATCGATATTTTCAATTTGTTCATAGAATTATTATTAGCTCCATCCGCATGCTAAACTGCATGAGTATTTCAAAGACGTTGTTTCTTCATCTTTCGCTTAAGAACAAACTTTTCTAATTTAGTTTCCCACTTACGGCCTGCTCACCAAGCTGGGAAAGTTTTGATTCCCATCAATCCAGAGAGGCTGAACCGAATTTCAAGTGCCTGCCAGGTATCTCTTGACAATAAATCTTGACAATCGAAAGCAAAAATGATTTGGATAATGAGACCTGTCTGTCGTTTGAAATGGCATTAAATTTCAAGCAGGAAGCTCCTTTCAAGTATATCATCACAAAAGCTCAGGCTCTAAGTACGCGCATTACTCACTCACTCTATTGTTGTACAGCTCATCAGGTGCTTACCTGCAAATAAGAATGAAAGAAAGAGTGGGTTAGTAAACAGACTGATTGATATGTATTGCGAGTGTTGTGGGGCGAACGCTAATTGCTTCGCCTCGGGACTACTGTGGGACACAGGCTACAGGAAGCAGAGAACAGAGGTCCTGTCCCTGAGGGCATAATTGATCAATATTTAGCATGCCAGCAGACAGACGTTGAGTGTCGACAGGCAAAATGGCAGACATGCAAACAAGTCATCAAGGTGGCAAAAATACAACTAGCAAACCAACTGCGTTTCAAATTCAAGCGTTCTCTTTCTTAAAGTAGAGTTTGGCTCATCGAAAATTTGTACAAATTATGGTAATAATAATTAAACCAAATATATATATATTCAGAACAACCTTAGAAGTAATTTCGATATGAATTAGCTTCGTGCTTTCACTATTTAATACTAATTATAGATAAAATAAATACTAATTTGGAGCAAGTCTAAGATTATTCTGTATAAAACTAATGAAATAGTTAAGTAAAAAGTTGACTAATTTTAATGACAGATTTCATATCAATTCTGTTCAGTCTTCAATTTCAAATAGTTGAAGTTGAGTGCTCTGTACTCTGTCATCATCTCTGAATCCTTATAATTTTCAATTTATACTTTCATTCGTTTGTTGTGTGCATTGCCAGCCAAACACAGGCAGCAGAATTGTCATTATCTTTTAATTAACTTTCTCGAGCATTGCAAATGATGAAAGTTCTTTTTATTATTATTATTTCTGCTGCTCTAACCGGATTGGAGGAGTCTGTTTTGTGTTTATCTTATGATTGCTTTTAGTTTTGCCCGACAGTTTTCCATGCCAAACAGAATTTTCCTTTTCATTATGCTAATGTCTGCCAGGCTAAATAATTGTCAAGCGCAACAAAGTGGGAGTGGGAGTGGGAGTGGGAGGATAACAAATGTTGAAAAGTAATTGCACTACGAGGCATCTGGATTCTGGAATAGACAAAATAGAACGAGAACAACGGAATGTTGCCTCCAGCTTTAAGTCAATGTTTGTTTAGTCCCCCCTCTTCACATCCAACACCTCCCTTTATTTGGGCTTGTATAAGCCGCTTAGTTTAACTACCAGAATGGGCCTCTCTTTGGCTTTCCCACGTTGATTGAGTGATTAACATAATCGAAGCATAAATACAAAAGAAATCCAAAGGGAAAATATAATTTTGGTCGGCCACAAAATCGTATTAAATCAAACATAGAGAACGCATATTTTTCTTTTCAAAGTTCTTGCCAGCGCTTAATTGAATTATTACAAAGGTTTTCCCTGCTTACTCAGGCGCAATACACCTTTTGGCTGCCACAATCACGAAACATGAGACCCCGTTAGGCATGAGTAAGCCACAAAGTCGTTTCCGAGTGCATCGTGTGGTAACAATTCTTGCCTTCTTGCCCAACTGCTGCGAGTAGGCAGCACCCAGATAGAATGGAATAGAATTTGTCAGACTTAATAAGTTAGGGTCTCTTCAAGCTGAACTTTAAGCCGCAGGTTCATTCAACTTGCTTCTCCCATGTTCTATGACTGAGCCATAAATTCGTTGGGCGAGCATAAAAATGTCGGAGAGGAGTCGCTACGATATGGTGCTCTGTTCTCCGACTGTTGTCATTAAAAAACATGAAAAGTGCTTTCGTCCGATATTATCAACGTGCGGCTTGTTAAATAATTTATGCGTATTGTGCCAACAATAACAGTAATTAATGCGATAAGGAATTGAATATCTACAGTGATGTGAACAACGGCCAAATCAATACGCAAAACCCGTCCCAACGGCTCTGCCCACGCGTCTCAATTCAAAAATTATACCAAAAACAGAAACAGACAGAAGAAAACAGTCATTAGCCAAAGCATATGTCTCCGAAAGAGAGTGCCTTGGGTGAGAGTGGGTAAAACCCATAGACGAGGTAGAGTTTGAACGAAGGTAGGGAGAGGCAGACCCGCTGCGGAATACTCTATACAAATAGCTCAAGGCTATAAAATAGGGCGGGACAGTTTATCAACATACAATCATTAATCTAAGTAAGCAAGATTGCTGACTGAAGCTGAACAAAATTAATTGTGACTTTAAAATAAAAAATAACTAGAAATATATATAGATATATTTATGACATCTAACATGAATCGGATATTAATTATATTACTGAAATATGTTTGATGGATTGATTAATTCATTGCCTTGATCTCAGCAGAAGATTATCTGTAAGTTAAGTCTGTATTTTCACCTCGCCTCAAAATCTATATACCCGATCTCTCTTTAAGAAATAGTTTTCTTTCTTTTTTTTTTTTAATTTACAACTTAAAATCAATTTTATGTTTATGACACTTTTTTTATGATTCTTTCGTCTTCTTCTCTTTCTTTTGTAATTCGATGAGTTCTTGGCGAGTCGCAACGCACAGCGGGTCGGCTTTTAAATGTTCATCAGTAAACTTTATAACATAGATAGAGATTTATATACTAGTGTATATATATATATAGGCAACTGTATGTGTGTGTGTGTGCTCGATAATCGTTGACCGCACGTCACTATTGGCTGTTGGGTGAGCTCGTAACAGGGTCATAAGGTCGTAAAGCAACGCAACGCCGATTTTAATAGCATTCTAAGCAGCTGAACCATTCGACCCATGGTTCTATTTACATATGCATGTGGGTGACTTTTAAATGTGTGTGTGTTTGTGTGTGTGTGTGTGTATCTGCGCGCATATATAATTTGTGTTCTGTGGTTTAGGCAAATGCCAAATCACACTTAAACATGACTCACACGAGCCATTAAAATTGCAGAAATCGGCCACAAAACTGATTACAATATAATTTCAACTGTCCCCAGCAATTTGCCTCTTAGTTCTGTATATATAATTCAAAGAGTGCCAATTTATTTTCACCTTAAAATACATTCAACTATATAGGGCAACTGATTTTCCAGAAGCCTATTTGGTTGAATGGGCAACTGCCTTTTCCCAGAGTGTGTAATTATTAAGGCGCTGCTCGCTCCCAGAGGAGCCAAACGCATTAGCCAGCCGAGCGTTGAGTGTGCGAGTTGTGCGAGTCGAAATGTCTCTCAGGGGACTTCTTTTATCAGAGGTCGGTCATCGTCTGTCCAGTTTTTACCTATCTCAACGCCGCTAATCAGCGGCTTCCATCTACTGCCAACTCCTCAAGTGCTCCTCAAGTGTTCAAGGGACATCGCTCAGCCAGGCATGACGTTTGTCTTTTTATTCGTGCTTGCGCCCACATATTAGATGAGCGCTTGAGTGGTTCGTGGAGAACTCGTTAATTACTGAATGCATCGTGGAAAATGTTTCAGTTTGATTGAGTCCCGTTTTCATACACTATCAATCGTATTCTCTATGTGTAGAAGTAAGTTGAAGTCACAAATATATAGTCGATCATATCTTATGAATATGTAAATATATATTTATAGTTCAATGCAGTTGATTGCAGGTCATTTATTAGTCGGATACTTTCTTATTTCTTTTCCCCTAGTTGTAGCTGGGCTTAAACGCAATCAAGCGTCTTCTCAATTTCCCATTTCTTATGTTCCCATTGTTGTCGCCCTACTTCCTATCCATTTTTACATTAATTTTTAATATGAAGAGCGCATTTCGGCCGCCTGTTGTTCGGCATACATTAAAATTGGCTTTAATTTAAATTATGAACAAATGTTCATTAGGGGTTAGACCAGAGGTCAAGCAGGCGACAGGCTCTGACGCCTGTCGCCTGTCGCCTGGACTGCTAATGAAGTTCAAATATTTAGGGAATTAGGCAGCGGAAAGACACAAAATTTGAAGTTGGAAAACCTTCGGCGCTTCATGCTAATGACAAATGCTTTTATCTTTGCAAACACAAAACGGCAAAAAGATAAAAATAATATGAGAAAAATTAAACGAAAAATTGTTGGCAACCTGCTGCTGCGGATGCTGCTGCCACTCGTGTAATTATACTCTTTGCATAGGGCGTTCTAAATACTTAATGATGTTTGAAAAGTTTGTCAGAGACTTGACGTGCAAGTGAGGAAGTCAGCAGCAGACCTATAAAATGTGAAATGCTAAACAGAGAAAAAGACAGCGAAAGAGAGTGAGAGAGAGAGAGAGAGAAAGATAGCATTCTTCGGCAATAACTGATTAGCTAAGCAAAGTTTGTTTCTTTTTAGAATTCATAATGAATTATAAGCACTCAAATATATTAATGTTTTAATCAGTATGAACAAGAAGAGATGGTCTATACATTGTATATAGTATATCTAGTTAATATAGTATGATGCATCCATATCATCGTATTAACAATATAAATTTTAACTTTTCTATCTTTAGTTAGAGTATTTAAGTTTCGACTTAAGGCTAACTGTTTGGCTAGTTTTTATTTTTTTTGGTCGCCTCATGCTGACCCTAATCATTATGCTGGGCCTGGCTCGGCCTAGCTAGTGAAAAGCGTCAGCAGGAGTAGAGAGAGTGAGAGGGGAATAGAATGTGCAGGGAGCCAGGGAAAGCAGCAACTTGGGACCGTGAAAATTACACGTTTTTTGCTTTGAGGTTACAATATTACATGCCAGGTGGGTGGGTGTTCGCTCTCCAGGTGGACGGTGGCTTAAATTTATGCATTCTTTTTTTTTACGTTTATGTTGCTTTAATTAAATTTCTCTTTTTTCGGACGCTAATTTCGGCGTTTAGGCGCGTCTAATGTTTCTTGTGGTTCTGTTACTTTCATTGAAATGGGAAAATATGTTGGAAACGTAGGGAAATGTGGCTGGCGTGTAGGCGTGGCAGCTAATTGGCCTGCCAGAGGTTTATTATTTATACATTCTCGTTTTTTTTTTCCTTTTTTTTATTCTCTCTCGGTATGAGGTATATGGCCATAATTTATGTCTTATTTACACAAAGCGCATGTGACAACAGCTGCTTGGGCTGGGTTTAATTACGAAATCGATTTATAAAGCAGCCGCTAATCAAGTTGCTCGATACGGTAGGGTACACAAAGGAGTCGGCTAGACATGGCTTCGCAGCGATCAGGTGCAAGAATTTTTTAATAAACATAGCGCGACCGGCGACGGGGTAGAATTCAATAGAATAAAAATAAAAGGCAATCGAGCTCAGGTAGGGACCACGAACAATGCAGCCAGAGTCAACAGATAGCGCTGGAAAAATAAATGAGTTTTTCCACTCCGCGTGCAGCTGATGAAGGCATTAGGCAAGTGGAAAATTGTGCATTGTACACGCTCATAATAGAACGATAAAAGCCATAAGAATGTCGCGGCGGGAATCGGGGTTTTACCTAAATTCATGATTAAATAAGAAAATGAATAAATTAATTCATTTTCGACCCGTTCGGTTAGTTTAAAGACATTAATTAAAGAGAGGCCCACAAGTCGTGCAATCTTGTGACGTCAGTGAGCTGATCTTTGCGCTCTTTAGTCACGGAAACGGCTACAATTGATAAAGCTACTTAAGATGTGGCGTTGAAATGAGTGCGAGAGAGATGGAAAGATCGACGAAGAGAGCGCCAGATTGAGCGACTTGCAATCAGCTGAGCGTGTCAACAAATATGGCGGCCAACTGAGTTGCTTTCGTGCGTTAGAGCAACAGGCGTTTGTTTGCTCAGCTCAGCTGCTGAGTCATTGGCAGAAGCAGCAACTGATGCACTGAGCAAAAAGATAGGGTTCAATACACTTGAAGAAAACAATAATAATGTAAGCGGCATAGATAACGAAATTATATAAAATGCATTTGCAAATGAAAGGCAATATCGATAAGACTTTTACTTAACATACACCAATTTTGCTGAGTGTAAAGACTTTAAAGTAATTTAAAAAACAGCTGGCAAAGAGTCTAAAATAAATATTTGAAAAAAAGGCTATGATGCAGAGTTATTTTTATTGAATTTGAAAGTTTTGCTTAAACGTATAACAATGCAGAACATATGTAGTTATTGTATGTACATATGTATATTCAAGCACAATTGTATCTAACTATAAAAAAATAAAATAAACACTGTCATAAACAACACAAAGGCAGCAAATAATAAAAAACAATATTGAGTGTCATTGTTGCAAAAATAAAAAACAAACAAATACAAAAACTACACACACACACAGTGAAATATAGATGTCATGTCGTTTCACAAATGGTTTTTAAATTTTTGCTGACAAACTTTTACTGTCTGGGCCCGTTGGCCATAGCAGTAACCGTAACTGCCATTACAATTATGGCAACTTTCTACTAACGTGGCCCTAACTAGATCGAAAAAGGCCATGTCTAAGCATTTCTTGAACATTTCGACTGCGACTGTTTTTCTTCATGTTGCTGTTGTTGTTGTTGTTGTTGTTGTGCCTAGCAGACGGTTAAATGACTTCCGTAGCAAACTGAAACTTGATTTATCTTCTTTTGGCCCATTGTTGTTGGCGTTGTTGCTGTTGTTGTTGTCTTTCATCTTAGATGAGTTTAGAAAAGCAAACTGACCCAAATCTAATCCAACAGCAGCTTAGACTTTAGCTAAAGTCTTACAGAAAAAGGATCAAATGGACTTAAAGCTTTTACCAAAGAATGAAAAATAGATGAAATGATATGTAACATATAAGTATATATATATCTCATTTAAGATTCAACTGCTTATGCATTTGATTTCAACTTTATAGAATAATAGAAAGTTAAAATAAAATACAAATAAAGTTAGTTTCTGTTTTTCTTTGGTTTTCTATTTTTAGCATATATATACTTTAACATATATGTATATGTATGTTACAATCAAGCACTCTATTCCAGCCAGCGATTAAGCTTGAGCTGCCTGAACCCTCAAATCTTATCAGCTGAAATGTATGTTTTTAAGTACATTTCAAAGCAGTTCTGGAAATTTATTGTTTAGCATTAGTATATTTTTGGTGTTGATTTATGTACTTAGGTCGTACATAATATGGGTAAGTTATTTATAAATTTTAATGGAATTATTCGAGTCGATAAATAAAATATAAAAAAGGCTTATGGCAGCCTGCATTGAAACACAATCAAACATTCCAATTTCAATAAAAATATTTCTATACAGAGGGAATACATTCACTTATCGCGCCGCGGGTTAAAAGTTTAGGTCAGACGATTATTTATTTGGCATTGTCCCGTTGCTCTCGTCACGCGTAATACGCTAAGTTGGCTGCACAGCATGTTCCCCGTAAATTCCCAATTAGAATTTCATATCATATGCATTTAATTTGCTTTAAGCCCGGCTCACTCGGGCACGATAATCAACCATAGAAATTTCCACCTTTTGTGGCCACAAAAATAAAACAAAAAGAAGAGTGCGAGTAAAAAAAAAAACCTGTTGAGCGAAGCGCAAAAACTTTTAATGTAGCCACACTCTCGCTGTTGTTGTTGTTGTTGTTGTTGTTGTTGTTGTTATTGTTATTGTTTACTCTTAAACAGGTTCTGCAAAAACAAATACACACTCACACCCATATGCAGACATACGCACGCACACGGAGTGCTGATATGCTGAGCTTTTGGTTAAGCTTACAAAAGCGTGAGACAGATCAAACTTTGGCTTAAGAAAAAAGAGATTAGAGAGAAGAAGAAGGCAATAGAGGCGAACGAAGCACGCGTCAAGGCCAAATGCAGTTAGATTTGCGAAACAACAGTTAAAGAGAGTCGCGGAAATAATGCATACAAAATAATAGATAACAAGTGCTTTGACTGATTGTGTAACTGTAACAACAGTTATTTCCAGCTTACACTCTGCCATGGGAGAGCGCAAATAAACCGCTAAATACACCAGCTACAAACACCAACACTTAACTGATCTACATACAGGTCAAAGCGAGATAGCTAATGTGAGTCCGAGCGAAACGGACAGAGAGAAGAGTAGGCGCCAAGCGTAGCTTAGACGCAGAAAGCAATGCGAAAAATGAGACATTAAATATGAAAAAAAAAACGTAGTTACAAGTAACGGGTTCAAAGTGTAATGTAAAAATGAAAACACATGTTTATGTGTTAGTGTGATCATAATATGGCTGTAAGTACATACCGTTTTAAGAGGAGTGAATTATTTAATCCACAATTTGTTGTTGTCTTCGACAGTTTTTTTTTTTTTTATAACGCACAATCCAAATTGTTAAGCAGCACAACAGAAACGTGAATTGTAGTTATTTTTGTTTTTGTTTGTAATTTTCCTTTGGCAAATATTCATTCCACACTTTCACACATTTGCATTAAATAGCGTTACTTGCTTTCATTTGTTGTTCAACGCATCACTTGCCAAAACCTTTTGCTGGCCACTGACAATTGCTCGAAAACACACGAACTTCACGAGCGACGGTGCTTGAAGATATTTTCTGAATATAATTTGACTGTATATGCCAAGCGCTACGTGTGCGCACACGACGGCCACTGTGAGTAAACTGAAGCGACAGACTCGTTTGACTGGCAGGGAACGCGCTTAGCAGTGCAGAGAGCGTTTACATTTGAAAGAGAGTTTTTAACAGTACGTCGTGGGTGGAAGAGAAAGTCAGAAGCAGAATATGTTAAACTTCACATTTTGTTTTTGTTATTTTCTGAATTTGATTTATGCAAATGAAGCTGAAGTTGGGCAAATACATATAGTTAAAAAATATAGAAAAATATATATAGATATAATAAATAAAATAAAAATATAAATATGTAGATAATGTTTGATGACAATTATTTAAAAATGAAATCAAAACAAAAATCTCAGAAGTAGAAGTTTCTCTTAAGCTGAGCTTCTCTTTCGTTGCCGAGAAATACAGGTTTTTTCTCGAACAGTATAAGAGCGACTGTAGCAGACAGCACAACAGCATCTATGTAATATGCATGTGTGTGTGTGGCAACGTGTTTTGTTTTCGGCAAAAGCCGGTGCTTGTTGTTGCTGTTGTTGTTGTTGTTGTTGTTGTTGTTGCTGTTATTGCTGTTTAGTTAGTTCTTGTTATGTTTATGGCCCAAACTCTAACTAGTCGGCGGCCCAGAGGCAGCGGCTGATTACAGTTATTACGCCATAATTGTGAACGAGCATCCCAACGAGAGAATTTCAGCCCGAATACAATTTACACTCTCATGCATTTGGGTCCCAAACTAAGTGAATGCAATTTGAATGCAATTAGTATGGCATTTGTTGTTGTTGTTGTCGTTGCTCTAATTTGTGCCAGTGAAATATATGAAATGTATCTACGATAAGCGGCTTGCTTACAGATGTGTGTGTATTGGGTTCAATAAATAGACAAATATGTAACGAATATTTGAATTTATTGAATACAATTTGAAGAACAATTTACGAAATATTATTGAGATTGCTTCTAAGTGCGTGATCAAACGAGCTTTCGTTTCACCTAAGCGGGTTTTCGTTCGGATCTAAAACTGGTTAGGGATTTATGCATAAATTGGCAAATATTCTAAGAAATGAAATTGATGAAGATATAAATAAATAAGAAATATATATGCTTACAAGTAATATAGATATATATTGAGAGTATCGAAATACGGTTAGTAAATAAAATGATATTAAATAGATAGAAATATTGAAGTAGTTTATAACGATAAATCAATAAAGGTGGAAAGTAAAATGCAGATTAAAATACATTGACATACATATTTTATATATTATGATATCGAAATATATATATTTATATACATAAATATGTACACAAAAATACATAACATATTTAATATACGAGACATATTTGTGCAAATAAAAAGACGTGATTAAAGATAGACGAAAATACAGACGAATCTAATCGATGTATGAATATATACAGTAGCAGATACATTTATTCAAATTCAAATTAAGATACTTTATTGTTACTGAAACACATATACATACAGATTTATATAATAACATTCACACGCATTGTGATGAGAATACTATTAAAAGATAAATATTCAGATACAGAGAAATGTGCCTTTGGCAGTTAAAGATACAGATACAGTGAGCGCAAAGAAATACATTACAATTACAATACATCATTACGAAGAAGGCGCTGCTAATTGTTCGATGGCCATTCGGAATTTTCCAGATGCTAAGCTTAAGGCATATTTTAGCCATAAACATGAATTCGCTAAAGCCACAGCCAGAGTCCCAGTCAGAGAGCCTGAAGAGCCTGGAGGCGCTGGAAAAATCCTTGTCATGTCCGCACATTATTCTGCTTAACAAGACGCACAGGGAAATGCCCACACACACACACACGCACACACGCACACACACACATGCACAGCACAGAGATATTTATTAGCGTACGAAAAAAAATTTCACTTTGAATTTGTGCCGAAAATTTAATTTGATTTCATTTTCATCAAATAGTGCAACAAATGAATTCTGTACGTGCCACAAATGCCAGAAATATGAGAGAGAGGAGAAAGCAGAGGCAGGGCAGGGCAGGGCAGAGCAGGAGCGGGGACAGCAGTATAGATGGTGCGGGTAGCGTCAAATTTAGGAGTCCAGGACCCACATATGTGTGTGTGTGTGTGGCTGAAGCAGAGATTTGTGAGCATTTGTGTGCGACGCTTTGTTGCGTGGTTGGCCACGACACACGCAGCACGCCGTACGCAGCGTGCGGCGGGATGGCGAGCGGCACGAAGAACCATAAATTCCAGCCGCTCAATAAACTAATGGCAATTTGTAACTGAAAGATACATGCAAGCCAGGTCCGATTCCAGCTGCCTGCTTGCCTCTCACGTACCAAATTAAATATCTATATATATATGTGTGTGTGCGTGTGTGTGTGTGTGTGCATTCGTTATTAGTTTTCCTTCTTTTTTTTTTCCTTTTCGCTTCGTTTTCAATCCTTGTGACACTTTTATCACACACGTTCGACTCATCAAAAAGTTAACGACGATAATGACAAACATTTCAAAAGCAAACACTCGCCATTTGGTGGCATGCAACGAGCCTCCAGCAGCCAGCCAGCCAGTCAGCCAGCTCAGTTGAGCTAGTTGCGTCAACAACACAAGAACCAGAAATAACACAGAGTTCGGCTGCCCCGCCCCCTCGTAAGGTCCCTTCCCTCGCTCAAACGCAACGCCTGTGTGTCCACTGATAGATAAATATCTCATTTATAAGGTCTGTCTTTGTTATTGTGGGCAAACACCTTAATTAACTTTTTTTTTCTTCTCTTTCTTAAATACCCTGTGTGACAGAAAGTGTGCTTAGGGGTATGATAGGTGGAAGATGGTTAGTGTTATTCCTTATATTATATTTGACTTTATGAATGATTTTGAGTGTTGAAAGTTCGAATATATGTGGAGAGATAGTAATAAAAAAATATCTTAAAAGAGCGTCGAGTATTGGTAATATATTTATCTATATATTAGAGAAAGAGAAAGAGAGAGATAGAGGAAGGGAGAGAGAGTATAGATTAAATATTAAATGAATTAAATGAATACAGATTAGATATTTGATTTTTGATTTTGATAAACTTGATGAATTTCTAACGTAACTAAAAACAAAATAATATGATGAAAAACAAAAAAAATTGTTGCAAAAAAATTAAAAAATACAATATATAAAATATATATAAAAAAAAAAAAAAAATAATACAATGAAAAAAGATTTGAAGAGTATAGAAAAATATAATATATAAAAAATATTTAAAATATATTATATAAAAAAGAATATAAAATACAATATAAATAAATAAAATATATTTCTTACATATTACATTCATTTAGAAGTTTTAGCTAATGCAGGTTATTCCAATTTATCTGAATTGCTTAATCTATCATATGTATATACAGGGTATCTGTCATTCGAGCAGTCGCTTATTAATCACCCTCCAATATCTACATAGCCACATTCACTAATCTAAGCCAACTAACTGCATAGTTATGTACAGGGTATTGGCTAGTCGTGCACTCGCTTATGAGTTGCCAATTCACTTGTATCATGAACATCTTCAGTTTGAGCGGCATTTATGTAGCTGTTCCTGTTGTTCGTGCATTAACTTGTAGCTCCCCAAGACTTGACTTATTTATTAGGGTTATTTGGCTAGTTATGCTCGTGTGTGTGTGTGTGTGTGTGTGTGTGTGTGTGTATGGTTGTCCTTTAACACGCATACTATGCTCAACTACCTGCTCATTTTCACCTGAGTACGTGTTAATTTTGTCTATTTATCTTTCTTTCATTTCGGTTTCTTTTCTTTTAGATTTTTTTTCCGCTTGTTGTTGCTGCTGCAGTTAAATAGAAAAAATTATATAAATAAAGCTGATATGGGGGTCGGTCAGAATTGAAATTCCAATTAACAGTTGTCAGCCAGGCCAGTCTCAATGTATCTGCAGCTCGAACTGTGACTGTATCTGTATCTGTATCTGTGTATACTATGTATCTGTATCTGCGCTTTAGGCACGTTCAACTTTGACGTTGACTTTTTGGTATGGCTCGGAAGTTGAGCTATATACATATGTACGTGGGAAATGCAAATGCCTCGTCAATTTACAGTTTAAACAACAACAGCAGAGAGTGAGCGAGTGAGAGAAAGAGAGAGAGAGAGAGAGAGAGTGAGGGGAATAGGGACTGATGTTGGGCAAAGCAGGAACAAACAAAGGCGTCGATTTATATCTCAAGTGCACACAAATTCAACTTGCAGCCAAGACCTTTGCTTTGTTTAGACATTTTCCTTTCCTTTCCTTTCCTTTTCACTTCAGCATTGTTTTTGTAGTTATTAAAATTATAAGTCTTTCTATATATACCTTCATAGATTTTCCCAATGCTGCTGCTGCTGCTTTTGTTGTTTCTAAGTATTTTGGTGTTTGTTTTTTGTTTCGCTTCGACATTTGATACGATTTCGCTGCCAGTTGCTAAAGTTACGCGCTTTGTTTTCATTGAGAGGCGTCGAAATGTGCCACGCCCATTGTCTCAGCTCAGTCAAGTGGGCGCTGGCATATGCAAAGCATGTGTAGCAGCAGCAGCAGCAGCAGCAGCTATCAGTTGCCTGTCGGCAGTTGCCAATTGCCTGGCCGGAAGTGTTGCCATCTCTACCTCTCCCTCTTCATCCCTCTCTCTCTCTGTTACGCTTTGTGTGCCGCATCAGTTGCAAGCGCACGTAACTTGCATCATGTTGTAGCGAAGCAGGCATGCCACAAAGGTCTTGAGTTACTTGGCTTGCAGTAATTTTTAGACCATCTCTGCCACAGCCGCACAATGAGTGAGAAATATGCAGTGGGAGCATATGCAACATTTTGTTGCACGCAGCAGTTAATTCAGCGGCACATGCAAATTGCCCACAGCATTTGAGATTTTCAAATTGTTGCCAGGTCATGTATCGTTGCCTATAGATGTGACGCATCCGTTCGGCTGCTGCTGCGACTGCGTCTGCTTCTGCTTGTGTAAAATGCAACTTCATGTAGAATCAAAACTGGTTTCATGCAACACGATCTGTGTCTTATATTGAAATCGAATCTTAACATAACTTATTCTATGTTTAACAAGCTATCTCTTCACTTGCAATCATAAATTAATAAATATATATAATATTTTCAATATTGTAAAATTTGATTAAGTATTACTAAATTATTTCAGATTCTTCTAATAATCACAAACACCTCAAGTTCAGCTCCACTTTAGCTGCATTGAGTAGAACTAATTTAGATGCGAGCCATAAACATCCTGTCGCATGGCAAAAGCATAATTTACAGCAATTAGGATGGGCAGACAGATATAAACAGAGAAATAAAGGCAATTTACGCATTTCGATTGCCATTTCATAAATTTGTATTTTCGAATATCTAATTGATGTATCCGCCGCACTGAGTGCAGAGATCAAGGCGCATATTATAAACACGCAGAGCAGGAGTGAAAATTGTAATTTATATGAAAATTTATGAAATCACGCCCCATTTGTAAGGCGTTGCCTGGCTGAGTGTGCCAGCGTGGCAACTAAATAAACAGACTGGAAAACTGAAGGGCAGGCACAAAGTGTGGCACACTGAGGAGCAAATCCGCGTTGACATCATTTGTGCCACATGTGTGCAGCAGCAGCAGCAGCAGCAGCAGCAGGCAGCAGCAAGCGAGGCGGGTTTAGTGGAAGTTGCAACTAAGGAAATTAAAAATAAAAATGCGTATTAAACACGTGCGATCTGCATTTGCTGTAGCAGCAGCCAAGTTGTCTTTCCCCCCACACTCAGCTGCACCTCTCGCTCCCTCACTCCCTCTCTATGTCGCTCTCCTGCTGGCGTTGGCGTTGTGGCTGCCACTTTGACTGACAATTAATTTCAATTGCGCATTCGCGTTAATCGCTCTAAAAAAGAAAAAAAGGGACGACAGCAACAACAGCAGCAGCAACAACATTATTTTTTGTTGTTGTTGCACGCAAAATGTTTTTCTCCGTCTTGCTGCTATTTTTAATCATCTTTTCCTTTTCGTTATTTTTTTCCAGAGAATTTTCAGTGTGTCGTCTTTGGCTGCACCAGAGATTAAAAATATAAGTGACAGACAGCGAACAGCCTCCAGCCTCCAGCCTGCAGAGGGGCTGCCGCATCCAAAAGGAAAATGTCAAGTTCAAGAGTCGTTACAGCTGCTCCAGTTGACTGTGGGGCTGGCAACTGAAGTGAAGTGCGATGTATGCGTGGAGCCTAGCTGAAGTAGACAAAAGACGCCAGACTGCAGATTAGGAAAAGCTGAGCAAAAGTGGAAGCATCAGCATCAGTGGGAAAGGGGCAACGAGGGTGTGGGCCAACGAGCACTGGGCGACTGGAGAGCAGTCGCAGCAACAACTGCCTGCTGGAAGTGGATTAATTTTGACATTTATGAGATGGAGGCTTAAAGTGTTTTAATTGCTTTACCTACTTATGTTGCCTGCCTGAAAATCAACAGCAGCAACAGCAACAACAGCAGCAACAGCAACAACAGCAACAACAGCAATCACTTCCTATCTCTGATGATAATGCAGAATGAGGCACGTGTCCATACAATGGGCAACAAATTGAAATTAAGTGCATTGGCCGCATAAAAATCACGCACAATGTGCCTGCAATACACTGAGAAAAAAAAAGGAAACCATTATCTCATATGTAACACAAGTGTGCATAGCTTCTATACTAAATTAAAGTGAGTATAAAGTTTGCATTCAATAATTTTTTTAGATATTTTATAGGCAAAGCAAGCTGAAGCTGCGAAATATTGGAAGTTGGGATAAAATTATTGCTAAATTTTTTAGTTGAACGTAAAGAAATCTTAGACTTTTGCTACTCTCAGATGAAACTTAAAAATATATATATTAAAACTTTCTTAAAGTTCAAAATTTTCCATATTTTGGTTTTTTTTGTTAATCATAAAGTTTAGTAAGTATAAAAGGAGATTCAACAACAATGCATAAATAAATAAAAAGAAAATTAAATATATTTATTTTCTGTCATTAAAAGTGCAGCCAAACATATTTTAGACATTTAATATGGAAGGCTTTTTTTATTATTATTTATTTATTTTAAATTTTCCTATATGTATTTCTTTGCATTAAAAATAAAATATATTTTTGTGCTTTAATATTTATTTATTTTTTTTACAATTTTAGGGTTTCCATTAAAAAAGTTTCTTTAAAATTCAGTAGATAATTTTTTAAGAAATTGAAATCCCAATTAAATTATATTATATATTAAAATAAAATCATTAGTTATAAAATACATAAATGCCATTACAATATATTTATGTAGATAATACAAACTTATAATTAAAATGCATATTATTTTTAATTCTTTTTATTGTAATATCAAGTAAATGAGGCATCAGAAAGGCAACTAGTCCAACTAGTCTTTCATGTGTATTAGAATATCTTAAATAATTGTTACTTCAACAGGGTATCGGCTCTTCGAGCATTCTACTTGTACATAAATTCATACATATACAAACATTAATTCATATTGAGTATAATATTTTTTGGTCTATGGCACAGCATTTTAAATACTTTACGCATATTTTCATATGTGCGGCGCAAAACAAACAAACGACGCTTGTTGCCGGCATTGGCGTTCAGGTGTATTCAGGTGCGATGCGTACGTGTTTTCGTGCGTGTGTGAGTGTGAGTGTGAGTGTGAGTGTGTGCAGGCGTGTATTTTGAGGCGTTTCGGGCTGCCTGCGAGCAACAGAAGAAACGTGGCCGCTGTCGCCTGCAGTTGTTTGCTTGGCGTCCTGTGCAGCTCTGCCATGGCATTGGCATGTCCTTTCGCCGGCCTGGTCGGACCTCGTTGCTCGCCTCTCACGTTCCGCGTTAAAGTCACGTATTTTCCAGGTAATTTACGTTGGCGAAACTGTTGCCACCAATATTTCTGGCCGCGTTTGCCCGTTGATTTTAGTTCCCATTTTCTTCTTCTTCTTCTGCTTCTCCGGTCCGTTAGCAGTTGTTGTTGTTGTTGTTGTTGTTGTTGTTGTTGTTGTCTGTTGCTGATGTTTGGTTTGTTGTTTTTCTCAGCGCATTGCATGAAATGCGTTTTTTGGCCTTTGTACGTGCACGTTGTCCTTTTTGCGGGCGCTGACTGGCCAGGAACTGGGAGCTCTGGGAGTGCCCACAGTTCGCTTATTGTTTTCCATACTCCTCGCTCTTTAAATGTCCCGGCGCAAGTGCAGCGCAATGTGCATAACGTGACTGGGTTTCTTAGTTGGCTTTTTACCAGCCAGCCAGCGAAAGTGCTGGCCAAGTTCGATGTTGGTGGCCCCGCTGCCTTTGCCGTTGCAGAGTGCAAAGTGCACGCGGCATGATGCACTCTCTCTCTCTCTCTTTCTTCCACTCTCTCTCTTTCGCTCACTCTCTCTCGCCCACGCACTCGCTAACCCATTGGCTCTGTCTCACACTGATATTTCACTTGGAAAAGTTTTCAACAACTTTCGGACAGCTGCAATGGATACGGTTACGGATACAGATACAGATACAACTACAGTTGTTGTTGTTGTTGCCGTCGGTTGTTTGCGGTAAATTAAGTTGCGACCATTGAAACTCCACTTGAGTTAATCGTTTAATTAGTCCTTGCCAGTCTTGCGGCTTGCATTCAAACAACGCTTTAAACATCTTTCGCCATCTTTGGCCACACACTAACGACTTGACTTGAGAATACTTGTTGAGGATGTTTAGCACATAGTTTGGGCTGTTTATCGTCTGGTTATGAAAAAACCATGAAATGTTTGGCAAAACTCTGTTCAGAATTTTAAATTGAAATTTCTAGCATAGATCGAAAAAGATCAATTAATATTTTAGATGAAAAATAATTTATATTTTCTGTCATTTCAAAATTTCATTTTTTTTCTTATTTCAATAACTTTTCAATTCATTGCCAAATCATAATTGAATCTCTGTTGACTTCGATAGATTTTGCAATAAGTCGACCATTAGTCTGCCAAGAACACACACACACACACACACACACACACGCACACACAGACGCAAACTTCGTCTTATGTGTCAAAGGCAACGCAAAGCCAAAAATGTCTATTTGTTGCTGTTTTGGCCAAGTCGAAATTAAAATTTATGACCTCAATATTCGCTGCTGCTACCAAAAGCTGAAATTCATTTTACGAGCATTGCAAATAAAACAAAATTAATATTTCATTTGTTTTTATCCAAACTCCGTTGCTTGTCCTGGCCACCCACAAGCAAAAAATCCTTTGCTGGTTCAACTAACTTTTGTTTTACGACCGCCTCTGATGGCCATGGCCAACAGTCGGCAGCCTGTTGGAGACCAACTCTTTATGCTGTTGTTGTTGTGGCTGTGGTGGTTATTTCTGTTTTTATGATGACTACGATATTTTGAAATACATTTTATATGAAGGTTTTAATGTGCCAGAGCAACGCTTTGAGATGTCGCTTAAGTGTTTCAAATACCCTACACACAAAAGCCGAGTCTGATTGGTGTTGAGTGCTGATAGAGTGGAAGTTATGTCTTTGTAATATACTCAGATATATGTATATATATATTATATAGATACTGTTCAACAAGAGGCAAACATATTTAATATTAACAATTGTTGACTTAATAAACTAAGTTCAGAATTTATAAATCATTTTGATAATTTTAAATTTAATTAAAAAATTTTAATTTAAAATTATTTATATTTAAAAATACACTATTTTTCATAATCATTTATTTTATATCTTTATTTTTTTAAAGAAGGGTTTGAATGCGTACATAAATAAATAAACAGAGCTATATGTTTATCAAGTAAATTATAGATAATTTTATATTAATGTTCTACGCAATTTGATACAATTTATTGGCGAAATATAAGCTGGTATAATTAATACAAAAATTAAAATATATTCAATTTATCTCAATTATTAAATATTAAATATTAAATATCAGCTCTCGCTAATAGATGAGTTGAGCGTTTCTCAATGTCTGCAATTAAGTGTCGTTCACTCATACATTGATATTAAGCTCAGAGAGCATCCGAATCCGTTGGTTCTTCAACGAGTTCGTTCATGATCGGACAGACTCCATGAGTTATCGGCTCACCTGCTGCATCTCATTGTACGAGCATCAATCGTGTCGCTCTCTAAACGATGTTCGGCTAAAGAGCGTTACACGAATATGTTCCTCAACCGAAACGGAAAGAACCGAAGGCACTTGCTGAGAGAGAGAAAGAGAGAGAGAGAGAGAGTGTGTGTATAATTTTTTACGGTTGATCTCGAGAACAGAGCGTAAAAGTGCAAGCGGCTAAGAGTTATTTACGTGCTATGTTAAATATATCAATATATGTAAAATATGCATAAATGCCTAGCCCAAACATTCCGTTTCACTCATAAAATATACATATTTTTTTTAAAGACTATCCTTCCTCTAAATTTTAATTGTGCAAAAAAGCAATAAATATTAAATATAATAAATATTTATATCAAAATATTGTGAAGAAGCCAATACTCAATTTTAATGCAATTTTAAATATTTTTCTTTTTTAGTATATCATATACGAAGCGGTGCACACACTCACCAGTTGAAGCTGCCACAAATACTTTTTCAATATGGCATATCGATATGAATTATAGAGGTGGCAAAAGGAGCTGAAGCGAGTGGCAGCTCTGCCATCACATTGCATTAAATATTTAAACAATCAAACGGCAACTGCACTGGCTGTGCGGCGTCGGGGGTCGGGGATAGACGAAATGGGAATGATGCCGGTTTAATCATTGTTTGCACTTTTGCACCTGCCAACAGGAAAGTCCTCGCTCTCTTTCCCACTATCTTGGGGCTATCCGTTGCTATCTCTTTTTCGCCTTTTATTTTTTTCTGTTTGTGAGTGGCAACGTTATTTAGCAGTTTCCGTTTCCTTTATCAATGAACACAGCTGGCGCATCCTGGGCGTATTGCCTGCAGGCTTGGGATCTGACTCTGACTCTGGCTCTGGCTCCTGCTCAGGCTCCTGCTCCGGCTCCTGCTGTGGCTCATGCTCTGACTGTCTTCTGCAAGTTTAATGCATTTAACTCTTACATTGTGCCACGAAATTGGCTAAAAATAAGTTCTTGCCATGTCTGTCGATTGCATCGCACTTCCGCTAGGTGAATTCGAAATGCACTCCAACTGCAAATGGCAAAACGAATCGAAATCACATAGCAAACAACTTAAAGAGAACGAGTTCTTAAAGTAACAGCTGCTCGGTGAATTGAGATGCTTGCCGTTCACTGAATCGAGTCCATATTGTGGTTGCATTTGGGTTCGTAGCATTGTCAACTAACAGGAGGTGGCGCTCAGTTGAGCCCCTGTTGTTGTGCCATTACCAAAATTGTCACAGCATGCGGCCACATGCTGAGTGACCCACAGAGTGGTTCATTTGCGGTAGACAAGTCCAGCTGGGTGGCAATGGAGGTCAATGCACGTCTTTCACACTGGATCACACAAGGTTGGCACGACGTCCCTTTTAATTCCAATGGCTTTCATTATTCCAGTTCCAATCTGCTAATGGCAAGCTGCTCGCATTTCCAATCGCTCTGAGGTATCTACTTTCCAATTATGTCCATTATGTTGCCTGCCCAAGGACATCTGTCATTCACATGCTCATTCTCATACTCATACTCATTCTCATTCGCATTGGAACCGCCTCATCCTCTCAGTTGTTTGTGCAATTTCATGCTCAATGCTCCAAGCAGCAACACCAACAGCAATTTCATCAAAACTGTCCAAGGCAAATGTCGGAAACGCAGCGCCGACAAATATGTTATGAAAAGTTTTCAGTTCAGTTTCCAGCCACAACACGCAAATGCCCTCTGGCCAGTCGAGGGATGGAGGCAGGACCTTAAACGTTATTTCCAACTCAAGCTGAGGAAATGATTTATTAAAAAAAAAAAAAAAATTGTTACATAAATAAAAAAAAGCGACTGACTCGCCTGTCAAATGCGGAATGAAGCATTATAATGCAGAATGTCAGAGATAGAATGGACGATTGTCACACAATAAATCGCATGAAGACCAAAGCCTTCACAAAGCAATAACAAGAATGAATGAACACAAGAAACCTTAGTCATAGTCATAGCAAAATGCGAAATACAATTGCTCGACAATTACAGTCAAACTCTGACATCGATTTTGTTGCCGCTGGAACCGCTGACCCAAAAAATTAAAAAATGAAAAAAATAGATAAAAAAACGAGGACTGCTTTTGACAAAGATCAAATGATAACAAATAATATAAAAGAAAAATATATAGGATGTTCGACTGGGAATTATATTTTAGAAGGAAATCATAAATATGTGCCTTAGAGAAAATTTGATTTGGTTTTTCTTTTTTTAAGGTGTATATATAATATAATTTCGTATAAATATGTATAAATTAGTAAATGAGAAAGAATACTTCTCATTAATGCTGATGCTTAAATGTATAATATATTTGTATAAAAAATAAAAATTATTTTTTAATACAAAAATCCTTTCCTGAAGGGACAGAAATATATATATATATATATTATGGGATAATTTTTCTCTTCCTGGGATAAATGTTCACTTTTGTACATGAAAAAAAAAATATTCATAATATAAGTAATTGCAGGTGAAATAAATTGAAAATGATAATGTACGCTTGCATAGAAATAAATTTAACTTTATGAACAACGAAAAAGTTTTAAGTGTAGTTAACAAATATAGTTTAAACTTAATAAACCATAAGTGAGTAAAATGTAAATGTGTGCAAAAACTAAAAATTTTAAATTTATATTTTCTACAGAGCTTAACAAAATATATATTCATATGCCAAGTACTCATCTAACAGATTATCTTATAATACGTCACACAAAACTCATGTAGTTTGAACTCAACAAAGTTGAGCTGAAAACTTTGAACCAGGTGCTGTGGCAGCAATGTGAAGCAAATGCCAGTTGAAAGCCTGCGACCCATTGTCATTTATAATGGATGCGCCGCAAGAGGAATTCCCAGCTCTGGCTTAGCCAAATGCAACATATGGAAGCCAGAAACTTGATGGGGGAAAACAAATTGCATCCGCATCTTTAAAGTGCACTTGAGGCAATCTGAGCTAATGATTACACAAGTTTTGTATAGCCGCCGCGCCGCCACTTGATTGGCCCAACTTTGACTTCCGTGGGGTGCATTTGCGAGCTAATTTCACTTTATCAATTAGCTCGAACGGCCAGCTCGTGTAGGTATTAATTTGCTATTAACGTAGCTTGAGCTAATGCTGCTGATGCTGATGCTGATGCTGATGCCAAAGTTGATGCTGAGGGCCACTTCCTGCCACATGCCTCACATCGCACACATACACAGATGTTTTTGTTTGCTTTTTTTTTTTTTTTGGGGAGTAGAGCAACAAATGTTGCTGCCACTTTAACATGTTGTTTGCCCATCAATTAGTCAGAACTGTATTTATCATTAATTACTACATAAGCACTGAGCCTTTGGATACAGATTTCTTTTTATAGTTCTTTATTGGCTTACAGAATAAATAGCTAGGAAAGTGGAATGAAGATTATCAAGAGTATAAGGGATATCATATATTTTTACTGAAATTGTAAAATATCATAATTAAAAAACTCTGAAACAAGTTTAGACTCTTCGCTAAACTAAAATCAGAAGCTGTTTAACTCTAAATTTAGATTCAATTGAAAACCAACTAAAACAAGAGTTTATGAAGACTTGATGCATATACTCCCTATGAGTTAATAGATATTGCTATTGATAGTTCCATATGTTTCATAAGTTTCGTATACACGAAATCTATTAGAATTCAATCAATATGGTTGTCTTTGAGCTTGTTAGATGGCAACGTCCATTGAGACTGTATTTTGACTTAAACAGGCGTACAATCAAGTTAACCAAACCAAACCGCCATTCGCAGTCTCTAATGCAAATGCGTAACATAAATGTGTCACTGTGTGTGTATGTGTGTGTGTGTGTGTGTGTGTGGTTTACATTTGCCAGCTGCAGTCATAAGACATTAAAATGCCACAAGCCGCACCGACGAGCTAATAAATTTGACTATAATCTGGCATTGTTGCACTAAGTACTTTGCATATTCATACAAAATATATGGTAGGTAAATGTGCCCCAGACCGGGACACCCTCTCCTGCTGCTCTCTCGTGCGGCTGCAGTCGACAGCCAGTTGGCTCATATGCATAAATGCAAAGGCAAATGTTCTGAAAGCCTGGCCAAGTCTGGATAGTCAGGCCGACAGCCGACAGCCGACAGCCGACAGCCGACAGCCAACAGCCGAGTGCCGACTGCCTGCCACTTGACAAATAGGTCAGAGAGAAGACGTTGCAGAGCTGTCTGAGTCTATCTCTCTGTCTGTCCGCCTGTCTGTCCCTCTGTCTATCCGTCTGTCTCTCTGTCCGTCTGTCTGCCTGGCTGATTGTCTGGTGAGCTGCTTGACGTTAACCACATGTGAAAACAAAACTTCCGGTAACATAAACACTGACAAGAAGCTTGCTTAAAGAACCCCCCAACTCAGCCAGAAAGTAAATGCAGCCGCACAAGCAGCTAAAATATTCAAATGAACAACCTACACACAAAGCCCCAAGCTGCCAAGTAGAGACTCTGGGCAAGAGTTAACTGCTGCGTGTGCCACTTGCTGCTGCAACAAAATAGTTGTCAACAAAAGCGCAAACGTTTGTTCAACTCGCATCTTGCAACTTGCCATTGCTTTGGTCCGACGACCTGATTGTTGCCATTGTGCTGAACTTTTGAACTATTTCCGTTCAGATTCAGGACACAGCCACGCATCACATCATGCAGAGCAGCAACAGCAAGAGCAACCACAGCAGCTAAATTAATAGCACACATGTTTCTTATGCCTTGTGGCAGCCACTAAGTAAGTGCAACTGTTGCCACTGGCAACCTTTTTGACAATCAAAATTCAAGATTTTGGGGTAAAACTTCTGCCCGAAAGGCAGCCGAGTTACGCATACGCCATGTTATCATTAGCTGTTGATTACCCAATAAATGAGAAGTCAGAGAGCATTGCAGATGCATAGACACGACTCTGCAACACTTGCTCACAGCTCTAACCAAGCGGAAAGACAGAAGGAAATTAAATTCTCTGCATATATTGCCATTCCCAGATAGACCTTGGAGAGAGACTTCCGTGTGGGCCAACTCTGATTGTCTGAGCATTTATTGTATAAGTAGTGAAACCAATATACTCCGTCTCGCTTCGTCAAGGAGCATTGAAACTTCAACAGGCTGCAGCATGGCGGCAGTTCGCAGTTTTAGTCATTGACAAACTTTTGGCTTGCAACGAAGAAGTTGTTCAAGTTTTCGCTTGCATTTTGATTAGCAGCCATGAAATTGAAAAGGGTTAAGAGCCCAATTGAGCCGATTTGACTTTATCTGGCAATAGCCAAACGCCATGTGCCACGTCTGCCATGTGAGATCTGCTCTTATGGCTGGCAGCTACTTATAAAGTCATTTGCGACATTTCTGAATGAACTCACAAAACAGTTACAGCGCCACTACTTGGCTTGGCCTACTTTAAGGCGCCGTGACGCTTGCGAGATTCATTGGCTGCGATAAGAAGCACAGCGAAAGAGAAAGAGAAGGAGAAAGAGAAAATGCGATGGAGAGAGAAAAGCCCGTGTCATTTGTTGGCTAACGGAATGTCGTTGAGCCTTTGGGGCCAAAAGCTGCTTAGCTGTGCGCTTCGTTGCCTGCCACGCCTGCTTGCGCCTTCGTTTGAAGCGTTGCGCAGACCAAGAAATTGTTATGCCGAGACGTTGTCGTATTTATGCCGCTTTACCGCAATCAAAATTGTTACTTTCTAAGCCAATATGTTTTATGATGTATGAAATTTGATGTTGCGATAACATTTTACACACTTGGCTGCCTTTTTATTTTGTGGGGCCCTCTCTCTCTCTCTCTCTCTCTCTCTCTCTCTCTCCATCTGCCCAACGTCAGCAACGAGTGGACCTTTTGTGTGTCTCTAACTGTATTTGTGTGTATGTGTGTGTGTGTGTGGGAGGGTTGTTCAAAAGGCTCGGCTAAAGTGTGCCACGCGCTTTAAGCAGTTTCAAGTTAGTTTTTTTTTTATTTTTTTTATTTGTGACACCCAAAAGCTGGCCTCGTTTTTTCATTCCCTTTTTCATTTCCCGCCTGCCGCAATCAACAACAAAGTTCAAAGGACAAATGCAAATAAATTTGCCTTTTGCACAGTGAAATATTGTCAATTTCAAATCTGCCAGCTGTGTGTGTGTGTGTGTGTGTGTATGGCTAAAAGCGTGCCAAAGTGTAATTCTTGTTGTTGTTGTTGTTGTTGTCACCACTCATGCACATGCAATTGGCTTAGGCACGTCGAATAAATCATTCAGCTTGCAACGCAGCAGCGGCACAGCTGACAACATGCAAGTATCAGAAAAGCAATTGGAGTAGCGAACCAAATGTGTCATATGCTAGCTTGGATTCGACTCAATGACAACATTCAAATGTCAATGACAAATTGTCAGCTCATTGCAGCAGCGAAAGGCTTCAATGTGATTACAATCTTGATCTACACGGCTTTAAAAATCCTGAAAACTGATTTGTGCAGATATTTCAAGTTTGCATTCCTCGCATTTTTTTATGCTGCTTAAGAAAATATTGAATTTCCCAGCTGCTTAATAGCAAAAGGAAATTTAAATCCGACTATGGCTTAAATTTCGTATATGTTAAATACTCTATAGGCAGAGGGATGTATTAGCTTACTGAGGGAGTTTATGTTTAGATATTCAATTGCTTTCAAAATACTCTATAATATAAATAATTATTAATTGTTTAAAGAAAATTAAAAAATTCATTTTTTACTATACAAATTAATTGTAAAATTATTTTTTAAATTAACTGTATCTGCTTTCTCTCTGATTACAGGGTATTTTTCCTACAGCACATTCTCCACTCTGAAATATTTTCACTCTTGTGCGCTGGCAATTGAAATGTGACGCCATTTTGTAGCTTTATATGTGAAGCCTGCCCTTGGGCCTGGGCAACACATGCAGCTATAAAACAGGACCTTATCGACATGGACATGTTTGTATTTTCTTTTTTTTTCTGTTTCCGTTGGCTATTTTCGAGCAGCGCTTAAGCTTAAGCGACAGCTCCCTTGTGCTGGCCACTTTTTGAGTTGGCTTAAACATTTCCTTGCTCGTTTTTATGCGCTTTGGGCTTAAATGCGCTTTGGCCATTTTGATTATGCGCTCGCCGGCATTTTGTGCCATTTTGTTTGAAATTCATGAAGCGCAGCGCGCGGTTTTGTAAGCGACAGGGCCGAGACGGTTAACCGAGGTTTGGTCAAAGCGCACCGCTTTCGGGCATGTTATTTAAACGTATTAAGTGCAGCAGTTTCATACAATTAGCCAGAAGGTGTCTTAAAACAGTTTATTTAAGCTTTTTAAATTTTAAAGATGACTTGTTTAACGCTCCGTTGCGGCTGTCTGCAAATGGCATATCCTTGATTCGATAAGGATAAAGACGTGACAGTTTGTCTGTCTGTCTGCCGTCGTGCTGCTGTCACAGCTGCTCTGCCTCCACCTGTCTGTAAGCCATTGTTTATTTATGTAAGGCAAACGCCAGACTGTCTGCGAGGGTGTGTGTGTGTGTGTGTGTGTGTGTGTATGAGTGTGTGTTAGTGCGCGATTCGTGTGAAATCGTCACGTCAGCGACAGGTAAAGTCAAAAGTGTGACACAGCGGGTAGCAGGTGACAAGTCTTTGCCGTTTGATGTCTGCGCCCGACGTTGGCTTTGACAAGAAATCAAATTAACAAGCCGCAGAATGCGGTCGAAACGTTTTGCTTACGCCTCTTGACAACTGCAAGTAGCGCCGTGGCAGACAGTCGAAGCGTCTGCCCGAACGCAATTTGCATCGTTGATATTACTCATACGCCATGCAGACAGAGAGCAAAGCGTCTGACTGGTGCTGCACACACACAGACAGTTTGCCTTCAATATATGTGTATATGTGTGTGTGTGTGCAGCAATTGACTTGTGGCCGCACGCAAAGTGGCACTTGGCAAAAATGCTGAGCACTCAGCTCAGCCACTCAACAGCTCAAACAAAAAGCGGAATGAACGCAGATCAAGAAGAAGCACACCAAATGCTGCAACTGGGCCCAGTTTGGTAAACAAATGCGTTTTTATGCTTTTAACAATTGAGGCCAACTGCACGCGTAACACACACATACAAATACAGAAGAGTCGAGTGCAAAATCAGTGGCAAAGTGCTTGCCACATAAGCCAATTAGTTGGGCCAGACAGAGAGCTGTTAAGGCTCTTTAACATATTAAGCGAATGCCAGCTAAATGAATTAATTATGATAATCGCAAGTGGATTGCATTTTGCAAGCGCATAAGTTACAAATTATGAGCAAAAAAAAAAAAAAGGCAGCAAAAGAAAGCAACACATGCATAAATTTGCTTTCATTCATTCTGTTGACATTTTAAAAACATTTTAATGCATTCAAAATAGAAATGAGCTGACTGCAAGCGATCTCTTTGCAAATGCAGCAATCATAATATAATCAGATTAATTATCTGTTAATCATATTTATTATTTATATCATTATTAACTTAGTATTATTGTTATTGTTATTGTTATTGTTATTGTTATTATAATAATAATAATAATTATTATTATTATTATCATTATTGTTATTAATATTATTATTATTATTATTATTATTATTATTATTATTAATATTATTATTATTATTATTATTATTATTATTATTATTATTATTATTATTATAATTATTATTATTTTTATTATTATTATTATTATTATTATTATTATTATTATTATTATTATTTTTATTATTTTTATTTTTATTATTATTATTATCATTATCATTATCATTATTATTATTATTATTATTATTATTATTATTATTATTATTATTATTATTATTATTATTATTATTATTATTATTATTATTATTATTATTATTATTATTATTATTATTATTATTTTTATTATTATTATCATTATTATTATTTTTATTATTATTATTATTATTATTATTATTATTATTATTATTATTATTGATATTATTATTATCAGGCTTAGTTAGATCCCAAAAGGTCAGAAATTATAGAAGACGAAGTCCACAAAGGGGCTCTTATCCCTTATGACTTAATAAATAAACAGATAAAAAAGTAGTTACAAAACTATATTAACCAACATTGCTTAAACGCCTTCTAGACACTTAAATCATTCATTAATAATATAGGCATTCCAACTATGTATACTAATCAGAAATGTTAACAAGTTCTGGGAATATCTATTTCAAGAACCTAAAGAGTCTATCATTAGCATTTCTTATATATTATATACATATATCTGATGGCCCTTTGATACAATAACAATTATATATTTAAGTATGTGAGCAACCGCAGACAAATGCCAAATTGATTTACTCACTCTACTCACAAGTAGAAGGTTCAATGGAATAGTTTTGGCCCGTTTCGGTTGTTTGTCATTAAAAGTTTCACGAGCCGCACTCAATCATTCTGTTGGCTTTGTGTATTGGGTTGAGCTAAATCTTAATGGACAACTTTGTGACTTTTGGAAACGTGTTCTGTTGTTGTCATCAGAATTCGAAATGTGTGTGTGTGTGTGTGTGTGTGTGAGAGTGTTTTTTGGCCAGTTGCCAGTTGCCAGTTGCCAGTCACATTGCAGATTGTTAACTTTACATTTTAAGCAGATTACAAACAATGGACAGAGCAGGGAAATACGCTTGGATGTCCGGTGATCTATGTAGGTGCCCAAATGCAGTGACAATTTTTTTGTTTGCCTTCTTCTCTGGGGCTGGCACATGTCAACCGTGTGTCCATCAGCTGGGCGGGCATGAAAAAGGCTGTAATTGTTTTGGCAGCCACTGTCACTGACATGGCGCCTTCAATTTATTTGAGGGAATTCCTCTTTTTTTTTATATATATATATATACTTTGATTGCCAACAGCAAAAAATAAAGATTATAGAGACTTAATGGATGTCGGAATTTAATATTCAATGACTATGTGAACAGCAATCAGCCCAGAGCCGCTCTGGCCTTGCTAATTGTTTAATTAGAGCCAACACGGGATTATTTTGGAATAGTTCAGGTCTAATTTTGGTTAGCTGAGCCGCAGCAAGAGCAGCGGTCGCGGCAGCTGCAAACAATTATTTATCATTTTATTTAGAATTCGCATATCTGATTGACATTTGCGGTTGGCATGCAAAAATTCATATAAAATAATAGCAAATAAACTGAAGCTAAAATGGCTGCTCAGACTGTTCAAGCCACAGGATATGAAGTGACAAAGAAGACCGCAAATAACTGATTCGGATTTCTGGCTTATACAAATACTTTAATCCGAAATTGGCTTTTCATATTTACTATAATTGCACTTTGTGATTTGATTTAATTACGATTGCCAGCCTAATTGATAAAAGCTGCACATATTAAAATTTCAATTGAACTACTTTTAATGCCCTCTAAAATAAATTGCATTAATTTGCTTTGGCAAATCGAAGCCCAATCAATTAAATTCTGTAAAGTAATAATTGTAAAAATAAATTGTTTTCAATTTTCAATCAACTCAAGTAATTGATTTACTTCAAGTGCAATACAGGCAATCTATGCGTTCAGCTGATTCTTTTAAATTCATTTTGATTTGTTAAATTTATTTTATTATTAAATATTGCTCGGCGTTCATCGCCTGTCATTTGGATTTTTGCCACATTCGATTTCATCGTCTGTCAAATCGAATATTCAATTGAATATTTTATGGTGCAATACCATTTGTGGCCAACTGCGGATGGGCGAGTGGGGCGTGGTGGCTCGCTATTGATTAAAGCCACGTTTTAAACACCGAGATAAATATAATTTATATTTTAATTTGATTGCATTCAAATATCATGTATAATTTAATTATTATTATAGTGGCAGCCAGTTGATATGCTTCAATGTGCAAATCACTTCACTTGTCCCACTTCCACTTCCACTTCCACTCCTCCTCCAATTCGAATTCCCATTTCCATTTCCATTCACATTCTCAGCCGCAACATTTTCCGACATTTTCCACATTGTTTCAGTATTCGGTTTATGACGTTACCGACGCTGCTGGGCGTGCGCATCACTTGATAATTAGTGACAGTAGGCAAATTGCAAAATTGAGCAAAAAAGATCAAATAACAATTGAAATTGATGCAGTAAGTAGAACACGACTGTCAGACACCCTGTATAGAGCAATGGAAGAAAGTAAAATACTTTAAAAATGAAATTATATTTATAAGAGTTTGAGCAGTTTAGTAATGTGTTAAATGACTCTTTAAGTCAACTGAAGTCAAGCTTAGGCTTTGATGTATATTGAATCGAAGAAAAGATGAGCCACCCTATAGCCCCTGCAGACACTGTATAGGGTATCTATATAGAGTCATTTGAATAGCTGTGCATATTGAACGATTCAATTGTTATTATTTTTGCTGCACTGTGTATTTTCACTTGCATGCAAATATGGCGAAAGGTGAACAGATTTGATTTACAAAACAATTCTTCGCGCTTTTTGCAATTATTTGCAATATTGTAGTACACACTTTCCATTTATGCGTGTGTATGTGTGTGTGTGTATGAGTTTGCTCTTCAATAATTGAAGCACATGTATACACTTATGGTAATTTGAAATACGTACTCAGTAACCCAATTAAGTTTGGTAAATTAAATATTTCAATTGCTGCACGCTTTAAGCCAATTTAAGACTGAGCGCAAGAACTTGTTGCGCTTAAGCCAGCAATTTCTGGTTTCAATTTAACAACAACAAATGGAAATGCGAATGAACATGGAAATTGAAATGTAGCTGACAATGGCAGCAGGCAACTGTATTTCTACCGTTATATTGCACATTTCAAAAACAAAATGGCGCCAGTGCACGACCGAGCTGGCCATATCGATGTGTGTGTGTGTGTGTGTGTGTGTGTGTGCATCGCAATAACTGCCCGCATAAATTGTGCGTGGTTCGAGCAGAGGCAGCGATTATTGTGAGGCAGCACAGTGAAGCAGCAAGTGAAACTCTATAAAACAACAGCAACTTCACTGGCAGCCACTGCGGCTGTGGCAACAAGCACTTTGCCCCAACGCTCCCTGTTGCCACAGCAGAAGTGCAACAACTGCCAAGAGCAGCTTTTATATTTGTATCGGTTGCGAGTGTCGCTTGTGTTTGTGTGCTGGAAATGCATACAAATATTGAGGCAACGATATGACTAACAGCATGAGCAATCAGATGGACCAAAGCTGAGCCAAGGTTATAAATATTTCCAAAAAAAAAAAAAAGAAAAATGTTATGAATCAATGCAATCATTGAAAAATATTTAATAAAAGTGCAAATAAATTTTAATGAATCAATACAAAATTTTTGAGTTTGTTCTTAAATGAAAATGAAAATGAAAATAAATTTGGCATACAATTTAGTTTGAAATGAAATTGAAACAGAATTCTATTAAAAAAAAAACAATTTCAATTAAATTTGTAATCTTTTCTTATATCTACATACTTAGAAAACAATATACAAAATATTATGCAGCAAAATAAGGAAACATTCAAAACCTCTTCAATCTTTGCAGTTGTATTAAAACTTTGAGTGCAAAGTTTTATGTGGCAACAGAGCCGCCATTCAATCGAGCCAAGTTCCAGCTAAATGGCAAACTTTAGCCAGATTTTTGCAGCTCTTAGGCATTGTGTTTAATTGCTTTTGAAGTGCTTAAGGAAAAAGTCAATGAACTGAATGAATTGCTCAGTATGAGAACATGGCTCAAGTTGGCAGTCAGCTACGTGTGCAACATTTTGTTGCAAGCAATTTACTTCAGCATAATCATATTAAATATGCTCCACCCACTCGGTTAGCTACCAGCTGCAACATCCTGAGGGCGTGCGCACATCTTTTTTTTTTCATTTATTTTTTTCTTTTTGTTTCTGTGTAGCGTTTTGTACCTGGCATCGGTACAGCAGTCGACTCGCCCACCACAGATACCGCCTCCTCTGGCACCTGGCTGCGCAAAATTATACTTAAAAGCTGGGCGCGTCCTGCCGCCAGACACACAAACACACACCCAAACACACAAAACTCTGAGGCGGAGGCAAAGCCAGAGACAGTCGGCAGTCGGCAGTCGGCAGTCGGCAGCATGCGTGTAAATGTCTACACACCCAACTTTTTAAGCTGCAGGCAAACACTTATGCACACACAGGGACATAACCACACACACACACACACACACACACATATGCACATATACACACATTTATATAGTTTTTTACTGCTGCGGTGATCGTCCTGTGCTGGCTCCTTTATTTTCTTGGCACTTTTTTCTGCAGGTCGTTGGCTTTTTGCCTCACATGGGCGTTTTTATTTTCTTGCCCCGGCAGTTAGCCAACTGCAAAGGCGTTCAAATTACATACAATTCCTTTCATAATACACGATATGCCCAGGACCCAGGACTCAAGAGACAGGAGCCAGTAGCCGGTAGCCGTTAGCCACGACCCACATGGCTGACCATATTCGGGCTCTATTGCGGCGTTTAGCTGCAGTTTGCTCAAGTCTCATGCGGGCATACGTACATGAAGCGTATGTGTGTGTGCTGCTATCTCTCTCTTTCTCTCTCTCACTGTCTGTCTCGGTGTGTTTCTGTGTTTGCTTACAGCAAGTGCAATTATAATTTCTTAGCCTGACAGCGTCGGGGCAGGGCTAATTAAATTTCTAATCAGGTAAAAGAGCAGGCAATGTCTTTGACTTTGCCTTTCATGTGGGCTAACGGCTAAGTTCTTTGCTCCTTTGCCTGCCAAAATAATTATCGTAGGCTGACACAATTTTAAAAGAAATTAGTTCGAATTTATAATATATTCAGAGGAATTTTAATGGCTCTGGGTTGTATTTGGCACACAATTTAATTATTCTTTGTAGTAGTTTCTCTTGCAAAATGATTTTTTGTCGTAAATTGAGCTATTAATTATAAATAATTGTTTTTTTTTTTTAAGTAGTTTCTCTTTGGAAATTAAATGAGATTTTAAATTTAATTTAAATTCATGAATACGAGGCGAAGGCGAGTGAATGAATAATGTGAATTAATTGATTTGTTTCGAGGCCAAATATGTCCAAATGTCTTATTGATACGAATTGTTGTCTACATACTTAAAGTCATCTTCTGCTTGTTATGCAATTATAATACAACAAATTTACCTGCAAGTAATTGAGGTGAAGTCACAATCAGCCTGATTGATCACACAAAGGAACCTTTAATTGCAAAATGGTTTGGCAAATGCAATCAATAAACTGTCATTGCATTTGTTGTCAAGTCTGCATTTATCAGTAAATTTAATTACCAAAAGGTTTACGTTGTTTACAACTGATTAATGCATTCACACACACACACACATGCACACCCGGACTGCATGATTGCTTTCTTTAGCTGCACACACACGTAGGCGTTGCAGCAGCGAGTGTGCGGTTCACCAACTGCGCACTCAGCTATCATTAATAAAAGAAAACAGCCAAGCAAGACAAGCAGAGACTAGACTATAAAGTTACTCTCTTATAAACAGAACAATATTAAAATATCAAAACATTTCTTATAGAGCTTCAAACTTGAATGAAGAATATATGCAATAAATATAATAAAGTATTACAATATAAGCATTGTATACCAATGGCAGTCTACCCTCTTGAGAGAGACTTGTTGGCTGCAGGGTATCAATATGAAGAAAAAAACAAAATACAAGATTCTTGGGTGTGGCGGGCATATGGAACCACATTAAGCTCATAAATGGATAAACATTTATTGCAGTTTATTGAAAAATTGGCGGTTTTCATTCACAGGCGCTGCGACAGCAGCCGAGCAGAAACTTTACGCGCATTAATTTCACACAAGAGACGCTCAATTTAATGCACTACACTGCATTAAGTAAGGCATATTGGTTAAGTAAACTAAGTAAATTTTGCAAATTCTGCTCAAAATTATTATTTTGAATATAAATATTTTAGATATAACAAGAAGATAGCTAAAAAAAATATACTAATAATCAATTTCCCATTACGTATGTATTATATATTTATGCAATGAAAAATAATAAAGAATAAATAAAAATAAAAAAAAATAATAATAATAATACTAAACAATCTAATAGACTCTAATAGAGTCCAACTTAAATTATATATCATACTCGAGTACTTATGAAAACCAATATAAATATGACCAAGACAAGATGGAGCTCATTTATAACTGGCATAATCTATGATAACTGTTAAGTACATACTTAAAGAGGTCACTGGAGTCGAGCATTAACTGCTGATTATTACTGATTGGGCAACTCGAATGGCAAAAGCATTAAAATAAATGTATGTCAAATGTCGAAACAATATCGATACATTGATTGATAAACGCAATAAAGCTGAGCTGTGTAATTTATGCGACTATAAATCTAGGCAATGCTCAATAAATTGCTAGAGCATTATCCATATCGGGGCAAGCCAACTGACTATGTGTGCACATAATTCCAGTCAAGCAACCGCTACTCTCCATTCTTTTTTTTTTACGTATTTGGTTTTTGTTGATTGCCTGGTTTATTTATTTAACATTTTATATTTGTATTGCCTGTCTGCATTTTATGGCCATGCACACACACACACAGACATATACACAGTGGCACAGAAGGAGCTTGGGCTGCAGTAAATTAAGTCGTTAATATCTTGTTTATCATGGCCACCGCTGTGGCACAGTGCACGCTCATATGTTGCAAGTTGCGGGCTGGTCGCCCCACACGTACGATATGTGCATGTTAATTACATGATTTATATGCATAAATACATATGCGCATGTGTGCATTGGTCTTGATTTATGAAATTAATTAAAATGGATTTACGGCGCTGCAACAGTTCGCGGCATAAAAAATCTGTTGCATACCTCAAAGGCGCTGTCATCGAGCAAACCAACTTGCAAGTATGAACAACACACACACACACACAAAGTCACCATTAACAAGCACACACACACACACACACACACTCACACATGCATACAAGTGTCAGCCCACCCTTTGCTAGATAATTTTATTTTCTATTTGATTGGGGCATAGTTTGCCTACACGTTGCCACACACGTTCACTCTCGGCATGCGTCCTTTCAGCCGGGCCAATTGCCGCTCGTTACTGCCAACTCATTATAACTGTTTTATTAGCAGCCACTGTAGACAGCAACCACTTGCCACTCGCTGCTCTGAATTACTTTATTAGCCTAATTAAATGCGCCACTTATACGCAAAATGGCGGCGCGCAGAAGCACATAAAATAAAAAAAAAAAAAAAAGAAAATAGAAAACAATTAATGAAATTAGCAAAAGTGTTTCGCACAAGTAGCTGCAGCTACTATCTGAAGCACTATTTGCCTACTAATTAATGTTGTTAAAGCCTGTGCTTGAAATATACGATAAAATAGCATACATAGCTCACACACACTCAATGTCAATTTAAATCCATACGCTGCTCGCGCTATGCGCTTCTCGTAGCAGCTGTCATGAGCTCATAACTATTTGAAGCCACGGCCTCTAGCTGCTGGGAGGGAAAACACTGTGCGTTGAATGCTTATGGCATACACCTGATAGCGAATGCTTAACTGCAGCGGCCAGCCATATATATATATATATATATATATATATATATTGTTATATATATAGCTCGCGGATTATCTGTGCACGGTAAAATTCCCAACTGTCAGGCTGCTTTTGCTTCCAGGCCAGTGGCAAAACGAAAGCCACAAAACCTCTGGCAAGGTATAAATTTTGTTGTTGTTCTTTTTATTATACCAGTCGACAGCCACGTGTGCTCAGGTGCGGATTGCAGTTGAATAGAGCTTGACATGCATAGCAAAGTTGAATAAAGCTTGCTTAAATTATTCAAATATATAAATATGAGACCAAATAAATGGAATTTCAATATATGAGCAATTTAAACTTAGCGTGTGCAATGAGAATTGGAGTTGAAAAATAAAAACAAAAGCTGGAATTTCTACTTGACTTGAACAGCTTTCGCTTAGTTCATTATTAATCTATACAAACTTATTTATTAAGCTGCTGCAGCACATATTAATTTAATGTTTGGACCTTGTCTCTTTTTAGTTAACGTTAATTTGCTTGATACTGTATAAAAAGCAGCCCAAAGCCAGTCAAGAAATTCATGAACTTCAGCGGCACACTGTAGTAAAACATAAACTTTGGCTTATCTGCGAGAGTGTAAAAGGTTTAGAGATAAGCCAAAAGCTATGTATAGTTAAGCCACACACTCTAAGATACAGACACACACATACCTGCGGCACGAAATATTTTTGTTAAAAAACAATTTTTGCATCGTGCTGCAGAGGGAGCGAAAAGAGAGTGTGTGTGAGAGAAAGAGAGAGGGAGAAAGAGAGAGAGAGAGAGAGTAGCACAACAATGCAGTTCACACAAGTACAACAACAACTACTATGTAACTTGGTTAATCCTATTGATTTTGATTTGCATACAAATTAGAATGTGCAGGTAGCAGTCCCTGGCGAGTCTCTTCTGGAATATGGCAAAAGGATTTTTAGCTAAAAACTCTACAGCAGAAACTGGAGCTGAAGCTGTTGAATGGGAAGCGAGCAAGAAAGTTGAGGCAAAAATGTGTTTAACATGTGTATGGAGCAATCCCATGGATTATGCCATGGTATTAAATTTCAATTTAAGCTGCACGAGAGCCAGCAACAGAAGCGTTGATCTTTGGGGGGGGGGGTTGAGTGGGGAAATGGGTAGAATGCTCTAGTGCTTGAGAAGCGACGAAGTGCGAATGCCTGCTAAAACAATTAGCATGCCGTCTAATTGTTTGTGGATGAAGAGAGAAGGCAAGAAAGTGCATAAGTGTGAGTGTGCGTGAGAGGTGTGTGCGGGGTGTGTGTCGAAGGGTTGTGTGCTTAGGTGCGATGCTGTTGTTGTGTAGAATTTTAATACGTTTTAATGAAAAATAAACTGAGTTGCCAACGGTGAAAGGAAAATGTGAAAAATAAATTTTGATGAGGCGCAAATATTTTTTTAATATATGACGAAATGGTGGGCACGATCTCAGTGAATCATATTTGGCAACGACTCCCTGTGCATTCGTGTGAGTGCGCATTTTAATTTTCCTTAATATTGTATTGCATATACATATACATATATACATATATGCATATGTGTGTGTGTGCCAACAGAAGGCATATGGCAAGCCAAAGAGTCGTTGCGGCATGGAATTTCAATTAAGATTAATTCGCGCATGTTTTGCAAGCAGTGGGGCGTGCCCCAGCGCCCCCATGCGCCTCGCACTCGGCAGCTGCGGTTTTTTCACTCAGTTGCACTCGGGTAGACGCTTGAGCAGCGATGCGTTATGAAGATGACGACGCGACAACGCCGAGCGCAGGTGAAACACTTGAGCGCCACAAAATTGTGCCACTTAACAGAAGAGTGCAGAGAGGGGAAGGGGGCCCCATGGCAGAAGTAACACCAACAATATCAGCAGGAAACTTGCCAGACCAAAAGGCACCAGCAAATTACAACAAATTCAACTTTAATCATGGCTTGGCTAACAAACTGCATCAGTAGCAGCAGCAGCAGCAGCAGAGGCAGAGCAGTAGAAAAAGTGTAGCCTGCTTTTGTGCGCCAAAGTAAATGGCAGTGCATTAAGAGAAGCTTTTCATCAGCATTATAGTTACTGTATTTCGTCCTTGTCACTTCGTCATCGCAGCAGTGGATAACTGAGCCCTTGACGAGCAGTAAATATTTTCATTCAAGTTAATAATGCTGCACTGCTTTCGGCCGGGCTTGCCAGTTAGCTATCAGTTGGCTCTCGTTTGAAGTTTGTTTTTGCTTATGCAATGCACCCGTTTACGTGCTAAGTCCTTTTGCGTCCTTACGCCCAGCTATTTGCTATTTGCCAGCGCTGCACTGCGCTGCAGCTCAGCTCTGCTGTTGTGCTCTTGTTTACTGTGGTTTTCATCATCCGTTCTGTTTGTTCATTAGCCGGGCCAAGGCAACACCAGCAGCTACATTTTTACTCGCCGCTTGTTTTATGTGGTTTCAAATAAATTGCCAGTCCTCAGTCCCAACATTAAACATAAATATTATGCTGCACTCTTCAGTTTCGCTAAAAAAAAAAAAAACAAGAACTGACTGTCAGCTACAGCCGAAGCGACAGACTTGCCAAGTTTATTTTATTGATTCAATGACAGTTGCTGAAAATTTGCCTTACGTATGTCCATAATAAAAATTCAAATTTATAATTCAGAATAATACTAAAAATTAAAAAAAAATATATATATAAAGTAAAAATAAACTGAGAATTAATTATAATTAATTATAAAATATACAAGTTTGACATAAGTATAATAATTTTAAATTTTATTTCAGAAATATTTATTATATTATATTATATTTTAATTTGTTTTTTTTTTTTTTTTTTTTTTTTTTTTTTTAATATTATCTATAAATAATATTCAAATTAATTACGAAAATCTTCAGGTTTTAGGAAATTTATATATTAAAAAAAAGTTTATTTAGCTCAATAATTATTTTTTTAAATAAAATTGTAATATTAATAATAACTTATATTAGTAATAATAATAAATATAATTTCAAGAAATAAGCTATTGCTCTATGAAATCTTTATATTAAACTATATATATTATATTTGTGTGTACAATCAAATACAATTCAAAAAGAAATAAACTTCTAGTTAGCTAAAAATCACTTTTATTATTTAAATGAAATCCAATTGAATTCAACTCTTATTTCAGCCAATGTGATTTGTTCATAAAACTTGCATAACTTGCGTGAACTCGAGTGTTTTCATAGCCCTGTCGCGTTGTTGCTATTTATGAGCCATGCTTTGCTGGCTAGTTTTGGGTTATCATTGGCAGGGAATAGAGCTGGAAGTGGAGCAGCAATTAAATGATTATTTGCACTCCCTGGGCCGTCGTCCTAGCCAGCTTAATGACGATGCAGAAATCTGTTTTCTGTCTGGAGCAAGACGCCAGATACTAAATAAACCAAAAATAATGGCCAAAAACAATTAGACAGCATTTTGCCGTCAATGAGTTGTGGACGCGTACCGCAATTAATATCAATTTATGTGTTTTGCTTTTATATAACTTTTCCTTGAATACCTCACCTACATATATCATAATTAGCGTCCGGTCGACTTACCGCGAGTCGTGGTCAGCCCTGCCCTGGGGAGGTAAAGAGAGAGAAATTGTATTCAAGTTGTTTTATTTTTTTTTATTTTATGTTTTGTGTTTTTGTTGTTGTATTTGGTTTTGTTGCGAAAAGGTGCATTCATAAAATTTACATAGTATTCCGAGCTGAGCACTTTAATGTCTCTGTCTTGGCTTTTGTTTTTCAGGCCAATTCGTTTGCGGTACGCTCTGTGATATTGGGGCTCGTTGTCCCTTTTCGCAGAGTGAGAGCGGCCTCGTTTGCATAATTTTCTACTTTGTGCTTCTTGGGCTTTCTTTTTTATTTATTTATTTCGGGTTTTTGGTTATTTCTAGCTTTGTCGGCGGCTCAAGTGTGCTAATATTTGGCTCAGTCAGAGATACAAAAGGCTGTATTTTGCAATTCCTTTTGAAGGGATTTGCCATTGTATGGGATGATTAATGCCTCTGATTTATAATACCAATCAATAAATAGCAAGCATTTCCTTGGCCCAATCGTCGTTTTGTGATGACTGCTCAAACAGATTCCTATCTATAATGGCATACATTTAATTGAAACTACACGGCAGGATATGCAAAGGATATGCACTCAAATGAGTTGGGCAAACATTGACTGACTGTCTATCTCTCTCTCTCTCTCTCTCTCTCTCTCTGTCTGTCTGTTTGACTCTCTGTCTGTCTGCTTGGATGTCTAACTTTCAGTTAAACAGATAGAGAGTTGAAGAGCTGCCTGCCATCTTGATTACAAAATGAAATGCTCAGCAATCTCATTTGCAATTTAAACATTCCCGGTAATAATTTTCACATAGCTGCACAGCTACCTGCACACAGACACACACACACACACACACACACATACACGCATACACCTGAAGTGCGCTTTAGATGCGACTTGCAAGACATTGATGTGGTTATTGTCGCATACGTGAGTCGGTTGCATATTTTGGGGTAAACACAAACACACACACACACACACACACACACACACACATACGTATCATCATGCAAACAATGAAAAGCAATTGGCAGTACCTCCGCACGAATGCAGTTGCTTCCTCAGATACCTTCAGCCTCACACACTCTCTGTCCCTCTCACTCTCTCTCTCTCACTCTCTTTCTCTCTGTAATTTCTACTCTTCTCTCCTTTAGCATAATTGTTATAATGTTTGAACAGGCTTTGGTAATTTAGTCGGATGCACGTGCACTCACACCTAAGCATAATATTCGAGAGATACTTTCTCTGGCTAATGGACAACATATTCCGTTGCCATAAGGCATTTTCCTTGTCAAATTTCTATCAGTAAATGGCAAAATCTTAAGCTTTACGTGGTAAATATGGAGATAAATACGCCACACATTTACAATTAATGAAATACACATATTGACTCAAGTCTGATAGTAATTGATATTTTTCGTAGTAATTGCGTTAATTTCGCTTGGATTTCATTAGCAAATTTCAATTTAAAACAAGTTAGCTGTAAATTACATTTTAACAAGTATTTACTGACAAATATTGTAGCATCTTTGACCAGAGGCAATGCGTAAGTTGTTTAAGCTTGTTTAACCAACCATTATTATATTTCAACAGATCACAAAACTTGAATTGCACCTGGGGCCTTCGTTCATTTAATTTAGATAAAACCATTGTTGGCATTGGGTAATCCTCAAGATTTATATTGAGTTTTAATTTTATGTCCTTTAAACATTACTTGAAGTCGAGCCTTTAGTTTTATGCATTTCGGCTTTTGGTTTATCTCGCCTGGCTGTGCGGAAAGGCCTTCAGAAATACGGGCGCATTGGAAAGTTTGCAAAAACCGCTCAATAAAACTCTCAAGTGTTTGGCCAAATCGCCCGTTGGCCGGTCTGCCAAAAACCCTTAGACCGGCCCAGCTGTGCACCATCTGCAGTTGCGGCTCCCCTAATGACCGCAATGTGCACGGCCATTAGTGAAACATATGGCCAGGCGCGGGCTTTCTTTGGCCAACTTTTTTTTTTGCCCCAGCAAAGTGTAACTTAATTTTTGGTCTATGGCAGAGCGAGGCGGGTCAAAACCCAACTTGTTACCTTTACCTGTCCCGATGCCCGATGCCCGATGGGGTAATTGCTCCCTGGAGTGCTGTAGCTACTTAGAGACATTGTGGGATCCAAGTTGGCCGGGCGGGGTCTTCAGCCGGAGCGCGTTTTATTTTTTGTCAGCCATCTAGGTATATTTATGGCACGAGCGACGGCGATAAAAAAGGCTAAGCATGCGGCTTATGTAGCGTTAAACTGGCTAACACGAAACTTCTGCCCAGCGAGCCAAACGGCGAAATTAGCGACAGTACTAAATTTTATTTCCGAAATGATAGGCAAAAGTTTCGTGTAATCCGCGCCCTACAAATTCACCAGTCAAATGGGTTTAAATTTCTAGACTTAAAGTTCAAAGAGCTCCGACTGATGATCAACTTACAATCTACCATCTACCATCGCCAAGGTAGCCCAGCAGAGCAGATGCGGTCACGCGTGTGTCCCACGTGTCTGAGAGTCTGAGCATGTGTGTGGGCTTAAGCCAAGTCAATTTAACGCCCTGAAGGCAGCAAAGTAGCAGCACAAATAAAGACGCACTGCGTTCCAGGGATTGCTAGCTCATAAATAGTTAAGCAAGCGAAATGAAAGGCAGAGCTCCCTCTCTGCTGAAAAGGACACGGACGTTAGACCCAAAATGAAACCAAAGGTGTGCGACGTCTTAACAAAAGGTTCAAGCGCATTTTATGTATTTGTCAATAAAAGCAAAGCACACAAGCACAAAAAGCGTAAGAAAATCAAGCTAAGAGCAAGCATATTGACCTTTATCAGCAGCCAAGCCATCTCCCAATGGACTACCAGAAACAGCAGCAGCAACAGCAGCAGCAGCAGCAGCAGAAGCAGGAGCAGGAGCAGGGGCAATGGGAGTGGCAGAAGCCATCTGCTGAGCTAAGCATCTCCCAAGTGGCATGTGTGTCCTTATAAATGCGTAAGTATGCCCGCCATTTACAGTACGTAAGCGACCCGCTCGAACACCTTCCGCCCGCTTTTCTCTTTAGTTTAGCTGTGATTTAATGCGCATTTCATGTGCTTCGATTGCTGTGCAATTAGCGCTACTTCAGCAATTTTCCAACTGTCGTCGTCGTGCGCGTCCTAACAACGTTCCTGAGTGCCGCTAATGACTCGTTACTGCTACATGTGAAGGCTGTCCATGTGCTCATTGATTTGTAACAATCGACGACAGTTCTGTAATTGTGTGCGGACAACAGACCATGCCTCTATATACGTGTATGTGTGTGTGTGTGTGTGTGACAACAATGACGTTCATAAATTTGTATTGCCTGCTGCACAACGTGGCGCATACGTAATGCGCCAGCTACATAGACGTGTATGTGTGTATGCATGTGTAAGTGTGTACATATAAGAACGTCAGCTCCAATTAGTCGCATTTTCAAGTAGCTTTCGCACTCACAGTGCTGCCTTTGTATTTGCCACTTGTACGTGCCACAGTCCTCTTGCATGATGTCCGACTAACGAGCTAAACGCCAGTAGCTAGAGCAATAGCAATAGCAACAGCAACAACAACTGCAACAGCCACTACAACAAAGGATCACACGGAATGTGACGGAACAATGGCTGTTGCAAGTCCGCGGGCGCTGCGCCCAGCAACACTTGCCATGTGTCAACACTGAACATTTAAACATTTCTGCCTTCTCACTTTTTTTATTGTGTTATTTTAATTGTGTCATCGCTAGTCGAGCGCGAGGCTCTTTGGCTGTGTAGAATATGCAAATGAGCCACAAACAGCACAGCTAGCGCTCATAAACATTAAATAAACATACAGCAAAAAACAACAACAAGTAAACGAGAGAAAGAAACAAAAACAAAAACAGAAACAGAAAATGCTTTACGGGTTTACTGACAATAAATAAACAAATATGAAACGCCGCAGGACCCTTTTATTTTGATGGCTGCTCATTTCGTGGCCTGCGTGACAGACAAAAGCCCAGCGGGCACAAATTTGAAGCTGTCAACAAATTTTCGCATTTATTTCAGCTTTATTTATTTTTTTACAAACATTAACAAATTACCAAAGCAAATGTCCAGCTGTGTGCCAGAGGCGTATTGAGAATAACAAAAAATATATATAATAAAAAAAAAAATTAAATAAATAAAAAATATATAAATCATAGCTATTCTATTTTTAAGTTAATTCAATCACATTTATATCGTATATCAAAACTATATTTAAATATTTTTGTTTGCTCTTACTGAGTGACACATTAACTGACAGACCTGGAAATCTATTCAAAACTAAGTTGCACTAAAATATTTAAAAATAAATATATAAATAATGTATGCACTCAGGCATATGAATATTTTGATTGACATCTCTTGGAGGGAGGGAAGTACTTCGACTGCGATGAGATTTATCAAAATGGATACACACACACATTTACACTCATTTCCTACATTAACTTGAGAAAACTTTTTATAGCATGCTAACCTACAAAGCTAATTTGCATTCATAAAAATCATAGAGTCAAAAGCTTGAGTTAAACAAAAGTTTTCGACTTGTATCCAGTAGAGCAGCTTCAATATTCCAACATACATATTCATGTAAATTTCTAGAAAAGTAAGCATACATAGCTCAAGAAATATTTAGAAATTAAGCGTGAATGTAATCTTCCTCTGGAAAGTATTAAATTTTACAAGTTTTGGTTTTCACATAATTAACTTCAAACTATGATTAAATATAATTTGAGGCTTACACAAGAGGAAAATAGATAATTTACTGACGGCAAAAAAGTTCAAGCTAATTAGGCTAGAAAGATTACATAGATGTACAATGAATATTACTCTCTTGCCTCTCAGAAACCAATGTCATAATTTAATACAACTAGAGAATATTGTTAAAAAAAAAGACTAAAGTTTATAATTAACAGCATTTTAACGTGTGCTATTTATATACATATAACTAGTTAGTTAGTTGGCCGTGCATTAATTGCTGAGCTGTTTGTAAGTCATTTTTAATATTTTAAATATTTAATTTATGTGCGGCAGAAGTAGTACAAGTAGTAATTAACATTATCAAAAGTCGCTCATGCAACTGGCAAACTGCACTTTCAACTGCTGATAAGCGCCTCAGAAGCTGAACCACTTAATGACTTCATTTTTGTTGTGTTATTTAAGCCACTTATCGTGGTGCTACGGAAAATTTCCGCAGGTATTGGAGCATTCAACACAAGTGTGAATTATAAACACGCAAAGCCTGTCACGGGGCGACGTTTAATAAGTGCAGCGCGTGTTGTGGCGAACAGGAAAAAAAGTTTAAGACCCCCCAGGCGATAATAATCTAGAAAATGGCTAAAGCAAAAAAAAAAACATGCTAAATTGAAAAAAAAAAAAGAAAACAGCTTGGACTAAAAAAATGGTTCAATTAATGCGAGCGCGCTTGTTTTTGCATGCTGCTAGCCAGGGCTATGTGTGTAGCTTTTCTAACACACACGCGCACAAATACACACACACATACACACACATATATATATATATATATACATATTTACATGCGCACACATATAGTTCCTTTAACTATCATGTAATTAAGCGCATGCCAAAAAGTATGCAACAATAATGTTGCCATGCAGCTGCAATCAATAAGTGGGCGTGTTGGGGCGTGGCTCACTTCAATTGTGGGCCTGTCAAAAACAGAAACATTAATTGCATTTTTAAAAATCCTTTTTTTTAAGTGTGTGTGTATGTGTGTGTGCTCTTCAATCAAGAGCTACCAAATCACGCATACGCACCATTGAACAGCAGCAACACGCAGCGTGTGACAAATAAAGAAAATAAAAAAATCCATGGTAAATTGTTGAAATAAAAATGTATAATAAATATATAATTGAAATTTTTATTTAATTTACATGTATAAAAAATAAGACTTTTTTATTTTCCCTCAAGCACTCTACGGTTCTTCAATACGAATTTAATTTTATTAATTACTGTGAATATATCAATTATTTGTATATTTGTTATAAATATGCACGAAAAATATTGCTATAAATTCAATTTGAATTTTATGTATGTATCACTAAAGACTAATTGGATTTTAATATTCAATTTTTCGGTAAATGAACAGACCGAGCACCAAAAATGAAATAAAATTTGTGCATTCGCATTATTTATTCATTTGCTAGAATGTGTGTGAAAATATCAAAAAATCATTTTTCTCATTGGTTACTTATTGCTCAAGAATTTGACATTTTGAAGTTTTTGTTATTTGATTTAAATATTTCTTATTTAACTTCTTCACGTGTGATTCACAGTAAATTTGAAAACAAAAATTTGTTTAACAAACTTTTGCATTGTGATACTTTAAAGCATATATAGCCGTTTCTAGGACGCATTATTCTTAGCTAAGTCTTTAGCATAATAGCTGCCAGTCAGAACTATTTTATAACAGCAACGGCAGCCAATCTTTATTTAGCATTAACTTAACTTAAACGCACAAATGAAATAAATTTAATATAAAATAAACAACATTTTAAACACACACACGCACACACATGTCGCACATAAAGTGAAAAACCGGCGAAAACATACAAAAATATTACCCGACAATAATAAAAGTTAAATAGGGTGCAGCATGCGATGAGCAGCTGAGGGTACAAAAGGATCTGCTGGAACAGCAACAGCAGCAGGAGCACGAGCAGCAGCAGGAGCAGTACCAGCGGCAGTAGCAGTATAAAAATTTTCCATTCAAGTTAAAATTGTTTACAAAATAATGTGAAAAACGCTGCCAAGCATGTGTGGCCTGTCGTCGTGTATGTGTGCGTGTGTGTGTGTGAGTGTGTGTGTGTGTGAGTGTGTGTCAAACTAGCGATAAATGTTACTAAACGAGAATAATAGCAGCTAAGAGCAACAATAACGAATGCCTGCCCCCACAGCTGTGTGCGTGGCAATTTATCTGAAAAAAAAACATTGTTTAGCCTTAAGTACACACGGCAACAGCAATCATTGGCCCAAACGGGTTATTGCATAACACGAAAATTACACATACGCAGCGTTGAGCGCTGCACAAAATGCTGTTTGGCGTTGCTCGAGTTTATTTTGGAGTTTTCTTCAGCTGATTTTTGTTGTTGTTGCTGTTGCTGTTGCTGTTGCTGTTGCTGTTGTTGTTGTTGTTGTTGTTGTTGTTGTTGTTATTGTTATTGAGTTTTATGGCCTGTTAAAGGCAGCATTTTTATACATTTCACGCGCGCACATAAATAACGATTATGCTGCAAGCAGCCATGCAGAAGCTTTATGACTTTTGGCCAAGTAAATTGGCTAGAAAAGGCATTGGCAATGGTTGCATAAAAGATTATGTGCTCCCCGTCAAGCATGGTCAAGCGCAGTGAATAACTTAAATGGCTTCATTTTCCAGCTTAAATGGCAATTGGCAATTGTCGATTGCCAAGCAACGCGCCAACCAAGTTGTGTAAACTACAATAAATGAAAACTCTTACAGCAAATTTCAGTTTGTCTGAGTGTGTGTGTGTATGTATGTATGTATGCGTGTGTGTGTGTGTGTGTGTGTGTGTGAGAGTGTTTCATCCGCTAAATTAATCCATAGTGTCGCGACTGTAACCGCAACAGAAGTCACTCGCAAAGTTCCCTATTTAAAGGCAACATCAGCCGCAACAAGAGCAACAACAGCAGCAACTACTTCTGCAGCTGCCACAGCAAATGGCGCCAACAGACAACAACGTTACCAAAATTGTCGCTGCCAGCTGCAACGGAAATGCAGACAGGCATCTCCAAGCAAGTGAATGCCAATATGTGCGTGTATATACGTGCCTGTATATCTGTGCGTGTGTGTGTGTGTGTGTGTGTGTGTGGCTGCTGTAGTAGTTGCAATGTAATCAACACATACAAGCAGTTGCCATGACAAAAACCTCAAAGTTGCAATATAGCGAAAAGTCAATTGTGTTTTGATGTTGCCTGCGCCGCAACAACAAGAGAAGCAGCAACAGCAACAGCAACAGCAACGACGGCAACAACAATTAAATCACCAGCAACAACAAGAGTAAAAGCAACAGCAGCCACAACACATTTGCAGCACAAGTTTTCGCCACACGTTGCAACAATATTCAATTATTTAGTACAATAATGGCTTGAGGTTAGATGTAGTTGATGTTACATTTGCTCTTGCCACAAGAAATATTGCCAAAGTCCTTTCACATGCAAGTCTACGTCAATAGACTCACATATTTCATAATAGTTACTCGCACTGTCATTTAATTAAAAGAACATTCTCTATGAATAAATACTCTAATATTAAATATTCTATATAAAATTCAATAAAATCATTTTTACTAAATATTGTTGGAGTTCAATATTAAAGATGTGATAGAAGTGCAGCAATATTAACTCAAACAAATTCCTTAATCAAATATATTTTTTTGAAAAGCTGCTAACAAAAATCTTTTTTAAAGAAAAAATCATATTTGTTAGCAAATGTCCAACAGATTGCTAAATTTGTTTTTTACTTATTTAATTACTTTATCTTACTGCAAATATATAAACATGTAGGAGTTTTATTAAATTGAAAATCAATTTGGCGATTTTCTTTCAATTTTGTTCTACAACTTTCTTATATTGGATTATTTTATTATTATGGAATTAGTTTAGCTAAATTATGCTAGCGCGAATTTGATTTCATTCTGATTTCATTCTTGATCTGATTTTAAACGCATACGACTGTCCAGTACGGCTGCGGCTATTCGATTCTCTTATTCTACTTCTAATTATATTCTATTATAATTTTCTACATACATATATAATTATTATTTATAAAATTAAATATCTGTTGTATTTTCCTAGAGACCCATGTCAGCTAGGTTTATTTCACTTTCGTCTCATTATTGTCAATTTAATAAAAATTTAAATTATTCCCTCATCATGGCATAATATACAAACATTAGAATTCTATTTCCATTAAATAGATTATTTCAGTGCAGCATATCTCTTCGATAATTGTATGTAATATTAACAAATTGCACCTAATTTAGTGCATATATTAAATTGACTAATTTCCAATGGAAAATTCAAATAAAATAGCTGCAAATTACTAAATAATGTTTGCAAAATATTAGTAAAAAATTATATTATTATCTATAATATGTAAATACTATCAACGTTCAATTTGGCAGCTAATTAAAATAAAATTGCATAAATTGGTCAAAAATTAAAGTACAAAGTTAAATTTATCCACCATTTTTGCAGCATTTATTGAAAATAATCGAACAAAAGCTGCAATGCAGTGTCAATTAGTTAGTCGCTTATTTTTGGCTGCACGTTGTTATTCGCTCGCTTCTCTTTGTCTCTCTCGTGTTGACACCTCGATAAACATTGCTTTCAATTGGCAACTGGCAAGGAACGAACTGCTGCTCCATTGATGCATGTCAACTAAAATTGATGTTTTTCCCACTTTTGCCCAGAGCGCGCTTTAATGAAAAACGTGCTTCAATGTTGTTGTTGACCAACTTGGCTGCTACAGTTACAAGTTGAACACTGTACTGTACTATGCTACTACCTGTTACAATTTGGCTTTGATGGAGTCTTCCACTCGCTGATTTTGCAATCTTGATTGACATGCAAAGTGCACACAACCTCAGCATCCATGGCCTCTGTTTGCGCTTGCAAATAACTGGAAACATGCTCAGAGGTTCACAACTCTATGCTAGACAGATAGATAGATCGATTGATGTCTGACTGCATTCGAAATTAACCAGTCAGAAATTCATGGTCTATGAATATGCAGCAAACTTTAAATAAATTGGAAATAAATGTAAGAAATTTAAATTAAATATTATGTCTGCACTAATAAATGGATTCATAGATTTTCTGGGAACTGTATTAAATTGTCCAACAGGCGCAATGACTTTCGGTTGAGTTGATTCAAAAAGTGTATAAATTGGAATTATAAATAAATTATTTAAAATGCAATTTACATATAATTGTATAATGAAAACTTGTCCAGTGTTGGGAATTTATTAAAATTTCACACTGACACATTTTAAGTTGGCTTTTCATAGGGAAATATTCAGTGTTTTCCATAGAATTCAATTAAAAACTTTTGCGTCTGCCGCAGACAAGCAACTCGAGTCCCACTGCCAAGAAGCCTCAAACTCTCAAAATACTTCAAATCGACCCCATGTAAATGCCAAGTGAACTTTTAGGCTTGTCCAACATTTTGTTGCCTTTCAGTGTGAGTGGAGTGGAGTGGAGGGAGAGAGACTTACGCATTGAATAGGCGTATTTTGTTAAAGACCCAAATAAAGCTAGACGACCGGCTCAAGCTATTTATATACTCTCTGTATATGAAACTGTTTGAAGGCGGTCAACAAATTGTTGGCAAATTTATTGCACAAATTAACAATGACACATTAATCATACGCCCTGTGCGCCAGTTCTTCTAACGCTTTTGACATGTCGGAGAATTTAAAATTCACTCAGCTTTTCTCTGCTGTCATATCTACTGTGCACTTTTCTCGACTTGACTTGATTCCACTTGAGTTCTCCGCATTGTTAGCTCCACAGCGCACCACCTGGATTCAGGTCCTCGTCTCGTTGCTGCTTCTCCTCCTAGCACGACTTCGGTTTCTGCTTTAGCTGTGACTGCAACTCGACTCGATTCAACTCCAGTTGACTTGTCATTTTTGCATACGCCGCACAGAGTTTGAATTATTGGCAACATAAAAGCGTTGACAGTGAAGTGCGTGACTTTGTACAGAAAATTGTATTTTTCATGCGTTGAGTCTATGGCACTCTATGGGGCTTTCCAAACGAATTGCTGTCCATTCAATCAGCATTTCAAGCGTTTGAAGTGACAATCATAATGCAGATATTGCCAATGCAATTGCAATGGGGAATTTTTAGCTCTCGTTCCCACTGACAAATGACAGAGACATTCAGGCATTCAAACATAGAGATGGCAGCCACATAGAGACTTGTTCGCCAGCGGCTTTGCTCTGTCTTAGAGCTGCAAAGCAAAATGCATTTGGACAACTGGCAGCAAGATTGGCATTATATAGCATCTAATTGACTCACAGCACTTGGCGCTGTTTAACTAACGTACTTACTGACCAAGGCCAAGGGATAATGGACCTCAGACTCACACAGAAATACAAGCGTTGACAGCAATAACAGGGTGATGCAAGAAAATGTTTTTAAATACAAAATTATGATTAAAAAGTAAATAATTTTCTAATATTTATTATACAAAAAAAGGCATAAACTGATTATAAATAATATAAATATTATTATTATTGAATAGTATAAATATTATTATTAATATATTATTAATATATTTGAATTAAAATATGTAAATTTATTGAATTATTTCGTAGTATATATTTAATTAACAGTAAATCTTTGTTTTTTATAAGCTTTAGTTCCCCAATTGATAAGTTCCACTACTTTAATCGCCTTTTAGATTTTCTTTTAATAAATCGCGTGAATACCCCTACTGTTGCTGCCTTGCTTCAACAGGCAAAAAGTTTATGGCCAAAAGCCGCAACCCACACAAAAGGAGAGAATGAGAAACCTGACAGCTCAAATTGCACGTAGCCAAAGTTGTTCATAGTTGCTCTCAGTGCTTCTCCACTCGTATTTCTATTTCTATTACAGTGGTTTTTCTTTTCTTGTTTGCCTCTTTTTACTTTTATTATGTTTGCTGTTTTTTTTTTTCTTTCTTTCGGATTCACCTAGAGAAGCCACAGTCTTTGTGCATTTTTGTACTCGGTGCTGTTTATTATATGCTCGGACCACATTTTTCTAGTTTTTGCACGTTTCTACTTTATTACCGTACATTCTGGCGTCTTCTTTTATGTGCTGACCGATAGAGAGATAGAGGTTGATGGAGAAGATGTAGTAGTAAATAGTCGAACTATATCAAGACGAGGCGAACAGCCACAGCCACAGCCACAGCCGCAGCCAGAGCCACATCTACAGACACCGAATCAGAAACAGAAATGGACAAACTGCGGTCGAGCTGGTCAAGGGCCTATATCAATGTCTGTATTTGTATCAGTGTCCTGTGGTCTAGGCCAAGCAATTTCTAATTTCGGGGGCATTTACAGTGGAATACAATAAAAATAACGTAATATTTACTCCCAAGGAACCGCACCAAATGCCGATACTACACAGATAGCTTAACAACTTAATGGCAGGCCGCAACAACAACAAGAACAACTTTCGAAAGAGTCTGTGGGTCAGCCGAATAAACAGGCTATAAAAAGCTAGCGGACCAGACCCTATACACATATCACACACACATTCACAAATCAGACAACAACAATTTGCTGCACATAAATCAATTTGTAAGAGAGCAAGAGAGAGAGAGAGAGAGAGAGAGAGAGAGAGGAATGAAAAGAGTAAAGGCGCACGAATAGGTAGATTACCTATGTCAGCAAAAAGCAGCAGAGCCACTGCACAATGGGCACATCCATTAGCTGCATGTGCACAAAAGATCGACAATGGAAATGGGCAAGAGCAAAGGCGTTGCCAGTGGCACGTGTGCAACATGCAGGCAGTTGCAAGTCAAGTGCCACAAGTGTTGCAAATCTCTTGGCCTTGCTGTTGCAGCAGAACTTGGTCAAGTGTAAGCTGTTGGCTTAAGCCGTCTGCTAAAAGTTAGTCAACTCGATTGGGCAACAGCAGTTAGTCAGTGGATTAGGAAGCGTTTGGCCTTCAGTGGTGACTCATCAGCCGCATCCGGCGGAAGCCTGAAAATCAATGTCCTTGCTGTTGTCCTTGTATGGCTGCGGGACGACAATGGATTATGCAGAGGATTGTCTGAATATTTTTAGTGAAAACAACTTTATGGTGTCGTGATTTATGAACGTTTCAACTTTGCCGCGTTATCAGCAAAAACTTTTGTTACCTCCATATATATCGAGGACCCAGCTAGAGCTCCCCAGTCTGCATTAGTAAAGGGGCTTTACACACACACACACACACAGGCTAAACCAAGGACAAGTTGTGGGTTCAGGGCATTCAAACTTTACATACAACAAAATTTCAAAAACATTTTATCGTGTTACGCTTTCAACTGGCTATAAAAGTGCATGCATACCCCGCACCTAAATGTCTTCCGCCTGCCGCCTAGACCGACATGCAGCGCAGCGCCCTCAGCTCCAAAACGATTGTGTGCGAGGGCATGTCGGAGTGGAGGGACACCGAGGGGTCTATAAAAATAATGCCCCATTTCAGCGCTAAAATCGGCTAACAAAGCAAAACATTCAACGTGGATGTTGATGTAGCACCACGCATCCGGCCAGACTAAAAGCTGAAATGAGTTATACAGTGTGTTTACCCTTTTCAAACGCTGACAGGACCAAGCGCTGATGAAGGCTCATTGGTTTTTAATTTAAAATCGAAATAAAATTGCTTACAATATCTGGCCCTTGAAGTCAAAGTGAAGCAAGGCAAATCGAATAAAGCTGCGCAAGCACATTAAAGATTTAAAAGCTAAGCATATATAATTAAGTTTGCCTAGCACTCTAAGTTCTATGATCTACCTTAAAATTGTGCAATTACATTAAAGTACCTCTTCATTTTAATAATTAAAAATAAATTTTAAAAAAAACAAGTGCTGTTTACTTCTCCATCTCTCTCTCTCTTTACTTTGTCAGTTGCTTTAATGACTTAAAATGCCATAAATTTAATTACATTTAACTAAATAAACCAACTTGTTAATATATAAAAAATAAAAAAAAAAATGATTTGCATAAGCCGACTCAACTTATTACATTAACTATTATTATTATAACTATTAATTTGAAAATTTCAATTGCCATTCAATTCATAGGTTTACATCTATATAACATATGCACTTATCGCATGACCTCAAAAAGGCAAACAATCGAAACATGCATAGCATATTTTATTATAAGTATTGAAAAATTTAATTGATTTTTAAACATTCAAATGAATACAAAATTTGTTTTTTGTTTTTTTAACTTTATGGTAAATGTGCAAACACAATTACCAAGCTAAATATTGTATGCAGTATAATAAATAAAATATCAAATTAACACCAACAACAATGGCTGCACACACACACACACATACACACACACACACACACACCGTCAGTCAAATGGTTGTGCTTGCCGGAGCCGCAAACATTTGTTCAACAAATGCTTCAGGGCAAAAACAAATGTGGACACATGGCGATACAAGAGCAAAATAA